>OW443306.2:20988609-22384955 GCA_937001585.2 Brachylomia viminalis | reverse complement strand
GACCGCACAGCTCAACTGTTACAATGCCCCGTCAAAAAAACCTGTGTGATAAAATCTTGGCGTATTAGAAGACCTCGCGTCTTCTTATAGTAGTGAAAATCTGAGTAAATTTAAAAAATGCATAAACAGCTTGTAGTTTGCTGACATCTACAATACTAATGACCCGGACGAAGCTTATAATTATTTTCTAGACCTTTTCTTGTGTTTTTACAATATTTATGTTTCCCTTTCAAAATTATAACAAAATCGCTACACGAACAGTCTAAATGGATATCCAAAGGTCTTAGAAACTGTAGTAAAATTAAAACAAAAGTGTTATGGCAGTATAGGATACATCCAACAAAAAGAAATAAATACATCTTTAAGCAATACGCTGCTAGATTCAAAACAGTAATATCACTAACTCAGAAGTCACAAAACAATTAACATATAAAAACATCGCAAAACAAAGCAAAAGCGACATCGTCAATTATAAACAAGTCAAATTTAACTTTCCTTAAGAGGATATTGCAGAAATACTTAAAGATGACATCAAGATTACAGATCCTAAATCTATAGCGAATAATTTTAACGACTTTTTCATTGACCAAGCTTCAGAATCAGACCAAACAAATAATTTAAGGAATGACATTCAAAACATAACCCGGCCCTCAAATGATAAAATCAACACAAACATTAATTCCATTTTTCTTACTCCCACAACACGTATAGAAGTAGACAGAGAAATAAAGCAGCTGAAAAATACCCATAGCGTGGGCCATGATGGTGTCTGCACCAAAGTCAAAAAATATGTATCCCCGGACATGCGTGCATGCATGCATTTCTAACGGAATATACCCAGAAAAACTTAAAACGTCCATTGTCATTCCACTACACAAAAAAGAAGACAAACGAAAAATGGAGAACTATAGATCCAAAGCACTGATCCCCATTTTTTCAAAAATATTTGAAAAAATCATAATTATATAATCGAATAATACATTTATTTAGACAAATATAATATTTTGGTAGACGAACAGAAAGGCTTTCGCAAGGGGAAATCAATAAATAATGCCATTTATGACCTACTTAAAACTATTTTAGTCGCCATGGACAAAAAAATACCGACATGCGCAATATTTATGGATATGAGTAAAGCCTTTGACCGAGTTGACCATAGGATACTAATGCAAAAATTAAGCATGTACGGTATAAGAGGTAAAGCGCTAGATCTCATCATTTCATACCTGCATAATAGGAAACAAATAGTAGAAATAACACAAATATGTCAGGAAACAAGAAATGAGCTTAAACATAACTCAAACTCAAAAACTATAAAATTTGGAGTTCCACAAGGTAGTGTCCTTTTTTTTTTGTGGGTGGGAAATCATCAAATAACTTCTCCCGCTCTGGGCAGAGCAGGAGGGCGTGTCAGACTCTTACTGACTAAAACCCACCCGTGTTCGTTCAGTTGCCTGTGCCAGGGGCCACGGTAACCCTCTTGGACTTTTCCGCAACCCTAGCAGGCATCGGTCCTAGCAAACCCCGTCATTGGTGCTGACATCTCTTTGAGGCGCGCGTGGAACACAACGCGCCGTCAACCCGGGCCTGGTCCTTATCGAACGGTGAGCTGCCCATTGCTCGCCGTTCGCAAGCCCGCGCCTACGGTGGCCGGGAATCAGCCTGCGATTCCCGACGCCCAGGGCGTCTCCTGCGGCGGCTAGGGGCGTGAGGGCGCAAATTTTGCCTCTCCCTCACGCGTTCCGCCTCCTCCTTCGCGAACATTACTGCTTCGCAGAAGGAGGTGACGGCTTCCCAAGCCCTCTCGCTCCGTACCATAGCCTGGACCAAGGCCGGACGCGAGAGATCGCCACCGCCAATCGCCTCCACGAGGACACGGCGGTGCTCCGCCCAAGCCGGGCAGACCTCCACCGTATGCTCCACCGTGTTCTCCGGGCGATCCACACAATGGTGACACCCGGGAGTTTCCTCCCGCCTTATCCGGAACAGGAGCCTCCCGACAAGGTAGTGTCCTGGGTCCTTTACTGTTCTTGATATATATCAATGAACTTCTTAAGCACATCAATCAGCCAATGGTACTATTTGCAGATGATAGCACAGTAATAATAAAAAGCGACAAATAAAATGATTACGAGCACGTAGTCAACCAAACATTAAATATGTGGACTGAAATATAAAAAACTATGAAATAAATGTGGACAAGACGAAAATTATACACTTTCACCACAGAACTCAACTGACAAATATAAACGTTACTTACCAAGGCGAAATAGTACATCCTGTGACAGATACAAAGTTTCTAGGAATTAATATTGACAGTAAACTGACATGGAAAACACATTTAGAATATGTATGCAAAAGAATTAATAAATCCTCATTTGCTCTTTACAAACTTGCAAAAATTGTTAATAAAGAAGCCATATTAACTGCTTATCACGGACTTGTTGCACCTGTCCTAAGATATGGTATTATATCTTGGGGCAACTCAGTCGATAAGGAATCAGTATTTAAAGCTCAAAAGAAAAGCATTAGAGCAATGTGTAATATAGACAACACTACCAGCTGTCAACCCTACTTTAAAAGCTTAAAAATTCTGACACTGCCTTCGTTATACATATACGAACTTAATGTTTTTGTGAAATTGAATCCTAATTACTATAAGATGGCTGTTAAAAGCTACTATAGACAGTTACGTGACAAAAAAAGATTAAAAATCGAAATACCATATGGGAAAACAGCACTACTCAATAAAAGTGTTCTTCGTATGGCATCATTGATTTACAACAAGTTGCCTGATGATGTCAAAAAGTTACCTGTTCATCAATTCAAGTCGAAGCTGCAAAAATTCCTAGTGAATAAATGTTGTTATAATATCAAGGAGTACTTACAGGATAAGCATATAGATAGATTTTTATAATAAGAGTATTTTATTGACATTGATAATGATTTAATGAGATGAATAATAATATAAACATTTGCACACCTTAATAGGTAATGATACAGTGTACTTTATACTGATTTATAAAATCTGTCACATAGTTAATGATCTAATAAATCGAGGACGTCCCTCGACCCTCGTCCCCGTCCGAGTACGACTAAAAGTACTCGACGTATAGATTCCAAAGTAAATAAATAATTCCAACCGTCGGCTGTAACAAATTTTCAACAAGTCTAGTTTGTTTCGACTCAATACCGCAAGACGTCAAACCAAATATTTATTTGAAAATAAAAATAAAAAATTTTGGTTAAGCAGAGTGACAAAAAATGAGGTTGCATATGTTCAAAAAGAAGGATGCATGCTAAATGGATGCATGCTGGACAAGCACTTAAAAATCAATGACGCTCTATTCGGCTTTAGGTCTGGCTTGTCCACTGAAAGAGCTATCCTATGCCTCAAGCAGACTGTTCAGTACTACACAGCAAGAAAGACACCAATATACGCCTGTTACCTAGACTTGTCAAAGGCATTTGACCTAGTGTCATACAATATATTGTGGGACAAACTAATTGGGGAAACCTCGGTACCACCGGAAGTGATAGGCATATTTAAATTTTGGTATGGAAACCAAGTGAACCGTGTGAGGTGGGTGGACTCTTTGTCGGAAGAGTATAGGTTGGAGTGCGGGGTGAGACAAGGGGGTTTAACCTCCCCGGCGCTCTTCAATCTGTACATGAATAGTCTGATCGAGGAGCTCAGCGGCACCAGGATCGGATGTCATATTGATGACACCTGTATTAATAATATCAGTTATGCCGACGATATGGTGCTGCTGAGTCCCTCGGTTGCAGCAATGCGGAGGATGCTAAGTCTTTGCGAATCCTATGCAGGGGCCCACGGGCTCAAGTACAATGCAGTCAAGAGTGAACTGATGGTTTTCAAAGCTGGTAATAAAAGCTACTATAAAGTACCACTTATCACACTGGACGGCATACCATTAAAAAGAGTTACTAAATTTAAGTACTTGGGCCACTGGGTGAGTGAAGACCTTAATGATAGTTCAGATGTGGAAAGGGAGCGCAGGTCGCTGGCTGTCCGATGCTGTATGTTGGCCCGCAGGTTCGCCCGTTGTACTGCACGAGTTAAAGTAACGCTTTTTAAAGCCTTCTGCCAATCCTTTTACACGTGCAACCTGTGGGTGAACTTCACGCAGAAGGCATATAGCGACCTGCGCATCCAATACAACAACGCTTTCCGGGTGTTGTTGGGGCTGCCGCGTTTTTGCAGCGCGTCTGGTATGTTTGCCGACGCTAATGTTGACAGCTTTTCAACCGTCATGCGCAAGAGATGCGCATCGTTATTATATCGGTTTCGCGCCAGCCCCAACACTATCCTGAGGACGTTGGCAGACCGCTGGGACTCTCCGATTCTAGGACGCTGGATACGACTCCATGCGGTGAAGTAGATTGGGATGGGAAAGTCTCTAGCGGGTGTACTTAGTTTAAGATTTGTATAATTACCCGTTACTTTAGTTTATTTACTAACACTAGATATAAGGCATTTTATATTGGTACTAACAAACTATGGAACTTGATTCTGAAATAAATGTTTATTATTATATTATTATTATGAAATTAATAACATGTAGTATTACTAATACTACAATATGTAAACTGTGTAGTGTATACTATTGTCTCTATGTAAAAGCCAACATATTAACTTATCACATCAAACAAATCCTTTCATTTAGCAAGTAGACAATTTGAAATAGGTTAGTGTACATTGAATAGGTGTAACTGAAAGAAAACACAAATTAAGAATACAATTAGTCTATGTTTAAAAAAAAAACTTACAGATTGGAAACCACTGACAATCTCTTTGGAAAATCAGTATCGGGCAAACCCGAATGGTTATTCATTCAGAATTATCCTAGTCGACTAATTCTGAAAAAAAAAAAACCTTGGGTGCCTTAACCTACTCAACAGTGCACTAAAATGCAAATCTATAGGATTAAAAAACAAGCAGTTAAAAAACTTACTGCAATTTCATAAATACATATAGACCTTCGGGTAATTCCGATAATCCAAAAAACGCGCGAAACATCACTCGTTCACAAAAATGTCGCGTGACGACACACCAACGCTCGCTCATAGCCTCTTAAAAGCCAACGGAAGCGCGGGAGCTTACTAAGATGGGGGCTAGGTGAATGTTGTTGAGCAACTAAAATTGCCGCGATTAATGAAAGGAGATTGGCAAGAGCCCATGTATTTTCAGTATCCCATACAGGCTTACCGTTTCATAGAATGAATATATGGATTTGAATGCTACAATAGAGTATAACAAAATATGTAATGGTAAGACATACGTTGGACTTGAGGATATTAAATTGATTTAAACATAACCTCAAAATGGACCACGAAAAATAATTCTTGGTACCTACCTACTTATGTAACTCAAGGCAGACCCTTATAAATCATACATTTCACTCAGATAAAGTATCCACTTTATCTGATTGTACTTTAATAACTTTAAAAGGATTTTTGATGATTTTAAAGTACGGTGTTTTAAGTTGAGATAAGAAAACGGCAATTATAGATAAGAAGATTTTGAATTATTTTAGGCCATCCAATAGCTATGACGTCGCTTATAATAGTAGTCACCTACCTTTTGCGGGATTCGAATCCTCATACAAGATGGTCAATGGTCCATCCACAAGAGGGTTCGTCAACAGAATAAAAGATAATTAACAATTTAAAATATAATAGGTAAACAATAAAACCATAGTATTTATTCTTACTTTATAACTTTTTATTCTAATGATAACAATACATATCAAGAAATACCGCAGGGGGCGTTGTTCTTTCGTGTCGAGCGTAAGCTAAATACCACACTACACCCATGACATGTGAACAACATCCCACGGTTTTGAGTCCTACTAAAAGTGATTAACTCATTTAACTCATCATCATCGATTTGGGTTTATTGGAAGGCAACACTGACGTAATACGTTTAATTGGCTCTATTTTATGCGTTTTGTAATGCTTTAGTGCGTTTTTGTTCCCGTAACGGGGCTGCACCCTAAAATCATGTTTTTTTAACTACTCCCAACAACTATTAAAACATTTTAGCTTGGGAAATAACTACGGATACAAGACCTATAATTTGCATATAAGTAGATTTTGAAACGTTTGGATTTGACGAGGTACCCAACTCGCCAATCTCCTTTATAATTATTGGAATATCCCGATTTTCAGAGTAAGCCGAATGCACCTTACGTGTTTTTAATACAGAGCCAGCTAGTATAAGTTTTTAGCAGCTCTAATAAAGTTAAAGCCATCTTGGATTGTCATTTTGACCTCGCAATTGATGTTAGCACCCTCAAAAACCATGAAAACGACTCACCCATGACGACATATTTTTAAATTTTCTCAGTTGCTATCTTGGAGTTTAATTTTGACCTCACTATCGGCTTTAGCACCCTCGACAACCATGAAAACTATCTCTCTTTCAATTATATATAATAGAAAGAAGACAGAGAGGATATCGCTTATTCGCAACGTGAAGATTTCTGCTTGTCAACTCGTTCCAAAAAAAACCAATCGTAATAAACTAGAATGGGATCTTGTTTTCCAGGCAAAGGCGAAAGCAAATGGGACCGCCTAACTGAGCGGTATCCTGAAGTATCATCAGACCGCACTAATGGCGACGATGCCTGCCAGTCGTACTATCTATGGGAGAGAGACATCGAGATGGCTGAAGAAATGGGCTTGCAGTTTTATAGGTAAAGTACCAACATGCATATCGCTTCTACAAATGAACCGTTAAGCTGACCAGTGATATATTTTTACTGATATTCTGGGTCTTAGAATACATAGATTTTGGTATCAACCGCGAAAACAATAATACGATTTCATGGTGTGAGTTCTTAATTTTCTAAGAAATGTGTTATCTAAAAATAGAAAAGTACCATAATCATGTTACTTTAATTGAATACCATCGTATCGCTTGAGGCTTTATTACTAATTCGGTCACTTTTTTAGTATTAAGTAACAATACTATCATTGTAATTAATAGGAGACAACTTCCACGATTCGCCATCTTTAAATGTTTGAATCTTTTTCCAGATTCTCAATATCCTGGCCTCGTCTCCTCCCGACTGGTTTCGCCAACAACGTTAGTGAGGCTGGCAAGAACTACTACAACAACCTGATCGACGGTCTACTGGAGAAGGGCATCGAGCCGGTCGTCACTATATACCACTGGGATATGCCGCAAATGTTTCAGGATCTTGGTTAGTTATAATAATAATGTAGGTACAAGTTAGCAAGATGGAGACCTCAGTTCTAATACGTATGAGACTGGGTCATGTTTGTTCTCTAGCCCATCCACATACACACGACCCCATTTGCTTGTGTGGCACAGACGTAGGTGACACAAATTAATTTTTTTTTCCTGTCCCTTATATCACCGTTCTTCTTTTCTTTTTAACCTCTTGTCTCTCCGTATCCCATTTCCTGCCTCAATACTTTCTTTACTTTGTACAAATAGCTTCCCTGTATATAAATGTATTCATGTAGTCATTCATCACGTAGAATTATATTATGTTATAAATTGTCGTCATTGTAATTTGCTCATTAGTCACTATTAGTATTCACCTTTATACACACTGATCCTAGAAATCGTCCTATCCTAATTCCCGTAAGAATTGATCATAGATACTTTATACTTTTTTTCGTTTCCCTACTTTTGTTGTCAAAAACTAAACGTGACATTGGCTATATGCACAAACTGTGCGAAGCCAAAACAAATAAAAAAAAAGATAAACTCGATACGAATTATATATGTAATTGGTACACCACTGACTACCGGCAGTATTGTCTATCCTCCCTGTAATCCATCCAAAGGTCTGTAAAAGTTCGCTTTTAGCGATAAGACCGCCCATTATGTCACCCTATGTAAAATTTCTACATTTATATCTGTTTTAGTGTATTTTTTTGGTGTACATAATTAAGAATATTCTATTCTATTCTATAATTTCGGTGATAAATCTTCAATAGGATTTGTTCGCAGACAAAATCTTCTTTTCCTGAGCTATTATTCCGATAGGTTTTTGTACATAGCGCCAATGCACCCGTGCGAAGCAGGGGCCGGTCGCTAGTCATATAACATAGCGCAATGTCAGTGCGTGGTTATGGTTACGGGTGAGGATGTTTGTTTGGAGAAAAAACGGCACAGATTGTTATCGACAAGTATTTATCAAAGTTTCGTCAATGTGTGCTCATGCGGCAGCCGCGCCTGCGCGTCGTGGCAGCTGTCCAGCCACGCAGCCGACACGTGGCGTGCGTGCGCCAGGCGCGGGCCCGTACTGTGGCCGCGCACTATGTAGTCCACCTCGCTGCCCTCTGCCACCTCGGACATCCCCCTCTTTTAGGAGTGGCTAGAGAGGCGCCATGACGTCCTCACCTTCCACCTGACGCAGGTCCTCACCGGACACGGTTGTTTCGGGAGGTTCCTGTTCCGGATAAGGCGAGAGGAAATGCCTGGGTGTCACCATTGTGTAGATTGTCCGGTGGACACGGTGGAGGTGGAGATCTGCCCGGCTTGGGCGGAACACCGCCGTGTCCTCGTGCAGCCGATTGGCGGTAGCGATCCGCCCTCTCGCGTCCGGCCCTGGTCCAGGCCGTGGTACGGAGTGAGAGGGCATGGGAAGCCGTCACCACCTTCTTCGAAGCAGTAATCCATCTTTTCCCATCTTTTCCTTTGGCGTTCTTCAGCAGGGATTGCCTAAAGTCGGCACCTCTGTCGCTGGTCGTCTCCCGCCGGGCCTCCTCCAAGGAACCATAGGTTTCACCTGGCGGAGACAGACCGCTGGGGTGGCGTGAAGAAAGGGGTACTGTGGAACAGTGCCATGGTGTTCCTGAACAATACCAACGCATCCACACACATAGGCAAGTTGCGGTACCGCTGCACTTGCCTCAGGCCAGGCCTACGGGGGTGCATGTTGAAGAGCCTCCTCGTGGCGCACCCTGGGCAACGTCGGCTCCAATTGCCCACCACGTCTTGGTGGACAATTGGGGCTGGCGGCTAATCTTCAACAAACGGAGAAAGGTCATGGTTCCAATCACCGATCATGCTTGATGGTCGGTGAAGGGAACCGGGCTACAGACGGTCAATACGTCCACTCCTCCTCTGCTTACAGAGGTAGTTGAGTGGGCGTAGACTGGGAAGGGCCGCCGCTGCGGTGCAGGCGCACCAAAGCGGCGCGTGTTTCTCTCCTTGAGGAGTAGTCCTCGAGGAGAGAATTTTCGGCGGGTTCGCTGAGTCGGGTTAGCCGGACAGCGAACGGAGGCATGTCTAATGCCGCCGCCGAGGGCTTGGCTTAATTGCCTGGCCCAGAGGAAGGCTACCTCTTAGATAAAAAACCACCCAATCCTAAGCTTTGAAGCGCGGTGAGAGGATGAATGGCTGGAGGGAGTCCAGTCGTTAGCGCTTCCCCTGCAGAGCACCTGCCGCACTCTGCAGTATGTAGGCTTACCGGGTATCTAGGCTCTGCCCGGTGGACATTTAGGACCTATATCGACTCGTGGGAATTATATGGATACAGTTAACAAAAATCAAAAAGCGGAATTGCCGATCGTGTTGGTCGAGCAGATGGGTGTCCTGTCAGGTGCGGTGTCAGACTCTGACACCGCATCTGAGAGGATG
This sequence comes from Brachylomia viminalis, assembly GCA_937001585.2. Taxonomy (NCBI): domain Eukaryota; kingdom Metazoa; phylum Arthropoda; class Insecta; order Lepidoptera; family Noctuidae; genus Brachylomia; species Brachylomia viminalis. The sequence goes on along the minus strand of OW443306.2, from coordinate 22,375,312 downwards.
AGTGTGGCGAGTGTGGCGAGCGTAAGCTCAAAGCGCTCGCGGACTGAGGAGGAGATGTTTGAGCGTCCTTCAAAATTTTGGAGGAAGTGCTCAAACAAAGAGGACGAGAGGCGCGCGGGGTTGACAGGCCTCTCTTCTAGCGAGGAGAACCTGCCAGCCAAGGCGGGCAGAAGAGGGCGAGGTCGCGCAATCGGTGGAGCGTCAGCTCCTTCGGTTTCGCGCGACTCTCTAGGGCGCTTTCTTAAGCGCCCCGACATGCCGGCACCCAGCGGAGGAAGCAACCCGGGGACCAAGCAGGTGGAGTGCGCTTCTAGCCAAAGCTCCACTTCTTTGGTCACCACAAGGGGGAAGAGTGACCTGGAGCCCCTTGAGTCGGACCTAAGCGGGGGCTCCACTATGTCCCTGCTGGGAGCCAACAAGGCGGAGGCGAACGCCGCCAAGCGGGCGCAAAGGAAGGCTGTCGCGGCTGACGAAGTCAGCGAGTTGGCCCGACAGGCCCGAGAGCGGCGATCCACTCGGATGGCTGCCGGGGGGAGCGTATCGGCGGTGGCGCTCAGCCGCCAAGCTATGGACGGCGTGGATGTCGTCCTGAAGGTTGCCACCAAATCGAGCAGCCTGAAGGGCACGTTCACGCGCGCCCTAAAAGAGGCGGCTGAAGATATCAGGGAGGCGGTTGGGGTCCTCGTTACTCGTACGAGCACGGAGGAGACGGCGAAGCTATGGGAGGAGAATGGCCGTCTCCGATCCGAGTTGGAGGACCTCAAGCGGCAGTTCGCTGCCCAGAGGGCAGCTTCCACGGCCTCCTGCTCCTCTTCCTCCGCAGCCTTGCCTTTGGCTTCATCGGTCCCGCTGTCGACACCTGCACTTGCGGATGCGGAGATCGAAAAGATCGAGCGCATCTGCATGATGCAGTGTGGAAAGATGGTGGGTGCCCGAATGGAGGGCATAGAGGCAAGGCTCCTCCCGGCTGAGACCCTCCGCCCACCGCTCGCTGCGGACAAGCGGAGGAAGGAGGGGACCAAGAGGCCTGCCGAGGGGCCCAGAAAGCCCGTGGAGCGCACGTCCGCGCCCACTGCCCGGACGGCCGCGCCACCGGCAGCCGGACCCCCGCCGACCGCACCCACGGCGACCGCGCCCGGGTCTACCAAGGAGACCTGGACTACGGTCGTCAAGAGCGGCCGCCGCAAGGAGAAGACAGCGCCGCTGGTACCCACTAAAGCACCGGCACCGAAGAAGGCCCAGGGACCGCCTAAGGTCAGAGCCCCACGCTCCGCGGCTGTAGTAATTACGCTGCAGCCCGGAGCCGTCGAAAGGGGCATATCATATAAGGCGGTCCTAACGGAGGCGAGGGCCAAGGTCGCGTTCCCCGACCTTGGCATACCGTCCGGCCTCAGAATGAGGCCGGCGATTACGGGGGCGCGACTGCTGGAGGTGTCGGGTGCCTCTAGCGGCGAAAAGGCGGACATCTTGGCCGCCAAACTGCGAGAGGTCCTCAACCCGGAGGACGTCCGGGTGTCCAGGCCTATGAAGACTGCTGAGCTGCGCATCGATGGCCTGGATGACTCGACGACCCCGGCTGAGGTCGTGGCGGCTGTCGCTCGAGTCGGCGGATGTTCGCCCGATGACGTGCGATCGGGCGAGATTCGCTTTGACGCTTCCGGTCTCGGCGCGATCTGGGTGCGGTGTCCGGTGGCGGCGGCGAACAAAGTCGCCGACGCTGGGCGTCTGTTGGTGGGGTGGGTGGCAGCGAGGGTGAAGCGGCTGCAACCCAGGGCCTTGCGGTGCTACCGTTGCTTTGACATTGGGCATGTCAGAGCACGGTGCACCGCCGAAATAGACCGCAGCGAGCAGTACTATCGCTGCGGTGAGGCCGGCCACAAGGCGGCCCAGTGCTCCGCGGCGCCAAACTGCAGCCTCTGTACAGCTGCGGGGAGGCCCGCTGGGCACAGAGTGGGTGGAAAGGCTTGGGGCGCGCCCGCCAACAAGAAGAAGAAGAGAGGGGCTGCCAAGGCTGCCGGGGGCTCTTTACCCCCCCCTCAGCCTGGCTGCCCTTCGGCCGACTCCCGGCCTCAGAATGGTGCGGAGGGAATGGATTGCGCATAATTGCGCTCTACCATTTCCTCCAAGGCAATATCAACCACTGTGCCAGAGCTCAGGATCTCTTGCTCCAGAGCATGGCAGAGTGGTCGATTCACGTGGCTGTGGTCGCCGAACCGTACTTTGTCCCCCCCAGGGATAACTGGGTGGGAGACCTGGACGGTTTGGTGGCCATCATTGGCGGGGCTCTTGTCAACCCGTCCCGAGGTCACGGCTGGGTAGCCGCCCTCGTGGACGGCATTGGTATGGTTGGGGCGTATTTTTCGCCCAACAAGAGTCTCGCCGACTTCGAGAGGTTCCTTGTCGAGTTGGGTGCCGTCGTGGGCCGACTCCTACCTCGCCCTGTGCTGTTGCTGGGGGATCTCAACGCCAAGTCTGTGGCGTGGGGATCTCCTGTGACCGATGCTAGGGGCGAGGTGCTGGAGGAGTGGGCGGTCACGACTGGCTTGACCGTCCTAAATCGGGGCTCGGTCCACACATGCGTGCGGCAGCGGGGCGGCTCTATAGTGGACGTCTCGTTCGCTAGCCCTGCTGTCGCGATCCGTGTCCGCGACTGGCGTGTCGCCGTGGAGGTGGAGACGTTGTCGGATCACCGATACATCCGTTTCGACGTCTCCGCCCAGACCAGTGGCGGCCGCAGTTCGATGGCCCCGCGAATGGACGGTCCGCGCTGGGCGCGTAAGCGCATCGACAGGGAGCTTCTCGAGGAGGCCGCTATTGTCCAGGCCTGGTTCCGGGAGTCGGCAACAAACGGACCCGTCGACGTCGAACAGGAGGCGCTGTGGTTCCGCGGGGCGATGACGCAAATCTGCGACGCGTCCATGCCCCGGGTCCACGCACAGTCAGCAAGGCGCCAGGTGTACTGGTGGACCGCCGAGATCGCGCAGCTGCGCGTCGCGTGCGTGGCGGTTAGACGCCAGTACACCCGATACCGGAGGAGACGTCGTCGGGTCCCTGACGAAGAAGCCGCACTGTATGAGGTGTACCGCGCGGCGAAGGAGGCTCTGTGGCTGGCCATCGGCGAGGCGAAAACGCGAGCCAGGGAGGAGATGTTGGAGACTCTAGACGGGGATCCGTGGGGGCGCCCTTATCGCGCGGTCCGAGGGAAACTTCGAGCCGCGGCGCCCCCACTTACGGAGAGTCTCCAACCCGAGCTGCTGGAGGAAGCAGTCGCAGCCCTCTTCCCAGCGAGAGCGGAGCACAGTCCGCCGCCGATGGCTGTGCCCACACCCGCAGAGCCTACAAGAGAGAACGCCATCAGCGTCCCAGAGGTGACACAGGCAGAGATGGGGGCAGCCGTGATGCGGCTCCGGGCCAAGAACGTGGCCCCGGGGCCCGACGGGATCCACGGCTGCGTGTTAGCCCTCGCTCTGAAGGAGCTTGAGCCCCAACTGAGAGGACTCTACACAGCGTGTCTTGAGCGGGGCCAGTTTCCCGCTTTGTGGAAATCTGGTCGTCTGGTCCTGCTCAGGAAGGCGGGGCGACCTGCCGACTCACCGTCCGCGTACCGGCCCATAGTGCTGCTAGACGAGGTGGGTAAGCTGTTTGAGCGTATTATCGCAGCCCGCCTCGTCAGCCACTTGTGCAGAGAGGGGCCGGACCTGGACGACCACCAGTTTGGTTTTCGGCATGGGCGCTCCACCATCCACGCTGTGTCGCGGGTGATACGGGTTGCAGACCAAGAGCTAAGCTAAGTTAGTTTAGCTTAGCTCGCATAGCTCAGTTAGATTAGACGCAGTTTTCCATACTTGTGTTCATAGTTTGCGGTCTGCACACAAGTATGAAAATTTACCTCAGCTGCGCGAGCTAAGCTAAACTAACTAAGCTTAGCTCTTAGTCTGCAACCGGCATGAGAGTCCTGGCGGAGGAAGCGGTGTCCCGGGGCGGGGTGATGTTGGCGGTGTCCTTGGACATCTCCAACGCCTTCAACACCCTGCCCTGGAGTTGTATTCGGGAGGCACTGCGCTATCATCGGGTGCCTCCCTACCTCCGCCACATCGTTGGGGCTTATCTGTCGGAGAGGTGTGTCACCTACGTGGGACGTGATGGCGGAAACCAGCGCCGCATGTCGTGCGGTGTTCCGCAGGGTTCGGTCCTAGGGCCGCTCCTGTGGAACATCGGGTACGACTGGGTGCTGAGGGGCGAGCTCCAACCGGGCGTAGACCTGACGTGTTATGCAGATGACACGCTGGTCACTGCCCGGGGGAGCTCGCACAGGGAGGCAGCGTTGCTGGCGACGGCTGCGGTGTCACAGGTGGTGGGCCGCATACGTTGCCTAGGCCTGGAGGTGGCCCTCAGCAAGTCAGAGGCCATGGTTTTTCATGGCCCCCGGCGGGCGCCGCCACCCGGCTCACACATCGTGGTCGGGGGGGCTCGGATCGCTGTCGAGTCCACCATGAAGTATTTAGGATTGGTGCTCGACAGCCGGTGGAACTTCGAGCCCCACTTCCGACGGCTGGCGCCCAAGTTGCTGGGCGCGGCTGGCGCGCTCGCGACGCTGCTTCCCAATCTGGGGGGCCCGAGCGCCGTCTGTAGGCGGCTCTACGTGGGGGTCGTGCGATCCATGGCCCTGTATGGGGCCCCGGTGTGGGCCTCTGACCTGACGGCCGGCAGCATCGTAGTTTTGCGAAAGCCGCAGAGGGCGATGGCCGTCAGAGTCATCAGGGGGTATCGCACGATCTCTTACGAGGCGGCTTGCGTACTGGCCGGATCCCCGCCCTGGGACCTCGAGGCGAAAGTACTCGCGTCATTGTATCGGTGGCGCGAGGAAGCGAGGGCGCGGGGCGAGGGACCGATGCAGCGGCACATGGAGCTGCGTCGGTCTCAGCTTCGCGAGGTCCTGGTGGCGCAATGGCGGGACAGGCTTTCTCGGCCTACCGCCGGCCTCGTCACCATCGAGGCGGTCCGGCCGGTACTCGAGCTCTGGCTCGGGAGGAGGCACGGCTCCCTGTCGTTTCGGACGACGCAGGTGCTCTCGGGGCATGGTTGCTTCGGGAAGTACCTGTGTCGCATAAACAGGGAGCCGGACGCCCGGTGTCACCACTGCGTCGACTGCCGAGAGGACACGGCGTGGCATACGCTGGCAGAGTGTGCCGCTTGGGAGGAGCCGCGCCGTGCCCTCATCTCAGAAGTAGGCAGTGACTTGTCGCTGCCGGCCGTAGTCGAGTCGATGGTCGGCAGCGACGAGTCCTGGGACGCGGTGGTTTCCTTCTGCGAGACAGTCGTCTCGCAGAAGGAGGCTGCGGAAAGGGAGAGGGAGATCTCGTCCACTCACCCGGCCCGCAGAAGGCGCACCGGGCGTCGGCGGAGGGCGGACAACGCCCTCTTCCAGCCCCCCTAAATGGGTCCAGGGGCGACGGACTCGGGGACGTCCGTCGCCCCCCATACATCAGGACCCGAGGTGGCGGCGCGTAGTGTTCCACGCGCGCCCCTCTTAGACGTCGCGGGGGGAGTCAAACACCTCACTCCCCCCCCAGACCCGAAGAGGCCCGCAGTGGCGGGCCGGCACCAGTCGGGGGTTGCGGAAGGATCGTACGTTCCCGCGACCCCCGGCGTAGGTGTGAGATGGAACACCGGGGTGGTTTTTAGTCAGTAAGAGTCTGACAGACCCCGCCGCCCGCCCCAGGGCGGCGGACATCCATGAGGATTTTCCACCCCGGAAACAAAAAAAAAAAAAAAAAAAAAAAGCCCAGGCCTACGCTGGCAGAGTGTGCAGGTTGGTGAACGTAGCGGTGGTCTCCGAGCCCTACTCGATCCCCAGCAGCTGGCTGGGTGACGAGGACGACTCCCCTCCCCTCTCGCTATTAGAGAGAGGACCAGGATACGTGGCCGCCGCGTGGGGAGAGGTAGCCCTCGTGGGCGTCTATTTCTCCCCAAACCGCCCTCTTCAGGACTTCGAGAACTATCTCGGAGTCCTGGCTGCCGTGGTCGGCAGGGCGGCGCCGCGTCAGGTCTCCGTATTGGGAGACCTGAATGCCAAGTCGGTGACCTGGGGCAACCGGGCCACCGACCCTCGCGGGCGGGCAGTGGAGATGTGGGCGGCCTCCTCTGGGCTCTCCCTCCTTAACAGAGGGAACGTCCAGACATGCGTGCGGCGGCAGGGTGGCTCGATAGTGGACGTCACCTTTGCCACCCCTGCGTTGGCCGCGCGCGTGCTGAACTGGCGGGTGGACCTGGTGGAGACTATGTCGGACCACCGCTACGTGCGGTTCGACATCTCCGCCAGTGGCCCCGGAGCGGTGCAGCCCCTCTCGGGGCGATCACCGTTCCCGCGGTGGGCTTTCACCCGCCTGGACAGGGAGGCAGCGGCGGAGGCGGCGTTCATCCAGGACTGGCTGTCGCCGCCTACCGCCGGCCTGGATGTAGACACCGCAGCGGGCCAGCTGAGGGAGTCTCTGACCGAGGTATGCAACTCTAGCATGCCTCGGTCTCGCCGACCACCACCCAAACGCGCCGTGTACTGGTGGTCGGCGGAGCTGGCGGGGCTTCGAGCAGCGTGCGTGGAGGCAAGGAGGGCCTACACGCGGAGTCGGCGGCGGCGCGGCGGCGACGCAACCGACCCGACGAGGACCGCCTCTACGAGGTGTACGTGGAGGCAAAAATGGGCATCGATCGGGCCATCGCCGCCGCCAAAGACTCGGCGAGAGCCGAGCTGCTGGCGGGTCTTGACAACGACCCTTACGGGAGACCGTATAAGGCGGCGCGCAACAAATTGCGCCCCTTTGGTCCCCCGGTTATTGAGACCCTGGAGCCCACATTTCTGGATGGGGTGGTTCAGTCCCTGTTTCCGTGCAGGGACAACTTCACCCCGCCAGTGATGTGTGGAGCCCCGCTGGAGGATGAGGAGGAAGAGGAGGCTCCCTCTCCTGTCACGGAGTCGGAACTTGGCGCGGCGATTGTGCATATCCGCGCCAAGAAGACTGCTCCGGGCCCCGACGGTGTCCCGGCGAGGGTGGTGGCAATTGCCGCCGCCCAAATGGAGGAGCGGTTTCGGGACCTCTTCAGCGCATGCCTTGCGTCTGGGAGGTTCCCGAAACCGTGGAAGGAGGGGCAGTTGTGCCTCCTTCGCAAGGAGGGTCGCCCAGCAGACTCCCCCTCGGCATACCGACCCATCGTCCTGCTCGATGAGGTCGGCAAAATGTTCGAGGGGATAGTCGCTGCCCGCCTGAAGGGTCATCTGCGCAGTGTGGGGCCGGACTTGTCGGACGCTCAGTTCGGTTTTCGGGCTGAGCGTTCGACGGTAGACGCGCTGGCCTGCCTTAAGAGGCAGGTGAAGGAGGCGATGGATGTGGGGGACGGATTGTTGGCGGTGTCATTCGACATAGCCAACGCCTTCAACTCTGTTCCCCACAGCACCATCCTAGAGGCACTCCCATTCCACGGGGTGCCTCAATATATGCGGCGTCTACTGGCCAGCTACCTGGAGGATCGGGCGATCGTCGTCGTGAACAGGGCTGGCCAAGTCCGGCGGTACGCAGTCGAGGCCGGCGTTCCACAGGGGTCAGTCCTGGGACCTCTCCTCTGGAACGTCGGCTACGACTGGCTCTTGTGGGGAACTCTCCTCCAAGGTACGAGTGTCGTCTGCTACGCAGATGACACTCTCCTCACCGCCCGGGGGGAGAGTTTCAGGGAGGCGGCCAACTTGGCCTCGGCGGGAGGATCCTTGGTCGCAGGGAGGATCCGCCGCCTAGGATTGATGGTGGCGCTGCACAAGACCGAGGCTGTGTTCTTCCACGGGCCTCGGCAGCGCCAACCTCCAGACGCCCACATATTTGTGGAGGCCATCCGAATCGAGGTGAAGGCCCAGATGAAATATCTGGGCCTTGTACTCGACAGCAGGTGGCGTTTCGGCCCGCATTTTAGCGGGCTGTCGACGCGCCTGCTGAAGGCTGCGGGCGCCCTCTCGTGGCTGCTCCCCAATTTGGGTGAGCCCAGCGCGCGATGCCGGCAACTCTACGCCGGCATCTTGAGGAGCATGGCCCTTTACGGGGCCCCTATCTGGGAGGACTCCCTCCAAAGGCGGGAGAACGCCGCCGCCTTGCGGGCCCCCCAAAGGGCCATAGCCCAGCGGGTGTCGCGGGCCTACCGCACGGTGGGTTTCGCGGCAGCGTGTGCTCTGGCTGGCACCCCTCCTTGGGAACTCGAGGCGTGGGTGCTCGCCAGAGTATACGAATGGACGGCGGGGCGCAGGGCGAGAGGAGAACGCCCCGCCCCGGAAGAGCGGGAGGCCGTCCGGCAGGAGGCGAGGGATGCCATCGTCGTCCATTGGACGAGGGACCTCGCCACCGCAGCCTTCGGCCGCCGAGCCCTCGACGCGATCGGGCCGGTCCTGCGTGACTGGCTCGATCGGTCGCACGGGTTCCTCTCGTTCCGTCTGGTGCAGGTGCTGTCCGGACACGGTTGTTTCGGATCGTACCTGCACCGAATCGGACGGGAGGAGACACCGTCGTGCCACGACTGTGGCGCGGCGGAGGACGCGGCGCAGCACACCCTCGCGGTGTGCCCGTCGTGGTCCGAGCCGCGCCACGGTCTCACTGCGGTGATCGGACCGGACCTCTCACTCCCCGGTTTGGTTAACGCCATGCTGGGCGATGAGAGGTCCTGGGCGGCAGTGGCCTCCTTCTGCGAACACGTCATGTCCCAGAAGGAGGCGGCGGAGCGCGCGCGGGAGGACGACCCTCACGCGGCGGCGCTCCGAAGACGGAGGAGGGGTCGGAGACGACGTCAGTATGACGGTCATCTCCGACTCCTCCCAGGTGGAGACCAGCAGGCAACGGGTGCGGGGGCACCCTTGCCTGTATTGCACAGGCCTCCACCAGCGTCGGACGGGAATGGCCAGGTGTTCCGGGCCATTCCCGTAGCGCCCCAGTTAAATGGGGGGCATGCGGGGCCCGCCAACTAGGCGGGCATACGCCGGGAGGGATGTGGAAGCAGAGGCTGAGTCAATTTCCCATAGCCCTCCCATCACGGCGTCGCGGGAACACCGCTGAGTTTTAGTGGGTATACTGCCACTCTGGCAGGGAGTCCCACATACTCCGTCTCGTCCCCCGACGAGCGGAAATGCGTAATGTCATTTCTCAGCGACAAAAAAAAAAAAAAAAAAAAAAAGGCCTACGCTGGCAGAGTGTGCTGCTTGGGAGGAGCCGCGCCGTATCCTCATTTCAGAAGTGGGCAGTGACTTGTCGCTGCCGGCAGTAGTCGAGTCGATGGTCGGCAGCGACGAGTTCTGGGACGCGGTGGTTTCCTTCTGCGAAACGAAAAAAAGTCTTCTCACAGAAGGGAAATGGAGAGGGAGATCTCGTGCAGTCGCCCGGCCCGCAGAAGGCGCACCGAGCGTCGGCGGAGGGCTGACAACGCCCTCTTCCAGCCCCCCTAAATGGGTCCAGGGGCGACGGACTCGGGGACATCGCCCCCCACACATCAGGACCCGAGGTGGTGGCGCGTAGTGTTCCACGCGCGCCCCTCTTATACGTCGTGGTGGGAGTCAAACACCTCACTCGCCCCCCCCAGGCCCGAAGAGGCGGTGGCGGGCCGGCACCGGTCGGGGGTTGCGGAAGGATCTTACGTTCCCGCGACCCCCGGCGTAGGTGTGAGATGGAGCACCGGGATGGTTTTTAGTCATTAAGAGTCTGACAGACCCCGCCGCCCGCCCCAGGGCGGAGGAAATCCATGAGGATTTTCCACCCCGCAAACAAAAAAAAAAGGTTAGAACTGTGACAAACCGCGCGCGAGTCGAACGAGCGAAGCGAGCGGTGCCGCGACAGCGGCCGGCGAGCGCTACTTCCAAGTTGCTCAAATAAATATTTGTGTTTTTATTAGGATTTTGAACTTTACATAGGTACTTAGATCGGTAATTTTCATTATGGTCAATTAACGGTGAGGTAAACCAATTTGAGGAACTTTGTACATAGGAATTTGAAGTTTTAGCTTTCTGAACTTCAGTAACATATCCATTTGATTTTTTAAGCTTTCTGTATTTTGAATATAAGTGAAACAATCATTAGGTATTTAGATTTAAGGGATTTTTAACATAGGTTATTTTACGTTAGTTCTTTTAATTTTAGATACTGCAATACGTTCCCGGCGTCCACAGTTACGTTTTTGGATCCATTTGTTTACATGTTCATCAGATACTTTTGGAACAGATTGTAGAATCCTACTCCTACTGTAGGCAAACCTTTGGGGCATACAAGCGTGATATAATGTTATTTTTGTGTTGGTAATACGGAAAAGTTGTTTAAATCCGTCTGAAAAACCGATCATTTAAATTCCAGGTGGTTGGGCTAACCCTCAAATCTCCGACTGGTTCGCTGACTACGCGAGGATCGTATACACCTTCTACGGTGACCGCGTGAAGACCTGGGTCACGATCAACGAGCCCCTAGTGGATTGCGACTGGTACTACGGTCAAGAGCTCCTGGCTCCAGAGCTGGACTATTTCGTGGGGCCATACATTTGTAACAAGAACATTCTGTTGGCACACGCGAAGGCTTATCATATCTATGATCAGGAGTTCCGGTATAAGTGTAATGGTATGTGGTTAAATTTATAGAAAGATGATTGGATTTCTCTGTCTGTCGTTTCCACCCGTTTCCTCGGACGAATAAATGATTTTATTTCTGTAAGCAGGTTCGTACAAACACTTTTACACACTAATCATATTTTAAAAACTGACTACTCTGAGCAGAAAGGCCGAAACAAACTCGAGGTCACAGTCTCTTTTATAGTCCAGACATAATCTTGGTCAGATCATATGAAGACTATGAAGAACATGTACATGCATGTATAGATTGGTCTCTGGTCTTTTGAGGAAAGAACCACATAGATCGAGTGGACCTGTCCAGTCAGTGCACGCATTTGTCAGTAATCATGCAGCTAAACTCAGAACTTGAGGAGCTCAATAGACACAGATAGATTTAAGCTCTGGCCAAAGTGAAGCGAGCAAGCGAGTTGGAAGTGGGACGTTTTGATGCCAAGGAAGTCAAGCGCCTATTCGCGTCTGTTTGAACACCTCCATACCAGAAAGTTGACGGGATCGGGACGAGCAAATTTCATCTCGCATCCCACTCGCTCGCTCGCTTCAGTTTGCCAAACTTTGAAAAATAATGCCAATTCGCACTAACATTGTGACGTATAGCGCTACCAGATTGTTTTGGCGCGTCGCCAAACACGAACGCCACCGTCTTGTTTTTAAATACAGTTTAAAAGTGACATTTCACAAAACAATTTCACAAATGTATACCAACAACCCTGTCAATATAATTCAGGGCCAAGAGATCCTAGTGGCATTCTGGTTTATGTAAACATGATGTGAACAGCTTATTTTAAGTATATAAGACACTTTGTATAAGTCCTCTATCGGTTGTGACAAAACATTGGGGGGCTTGTGGCTAAAACGTTTTACCCTCTTTTCAGGAAAAGTGTCGATAGCGAACCACTTAGTATGGCTAAAACCATACTCACCGGATGATGAGGAATTGACGGAAGCAGCCAGAGAGTTTATAGTAAGTGTGACTTATCTTTACCACGTTTGTAAGGTTAAAATGGACGGAGGTAGTCAAAATTGGAAATTTAAGGAAGAAAAAGAGGAGGCCTGCACCTAGCTGTGAGATATTAGGGCCAAACACAAAATGACGATGCGACGCTATGTTAAATCGTTTTATCAAAGCATTGCGTCGCATAATCAAGACCAAGTGGACCTTGACAGTAGAGAAGTTGGAGTCGCGCCATAAGATAAACTTCAAGTCGTTTGTGATGTGGGTTCCTACTCAGTATCTAGAAATCTTCATGAAGGAAGATGTTTGGCAGAGCTACCGGTATCGGAAACAGGGTCCAAGCTACCGGTGGTTTTTTTTTTTTTTTTTGAGGATGGGAATTCATCAGATGACCCCTCCCGCTCTGGGTGGAGTGGAAGGGAGTGTCAGACTCTTACTGACTAAAACCCACCCGTGTTCTCTCTACGAGGACACGGCGGTGCTCCGCCCATGCAGGGCAGGCCCCCACCGTATGCTCCACCGTGTCCTCGGGGCGATCATCGCAGTGGTGACACCCGGGCGTTTCCTCCCGCCTGATGATGTGCAGGAACCTCCCGAAAAATCCGTGTCCGGTGAGGACCTGCGTCAGGCGGTAGGTGAGGACGCCGTGACGCCTCTCTAGCCACTCCTCAAAGAAAGCTACCGGTGGTCAGGGCCTCTGAGAAAGGAACCTCCTAACGATACGTGCCGTTTACAAAAGTACCCGTTTCAGGATCTAGCCTATTATTATTTATTTATAATATTTCAGACTGGCCGTTATACTCACCCTATATATTCAAAAGAGGGTGGATGGCCTTCCGTGGTGGAGGAGATAGTCGCAAGGGTCAGCAAAGAACAAGGCTTCACAGAATCAAGGCTGCCACCTTTCACGCCAGAAGAAATTGATCTGATTAGAGGTAAGATTTCCTAAGGAGGAAACAATGCGTAAGTATCCCCCTCAGGATGAATTTCACCAATAAAACTGAACGCGATCAGCAGTTATGTGCGTATCGCATTCAATTTTATTGGTGTGCTATGTAAAACTACATACATAAAAATAAATAAATTCTGATTCTGGTGAAATTAGCCCTAAGTCATATTTTATCATTAGCAGCCCAAAGTAAAACTAAATCAAACCTATAAGGACCTGTCACAGCACTAGTATTACAAGTTTATAATTGGTTGCGTCCGTACACGACGCAACCAATTATAAACTAGTTAATAACGCGTTAGTAAGTCGCGTCGTGTGCTGATCAGTGATCACCGTTGAAATACGAGTGCTCTAAGTGACATCCTGGCTACTGATTAATGATTTCCCAAAACACCCTTTTGTTTTTCTTATTTATAATTCAATTATAATGCGTCATGTTAATACGTTATCGGTATGTCCGTCAAAACGTCAAACCTATAGTTTTATGACAGCGGCGCGCACAGATTATCAAAGGCACGTGAGTCGTTGCAAGGAATGTTACGGTTATATAAATATTGTTTATAAGACTTAGAACTAGGTATTGTTTATTTAATTTCTTATTGTATATTTTATCTTAGCGTTTGCTACACCGGTTGTCTACATCACTGAGCCGGCTGTCGCTAAAAACTAGCGCTGGAGTTCTGTCACGCATAGGGTCGTGGCATTATGCTGAGCGATGGCCGTTTTGCGTGGATGTGACGCATATCTTCCCCCAACTTGTTCTTTTTGTGTCTGTGTTCGTTCTCTGCGTCATGTTTACCGCAAAGAAACGTATTTTCTTTCTTTTCTCTTTTCTATTTCAGATGGTAACACGTAACTGTTGAGTCGCGACTATGAGTATGACGGATAGATAGGTTGATAAACAGCTGGTCGATGACAGAAAGTGATATTATCGTCGCCCAAAGAGACACCAATGGTCAATCAGTTGCTGGTTTAGAGACATGTTTAAAGTATAGTTAATAAAAAACATACAGGATGTGTGATATATCTGTTCATTATTTTATAATGCGGGTAGGCTGTTTTACGGCAGTTGATTGCCAGCCAATATACGAGTGCAAGGATCTCCGTGTTTAATTACGATATTCCCATAAATACATAACATTTGGCGACGATTTACTATCCACGTGTATAAATAGTGTGTGTGTAAATACGGGAAGTGTTTGCGAGACTGGAGAACAGCATTTCGAATCGATCAGAACGAGTGAAATCGAGCATGATGGTGTTTGGCGGCAACCTCTCATTTGATCACCGAAGTCAAGAGTGGAGCATTTTTAAGAGTCGGTTTATCCAGTACTGCACGGCGAACGACATTCAAGACGACACCGATAAGTCTGGAATAAAAAGACGAGCTCTTTTGCTCACTGCATTCGGAGAAGAAACCTACCGCGTGGCGAGAGATTTGGTATTTCCCGACAGTTTAGATACGATCGAGTACTCAAGTTTGTTAGAAAAGTTAAATGATCATTTTCAATCTAAGAAGAGTACCTTCGCAGAACGTTACAAGTTCTATAAAGCAGAGCAACGGACAGGCGAAGACCTAACTGAATGGGCGGCTCGCGTCCGAAATCTGGCTCAATATTGCGGGTTTAAGAGTGAGCTAGAAACCGCCTTACGGGACAGGTTTGTCCTAGGTTTGGATAATACCAAGGAAAAGGAAAAATTGTTTGCTGAAAGTATTGAAACATTGACATTTAGCAAGGCGTTGGAGTTGGCTCAGAGCGTGCGCTGTGCGCGCGCCGCGCTGCAGATAGCGCGACCAGCCACAAGCGGCGTGGAGGCGCTGGCGGACGCGTCAGCGCAGCCTGTGTTTGCGTTACAGCGGCGCGCAGCCCACGGCGGCGCCGGCGCCAGCGGCAGCGCCTCCGCTCCAGGTTCACATGGTGATAACTCGCGAGTGTTCAAGTGTTGTGAGGTGTGCGGTTACAAAAATCACACGAAAGATCAGTGCCGTTTTGCTAATTACCAATGTCAAAAGTGCAAAAAAAGAGGTCATTTGAAAAGAATGTGTAAGGCTAAGATTAGTGATAACAACTTTCTAGAAACGGATGACGATGACGCTAATGAAGGTATTTATAATTTATTCAACATAAAAAACTCAGGCCGGGACCGACCAATCTCACGAAAAATCTTGTTAAAGGATAAAGAAATTACATGTGAAATTGATTGTGGCAGTGCTGTCTCTGTCTTGCCCGCCTTTATCTATCAACAGCTGATCGGAGGCGATAACATAAACTATCAATTAAAGCCGTGTAAGGAAGTTTTTAACTTTTATACAGGAGTGAAAATAGCCCCGCTAGGTTGTTTATCAGTGCCGGTGACTTTCGAAGGTTGCACAAACAATATGGTATTTTTTGTTATCAAAACGAATGAAAAGCGATTACCTCTTTTAGGCCGCGATTTTATGAGATTGTTTAGAATACATTTATGTAGTAAATTAAATTGTAACAATGTAACGTTAGATTCGACGGACGAAATCTCCACCGAGAAAGTGTTAATTGATAAATACTCAAGTTTATTTTCCGGGGAACTAGGGAAGTTTAACAAATATAAAGTTGGCTTGAAAATAAAACCAGATGCACAGTTAAGATTTTTCAAGCCCCGGCCTGTACCTTTAGCTCTAAAGCCTAAAATAGAAGAGGAGTTAGATCGATTATTGGCGGCCGGTATTATAGAAAAAGTTGATTATGCGGACGTCGCTACACCTATAGTGCCAGTATTGAAACCAGATGGCAAGGTTCGAATTTGCGGAGATTTTTCTATAACATTGAATAAAGCATTGTACTTAGACAACTTTACTCTTCCGCGAATCGAGGATTTGTTTGCCAAGCTCCATGGTGGAGTCGAGTTCAGCAAACTAGATTTAAAATTAGCGTATCTTCAATTAGAACTCGATGACTCAAGGAAATGGTGTGTAATAAATACACATAGGGGATTGTATAGGTACACACGGTTAAATTTCGGCTTGGCTAATGCACCGTTTATATTTCAACGCACAATGGAACAGCTGTTAGGCGACATTGACGGTGTATGTATATACTTAGACGATATTCTGATAACGGCTCCTAATAGAAAATTGCATTTAGAGAGGTTAGAGCAGGTAATGCAGAGGTTGCAAGAGGCCGGGCTGCGATTAAAGCACGATAAATGCGAGCTATTTAAAAGTTCCGTGGAGTATTTAGGTTATTTAATAGATAAGAATGGTCTCCACAAATCGAATAACAAAATTGAAGCTATCGTAAATTGTAAACCTCCAAGTAACGTAAATGAATTGAAGTCATTCTTAGGAATGGTTAATTATTATCGGTGTTTTGTCCCTAACACATCTTCAGTATTAAGTCCGCTAAATAGCTTACTAAAAAAAGATGTTAAATGGGTTTGGGACAAAATTCATGCAGAGGCATTTAAGAAAATAAAACAAGAACTGGCATCGGATCGCGTGCTGGCGCACTACCACCCCGAGTACGTGACGGTGGTGACCTGCGACGCTGGCCCCGCCGGTCTGGGCGCCGTGCTGGCGCAGCGCCAACCCGACGGCTCCGAGCGCGTAGTGGCGTATGCGTCGCGCTCTCTGACCAAATCTGAGCTTAACTACGCTCAGATCCAGAAGGAAGCTACATCAATAGTTTTCGCGATTAAAAAATTTAATCATTATTTGTATGGCCGTACGGTTCCTTTTATTTTGCGCACGGATCATAAGCCACTATTATCCATCTTTGGAAATAAGAAAGGCGTGCCGGTTCTAGCCGCGAATAGACTACAAAGGTACGCTTTGTTTCTATCGGCATATAATTTCAATATAGAATATGTGAAGAGTGACAACAACGTAGCTGATTTTTTGTCTCGTTCCGTGGCCACTCCGTTAAACGAGAGCGAAGAGATAGATCGTTCTTTGTACATAAATTTTGTTGGTGAATCAGTACTTCTGCCAATCACTCTCGAAGATATTCAAGCTGGCACAAGGCGTGATAAAGTATTGGAGAAGGTGATAGGCTTTATTAAAAACGGATGGCCGATTAAAATCACGGATCCGGTTCTTCGTCCATTTCATTTATGTCGAGTTGAGTTAGCAGTAGAAAACGAATGTGTTTTACGAGGCCACAAAATAGTAATTCCTTCTTGTTTCCGGGAAAGACTGTTGGATGAACTACATAATTCGCATTTTGGGGTTGTCAAAACGAAGACCGAGGCTAGAACACGTATGTGGTGGCCAAATATAGATAAAAACATCGAAGAAAAAATAGGTTCCTGTAGTGTGTGCAACACGTTCCGCAATAACCCGCCTAAAGCGCCGCTGACTCCGTGGCCGTACCCCGCGCGCGCATGGGAGCGCGTGCACATAGATATGTTTATGTTGGATGGTAAGCAGTTTCTTATCGCTGTTGACGCTCACTCTAAATGGGTCGAATGTTTTTTAATGCAAAAAACAAATAGTGAATCAGTGATAAGTAAGCTGTGCGAAATGTTTAGCAGATTCGGTCTAGTCCACACCTTGGTATCAGATAACGCTACTAATTTCTGTTCAAAAGAATTTGAAACATTTTGTCGATTAAACGGGATTCAACACATGACAGGGGCACCGTACCACGCGATGTCAAACGGCCAAGCAGAGAACAGTGTTAAAACAATCAGGAATGGGTTAAAATCAATTTTAGTAAAAAGTAACAGCAACACAAATATAATAATGAAAGTTTTAAATAAGTTTTTATTTGATTATAGGAATTCGATTCATATGTCTACTGGTTTTTCGCCAGCACAGCTGATGATTGGTCGTCCTTTACGTTGCCGACTTGATTTGTTAAAGACCCCTTTACAGTCACAAATAACTTCTTCGCCTTCGTCGTCCGCGGCTAAAGACAATGTAATAAAGGCACAAAAGAACCAATGCAAACAGTTTGGTGGAAAAAGAAATATATGTTTCTCAGTAGGTGATAGGGTATTGTTAAAATATTTTCGAAATAACGGCACTAAACACACTTGGAAACAGGGTGTAGTAAAAGAATGTTTGGGTTCTCGAATGTTTATTGTACACATTCCCGATATAAATATAAATGTAAGAAAACATGCAGATCAGTTACTGGCGTACAAAGGGAACTTATCATCGGTTCAAGATGACGATGTGAGTGATTTCGGAGAGTATTCGAGCGAGCCCGCGGCTCCACCTAACGAACCTGAGGTCCGTAGGGCGTCAGAGCCGAGTGTGACGTCACCAGAGCAGACTACGTCCTCCGCCGCATCTCCTGCGCGAGATGATAGGGGAGAGGAAGTACGGTCTGACACTGATGATGAGTTCCTAGACGCAGGATCACCTGTTGCGACTGATGATGATCATTATGATCCTGATAGCGACCACACCAACAAGGGTAGTGATAAGGAACAACAGGATCCTTCATCTTTGCGCCGGTTTCCGATTAGGAAAACAAGAAAACAAATTAATTATAAGTATTAGTTAAGCATAATTATGATTGATTAGGGGTGGAGGGATGTGATATATCTGTTCATTATTTTATAATGCGGGTAGGCTGTTTTACGGCAGTTGATTGCCAGCCAATATACGAGTGCAAGGATCTCCGTGTTTAATTACGATATTCCCATAAATACATAACAGATGTAAAAAGCCGCGTCACATCTAAGCCGTTATCTATGCCATTTGTACATCAAAACTAGGTAACGATGAGAAAAAAATATTGCTGGGAAACGACTTTTATTTTCGCAGTGCGTAACGCACGCAAAACATTGCGCTTATGGGTGCATGAGTTGTGAGAATAGGTATTTAAAGTTCAGTTATAACTTAAATAAAACATTTAAAACTTGTTTTCGTAAAATAAGTCGCAACTTTAACCTTCAATATCTCCGTAAACAGAATGTTTTCAGGTATGGTCCAGTACAACAAAAATTATCACAATGACGGGGACTCTCGACTTCGATAAGGATATTTTTACACCGCCCGTTAAAGTTCATATATAATAAATTATCTTATTTGTGTTTTTGAGCATGTAGTTTCAAATACCTCTAAGTAAATATCACCCTACCTCCCCAGGCACCTTTGACTACATCTCCATGAACCACTATACCACCAGACTGGTGCGGAAACCCAGACCTTCGGAACAGGTGGTGAGATCAATCTTCACGTACATTGGAGACCTGAATGCTGTGCTTGATGTAGACCCGACCTGGACCTACGGTTATAGCCCGGTTATGGCGGTATGGACGAAAATTAAATGCTAAAACTTTTGTGAAGGGTGTCTAAAAGTTTTTAGACACCCTTCCCAAAAGTTTTTAGACACCCTTCCCAAAAGTTTTAGCACTGTACTTAAAAGCGTCAAAGCGTTGTAAGCGCTTTTAAGTACTTACCTACTATTTTAAAAACTGTACATCATTCTTACCTACTTATATATTTTCAATTAGATATACCCGCAAGGCATTCGGGAGCAGATGGCCTGGCTGAAACAGCAGTATGGAGACATTGAGATGTTCATCTCGGAGAATGGATACTCCAGTGGAGGCTCCAATCTCACTGACGACGGACGAATATCCTTCGTCAGAGATTATTTGGAACAGGTAGGTATATTAAATTTACGATTATTTTGACACTGTCAGTTTTATTAATTATGTCGTTGGTCTAGTATTTGCAAGTGTTGCTGCTGTGATCGGAGAATATTGGGATCGATTCCCAGCGGAAATTATTTCGCAAAACATTACCATATTATTTGCGTAAAAACAAACGGACAGCGTCAATCATATTTTAAATACTAGATGAGCTCGGCGTTTCCTATCTGACTACTCTATACCTTTTAGATAAAGAAATGTGGCACACATAGCAATGTCCAGATTTATTCAAATTTTATAGACAGTAAAATTATAAACTGGGTATTTCCTTTTGTAGTGGAAAATTCCTACTTCTGATTGAGGCAGATTAAGCACTTTCTCTAAATCAAATATAGCTAATGTCGTATCATCCTTAACTGCTGTCGCTTTTTCTTCTTCTTTTATTTGGCGTACTTTAGTCTTTAGTAGTAAATGCTGTTGGTAATTTTCTTCCAATGTAGCTTTTTTTATTTCGCCAGCTTGTTCATACAAAGAGCACGTTACGCATAAATCTTTCTTAGGTTTAAAAAATGAGTAATTATATTGAGTACTATATATTGATTCGTATTGGCGTTTTGAAGCTAATTGTTCTTGTGTGTATTCTTGATTTGGAATCCATAGTGTGTACAGTCGATACATTTTGGAAATGTTTCATTGCTCAGATAAATATTGGTGCTTGGATCTCTTGCGTGTATAATGAGATTCAACAGATCTGATGGAAATACTTCTATATGTGTCATTATATTTTTTTTGTAGCATCGGACCTCCTATGAGGTCTCTTGTAATGAGTTCCTCTGTTGTTTATTAATCTCTCGTCTTGCCTAATTTTCTCTAGAGCTGTAAAAACTACTTGTTCTGAAATTCGCAGAGTACTCAAAAATTATACTTTACAAACTTGAATAGAAGTCTAGTCCTGCTAAAAATGATATTATTTTAATTGTTTGAGTCCTGTTATTTTTTATTTACTATCTAATGTGATACGTTATAGTTTGTGCTTTAACGTGTCTCACGATATATTGCCATTGGAGTTCATTTTCTTTCAGTCTATAAAAAGTGTCAAATATCTACTGCCGTTGTCCCGTAGAAAATGTTATGCCACAACGCTGTTTGCATGAGCACGAAGTGAAGCATGTTTTTTGAACGTGCACCTTCATAAGATGAACCGCCATTCTTAAGTCTTTTGTTTTTGTTGTCAGACCAGTCTTGCTTATTACAACATCGTTTTCTAGTTTGTTTATTGCTAGAAGTTAAAACTTCTTCAGTGTTTGTATCAGCAGCCGTGTCTTGCGTAATGGTAATCAAAGGATACTCGAGCATTTGTACGGTATCCGTAACATTAGACTGAATTTCTATTTGTGAATCATTAGTACTAGTTTCAATTATAAATGGACTCACTGGAATTAATGACGTGATAATTGTGTTTTCAGTGTTCTCTTATTTTTTCTTTATATGGTATAATTGATAACTCTTCATTTTCTTCAAATATTTCCTCTATTACAATTACTACTTTCAGTTTCACTGTCTTGTTTTAAGGTTTCGTCATTTAAATTTTCTTCAGTTTGATTGGTATTAAAAGTAGAGGCTATAGGTGAATGTTTGGAATGAGACGTTTGATATTTACTCAGTTGGTTTTTAATTTGAGAAGGGGTACTAGTACGGTCAACTTTATAAATAGCCGTAGGGGCAGCTACAAAATCTGCATTGCCTAATAATATAGATAAATTTGATATTGAAGCTGGTCAATTTATTTTTGAGTCAATCAACTGGTCAATACAATTGAGATCGCCTCCTAAGCTTAAAGTGGTGCTTTCTGAACGAGAATTAGCGTTGCAGTTAGGACTTGGTTGATATTCCGAAGTATCAGGAGAAAAATCTTCACTATCGTGATTACCCACATCGTAATTTTTTGTACACGTGTCTGTAAACAAAATGCAATAATTTTGGTAAATACCTACTGCAACATGATTTCGTCAAAAACTAGGCTTTTGTGGCTATCGTATTACGTGCTGCTGTACCCTAAATAATGACGTGAAAACATGAAGTTATATACTCTAATTCAGGACACCATCAAATATGACACGAATAATTTTACATCGTTCTGGAGCCGAAACACAGTAACTCGAGACGATTAATAGTTACTATTGGCATTGTTATAATTTTTTTAAGACATCTAATATTGAAGTTAGAAATTTATCACTTTTATTCTGTCATTCGAGTTAAATCTTAGTAGCCCTTCCACTATTTCATTCATAAATGAACAGCTGTGCTATAGCGCGCTCGTGGTGGGTCAACGGACGTTGCTGCAAGTAGGTATTTTATTTCAGGTAGGTACGATTTAGGTTGGTGTAAGTTCATTTACCTCCGTTATCTCTCTTTTGTATTGGAACCTAATTGGACGCACGGCACGGTGTTTACCACTATCACATCTCCTCGTAAACGAGAGAAATTAATTGAAATTTCATTCACTACTCTCGCATCACGAAATCACTAGTAATCGTACGGTCTATTACCTCAACTAGACAAAACGAGTACGCTTGTGAGTTGTATTTAAGGCCTTGAATCGAGTATCGACCAATCGAGCTAATAGGTACTTAATAAACATACAGCTACCTACCATAATAAAATTATCATGAATAAAAATAATACTGCCTAAACCAATTTTTACAATGTTGCTTGCGGCCGCGGTGCGGCGGCGTCTACAAAGGCAGGCAATTCAAACAGAAAAATGAATCGTTTTATCTGTCAAATAGAGTTCATTATAAGTTGGTGGTGCCCTTTTCTATGAAAATATTGGACCGAATTAAGACCTTATTTTTATAAAGTTAACCGCTGAATTCGGTTGTGCATCAATTCTGTGGCTTCTCAGAATAATTTTCGTAAACTGCGTACCTACGTTGCTTGGTTGGGTAAAATTTCGATTTGTTACCGTTTACGGTTAGGAAATAAAGTCTGAATTCGCTTTTCGTATTTTTATTTGTGTACCTATTTTATCTATTGCGTGTTAGCGGCGATCGGCGACCTCTGTGAACTAGGTACCTACAGATAAAATAGACATAGTACTACGGCCATATGTTTAGTGTATAAATAAGTTTCAATCCGCGGTACGCCCAAATGGCAAGCAGGAATTTAATTGTATTTTTTTTTCAGTAGGTACATTAATACTAGAAATTTGCTAGCAAGGATATTATTGAGGAACCTCCTTGTCCTCCCACGGTCAAAAAAGATAATTTTGATGTAGGTAGGTACACAGTGAACAAGATGTCCACCTTTCACTGTGGTGTTCAGTCACCAGTCGCGGTCATCAGTACCTACTTGCACTTTGTTGCTGTAGATACCTAGTATCCGCAACAATAATAAATCGTTTGATTCCGCATTCATAACCATTGTTTGATTTAAATTGCGTTTATCTACATACTTATCAGTTAAATAGGTCTAATTTTTCCTTCATAATTTCTACGGGCTTAGGACCGTTGCCTCAGTAATAAGTAAGTACATGTTTCGTATCTAAGTAGGTAAGTACTTACTTACTTGTAGGTACTCTTTTATTCACTTCACTTTTCACAATATTAAAAGCATCCACTGTCGCACTTCTTAAGTCATCTCGAGTAGTACGCTAATCGGAAGAAACTAGTCTTTTTATCTCGAACGACACATAAAATTCCAGTGGTGGTAAGTCAGGGCTCCCTGCGGGCCAAGCCACAGGGCCACCACGACCTATCCACTGCTCACCAAACACACTGTTTAAATACGCACGCACTGAAGTAGCATAATGAGCAGGGCATCCATCATGCTGATAGAACAGACCGCGTTAATGTGCCAGAGAGATACATACTGATATTGGCTAACATTGAATCGCCTGGCTGCCATTATGGTACTACGACGTGGCCGCGTGGGTCGCGTTCGAAGTATTCCTGTATGTCTTCCTCCAATTCCGCCGAGTATGGTAGTCTACCGCGGCCCTGCGCGTGTGTGGGCGCTCGAAACTGTCCATGATCGAGGAGGCGCTGGGTTACAGCCAGGATGGTGGAGGTGAAGGGAACTTGAGGGTCAGTGATTCCACGTGCGCGCAGTGAGTTCAGGTATTCCGGCTGAGCATACAAACGTCTGGCCTCTTCCAAGTTATGGTTCGCCATGTCACATAAAAAATCACCATAGCCCAAAACTCCAAATTTTGGCGCGTAATTAGGTTGCGCGTGCGTGACCTAATACAACGAAACGCGAGACAATACTAGAAAGGAATAAGTAATTAGGAATGGCGGGGGCGCGCGGGCGCTCGGCTAGACTGTAAGGGGCCGGGGGCGTGGCTTACGGATCATACTGTCTGATCGATGAATGAATTTTTCAATGGGTGGGTACCGTTCGCAAGTGTTGCAGTTCGTCGATACGTTTTACACACATATGCATTGTCGCAAGGAAGCGTTACTACGAGTTCTCACTATTACACAAAAAAAACAATAAATTAGATTTTTCGTGATTTTGTTTTATTGTAACTCATTGAAAATGATAGTCCCAATCGTTTCGAGTTCGATGATCGAGTATATGGCTTTCGGTTCCAGAACGACCTAAAATTGACCGTGTATATTTCTAAGATGCAAGCTATTGCATCTCATCCATATTTGTCCATATCCATATTTGTTCAGCCATTCAGTCCTGTGAAGGTTAGTAACCGTCTCACATAATATGCTGTCACGCAGCATACATACATACACACACACACATAGCAATCTTAATAGTAATAAGGACAATTTTCATATTGAATTGCCTTTGCTGTTATTTATTGCTTAAGTATGTCATACCACGTAAATTATAAAGGGGTTTGTCATTTTCATTACATTAAAAAGAAAGCGATGCGTATTGCTTGTGGCTTGCGGTAATAAATAATACAGCAATCGTACATTGAGTGTAAACAATGCCTCGGTGAACTATTGCAAAAGTTATTGCTATTTTTTTTTTATATCATTAAACGGTAACCAGCATTACCATATTTTTCAAATAAAATGACTACAGGAATAGTATTGTTAGAAGACTTTGCTACAACACGAGTTTGCTGTTCTTACTCGAATAATATCGTTATCATAACATATTGAAAATCTTGTACGTAGTGCTACTCGTAATCACTAGTAGCGATGTTATTCACGTAAATAAGTACAATAAACCTGTAACGGAATAATAAGGCTATGGTTATTATCAAAATGCTTGTTTCAAAAATACTCATAGTAAAAATGTGAAAAAAATTGAGAAGGTGTAAAAGGTGTCTACATGACGAATATGCAATAAAACGCAAAAGTGTCGTTGTATCACATTATGATTTTATTCGGTGGGAGAAGCGACATGATCCATAAAAATACACAAAAACACCTGAGTGGTTATCTATACGCCCCAATAAAATGCAATCGGAATTATGTTTTTGCCACCGACCATTCTCCCTGCCTACTTAGAACACTCATTTGAATTTTCAGGTCTACTTGTCGATCAAAGATGGCGTCAACGTGACTGGGTACGCGTATTGGGCTCTCATGGACAACTTCGAGTGGACAGGCGGATATCAGTAAGTAAACACTGTTCTTCTGTTTAACGTCGACATTCCATTTATTCGAACCTTTTTTTTATTTTGGTTATTTTAAAATATTATTGAACACTGAAATTTAATGAATGCGCCTCTTTTTGTGAACCTTAAAAAAATCCTGTTTTGGGGGTCTGAAATAGCGCAGTAACTGCTACAAAACTGTATATGCACTCTGCACTGTGAGAAAACGCTAATAAGTAAAAAAAATCATTGTCTCCAAAACAGAATCAACACGTATAATTTCAACTCCGTAGGATAAGAGGAAGTGGTTTTAATTCAGCTCGCAACATTTGACCAATACATACTAACTAACTAACAAGGCAAGAAAAATAAAAGCTTGTAAAAAGAGGCTCATTTATTGAAAAAAAATACGGATATCATTTAACGGGTTCTCCAGTTTTTAGAGGATCAGTTAAATATTTCTCTTTAAATATCCTCTACTAGTGGAAATACAGGTCAGCCTAACTGACTGTACTAAATACCACGCCATGGTTTTTTGAACGGCATTTGTTTTTTTTTTCCAACCATGTTGAGGTCGGCTACCGGTCTAACCGGATGCAGCTGACTTACTATCTGAACTCCACAACGCAGTTACTAGGTAACACGATACCCCTTGAAAAATATAATCTTTCTGACTGACCAAGCCCTTGACAATTCAAAAGTGCCTGTAATTGGTTTATTAGAAATAAATGCTATAAGTTTGAATTTGAGTTTGGAACATCAGCATATTTTGATAAATCATTTCTTCGTTCCAGAACAAAGTTCGGCTTATATGAAGTGGACTTCTCCGATCCAATGCGCACGCGCACGGCACGCAAGTCAGCTGCATACTACTCGAATGTTATCAAGAGACGATCCCTGTACGTTCAACAGCCATGTGAAACTAAGCAATTCGATTAATATAATCTAATACAGTTAAAACTTTTTATAAATTTATGTAAATATAACACCAAAGGAAACAAGGCGTAATGTTATATCATGTGTGTGTTATTCTTATTTATGTACATACAACAAACGAGAAGACCGGCTTATTTTGACACCTTATTTAAGTATTTTTTTTTCTTTTATTATATTATTCATATAAAACGCCTATTACGCATTTCCTCCCTTGTTCCTTTTTTGCGCCATGTAGATTTTCTTTCCGTCGTGTTTTTACCGCAAATAAACGTATTTTGTTTCTCTTTCTTTACTTCTTTTATTTCTATTTGTAATTTATCTGTATTGTGATTTGTATTTTTATAGACCCAAGGTTACTAGAGCAAAATAAACGACGTAAATATCCTGTATGCCCACGAAGCTACTCGTGTCTTAGCAGCCATCTTTATAATACTATAAACGAAACCTGCAACGTCTTACCCAAATTTTTATGTAAAACTGTAGTTAGTAGTTTTCTCCAAAAGTTAACGTACGATGAGACTGAACAACTCTTTGCAAAATAATCTTACTAACGCATCTAAAACTCAGATTTAAATTGCTCCTTTACTATCCATCTTTTACTGTGACATATACGAAACAAACACACACACGCACTCACACACAAACACCCACACCACACACCCATTCCTTGCTTACATTTTAATAAGTGTTAAGTACCTATTTATGCTTACCAAAGCAAATTGCAAATGGTCAATGAACTGTAAGAGGAAGGCGTCTGTGGCCAAAATTGTAATTAACGCCGTTATCTTGTTTTGACTACATTTCAAGTGACCTTTCACAAAACAACTGCATAAATGTTTACCAACAGTGCTTTGTCAACGTAATTCGAGCGAGAACAGGGGCCTTACTATGACCTGTTAACGCCATCATGATTCCGTTGAGAAAAAGAGATAGTGCTATCGGTCATGTATAGCTCCGTCTCTCTTCCACGCTGGAACAATGATGGAATTAACACGTCATAGTACGGCCCCAGAGCAGTGTAGCAAGGAAGGTTAACTGCGCGATCTGTATATTTAAATACAGAAGCCCAACAACAACCCTAGGGCAGTAGCCGGCCAGACACAACTCCCGTCTGGTCGTAGGATCCTCCCTTTCCCTCCTTGTTCCCCTCTTCAATGGAAGAACTTCAAACCAAGAGGGCAATCTCTTCCAGAGCGTTTTGTATTTTTACAGGCGGCTTTCAACAGGATTGATATATTAAGCTTTTCGGTAGCTTATGTCAATCGAATACAATTTAGACCTTCTTGTTACTCCAAAAAAAAAAAACAACCAAAATATAAAATATATCATAATTTAATGTACAATCTAAGTATAATTTAATTTGGTGGCGTCTTGGATTGGGTGTATCATTTTACTCCTAATAATAGTAGAGTAGTATCGCGCTGACTCGCGGGGTGTTCGAGTACGGTTTGCATCTGAGAAGTCAACAGCGTATAGACCGTATTTTAGGCTGAAAACAAATAATTACAAGTTTGAAAAGTATCCTATGTTCAGCTGTTAAGCCGTGAAGGGGACAGACAGACAGTTACTTTCGCAATTAAGTATGAAAGATGGAGTTACGATAACTGATGAAATGAATGTGCCTTACTGTGTGTGTACTTAGTGTGAAATGTATGAACTTGCTTTTGTATCTGGACCTCACGTCCAGATACAAAAGCAAGTTCGATTTTTCCATCGGCGCTTATGCCTCCCCAAACCGTGCATGAACCGCCACCGTAATTGACTCTTTCTTTAATGCAGCACTGTGCAAAACGCTCCCTCTCTCTTCGATACACCTTTCTTCTGTCGTTACCATACAGCATAATCTTACTTTCGTCAGAAAAGAGAACTTTGCTCGTTTGCAGGTATGACAAACTTAAGTGCTCACGTGCAAAGTTACGGCGCGCTCTTCGGTGGTGTAGCGTCAATTTAGGGCTATTAGCTGGTTTATGAGGTTTCAGGCCACGTTCCGCCAATCTTCTTCTAATGGTAGAATCGCTCAAAGTCAATTCTCGAACCCCACGGAGCCGCTGCTACACTTAAATAGAGTTAAAGTGACGGTTTCTTAGAGTAACTGTCGCAATATACCGGTCATCTTGCTCAGACGTGACTCGATATCTACCAGATCCTGGACGGCGAGTAAACATACCAGTCTCCCGATAGCGCTGATACACTCTATTGACAGCAGAGAGGCTAAGATGCAATCGTGCAGCCACAACACGCCCATTATGCCCTGAATCCAGAAACGCCACGACTTGGGCGGCTACCGTGGCCCAGGTATACATATTTGTTAGAAAAATATCTCTTTGGTAGGATGTCACAGAGCTTAGTTAAGAATCACTATTAAAAAAGCGGTCAAGTGCGAGTCGGACTCGCCCATGAAGGGTTCCGTAGCAGCAAGTAAATGTTTTTTGTTTTTTTATATTTGAGTTGATTGAATGAAAGGTAAATTGCGGCTTACGATTTATGACGTATTAAAAAAACACTACTCACAAGATCTCGTTCAAACCAATTTTCGGTGGAAGTTTACATGGTAATCATATACGTACAATCGTACATCATATTTTTTTTTTAGTTTTATCATTCTCTTATTTTAGAAGCTACAGGAGGGGGGGACACATTTTACCACTTTGGGAGTGTCGCTCGCGCAAACTATTCAGTTTAGAAAAAAAATGATATTAGAAACCTCATTATATTTTTGAAGACCTATCCATAGATACCCCACACGAATGGGTTTGATGATTATTTTTTTTTTAGTTTCAGTTATTATCGGGGAAACCCCAAAATTTATTGTATTTTTGTGTGAAAATCTTAATGTGGTTCACAGAATACATCTACATACCAAGTTTCAACAGCATGGTTCTTATAGTTTCGGAAAAAAGTGGCTGTGACATACGGACGGACAGACAGACATGACGAATACATAAGGGTTCCGTTTTTGCCATTTGGCTACGGAACCCTAAAAACTATATTTTTTGCGAAAAATTAAATGCAGTAATTCCGACGGAATACACATGGAAAACAATTTTTACATTCAATTATTGGATAAAAAATCGAAAATTTAAATTCAAATTTGGAATGGTCGTACTTGTATGACTTGACTTGTAATGTGTAGACTAAACTGCCGACTATTTATTGGCGTAATTTTTTTAATGGTATCATTGCTCTTTTTTAGGAGAAGAGAGATTTTTTTGATGAGAAATGCATATACACTTAAAGAGCAACATCACGTATTAAATAGGTGCACACCTTCATAGCATGCACAATAAAGTTAACTAAACTAACCAGGTTAAAACATTAATAATAGATCAAGATATTGAAAAAATAAATTAAACAATTAATACTCTACAGTTAAAATTAAAGGTTTACAACTTACACATATCCACCCAACCATTCAAAGTTATCCATCAGCGTCCAAGCGGTGTACCCTGTCACGTTAAGGCCGTCGTTTATAGCCAGCAGGACCTAGAAGACAAAACTTATTGTAAAGTATTATCACATAACCCGAGAGCTACGAGTATGTGTAACACCGTGGGTGTTCCTGACCCCACGCTCAGCGGTCGTACTTGTGACCTCTAACAAGTGCGGCGGGTGTGAAATATAATATAAGGATTAAGTCCAGAAATTAGGCACAGTGTCATTAAATATGAAATGCAGGCCAAGTAGTATGTCGCGTCCCTGGTCAAAATTAACATAAGATTAGTTACGGAGGGAGAAAAAAGACTCGCTGTAGAAGATCCTGGCAAAGATGGCGCGACGAATTAGACTCCTACATGAGAGATTGGGCACTAGCAGCAAACAGCCGTGAGAAGTGGAAAGATTGGAGGAAGGCCTCTGCCTAGCAGTGAATAAATGGGCTCATATAATACAAAAAACCCATGTAAGTACAATCACCATTCTTATTAATTGAATTTCTCGTGCATGAACTGAACCGCCTTTAATTCTTGACCTTCCCAATTCCATTAATAACTTTGATTTAGGTTTTTAATTACTTGTTCCAAGTGATTTTTGTAGTACTCCAGCCGCTGTGTGTCCACCAGGCCGGGGTCCAGTGAGGGCACTCCATTCTCGGTGATAATGATCTCTTTGACGTCGTACGTGGAGTTCAGCCAGTGCAGCTGCTCGCGAAGACCTTGTGGATATATCTGGAAGGTTACTTTGATAATCACAAACTAATAACAATCATAAATACCGTGCATAAGTAGTGACATTTGCTAATAAAAAGCTTCCACATGTATATTTCTAATTAGTTATGAGTTACTTGCGTTGACCAGTTACAGCGATTTGAGTAAGTGAACAGATTACAATGTAGACATATTGGTATTATATTATTAACTCGGAGATCCTTCGCCATGCTCTAGAATCCTTCGATACGTTCGGGATTCAATATAGCGCCCGTGAAATAAGACACTGCTTTATCCCCTAAGTGAATAATCTACTACACCAATTGTGCATTTATGGAACCGTTTATAATTTTATGGAGTTTTAGTAAGACAGAGTGGTTACGTCTTGCTACACATTCTAAAGTGCCCTACCATGTCATTAGAGATGTCACCTTGATTAGTAGGTTTAATACCGGAAGTGATCACAGACTTGTGCGAGGCACTCTAATTAACAATTTTCGAGCTGAGAGAATCTGCATGATGAGGCCTACCCTCCGACCTACGCAGCTTCAAGCCGCTCTAGGATCCGAAAAATTCCAACTAGAACTTGAAAATCGATTCGCCCTTCTGGAAACCACAGGTACTGTTGACGAGAAGCGACATGTCCCGCAGACTTTCGCCAGACTTTTCCCTTTGCAGCGAAAAAGTAAGGCCTCCAAACTTTCCTTGGAGACTCTCGGACTTAAGAAGGAAAGACGTCAGTTGCCATCCACGCAGCCGTCTTCGTCAGATAAGAGGGCCTTAAACCTAAAGATCAGAAAGCTGACGCGACGCGACATTCGGTGCTCCAACACCTGCGACATTAAAGTCGCAATTGAGCAGAACCGAGGGTCGAAAGTGTACCATCTGACGAAACTGAGAACTGCGGATTGCAGAATCGTGACTTCGAAGTCCGAGATACTCGAGGAAGTCGAGGATCTTTACGGACACCTTTACTCAACGCGGACAGCGAAACCATTGGGACATAGTACAGATGACCACCGAGCCGAATTAATGCACTATACGATGGACATCCCGGATGACGACCACAGCGAGATTAGGGCGGCTCTCGAGCAACTAAAAAACAACAAGGCACCTGGGGATGACGGAATAACGACAGAGCTCCTTATAGCGGGCGGGGCTCCAATCCTAAAAGAGCTAGCGAGTTTCTTTAACTCCATCATCTAAGAGGGTACAACGCCCGAGGCGTAGAGAAGATGTGAGGTGGTTCTGTTCTTCAAAAAAGGTTACAAAACCTTGCTGGAGAACTATAGACCCATCTCGCTACTGAGCCACGTATACAAGCTATTCTCGAGAGTCGTCACGAACCGTCTCGCTAGGAGGCTCGATGAGTTCCAGCCACCAGAACAAACTCGGTTTCGAAAAGGCTTCAGTACCGTAGACCACATCCATACTGTTCGGCAAATTGTACAGAAGACCGAGGGGTACAACCAATCGCTGTGTATTGTGCATTTGTGGACTACGAGAAAGCATTCGATTCCGCCGAAATATGGGCAGTTCTGGCCTCTCTGCAACGATGTCTAATTAACTGGTGCCAAATCAAAGTGTTGAGCTGCGTGTGTGACCCTGCCACGATGACTGTCCAGATTCAAGATCAAAAAACCAGCCCCATCCAACTGCTCAGAGGAGTGAGATAGGGGGATGTGAAATTATTTACCAATGCGTTGGAGGACGTTTCCAATACGCTGGTCTGGACTGGACTGGGTATCAACGTGAACGGTGAGTACATCTCACACCTTCGCTTTACCGATGATATCGTCATAATGGCAGTGAAGCTGTAACAGTTAGACCAGACGCTGCACAGCCTGAATGGAGCCACTCGGTGGATTGGCCTCAGCATGAATTTGGACAAGACGAAAGTCATGTACAATTCACACGTCTTGTCCAATCCACATCGAAGGGTCGCTTCCCGAAGTTGTGAAGGAGTACGTATACCTAGGGCAAGTTATCCAGCTCGCTAGACACAACTTTGAGAAAGAAGCGGACAGAAGGATCCGATTGGGTTGGGCAGCGTTTGGAAAACTTCGTCAAGTCTTCTCGTCGCCAAGCCCGCAATGTTTGAAGACTAAGGTATTCAACCAGTGCATCCTGTTGTTATGACGTACGGTGCCGAAATGTGGACAGTGACTGTTGGGCTGGTCCACAAATCCAAGGTCGCTCAGCGCGCTATGAAGCGGGCAATACTCAGAGTTTCTTTGAAGGATAAAATCAGAAATGAAATTTTCCGGAAAAGAACCGGAGTTACCCACATAGCTTGCAGAGTAAGTAAGCTAAAGTGGCAGTGGGCTGGCCATGTTTGTCGAATGACCGATGGCCGGTGGAGCAGACGAGTCCTGGAGTGGAGGCCCATATCGGCAAGCGTAGCGTGGGACGCCCCCCATCTAGATGCACCGACGACCTCAAGAAAGTGGCTGGGACAGACTGGCTGACAAAGGCGGAGGACAGGGTCTTGTGGCGCAGCCTGGGAGAGGCTTATGTCCACCAGTGGACTGTGATAGGCTGGGTTGAATCTGTCCTTCGTACTAATAATAGCCATCTACATTCATACTCAAAACTTTCGTCACATTTTCCTCATTCCTTCTTCCCGGTTACAATATCATAGGTATAAAAATTATAAAAGCGCTCACCGCAAACCAGTCAACCGCTGTAGTCTCCCATGAAGGATCCTTATCCATGATTGTGTTCAGTTCATCTGAGCCGTTGAAAAGCCATTTCCCTGGCTGTTCTCCTGGCTTCACCCTGCGGACCAGTCGAGTCGTGTAGTGGTTCAGCGCGTAGTAATCGTAGGTTCCTGAATAAATTATGTTAGTTAAGTTTTAAGAAGAATATTGTACTTTTTGCGAGGTTAATACCGGTTACCAGCATTTGATAATTCAGATAGAAAAACTTGGTAACTTATTTTGTGAAAAGATCCCCAAGATTTTTTTTTTATTTCAGAGAATACTTATGACAAAGCAGAATTTAAAACGGAGACGATGTCCTTTTTTAATTTTTATTTCGTTGTTTTCGGGAGTAAATGACGTAAGCTATCTCGACGGCGTCCATTTTGTTTATGGACCGACAGTACCAACTCCACCTTCGAGCGGTCCAATTGCTTGACGCGGTTCAACATCGCGGTTGGCAGCCATGGCGGTAGCGGCTGACCGCTATGGCCGCCAACCGCGATGTTGAACTGCGCTTCCATCCGCGCTTGGCGGCTGGCCGCTCAAACGAACCGCGTACGTGGCCAACCGCTAGTGGGTATGAGGCTAACTAGCTAACTGTCACAAAGATAAATAGACCTCTTTGTTTTATGACATGCAAGTGACATTCAACCTTAGGGTGATAAAGCAATTATGAGATTCCCGATGGCTCTCAGTAGGCCAATTCTCGTACTTAAAAAACGTTCAAATTCAAGTCGCAATCTCATCTCAGCGACAATCAATGTCAAAAACCTGTCAAAAATTTATGTAAATTGATTGTAATTTTGACAGATTGAGACTGAGATTAGAATGCGAACGGTCTTAAAAATACGGGAATTGCCCCTCAGGTAAAACTCATTGGTTTATAGACGCTTCTGACTACCAAGCAGCATTCGACTAAGTACTGTCCTGTCCCTGTCGAGGTGGGAAGATGGTAGTATCTCTTTTCGTTGCCACATTCCCTACAGAGACTTTTTTGACTACCATGAGAAGTGAGACCTAGGTAATATTTACCAGTAGGTACTTATACGTTCTCGTACATTATAATAATTACACAATCATTCAATATAAGTTAAAATTTTAGTAATATTAGTCTATCGTTACACCATTTGTAAATACTTATATGACCACCATGCCCTTTATATCAACTTATTGAATTTATCTGCTATTGCTAAATATACAAATACTTTTTACTTTTATATTTAGGTTCACTTAAGATTAGCTAATTAATGTAAACAAAATATTGTAAAAAGTTTTTCGCGTGTAGCTCTAAAAAAGCAAGCTTCTAAGTCAACTCAATAAAAATATGCGGCCTTTTAGCGACATAATTTTCATACTCGCAAATAAATCAAAACCTAGAGGGTACTTCCCGTTGACCTAGAATCATTTATCAAGAAGCAATGTCTCACAGCACAAGTAAAGGAAAAAGTCCGAAAATCTTTAATTAATAGTTTCATTTTTTTTTTCATCTGCTATTTCTAACCTACTACATTTGCAAGTGGAGAATTGACCGTAACGTATATCCATGAATGGGAGAACATTTCACAGCTACAAAAGTTAAGTTTGTTCCTTGGATAAATTCATCCTAACTACGGAACCCTTAATGTGCGTGGTCGAACACGCACTTGGTAGGTTTTTCTTAATATATTTCAAATGACATTTCACAAAACAATTGCACAAATGTTTACTAACAGCGCCTCTCTTTTTTTGTGGGTGGGAAATCATCAAATAACTTCTCCCACTCTGGGCGGAGCGGGAGGACGTGTCAGACTCTTACTGACTAAAACCCACCCGTGTTTCTTCAGTTGCCTGTGCCAGGGGCCACGGTAACCCTTTCGGACCGTCTCCCTGCCAACGTCATTCGAGCACATAAATGTCCTTATAGCAGTAGGTATAAAATATTTGACATAGACTTGCCTTAGTCCAGTAACTATACTGCACTGCCCACCAAATATAGAAACAGGCATACCTCTAACCAGATCTATTTCTTCTGCAGTGAAAGGAGGCAGTCTAGGACGCTTGTAACCTTCCTTCCTCGCGATGTCATTTAACAGTTTCTCTAGTTTTCGTGGCCATCCACCTTCCTTAGAGAAGATGGCGTGAGCGTATCGACCTTCCTGTTAGAAAGATAGAATCGAAAGAACGTCCATTAGAAGGTGCTGAACTGTGTCCAGCATTCTCAGCACGCGTAGCGTGACCACTCTTAAATCTACTGTACTAAGTATTGTAGTACGATGCCATTGGCAACAACGTGACGCACTTCGCCTCTATATGCGCCGAACCTATACCACTTTAATGCACAAAAGTGTGTTTCGCATGGCTACTGTCATTTTCAATAAATTACCTAAAGAAATAAGGGCAATGAATAATTCCTTATTTAAGAAAAATCTAAATAGCATTTTAGTTAATAAATGTTACTATAACCTGAATGAATACTTAAACGATATTTTTTTCCAAAATCAAGACCACACTGTTCGGGCGCCTCCGACCACTCGGCAATCTTCGGCAGCTGTCGTGAGACAGTGGAAGATGGCGAGCGGCGGCCGGCGAGAGGAGCGGCGTGCGGGACATCGGCACTTCGCTACCGATCTCGGACGACGCGACGGCACGCGCGCGCACTCCATACGCTTACCAACATCGATATTATTGTACCTATTTGGATTACACTCTTTTAAATTACAGGCCATTGCATTTTAGTTTAGTCCTTAGGTCCCTAACAACACAGTGACATCAAGTAAGTATATAGAACAATTTTTATGGATGTATTTCTAAATAATTAATCTGTTAGTGTATTGTATGTATTCTAGGAATGACATTGAAATAATTTAATTACTATTATTATTAAATGAATAACTAATCTGTATTAATATGACTAAGAAGGACACTCCATTAATTTAATATTTTCAAATACTTTAATCTAATTTTTTATGTATCAATGTCAATCTTGATTTTGATAAACCATGATATTGATAAATTTTGCATGCCTTACGCTGAATCACTTGAGACATGTTCCTATTCTCAATATCACCATTGTAACAGTGTTTTCTGCAAAAATAAATAATTTGATTTGATTTGATTTAAAGACGATGTACGTAATTATGTTTTTCTATACAATGTCCATGGAATTAGTATGCACTATAAACTACAACAAAGTTCTGACTTTGTTGTAACTTAAAGCGACATTTTTGTTTCCTTTATTTTTGACATCGACCCGTTGAAATCTTTCTACAATCTGTCATTTCTTTTTTCGTTTCTTCCGTTTTTACGGTGGTCATGCTACGCGTGCTGGGCAATCAGCAATGTTAGCAACATTACTGTCTAATCTTGTAACTACGAACTGTATGTCGATTCTGTAAAAATGTGATCGTGAAGTGAACACTTAGGTGAAGTGAGCGTGGAGTGAGCTGTCAATGCCATCCCACTGATGCTAGGGATTTACCAAGCGTTACATTTACAATCTTAATCGAGATTTTAATATTTTTTTTATGCTAATTCTGTTAATCATTTTATATTATATCAAGGCCTAGTATTTATGTGGCAAAAAATTAATATTTAGCTACGGTTTTTTTTTTAAATAAAACAGCGAAACAGTTTAGTTAGAAACTCAAATAAGTTCTCTTATTTTGATTTCCTAAACTAGTTTCTGACTGAATTTCTGTGTAGCTGTTTTATTAAAAAAAAACTCTTAATAATAATATTTAGGCATATACCTACTTACTAGCTTTGTAATAATATAAAATGATCAACAGACCTAACATTAGAAAACATAATTAAAATCTCGATTATGATTGTAGGTAAATGTAATGCTTGGTCAATCCCTAGCATCAGTGGGATGACACTGGCAGCTCACTCCACGCTCACTTCACCTAAGTTTTCACGGTGAGATGGTTACAGAATCGCAATGCTGGACTTCTTTCGTATTGTTGAGAGGTAACATCGGCTGGTCCAGACAGGCTATATTTCTTCTGCTTCCTTTTTTTTGGCTAGTGTCTTTAGTTTATGGGTAGGATATTCGGGGGTCACACGAAAGTTTTAGAATAGGCTAACAACGTAAGAAAAGCAGCCAATGAAAAATTTACTTAAATTTCAAATGAGGAACTCTTAGGGAATCTGTAGATGTGTAATAAATTCATATTATTATGTCATATTTTTTTTAAATTGGCGGCAAACTAAAAAGTGTTTGTCGTGCGTCGAAATCGATTTGAATAAAGAAAATTTTCGTTCAATGATTTATTATGACTTTCGTTGCGGTGTTACTCAACAACAATGTTACGATAGACTTCGATTAGAATTTCATGACGAAGCCCTATCCCGAGCCACTGATGACAACTAGTTTAATGAGTTTAAACGTGGTTGAAGCAAACTCACTGATGATACGCAAGAAGGACGTCCTTCTACGGCGACTACTGAAGGTAACGTGAGTGCCGTGCGGCGAAAGATAGAAGCTGATAGAAGGGTGACATATCAACAAATTCTGGCAGCTTTAGGCATTGGTATGAGTCAAGTACAAAAAGTCTTTCATGAACATTTAGGCGTCAGCAAGCTTTATACTAGATGAATACCTCATAATTTGACGGAAGACCAAAATCGTTTGGATTGGTGCCGCTCAATGCTTGAAAAGTATGATGGAGGTGACTCGAATGCTGTATATGACGTCGTCACAGGTGTAGAAAGCTGGATGTAGTGTTACGAACCAGAAACCAAAAGGCAATCTGCGCAATGGGTGATATAGTTATCTATTACCTTATCGACGACCGTCCATTGTTTTATTTTGGGCAACCATTCCATATTATTTATTTATTTTTTCTATACCTACACCACTCTATTATTACCTATTTATAATTATTTTTTACAAATACCTAATCGTTTTTATTATTATTTGTTACAAATATCTATCTATTTTTATTTAAATATTTCACTATAAAACTGATTTACATCCGCAAGACGTCCTCGTAACATAAGGTCCAGTTGAAAACCAGCGTCAGGCACTAGTTGTCTGGCATTTATGCTGAACTGGGCCTATTTGGCGCAGCCGTGAGGCACACAATACTATTTTAAGTACTGTTTGTCAGTTTTTGTGTAATATTGTGTGCTTTAACCTGGGTCAAATATTTTTTTTTCTTTCTTTCAATGGATGTTTCCATTCGAAGATTTGCCGACTAAACTAAAGAAGGGCAGAAGTCAAGGGAAAAAGATGCTTGCCTCATTCTTTGGACGGACGGGTAATTTCGCAACAATTGTCCTAGAAGATAACAATACTGTGACTGCATAGCATGTCAGTCATTGTTTACAGTTGTCTTGGAAAATGTTAGACATCAACGCCCAAGAAGTAGGATCCTCCTCCACCACAACAACGCTCCAGCTCACTCCGCCAGACGGACTATCGAATATTGTTTACCAAAAGTGTGGAGTTAGGAAGTAATCCTCTTGACAGTCCAGACCTGGCACCTTGTGACTTTTATTAATTTCCAAAAATAATTATAATTCCTCTAAGTTTAAGAGGAATTCGTTTTATGAGCCCTGAAGATGCCGTGGCTGCGTTTGGAAAAGGCGTGGATGAAATCGGTAAAGAACAGTGGGCCCACTGCTACAGTCAATAGTTCCATCACATGCGACGGTGCTTAGAAAGGAACGGAGAAAAAATATTAACAGGCTTCTACACAAAATCATTCAATTTTTTTTTTTCTAAAAACTTTCGATGTTTCCCACGGAGGTGCCAGTAATTAAGGTAAATGAGATTTTATGCATCACCACCTCCTCTGTGGACATAACCACCGCTCTACGGTTTCTTAGAAGAGCGTTGACCGCCACATGCAGCCATAACGTCCGAATACAAAGCGTTTTTTGACACCTTAAAGTCAAATACTGGTGAAAATGACAGATTTTCATGACGTCCGTTATAAACATGACGGACACGCTCTTCTGAGACACCGTAGCTGATTTTAACATAAACTGCTAGAAAAAATCTAATTTAAAAAAACTGTACTTGCAACTGATGTTCTTTACTAAGTACACCATAAAAATTACCCAGCCCCTGTGGTCCCACGTACCCAGTGATCAATAGTTAGATCAGTCACTTCTTGATCATCCGGCGTGAATGGCTTGAACCAGAAGAAGAGAGTTGATAGTGACACCTTACCTGAAAAAAATAGTACGATTTTGAAGACTAAATTTAACAAACATGAGTTAACTAACCGCAATGATATAGTATCTACTAAGCGACTGGTAAAAGTGGCATTATATACTTTATAAGAAAGCTTGTGACCCATTCTTGCTTTGGACGGGTGCATTCATATTAATGTGGTGACAGATATATTATATATTAATGTATTATGCACATATATCTGCCGGATTTTTTTTTGTTAAATGATGGTGACACCTGCATCAGGATCCTTTGTACACTTTAGAAGAACTGAGCGGTCACGCAGACAGACACGAAATACGATTTAATTTGATCGCACGGAGATGATAATACTAATGTAGCAACGTGTTAGAACACCGAGATTACCGTGCTATATCTAAGATAAAAATGAATGTATTTTCACACATAAATCTTTCGGAATAAATGCTCTTGATAATCGTGAAACCCGCATCAAATCTCAAATCGTTTACTGCCATCCATAATGTACAATTACAGGTGGTAGATAAAAGAAAAATAATAGAAACAATTATAGACCCTGTCGGGCACAGCAAATTTTTAAATAAGTAGAGAGAGGAAGAGCGCTTTATTAATTTTCTTTGTTCTTAAGTTAGAATTCTTTACTCGCTGATTTTTTTTTATTGTTATTAATGTAGTATTTTTATTAGGTAGGTATTGTTTTATATTTATTTTACTTATTCAAATAAATATCTATAAGTATTCATATTGTTATTTTACTTATTAAAATAAATATCTATATTCATAGTTATGTATTATTATTATTGAATTTATGTGTTAGATATTCTTGTACTGTGTAATAGCTTTTTTTAATTAAGTACTGCTTTTTTTTTTTTTTTTTTTTTTTTTTTTTATATACTGGTTTTATTTTGTTGTTTTATGTCTTCTGGTCATATAACCGCTAGGGCGCAGAGCGCGGGAAAAATAATCGAGTGGGGTGAATGCCAGATGCGTCACCGGCGTGCCGATGCCGGCGCCGCTCGGCCGCCCGATAATGTAAACAAAGCATTTTTACGACTTGGGTTTCATTGAATGGTGCTAACACTTGTGTTTTTTGTTATGGTAAGGAACGGGGCTTTAAGATAGCGGAGTTTCGTTTGAAATAGGATAGTATTCATGTAAACAAATCGTTCGTTAGTATGACGCAACCATAAATCATAACTTTGTTTTCAAATAAATGGTTATAGTTCGAAAAAACGAGCGATGACCTATATTGTTTAAGGTTTTAAATACATTATGTGTATATACTTAACGCAAAACACTAATAAAACCACATAGCATTAGTACAATATGTACTATTTACGAGCGCCCAAAGTTGAAAAAATTTGCCGACGGCAAAAAAATAACAATGGCCGCCAAGACAATGGAAACAAAATGTTGTTTTATAAATATAAATCTGATACGTAGAATAAAAATATTGGTACCTGTGGAAAGCTTATTTAATGCTTCAACTTTGTTATAAAAGTAGTCGTATTAGAATAACACACTGTACTAAAATAAGGATCTGAAAACACATACACGTAATAACAATAAACATGAATCGGTCAGCGCCGGTTGTGGAATAAAACCGAAATTACGTAATATTTTTTCACTCACCGACCTTGAAATCCTGCAGTAATTCACTTCACTATAATATTTATCACATACTTAAACAGGCCATAGCACTTCAAACACTTGAAAACCCACTTAAAACACAAATTATTTATCATGTAAACAAAACACGCGCGAGTCCGTACGTCACTGACAAGACGCCATATTTTTTTAATTATTTGATTTTTTTGGTTGAATATATATTTTTATTGACATTGAAGATCCATTGTGTAATTTAGAAGATGTAAGCAGCCATACAGAGACATTAGAAGTGACTTTATTTCATTGTCATCATCTGCCTAGTATTTTCCTGACTGTGTTGGGGTCGGCATCCAGTCTAACAGGATGCAGCTGAATACCAGTATTTTACATGGAGCGACTGCCTTTCTGACCTTGACAACCCAGTTACTGGGTAATACGATACCCCTTGGTAAGGCTGGTTGTCAGACTTTGGGCTTCTGACGACCCGTAACGACTGTCAAATATCCACGAATGACAGCTGGCACCAACGACTTAACGTGGTTTCTGAGGCACGGAGGGGTCTTGGTATGTAAAGATGGTCACCCATCCACGGAACAAAAGCGGCAAGCGTAACTTAACCTGATCGATCGACCTGTGCGGCTATTATTACTAAACCACAAACCCACCGACTTGGAATTCATGAGTTTTTTTTTTTTTTTTGAACTAACTTTTTTACTAAAATAAAAGCAGCCTTAGTTACTCCTTATAATATCAGCTATCTGCCAGTGAAAGTCCGGTCAAAATCGGTACAGCCATTTTGGAGATTAGCCGGAAAAAACAGACAAAGAGACAGAAAAAAGTTTTAAAAATTGTTTTTGTACATATTTTTATTATGCATAATTATAGTAAAAAGAAAGAAAGAAAGAGAAAAAAAATATTTGGGACACGCACGGGAAATACAAATAATAATAAAAGAAAAAGAAAATAAAAAAAGAACATTAAATCTAACAAAATCATGAAAACAATAAAAAAAAGAATAAAGAGATGACCTGTGCGAGGCCAAAAAGGCTCCTATCTCAGCATGATGCTGCGATATTTGAAAGCTGTTATTTTGACATTACAGACTTTCAATTTTCTTTATTTGTCTATATGTACCTATAGATAGGAAGCCTAGACTTTATCCTAAAGGTATTGATTCATTATTACGTTGAATATTTTAAATCTTAGATGTATAACCTCAAAAAATGCTTACCATGGTACTTATCCCTATACAACTCATCATAGATCCTGTACGCCCTAGCATGAGCTATCAGCACGTTCTTATTGCATAGATACCGGCCCACGGCCCGGTCATCCAAGTAAGGGACTCCATACTGTGCATAGCCTCCGTCACATAGCATCATGGGTTCGTTGATGGTGAGCCAGTACTTCACGCGGTCAGCATAGAGGGAGAAGACCACCTCAGCGTAGTCTTCGAACCAGTCGGCAATGAGAGGGTTCGCCCAGCCGCCTGTACAGAAATGCAAAGTTGAATTATGATTCGGTTTAAGCATCCTGTAGGGACTACAGATAACAATAATGCTAACAATGCAAAATGTAATGTCCCTCGCGCATATAGTTTAGCGTTGGTTTAATGCTCTAAGAGTTTCGCGGCCAGTCGTCATCCCCGCGCCGTCGCGCCTGGTCGCGCCGTGGCAATAACTTGTGTTCTGTATAACCTATGTCGGAAGTAGGGGTGCCAACTTTTTTTATATCAAATATAGTATTTTCAAAGCCATTCCCTGTAAAAATATAGTAGATAGAAAAAAGTAAAAAAAATATATAATAGTAATAAAAAAAAAATATGCATGTTTTTCCTACCGTGGGTTATTTTGTTTTTATTGTAGTTAGCCCTCTAATAAAGTAGGATACTAAATTATATTGTAGGGTTGGCAACCCTAGTTGGAAGTGTCAATGTGCTTAATTATTTTGCTCACCTGTCAATAGAAAGTATTGACAGATGATCCTGTACGCTGGAATTTTATTTACACTCCTTCTCCACCCCCGATACTCATACGCCCCAACACATTCTATCGGGCTGCCTAAGCACCAACCAATCTGCACTGGTCCTGCGTGGCGCACTCCTTTTCAAAGAGAGGAGACCTGTGTCGCAGCAGTGGGAACGTTACAGGCTGACTATGCTGTGCTATACTCAGTACCAACAACGTGGTAGACGGAAAGTGTGAAAAGGTAATTAATGCATAAATATTTTTCTAACAAAGACAGAACCTAAAATTTCTGTGTCAATTTTATAAGGCTAGCATGGCTGGCATGTGGTCTATCTGACCACATGCTGACCGCGACCGACGACGGCTATTTTTGTTTTAAATGTCCTCTCGCCGGTGCCCTCGAGAGGTCGTTGCTTAACCGGACTATCCTGTCTCTGCCTTATGCGGACTCAAAACCTCCAGCCAGGGGCGAATTTGTTACATTACTAAGCGACTGCACGCTAAGGGCACCCAGGACAGCAAGTCCCAGGGGGTGGACAGCAAGGTGG
This sequence comes from Brachylomia viminalis, assembly GCA_937001585.2. Lineage (NCBI taxonomy): Eukaryota > Metazoa > Arthropoda > Insecta > Lepidoptera > Noctuidae > Brachylomia > Brachylomia viminalis. The sequence goes on along the minus strand of OW443306.2, from coordinate 22,332,579 downwards.
GATAGGCTGGATCAAGTTTGGATGATTATTATTTTCTGGGGTATTTAAAGCTACAGGCTCAGTTACGACGTGGGCTGGCACTTCGTCGAGCAAGGGTCCGACGACGGCTGTGTTTGTGAGGTCGTAAATACACGGACGCGGTTTTGCTCGTACGCCGCCTGCGACCACCAGCCATAGATAATTTCTTATTGTACGAAGAGCCTATACAATGCGAGGTCGGCTAAAACTGGAAATGTATAGCTTGATATGTCGTCGTGTGTATTAATTACCGCTAGTTGTGACGGCGGCAACGAACGTTTTGGCAACCGGCACGGTGTGCCGGTCCTCCGTCGTGACGGTCGGTCGGTAGCCCTAGGCTACGCTCTCTTTAAAACATCAGACGCTTCTGATGTTTTAAAGAGAGCGTAGCCTAAGGCTTCATGGTCTGTCTCGTCATTACAGATCGCCCGCTTGCAACGTTTAGACTATACTGAGTGGAATGAGTTTAATTATTTTCGCCATAAATAAAACAAAACTACTAGCACTTTTGTTGTTGGAAGAAGAAAAAGAAGATGGTGATGTTCTTGAAATACTTAGAGGCATTAATTGAGACAGTTACAGAAATAAGATTTTTAAGAACAGATCAGAAGAAGGAACCTAGAATATTTAGATAAATATATATCTTTATACTTCTGACGACGCGTGCGGCGTGTGACCATAGACGACGGCCATTTGCCGTTGCCACTAGAAGGACGTCACGGGTGGCGTGCAAGCGAGGCCGCGCAGGCCTGTGGATTTACGAACATAGCATTTGGTGCTCCGCTAGGAGTAATAGTGTTCTGTGATTCGGTGAGTCGGCCGTCTTTGGTAACGGACGGCTACACGTACCAGATCACGGTCGGTGTGTGGTCAGATAGACCGCAGCCCAACGACGCCCCCTGTGAATGTCATTCAGGCGCCGAAAGACCATATAGCATTTGCTCACTCTCATGTAGCATTCACTTATAAAAACGAGCAAACATCACAAGCCATCATAACGAGCTGCTGTTATAGTTAGCGGTAGTCTTATAAAGTTCTTATCATCTTTGTAGTAAACGGAATCTATAATAGTTTGTGATAAAATATCCAACGACGATGACTAGAGTATAGAAATTTAACAAAAGTATCTTGAGTCTATTGATTGTGCAATACAAAAATCGATTTGTTTATTAACAGATCATAATTACATGTCGCACAAAGACGCCATTTTTACTGCAATGTTCTATGGTTAGCGCTCTTCTAGGACACCGTAGCTTATCAAAAAGTGTTTTTCCTTAACTGGCCACTTTTTGTCAGTTCAGTCACCTTCAACGGCAAAGAATGCACTACATGGTGACCTTTTAATCGTACAAGCAGTAACAAAGATCCTATATTATGTACTCGTAGTTTGAAGAGGTTTTCAAGGTCTGAATCTGAAGGCGAGATCACCCAATGTAACACACCAACTATTTCAACTAGGAATCTTTAATTCACAAGGAATCGCGCTTACAAAAAAAAAAGCAAAACTATATGGTTTGCTTGGTAACGAAACCATAGCGCGATCTATTTCGATCCCAACGCCATCTAGGGAAGCGTCAGGTAAACTTTTGCACATTCGAAATATTAGTCATTATTAATATTGTCATTAAACAACTCGATTGTCGGAATCGCATATATTTACCAATTACTATGACGTAACGCTAACCTTCCGATTCGCCAGCGTCTGTCGCACTTCAGCTACAGTTTCCTAGACCCGTAACCGTAACCGGGCGGCCGCCAGGGGCCGTACTATGACGTGTTAATTCCATCATTGTTCCAGCGTGAAGGAGAGACGGAGCTATACGTGACCGATAGCATTATCTCTTTTTCGCAACGGAATCATGATGGTGTTAACACGTCATAATACGGCCCCTGATAACAGCCGTAGTGACGGCTGTCAGGAAAATGATGGCAGCGGGGTTTGACTTTATGGTGTCAAAAAACGCTCTCTAGGAAAACATACCTACGCTTCCGTGACATCATTCGCCGGGGAATTGCGGACAGTATGTGGCGGCCATCGCTCTTCTAGGAAATTGTAGCTTTACTAAACACTTACCTAGATCTTGCAAAGACTGCGGCAGATCGAAGTGGAAGATTGTTACAAGAGGCTCGATGCCCTTCTCCAGTAGACCGTCGATCAGGTTGTTGTAGTAGTTCTTGCCATCCTCACTGATGTGGTTGGGGAACCCAGACGGGAGGAGACGAGGCCAGGATATTGAGAATCTGAAAGAAAGAGAAGGCGTGTTCTAAATAGCATTTTTTTCCAAAACATTACTGGGGAAACTAGGTCAATAAATTTTCTTTCGTACTCAATTCCTGTCAAACTGGGCGGCCTTATGACAAAAAAAAAAAGAAACGCTTGGGTGCTGAAGCAAGAATGGCATGAGCAACTACAATGACTGGATCATCCAGCGCATTATGGAAATAAAACATATTCCCAACCCATTCTATCAAAAATTCAATCAGGAAATAGCTTCGAAGAGCTTGTAGTCTTTTGGACAATTCCAGTTTTATGTGACACCCCGGTAGATGAACAGTCGGAAAGAGCGAGAGAGAAGGACGTTTATTGGCATAGGGCAGCATAGATGGGTCAGCTACCTGTACATGTTCAGCCCCAACTCCACACACATCTCGATGTCCCTCCTCCACAGGTGGTATGAGTCACACGCCAGGTCTCCGTTACTGCCATCTGCCACCAGCTCGGGACGATCGTGTATGAGTTTGTCCCACAAGTTGGGACTCTTGTCTGAAATGGAAGAGCACACAACCACTGAAAGCAACAAGAACTAAGTAAATGTGGTTGTACTGTACTGTAATTATACTTCTGCCTAACAACCCTTTAGGGAGGCGTGATGTTATTGTGTATTTAAGAACAACCCTTGAAAGTAGTAGTCAAAGAGTTCTCTAATATTGTATGTAGAAACAAGTGCCCGCGTGCCAGATAGGGTTTCCCACCGGCTAAAATGAAGATCTTCGACACGACGGCACGGTTGGCGCAGTGGTTAAGCGATTGACTGCTGCGTTACGTGTCGCGGGTTCGATCCCCGCACGGAACAAATATTTGTATAACCTGCAAGTAGTTGTTCCGGGTCTGGCTGTTTGTGTATGTGAGTTTAAATGTTTGTAAACGCACCCACGATACAGGAGAAATTCCTAGTGTGGGGCAACGTTTTAAAAAAAAAAAACTTTCAACCCCCCACTTAACCCCTTTAAATGAAAGATTTTCCTTTAATCTTTAATCCTTCCTCAGTGCTCACCTTTAAATTGCATGCTTCTAGTCTAGACCCAGCGGTTCAGGCTGTGCGTTGTCTGACTGAATGAATTCAAATTTCGATTTTCTGTTTAAAAAACGACTATGGAATAATAAAAGAGATCTTAAATAGTACGAATTTAAAAAACATATCGATATTTTTTTTCAATGTTGCCCCACACTAGGAATTTCCCCTGTGTTGTGGGTGCGATTACAAACATTTAAACTCACATACACAAACAGCCAGACCCGGAACAACTACTTGCAGGTCATACAAATATTTGTTCCGTGCAGGAATTTAAAAAATACCAATTTCAGACAGAAATCAAGACATAGACATTTATTTTATACTTTTCCGTTTTAACGCTTGATAAACGTTATGACAACGTAAATAAGAGTAATACAATAGGTCAGTAATTAACCTTTTTGCTCTTGACAAAATTAATTTAAATTATGCTTTTTATTGTATAATAGGTATTAATTGTACAGCTGCGCCGTACGAAGCGCAGTCTCACTTTTGCTTGTTTGTATAAATAAACATAATTTACAATTAAAACATATTTTTTACTTGGACAATATGATAATAGACATATTTGTAATATATTTGATTATCTCAATTTAACTTGTATGTATATCAGTCATCAGGTTACCATAGTATAGGCTCTGCCTAGTTCGGGACCTGAAGACCTTGTGTAGATGTTGTCACATATTTAAAAAAAAAAAAAAAAATTCTCGTGATCAGAAATTTACCTACCTGTAAAATCCAGAATATTAAACGATATACGATTATTATTATTACGTGCCGTTTTGTTCAATAACTTTTTGCTAGTTTGAAGCTAACTTTAAGATTCCGTTGCTGCAAAAATTTTGGTACTCCGGTCAATAAATGACGATAAAACAAAGTAGTTTTGTCAGTCCTCTTTTGTGTAAAGTTAGGTTTGCACAAGGCTTCTCCATAGGAAACGACCAATTAGAACGGTGCACCCAGTTATGATAAGATAAGATAATATTTATTTGCGTAAACATGTGACATACATACAGTAAAAAACATGCATGCAAGGTGGTAACATTAACAATTTTTACGTACAGACATGTTTGCCACTTGATGTGACGTGCAAATGTAAAAAAAGAGTATTATTAATTAAAAACATTCTCATAAAATAACAATAAATCAGTAATAAATGAAATAATATTATTGTAATAAATTTAAAATATAAGTTATTAAGACATTTATACAATAATCATGTCAACAATAAAAAATAGGTAAAAAGATACAAAAATAATTAAACTAAGTCATTGCAAAATTAACAAACATAAAATAAAATAAAATAATAATAATCAAATAAGCTACTATGTCAATACAAATCTTTCCTCTAGGAACTCGTTAATGCTATAGTATGCTTTATTTACTAAATATGTCTTAAGTTTACTTTTCAAGTGTACATTATTAAGCTCCTTCCAACTTTTAGGCAACTTATTATAAACAATTGGAGCCATATGAAAAACACTTTTGCGCATAAGTGCAGTCCTACAGGGAAGTCCACATAGTTGGGTTTGGTCACGCCTGTTCCTGGGAAATTGATCTGCTCTGCACGGAAATAATTTTGGATTGCTTCTGACAAACATAACTGTTTCAAGAATGTATATGGACGGCAATGTTAAAATTTTATTTATTATAAAATAGGGTTTGCAGCTGTCCGTTGTTTTCAAATGAAACATTGCTCTAAGACACCTCTTTTGTGCTTTAAATGCTAGTTCTCTATTAGTCGAGTTACCCCAAAAGATAACACCATATCTGAGAATGGATTCAGCCAGACCGTAGTAAGCTGTTAATAATGCGTCCCTATTGACATTTCGTGACAGCAAGTACAATGCATAGGCACTACTACTAATTCTTTTACTCAGAGAATCTATGTGATCCTTCCAATTAAGTCCCAAAAACTCAATAATTAGTCCCAAAAACTTAGTTGTATCTACCGTGTCAATTGTTATATTATTATATGTTATGTCAAGATTGGGAAATGTCAATATACGCTGGCTAAAATGCATAATTACTGTCTTACTTAAATTAATTTTTAAATTATTATTGTCTAACCATTGTATAGTATTGATCAATGTATTGTCAATGTCATATTTATATAGGTCTTTATTATTACAGGGTATAGTTATCGTACTGTCGTCAGCGAAAAGTGTCACAGGATGGTCAATTGACTTTGGAAAGTCGTTTATGTAAAGTGTAAAAAGTGGAGGTCCTAAAACACTTCCTTGCGGAACACCGTAGGTAACGGTTCGTTCATCCGGTAGAAAGTTTTCTTCGTTTTTGGTTCTAGTGTTTAGTCTACTTATTTCGGTTATTTGTTTTCTGTCGTGCAAATATGATTTTACAAGTTCCAGAACATTCCCTCTAACACCGTACGCATCGAGTTTTTTTAGTAAAATATCATGTTGGACATAATCAAATGCCTGAGTCATGTCACAAAATATTGCACAGACTGGAGTATTTTTATCCATATTTGTCATAATCGAGTGCAAAAAGTCGTAAACTGCCATATTTATTGTTTTCTTTTTTCTAAATCATTTTTGTTCGTCACAGAGAATATTGTTCACTTCTAAATAAAAACTAAGTTGATTATAAATATAGTATTCAATTACTTTTGAGAACATCGGAATTAATGCAATTGGCCTGTAGCATTCCATTAGTTCCCTGTCTTGTTTTTTAAACAGAGGCTTTATTACCGATTTTTTTAATGCATCTGGAAAAATACCTTCACTTATACACAAATTAATAATCTGCCAGCTTCTGACATTTCATAAGTGCCCATGTAGGTTTATGTGAAATACCTAAAATATTTCGATTTTGAATTTTGATTTTGCTACGTTACTCTATGAGACCCGAAGTGGCCAAAACAGGAGAATATCTGAACGTTCAACTTAAGGGACATAAATCACGCCTGTTTTTCCGTAGGGTCATGCAGAGGTGTTGGTCTATTAATAGTACGCCCACAATTCGTCAGTCAGAGACAACATGCTAAAAAAAGGATAGTTACTTACCACTGGAATTCCAGGCACCTTCCACTTGGTACGCCGCTGAAGCCGCCCCGAACATGAACGAAGGTGGGAACTTCAGCTGTTTCGTGCTCCATGACCCACAGATCAGAACACTAGAAATAATGATGAACAGTTTCTTTTATCTACCTAGCTCAGGAGTAGCTAGGTGCTAGCAGTAGAAGTTACTTAGGAGGTGTTATTTGTGTATATGAAAAACTGAAAGGAGGTCATTGTACTCTTTATTATAAACAAGTTGTACTATGGGCCCAACGTTGTTATTCACTAGCTGTGTGCATGCGGTAGGATTTCCTACGGGCGTTTATCCACCGCAGCCGTCTCCGGGAACGGCTGGCAAATGAAACAGGGAAACAAGATTATTCGAACCGAGCGTGACGTCCTGGTGACGGCGATCGTGTGTCCACCGGAACCGAACTCGGCGATACAGTATGTTATGTATGACACACAAAACAAAAACCGGGCTATGGGAGAAGGTGGCGGCAGTGTATGGATAAGATGAAACGTGTTTTGTATTGCCGGCACATCGACCCGTCACAATCTCGGGCCGAGTTCTAGCAGTCCCGCCGAACTATTCGAAACACTCGGGTGAAGGACGTGCGGTGGGCCCGCGGATGTATCGCTACTTCGGCGCCGTCAATCGTCATCGGTGTCGTCCCGGTGACGGCTGCGGTGGACAAACGCAGTAACTTATAAAAATAAGGACTACCATATAAACTTTCATTCCATATTTAACTCCTTTAAAAGGTGGATTTCCTAAAATACTCCCTTAGCCTTACACACGACTACTACCACTCTACTTAGACTCGTGGTTGAATTGTTTTTATTTTATGGTGTGCTTACTGCTAACCTAATTATTTTATATACAATGAAATAAATAGATTAGCCTTCCTTGTTTATCCGGATTTAAACAATAAAGACATAATTATTACCTTTTAGCATTACCTACACCAAACTTGTCGTTATTGTACACGGCCATACGTTCACATATTTTTTTAGTATGTTCCATTATATGCATTGTTGAAAAGACCACTCCATAATTTTAAGTAATGAGACAGGTTTTTTTGTGTACTTTGAACTTTATTTCTATCACATTATACTTGACTGCTACCGGTGAGAACCCACGGTTCTTGAGAATCTACATTTCGACTTTTTTTTTTTTTCTTTTTTTGTCCTTATCGTTTTTTCTGTCAGTTAATTAGTCACCAAGCTGCTTCATACAGGTTTAGTTTTCAAGGAACTGCCAAATTTTCAGAGATGATTCAGAATCGAATGTAATTTTCAATTTATGAAAATAAAATAAACAATTTATAACATTTTTAGTACTTAGTAAATTTTTGATTTATTTTTTATCAAGCTAATGCCATAATTTATTATTTTTAAACCATCTCTTCATTAGAGCGTGCAAAACAACAAAAAAAAACAAATCGGTTAAGCCGTTTTTTTGAGTTTTAGCGAGACTAACGAACAGTAATTGATTTTTTTAATATAGGTACCTATATAAAGATAGTTATTAATTTATGTACTAGTAGTAGGGTCTACTCAACATACGCCCGCAGCGTACCCGCCGATGGCGGTCATAATCTTTGTCGATGTTCATACGATAGTAAATTTTTCAGACATTTTATTTTGTATGTTTTCATTTATTTTGATTATTATTTGATTGTAATGTTTAACAAAGTCAAAGCATTTATTTCAAATAGGCACATAAACGGCACGATTGATCGTCAACATTTACATTAAAATAGAATTGATTCTAGTCGCCCCTTCCAAAATGTTGTTTCGTATGGAGAAGAATGGGCAAGAATCTCCACCGTTACTTTTTTTAAATGTCTTACAATTTTTTGTATACATTAATTAAATAAAACGTGAAGACGATGCGATGCACCTATAATAAAACTACCCTACCACAATAGGAAAATAATTAAAAATGTAGCAATGACAAATAAGTTAATTATGTGACAGATGCATGGTGCTCACATACGAGTAGTTACAAACATTGTAAAAGATACGATTATCGAACACACAGTAACGATTTTAATCAAATATAAATTTTAAATTTTGGCATGTCTTCGAAAACTAACTCTGTATTTATGACGACACGTTTGGTGTAGTGGCTACAGTGGCTAAGTGTAGTCAGCGAAACCAAATGGTCCTGGGTTCGAATCCCGGTAGGGGCAAATGTTTGTATGATGAATATGGATATTTGTACCCGAGTCATGGATGTATATTTATAATATGTATGTATTTACGAAAAAAAAAAAATGTATTTAAGTAGTGTATCAACCATCTGGTATCCATAACACAAGCCTTAATTAAGTGCTTAACTTGGAACTAGATGGTGCTGTGTGCAATGTCAGACGATATATTTATTTATTTATTTATGACATTCATATCTAGCGTGCTTCGTACGGTTTTTACAACTTGATGATTTTACGAGACTTCTATTTTAATATTTAAGTTTATTTATTATGAAAGAATTATGCGCGTAAACGTTCCGGAAAAAAAATCTCAATATGATGGCAAAGACCGTAACGAAATACATGTTAATTTAAAAGAACTAAGCGGTCACACACACAGATAGGAAAAGTGACTATGTTTTATACTATGTATAGATAGGCCGCACAGGCAGATTTAGACCATGCTCGCACGTACGTAAAAATATTGCCACGGGATTTTATCGTGCACTGGATTTGCAAATCTCGGTGTTAAGCCGAACGTTGAGAATCCAACAGAGTGCATCCCAGCGCGTCGAAAAAACACACAGTTGGATTTTCAACTCTCGGTGCTAAGCAGTACGCGAACAAATCCTGCCGCGATCTTTTTACGTCTGTGCCTGCATGGACTTAAATACATTTTATTTATTTATAAATAGATTATTAGCTGTGACTTATGCTCACCTGAACACAACTACACTGATATAATGCATGCTGCCGACTGAATTACTTGTAAAAGCAGTTAACTGCGGTTACGAAACTATTCAGTTATAATTGAATTATACCACAATGACTCACAAGGACAATATTATAATATTAGTGTACTTTTACCTGCTGATAATAATCTGAGACATCAGCGACAAGGTACTGTGAGATCATGGTTTCTATGAATGCCACACTAAAGAAAATGACACTAAATAAAAATAATTTTTGCAAACGCTTCATGGAAATTTTTATTGGGTGGCTAACAAGTCTTTGGCCCTCCCGATGCATGGATAATAAGCAGCGGTGACCATTTATTTACATAATATGCAATACCTGAGGCCTAGACAAAGTGATATTCTATCAGCGATAACGATGATAGAAAAGTAAAAAATGTATAGGACTAACAAAAGCTAGGGAAACGAGTCTATCCCGTTGAAAGTCGTTGTTGAAATATGAAAGGCGAAAGCAAATGCCACTAGTCTAGCTAGGCCCTCAGGAGACATCACAAACGATACTAGCTAGGCCCTCAGGAGACATCATAAACGATACTAGCTAGGCCCTCAGGAGACATCACAAACGATACTAGCTAGGCCCTCAGGAGACATCACAAACGATACTAGATAAGCCCTCTGGAGACATCACAAACGATACTAGAAAGTCAGTTCCAGTGATTAAAAACGTTCAAAATCTAGCTGCAATCTCACAGCTCAGCGACAATCGATGTCAAAAAAAAAACAGAAATGTAGGGAAATTAGATGTATTTGACAGATGGAGACTGAGATTAGAATGCGAACGTTCTTCAAAATACGGGAACTGCTCCTCAGAGATAATGCTGTCGTGGATGGGCTCGTGGCTAAGTAATTTTTTTATTTATTTATTTAAATCGAACACACGTGATTCATATTGTTGTTAGTAATCCTTATAAAACTATGTTAGTAACATTTCTAATGAAAATAAATATAACAAAACAAAACAGAAACAAAAATACAACTAGTTCAAAAACCTATAATTATGACCGCTTCCCGCTGCACCAGACCTGCAGCTGTGCATACGGGTCCAGTGTCCCAGGAACCTGTGCCAGGAACGGGCAATCAGGCTTATTCACTATCACCTTTAGAATGCTGTTGGTGCTCCCCCGAATCCTTCGCATCAAGGATGCTGTTCTTTTTCGCATAATAGCTTGAAAGCTATCTGTATCTGCTTCAGCAAACATGCCCGATGCGCTACAGAACCGCGGGAGCCCCAACAGCACCCTAAAAGCGTTGTGATACTGTACGCGAAGAACGTTGTAGGCCCTCTGCGTATGTCTAACCCACAGGCTGCACGTGTAAAACGACTGGCAAAACGCCTTGAAAAGAGTGAGTTTCACTTCTCTAGTACATCGTGCAAACCTACGGGCCAGCATATTACATCGGATCGACAACGCTCTTCGCTCCCTTTCTATGTCACTATCATCATTTAAGTCCTCATTTAATATGTGGCCAAGGTACCTAAAATGTGATACTCTATTTAGCGGTACACCATAGAGAAATACCGGAGGAACTGTCTTAGGCTTTTTAGTACCTACCCTAAACACCACAAGCTCACTCTTCCGTACATTGTATAATAAACCATGAGACGTGGCGTATCTCTCACATACTTCGAGCAACCGTCTGAGTCCATCAATCGAGGGACTCAGCAGCACCATATCATCTGCATAACTTATACTATTAATCATTTTCCCATCAATAGAGCATCCGATACCAGTGCTGCTGAGCTCCCCGATCAACTCATTGACGTAAAGATTGAAGAGCGCCGGGGAAGTCAAACCTCCCTGTCTCACCCCACACTCCAACCCATACGCTCCAGACAAAGCACCCGACCATCTGACCCGGTTGATTTGGTGGTCATACCAGTAGCCTAAGAGCTTAATAAGTTCATTAGGAAGACCTTGCTCGCGCAATTTCAACCATAAGATATTATAATCAACCAGGTCAAACGCCTTCGAGAGGTCCAGGAAAGCAGCATACACAGGTGTGTTTCTATCAGTATAGTACCTGACCGTGTGCTTAACACAATAACAGTGTGTAATAACAGCCGCACGGTTCGAACGATCAGGTTAAAGTACTCTTGCTGCGGTTAGTCCGTGGATGGGCCACCATCTATCTTTATATACCGAGACCCCTCCGTGCCTCAGAGACCACGTTAAGCCGTTGGTCCCGGCTGTCATCCATGGATCTTTGACAGTCATTACGGGTCGTCAGAAGCCCGAAAGTCTGAAACCCCGTCTTACCAAGGATTGTATTACCCAGTAACTGGGTTGTTGAAGTAAGAAAGGTAGTCGCTCCATGTAAAATACTGATATTGAGCTGCATACGGTTAGACTGGAAGCCAACCCCAACGTAATATGGAAAAGGCTAGGCAGATTGATTGATTGAAATAATATTGTAGAATAGAATACTCTTTAATATGTACTATCGAGGAAGTTCATATCTAAGCAGTTTTAGAACAAAAATCCGTGAACACGATGACCGCATCTGTTTTACGTTAGTTACTGTTAGCGCCCGAGCGCTACAGGGAAAAATAGTCCTAAAGGTGCATAGATATGAACTTCCTCGATAGTACACCATAACAATTACAGATATAAATGTAGAAATTTTACTTAGGGTAGCACAATGGGCGGTTTTAGCGCTAAAAGCGATCTTTTACAGACAACCTTTGGATGGATTAAAGGGAGGAGAGACAGGTAGTCAGTGGTGTACCATTTATATAAACAATAAATACATACATACATAAAATACATACTTATCTACATATATAAGTTGTAACTATTCATACACGAAGTATTTTAAGAGTGTAAGAAGTGTTACACAAGTGGTAAAGAACCACGCGTGAACGCGTGGTGGATTAGGTACGGCCCACTCCCTCTCTCCGAGAGGAGGACTGTGCCCTAGCAGTGGGAGCATTACAGGCTGAGTATGTATGCTTTACTCGCTATTCTATGAACGACCCGCCCACAGACTACAATATAGTATAGGATAGACCCGCCCGAACGGCGAGCGCGGCGGCGCGAGCGCGAGTCCACCGCCACGTCGGAGCCCGGGCGTCTCGTCTGTTCTGTGTCGAGCAGCGTGTTGGTGTGTTTGTGTTCGCATGCATATCTCTGCGCGACCGCAAAAGCAATAGGTAATACGGGCTGATGTCCGCAACTCCACGTCATTGCGCGTATTTTGGGTACGGGTGGGATAATCGATAATTCGATCCACCCCAGCTCCTCGAGGAATGCCAGCAAAGCCTTGGTGTTACTACGATCTCACGTGGGGTACCTGAACCGAAGTACTTTGCCTTGCATATGGCGACCACCAGGCAGCTTTGAAGCACATGAGCTTCTGTCTCGTCGTCCTCCATGCAGGCCGTGCACAGCGGACTGTTTGTGACTCCTATGACAAAGGTGTTTTTTTTAAAGAACTTGTGGCCAGTTAACACTACAGCAACTGTATGCAGCTGTTGTTTAATTAGTCGGAGAACCTATTTCGTGAGGTGGCATTCAATTGTAGGGAGTGCTTCCCTAGCCTGCCTGCTCTCATCTAGGTCCAACCATATTTTGTGATGTTGGTCCCTGGTGCGTTTCCTTACCAGAGTCAATTTTTGTCACTACATCTTCTTTTAAACCGCATCGTTTACGGCAACGGTGATGTTTACCACATCATTCCTCAGTTTCTAAAATCCTTTATTAATTCTAAGATTCATTGTTGTTCTTATATTGGTCATCAATCCTTTCAGTTAACAAGAACTGATGATAGTTTCCATTATCATCAGTTGCATGCATGAGTTAAGATACCTCATGTTTTTAGGTCGGCAGATACACCCCACCCACCCAATATTCTCTGCAACAGGTGGATGGCCGCCTTCTATAGAAAAACACATGGAGGAGTTCTGCATAAAGAGAGGCTACAACAAAATGCCTTGTCATATATTGCAATTAAATTAAAGAAAATTTAAAACTCATATAATAAGTTCACTTTGTAAACAAGCATATTACAAATTAGAGGATTATATCCAAGATAAGAATGCTTGGAAACATGCTGGTCATGATTGTCCTATGGAGGAGCCATAGGACAATCTAGGGTCTAGACAAAATCAAACTTGTGGCTACTTTAATTGTATAGTTTATTATTTTTATGACATTGATTTACTTTCTGTGAAATTTACTTTAACTCACACACTGACATATTGCTTGTTTAAATAATTTGGAAAATCATTTACAATGTTTGTAAATATGTGGGCATGGGCACCATGTATCTATCACAAAGTTAACTTAATTCTCATTGCTACATTTTTTTTTTTGCCTATCGTGGTAGGATAATTTTGTTATAGGTGCGGTGCATAGGTCTTCACATATAATTATATAATTATTGTATATCAAATTTTGTATTTTAAAAGAGTAACGGTGGAGTTTCTTGCCCATTCTTCTCCATACGAAACTACCTTTTGGAAGGGGCGACTAGAATCAATTGTATTTAAATGTAAATGTTGACGTTCAAAAGTGCCTTTTATGTGCCTATTTGAAATAAATGCTTTGACTTTGACTTCAATATTTGACATCATACATATTAATAGTACATTGTTACCCCAGGGGTGAAAGTAACTTATTTAGTCCCTAGACGGGGTTTGGCGCCCGAGCGTAGCGAGGGAGCCAATAGTTCGAGGGACTAAATAAGTCTTTAACCCGAGGTAAACACTGTGCTTTTCATTACGAATACAAGGAAAGTAAAAATAAAAACATGAATTAGCTAAAGAAAAAATGAGCCTCTTCTCTTATGAAATCAGGTGTTAAATCCATAATTATCTGAATCAGATGAACTCATTGTTTTAATACAAATCTCTGATATACGGAAGTATAAACAAAACTACAACTCGAAAAAACAAATGAAGATAGGATTGCCGCTTTATCCGTATATCCGTTATTTCAATTTTACATCGCGCTGTAATTGAGTGGCTGTATAGGAAGTTGTAACATGGTTCAATAGAAAAGTGAAAATAGAACTAGTTTTTTTTTTATAATTTGACAGCTGTCAGTTGAAAACTATTCTCCCTAGGGCTGAAAAGTATTACTTTCAACCCGCTCCTCAGGCAACTTCAGACCTACTTTCCGAGTATGAGTAATGAAAAATAACATTTTAAACATCATCCATCTCGTCTTTAACGTCTGGTGTAATGAATGGATCTAGAGAATGCTTCTTTATTAGGTCTGCGTAGAAACGCGCTGATTCTCGGGGAGTGCGTGTGCGCTGCGGGTCTGAGAAGTCTACCTCGTACAGCCCGAATTTTGAGCTGCAACATAAAAAGTAACTTTGTGATTACAAAAGAAACACAGGGCTGGCAACTGGCTAATAATGATGACAAACTTATTGCATCAACGCGACTGGATAACACCCTATGACCGTTATCACGAAATCTGGCACTATTCCGATGATGATAAACATCATCTTTCTTTGACCGTTAATTATTGCGATCAGTGTTAAAGACCCGTGTTCAGCTGATGTCGTTACAATTTGAAGTACTATATACCTTATACCTACTATGCTGAAGGTAAATAAATAACTTCCCCATCTTTGAATTAATCATATTCGGCATTTTTACTAGAAATTTAAGTAGGTACACTGAAGACAGTTAGATAAGTGGATGGGTGACCATCTTTACCATATCAAGTACCCTTCGTGCCTCGGAAAACACGTTAAGTTGTTGGTGCCAGCTGACATTTCATCCATCTTCGATAGTCGTTACGGGTCATCAGAAGCCCGAAAGTCTAACAGCCAGTCTTACCAAGGGGTATCGTATTACCCAGTAATTGGGTTGTGGAGGTCAGATAGGCAGTCGCTCCATGTAAGATACTGGTAATATTACTGGTATTCATAAATTTTAATTGTTAAGATATTCATTGTAAATGTATCCCTTTTAAAAAAATAAACGTTTTATTATTATTGTTATGGCTTGACATTTCTCGGGACCCTGAGGTCCCGGACCTTTGGCAGGCGTACGAGGGGGCGAAGCCAACTTGCACAGGCCCCTTAGACAATTTTAAGCGTTGAGGCACTAACCGACGATTACCCTGTATGCACCATGCAAGTGTACCCAAGGACAACCCCCGGTTGGTGCAGGACTATTGCAAAATATAGGAACAAAACATATTGGGCTGTGGGTTTGGGTGGCTTTATTGGATTGATTATCTAGCACTATGGAAGGACTATGTCCCCTGCCTGATCAATGTTGTGTAATACACGGATAAAATGGCAGGGGGTGACTTGCACACTCAATAATGGGCCCCCGAAAACGGTCGCTAGCACATAGTGACGTAGCAACAAGGAGGCAACACTTCCTGAGGTGCTTGAGGAGTGGAGAGGTATTCCACGGCTATCAGGACAATCCCGGAAGTACGGTCAAGATCCCTACCAGCACCTTACTGGAATACTACTTTCCTCCGAGCACGTTTGCTCTTGCGAACCTCCACTCAAGCCAGCCAATAAAGGCAAGACAGAGGTGGGAGCTCTGTTCACTCCAGCCGGCCAATAAAGTCAAGCCAGAGATGATAAACAAGACTTCTCCCGGGAGGTAGAGTCCGTGGGGTCGCTACTGCCCAACAGCTCGCCACATGCTGCCCTGCGGGTTTATTATTATTATTCATCTGCATCCGGTTAGACTGGAAGCTGACCCCAACAAAGTTGGGAAAAGGCTAGGCAGATGATGACACTGACGCCGGTTCTGTTAAAACTGATACCTAGTATACTTACACGTATAATATAATATACTTACACGTATAATATAATATACTTACACGTATAATATAATATACTTACACGTATAATATAATATACTTACACGTATAATATAGTATACTTACACGTATCATATAATATACTTACACGTATCCGTCCATCCACTCAAAGTTATCCATGAGAGTCCACGCTGTGTAGCCTGTAACGTTCACGCCATCTTCTTTTATTGCCAGTAAGATCTGTAAATAAATCATAAACTGAAACTTCTGCGGGACACTTACTAAGGGCAGAATGAGATAAAAGACGGAAAATAATAACTTGTCAAGACACATTAATAATAATCGTTCGTAGCTCTCACAACTTATAAGACCTCATTTTCTTCCATCTTATTTTTTATATAACATAAGTATACAGATACATAAACTCGAGCCTTCTCCCATGGGGTTAGGCGGAAACTACAGAACGCCACCGGCTGCGATCATTACATCTACACACCTGTCCTTTCTGAAGAATATCACCAATAAGGTTACTATACTGTAGAGACCTTTTTTGTGATGTTCTACAGAATGGTCAGGTGCGTAGTTTTCGCGACCGCCTTAGAATGCCTTCTAAGACGTCCCCTCCCGGAGTTTCCACTCACATCTGCTTTGTAAATACCTTTTGTTAGTCGCCTGTCACTTATCCTCTCAACGTAACTAAACCATCTAAGCATAGTCTCTTCAATGTTGTCACTACATCTTCTTTTAAACCGCACCGTTGCCGAATCATATCATTTCTCAGCCTATCGTTCATAGTTACACCACACAATCATGCTTTGCAAGGAACGCATTTCCCCCAAGCAACAAATATTAGTTTATATTATAGGTAAGTTAAATCGGTGTGCAGTTAAAACATTAGGACAGGATAAAAAAAAATGTCGAATCGGAGTTTTATCTGCATTTTGATGGTGCGAAGCTGGCGTACCTGTCTCAAGTAACTTTTGTAGTAATCGATTCTGTCTTGATCTTCGAGTCCTGCATGGGTAGAGAGACCATTCTCTGTTATGACGAACTCCAAGTTTCCATATTGCTGCTTCAACCAGACTAGCTGCCGACGGATGCCTTCGGGGTGGACCTGCAAAAAGTGTCGCTTGTATTGTAGCTAAGATTAATCTTGTAAATCATCTTTAACCTAAATTCAGGTCGTGAATAACACATACGTTACACAATGGTAGCTTAAATGAGCAACCCTAGTTTTTGAGCTGTAGTGACCACCAACGGACTACATATTCCGCTCCGCTTATGAACTGTCGGACCGCGCCCTATGTGTGACGTCAAATCGCGTGATCCTTTGTTTCGACGACGCGCAAGCCCCGCCTTTCATCGAGAATGATCGAAGGAAACAAAGGAATGCGACGGCACGGCGACGGCACGGCGACCCGCGGGCCGCTGGGCTGGCACTCCTTTAAAAATGTACTCTGTGGGCACTCCTCCACTGGTCCTCAACTCACGCACGCGCTTTTTTCTTTAGCGGTTTATACCACAGAACATATATACCCTGACGGGTTTATACCGTCTCGTTTGCTTTAGTTTTTCAACGTTCTTTGTAATAAAATTCATTTAAGTTATTTAGTATAAAGTAATTAATAAACTCAGCAGATAAAGTTATTAAGTAAAATCGTTCATTTGTGTTTTGTCTTCTAAATTAATTAGTGTATTGTAGAATCACCTTTTCACTTAACATCTTAACCTTCACGACCGCTTGCATCCTCACACTGCAGTCCCTGGTGAAATTCCGGGATAGCTGCTGCTGCCGCTTACATACATCTACAGAGCCATCGGTATTTCAAGATTCAATGATTCTCAAGCTTTCTGGCTTCTTATCGTCTAAGAGTAACCATTCAAAAGAAAAAGAGCAGTATAGAAGTATAAGAGTAAATAGGCATCATCTAGGTGCGCTCGATACAGCGGCGGACTTAGCACCAGACGAGATCAAAGTCAAGAGCGAACTCATAATCAATATACAGTAGGTATTGATTATGAGTACGCCTAATGATTATAGTGATTTAAAAAACTAACTACTTTCATACATAATATAACGCCAGAAGCAAGGCTGTCAATAAATACTTACATAGAACCAAAAAGAAGTCGTCACGGGCCAGTCGTCCCCTCTCTCCACAATACCATTCAGATCCACAGAGTCCCCGAGAGGCCAGGCTGAGAAGGTCTCGCCTTCCTTCGCCTGGCGGATCAGTCGGCTCGTGTATTGGTTCATTGCGTAGAAGTCGTAGGTTCCTGGACAAATAGACATGAATAAGATCTGTGTGGTGTCAGATCGGGAAAAGTGTTATAAAGTTTCCCCCTAAAATATCCTCAGTAGCAGCTATCATTGATCCCGACTTTTGAAAAATCGTCTGTTTGAATACATACATCACAATCAGAAAAAGAAAAGAAAGAAAAATTGGTTTATTTGTCACAGACAAAAATATAATTAAATCGAACAAAGAAGAAGAACAAAAACAAAATACATAGACGAGAACAGAACAGACTATAGTCGGCAGCAGCTGCACGTTGAGACTCTGACAAGAAGGCTTCCACTCAGCACGATGCTGTGCTATGGGGGACCACCATACCACGCCGATTAAAAAAAACACTGACTTCCAATAAAAACACTGACTTCCAAAAAAAACACTAAAAGTGAAAAATAACTAATTTCGGAAGTCAATGGTGCCGATTCCCATGTTCACAAACTAAATTAAATTTAAGTTCAGTGCATCTTTTTCTTTCTATTTCATTAAGAAAAGGACAGAAGATAAATTTTAGTTTAGTCCTGTCAAATTAATCAGCGCCTGACACTACCCCATACAAGTTTAGACGTGATTAAAAAGTTGACCACTAAAATTACATCAAATTACGTCAGGTGCTGACTAATTTGACAGGACTAAACTAATATTTATCTTCTGTCCTTTTCATAATGAAATAGAAAGAAAAAGATGCACTGAACTTAAATTTAGTTTAGTTTGTGAACAAGGGAATCGGCACCAGTGTCTTTGATTTTTGTATTTTCATTGTTTGCCACGGACTTTCGAAATTAGTTATTTATCACTTTGTAGTGTTGTTTTTGGAGGTCGGTGGCTTTTTTTGTTTAGTTTTTAGTTGTGCTACCTACTCCAAACAAAGTCGTATACCACTACTTGCAATGTGAATAACAGTGACAAGAACTTAGTACAACATCATCAACATACACTGGCTTTCAAACAAATGAAGAATTTTTGAAATCGTTTTATAAATAATAATAATATAATATGAGACAACATCCACACAAGGTCTTCAGGTCCCGAACTAGGCAGAGCCTGTACGCACGGCTACAGATCAAGCTATAAATTTCCCGTATAAGCTGATCTCGCATTGTATAGGATTTCCTTACAATGAGAGGTCAGTGTAAACTGGAAATGTATAGCTTGATGTGTAGCCGTGTGTACTACGGTAACCTGATGACTGATATACATACTTATATACATATACACACCCAGACACAGGTCAAACAGACCTGTTCATGCACACAAATGTTTGACTTGTCCGGGGATCGAACCCGGGATCAGCGGCTCAGAAGGCAGGGTCGCTACCAACTGCGCCAACCGGTCAGTCAAATGACGGATTTCTGAGATAACCAATATAAAAAAGAGAACCTCCTCCTTTTTTTAAAGTCAGTTAAAAAGAACCAAGGAGTACCTACGTGGGTCACACTGAAAGTTTTTAGAAAATAAAAAACGGAATGATGTAGAAGCCTGTTAATATTTTTATTGATTTTCGAAGTAGTCTCCGTTCCTTTCTACGCACCGTCGCATGCAATGGAACCATTGACTGAAGCAGTGGGCCCACTCAGCTTTAGGGATTTCTTCCACGCCGTTTTCATACGTAGCCACAGCATCTTCAGCGTTCATAAAACGAATTCCTCAAATATTTTTCTTTTATTTTTGGAAATAAATAAAAGTCACAAGGTGCCAGGTCAGGACTGTAAGGAGGATGACTTACTAACTCCACACTTTCGATAGACAAATATTCGATAGTCCGCCTGGCGGAGTGAGCTGGAGCGTTGTCGTTGTGCAAGCGGATCCTGCTTATTGGGCGTTGCTGTCTAACATTTTCCAAGATAACTGGTAAACAATGACTGACATACCAATCTGCAGTAACAGTATTTTTATTTTCTAGGAAAATTGTTACAAAATTACCCGTCCGTCCAAAGAATGAGGCCATCATATATTTCCCTTGACTTCTGCCCTTCTTTACTTTTGTCAGCAACTCTTCGAATGGAAACACCTATTGCGCAGATTGTCTTTTGGTTTCGGGTTCGTAACAATATATCCAGCTTTAATTACCTGTGACGATGTCATATACAGAATTCGAGTCACCTCCGTCATACTTTTCAAGCGTTGAGCGGCACCAATCCAAAACGGCGGCGTTTTTGATGTTCTGTCAAATTATGAGGTATCCATCTAGTGCAAAGGTTTCTGACGCCCAAATGTTCATGTAAGACTTTTTGTACTTGACTCATACCAATGCCTAAAGCTACCCAAATCTGTTGATAAGTCTCCCTTCTATGAGCTTCTATCATTAGCCGCACAGCGCTCACGTTATCTTCCGTAGTCGCCGTAGAAGGACGTCCTTCTCGCGAATCATCAGTGAGTTTGCTTCGACCACGTTTAAACTCATTAAACCAGTAGTATTACCATTGGCACGGCATGGGGCTTCGTCATAAAATTCAAGTCGAAGTCTATCGTAACATTGTTGTTGAGTAAGACCGCAACGGAAGTCGTAATAAATAACTCGACGAAATTTTTCTCTACTCAAATCCATTTCAACGTACGACCGTCACTTTTTAAATTGCCGCCAATTTGTAAAAACGAATGACATGAACACTCATTACACATCTACAGATTCTCAATGAGTTCTTTATTTAAAATTTAAATAAATTTTTCATGTGCCGCTTTTCTTACTGGCCTATTCTAAAAACTTTCAGTGTGACCCCCGTACTTACAGTACACCCACATTTAAACAGTTATTTTATTATAAAGTACTAAGTAATATATTATTACTTAAACGGACACAAATAGAGATTCTGTTGCTACTGCGAATTTCATTAAGCGAAACCTAATAAAACTTTGATCGAAGATCGAATCTAAAACCCCCACACAAAGCAGTAGCGTATGCCACTATTAGATCAACGAGGCACTCAAGTTGTTTGTTGCAATAATGCATTTATCTTATTTTGCGAGATAATGACACTATCCTATCAAAGTCATAAAATATCATTCTTATCTTAAAGAAACATGGAGGTAAATATGATCATTTTGTATTACCTTTAACCAACGCAATCTCTTCTTGGGTAAACGCCGGTAATGAGGATTTATTGTAGCCTCTCTTTATGCTGAGCTCCTCCATGTGTTTTTCTATAGATGGCGGCCATCCACCTGTTGCAGAGAATATTGGGTGGGTGTATCTGCCGACCTGAAAACATGAGTGTTTTAATTCATGCATGCAACTGATGATAATGGACAAACAACAATGAATCTTAGAATTAATAAAGGATTTTAGACACTGAGGAATGTTGTGGTAAACATCACCGTTGCCATAAACGGTGCGGTTTAAAAGAAGATGTAGTGACAAAAATTGAGAAGAGTATGCTTAGATGGTTTGGTCATGTTGAGACAATGAATGAAAGACGAATAACAATAGGTATTTACAAGGCAGATTTGAGTGGAAACAACCTAGAAGGACATATAGTGACCTTATTGGTGATGTTCTTCAGAGTGCGTGTATGACCAGATGTATGAACGTAAACGAAGCAAAAGGAGTATGTGAGGATCGTAGCGGGTGGCGGTGTGTAGTTCCTGCCTAATGTCTACCCCGTGAGAAGAACGCGTGAGTTTATGTATGTATGAATGTTTTAGAAACTGTAAGTGTTGAACATCAAATTGTGAGTATTTTATAGAAAACTAACGACCCGCCCCTGCTTCGCACTGTTTTTTACGACTTGACAAAACATCGAGATGTCTTTATTATATGTAAGTTAGTTTAATATTAGTGTATTATACACATAGACCTTCCTTGAATTATTTTTATAAATGATTGTGAAATTCATATCAAAATACATCGAGTAGTTTAGAAAAATAACGCGGTTACAGAAACAGACACGAAAAGTGACTTTCTTTTATACTTTTTAATGTAGATTTATATGTAGATGAGGCAGTTCAGTTGCAGTAGAGTAAGTTTGTTTAGAAGGAGAAGTAACGCAAAAACCTCCCCAGCCGCACAGCTGTCTGTTCAGTTAGAATAACTGGACTCTCTACAATAGTAAGTCATTAACATTTCGAAACTCAGAACATTAAATAAAATCATTTACCATAATGTAAGCTAACACACGCCAATATACCAACAAAAACGTTGAAAACTATACTCAAGCAGAAATCATAACTAATATACTCGTGGTTAAATAATACGGGTCAATGACGAAATCCCTGTCATTTGCAAATTAATAATGCTACATCCATGAAACTAACTTTATATTACAGAGAATTTTAATATTGTATGAAATAAAACCTCAAATAATCTACAACGTAATAAAATAAAAGTAACATTTTAAAACCTCGAATTTAGAAATAAATTCCATTCGCGGTTGTTTTACTTTCTCACTTTTGTTTTCAATTTGTCAAATCAAAATAATAAAAGGTGATCATTGTCGTCTTTCACCATCATTATCGAATAACTACGAGTACCATGTCGCTAACACCAGAAGAATATACACATATCGTCACTATGTTAGAAGAAGGCAGAAGTCGGCGAAGGACAGCAAGAACAAAATAGGTGTGTCACTTTATACAGCGCCGCGAGTCATCCGACGTTTCCGTGAAACTGGGCAGAACATAAGAAGACCAGGAACCGGCAGACCGAGATGCACTATGGCTCGAGAGGATCATATTATTATTATGACAATGCTCCGAAATCGGCAACAACGCGGCGCGGCGCGGCGGCGCGGCGGTTAAAGTAACAAGTCAACTTGGAGACACCCGTAGAGACGACGGAAACGAGCGGACTATAAGACGGCGGCTCCTTGAAGCTAATTTAGATAGATAGATAACCCATTTATTCAGTGCACACAAAAGACGTAGTACAACACACAAAAGCACAATTAAATTATAACAAATGTGCCAACATACAAAAAATAAAAAAAACAAACATAAATATAGAAATTAATTGACACTATGACATACTACGGATGAAAATAGCGAATATACACAGTGCGGTGTGCGTCTCAAGGTTGCACCAAATGGGAGTCCAGCTCAGCATGTGTCAGGCAAATGTACCTGACGCTGATATTCTGCTGGATCCCTGCAGTGATATACGGACGTCGAGCGGACGAGATAGATTGGTGTTGTGACAAAGTGTTATGTGCGGAGTGAAATAATGTAAATATATCTACCCGCAACGTGAATTATGTATATTACAGCAAAGTTTTGCATTGGGTAACGTTCTTGTTATTTCATAACCCCTCATAGACCCGCAAATGGTTCAAAATTTGAAAGAGAACATCGGGTAGCAAGATTACGTTACGCCCGCGAACACGCACAATGGGAAGACGAATAATGGGCAAGAGTAATGTTTTTTGACGAATCCAGATTTATGCTGTATCCACATGATGGGCGGCGAAGAGTCTGCCGACGGCCAGGGGAACGTTTTATTCCAGCTTTTTTGAGGATAAAGTGCCGTTCAGAGGTGGATTTGTTATGGTTTGAGCTGGAATCTCTTCAGAGAGACGAACGGAGTTAGCACTGATAGAAAATGGTACGCTAACTAGTGCAAGATATGTGGAAGAAATTGACATCAATCGCATGGACTGGCCCGCGACAAGCCCGGAACTAAATGGACATAGGCTACCTTTCATCCTGGATTGCAGACGAAGTCGCGGGCTACAGCAATAATACAAACGTAAACAGAACTTAATACCTAAATAAAATCAAAGGGCGTGCCTTACATATGCAATGCTGCATTATGTTCATATAGCTGTCAGAACCTAATCCCTAAGCAAAATTGAAAAGCTGGTACAAAAGTGTAACTCACGCAGTTCTCTCTAGCCAGTTCTGCAAGCTCTGCATCTGCTGGCGTCAAAGGGTCGAACCAGATGTGATGGTTGGGTATTGATACCTTACCTGTAAGACAATGTATGCTACAATGTAATTTATATCTGGTTTGTTACAAACATCTATACTATTAAATTCGAAAGTAACTATCCGTGTGTTATCTTTTCATGCCTAAACCACCGAACGGATTTCGATAAAATTTGTCAAGGACATAGATGGCATCCTGGGCAAGGACACGGGCTTTTTGTTCCGGTAGCACGTTCCGGTGGGATAATTTCCGACAACCACGCGGGCAAAGCCGCTGGTAGAAGCTAGTATATTATACAGGGTTACTTGTGATTCGATGTTGACCCGTCAGTACCTGATAGGGGGGCCTAAATGCAACAAATTGAACTCCCAATATGTATGGCCAAGATTCTAAGAGTGTTTAACATTTAATTCCAAATAAATAAAAACTACATATTGAATGGGTACC
Source organism: Brachylomia viminalis (assembly GCA_937001585.2). NCBI lineage: Eukaryota > Metazoa > Arthropoda > Insecta > Lepidoptera > Noctuidae > Brachylomia > Brachylomia viminalis. The sequence continues at coordinate 22,307,963 of OW443306.2, read as the reverse complement.
TACCTACCATTAAAAATGATATTGTAGCTGGCACTTCAATTAAGCTATGAACATAAGTCAACATAACAATTAAAATGATGAGCGATTTAAGAATATCTTACCTATATTTTCATTTTACGCTTAAAAAAATGATAAGTCTTTAAAAAAATATCGCCCATATGGCGGGCTCAATTTGTTGCATTTTGGCCCCTCTATCAGCTCCTGGCGGATATACGTCGAATTACAAGTAACCCTGTATATGAAGAATAATTTTGTGAGTTTGTATGTTCGGTTTGTAATCTTCGGAACTGCTGATCTGATTCAGAAAATTCTTTCATTAATGGGAAGCTACAGTAATGCCTAGTGTTAAAAGATATATTATTTCATGTTAACAAAAGAACCGCGGGCAGAGGCTAGTCTTCAATAACTAGGAAACCTAACAGTCACTGTCAGTGGATTAATTTCTTCAGAATATATCTTCTGTGACTTAACGTTTCTCTTTCAAATTGACGTACAATGCATACAGAATATACAGTAACGTGAGTGATGCCGCGGGCGGTCTTCAAAATAATATTGGTTTCTCCCTAACTTACCGTGATATTTCGGCTTAAACTCCTCATCGTACAGCCTCCAAGCCTTAGCATGAGCTATCAGTACATTTTTATTGCACAAATAAGCCCCAAGTTCGGGGCTTACAATCAGCGGAGCCAAAATCCCAGAATTGTAAGCTACATCACAGGTAGCCAACGGCTCGTTGATAGTAAGCCACCATTTTACGCGGTCGCCGAAGAGAGTGAAAACTACCCTCGCGTAGTCGGTGAACCAGACCGCTGCGAGTGGGTTTGTCCAGCCACCTGCAACGAACAATGTGAGGAATCTTAGTTTTTAAAAGAATGAAAGAAAATGTTTAGATCTAAAACGCTTGGGATGGTCGTGGAAGATATCCAAATCATAAATATTGCAAAAATTGTTGTACGTGGACGTTAGCCTAGCCATCGGAGCATTCATGCCTAAGTTGGTTTTATTACGAGGGACATTGAAAAAGATCGTGCATTTTCTACGAGCATTAAGTTTAGGCACGTTTATTTGAATGGTAACTGCTTACGCTTTACTAAACATTTACCTAGATCTTGTAAAGACTGCGGCAGATCGAAGTGGACGATTGTTACAAACGGCTCGATGCCCTTCTCCAGTAGACCGTCGATCAGGTTGTTGTAGTAGTTCTTGCCATCCTCACTGATGTGGTTGGAATACCCAGACGGGAGCAGACGAGACCAGGATATTGAGAACCTGGTGATTTAGGAAGGGATAGTCATAGAAAATGCATAAAATACTAGTGCGTTATAGGTCACATCATCACAAACAACTCGGTAGTCGAGCAGACGCATCGTCCCTGTTTGCGGGAGCTTTAACGATTAATCTATGAAGGATGGGTTTAAGCTCCCACTTATCAATCTACTGCAGTCAAGGATTCTTTTGCCCTCCTAAACATACAATGCAGTCACTTGGCAACATCATCAGTCCTTTCTGTCTGGACATAGGCGTCTTCAATCACACGCCATTTAATTTGATTATCGGGTACAACTTCGTTAAACCTTTGATCCTCGTTGCATATAGCATCACTGTTTGGTTATTATCGCTCTTAGAGGGAAAATAATAACTTACCTATAAAAGTGCAGCCCCAATTCCACAGCCATCTCAATGTCCCTCTTCCATTGGTGGTAGGAGTCGCAGGCGACGTCTCCATTGCTCTGGTCATCAATCTTTTCGGGATGTTTATGGGTGATGCGGTCCCAAACGTTTTCACCTTTGTCTGAAAAACCACATATTTTATTTCCCAGGTGTGTATTTGTGGGGTGCTAAGACAAGAAACCTCCACGTGTGCCCGTGGGCTGGACTTCCTTTATGGATACGTCCGGGGGGAAGACCAGTCTTCGGGACAGTGCACGCTGGGGTGCGGGCAATGACTCTCCATTAGGCATTGTATGCCTAACGGGATCTCATTTCCCGCTTGCCAATATCCTGTCGGAAGAAAGCTCCAACGTGTTTCTCTCTGATCTAAGCAGAGAGAAACACGTTGGAGCCCTGGAGGCCATTTTCCTGCGTCCCCCACTAGTGGCGAGCCAGCCGGCCGCGGGCCGGTGGAAAGCGGTCTCGTTTGCCACTGTAGTAGCTGTCCCGCCCAGGGATGACTGGGTGGAGGACCTGAGTGGCTCAGTGACCCTAATTACGACGGCCGCCGCTGGTACTCCGTCCCTCAAGGCTGTCAAGAGGGGACGGGGTTGCGTGGCAGCACGGTTCGGGGATATTGTAGTGGTGGGGGTATACATCTCCCCGAACTGAACTCTTGCCGAGATCCACAACTCCCTAGCGGAGTTGAAAAGCCTCTGACCTGACGGCCGGCAGCATCGCAGTTTTGCAAAAGCCGCAAAGAGCGATGGCCGTCAGAGTCATCGGGGGGTATCGCACGATCTCCTACGAGGCGAAAGTACTCGCGTCATTGTATCGGTGGCGCGAGGAAGCGAGCGCGTGGCGCGTTGGACCGATGCAGCGACATATGGAGCTGCGTCGGAGTCAGCTTCGCGAGGTCCTATTGCTGGAATGGCGGGTCAGGCTCTCGCGCCCTACCGCCGGCCTCGTCACCATCGAGGCTGTCCGGCCGGGCTCGACCGCTGGCTCGGGAGGAGGCACGGCACCCTGTCGTTTCGGGCGACGCAGGTGCTCTCGGAGAATGGTTGCTTTGAGAACTACCTATGTCGCATAAACAGGGAGCCGGAAGCCCAGTGTCACCACTGCGTCGACTGCCGGGAGGACACGGCGCGGCATAAGCTGACAGCGTGTGCCGCGTGGGTAGCTCGCCGTCCGATAAGGACCAGGCTCGGGTCGACGGCGCGTTGTGTTCCACGCGCGCCTCAAAGAGATATCAGCAACAATGATGTTGTCCGCTAGGGCCGCTGCCTGCCAGGGTTGCGGGAAAATCCGAAAGGGTCACCGTGGCCCCTGACACAGGCAACTGAAGGAACACGGGTGGTATTTAGTCAGTAAGAGTCTGACACGCCCTCCCGCTCCGCCGAGAGCGGGAGAAGTTATTTGATGATATCGCGCGCTCAAAAAAAAAACACTTTGTAGTTGTGGAATCATCTAATGATGCATAATGAGCCTAGAATGTTCTCACAGCTGGGACATAGGCCTCCTCTTTTTGAGAGACAGTGGGCTATAATCTACCACTCGGGCCCAGTGCAGGTTTTTAAATGTCACGTGTCTTCGAATGTTTGGTTCTAGGACATGCCGGTTTCCTCACGATGTTTTCTTACACCGTTTTGAGAGCAGTAGTGATTAAATTATTTACCCAAAGTGAAGCGCCTGCCTGAGATCGAACCCACGACCTCCAACTTGAAAATCGGGGCAGTTACCACTGCGCCACCACTACTCTTATCTGATGATGAGTGCTATTGTAATTTCATTGTATGAAACTATTGAAATTAAAGTGCATCAAATTACCCTCACGATTGACTTAAATGACATAATATGAAGTTTACCAACCCGCACTGGGCCCAAGTGGTGGACTACAGGGCCCTACGAGAGAAAGCCCAGTCTCCAGTGTTGCCATTCTGTAAAGATCTCTCCGTGAAAACATAGGCTTTTATTTTGGTAATAAGTTCTGTTTACGTTTTTATTATTTATTTCTGCTTGAGTATAGTTTTCAATGTTTTTGTTGGTAGGTATATTGGCGTGGGCTAGCTGACATAATGGCAAATAATTTGATTTAATGTTTCGAAAAGTTAATAACTTACTATCGTATATAACCCAGTTCTTCTAACTCAACAGACAGCTGTGCTGCTGTGGAGTTTGTTGCGCTACTTCTCCTTCCCAGCTAAAGCACTAGGAAGTGGTGAAGGGCAGGCATGTTGTATGTAATTTTGACGTTCAAAAACTGCTGATTCTCAGCCTAGTTTGAATAAATGACATTTGATTTTGGTGAGCTTGAAGTGAGCAGTTAATAGTGTCAATCCTAAGCTAGGTGGAATGAAACTTCACGTCAAGCTCACAACAAGTTTCCACGTTGACATTTTTATGGAATAGATCAGTTGAAGTTACTTCTGGGAATAGAGCTCCCTCTCTCTCTCGATCCTTCTTTAACGTTAAAAGTTGATTATGTGTGTTTGAGATGTGTTTGTAACGTATACCGGCTTCTTACCACTAGCATTCCAGCCACCTTCAACTTGGTAAGCAGCAGTGGCAGCTCCAAACTTGAATCCAGGGGGAAACGTCAGGTCTTCGGCACACCAAGACAGTGATAGCACAGCGCTGTGGAATAAATCAGACATATGATGAGCATTGACCATATCATTATTTGACGATATGGTTGGTGCAGTGGGCGATCGATCGGCTGCTGTTACTGCTACGAGTCGAGGTTAGGGGCTCAATTCGCGGAAGACTAATAAAATTGGTGCATTAAAGGTCAATGCAATTCTTATTTTGATTGCACTTATAACAAAACAACATCGATCGTATTTATCAACAAAATAAAAAAGAGATTACGTGTTTATTTTGACAGCTACTCGAATGATATCATGTGGTATTCCCGCCACTTCTCCAGGACCCCCAGTTGACGTGAAATATATATTATAAAACGAGTTACTGTGAGAGGAGTTACTTATCAGAGGGGCAATTCCCGTATTTTTAAGACCGTTCGCATTCTAATCTCAGTATCAATCTGTCAATATTTTTTTTTTTTTTAAGCGTTGCCTCACACTAGAAATTTCTCCTGTATCGTGGGTTCGTTTACAAACATTTAAACTCACATACACAAACAGCCAGACCCGGAACAACTACTTGCAGGTCATACAAATACTTGTTCCGTGCGGGAATCGAACCCGCGACACGCTGCGCAGCAGTCAATCGCTTAACCACTGCGCCAACCGTGTCGTCAATTACAATCAATTTACATACATTTTTGACAGGTTTTTGACATTGATTGTCGCTGAGATGAGATTGCGACTTGATTTTGAACGTTTTTTAAGTACGAGAATTGGCCTACTGGTTACGTATCTTAGATAGTGACAGTTAAGAAAAAAATAAAACCTATCTCATTTCAGTATTTTTTTAGATAAATATTTAGATTTGGAAGATACTGTTACGTGGGGTATGCTATTTTATCGCTGCTCACAAAAACACTTCCTCAAAATACTTAAATTGTGATCCTTAAATTGTACAGACTGTCGTTATAAATAATAGCCAAGAACCTCGACCAGCACCTGAAGAGGCTCTTGCTAGACAGTTGGATCAAGGGCCTGATACAGAAACACCTAAAGAGGCGGGTATAGGTGCCTGCCTCCTGGGTATAGCAAGTGAGGGGGTTCATTTCCTTGAGCACCGCTGGCTTGGACCCTGTTCCTGATTCTGGAGGGGTTGCTTTTTCTACGGATTTTATTGAAAAGTGACGCACGTATTTTCACAAATGCTCTTAATTAGGTAATTGAACTAGTGGGCACATAACGGCACCCTATTATTTGTTAAAACACTTCGTTACCTGTCTTTCAGTCTGTGTCCAATAAACATAGGTATTTCTTTCTTTTCTTTTCTTTAAACCTATTAACTATCAAATCATATCCACTACGTCGTCAGTCTAGTAGTCGCAAGCGCAGCTGCTGAGACTGGGGTCCACGGGTCGGTCTAAGAGTTATTGGACTTTCCGTAATCTCAGAATCATGGTGTTTTTCCCAATTGAGATAAACTCGATGACATTATTATTAGTTATCGTTATATTGCTAGTATCCGTAAGAGTAAGTCTCATCAAAAAAAACATAAGGACTTTCCTGTAGGTACCGAATGTACTCGTGTACTGGGCACCTACCTAGCCTAAGCACGAACATGACATACGTATCATAGACAGCCTATAATGTTCCCTCTAGTTTCAGACCTCCTCTCTGTGAGGAAATGGCCGTGCCTGTAACCTACCGTGCGCGGTAGTAGGGAAGTATTGTTCGTTGAATCGTTGAGCACCTTATGTTCTGAGTTGAGCTGCACGGTTACTGACAAATGCATTCACTGACTGGATAGGTCCACTCAATCTGTGTGGTTCATTCCTCAAAATACCATTTTAGACACCAATCTACATGGTCCTCAAAGATTATGTCCGGATTTTATATACACATTGACATTGATGAATTTTATATATACGAGTACTATGACATGAGTATTTACTTTGTAAAGTATTATAATATTACTAGCTGACCCGGCAAACGTTGTTTTGCCATATAAATTATTTTTAGGGAATTTCTTGTGTCCCTAGAAATAATATCCAACCCTTATCACTAAGGGGTATGAAAAATAGATAGTAGCCGATTCTCAGACCTACTGAATATGCATATAAAATTTGATAAAAATCTGTCAAGTCGTTTTGGAGGAGTATGGTAACTAACATTGTGACACGAGAATTTTATACATAAGATTATAATTTTATTTTAATTATTGTGAATGTGAGAATTATGTCAGTCACTGCTTTTTTGTATTTTTCTCAGTCAGTTTAATCATGATCTGGCAGTTTGAGTAATTTATGCGGCCTACTAAATGTCCTTTCTTTGGTATTGTTCGTCGAATCGTTGTGCTCCTTAAGTTCTGAGTTGAGCTGCACGATTCCTGACAATTGCGTGCACTGACTGGACAGGTCCACTCAAACTGGGTGGTTCTTTTAAAGACCATTTTAGATACCGATCTACATAGCCTGCACATGATCTGACCAAGATTTTGTCCGGACTTTAAAAGAGAGAGACTGTGACCTCTGAGTTTGTTTAGGCCTTTCTTCTCAGAGTAGTCAGATAGGAAACGCCGGCCTCATCTAGTTTAAAAAATATATATATTTGTACAAACCTACTTACAGAAATAAAATCATTTATCATTTACGCTTTCACGCCAAAACGGCTCAACGGATTTGGCTGAAATTCGACACAGAAATAGATCATGATTTGGGTAAGAACAAAGGCTACTTTTAATTCTGGATGGCAGATGAAGTCGCGGGCTACAGCTATTTAATTATAAATAAATATTTTTTTTCGTTTTTTTTTTGTACTAAGTTATCCTCCTTACTGTTTTTGCTACCATTTTTCCTATACATAGCACGAATCTCGTCACTTATCGTATCGCCATCAACAATCACAAAAACATGTTAATACAGCTAGGCTGAATGTCACACAAATATTGATATAACAGAAATGGTTATATTAACACAAATATTAACGTTTCTTCGATTTTTATTCTACAGAAAAAAAAATTGTGGTCACAGGACTTGAAAGATCATCACAGGTGTCAGTTTTTCCTATTTATTCTTTGATACTTATAATTTGAAAAGTACATGACAAAGATTTTTCTGATAACTGTCACGACTATATGTATCACCTGTTTCGGGCTTGACGTGGATTTCTGGGCCACCCTGTATACATAAATCTATACTAATATTATAAAGAGGAAAGATTTGATTGTTTGTTTGCATTTGGCTCTGAAACTACTAAACCGATTTGAAAAATCCTTTCACCGTTGGGAAGCTACAATATCTCCGAGTGACATAGGCTATATTATATATTTTTTTTTAATTGGGATCCTTACTAAAACAACAATAATGTAACTCAAGGTGTAAAAAAATGACCTAAAAAAATCCTTACATCGCGTGCGCTGCTATTGATGATAGAACAAAATAATGTACTAAGACTTTGCAGAACACAATCATTATCTACAAGAAGTGACGCGACAGCATACAACGTGGCGCTACTATGGTGACTTTAATTTAATACACGGGTAGGGCTAGTGCCCATTAACCATATAAATATTGATAGGTTAAAATAATACGTAAACTGAAAAAAAAAAAATTTCAAACAAACTAAATAATAAAAAAGTCATTAAAATTGGGATCACCCTTGCAAAAATTCATTCATGAAATTACTTACCTAGCTCGCTTACGTTAACTCGGAGCGGCAATGTGTCGGTTCGCGGGCTGGCAACCGCGCATCGCGTCTTGTACCTACTCGTGATCGGTCCGATTCTTTGACGGCATATTATCAAAGAAACCGAGCGGCGCAAGTGGTACAAACACTTATCACATCACCCTCTCTTGTTACTATTAGTAATAACTGTCATCACTAATCACTGCCATCACGATCATAAGTTTACACAAGCACTAATAGCACAAATAAATGCGTCCGTATCGCAAGAGGTGTAAACGTACCTACTAGATAAGAAAACGAAAACCAATCAAAGTGTCTTTATCGCAGTACCATGATCTAATTACTATCCTAATTACACAAAAAGAAATAAATAAAACAATAGCTAAGAGTCTTTTTCGCGACGTAATTATGCGCACTAGTGTAAATAAGTGCGTCAAGGACACGGGTTCGACTAGCACTAGAAAAGCAAAAAAAGAATTCGTGTTCGGTGCGGCGGGTGGGTGGAAGGGAGAGCGCGCGTCGCCTGCGCTGCTCGCCAACAAAGGAAATTTCCTTAAATTCGCCTACTCTATGCATTTGTTTCATCCTAATAGTATTGCTTATTCGTTTTAATTTCATTGATGCGAAGTTATGATCCGTGACCGAGGGAAATGACCGCTGCGCGACAGTTCTTTAAGTACAGGTTGCTCTAAGATGCTATTTCCTAAATTCTTTAATAAATCTGTAAATAATAACGTTTAATGGAAATAAAAAATTGTCATGAAACGAAAATGTGAAAACGTATATGTGTGTTAAATTAAGGTCACCATTGCAGCGCCACGCTGTATATGTCTAACTATTAAAGTTATGTCACAATAAGTGTTCTTTTATTTTTTTAATAATTGAGATGCCGCCGCTAGATTAAGCTCTTTATTTGTACCTTGGTACTAATCCTTATCAAAATAAATTACTTCATATTATTAGAAATAAAAATAAAATAATTGAATGTAAAAAAACACAATATAATAAAAAAAAAACGAGTGTGCTTTAGACCACACAACTGAAGTAAAACTTCTTTAGCTCCATCCATATGCGTTCGCCTCGCCCGATCACACTTTTCGTAACGCTCTCGTCATGCATTCGCCAGCTTACTCCCCAAGCCAAGCGTGCCGAAAGAAGTTTTACTTCAAAAAAAATAGTAATAATATCCAAACGTTCTTTATAACGTACTCTTTTTTAGTAACCCGACGCAAAAAAGAAGGGTGTCTGTGTGTGACTGTGTATGTGCTAAAGTCTATAATTTTTGAAATTTTTGTTAACAACCCGTGCGATGCCGGGACGGTCTGCTAGTATAATATAAAGTGAAAAGATTTGATTTTTCGTATGTTTGTTTGTAATGGATAAACTCAAAAAATACTTAACCGATTTAATCAATTGTTTCACCTATAGAAAGCTACATTTTCAGCGAGTAACATGGGCTGTATTTTTTTTTGTATTATGGTGTCTGACGACTTCCAAGCTAGTAACATATAGAGATCTGGAAGTAGATAGAAGAGTAGGTATTTCTTCTTCGTTCATTTATAAATTAATTCATTCATTTCAGGTAGCTTTTCATATCACCGAAGACTAACCATATTTAAAAGTTTTATTGAAATTAAGAATTGTCGAACTCGTTGTAATTGGTGATACTGGGTTACATTTATTTCATTAAAAAAAAATACAAATTATCACACAATCTTCACACTTCATCTTCACAAATAATTGTAACGCAAACCTAATGTTTGGCAAATGAACGTTTAAACAATAACTGGCTTACCAACTAGTACTTTTACCAATTTAATGTAGTCAAATATTTCAGTTGGTATAACATATTTTACGCAAAATAAAATAAGCCAAATATTTAGTATCGTCCGTTTTTATTTTACTATTTCAAGCATTTTTCAAGCATAAGATATAGCTTAAGACGTTTTATTTCAAGGGTGTTTTTTCCACTTGAGACAAATTCTAAAAAGGTAATATTAATATTAACTATTCTGGTAGTAGTTTCTGGTTTTACGTTCAACAATATGCTTCTGGCATTATGTGGTCACAGTTCTAAGTTTTAAACCTAACCTAACCTAGTTGTTTCGATTTAAAAAAGATTTAAGCGTGTTACTAAAAAATCTTATTTTTTGTCATATCAAATCATTTGACTAAATATTTATTGTCTAAAGATTGTTGGCTTTAATAAATCATTTGATTAAAGACCAAATGCCTTAATGACATTATCCTCGGTAATATTCTGCCGAGTAAAGATTTGACCAAATGAAAATGTGCGTACTAAAATCATTCAAAATATTGCATTGATATAAAAAGGTTGCTTAAATTTGTTTCGATAATCAAATTTTAACAAAATTATTTTGGCAAAACGGCAGGATCCCGCTGATACTACTGATAGTATTTTTGTTTGTTTTTAACTGAATTATTTAACTATTATATATTACTATTTTATAGTATTCCTATTTATTTACTCAAATTAAACAAATAAATGATCTTGCCTACCTCAACACAACTGCCCGGTACCAGCCCATGATGACAACTCCTATGTTATCCTTATCCTCCGTACGTCTCAAAAACATCTCACTATCTAAGCATCCATTAATATTACAGATTTAAGATTGTATATCACAACTAAAATCGAGTATGAAAATGGCTAAGTTGAGTAGACCATAGATTGTATATTTATTTATTTGCACAGCAGATATCTAACAATGTTGCTTTCCCTATAAGTTCAAAGAACATTTATATGTTAGCGTATAGGTACATTCACTTAATTACATGTTTGAGATAAAGTCTCCCTTTAACCCGAATTTATTTTGGGTCGACCCGCCATTTTAATAATTTCATCCTCTTTCGAGTCAAACCTATAATTATCAGCCTTCACACCATAGCCATGTTAATGGGGGCCAAGGGGCAACCGCCCCGGGCACCTTAGCCAGGGGGGTGCCAAAATCATCTTGACGATAGTCTAGTGCAGGGTCATAGTCATGTATAGCTACCGCCGTATCAGCCGTGTCGATGATACGGGGCCTCAAACTGCAGGTGTCCTTCGACGCGACGTATGCAAGCAATAAATAGTAAAATATTTTCCAAAACCTCAAAACCTCCGGATTAAAAATTTACGGAAAGAAATTACGTTAAATCTACAGATGGGTTCCGATTTTCAAGCTCTTTCATTCATTTAGTAAAATCACACAGAATATCTAATTTAAATTTGTGTGATTTTAATTCAGGTACTAACATTTTCGAACTCACTTCGCTCGCTCTTGCATTCCTTTAGTAAAAAATCATAATGACAGCTTAACCTAGTATCCGAGTCAGGAAGTTCCAATTTTCTAGCACATCTCGCTCGCTCTGGCATTCTCTTAATAAAATTCAAATGTAAACTTAACCTAGCCCGGTCCAAGCTGCTTTAATTTTCTGGCTCGCTTCGCTCACTCTTTGATAAGCCGAATCCGAGTCAGAACGCTCCAATCGCTCGCTCACACAATGAGAGCATTGACAGCTTGAACTTCTTAGTCACTGTGCTACTTTTTTAATTTAGAAATCAAATAACACCATCTTTTGGAGCTACACTGCTGTTGGGTAAAAAGGGCCCACACAAAGTTTGATACAGGACCCCTCAAACTCAAAAAAGTCATAGCATTTATTTCAAATAAACCAATAACAGGCACTTTTAGACACACTGGTTAGGTACATCATAAATGTTTAAATTATACATGTGAGAACGATGTAGAAAGACGTGCACGTTAAAAGCGTCCGTAACAAAAAAGGTAAAAATAAAAAACTAATCACGAATTAAAATAAGCCGTGGCAGTTAAGAGATGACCAGTCCTTTATGATGGCATCTGTTCACGAACATGACGTACCCGACGGATCAGCACCATTCAGCTCAAAAATATTGAAGGGAACCTATATAATGATCCAACACACACGCCACCACCAGCGAGGCCTTTGAGTGAGCATAACATACTTTCAGCCGCCAGGGCACATTCAAGTCAATGAAAGACTATCCCAGTAAATGGTAGCTTTATAGTAAGTACATAGTGCTCACACATGTGCTTATGTGCCCTTTAGGACTAGTTACGCCACTGGTCAAGTGTCGGATTCAGAAATCAACATTGTAAGGTATTTTAAGGTTACAGAAAAAGGGAATTCCAAAAATCGCATACTGGTTCTTTATAATAAAAATAAAAGTTATATCTACGACAAGCGTTAAAACACACCTTGGCTGTAGATCATATAGCTTTTAGATTTAGACTGCTAAAAAAAAAAAAAAAAGAAAGAAAAATATTTTATTTGGGACGCACAGGAAACACAAACGATAAAAAAGAACATTAAATCTAGCAAAATCATGACAACAATAAAAAATAAAGCACCTATCTCAGCATGATGCTGCGATATTTGGAAAACCAACAAATACCGCAGCGCTGGTCTGATCAGTATCTCTATTTAAAAAAGAATCACATGGTGTTATCGAGTTATATAAGCTTACATAGGTTTAAAGGTGCACAATCACCTAGGAAACTAAGTACCTACTGTTCTTACGGCACAGTTAAAATAAATGATAAATGATTTTATTTCTGTAAGTAGGTTTGTACAAACACATTTACACGTCAATCATATTTTTTTTAAACTAGATGAGGCCGGTGTTTCCTATCTGACTAAAGGCCGAAACAAACTCAGAGGTCACAGTCTCTTTTAAAGTCCACACAGAATCTTGGTCAGATCATGTGAAGGCTATGTAGATCGTCTTTTAGTAAAACAGAAAAGATACTGAATAAAGGATCTTGAAGTCATCTAATTCTTTGATAGCACCTGCTTATGGACGAAGGGTAAAGGTGAAATCATAACCGAACCCCGTTGCGCGTTTAAATTAATAAAAAAGTTAAATTAATAAATGTAGAGTTTGTAAACTCGGGGTTAAATAATTAACATTTTACACTTTGCGCCACTAAAAAGTAACACCGGGTAGTTAGCCAGACATTGTTTTTTGAGTAGGGAACATTGTAAATCAATCGAAGAAAGGAAAGAACCACACAGATTGAGTGGACCTGTCTAGTCAGTGCACGCAATTTGCAGCAATCGTGCAGCTCAACTCAGAACCTTAGGAGCTCAACGACTCGACTAATAAAAATGACAGTGTTTAAAAAATCATCTTGTGTTTGGGCGCCAGAATCAGAATTTGCCCCGGGCGCAGTTTTATATTCGTACGGCTCTGCTTAACAGAATCCATTCACCGTTTCTTTGATAAACTCTTGAGAATTTTAGATAATAAGTAATTGGGCATATCCGAAATTTTGAGACGTTAACAATCAGTAAGCAAGCAAACAGTTTAAATATTGGATGTAGAGATCAAAGTTTAGTAGGTATGGGATACTGCATAAATGTTTATTTATTTAAAAGATATCCTCTTTTTACATCATTCTGCAACACTCTCATTGCGAATAATTGCGATTAGAAGTTTGTTTTGGGTGTTTGCACCTATGCACTGCAAAATATGTACGCTAAAAGCTTGGAATTTGCAACAACTGACCTCTGCCTACCCTTTTGGGACAGTCGTGATAGTGATTTGATATATCTGAACTAATATGCAACTTTCAAACGAAATTACTGAACTAAACTGTCAAATACAACGTCAAATCTCCATGGAAACCCATTGAGCTAGGAAAAAAAGTCAATGTGCAAACCACATACAATATGATTGAGATGCAATGTCATGTTATAAAATTCAAAGACAAGAAAGTATTATGTATCCTAATGTCGTGTAAAAGAGATGAGTATACAATCTCCGTTGTTCGTTCATTAATTTTTAGTCGGATTACATTATATTACATACATTGCGATTCTATTTTATGTTTCGTCAATTGAACTGTAAATTAATTGTAATAATTAATTAATTAATTAATTGTACTTTATTCCCTACTCAAAAAACAATGTATGGTTAACTAACCCGGTGTTACTTTTTAGTGGCGCAAAGTGTAAAATGTTAATTATTTAACTCCGAGTTTACAAACTCTACATTTATTCATTTAACTTTTTTATTCATTTAAACGCGCAACGGGGTTTCAGTTACGATTTCACCTGTAGCCTTCGTCCATAAGCAGGTGCTATCAAAGAATTAGATGACTTCAAGATCCTTTAATCAGTATCTTTTCTGTTTTACTAAAAGACTGATCAAGTCTACTCATTGAATCTGCTGTTAAATCTCACAAAAATAATTTTCTAAAATAGCAATATCTAAACTGACATGAAAAAAGATTTAATCAAACAACTACAATGCATGCATTTTGACAATTCAGAAACATTAATTGCACTATTTACGTTATCGAGCAGACCCATTTTTCAAACTTAAGAAGCAATGAACTATGGGGTGCAGGTTTTCAAACGCAGGTCTATTCTACAGGACAAAATAGGTATATGACTTGTAGCCTTTCACTTATTATCATTATTTTTCTCTGTCAGCAGTCATATCAGTATCCACTTCAATCCTAGCCATACCATTTGATAAAAGACTTTACTTTTATCTTCCAGGGTCAAGTTCGGTCTCTACGAGATAGAATTCTCCGATCCCAATCGCAAGCGTCTCAGTCTGCGCATTACTACGCCAGCATTAGGTATATAAAGATACGCTCTGATAGCTCGTACCCTCCAAACCGCAGTCGACAAACTCGGCGAGTGGTTTAAAAAGTGGAGAATAGAAGTAAACCCCGATAAAAGCCAAGCGGTCCTGTTCACAAGACCGAGACACGGCCTCAGATCCCCCCGACCGATCACTATGTCCGATCCCTTGGGTAAAGCGAGCCAAATACCTCAGTGTCATCCTTGATGAGCACCTATCCTTCGCAGAACACATAAAGAAGGCCCGCTCGCGCGCCGCCTTCGCTCTTGGTAGACTCCACTCCGTTCTAAATGCACGCAGCAAACTGTCTCACGTGTAAATTACGCATTTACACAGCGTGCATTCGTCCAATAATGACCTATGCCAGTGCAGTATTCGCACACGCCAAACCCCATCACATCCATAGGATGCAGGCCCTACAAAATCGTGTCCTCCGTAGGGCAACAGGCTGCCCCTGGTATGTTCGTAACGAAATACTCCACCTAGACCTCAAAATCCCCACTAACCATCAATTCATTAAACGTAATTCCAAGCGTTTCTTCGACACCGCCGACAACGCAACCCTCTGGTTGTTGTCAGGGCCGCAGGCTATGTCCCCTCAAACATCAGTCAAATCCGCCGCCCAAGGCATGTCCTCAACGACCCCGATGACCCCATAACACTCCTCCAGGAGAGCAATAGGGCCACCAGTACAGTGCACAAAATACACAAACCGTCATTCCGTCCTCGCCGCCGAGGTACCCCGCGAAACCCTCGACGTAATCGTCCCCCCCGACCCTTGCCCGACGAAGCGCCAGCCCGCGCCGTAGCTGAGCCCGTAACTTTAAACCCCCGACTGTCACAGTCGGGGGTTTAAAGTTACTCTGAGTAGTCTGAGTTTGTTTCGGCCTTTCTTCTCTGAGTAGTCAAATAGGAAACGCCGAACTCATCAAGCTTAAATAATAAAAATCTGATCCAGCCTCTCCCACCTTGCTGTCCTCTCCCCAGCGACGCCCTAAGCCGAGGTTCGTACCCCACAGGGGGTGCCCTTAGGTGATAGTCGCTTAGTATGTAAGAATATGGCCCTGGCTGGAGGCTTTGAGTTTCACTTAAGGCAACCACAAGATAGTCCGGTTAAGTAATGACGACCTCTCTAGGTCACCTACGAGATGCCATAAAAAGGAAAAAAATAATACCTACCACACACAGCGCCGGCCCTGGGTTAGAGCGAGAGGAGCGGTCGCTCTAGGTGCCAGATGGCAAGGGGCGCCTGTTCGGGATTTCATCAGGTCTTTCAGCGGGAGATATAAAAAAAACGACTTGACTGTTCAGTAAAATTTTGTCTATATTAAAAAAAAAGTCGTTAGCTAAGACACATGTAGCTGCACTAGTGCTATGATGACTTTAGTAGGCGTTCCGCGCAAATAGCGCCAAAAACCCAAATGCGAAAAACAATTAACACATTAAGAAAGCTTTTACTGCTGTACTCGTAGAATAAAATTATTAAGTAATAATTTTCTACAAACAGTTTCCTAGTTCGTCACCTCTTTAGATTTTAGATTACATGAGTTGCAGTGGCTAAGGCTTCGAGTGGCAGTGGCCTTGGTGTGAAGGTATAAGACGCAGCTTGCTTGCTCTTTGTATTCGTGTGTAAAGATGCAGGATTACTTCGTCCAGTTTTCCAATAAATCTTGGGTTTGGACATAATGGATACCGTGTAGATGTAGTGGTTGATATGATATGGTGTTTAAACAATAAATATTATAAAGGTACTTATAATCTGAAATTTTTTAATCATATTTTTTAAATAAATAACGGCAACAAACCCTTATTGTCTCCTCAACATTTAACATCATACATATTATTAAAATAACAGTTTAAACATTATCATTTCATCTCATCTCTAACGTCTGGTGAAGTGAATGGATCTAGGGAATGCTTCTTTATGAGGTCTGCGTAGAAACGCGCTGATTTTCGGGGAGTGCGTGTGCGCTGCGGGTCTGAGAAGTCTACCTCGTACAGCCCGAATTTTGACCTGCAACATAAAAGTAACTTTGTGATTACAAAAGAAACACAGGGATGGCAGCTGGCTAATAATGATGACAAACTTATTGCATCAACGCGACTGGATAATACCCTGTGTCCGTTATCACGAAACCTGGCACTATTCCGATGATGATAAATATCATCTTTCTTTGATCGTTAATTATTGCGATCGGTGTTAAAGACCCGTGTTTAACTGATGTCGTTAAAATTCGAAGTGCTTATACCTACTATGATGAAGGTAAGTAATTAAGTTCTCTATCTTTGAATGAATCATATTCAGCATTTTTACTAGAAATTCAAGTTTTTACACTGACGACGGTTAGGTAAGTGGATGGGTGAACATCTTTACCATACCAAGAACCCTCCGTGCCTTAGAAACCACGTTAGGCCATTGGTGCCGACTGTCAGAAATCAGAAATATTTTATTTGTGTCATTTCATCCATTTTCGACAGTCGTTACGGGGGTTCAGGCTCAGAATGTCCCTTTCCCAAAATGTCCCTTGGTTTCAAAACGTTCCTTTCCCGAAATGTCCCCTTCCCATAATGTCCCTTTCCCAGAATGTCCCTTTCCGAAAATGGTCCTCAGAAGGCCGAAAGTCTAACAACCAGTCTTACCAAGGGGTATCGTATTACCGAGTAATTGGGTTGTGGAGGTCAGATAGGCAGTCGTTCAATGTAAAGTACTGGTATTCAGCTGCATCCGGTTAGACTGGAAGCTGACCCCAACAAAGTTGGGAAAAGGCCAGGCAGATGATGACACTGACGCCGATTCTGTTAAAACTGATAGTATACTTACACGTATAATATAATATACTTACACGTATCCGTCCATCCACTCAAAGTTATCCATGAGAGTCCACGCTGTGTAGCCTGTAACGTTCACGCCATCTTCTTTTATTGCCAGTAAGATCTGTAAATAAATCATAAACTGAAACTTCTGTGGGACACTTACTAAGGGCAGAATGAGAGACGAAAGACAGGAAAATATTAACTTGTGAAGCCTCGACAGACACATTTATAATCGTTCGTAGCTCTCACAATTTATAAGACCTCATTTTCTTCCATCTCTTTTTTTTGTGTAGACCTAGCAATATTACATAAGTACAATTAAACACATACATAAACTCAAGCCTTCTCCCATGGGTTTTTTTTTTGAGGATTGGAAATCATCAAATGACCCCTCCCGCTCTGGGTGGAGCGGAAGGGAGTGTCAGACTCTTACTGACTAAAACCCACCCGTGTTCCTTCCTTGGCCCTTTATGTTTCGGGTCAGCGGTACCCCTTATGGATGATCCCGCTTTCTTCCGATGGGGTTAGGCGGAAACTACAGAACGCCACCGGCTACACTCCTTACATCTACACACCTGTCCTTTCTGAAGAATATCACCAATAAGGTTACTATACTGTAGAGACGTTATTTGTGATGTTCTACAGAAAGTTCAGGTGCGTAGTTTTCGCGACCGCCTTAGAATGCCTCCTAAGACGTCCCCTCCCGGAGTTTCCACTCACATCTGCCTTGTAAATACCTTTTGTTAGTCGCCTGTCACTTATCCTCTCAACATGACCAAACAATCTAAGCATAGTCTTTTCAATGTTGTCACTACATCTTCTTTTAAACCGCACCGTTGCCTTATCATCATTTCTCAGCCTATCGTTCATAGTTACACCACACAATCATGCTTCGCAAGGAACGCATTTCCCCCAAGCAACAAATATTAGTTTACATTATAGGTAAGTTAAATCGGTGTGCAGTTAAAACATTAGGACAGGATAAAAAAAAAACAAATCGGAGTTTTATCTGCATTTTGATGGTGCGAAGCTGGCGTACCTGTCTCAAGTAACTTTTGTAGTAATCGATTCTGTCTTGATCTTCGAGTCCTGCATGGGTAGAGAGACCATTCTCTGTTATGACGAACTCCAAGTTTCCATATTGCTGTTTCAACCAGACTAGCTGCCGACGGATGCCTTCGGGGTGGACCTGCAAAAAGTATCGCTTGTATTGTGGCTAAGATTAATCTTGTAAATCATCTTTAACCTAAATTCAGGTCGTGAATAACACATACGTTACACAATGGTCTAGTTTCGTTACACAACCCTAGTTTTTGAGCCATCGGTGTTTCAAGATTCTATGATTCTCAGGCTTTCTGGCTTCTTATCGTCTAAGAGTAACAATTCAAAAGAGAAAGAGCACTATAGAAGAGTAAGAGCAAATAGGCATCATCTAGGTGCGCTTGATACAGCGACGGACCTACCACCAGACGAGATCAAAGTCAAGAGCGAACTCATAATAATCAATATACAGTAGGTATTGATTATCAGTACGCCTAATGATTATAACGATTTAAAAAACTAACTATTTTCATACATAATATAACGCCAGAAGCAAGGCTGCCAATAAATACTTACATAGAACCAAAAAGAAGTCGTCACGGGCCAGCCCTCCCCTCTCTCCACAATACCATTCAGATCCACAGAGTCCCCGAGAGGCCAGGCTGAGAAGGTCTCGCCTTCCTTCGCCTGGCGGATCAGTCGGCTCGTGTATTGGTTCATTGCGTAGAAGTCGTAGGTTCCTGGACAAATAGACATGAATAAGATCTGTGTGGTGTTAGGTCGGGAAAAGTGTTAGAAAGTTTTCACTCTAGAATCTAGAGGGAAAACTTTAGACTAAATTAGTTTAACTTTAAACTAGGAATATCTAGAGTCTAGATATTCCAAGCTATCAGTCAGCTATATTATGTGTATTTCCTTTTTTTTATATTCCTGTTTAGTATATTCTGTCACATTTAATTTAAGTTTTTATTTAAGTACGACGTTCTTTACACTGTATTGGTACAGCGTCCTAATAATTGTTTGCTCCATCGGACGACGTCATTACGTCAGCGCCGGCTGTCGCTAAAAACCAGCGCTGGGTCTCTGTCTTGCACTGGGTCGCAGCATAATGCTGAGCGATAGCCATTTTGCGTGGCGCATGTTTCCTCCAACTTTTTCATATTTTTTTGTGTTTATCCTCTTTTTTGCGTCATTTTTACCGCAAATAAACGCATTTTCTTTCATTCTTTCTATCTGTCATTCATCCCGACTGTTCAAAAATCATCTGTCGAATAAATATATCATGATCAGTGAAAGAAAAGAAAGATAAATTGTTTTTTTTTGTCACAGAAACACGTTCAACTCGAATAGGTAATAAAGAAAAACCAAAAACGAAATAGATCTATAATCACGAGCACAGAACAGTCGGTACTTCGGCAGCTGCACGTCGCCGCTTCGCGTCGTGACTGTGACAAGAAGGCTTGCACTCATCATGATGCTGTGCTATCTATGGGGGACCTACAATACAGCGCAGATTAAAAATAACCTGGGAGTACCTACTTATAGTACACCCACATTCAGACAGTTATTATAAAGCACTAAGTAATGCAGTATTTAAGTGCAACGTTCGTAAGTAGGTACGCTGTACTGGTACAGCGTCCTAACTATTGTTTGCCTCACCGGACGACGTCACTACGTCAGCGTCGGCTGTCGCTGAAAACCAGCGCTGGGGCTCTGTCTTGCATAGGGTCGCGGCATAATGCTGAGCGATAGCCGTTTTGCGTGGATGTGACGCATGTTTCCCCCAACCTTTTCATATTTTCTGTGTTTGTGTTATTTTTTGCGTCATGTTTACCGCAATTAAACGCATTTTCTTTTCTTTCAGTATTGCTTAGATGGGCACAAATCGAGATTCTAGGTTGCTACTGCGATGTTGCCCGAGGATCGAATCTAAAACCCCCACACAGAGGATATGCCACTAGATCAACGAGGCAGTCAAATTGTTTGTGCCAATATCCATTTATCTTATTTTGCATAACGAGATTACGACACTATCCTATCAAAGTCTTAAAGTATCATATCAATATCATTCTTATCTTAAAGAAGGGCATGGAGGTAAATATCATATGTATATCAATATCATTTTGTATTATGGCATTACCTTTAACCAACGCAATCTCTTCTTGGGTAAACGCTGGTAATGAGGATTTATTGTAGCCTCTCTTTATGCTGAGCTCTTCCATGTGTTTTTCTAAAGATGGCGGCCATCCACCTGTTGCGGAGAATATTGGGTGGGTGTATTTGCCGACCTGAAAACATTGAGTTTCTTAATTCATGCATGTTTCCAACCTCATCAGCTGTTGTTAAGGCTATTGTTAACTGAAGGGATTGATGATCAATGTAAGAACAACAACCAATCTTAGAATTTATAAAGGATTTTAGAAACTGAGGAATGATGTGGTAAACATCACCGTTGCCGTAAACGGTGCGGTTTAAAAGAAGATGTAGTGGCAACAATTTAAAAGAGGATGTTTTAGATGGTTTAGTCGTGTTGAGAGTAGGGCTTGCAATCCGGATATCCGGATATTCGTATTATCCGGATATCCTCTGATTTTCAAATCCGGATTTTACTTGCATCACCATCCGGATTTTTCGGATGTTACGGATAGTTGTATTTCTCTTTTAAATATTAAATAAAAAGCAGTCATCTGTAAAGTACATAACCGTTATTACGTTATTTATTATTTTAATATCAAAATAAATGTACAAGAAATTGAAGACTCCGATGGTGAAGAAGGTTTTATTGTTGCTACAAGTAATGTACATGCAACTGGTCGTAGAACTGAAGTTTGTTTACAAGATTATAACGAAATAATAAAAAGAGCTAAGAAAACTAGTCAAGAATTCAAGATGTCTAAAAAATCACCGACCAAGTCTGCGGTGCTTTATAAATACACCGCAGAAGGAAAACAAAAGAATATATGTAACCATTTAGGAACTTCCATGGAAGTTTTTAGATTGTTTAAGCTTTTTAAGATCATATTTCCAGAATTTGGATAAACAATCATTAAAGAATTTCGTAATTTATATTTTATAGGGCAATTTGATTATTTTGTTCATTTTTGTTTTATTATATTTGATTTATACTATTGTTGTTTAATAATTGAGCTGATTTGCCAGGGAAAGAGATATTGTTATTTAATTATTATGTTTTCAATAGGTTGATTTGATCGGGATGTTGTGATATGTGATAAATGTAAGATCTAATTTATAATTACAACTGTTTTTATAGAAGAAAAGATACAAATGATTTTTGCGGTTTCGTTGTTTTATTGTATAATTTTAGATCTTTTTTATGTGATTGTTACTTGAAATATGGGTATAGTTTATTATTTCTTTGTCATTTTGCTTGAGAGACTGAAAAACGTGTCACAAAAGCTTATCAGTATTATTTATAACAAAAACTAAAAAAATATCCGTATTATCCGCATTATCCGGATAATCCGGATACTAACATATTAATATCCGCATTATCCGGATAGTAAAAATGAACGGATATTGCAAGCCCTAGTTGAGAGGATGAATGAAAGGCGAATAACAAAAGGTATTTACAAGGCAGATGTGAGTGGAAGTGCCGGCAGGGACACCCTTATACAGGGTAGCCAGAACATTGACTACCAAAAAAAAAAATTTGGTTCCTCGTATAATGCGGTATCTGAATCACCCCCATGTATGTTCCGCGACTTTTCATAGTTTTCGATATATACATGTGTTCGATTTTTTTTTCAGATTTTTTGGGAATTTTCGCCCTGACAAAGTTAAAACTATTCAATAAAAAAGTAGAAGATTTTTTCGAGATTTTTGTTTTCAACTGAATTTTCATGAGTTTTACTTTTATGGGTAAAATAATCAGTTTCGTAACTTTGATGAAAGTTATGAAAATGTTCGTCTTAATTGAAAAATTTACGTTTAGTGAATTACGACTTAGATTTTCACTTTTGAAAAACATCACACCAAAAATTTTTATACGACTTGAAAAAACATCGAGATTTCTTTATTATAGGTAAGTTACTAGTACTTTAATATTAGTGTATTAATTCATTCTCTAAGTGACGGTGAAATTATATTAAAATCCATCGTGCAGTTTATAAGAAGAACGCGGTCACAGAGACACGAAAAGCGACTTTATTTTATACTATTTATTATAGATTTAAAACTTAGAGATGAAGCAGTTCAGTCGCGGTAGACTATACCGCGACTGAACTGCTTCATCTTTAAGTTTTTTATTCAAACTAAAACCAAGTCTTTTATTCAAACTAGACTGAGAATCAGCACTTTTTGAACGCCAAAATTACATAAGACAGTCCCCAAAACGCCCGCCCTTCACCACTTGCTAGTGCTTTAGCTGGGAAGAAGAAGTGGCGCAACAAACTCCCCAGCAGCACTGCTGTCTGTTCAATTAGAATAACTGGGTTCTATACAATAGTAAGTAATTGATATTACGAAACACAGAACGTTAAATTAAATTATTTGCCATGTCATATGGGTAGACCGTGACCTGGAAAAGAACATAGGCTACCTTTCATCTTCGATCGCAGATGAAGTCGCTTGCAACAGCTAGTAAATAATAAAAACGTAAACAGAATTTAATACCCAAATAAAAGCCTTCAGTCATAAAGGGCGTGCCTTACATTATGCGATGCTGCATTATGGTGATTTTAATGCACATCCTGGTGAGCGCTTTTGCGAGGAGCTCCTGAACTTTTCATGCGAGCAAAGTTTGATCTGTGCAGATCTGAAACACCTTAACTCAGATACTTTTACATTTATTAGTGAGGCACATGATTGTGAAAGGTGGTTAGACAATTGTGTTGTACCCAGGCAACCACCATGAGTATTTCAGATATCTTAGATGTAAAACATGATATACAATTGGTCTGATCACTATCCACTAGTCATTAAGTGTAATTTGAATGTGATATTGCATAAAACAGAAGTTAAAACCCCACCAGGTAATAAAATATGTTGGGGGGATAGAAAAGGATCTCAAGTTAATTTATACCATGATATATGTAATTCAAAGTTAAAATGTATTGACTTTCCGATGGAGTTTCAATATTGTAGTGATAAACGTTGTGATATACGAGTATATAGCCATAAGCAAATAATAGTTAAGATGTGTTTAAATGTAGTAGATATTTTATGTGAGGCTGCTTGTGCCTCATATGTTTCAAATAAAAGCTGTTCGTCGAATCGTTGAGCTCCTTAAGTTCTGAGTTGAGCTGCACGATTGCTGACAATTGCGTGCACTGACTGGACAGGTCCACTCAATCTGTGGGGTTCTTTCCTCAAAAGACCATTTCAGACACCGATCTACATAGCCTTCACATGATCTGACCAAGATTCTGTCTGGACTTTAAAAGAGACTGTGACCTCTGAGTTTGTTTCGGCCTTTCTTCTCAGAGTAGTCAGATAGGAAACGCCGACCTCATCTAGTTTAAAAAAAAAATATGATTGACGTGTAAAAGTGTTTGTAAAAACCTACTTACAGAAATAAAATCATTTATCATTTATCAAAGTAGTCGTAAAAAGCTGTTAGCCGGATGGAATAAGCATGTATCCGAGGCGTATAGGAATGCCAGGCTTAATTTCAGAATATGGGTATCCAGTGGTAGACCAAGTCATACTGATACATATAGTGAGATGTTACAGGCACGTAAAGAGTTCAAGAGTAGATTAAAGTGGTGTCAAAATAACCAGGATCAAATCAAAATGGACATATTAGCCAAGCACCATGTTAAGTCAGATTTGAAGAAATTTTGGAAATGTACCAATAATGTCAATAATGTCAATACTAAGCCTAGTATTCCTGTAGGTATCGAGGGTATCTCTAGTGCAATAGGGATAGCCAACATGTTTAGGGAATATTACTCTAATAAGTCT
The DNA here is from genome assembly GCA_937001585.2 of Brachylomia viminalis. Taxonomy (NCBI): domain Eukaryota; kingdom Metazoa; phylum Arthropoda; class Insecta; order Lepidoptera; family Noctuidae; genus Brachylomia; species Brachylomia viminalis. The sequence goes on along the minus strand of OW443306.2, from coordinate 22,283,627 downwards.
CCGCTGGGTCCGCCATGTCGGGAGTTTGATGCCTGTCAGACAGATATTTCAACGATAATTCTTGCAAAAGATGTCAAAATTGCTTTAAGAAATATGACAGGTGGAAAATCTCCCGGCCATGACGGGCTCAGTGTCGAACATCTGAGAAATGCTGGTATCCATCTACCTCGAGTGCTTGCCAACATTTTTAATCTATGCGTAAGCCACGCATACCTTCCTCACGGACTGAAGCAGACTCTGGTGGTGCATATACCAAAGAACAGGACAGCAGATATGGCGGACAAGACCAATTTCTTTGGTGACAATTACTTCCAAGGTACTTGACAGTGTGCTCAACTCATATTCCTCCAAACATATTAATTTGCACGACGCCCAGTTCGGGTTCCGGCCTGGGTAGTCCACAGAAACTGCAATATTTAGTTTGAAACACACTGGTGCCGATTCTGTTGTACACCGATCTAAACTAACTAAACTATCACTAAAATTCCTTACTTTTGGCTATGAGAATCTTAACGCTATTCTGCAAAATAAAATCTCTAAATTTAAAAATAATGTTGACACATCTAAAATCAAATTTGGCAATTGCGACTCCACGTGGTACTTGTTTGCCGTACCACGTGATTTTTTTTAGAGCCAGAGTCGCGCATTATGTTGCAGCCTCGACATGCTTTGTATGGAATTTTTCACTTTTTGTATGGAAAATATGAAAAAAATATTTTTTTTTTACCAACACGTTGGATTTTATATGTTCCGGGGGTTTATAAAGGGGGTCGAAATTTGCATTATTTTTGCGATAGGACACACCGTTTTCGAGATATAAGCAAAAGAAAAGAAAAAAAAAGATACAGTACTGTTTTTGCATCTGAAGTCGAGGTGTTGGTATGAATTTTAGTTCATGACAACTAATTTTATTCCACACCTTTTTAATCGCGATTAAAAACAGGCAGATTTAGTTACGACAATCAAAATTTTTGGTGAAAAACGTAAAATTCAGAATAGCAAAATTGCCATTTTCACTAAATTATAATCTCAGTGCCATCTTAGTGCTGTCAAACTAAAATTTGGTTAAGTTGTGTCACTTTAGTCAATTTCAGAATGGGAAATCGTCGTTTGACAGGAATAAACTAAATTTTGGTGATTTTTAGTCTAGTTTAGAGAATTTTGTGACAAGAGAATCGGCACTACTGTCAAGTATTATACGGATAGACATACTCCTGTGTATGCCGGTTTTCTGGATCTCAGTAAGGCCTTTGATCTAGTGGCATATGATGTTCTGTGGCAGAAGTTAGCAGGGACTGGGGTGCCATCGGAGTTCTCATCACTCCTGAGGTATTGGTATCTCAACCAGGAGAACCGTGTGAAGTGGGCGGGTGAACTTTCGGATACGAGCAGGTTGGAGTGTGGGGTGCGACAGGGAGGGTTGAGCTTACCCTTGCTCTTCAACCTGTACGTATACGCCCTGATTGAGGAGCTCAGTGGCATGCATGTCGGATGCTATGTGGACGGTGTTTGTTGCAACAATTTCAGTTACGCGGACGACATGGTGCTGCTGGCCCCCTCAATCGGAGCTCTCCGAAAGCTACTCACAGTTTGTGAGTCTTTTGTAGCTTCACACGGTCTCATGTATAATGTAAAGAAATCTGTTTACATGGTTTTTAAATCAGGTCCCAAGAGTCCACCTGTACAACCACTTATTCTGAATGGTGAGTCTTTAAACAGAATATATACAAGTTTAAGTATCTCGGGCACTGGGTGACCGATGATTTAAAAGATGATTTTGATATGGAGAGGGAACTCAGAGCGTTGTTAGTTCGGGCGAATATGTTGGCGCGTAGATTCTCCCGGTGTACAGATGCAGTCAAAATTACCTTATTTAATGCGTATTGCACCTCACTGTACACGTGGAGTATGTGGGCTAAATGGGCGTACAATGCTCTGCGGGTCCAATTTAATAATGCGTTCAGGGTGCTGTTGCGGCTTTCATGTTTCTGTAGCGCATCAGCAATGTTTGCTGATGCACACACAGTTGGCTTTGCAGCTTTATAGCGCAAAAAGACCGCGTCATTCATTAGCCGGTTGCGTGGAAGTCGCCACAGCAGCTTGAGTGCCATTGCTGCTAGGCATGATTGTTCCCTGACATGGATGTTAGTGCAGCGAACCTAGTCCCTGCTTACTATTATGTACTAGTTGTATGTCTCATGTATGGATCAAAGTTATTATTATTATTCCGTTTATTTATTTTCTTACATAAAAGTAAATACATTTTTAATTTTTTTTATAAAAAACGTTAAAAAAAACATTTAAAAATATAAAAATAGTCGTTAGGGCTCCAGAGACAGGAACCTCCTCACGATACGAGCCGTATCGAGGAGTACTGCCTTCTGAATCAGGCCCTTGATCCAACCACCTAACGAGAGCCTCGAAAGACGTTGATTGAGGCTTTCGGCCATCAGGCCAATGGCCGATTATTATTATTATTATGTTCATATAAGATAAGATTTTTTATTTGCTTAAACATGTGTGTGTACATACTTAGAAAGTGCATACAAGATGATAAAGTAAATTAAGTGCAAACATGTTTATCACTACGTGACATGCAAAATAATAGATTAATACAATTTATAAAAAAAAAAGTTGTCTTAAAATCATTAATGGGTTATTCAAACTAAAGAGTAAATCAATATTATTATATAAGTAGCTCCAAATGAATTACTTATGTCAAGACAATTACAATAGCTGTAAGAACCTGAAATACCTTACCAGAGTTTCCTTAAGCCACATTGAAAAGCTGGTACAAAAGTGTAACTCACACAGTTCTCTCTAGCCAGTTCTGCAAGCTCTGCATCTGCTGGCGTCAAAGGGTCGAACCAGATGTGATGGTTGGCTACTGATACCTTACCTGTAAGAAAATGTATACTACAATGTAATTTATAGTTGGACCCTTTTTTTTTTTTCGGGGGGAATCCTTCAAAAGGCACCCGACCTCCGGGGAGGGAGGTCGGGGAGTGTGGGATTTTTACCTCACTAAAACCACCCCGGTGATCACCATCAGCATATAGGGGCGGTCCCGGTTCCTCATAAAAGACCAATTCCGGAACCACCCCTGTGCAACGCCTGTAAGGCACATCCCTGGGGATTATAGCTGGACCCTACGAACCAAAAGTAATAAACTGTATTCTATCCTGATGTAAATCCAGAAAGATTACCATCATTATAATTGTATTTAGTTACAACTTGTATACTCGTATATAACACATGAACAAAGTGTGTTTATGATTATATCAGTCTAAGAAAATGGAACGGACTTGTGTAAATCACAATCAACACTATTATAATTATGTTTTAAAATAATTATCAAAAATTATAATATGTTATTTTATTATTAATTAAGTATTTATTTTATATTATCATTGTTAAAAATAAATTAGATTATAATTTTACAAAAGTCTTCTAAGCTATTGCTTAATGTAATTATTTATTATGAACCTGGTTCTTTTTTATAAAGGATATAAAAATACATTATTTATGAGCCTATAGCAGAGTACTGCCGAAAATAGTCATCTCCAATCGCACGCCATTTAAATGGAACATCGCCTGCTCTCATTCTGCTACTACAAAAGTGCAAGTGCAAGTGTACAGGAACTGATATTCAAATAAAAAACACCTATACTTACTATCCATACTTAATATTATAAATTCGTAAGTAACGCTAAACGGGTATCGATAAAATTTGGCAAGGAGCTAAATGACATCCTGAGCAAGGACACTGGCTTTTTGTCCCGGAAGCACGTTCCCGTGGGATAATTTTCGACAACCACGCGGGCGAAGCCGCTGGCACAAGCTAGTATACTAAACAGGGTTACTTCTAATTTGACGTATACCCGTCAGGAGCTGATAGGGGGGCCAAAATGCAACAAATTGAACCCTCATATGATGGCCGAAATTCAATAGTTTTCGAGATAATTGAATTTTAAGGGATTTTTTTTTTATATTTAAGTACCCAAAATTTGACATTAAAATACCAAACATTTAATAAAAAACTACATATGGAATGGGTACCATTAAAAATAATATTGTAGCTGGCACTTCAATTAGGCTATGAACATAATTAAAAGTAAAAAGTACTTAAGTCAACATAATAATTAAAACAATGAGCGATTTAAGAATAATAGCTTACCAATGTTTTCGTTTTACGCTTCAATAAATGTTGTCTTTTTAAAAACAAAAATTCGGCCGTACATATGGAGTGGCAGTTTCTTGCATTTTGGCCCCCCTGTCAGCTCCTGACGGATATACGTCAAATTACAAGTAACCCTGTATATGAAGTGAAGTTTGTGAGTTTGTATGTAGGGGGTAATCTTCGGAACTGCTGATCTGATTCAGAAAATTCTTTCACTAATGGGAAGCTTCAGTATTGCCGAGTGTTATAAAACATATTTAATGTTAAAAGCAGAACCGCGGGCTGAGGCTAGTCTTCAATAACGAGAAAACCTAAAAGCCAATGTCAGCGGATTCATTTCTTCCGAATATAAATCTACTGTGACGTCTGTGACTTAACGTTTCCCTTTCAAATTGATTTATAATGGCTACAGAATACACAGTCACGTGAGTGATGCCGCGGGCGGTCTCCATAATATTGGTTTCTCCGTAACTTACCGTGATATTTCGGCCTAAACTCCTCATCGTACAGCCTCCAAGCCTTAGCATGGGCTATCAGTACATTCTTATTGCACAAATAAGCTCCAAGTTCAGGGCTTACAATCGGTGGGGCCAGCATACCAGAATTGTAGACCACATCGCAGATAATCAACGGCTCGTTGATGGTAAGCCACCATTTTACGCGGTCGCCGAAGAGGTTGAAAACTACCCTCGCGTAGTCGGTGAACCAGTCTGCTACGAGTGGGTTTGTCCAGCCACCTGCAAGAAACAATGTGAGGAATCTTAGTTGTTAAAAGAATGAAAGAACAATGTTTTAATGACTTTACTCTTTTTGGAGGTCTTTTTGCTGTTTTCAGTAACATAACCAGTCAAATAATACATATCTGCAGGGCCTTGCGCGGCACCCGGGCGCAAGGTCTGGGGCGCAAGCCGATTGCTTTATACCGATACATACAAAGCGTAATCACAATCAGCTTTAACAATTACGTTACAAAATAATATTCATTAGCCCTATAAAAATATATGCACCAATATTGTTTACAAAATAAGTCTCATGCAGCTTTCGGCACATTCGCCTTGTGACTTGCGATGTGCAAGCCAATTAAGATCTTATTAAATTAATTAAACTTAAAAAAAAAAAAAACCACCGACTTCCAAAATACAAACTGAAAAATTATTTTAATTTCGGAAGTCGGTGTCTTCGGTTTTTGTATTTTTCGTTTTTTGACACCGGCTAAATAAAAGTTTTTTTTTTCATTTTGTAGTGTTTCTTTTGGAAGTCGGTGGTTTTTACATATCGCCATACTCTTCTAGCTCCCTAGCTCTTCTATAGCTCAGTGACTCAGTCACTCAGACGCTGACTATTGACTCATTTGACTCACGCCGCATAGTGTTCCGGATTTGAAAAAGGTGGACATAGGATCGAAAATGCATATTAAAATTTAACTTAACAAAAAATTGTTTCGTATAGGAAATTAAACGCTGATTAATACTTATTATAACAACTTTTAAAAAAAAAACTGCTCCTTCACGTCAAAAAAAATATTGAAAATAAAAATTTATGGGAGAAAATCTATTTTTTTTTCTCCGTTCAGTATCAAAGCATAGCAAGCAAACCTTATATTCTGGTAAGTACCTATTGTTCTTAATACGACAACATATAAATTGCTTGCGTATCCCTGCGGCCTGGACGCCTACGATGCTTCAAAGTTTAAAATTTCAATTGGGATTTTTTTAAATTATTATCGATTTATTCAATTAAGCTGAATTCAAAATATCATTTTTTAATTATATAAGAATTAAAACATACGCATTCAAGCATTTGGCAAGTATTTGTTTATTTTATTTTAATAAAAATAGTAATAAAAATCTTCAACTTTAGTTAAGTAACTGACTGAAACGACTCCTGTGATAAAATAATCATTTACCGCCACCACCGGAGATATTGACGACGCTGATTGGCTGTTGAAGATGTGGTACTAATTTTGTCACTAACCACTTGCGAGCGTGTGTTTGTTTTTAATATCTGTGCATGAACCATTAAAGGCACCGACCCCATCGCACCGGATTGACTCCCGAGTAAGCCGCAGCCGCACCCAGGTTACACGCGGCTTACTCGAAACAACTGAACTCTACAACACCACATCCATCCGTTGCGTAGCGTGTGCTAGGTCAATATAGACACCACAGAACAGATAAAACAGGTTAGAAAGGAAATAGTTCCTGATTTGTATTAGAACGCGTGTCGCCGCTTGTCTCCCACTCCTTAACTCCACTACAAGCAAGAGACCAATACGTACGCGTATTACACACACAAATAAACCACACGCACTTAGATAGTGAGTTTGCTATTGGTTGTCACACTTATACAAACACTGCGTTTGACGTACACTCACTCACGCGCAAAAGGTAATTTATTTCTCACGCATGTTACGGCGACCAAAAGGTCGATTACTTATATCGATAAAATTACTGTAATTTATAAGTTAGCAATTTTTCTCTATATTTCCGGGAAGAGGGGGACAATTAGTGTGGACTTCCTAAATACATATAAATAATTCAAACTCAAAGCATTTATTTCAAATAAACCAACTACAGGCACTTTTGAATTGTCAAGGGTTCGGTCAGTCAGAAAGATGAAGCTAGTTGCCCATTCCAAAGCGTAGTAGGTACCTATGGAGAAGAACGGGCAAGACACTCCATGGACACTCTTTTAAATCGAAATATTGTTACAAAAAAGTGGTTACATCATTCATGTTGAAATAATACATGTGAGAACGATGTAGACGTGCACGTTAAAAGTGTCCGTAATAAAAAGATAAAAACCATTCAGCAATTCAAATAAGCCGTGGCAGCTAAGAAATTACCTGTGCCACATTCAAGTCAATGAAAGACGAACCCAGTAAGTTTTATAGTAGGTACATAGTGCTCACACGTGCTATGCAATTATACAATACTAAGAAATTGAATTTATACAATGCAAAGATAGATTGTACAACCTTCATCAGCTCACAATATTTTCGAATGCTAATCGATTCGTTTAGGCGCTCTTGTAGAGCAGGACCAGCGCTGAGCCAAGCATTTTTGTCAGCGATATAATCCCCCAACTTATAATATGCTTGGCTGTATAGTGTGCGTTTTAGACAAGATTTAAATTTCGTTTCATTCAGTTGGAATATGTGGGGAGGTATTTTATTGTAACATTTTAAACAGTACCCCATGAAGGATGAATCTACATACTTTAGCCAGTCTGAAACCTGGTTGAACTAATTGGTCCCTATTTCTAGTCCTTTAATTGTGTCTTTCACCTCTTTTAATGAAGATTTAAATTTTTCCTTAATACTGTCAAATTAAGGGGGAACATCTAACATAGCCGCGAAATTCAAATTTTCTTTGGTTTTTTGCTAATTTATTTATATATATATATATAATGTATAACGCAAGGAGATATATCTATGTACATATATACACAGTATACATATATGTACGCACGCTTCCCATGAGCTATAGCTCATGGGAAGCGTGCGGTGACAATGACGCGAGTTTCACGCTTTTTGTTCACCCAAAAAGTACACATATATACATAGTATACATATAGCTCATGGAAAGCGTTCGGTGACGATGACGCGAGTTCCATGATTTTGTTCACCAAAAAAAGTGCTCAACGCGCCTAAAGAAGTTTTCACTTAAAAAATACTAGAATATTTTAAAATTGAACTATAATTTAAACTCAATTTAAATGCTGATTTTATTATTGTCCCTGAAATAATACGAATTTATTAAGTAACATGCGCTTTGCTATCTTTTAAATTCGTTTTTTTCAAAATAAAGTGCAATCTTAAATTAATATATTTTCCAAAAATAGCCTTAGTTAGATCTGTAACATGGTTTGCAGTAGGATATAATCCAACCTGATGATTACTAATGTTGCTAAATAATTCAGTTCCGACGAAGCTGCGCAAAATCTTTGCTGTCAACATATGTTTGTTAATATTCCGGAGATTGAAAACCTACTCAGAAACTAAATTAAAAACGCACTATAAACAATAATTGGTGATAGTAAACAAAGTTATTTTAATTATAATATTACTGATAATAATCAGCTGTATCAAACACACATACTTAATATCGACATTATTTACAACTTGGTACAACACTATCGATAAGCATGGATTTCGCCGAATTTCAGCTTTGGCTAGGCGTACGCGACGTTCGCAGTGAACGCAATACATTGCGCGATCACTGATCTAGTACAAGATGCTACCCATGCATTGCAAGCAATGTATAATTTTGCAACTACTGTTGCGATTGTATCGTTTTTATCTACAAACTACTTAATACTATAGTAATAATTACAAATATCACTTGTATTTTAAGGTTTTTGGACTTACCGGTGAAAAGAAATCCCTTCCCGGGCTACACTACACACCTGTCTTCTTTTCCGACACGTTATAATAGCGCAAGACGGCATAATTCTTTGTTTTTCACGGAGCGTCGTACGTTGTCACAATATGAGCGCGACTGTTAGCCCGTGAAACAAATTTCGGTTGACTTTTGAGCGTTTGCTCATAAGTGCGGCGTGCCTGCCCCGCCCACAAGGCCCTTCTAACCTCTTTATCTGTTCTGTGATAGACACGTTACGTAAATGAAATACAGACACCCACCTCTATACAGGCGCCTAAACACACACGTGAATGCGCGGTGCGGGCGGTGGTTCACGTAGACACTGAGCGGTGTTACACAGTACAATACCGCTCACACGCACACGACGGCTTCTTAGCCCGGACCGTGACCAGCTAGCTCTGGAAGCGGGACGGGCGGAAGCCACGCACCCTATTCTGTAGGAGCGTCGAGTCGGCACCTTCGTCGCTGGTCGTCCCCCGCCGGGCCTCCCCCAAGTAACTGGGGGTCTCACCTGACGGGGACTGTCCACCGAGGTGTCGTGAAGATAGCGGCGCTGTGAAACAGCGCCGTGGCACGCCTACAGAAACACACATAGCAACCACTCACACCAAACCGCGGCCAAAAACCGTTGTAGCACACAAAATGAGGGGCCCGTATTTACGGGCCACCGTGTTGCATCCGCGGCCGGGGGTCGATGCCCCGGTACCGCTCGCCGCGCCCTCTTACGGGGACGCAGCGACTTCCAACGATTAAAGGCACTTGTTTCTCAACCCTTGAGGAAGCAACATATCTACGAGTAATTATCCGTGCTGTGTGAAAGTTTGGTGAGTTTCGTTATGGCTATATTTGTTACAAACTTGGACATTTTTATGTTCCTCCGTGTTGAAAGAGACATGAAAAATTGGGCACGACTCAATGAAGCTATTATTCTACATATCCCAGTAGAAACATGTTCCGAAGATTTAGAAATAGTCAAGACCTTTTTGAAGAACTACATCAGTAGGTAATATCAATCGCAGATGGGCAAATGCTTCTAGAAATCAGAAGACTTTCATGAATAGACATGCTGCGTGGTTACAATCAAATATTAGTTGGCTAAATTGCACTACTGTTAATTTATCCGAGATTTTTCAAGCCCAAGATGAAGTTATCTAAAACATATCGTCAGACAATACTTCAGTTGACATCGATACTACAGCAGCTGTGATTCCGTCGACATCAAGTACATCTACTGTGGGCACATCTACCGAAGTTCAGATTAGGAAGCCTTTTGTTGACAACAGAAGAAAAGCCGTTCAGAGTCTCTTTTGGACTGTTCGCCGGAAGAACTTACTTTTGCATTAGTCGAAAGAGTTAGGATAGACAAGAAGAATGACTTAGCTTGTGTTATTGAATATTATAATGAAGAACCCTGATAGTGTTGCTATTGTTCAAGCCACATTGTTTAAGAAAAATAGGAAAAATTCTGTTGATAAAGATCATGCTCTTGCTCTTTACTACTACTACACTATACTATAGTACACTGTCATTTCGCCAGTTATTTTTAAGTCCCATGTAATAGGGGGCGAGCCTAATACAGGGATGGGTCGCGCGGGGGGCTTGTTTTATTAAAAAAAATATTTTGGATGAATTTCAATTGATAACTCGTTAATAATATTAAGATAATTCAACATTAAAATTTTAAACTTTAAAGCATCGTAGGCGCCAAGGCCGCAGGGACACGCAAGCAATTTATATGTTGTCGTATTAAGGACAACAAGTACTTACCAGAATATAAGGTTTGCTTCCTATACTTTGATACTGAACGGAAGAAAAAAATAAAATAGATTTTCTCCCATACATTTTTTTTTTCATAATTTTTTTTTTCGGGTTGAAGGAGCAATTTTTTTGAAAAATTGTAGTAATAAGTATTATCCAGCGTTAAATTTCCTAAACAAAACCATTTTTTGTTAAGTAAAATATGCATTTTCGACCCTATTCATATCCATTTTGAAAATCCGGACCACTGCCGCATCGGAAGGAGATGCCCCGGCTCGCTCAATAGTTCTTTGAAAAATACAGTAAATATACTATAGGTAGGTACTTTGCACGCAGCAGCATGCACGTCATTTCGTTAATACAACCGAAAAAGTACAAAGTAAGTACTTACTACTGTTTGTTTTTATTATGAGTAGGTAAGTATTAAATAAAAAAATCAAACACAAAACTTTAGTTTTTTTTTGTTGGCAACGGTGGAGCGCGGTCTGTTTTTCGCACCCCGCCGCCCAATATGGTTAAAAGACGACCCTGCATTTCTGTGTACTATTGTAGGTACACCCTCGTCAGTGGCCAGTTATGCCAACTCCAACATGTAATCGTGAGCGAATCTCTCGTCATTACTCCAGAATTTTCTAATGGAGAAATCCAATAACACTTTGTATGACCGGGGTGACCGAACCCAGAACCCCTTGGTTGGTATAACAACATCAAATGTACCAAAATATACCAAAATCATATGAGAACCTGATTTATGTAAAAAATAATATTAATCTACACACATCAACACGGTCTAGGGATATTTTTAAAATAGCGAATTACTATCAATGTGTTAATTATTTATATGACCATGTATATATTTATAAGATACGTTATTTAATATTCTACCATTTTTTAATAATGGTTAAGGTACTTCGATTAAAATTTCAGGATTTTATGGAAAAAAAATGAAGCATAGACGGAAACCGTATATGAATTAACTTTTAATTTGTGAGTAAAAACTGAAAAAAATAGAAAAATCATTTAATTTGTGTTTATAAACTTGAAGTTAGTAGTCTGAGAAAGCGCCCATGATGTTCATAACACATCGGCAACGATTCGGCATGCTCAGAACAAGGTTGTCAATGTCTTGCTGCGGAATATTGTCCCATGTCCCTCTGAGGTGCGCAAAAAGTTGATCTTCTGTAGCCAGATTTTCAGGAACTTCCTTCAGAGCTCTTCTTTGCAGCATATCCCACGCATGCTCAATGGGATTTAGATCTGGCGATTGAGCAGGCCAGTCTAAGGCCCTAACATTGTGTGTATGTAACCAAGCTGCTACCGTTCTCGCCGTGTGTGCCCGGGCATTGTCGTGCATGAGCAGGAAATCTTGCCCCATTTGTGTTCTGTGGGGCAACATTACGGGCCCCAGCACCTGTTGGACGTATCGTTCTGCCGTCATATTGCCCCGCACCCAAACGAGATCCGTCCGTCCTCCAAGACGAATTCCTGCCCAAACCATAATTGTTCCTCCTTGGTATGGGTGAACTTCCTGAGGGTTCTGAAGACGGCTCCATCGTCCAGGAACTCGCCAAACACGCGTCCTTCGTGAATCTGGATGGAAGCCGAACCTGGATTCATCCGTGAACAGCACATTGGACCATTGCTCACGGCCCCAGTCCACGTGGTTCCGAACCCATTCTAATCGTCGTCCACGATTGCCTCTCCGTAAAGGTGGGACCCGGAGTGGTCTACGAGAGCGTAGATTGCTTTCATGCAGTCGCTTTCTTACAGTTTGGTCACTCACAAGCACTTGGTGTTCCACTCGCAGTCTTTGGACCAATTGAGTCGCCGTTGCATTTGGTTGAGCTCGCACAGTAATTTGCAAAAATCGGTCTTGTCTGGGGGTAGTGATGCGACTTGGCCCCCGGTGCCTCTCCGCTACTTCACCTGTGGCACGATAGCGTGTCCACAATCTTGAAATTACATTTTGGTGGGTCCCTATAGCCTCAGCAACATTACGCTGAACAGACCCAGCTTCCAGCATTCCCACAGCTCGTAACATCTCCGCCCTCGTCAAATGTTGGCGTTGCATGGCTACAATACCTCAATTTTAACTTTATCTTTCGTTTAAAAATGAAAAAGAACTGTAACTAAACGTAATTCGTATTGTTTTCTAAATTTCGCACAAATGAAAATTCCCTCTCCTACACATCAAGACATTTTTATGCCACCGAAACAAAAGAATTTTCAAAAATTTGAATTTTTGAAAATTTTAATTAGTCTAGATAAATTACAAACAAATCGGTGTATAAAAGATTGCAATGCGGCCAGTACTTTTCGAGTTATTTAATTGAGTATGAAATATCCCTAGACCGTGTTGATGTGTGTATATTCTAAACACAGCGACATTCGTAACATAAATACTAGAAACAAAGATTTACTTATTGTGCCCACGACTAGGCTCCACAAAAATTGCCAAAGTGTACGTTTTTACAAGAAACTCCCAAGCCATGTTAAAGGACTGAGCCTCAATAAATTTAAATCATTTATTAAACAGAAACTCTGTGGAAAAGGTTTCTATAAAGTTAAAGACCACTTGGATGATGACAAAAAGGCTTGGGATTAATTAAGCTACTCCAATGTACCCAGCAACAAACCATTTTATTCATAAGTGTTTTGGAATTAGTAATGTAATTTTTAATGATTTACGCGACATAACTTGTGATATTTTTGATGATATTTATAGAGAAAAATGACTCTGAATGTGAGTACCATGCTGGCTAGATTGAATATTTTATATATGGCCTACGCAAATGTCCTGCAGAATTGGTAGCGTCGTGTGACGGGTCGTTGAGCTCCCTAAAATAGGGTTGAGCTACACGATGACTGATGTATGCATGCCGTCTGTTAGGACAGGTCAACTAAAAGCTGCAATGGCTCGTTCTTCAAAATATCTTCCAGACATGGCCCTGCATTGTTAGACTCACATTAAATCATAATAATATTAGGTCTTTACCTATGAAATTGCCGTTCAGTATAGAGAAAGTTAAGTCATTTTTATATAAATATTTTTTATTTCTATCAATCAAAATATGCACCCATGCTATCGATGCATCTCAGCCAGCAAAGTGGTAGTTTTTCAATGCCCTTCTTGAAGAAGTCTGGTGCACGGGAGCTAAAAACTCTTCAAAGGCATTTTGTACTGCTTCTCGGGTATTAATTTTTTTCCCTGCCAAGAAGTTGTCCAAATTTTGAAAAAGGAAGAAGTCTGTCGGCGCAAGGTCTGGTGAGTACGGTGGATGACGCAAAACTTCCAACCGTCCGTCCATCTGTTATGCCGTATGAGGTCAAGCGTTGTTATGTAGGAACAGCGGGGACGAGCGATTAATCAAGGCTGGCCGGAGATTTGCGAGCTTCTCCATCATTGTGTCCAGTTCCTCACAGTACACATCCACAGTAATGCTGGAGCCATTTGGTAAGAAGCTGTGATTAATTATACCAGTACTAGACCACCAAACAGTGACCATGACTTTTTAGGGGTAAGTTTTCGTTTGGGGCATTGCCTAGGCGCTGAACCAGGGTCTAACGAACATGATGACCGCTTACGATTATCAAAAAGAATCCATACTTCATCGCAAGTGACAATGCGGCTCAAAATCCCTTCTTTTCTGTGTATGTGCAACGCAAGGCATACCTCAACGCATTCGTCGCGGTGGCGATCGTTCAGTTCGTGCGGCACCCACCTATCAAGTTTTTTTACCTTGCCAATTTGACGCAATATTGTTAGAACTTAATGAAGTTAATAGACCAATATTGTTGTGATGCTAGTTGAAAGCTGCTGCTAACTCGGCCGTTGAGTATCGTCATCTTCCACTATCGCCTTTAATTAGTCGTTGTTAACTTTAGTTTTCGGGCGACCACGGGGTTCATTTTTTAGATCAAAATGTCCATGTCGGAAGCGTTCAAACCAATAACGAGTCGAGCGTCCGTTTGTAGTGTTCACTCCGTACACGTTATTAATATTGTGAGCCGTTTGTGCAGCATTGCTACCGCGACAGACCTCGTATTCCATAATTACTCGTAATTTTATCGTGTAGGTACATATGAAAATTATACAAATATAGTGAAAACAACACAAGTTAATCAATAAACAAATGACTGAATTTGAAAATAGAATTCCATATTTTTTTAATAAAATTCATTTGAATTTAGTATTTATTGCCAGCCATACATAAATTACGTTTCAAATGGCCAGTATGGAAAAACGGCAACTTCATTACATTATTATTACTTACATTATTGTAATTTCACCTATTATAATGTTTGGACTTTAAAAGAGACTATGACCTCTGAGTTTGTTTTGGTATTTCTTCTCAGGGATCAGTCAGCTAGGAAAAGCCGGCGCCATCTAGTTTTAAAATATTGACGTGTAAAAGTGTCTTGAAATATATACTTACAGAAATAAACATTTCATTTCAAACATTTAATTTAATTTCATTTCAAAACGGATAAAGTGCCTATTTTATGTGTACACTCAACATTTGTCAAATAGACTACAAAATAATCATCGTAGTTATCTTAAACATACTTGTTACATTGTAATCACTATTGTTACATAAGCTGGAAAAATATTTATAAGCACATGTTTACACAATAAATAATTAAATTACATATTGGTAAGATGATAATATGAGAGTGAGTTGTTTATTTATGTAGAAGAAGCCAATGACCGCAGCTGTAGAATTTTTGGGGCACCTACTTAATAAAACAAAATAATATAAATCTTAAGTTTAGGTTAATAAAGTCCAATTTAAGTTTTCCTGTATTTTACTTTACTCACTGTATCTACGTCTCTCATCCAACTCTCCTGTCGAAGGTCTGCTGAATGTTTCTAATGAAATAAGCAGTAGATACCTACCTACCTTTGTGCTCTTCTATCTTTATGTGTTTTTCTCTTTTGAGTGGTTTGTGTGTACATAAATAAATTACAATAAAGCATCAAAATCTATCCAAGTTTGTGGCTTATGGACGGCGAGCAATAGGCAGCTCACCGCCCAATAAGGACCATGCCTGGGTCAACGGTGCGTTGTGTTCCACGCGCGCCTCAAAGACATTTCAGCACCAATGACAACCCAACCCTGGCAGGCATCGGCCCTAGCGGACCCTCCGCTAGGGCCGATGCCTGCCAGGGTTGGGGGAAAGTCCGAAAGGGTTACCGTGGCCCCCGGCACAGGCAACTGAAGTAACACGGGTGGGTTTTAGTCAGTAAGAGTCTGACACACCCTGCCGCTCCGCCCAGAGCGGGAGAAGTTATTTAACGATTTCGCACAATCAAAAAAAAAAAAAGGAGTGTTCAGAATCATGTACTGAGGCCATGGTAACAGGTTGCGCCTCGATGGCCCTGCCAACCTGTAGAGTTATAAACAATCTATATAAGTGTCACAGCGGTCTATCATTGTGATTGGGCGACGTTGCCGCTGCGGTTTGCGGTTGCGGTTACCTTTGGAAGTGTACCTTTATGTTATACTTTTAAGCAGCTCATTTGCCTTACCAAGATCCTGAAGAGGCTGTGGCAAGTCCCAGTGGTACAGAGTCACGAATGGCTCGATGCCCTTTTCTAGTAGACCGTCGATCAGGTTGTTGTAGTAGTTCTTGCCATCCTCACTGACGTGGTCGGAATACCCAGACGGGAGCAGACGAGGCCAGGATATTGAGAACCTGGTTATTTAGGGAAGGGTTAGTCAAAGAAAATGCATGACCTACTAGTACGTTATGGGTCACATCCACAATAGCATCAAAAACAACTCAGTGATTACGATTTACGATAAATCTGTGAAGGATGGATTTAAGTTCCCACTTATCAATCTACTGCAGTCAAGGATAGTTTTGCCCTCCATCTCCTAAGCATAGATCAAAGTCATTTGGTAACATGATCAGTCCTTTCTGTCTGGACATAGGCCTCTCCAATCACACGCCATTTAATTTGATCATCGGCTACAATCCGTTGATCTTTCGATCCTCGTTGGATATAGCATCACTGTTTGGTTATTATCGCTCCTAGAGGGAAAGTAATAACTTATTATTCTTACCTATAAAAGTGTA
Organism: Brachylomia viminalis; assembly: GCA_937001585.2. NCBI lineage: Eukaryota > Metazoa > Arthropoda > Insecta > Lepidoptera > Noctuidae > Brachylomia > Brachylomia viminalis. The sequence continues at coordinate 22,267,226 of OW443306.2, read as the reverse complement.
GCCCTAATTCCACAGCCATTTCGATGTCCCTCTTCCATTGGTGGTAGGAGTCGCAGGCGACGTCTCCATTGCTCTGGTCTTTAATCATTTCGGGATGTCCATGCGTGAGCCAGTCCCAAGTGCTTTCACCTTTGTCTGAAAAAATCACATATTTTATTTCTCAGCTGTGTATTTGTGGGTGTTTTTACTTGACAATGCATAATCAGCCTACAATATTCCCACTGCTGAGACATAGGCCTCCCACTTCGAGAAAGAGTGGGCTATAATCTACCACGCGAGCCCAGTGCGGGTTGGTAGATGTCACATGTCTTTGAATCTTTGGTCCTAGGACATGCCGGTTTCCTCAGAATGTTTTCCTACACCGTTTTGAGAGTAGTAGTGATGAAATTATTTACACAAAGTGAAGCGCCTGCCTGGGAACGAACCCACGATCTATAACTTGTAATGCGGGGCAGTTACCACTGGGCCACCACTGCTCTTATCTGATGATGAGTGCTTTTGAATTTTCATTGTATGAAACTTTTGAAATTTAAGTGCATCATTTACCTCCACGATTGACTTAGAGGACATAACTATGAAGTCTACCAACCCGCACTGGGCCAGCGTGGTAGACTACAGCGCCCTACGAGAAAAAGCCCAGTCACCAGTGGTGCCATGCTATAAAGATCCCTCCGTGAAAATATAGGCTTTTATTTAGGTATTAAGTTCTGTTTACGTTTTTATTTTTATTTTAGCTTGACTACAGTTTTCAATGTTTTTGGTGGTAGAGGTATATTGGTGTGTGCTAGGTGACATATATGGCAAATAATTTAATTTAATGTTTTGTGTTTCTAAATGTATTACTTAATGTATGACTTACTATTTTATACATAGAATCCAGTTCTTCTAACTGAACAGACATCTGTGCTGCTGGGGAGTTTGTTGCGCCACTTTTTCGTCTCAGCTAAAGCACTAGGAAGTGGTGAAGGGCAGGCGTTTTGGGGGACTGTCTTATGTAATTTTGACGATCAAAAAATGCAGATTCTCAGCCTAGTTTGAATAAATGACTTTTGATTTTTATTTTAGTGGCAATCCTAAGCATCAGATGGAATGAAAGCTCACGTCAAGCTCACCACAAGATTCCACGATGACAATTTTACGGAATAAATCAGGTGAAGTCACTTCTAGGAATAAAGCTCTCTCACTCTGTCCGTCTTTAACGTTATAGGTTGATTATGTGTGTGTTGAGATGTGTTTGTAACGTATACCGAGTCCTTACCACTAGCATTCCAGCCACCTTCAACTTGGTAAGCAGCAGTGGCAGCTCCAAACTTGAATCCAGGGGGAAACGTCAGGTCTTCGGCACACCAAGACAGGGATAGCACAGCGCTGTGGAATAAATCAGACATGTCCTCTATGATGAGCATATCATTATCGGATGACATGGTTGGCGTAGTGGGCGATCGACCGGCTGCTGCTACGGCTGCGAGTCGACGTTCGGGGCTCAATTCACGAAATTAAAAAACAAATTGGTGGATAGAGAATTATGGTAGGTCAATACAATTCTTATTTTGATTGCACTTATAACAAAACAGTACCGATCTTATTCATCAACAAAATACAAAAAAAAAAAACAAGAGTTTTTTTATTTCGACAGCTACTAGAATATTGGTAATAATAATATTAATATTACTATTACTATCAAGTGGTATTCCCGCCACTTCTCGAGGAACCCCAGTTGACGTGAAATATGTATTATAAAACGAGCTATTGTGAGAGGATTTGCTTATCAAATATATGGTGAGAATTAAGAAATAAATAAAACCTACTATCTGTATCTCATTTCAGTATTACTTTCTGATAAGTATAAAGATTTGGAAGATACTGCTACGTGGGGTATGCTATCTTATCGCTGGTCACAAAAACACTTCCACAAACTACTTAAATTGTGATCCTTAAATTGTACAGACTTTCATTACACCCAATGGTTTAATAGCCAAGAGCCTCGACCAAAACCTGAAGAGGCTCTCGCTAGACAGTTGGATCAAGGGCCCAATACAGAAACACCTAAACAAGCAGCAGGTATAGGTACCTGCATCCTGGGTATAGCAAGTGTGGGGGTTCCTTTCCCTGAACACCGCTGGCTTGGACACTGTCCCCGATTCTGGAGGGGTTGCTTTTTCTACGGAAGTTTATTGAAAAGTGAAGCACGTATTTTCACCAATGCTCCTAATTAATTGAACTAGTGGGCACATAACGGCAGCCCATTATTTGTTAAAAAACTTCGTTACCTGTCTTTCAGTCTGTGTCCAATAAACGAAGGTATTTCTTTCTTTTCTTTTCTTTCAACCTATTAACTACCAAATCATATCAACTACGTCGTTAGTCTAGTAGTCGCAAGCGCAGCTGCTGAAGCTGGGGTCCGCGGGTCGGCCAAAGAGTTATTGAGTTTTCTGTAATCTCAGAATCATTGTGTTTTTCCCAATGTCAAGCTCCAAGGTTATTGATAAACTCGTTGACATTATAATTCGTTATCGTTTATTGTTATTTCACCAGTTTCCGTATGAGTAGGTCTTATCAATAAAACCTACATTCACTTGGATCATCTATAGTCTATCGTTGTGCTGCGCGTAAAAACCCATTTTGTGACACTGTGCATTTGACCTGACCTAATATACAGTAAACAACATTAGGACTTTCCTGTAGGTACCGAATGTACTCGTGTACTGGGTACGTACCTAGCCTAAGCACGAACATGACATACGTATCATAAACAGCCTATAATGTTCCCTCTAGTTTCAGACCTCCTCTCTGTGAGAAGATGACCGTGCCAGTAACCTACCATGCGTGACTGTCCAGTGAGGATTAACGGATCACGTTTCTACCCTTGCGAAGGAATTTTTCAGGCGCTATGGATTTGTTTTGCCAAATGCTCGTCACTTTCGAAATCAACATTTTATCAGGCTATACCATATATTGTACACCACTGTGGTTCGAAGCAAACTCGATTCCAGAGCCTCTGTTTGGCACCCATATACCACGATACAAACACTGATGCTAGAAAAGGCACAGAAAACCTTCCTAAGATACCTCTTCCAAAGGTTGTACCATTTCTTTCCCGATATGTACCCTACCAACTATGTTTTAGGGACATTGTGCTTGAACTCTTTGGAGGTGAGAAAAGGCTTTGATCAGCTCACGCTAGCCTATAAGACCTTACGGGAAAGTGTCGACTGCCCCAGAGCTCCATGGCCTTTTCAGACGATTATTTGTGCCCGACAAATACATCGGACACCGTCAGAGCCACCGCCGCGCCGGCACAATCTGTTTGCGCAACTAGGTCATCCAAAACTGTAGCCAGAGCCAAATCCCCAGTCTATCGTACTTTTAAAGATGCAAAACGTCCTTCTGACTGCCAACCCTGAATGTGATGTGTTTGCGGATGAACGGAGTAAAATTATGCGTTTAAGTCTGGTGTTATGTGAGAGAAAATGTGCGAGAGTCCACTGTTCAATGTTAGTCTTAAATTAAATACAACATAAATTACTGTCAACGTAATAATTGTTTCTATGTTAGTTAATCTAATTGGTGTTATACCGTTTTAATCCTAACTAATATTATAAATGCGAAAGAAATTTGTTTGTTTCGCTTTCACGTCATAACGGCTGAACGGATTTGGATGAAATTCAACACACGAATAGACCATAATCTGGGTAAAGACATAGGTTACTTTTAATCCTGGATCGCAGACGAAGTCGCGAGCGACAGCTGGTTAGCTATAAATAAATACATTTTCATCCCACCATCTCGGAAAGAGTATTTTTAATCTTCAATATCTGAGTGGAAAAGCCGTTTTTATTCTCTAGAGGATAAAGTAAATTGAATTTAGAACATCGTGTGCACTAAGTTTGTGAATTAAAAAAAAACATTAAACCTATTTACTGCTACCTCTATGGTGCCGAATATATCGTACAACTTTTTTTTAATTTGTTAAAAACTCAGACTCGGAACCTTCTTGGTGTTCTTTTTTCAATTTGCTTTGTACGCGGTTCTTTACGCGGCATTTTTTCACGTCATTGTTAAACCTTATATTAAAAACAAGAAACTTGAAAACAAGTGAAAAAACTAAAATGAGTGATTCTAGCGACGAGGAAGTTTGCTTGACGCCAACAGAATTGACTGAAACTGTTAATAATGCGCAAATGAGCTTTCTCCCTCAACAATCACGCGAGAAGTATTTAAAACAGTACGATATGTTCAACACGTGGCGACTAGCAAAAGGAGCCAAAACTTTCTCAGAAAACGTTTTGCTGGCATATTTTATAGAATTATCCGAGAACAAGAAAGCAAGCACTCTATGGAGTACGTATTCGATGCTAAAAGCAACAATAAAGATGAAAAAAGACAAACATATCGATACCTATCCTAAATTAGTGGCATTTTTAAAAAGAGCCTCATCTGGTCATCAACCAAAAAAATCGAAGGTTTTCACAGTATCTGATATTGAAAAGTTTCTTAACGAAGCACCCGATTCCGTATATTTGGCGGCAAAAGTAAGTCAGTTGCACATTCAGTATCTACTTAAGTATATTAATCTCAATTAAATAGTATACTTAGTAGATGTTGATAGGCATAATTATGCGTTCATATCAATTTTATTCATTTATCTACTACAATACTCTTTACGTTACAGGTTGTTCTTATTATTGGAATAAACGGAGCATGTCGAACTAATGAACTAACACAACTTAATGTCAAAAACATTGAGAAACATTCAGATGACTTACTATTAATTAATTTACCTAATACAAAGACAAAAAGAGACCGCAACTTCGTCATTCGCAAGGAATACGTAACGATTGTTGAGAAATATCAAGCCTTACGCCCGCCTAACACTCCAATCAATCGATTTTTTCTACAGTATCGCAATGGAAAGTGTGTTAGACAGCCTATGGGTACTAATAAAATTGGCAGTATCCCACGAGAAATAGCAACATTTCTTGAACTTCCAGAACCCCTGTTGTACACGGGTCATTGTTTCCGACGAACTTCAGCCACACTTTTGGCTGATTCCGGAGCTGATCTCCTGTCCCTTAAGCGCCACGGAGGCTGGAAGTCCAATGCAGTTGTAGAGGGATACATAGAGGATTCCATCCAAAATAAGTCTAAAATATGTGAAGGCATCGTAGGAGCCATTACACTGAAAGAGCCTCAATCGGATCCTTGGACTGGCCCTTCTACATCAAAAATAAGCCGTTATGAAACACCTAACCATCTCCCTCTCTCTCCAACATTCACGCCAAGGGAATCCGATGAATCGGTACAACTATTAAGTATGACAGATAGTTTACCGAAAAACAGTACACAAGTGACTAACACCAATATTACAGTACCAAACAAAAATATTACACTCAATTTAAATAACTGTAGCAACGTTACTTTAAAATTTTCTTAATTATACCTTAGTATTATTTTGTTATAATTTAAAGATTATTCTGTAATACTTACCTGTCATAATGTAGTAATTAATACCTAAACTGAAATAAAAGTGTACCTATCTTGTGATTGTAAACGTTTTTTTTTTGCATTTAGTCATTTCCTCGCTGAGGTGGAATGAAAAGTTACGTGTTGCACTCGAGTGCAAAGATTTTTCACCTCGTGCTCTTTTGATTCCCTCGCTAACGCTCAGGATTCTTTCTAATTTTGAATCACTCGCTGCGCTCGTGATTCAATTTTAGAATCCTTCGCTTGCTCGGTCATCAAAATTGAACACGCGGTTAAAAAGCAACTTTGCACTCTTGTATAACAAATAACTATTCTTCGTTTTTTTTTTTTGTTCTAGGACATCCTACTTACTGTTTTTGCCACCACATTTCCTATACCAGGCACGAATCTCGTCACTTATCGTATCGCCATTAACAATCAGAAAAACATGCTAATACAGCTAGGCTGAAAGTCACCCAAAGGCCTATGGAGAGGGTTATGCTTGGAGTTTCCCTACGCGATCGAATAAAAAATGAAAAGGTTCGTAGGGGAATTGCCATACTTAAGTGGCAATGGGCACGGCACATTACACAACAAATTATTGATTGGGCTGAAAGGCTCTGGAGTGGCGACCACGTACGGAAGACGTAGTGTTGGAAGGCCTCCCGCAAAGTAGACCGGTGACTTAGTGAAGGCCGCAGGAATACGCTGATTGCGAGAAGCACAGAACTCGTCGAAGTGGTGATGCTTGGCGGAGGCCTTTGTCCAGCAATGGACGTCATTCGGCTAAAATGATGATGATGATGATGACAGCTAAGTTGCTTAGCCCACTTTTTTTTGTGTATGGCATTTCGTAGTTGACCATGAGAGGTCGTCATTGATTAACCGGACTATCCTGTGGCTGCCTGAAGCGAACTCAAAGCCTCCAGCCGGGGGCGAATTTTTTAAATTACTAAGCGACTGCACGCTAACGGCACCTTTGGGGTACGGATTTCGGCTTAGGGCGTTACTGGGGGAAGGACAGCAAGGTGGGACAGGCTGTATCAAATTTTGATTATTATTATTAACTGGGGAATTTACAACTACAGGCTCCTCTCCGTCGCGGGCTGGCACTTCGTCGAGCAAGGGTCGAGGATTGCTTAGCCCATGTTCGCACGGACGTATAAATATCGCGGTGGGATTTTATCGCACTCTGGATTTTCAACCCTCTGCTAAGCGCCGAGAGTTGAAAATCTAGCAGTGTGTTTGTTCGACGCGTTGGTTTGGGGTGCACTCTGTTAGATTCTCGACGCTCGGCTAAACACCGAGAGTTGAAAATCCATTGCGCGATAAAATCCCACCGTGATATTCTTACGTCCGTGCGAACGTGGGCTTACTCTCTTTAAATATTTAAATTAAAAAGTGTTGTGGGCCAAATTCGCCGCGCGTGGGCCGGGTACCCGGGTTCCTTCTGCCTGTAGGGAGGAGCCTACCCAGTATAGTACATTAAGTCATGTGGCACGAGTCAAACGTCAGAGGCGCAATTCCCGTATTTTTAAGACCGTTCGCATTCTAATCTCAGTCTCAATCTGTCAAAATTACAATCAATTTACATACATTTTTGACAGGTTTTTGACATTAATTGTCGTTGAGATGAGATTGCGACTTGAATTTGAACGTTTTTTAAGTACGAGAATTGGCCTACTGATTGCAGTTACAGGCCCTAATAACATTTATTGAGGAACAAGCCATGTGCCCAATGGGGTTTGCCATCGGCAAAAATGACAAACGCCCATACAAACTTTTATCCCCAATTAAACCCGTTTAGGGGATGAATTTTAAAAAATCCGTACTTACTGCTCAATTTCGTAAGGAACACAAAAGTGTAAAATTGTAAGTTTATTATTAATGTTAATATTAATTATATTAATAAAGAAATAATTAATAAATTAATTTTTATTTTTAATATTAATTATACGTCTGTTTCGGAATAGTCCCGTTGCGAATTTTGGAAGAACATAACGCGGTCACACAGACAGACACGAAAAGTGACCTTCATTTATTTAAACTATAATAATATAATTATAATAATAATATATTTCGAATAAAAATAATCTACCTATAGAGGAAATATTTGATTTTTTGTATGTTTGATACTAATGGATAAACTCAAAAAATACTTAACCGATTTAATAAATTCTTTCACATAAAGAAAGCTACATTTTCAGAGAGTAACATGGACTGTATTTTGATTGTATTGTGGTGTCTTATGACTTCCAAGCTAGTAACATGTAGAGATCTGGAAGTAGATAGAAGAGTAGGTACTTTTTCTTCTTTCATTTATAAAATTAATTAGTTAATTTCAGGTAGTTTTTTATATCACTTACGACTAACCATTTTCAAGAGTTTTACTGAAAAAAAGAATTATTTCGTATTCAAAGAGTAACCGCTCAGCCCCGAACTCGTTGTAATTGGTGATAATACTCACAGTATGTTTAATTTTTCAAAACTAAATTACATTACCTATTTAATTAACTTCCAACAAATTAGCACGCCTATTGCTATTTTATAGTATACATATCTAAACACTCAAATTAAACAAATAAATGATCTTGCCTACCTCAACACAACTGCCCGGTGCCAGTCCATGATGACTACTCCTAAGTTATCCTTATCCTCCGTACGTCTCAAAAACATCTCACTATCTAAGCATCCATTATTATTACAGATTTATTTGCACAGCAGATACCTAACAATGTTGATACCATTATTTAAAGCTTAGATACAATTTCGAGATAAAGTCCTCCTTCGTCGGTCGACGCGGACTTAGCATCTTTTCTTCTACTATACATCTCTACCAGCCCAATCCAGCCGCCATTTAAATAATTTCAACCCTCTTTCGAGCCAAACCTATAATTATCAGCCTTCACACTAGAGCCATGTTAAAAGGGGGGGGGGGGGGCGAAGCCTTAGCCAAAGTCATCTTGACGATAGTCAAGTAAAGGGGCGTAGCTACCGCCGTATCAGCCGCATTAATGATACGGGGCCCCCAAACTGCAGGTGCCCGCCATCGCGACCTATGGAAGCAAAGAATCGTAAAATATTTTCCAAAACGGAGAAAGAAAAGAAAAGAAAGAAAGAAAATGCGTTTATTTGCGGTAAACATGGCGCAAAAAATAACACAAACACTGAAAATATGAAAAGGTTGGGGGAAACATGCGTCACATCCACGCAAAACGGCTATCGCTCAGCATTATACCGCGACCCTATGCAAGACAGAGCTGGTTTTCAGCGACAGCCGGCGCTGACGTAGTGACGTCGTCCGGTGAGGCAAACAATAGTTAGGACGCTGTACCAGTACAGCGTACTTACGAACGTTGCACTTAAATAAAAATAATATAATTACATTTAAATATTATAGAATATACTAAACAGACATGTAAAAGGAAACATGTGAAGGGATATCTTTACGGAAACAAATTACGTTAAATCTACAGGTGGGTTCCGATTCTCAAGCTCTTTCATTAATTTAGTAAAATCACACAGAATATCCCGGTTAGAATTTCTGTGTGATTTTAAATCATGTGCTCAAATTTATGTACTCGCTTTGCTCGCTCTTTTCATCATTTAGTAAAAAAACTCACAAAGACAGCAATCTAGTATCCGAGTCAGAAAGGTCCAATTTTCTACCTCATCTCGCCTCGTTCTTGCATTCTCTTAGTAAAATTAAAATGTAAACTTAACCTAGCCCAGTCCAGAGTGCTCTAGATTTCGGGCTCGCTTCACTCGCTTTTGATAAGTCGAATTCTGGTCAGAATGGTCCAATCGCTCGCTCTCACAATGACAGTATAGAGGCACAAGGAACAGGGTGTAAAGTTCACTCATACCTCCATAGAAAAGGGAGGATCCTCCGACCAGACGGGTGCCGTGTCTGGTCGACAACTGCCCGACGATTGATGTCGGGAAGTTGTATATATTGCTAATCGCGCGGTAAACTCTGATAGCGCGATGCAGGATTTCCGTGACGTCAGTATGACGCGCAGCTCGCATGTGGCGATGTAGATACCGCTACAACAGCATTGACAGCTTGAACTTCTTAGTCAGTATGCAATTTTTTTTAATTTAGTAAAAAATAACACCCTCTTTTGGAGCTTCACTGCTGTCAGATAAAAAGGGCCCCCCCACAAAATTTGATACAGGACCCCTCAAAAACTGATAGCATTTATATCTATATAAATAAAACAAAGACGGGTTTGTTACAACACTTACAACTCGAGATCTGCTGGACCAATTATCATGGTTTTTGATTTTTTTGGATTTGTCGCCGCCCCGAATAGCAGAATAACTATAGAAACGGGAAAAATTCAAGAAAAATATTATAATGAAGATAACATTCTGAGGCGGTACGAAGTTCGCCGGGACAGCTAGTTTCAAATAAACCAATAACCCTAAAAAAAGTACTCTGTGCCAATAACAGACACTTTTGAATTGTCAAGGGGCCGGTCAGTCAGAATGATGAAGCTAGTTGCCCATTCCAAAGCGTAGTAGGTACCATGGAGAAGAACGGACAAGAAACTCCACGGACGTAGTCTTAGTACAAAAGGAGACTTAATACCATATTATGTAAAACACAACTTTCTAGTAAAAATCAAATCAAATAAAAATCAAAATCATCAAGGCCCTAAATACATTTGCTATCCCCATATTAACATACTCATTTGGAGTTATTAAATGGACAAAAACAGACACAGAACAATTAGAACGAACAACACGCACCACTTTTACAAAACATAACAACTTACACCCTAAATCTGCAATAGAAAGACTTACTATCAAAAGGCAAAACGGAGAGAGAGGCCTAATAGCCATCCAGCACCTTTGGCGGAAACAAGTCTGTCGGCTAAAAACATTCTTTCAGTCAAAATCTCGCTGCAAAAACGCGGCAGCCCCAACAACACCCGGAAAGCGTTGTTGTTTTGGATTAGAAGTTTTTTTGGGTATTTCCACCTTTGCACTGCAAAATATGTACGATAAAAGCTTGGAATTTGGAATAACTGACCTCTGCCTACCCTTTTGGGACATTGTGATAATGATTTGATATTTCTGAACGAATATGCAACTTTCAAACGAAATTACTGAATTATACTGTCAAATATAACGTCAAAGTCACATTGCAATTCGCATTATTTTGAGGTTATGTGAGCCAAAATAACACGATTTTTACGAGTTTTGAAATAAAACTATTAAAATGAGTAAGAAACTTAACAATATGAAATGGGAGTCGGTAGCCATGGATGGTTTCCCGGCGTCCATGACAGACAAATTCCATGGTTTTGTGGGTTTAGAAGAGTGCACCGACTATGGTTTTGATAAAGAGAAGAAGCAGTCTAAAAGGGTTTGTCTATTTCGAGTGTAATATCTATCGCTTTATAGTGAAAATACCGTTTCGCCATCATCAGTTTTTATAGATCAAATTGTTTTTGATGGACATAGACCTCGTCTTGAAACGTCCTCCCGTCCACGTCTGAGACGAACTCGCCATAATGTTTCATTAGATTAAACAACAACCCTTCAGTCTGCGGAATAAGGAACCCTTAAGACATGACTGACTGGACTTCCGTCCAGTCATGTCTCAAGGGTTCCAAATATATCATCCACAAGCAATTTATTATGGTCATCCCAGACTTTTTAAGATAGTATTATTCACAAAAACATGTCATCATGAATCCTGGACATCATGTTATACTAACTTCAAGGCTTCTTCTTCAAAGTATGGATTGCTGCATCCCAATGTCTATTAATCAGTTGAAGGGCACCAAATGAGACACAATAGAAGTCTAATAGTTATTATATCTGGGGGTGTTAACTGTCCCGCAAAGTGTTAAATATAATTCATAATTTTGTTCCAGAGTAAACAGAAAGAAATAATCAAACAGAGGAGAGAAGAAAAGAAGAAGCGGAAATCTTCAGAAAGCGAAACCAAAGAGGTTCCTAACAAAAAAACTAAACTAGACAACGGTTTTGTTGTAGAATCATGCAACAGTATAGAACCATCACTAGCTAACAGTAGTCAAAAGCGGACTAAAAATAAAAACAAGAAGAAAAACAAAAAGTCAAAAAATTCTAACAACGAGAAAAATAATGACAACACTGAAACTCCTAACCAAAATAATGAAAACACAGAAAAACCTAAAAACAAAAACAATAAATCCAAAAATAAAAAGAAAGATGGCCACAAAACCACAGATAATACACTAAATATTCCTAAAAAAGTAAAACAGAAGTTAGGGGACCTACTGCAGTCTAATACAGTTTTGACACCTGAAGATATGCTGTCATGGGCTGAGTTCAAGTTACAGGAGCCTATTATAAAGGCTCTCACTGAGTTGGGCTTCAAGCAGCCTACGAAGATCCAGCAGTTGACGCTACCAGCTGCTATTCATGGTAAATATCATACTTAATTAGGGACATAGGATACTTTTATCCCGGTAGTACATACATTCTCATGTGCAAATTCCCGTTCTACAAGCGGGCGACGCCGCTAACTAAAGCAAGTCCTACAAATCCTAAATCTCTAGAATTTTATAAAGATTAATGTTGCTTATTTTTTTTACTATCTATTGTCTAAATAGGCCGGAGGAGGAGGAGGTCTTTGCCAAAAGGTACACAGAGATTCAGAACTGAGATTAAACAATTTGTATTTTTTTTTTGTGTTGGGCAACTCGTAGTTGGCCTTGAGAGGCCGTGACTACTTAACTGGTCAATCCTGTGGTGCCTTTGAGCGAACTCAAAGCCTCCAGCCAGGGGCTTAATATTATTTATTAACTAAGAGACCATCACCTAAAGGTACCCCGTATGGGGTACGAACCTCGGCTTAGGGTTTCGCTAGGGGAGGACAGCAAGTTTGGGACAGGCTGGATCAAATTAGTTTCATTATTATTATCAGGGAAATTTAAAGCTACAGGCTCAGCTACGCCACCAGCTGGCACGGATCCGATCAAGGGACATGGAGGACAATTTTATTACTTGGGGTTAATCGTGAATGCGTAGGACCTTGGCGGCGAGGTTAAACATTCTGTAATACAACTATAATTCTGAAAAGACTATAAATAAATAAAATTGTCTAAATATGCCAAAATGGTTACTTAGTGAGGTGAGGTAAGAAAGAAAATGGAATAAAAACAATAATGGATATCTATTAAAAAAAATTAAGATTCTATTTTATGTTGTTCTGGCTGGAGAATTCAGTCTTTTTGGCTGAAAAAAAACCAGTTACTGGTATTGGTTATTTCAACCTGTAAACCAGCCAGCATGCAAATTTGTAGTAGTAGATTCAGATGTTTTATCTGAATCTACTACTACAAAGGAGATTGTCCAATTTGTAAGGAAAGTCGGGTCCCAGTGGAAAATTGTGGTGCCCAAAAGATTTTTATTTTATATAATAGTAAAAACATAGTATTTTCATAATCAGAAACTATTTTTCATTTATTCATCCTGGTTCAAGAGATATCATTGTTTTTCTGTTGTAAAAATCTAGGTTATAATTAGAAATTGACATTGACATTTCCTCCTTGTTCTATTTAGATTAAGTACCTACTTCTACTACCTATCTACTTTACATCAATATGGGGATGGGATTATGTCTCAGCACAATAAAAAGTAGATAGGTACTCATAGATGGTGTAGAATCACCATTTAGATATGATAAAAATGTATAATTAACAGTTTCATCATTGGACTTTCATAATTAACAATATTGATAGGTAGTTCATGTCTAAGTACCAAACAAAACAAAAAAAATAAAACAAATCAAAACATGAATAAACCATTTATTCTTCATAAAATATATCATCCAAGAATTGAGCTGGAGCACATACATAGTTGAAGCGGCCCCAGCTCAGATACCATAATACTGTCATAGTATGAGCACAACACCCTACAGTACGGTTACCCACTAGACAGTTACAATTGTAAGCAATGATACTATCAAAAGTATTTGCCCGATTTTCATTTTTACTAATCAATCAATAAGAGTAAGTACTAAGTTTTATTGCTCACATGGCGGGTCTTAATTCTAGCCCTAAGTAAATAATTATTTTGACCCAATATTTAGAGCAAATCCTCTTTCAAAATATCATTGCTTTCCATAATAGGATCTCGCCTGTTTTAGTTGGTAGGATCCCAATGCAAATCTTCTTAAAGATGTAAACTGCCTATAGGTAATATAAACTTAAATAAAAATAATTGCTTTTTTTTTGTTTAATCGTTTTATTTTTATATCGATTACTCAATTGATTAAAAGATGGCATTAGTTATTTAATTCTTTGATAACTGGCAACTTTTTTTTACCAATCAAACCACAGACTAAATTGAATTAAACGGATGTCGACGTAATGTTTAACAACTATTAATTAACTTTAACTTTATTTCCAGGGTGAAAGACGTCGTATAAAAAATACCCTGTAACCAAAAAAATTTTTAATATTTTTAGGTTATTATTAAAATCAGGCACACGATACCACAAAAGGGACCTGCTCCGCGGCAATCTCCTTTACATTATTTGCTTGAATACTAATTTAAACCATTCTACTATGATTTTTTTCTGTGCAGGTCGAAGAGACATCCTTGGTGCAGCTGAGACCGGCAGTGGCAAAACTCTAGCATTTGGCCTCCCAATCTTATGTGGCATACTAAAACTTAAAGAAAAAGCTCTATTAAAAGGCCTTGACGTCTATGACATACCATACAAAAAATCTTCAGCCAAAAAAACGAATGTTGAAGCAAAAGAAGACAGAAAACAAAGGTTTAAGAGAAAAGACAGGAAGTTCAATGAAAAGAAAAATGAAGAAGTAGTAGAGGAACCTCAAAAAGAGTCTTCTGAAGATGGTTACAGCAGCGGAACTGAAAGCAATGACGAAGTAGAGGACCCTAAGTCAAAGAATGAAGATTATACAGATGATGATTATTTAGAAGAAATTGTAGTACCTGTAAGAAAAAGAGAGAATTCCGCTGATGAAGGCAATGACAGTGATGATGATGACAATTACATCCATCTATCAGACATGTTGGACTCTGATGATTTGGCTGAAACTAGTGATGATGAGAAAGATGGGAAAGACAGTGAAAATACCAGTGGTGATGAGATAGAAGAGGATGTTGATAGTGATGCAGAGGAAAATGTTGATGATGAAGAAGACAGTGATGAACACGATAGTGAGGCGGGTGAGGAGTCAGGTGATGAAGACAGTGAAGGGAATGAAGAAGTCCCTGATGAAGGCAATGAGAATGAACAAGGTAACAGAAAGTTATTAAAGATCACACTATGTGAGCCACTTTTTATAGTATCACTTATTCATGTTTACAGTTTTACTTGTGTATTTATTTCGGTTTTGTGTGACTAGTTTCGAATTCGAATAGAGCTCTTATTGACAATCATGAGCTCTGCAGTAGAACTACAAATCAACACGCGATGTCGCATATGCGAATGTCAAAGATTCGCACCAACATGTATCGCGTTTGTTCGTACAAAATAAACATCTTTACACTCATTTAAACATAACATCAATCCTGTATGACTTGTGTAGGCCGAGGCCGAATAACACACCTCCATTTCACCATTTATGTTCTTCTTTTTAAACCTTAAAAAAAACTTTAAATTGCAGGCATAGGCTGCGTGAAGGTGGTGGACAATATAGAGATCCCTGGGAACGTGTCGATGAAGACCGGGAAGCCGCTGTTCGCTCTCATCGTGACTCCGACCAGGGAACTGGCCATACAGATCAGCAGGCATTTGATAGCCGCTGCTAAATATACAGGTATTTTATTAATATTATCTGGTAACTCAAAAACTAAACAAAGCTAAAAAACTGAACACCAGATCAAAAACTTTAAACTCATTGCGTGTCCAGTGTAATAATGGATTCAGAATGCTGTTAGAACTGCCCCGCTTTTGTAGCACTTCGGGTATGTTTGTGGAGGCTCAGAGGGGCAATTCCCGTATTTTTAAGACCGTTCGCATTCTAATTTCAGTCTCAATCTGTCAAAATTACAATCATTTTACATACATTTTTGACAGGTTTTTGACATTGATTGTCGCTGAGATGAGATTGCGACTTGAATTTGAACGTTTTTTAAGTACGAGAATTGGCCTACAGGTTGATGGCTTCGATGTTATAATGCGCAAGCGAATCGCCTCCCTACTAAGCAGAGTGGGGCAGCACTAACAGTATCCTTCAAGTAATTGCTGAGAAGTATGACTTGGCAGTCATGAAGGCTTTCATTCAGATTCTGGTCAGAGAGTGTGGCAATCTATAATGAACTCGAGCGAGAGGTTTCATGACTACACACCTTATATGTACCTACCTTTTTGAAATATGTCTGTACTAACACAGTTTGTGAGGATTTTTGTGTGACTAACAATAATATGGACTTTGTCTGAGTAAAGAAATAAATTATTATTATTAAATTAATATTGTTTAGTAGTTTTTTTTTTTTTACAAATACTGCTCTAACGCGGTGCTTTACAGTGGAATCTAAATTAGCAAGTTCAAAACTATCTAGCAAGATACTATATTCTTTAGAGTCCTTTGAGAGTCACTCAAACATTTTGCTCTTCAATAAATCAACTCCATATCCCACCAGGTATAAGAGTCGCTACCATCGTCGGAGGCATGGCGGCTGTAAAACAGGAGCGGGTGCTCCGTTCAGGTCCCGAGATAGTGGTCGCGACGCCCGGGAGGCTGTGGGAGCTTATCGGGCAGGGGCAGCCGCATCTGCAGCAGTTGGATATGGTCAAGTAAGGGTGGCTTGGTTCCTTCATGTTTTATGGAGTATTGACTTTACTTTGTTCCTTTAATTAGAGTAGTTTGCCAGAAGAAAAAAAAAAAAATTAAAAAGTGTTTATTCACAGAAATAATTTTTTCACAATACATAATACTTCTGCCAAACTGCAAAGCAGTTTGTTGGCAGACGCAGCTCCCTTTTTGTTTGTACATTTCATATTTTTTATATAAATAGTGACACTTTTTCACATAAACTACTATTCCTTATGTTCATGAATTTAAACAAAAAAGAAACAGACATACAATTTTTTTTTTGGCAATACCTATTTTTTACTATTTATTTTTTGCAAGTATAATAAATTATTATCCTCCTGCATGCTGACTATTTTGACTAGCACCTCAACTCACACTCTCTGCACTCATGTGCAAGGCTCCTGGCAACTCTCTTACGCACTCATTAGTTTGAATAAATAAATCGTTTACTTCCACGCGTTTACGGTGCACAGCAATGTGTGAACAGCAACAAGTTGTGGACAATACAGTCTGCCATCCTTATGAGGGTCACTTTTTATTTACACCCTTAGTCGTTATAGCCGTAATAGTCCTTTGGCTATTATACAAGGTTATTGGTAGAAGACCATCAACCTCTTAAGGGGTCATTGTTTGTTTGACCGTTTTGTTTTTTAAAAAACGTTGCCCCACTAGGAATTTCTCCTGTATCGTGGGTGCGTTTACAAACATTTAAAGTCACATACACAAACAGCCAGACCCGGAACAACTACTTGCAGGTCATACAAATATTTGTTCCGTGCGGGGACCTCTTAAGGGGTCATTGTACTCATCATTATGAACAACTTTTACTATGGGACCAAATACGAAATCGCGAAAAAAATATCACCTGGTCCCTACATTTTGACGAGTTCTGCAAACATAAATGTAGGGAACATCAGATTTTTTTTTCGCGATTTCATATTTGGTCACAAAGTAAAAGTTGTTCATAATGATGACTACAATGACCCCTTAAGAGTTTGATGATGTTTTACCAATAACCCGGTATAGAAAATACCTACAGATTCTATCAATTTTGTTTTAGTCAAGTATTGACAAGTATTCGAGCAAGTCATTAAAATTCACTTGATTTATTTACCTCCCATTTTTTCATCCACCAAACGATTAACAATATGGTCAATATTATATGCGAAATATTTTGTTTTAAAACTAAACTAGCTTTTCAATGATTCACTCAACCAGATTCCTCGCAATAGACGAAACGGACCGCATGGTGGAGCGCGGTCACTTCGACGAGCTAACGCCTCTGTTGGAACGCCTGAACGCGGACGACGAGCGACGCGCCGCGCGACAGAACTTTGTGTTTTCGGCCACCCTCACCATGGTGCATGATCTGCCCACGCATATGAAGGGCAAGAAGGTACGTTTATATATTTAATAAATATATAAACTATATATAATAATATTTTTTTTTATATATTTAGTTATTGTATATATACTGAGCGACAGGTGAGCAACAAATTGACAGCTGGGACCAATGAACTGAGGATTAACGTGCTTTCCGAGGCACGGAGGGGCCTCGGTATGTAATGGATGGTCACCCATCCACGGACCGACGTCGGCAAGCGTTGCTTAACCTTGAAGAACGAACCGCGCGGCTGTGATAATTTAGCCACGAGCCCTACACAAGTAGCTTATCACTATTTTGAAAATACTGTCATGAATTGCTAATAAAACTTAAAAAGTGTTATTATTTATTTATTTTATTATTTATGTACACAATTATTATTCTTACTTAAAAGGACAATGTCATTTCATAAGTTTAGGACATGAGCCCTAGCGAGTTTTGACGCATACTTATAATATTTTCAGGTAACAAAACGCGGTAAGATATTAAACAGACGAGTAGAGAAGATGACTCCCGAGCAGAAGGTGAACCGGCTCATCAAGATGATCGGCATGAGTGATACCAAGGTCGTCGATATTACCACACAGAACTTAGGTAAGAACAATGATAATAATTAATAATGACCGGTAATAAAACGCGGTTAGATAATAAACAGATAAGTAGAGAAGATGACTCCTGCACGCGTAGCATGGCCACCATAGAAACGGGTTTTGTCGGCGGAAGAATAGACAAAATGACAGATGGAATAGACAAAATGACAGAAGGAATAGACATAATGAAAGATGGAATAGACAAAATGACAGATGGAATAGACAAAATGACAGATGGTATAGACAAAATGACAGATAGAATAGACAAAATGACAGATTTCTTACAAATCTGTCTACAATCTGTCATTTTGTCTATTCTTCCGTCGACAAAACCCGTTTCTATGGTGGTCAATATCACAGAGCATGTAACTAGAGAAGAGGCGGAACTTAGAACATTCAGTTTTTGAGAAGTTGATAACTTTCTACATACCAACCACATAATAAAAACACGGCTACCAACATGAAAATTCTAAGTAGCACTGACAATGACAATCACGACCTTGACGGCAGAACTGTCAGATAGGGATGCGCAACGCATAGTATAGAAATCAATAAACTTATCGATAGTTAGAATTCATCGATATCGATGAAATGCACTGAATGCACTATGCAGATATTAACGAGGCTTTAAAACTAATTTATTTTATTATAAAAAATGGTAAAATAAAACACTGATTTATATGATTTTAGCATTTATTAATTTATATAAATTACAAGCACGAGTAGCCCGATTTCTTCCAAACTTTACAGTATCACCCAAATTCAAATTTATTTATTTGTACACATAGGTATAATGTAGTGGTATAGTTGCCGGCACGTAACTTGGCAAGGTTTTGGCGTATTGAAAGTAAGTTTGCGCATGTACACTTAGTGCAACAAAAAAAATTACACTTTTAGTGTTTGTCAATAATCTATGTTCATTGCCATATTTCATTTTGAAACATGTCTGTTTAGAAAAAAGATAAAGAAAGCAAAAACGCATCTAACAACTCTTGCCAAGTTACGTGCCGGATACGTCTTGCAAGATACGTCTCGATTGCTGGCTCGTGGATGGCACTGTTTCAAGCAAAAGATCTGAAATGATACATTACATATGATAAGTTATTTTATTTTGGAGGCCTGTGTCCCCCAGCAGTGGGAACATTATAGGCTGATTATGTTGATGATGTTATGTGTGTAGTAAATTATTATCACCTTCAAACTCAAAGCATTTATTTCAAATAAACCAATTACAGGCACTTTTGAATTGTCAAGGGGTCAGTCAGTCAGAAAGATGAAGCTAGTTGCCCATTCCAAAGCGTGGTAGGTTCCTATGGAGAAGAACGGGCAAGAAACTCCACGGATTTTAAATCAAAAATGTTGAAAAATATATGAGAACAATGTAGAAAGACGTGCATGTTAAAAGCGCCCGTAATAAAAAAATAATATATAAATACTATAAACAACTAAATTAAAAATAAGCCGCGGCAGCTAAGAGACAACCAGTCCCAACTGACGACGCCCATTCACGAACATGACGCATGGATCAGCACCATTTAACTCAACCATTTTGAAGGGAACTTGAGGATCCAACACTGATCAGAAACTGGTGGAAAAGATTCTGAAAAAAAAAAACTATTAGTGTCTTGCTGTTATGAACACTTGAATGATATCACATATGTTTTGAGAGTGCTTCACACAAATTATTTGCGGCTGGGATATAGGAATTTAGCTCTGCTAAAACTTTTTTTTTCTAATTAACTTTCAAGGACTGCAGTATATTATTATGTTTAAGAGAAATCAATTATGGAATTTATTATAGTTACCTTTTGACGCTGAATACCCATACACATGTTGTGGAAATTCTTCCAATTGTCTGTCAGTGAGAGATAAGGCCATCAAATTCAAAGTTGGGATTGCATGTCTTTTCAGACGATTTCCCTTTTTGTTGAAATCCTTTTTGGCAAAGTGGTTAGCACATACATTTCGCCGTTCATGCAGTTTTTGTATTGGTAGATGCACCAGTTCATCATTACCAACTGCTTTTAGCCACTCTCGACAGCTGGAAGATACAAAATATAAACGTTAATTCAGACTATGTTTGACTGTGAATTTATTTAGTTCGATTTAAAGTTAGGAAAACACCCAATTTACACTATCAGCGCAACTAACTAGAATAGATACTTGGAATATGAAATTCTAGATTTATTTCATATTCACAGTATTTATTTATTTATTTTTTTAGCAGTCAACCTACTTAGGCTAAATTAGATTACAATTTTATTTAAATTAGACAAATAGAGGTATTACTGTAGGCACAAATGTTCACAATGATACATTTCTTCATTCAAAGTTTCAGCTAGTCTTAATTGATGATTCGAGGGTCTTATTACCGAATTCGAATGATGCTATTAAGTAATACAAATATGTAGTGCTATGAGCACAATATCACATTATTTATTTATTTAATTCAAACACATGATTCATATTGTTGTTAGTAACACTTCCAAAACTATGTTAGTAAAAATTCACATAAAAATAAAATAAAACAAAACAAAACTAATTCAAATACCTATAACTATGTCCGCTTCCCGCGGCACCAGACCTGCAGCAGTGCTTACGGGTCCAGTGCCCCAGGAATGAGCAATCAGGCTTATTCACAATCACCTTTAAAATGCTGTTGGTGCCCCCCCGAATCCTCCGCATCAGGGATGCTGTTCTCTTTCGCATGATAGCTTGAAAGCTATCAATATCAGCTTCAGTAAACATGCCAGACGCGCTACAGAACCGCGGGAGCCCCAAAGCACCCTAAAGGCGTCATTATACTGTACGCGAAGAACAATAACAATAACATTAGCAATAGGTACGTATCGGTACTCACCGGTTTAGATCCAATGGAAACTTGGAAAAATGCAGCTTGTTTCCATTAAGCAAGGCTTCCCTGATACCGCAAACTTCACATTTTCTGTGACCCTTACCCATGATAAACTTAGTCACTGTCTCGTTATTATAAAGAAATAATGACAATAAAAGAGTCAATAATTATATCGCAAAAATCACTTCAATAATAAATATCTCTGTAAAATTAGGTGAGGATGAAACGGAGAAGCAGGTCGCCCCTAAGACGACCCAATGAGCAGATGCTCGACTCAACGTTAACACAATCACAAAAATTATTCTGATAAGTTGTATTCTCAAATCTTAGAGAAAAAGGAAAAAACAAACAGAAAAATCACAATACGAAGCAAAGCAACGCGAAGGCAGACATGTTTGTTATTGTGAATGTGTGGTCACGTGATGTGGTCACTTCGAGTTCGTAGTGTAATGTTGGTCATCCTGATTCTAACGTGTGTTTCTGAATGTTGGCTAACGCCATGTTACAAACCCCTTAGAAATATAAATTGGTTCGGAGTTTCACAGGACTGGTCAATATTGGTCACGTTACGCGTACTGAGCAGAAGGCTGGCTCATCAAAGATGATCGGCATGGGTGATACCAAGGTCGTCGATATTACCACACAGAACTTTGGTAAGAGGAGCGGGAGGAGGCTTAGGTTGTAACTCGGGTAACCACTGAAAATCAGCGCTGTGCTGTGGGTCCCCCATAGCACAGCATCATGCTGAGTGGAAGCCTTCTTGTCACAGTCATGACGTGCAGTTGTCGACGATTTCTGTTTTGTGCTCGTGATTAGAGATCTCTTTGTTGTTATTTTAACTTTTTTCTTAATATTAGAGCTAATTATCTTTTTGTATGCACGTGTTTCTGTGACAAATAAATCTATTTTTCTTTCTTTTCTTTCTTTCTTTCTTTCTAACTGGCCACGTTATTCTAGTGTTGTTACGGGCACTTAACCACACGCTATTTCGTTTCTCATTTTGCCTGTGTAGGGGCTCGTGGCTAAGTAATTACAGCCGCACGGATCGATCGATCAGGTTAAGCTACGCTTGCCGCGGTCGTTCCGTGGATGGGTGACCATCTTGACATACCGAGACCCCTCCGTGCCTTGGAAAGCACGTTAAGCCGTTGATCCGGTAACTGGGTTGTGGAGGTCACATAGGCAGTCGCTCCATATAAAATACTGGTATTCAGCTGCAATCGGTTAGACTGGAAGCCGACCCCAAAAATAGTTAGGAAAAGGCAGATGATGATTGTTTTGCCAGTGTACCTTTGCCTATGCGGGGCACAGATTATTGAATGCTGCATGCAAAGGTATCTTTTTAAGCAAAATACGCTAAACCCTTTGTTCTGCTGTAAAATCCCAGTGTTTTTGCAGTCCAGTCACCTCATGAAGATCGTAGGCTTTGTATATTTTGTTTACAGAATCTGTCTAAATTAGGAAGATGTCTGTTCTCTTTTCAGCCTGCGTTGACATATTTTAATAATAAAAACTCTTTCACAAAAACAACATCGACTTCCAAAAAAACCACTACGAAGTGAAACAAAACTTTGACTTCGGAAGTCGGTGGCAAACAAGGAAAAAACAAAGACACCGAGTTCCTTTTTATTTTTCACTTTTTAGTTGTGGTAGCTACACCAAACAAAGTCATTTACTACTACTTGCAATGTAAATGAACACTTTTAGACATAACAAAAACAAAGTAAACAAACCTCAATCCCGAATCAAAATGCACTCAACCAGCCCCTTAATTATGTCCATTAAAATCTATAATAAACTGCCAAATGAAATTAGAGAAATAAGCAAAACACACTTATTTATAAATAAATTAAAGCGATTTCTGGAATCCAAGGCATATTACACAGTAAAGGAATTTCTAGATGATAAAACGATTGCAAAATGAAATTACTCTATCAAAAACAAACTAGTAAAAAAATAATATAATATGGAACACATAAATTCTTGTATAAATATGAATAAATAATGTATCTACATAATTAAAATAAATAAAATATATAATTTAAATACAAAATTAATTTAATATAATATACTTATAATTAATCTATTTAAATACATAATTTAATTAATACATACATATTATAACAAATACTTCTAAAATTACTTTTATTATGAAATGATAATGCCCTATTGTTATGCAATACCTAAAAAGTAAAAATAAATATATGTACCTACACCAACATAATAATGTATACATATAAAATTATATACCGAATGTAACACACCTAATAATTTATAATATTTATAATAATATTGATTTGATTAAATTGCTATGCAGCCCTCTTCCTCTCTCCTAAATTTTTGCGTGCCCGACAGGGTCCATATTGTATCTTTAATTTGTTATTACCATCTCTGTAACATATGGAATGCAATAAAAAATTGAGTATTGAGTATAAATAACAGTGACAGGAGGTTATTACAACATCATCAACAAACACTAAGTAAAAAAATAGGTGTTATTGAAGCTGACTCAAAAACCACTCATCAGAACTTGACCAAGTTTATATGGGACCACCTGGAAAGCCCTTTGAAACAAAAAAATAATTTTCCAAATCGTTTCAGGCGTCTTCGAGTAATCTGTGAACATACATAAAAAAAAGATTTCGACGAATTGAGAACGTCGTCCTTTTTTCAAGTCGGTTAAAAATACATAAGTATCTTTTTAATATTTTGAATCAAAGCCTCACTGTAGAAACTGACTGAAGTATTTCAATTTCTCTATTGCTACTCAAATATCGTGCAAGATAATATGTAAAGAATTATTATTTATTTTATGTTCATTGCTTGAAATTGCTGAAAAAGTATGATTAGATAATAATTATGTACTAATAACAGAGATACTTTCGCCAACAAACTGGTTTGCAGTTTGGCGGAAGTAATATGTGTTCTGAAATCATCATGTCTGAGAATAAACACCATTTACTATTTTTTTTTCAATCGATCATAAAATCGGTATAATATTAACGGTTATAATCGGTATAATATTCATACTTATTTATTTGCGTAAAACATGGTATACAAAGGTGTTACATGAGTTAAGGATAAGATCATACATGTTTTGCTTAAGACTAAAGCATTCAAATTGGTTAACACAACTTATGTTCAAATAATATGTTATAATAAAATGTTATTAATAGGGACGCAAGGCTCCCGGACCTTTGAAATGCGTACGAAGGGCCAAAGCCAATTCGCAGAGGCCCCTTAGACAATTTTAAGCGTTGAGGCACCAATCTACGATTATCCCTGTATGTTATTATTATTATTATATTTTATGAAAATATACATTTTCATAGAAAACTGTTTTAAAAGTCTTTATTCTACGAACAAGGTCGTTAGCGAGGCTAAAAGTATTCACGATACTGCTCTTATAACAGCCCCTGGATCTTTCTGTGTGAAAGATAGGGAAGAAATGAATTCCTGTTCTCAAAATACCAATGTACCTAATTACAATGATGCTCTTTGCCTTAAATCACACTAACCATCATCCCTTATCACTTGCAGGTACTGCAGAAACCCTTACCGAGTCTCGGATCACTTGCGCGTTGGAGCACAAGGACGCATACTTGTACTACATTGTGAAGAGGCATCCTGGCAGGACCATAGTGTTCTGTAACTCTATAGGTAGCGTTAAAAGGTGGGTTTACATGCATTTTTGTTTTAAAGGAGTAAACGAATAGATTTTCTTTAAAAAAACTATGAAATAAGTGCAACCCACATTTCTCTTGCTGGCTCCAAATAGACATACAAATTCGTGTGTTTCCTAAGTTAAGGCTAAAATGGTTATTTATAAAAAATAATCGGTAACAATTATAAAAAAAGATTCTGACGAATTGAGAACTTCCTTCTTTTTTGAATTTGGTTAAAAATGTCAAAAAACAGAACCTAAATATAACGCACATCTTGTAACATTGTACCTAGCTAGAAATCGAAACTGGTAGAAGTAATATAACATTGCGTCATATTGAATGAAACAGGATTGGGCTTATAGAGGCAGGAGGAACAGGGTGTAAAGTTCACTCATACCTCCATAGAAAAGGGAGGATCCTCCGACCAGACGGGTGTCGTGTCTGGTGGGCAACTGCCCGACGATTGATGTCGG
The DNA here is from genome assembly GCA_937001585.2 of Brachylomia viminalis. NCBI lineage: Eukaryota > Metazoa > Arthropoda > Insecta > Lepidoptera > Noctuidae > Brachylomia > Brachylomia viminalis. The sequence goes on along the minus strand of OW443306.2, from coordinate 22,242,004 downwards.
GAAGTTATATTTATGCTAGTCGCGCGGTAAACTCTGCTTGCGCGATGCAGGATTTGCGTGACGTCAGTATGACGTTCAGCTCGCATGTGGCGATGTAGATACCGCTACAGGCTCATAGACAAGTATCAAATCTATCTGCACTGCAAAACATATACATAATGAATAGTCTACAATTCTGAACTTTACCATAATCAGTACCGTAGTCACAACTGCAGATGGAATAAGGTTTTATTAATTGTATTATTTTCACAAAAAGCCAAAGTCAAAGCATTTATTTCAAATACGCATATAAAAGGCACTTTTGCGTCAACATTTACATTAAAATAGAATTGATTCTAGTCGCCTCTTCCAAAAGGTAGTTTCGTATGGAGAGGAATGGGCAAGAAACTCCAGCGTTACTCTTTTAAAATGTGTTACAATATTTTGTATATATTAATTATAAAATTATATGTCAAGAAGATGCACCTCTAATAAAATTAGTATACCAAAATAGGTAAAAAGAATTAAAAATGTAGCAATGACAAATAAGTTAATTATGTGATAGATACATGGTGCTCACATATTTACAAAGATTGTAAAAGTATCTATACGATTTTCCTAAATTTTCTAAACAATTAATAAGTCAGTATGTGAGTTAAAGTAATCAGTATCACAGAATGTAAATCAATGTCATAAAAATAATAAATTATACAAATAAATTAGCAACCAGTTTGATTTTGTCTAGACTCTAGATTGTCTTATGCAGCTGGACCAGCATATTTCCAAGCATTCTTATCTTAGATATAATCGTCTAATTTGTAATAATTTACATAATTTTCCAGGTTAGCTCAATTATTTACACTGCTCAAGTGTCGCCCCCTACCCTTGCACGCTAGCATGCCACAGCGACAGAGGATCAAGAATTTGGAGAGGTAAGTCACAAAATATTTACAAAACGTTTATAATTCACATCATAATTTATTTAAAGGTGTGATGTTATGTGTGTTTTGATTAAAAAACTAGCTGACCCAAAAAACGTCCTGACCATACAAAAATCCCATAGAAAAACTAGCTGGCCCAAAAGACGTTGTCCTGACCATACAAAAATCCCATAGAAAAACTAGCTGACCCAAAAGACGTTGTCCTGACCATAAAAAATCCCATAGAAAAACTAGCTGATCCAAAAGACGTCGTCCACTCCATACAAAAACCCAATAGAAAAACTAGCTGACCCAAAACACGTTGGTCTGGCCATACAAAAATCCAATGGAAACCAAAATATGTTGTTCTGACCCTACAAAAATCCCATAGAAAAACTAGCTGACCCAAAAGACGTTGTCCTGACCATACAAAAATCCCATAGAAAAACTAGCTGGCCCAAAAGACGTTGTCCTGACCATACAAAAATCCCATAGAAAAACTAGCTGACCCAAAATACGTTGTCCACCCCATACAAAAATCCCATAGAAAAAACTAGCTGGCCCAAAAGACGTTATCCTGACCACACAAAAATCCCATAGAAAAACTAGCTGACCCAAAAGACGTTGTCCTGACCATAAAAAAATCCCATAGAAAAACTAGCTGACCCAAAAGACGTCGTCCACCCCATACAAAAACCCAATAGAAAAACTAGCTGACCCAAAACACGTTGGTCTGGCCATACAAAAATCCAATGGAAACCAAAATATGTTGTTCTGACCCTACAAAAATCCCATAGAAAAACTAGCTGACCCAAAAGACGTTGTCCTGACCATACAAAAATCCCATAGAAAAACTAGCTGACCCAAAATACGTTGTCCACCCCATACAAAAATCCCATAGAAAAAACTAGCTGGCCCAAAAGACGTTATCCTGACCACACAAAAATCCCATAGAAAAACTAGCTGGCCCAAAAGACGTCGTCCACCCCATACAAAAACCCAATAGAAAAACTAGCTGACCCAAAACACGTTGCTCTGACCATACAAAAATCCCATGGAAACTAAAATATGTTGCCTGACCATACAAAAATCCCGTAGAAAAACTAGCTGACCCAAAAGACGTTGTTCTGACCATACAAAAACCCCATAGAAAAACTAGCTGGCCCAAAAGACGTTGTTCTGACCATACAAAAACCCCATAGAAAAAATAATTCAGTTTTCCCGAAATTTAAAATTTCCATAATAACCTAATTCGGACTATCACAATCAATTTAACCAAAAAAATAACATTTCTTTTATCGTTATTTTTTAACATTTTCTTTAAAGCCTAATGCGTGAACGTACGTCTTACACTTTAAGATTAGCCTCAAGCTTTTAAGAAAATATTAAAGTTCTGTGTTTATGTAATATTTATTTTGTACTTTTGAGTTCATTAGAAGCTAGAATAAAAAAAAGTTTTTACTTAAATTTTATTTTGTACTTTAAGCATTAGAATTTGTTTAAATATGTGTTATATCTATCACCTTCACTTGAAAAGCACTTGTAAAAACAAATCCAAAGAACCCACCAATTCCAATTTTACCACTCCTGGATATAGGTAGTGATTTCTTATTTGCATCACAAGACTCGGTCTTCGAAATTCCACGTCAAACAAAATACCTATTAATTTAATCAAGTTAACAACCCACATTCAACTCTGACCACCTTTCAGATTCCGCGACGACCCGCACGGTGTACTGGTCGCCACAGACGTGGCCGCGCGCGGGCTGGACATCCCGCACGTGGAGCACGTCGTGCACTACCAGGTGCCGCGCACGGCCGAGAACTACGTGCACCGCAGTGGTCGCACCGCGCGGGCCTCCAGGGAGGGCCTGACCATACTGATGATGGAGCCGGCTGAGGCTTATCTGTATGCCAAGATGTGCAAGACGCTGAATAAAAGTAAGAGGCTTTATCCTTGTGTTTGCGTATAATACCACGACCGCCCCAAGAGTCGAGGTCTTAAAACGTACGAGTAGAACAGTGAATATTGAGCTCGTGATTTGTAAAAAATATATTTTAATTCTCCTGCCATCTCGCTCCCACATTTATGATTACGGCTGCTATTAACTTTGGCGTACCTATACCAAATTGCAATATTGGAAATACTGAAGTGCTGTACAAAACAATTAAAAAGTCTGTTACCCTTCAAGACTGGTAGGTTTACTTGCTCGCTTCGTTAAGCTCGACATGCCCGTTATAATAATATAATATTGATTTATACCCTTTACCCTTTACCGCATATTGTGACGAATTTGGAACACTCACAATAATTCGCTTTAGAAAACTAGTTACGCCATCTTTGCCGAAAGTTTTGCACTAAAAACCTTGTTTGCAGTGTGTGTCACAAAATAACATAGAGATGTCGCTAGTATAGGACTGCATAATGGCAGCAACCGGTAGGTAAAACAGTCACCAGAGCCATTTTGACTGAGTTTGAATTTGCAGTTAGTCAAAAAAGTTTTTCTTGGTGTTTTCACGAGTTTTTGTGAGATAGCTGTAATTAATATTGGAGAAAAATGGATCCCCAGCGTTTTTATGGCAAAACACGTAAGCATTGACACAAGCATCATCTTAGTATCGTCAATTGAAGTGGTGTTCCAAATATGGAACTTCATGCAGCTTGGTGATATATGGTTTCTGGTCATATTTGGAACTGCATGCAGTGTAGCTGAACATTTTATTACAGATAATATGGTTATCGGGCTCGACATTTAAACATCATCCCAGATAGCAGTGACGACGAAAATATATCAGATGATGATGAATATGGAGTCCCAACACCATTAGAAAGAGTGTATATCCCACAAAGCGACGAGGACTGCAGTGATGATACCATGTCAATTAATGATGAACAAGAATATGAAATGGTAGAGGAAGAGCCTTCTTCATCGAAAATGTTGAAAAAAAGCAAAAACGATAAATTATTGTGGTCAGATGAAGGCATAGAATACGATGAGTCGCAAATTGCTTTTTTAGGATGTGAAGATCTTCCAGACGAACTATTGCAGCTAGAAACACCAATGAATTTTTTCAAATATCTTTTCCCTTCATCAGCAATTAATTTGATGGAAAAGGAAAGCAACCTATATGCCTCTCAAATTTCACCGGAAGGTTTTAAGGAAGTAACAGATGAAGACATTCGTAAATTTATTGGCATATTGATTTATATGTCGGTAGTTCACCTGCCAAAGAGAAAGATATTTATCTATCTTTACTTGATTTTAAATTAATGTTAGCAGATGTCAAAGTGTTTACACCTACTACACGCAAAAGAGGACGCCCATTAAGTCAAGATACTATTATAAAAAATAAAAGACGATGGCGGTTAGAGCTACCTCCACTTGAAATAGCTGAAGATGGCATGAATCATTGGCCTGAGTGGAAACAAGATCGCCAAAGATGCAAAATGGAAGCATGTGGACAAAAATCACAAGTGATGTGCACAAAGTGCAAAGTCTATTTGTGCTTGAACAAGGACCGCAATTGCTTCAAACGATTTCATACATAATTAAGCTATTTTTTTTTATTGTCCTAAAACACTACTGCATAATGTACCGAATTTGGAACTAACAAAAATAAAACCGTTAATGCATATGGTCCCAAATCTGGAACAAATAGTTTTTATTAAATAATTTTTCCCTACATAGTTGAAATATTTTTTTATAATTTTTTCCGGGTCTTATTTTTGCTAATAAATTATATATATTTTTTTCGAGTGATTAAAAAAGTCCATGCGGTAAAGGGTTAATAAAGAATCCATAGAGTGTTAGTAACGTAATATTAAAACAACTTAATATATATTGTTAGTACCAATCACCCTTTGCACAAACTGCTTGACAATTGGAGCGAAAACTCTCCGCTACAGTTCTCAGGATGCAATTGCGACTGCCTCTCACTCTTCTCATTAGCGAAGCCGTTTTCTTGCGCACAATCGCGTGAAATCCGTCGGTACGGGCTTGCGCAAACATTTCCGACGCGCTACAATAGCGAGGAAGTCTCAACAACATCCTAAAACCATTATTTTACGGGACCACGCACAACATACAGGGTTATCAGACCCATACAGGGTTGGATTGAGAATCCTATCTTAAACATTAAAACAGCCTATCGCAGTACAGTGCTGAGATTAGATCAAAAGTATCAAAACAGTTTTCGGAAAATGTTATGCGTTCTCGGAAGACTCGACTTCGTCTAGAATTCTTGATCGACACGTGCTAGCTAATTCACTGCTCTGCTGCGAAAACTATCAAATGTCGGCCTATTTACCAGGATGCTAGTTAAAAGATGATCTAAAACATACTTACACACACTCACTCAAACACAGACACACACTCTCACACACACACACACACACACACACACTACAAACCCGACATCACCTTACTAGTCCCTACTCTGGAAATCGAATCCCGAGCCCCAAGATACAGACTAACTGGTTAGTTTGGGGCTCACTGAAAAATACTAATAGTTTGAAACCTATCTGTAGGCAATATTTATTTAGAGGGGCTCGTGGCTAAGTAATAACAGCCGCACGGGTCGATCGATCAGGTCAAGCTACGCTTGCCGGGGTCGTCCGTAGATGGGTGACCATCTTTACATACCAAGGTCCCTCCGTGCCTCGGAAAACACGTGAATCCGTTGGTGCCGGCTGTCATTCGTGGATCTTTGACAGTCGTTACGGGTCCTCAGAAGACCGAGTCTGACAACCAGTCTTACCAAGGGGTATCGTATTACCTAGTAACTGTGTAGTGGAGTTCAGATAGACAGTCGCTCCATTTAATATACTGGTACTCAGCTGCATCCGGTTAGATTGGATGCCGACCCCAACATAGCTGGGAAAACGCTTGGCAGATGGTTATGTATGCAATATTTTAAGTTATTTATGTTGTCTCATCCTATGTTGTATCTACAGTACATTCGCGTTAAGAATGCAGTGAGTCATCATTGTCCGTCGGCCTAGACCCGCCCCCTAACCAATCTTATCTTTTGCTTCATTAAACTTTATCTTTTAAAATATAATTTGTTTGAATTTAACACCACTGTGAATACACCTTTATCTTACAGTTGCACTGATGACTCACTGCATTCTTAACGCGAACGAACTGTACTTATTTATTTAGAATAAGCACACCAACAGCACTTACAATTCAAATGAAATAACAATTAAAATTGGCATTTCAGTAACCATGCAAATAACAGGTTTGCATGACATTGTTATATGAAAATTAGAGACAAAGGAAACAAAAATAAAGTATGTCTAGAAGACATAGGTATAACTAGAACACTACAAAACTAACCAATTTGAGCTACATAGACGATCACTGTTCGCACTGTTTAAATAGGGAATGGCTGTACGAAGCGAAACTCATGGAGAAAATATCAATATGGTAATCTGTCAAGTTGGACCTATCATTATATTGCCTTGCCATACGTATCAGGGGGCTGTATGTGGTATTTAAGGTAGATTTAGGTAATTCAAAAATACGATGATGACGCTACGTTGGCTGGACCTAAAGTTAAAATAGTTCACCAATTGTGCGTTTATAATAATAATAATAATAATCATTTATTTCGGACATAATTAAAAATCCATAAAGAGTTAGTAACAGAAAAACTTACAACTATGTTAGTAACCTTAAAACAAAATAAATTAATGAAAAAAGTTTAATTCATAAACTTCCCCTCTGCACCGGGCCAGCAGGCATGCCTACGGGACCAGTGCGCCAGGAAAGGGCAGTCTGGTCTTTCAGCAATAACGCTTAGGATGCTGTTGGGACTCCCACGTATCCTACGCATCAAGGAGGCCGCCCTTTTGCGCATGATAGCCTCAAAACTATCTATGCCTGCCTCAGCAAACATGCCCGACGCGCTACAGAACCGTGGAAGGCCCAGCAGCACCCGGAAGGCGTTATTATATTGAATACGAAGAGCGTTGTAGGCCTTCTGCGTATACTTGATCCACAGGCTGCAGGTGTAAAAAGTCTGGCAGTAGGCCTTAAACAGTGTAATTTTCACTTCTTTAGTACACCTAGCAAACCTGCGGGCCAACATATTACATCGAACCGACAACGCTCTTCTCTCTCTCTCCAAATCATCATCATCACTCAGATTCTCATTCAAAACGTGCCCAAGGTATTTAAATTGAGACACTCTCTTAAGTGGTTCCCCATAAAGGAAGACTGGAGGAACCGACTTAGGTTTTCTGGAACCAACACGAAAAACCATGACCTCACTCTTCCTGACATTGTACAGGAGTCCATGGGCCGTGGCGTATTGTTCACACACCCCAAGCAACCGTCTGAGTGCATCAATCGAAGGACTCAGCAGCACCATGTCATCAGCATAACTTATACTATTAATGACCTTGCCATCAATAGAGCATCCGACTCCAGTGCTGCCGAGCTCCTCAACCAGCTGATTGACGTATAGGCTGAAAAGGCCTGGGGAGGTTAAGCCACCTTGCCTCACGCCACACTCCAGCCCATACTCACCAGACAATGCACCCGACCATCTGACCTGGTTAATTTGGTGGTTATACCAAAACTCGAGGAGATTAACTAATTCCTGAGGTATGGTATTCTGTCTCAATTTTGACCACAGGATATTATAATTAACCAGGTCAAACGCCTTGGAGAGGTCCAGAAAAGCAGCATACACAGGAGTATTCCTATCAGTATAGTACTTAACCGTGTGCTTAAGCGCCAGAATAGCAGTCTCAGTGGACAACCCGGCTCGAAAACCAAACTGAGCATCATGTGGTTTGAGCTGGGCACTTATCCTACGCTTATCAAACACACGGTCAAGCAACTTAGCTGTCACAGTGGCTAAAGAAATTGGTCTATAGTTGTCCTTGTCTGACGCATCTTTAGTTTTACTCTTAACTATAGGCACAACTATCGTCCTCATCAGGTCCACAGGTAGATAGGAATGCCTCACACAAAAGTTGAAAAACATGGATAGGATCCTAGGAAGATGTGGACCAGCATACTGAAAGTGTTCAATGCTTAGGCCATCATGTCCAGGGGATTTGCCTCTAGTCATAGATTTAATAATATCCTTTATCTCCCGGGCCGAGATATTGATTGGCTCTCCAGACATGATGTCCCCAGCGACACGTACCTGCTCCTCCACCTGACCTGGAGCTACCGCAAAATGCCTCCTGAACATGTCCGCAATCTCCTCAGGTTTCTCAACTCCACCCACGCGGACTGGAACTGAAGGCTTTGGGTTCAATCGCTGAGTGGATTTCCAGAAGTTTTGGAAATGTTTGCGGCCATGCTCAGTCGCTAGCATGTTCATTTTGATTTGATCCTCATTATCCTGATAGTATTTCAACCTTTGCTTAAACACCTTGCGCGTCCCATTCATTTCTTCATATACCCTACCATTCCGAGGTCTTCCATGCCACACCCAGTTCAGAAAAGCCTTCCTTGCATCTCCATGCGCCTCTCTAACATACTTATTCCAGCCGATCACTGCACGCCGTCTCTTACCATCACTCACCGAACCAGAACTACCTTCTGCCGCTTCCCGAAGGGATGTCACTAAACTTACATACAAATGATCAATAATAGATCTGTGACTCACATCTTGACAAAAAAGATCACAACACTTTCCTAATTCAGACGGAAAATCAATGTTTCTTAGTTTTTCCATACACAATTCATAGTAACAATCCCTTTGTAATACATTTCTTTCCCCCCATATAGCCTTATCAATGTTTTTATTTGTCACCAACAAAGAAGAAGCAACCCCTGGTCCCACCATCCCCAGATCAACTTGAAATGACAATGGAAAATGATCCGACCAATATATATCATGATATACTTCAACTTTTTTAAGTGTCTTCCACGCCATCTCAGAGACCAGGAGATGATCCAACCAACGTCTGCTTCCACACACTTCACTGACAAAGGTATATGTATCTGAGTCAATACCCAGTTTCTCATAGTCGGCACAAATCCAACTCTGTTCCACACAAAAACTCAGCAATTCCCTATTAAATAATTCACCAGGGTGAGCATTAAAATCCCCTAAGATATAAACATATTCTACATTTACACTTTCAACAATAGCCGCTATTTCACCTAAGCATTCACAGAACTCGTTTAAGTTATTATGTGAATCCGTCGGCATGTACACACTAAACAATAACAAAGTTCGGTCAGCGCAAGTCATTTTAACAGCCGCTATGCGATCACTCATACAAGGTATAACCGTAACAGATGTAAATACAGACTTTCTCCACAAAATCGCTGTGCCTCCATACGGCCTTCCTCTCAATATCCCTGCCGACGTATCCACTGCTGATTTACCGAAAAAACCAAAATTTACATCGATATTACCAAGTAAAGAGACCTCATTTGGCAACAACCATGTCTCTTGTAACGCAATGACATCCGCAGTTTTACACAACTCTTGTATACATACAGTCGACCTTTTCAAAGACTTACAATTGTAACTCACAAAATTTCCACATACATTAACAGAAGATTTATAATTTAAATTATCCATTAACGGGCTTTATTATTATTCACAATGACGGTTGGCAGCAAATCACTGTGCCTCCGCTCGGTTGTACCACCATGATACACAAACCTACGGAAAGATACACCTGTAGGCCATAAGTTTTCATCCATAAAAACATTTAAATCTCGTTTCGGAATAAAGAACCTATAAGCCGCGTAGCCTTTGTTCCTTTTCATATCCATTTTTTGCAATGAAACCTCAACATTAGTCCTATTTTTAATGTACGACACAATATCTTCCATCTTCGTTTCAATATTTACGTTATAAATATAAAAAGGAACACTAACATCCGCCGCTTTAAAAGAACACTGAGGCGAGTTATCTGCCTTCCCTTTTAACCCAATAAAACGATTGCGCAACCTTTTACGCTGCACTTTAACCCAACCGTCATTTGGCAACTCATTTTTCCAATCACCGCCTTTTTTTAACACATCTGACACTAATACTTTTCGTTCACTACCGCCAGAAGACTCGATATTCGGTTCCGCCGTAGGCCTCATCGCTCCATCTCTTCTTAACGCCCTCTTTGGTGTCGCCTTCTCTGTCACATCAACGACCGCTTGTGACGAAACCGCGGTGCTGGCCTCCCCATACTTGTCATAACTGGATCTATCCACAATTTCTTGCGCCGGCGGTGATACGACACTAACATTTATGATGGTATCGTTAAGCGTCTCGCTCACACCTTTCGCACACTTGTCACTCACAGCGTTCGGTGACCTCTCCGATGTGTTATGCGCCAACAAGCCAATCGGACCGCTCTCACATTCAAAAGAATTGTCCAGTAAATATGCCCCTCTTTTGCGATTAACTTTAATGTTCCTATAACGATGATCACTCGAAGATTTTAAGCTGTGCAGATCATCCATAGTGACATATTTTTCCTTAATTATCTCCACATCCTCTTGCAGTTTAATTAAATCTCTTAGCAGCCTTGTAGCGTCCAGATGGTCGAACGTGACTGGAGGAAGTTTATGAAGGTACCTCGCAACAAAAACTGGCAGCAACTCAGGATCTATCTCCTTTATCAGCGCAATAATATCCTCAATATCTCTTTGACTTTTACCTTCCTTCCTTCTGTTAATTTTTCGTGTAGAAGTATCAACAGACTCGAACAAAAGCTTTTTTGCAAGCGTTATTTCCTCCTTAGAAAACGCTGTTACACACAGCCGTATCATGCTGTCTTCATCCATGATTGACGCTTTGTTTTGGATAAAAGCGAGCACCTCGCTAATCACAACATTGCAATTATTACACTTTACAATGTTACCCGCCATAGTCACATTACAAGCTCAACGATCGCTCGACTCTTTCACACTCGCGGCTCGGTGCGCACGCGCACTCACTCGCACTGCGTTTATGGAACCGTTTATAATTTTATGAAGTATTAGTAAGTCTTTCTTTAAGATAATAATTTTAAAGTGCTTTATCCTGTCATTGTATAGCTTTTCGGATCCCATTCTTCATACACAAATACCTAACAAAACGGGCCTGAACAGATTCAACATTATTAGTATAAGTTGAATAATAGGGAGACTAAATAGTGGAACAATATACAAAGGAGCTCCTTATTAGTGCGTTGTAAAGTAAAACAATGCTACTGTAATTACGGAAAGGTTTTGACATACTTACGGATTATAAAGCCAAGCATTATTTTAACCTTAGTCACTATACTATCTATTTATGATCGCGGAAAGATAGGGATGTATAAAGAGAACCCCTAGGTCACGGATGACCGATACTCTGCTCAGTACTGATCCATCAATATGATAACTTTATTCGTGAATGTAATAGTCTGGCATTCTTTTTACATTGAGCGTCATTCGGTTGTTCAAACACCATTGTTGAAGGACATCAAGATCTCTCTGAAGCTTCATACAATCACTGAGGTCCGAAATCCTTCAGTATATTTTCAAATCATCAGCGTAGGCTAAACCATCGCAATTCATGAAATCTAAAAGATCATTCAAAAACACCAAAAAAAGCATAATCAGCCAGCAATCAGCATTATCATGTCCATAATCAGCCTATAATGTTCGCACTGCTGGGACACAGGCCTCCTCTCTGTGAGAGGGAGTGGGCCGTGGGCACGCGGGCCCGAGGCGGGTTGGTAGACTAGAGGCCACATGTCTTCGATTTTTTTGGTTCTAGGACATGCCGGTTTCCTCACGATGTTTTCTTCACCGTTTTAAGAGCAGTGGTGATGAAAATAACTTGCACGAAGTAAAGCGCTTGTCACGGTTCGAACCTACGACCTACAGCTCGTAAGTTGCAGCCTTTACCACTAGGCCGCCAGTGCTCCTACGTATGTGTATGTAGGATAATAAACTGTGCCCTATTTCTATAATAAAACCTTATAAATAACAAAAACCATATTTCTTCCACAGCCTCCGAAGTCCCCGGCTTCCCGGTAGATGCTCAACTCCTGGCCCCCCTCAAGGAGCTGATGGTGATAGCGCGCGAACTGGACGGGTTGGAGCTGAAGAAGAGACGCGCGGCGCAAGCGCAGGGCTGGAAGGAAAGGGCCGCTAGGGAGATGGACATAATTATTGATGATGATGATGTGTATCCTTTTAAAATATACTTAAATCGGTAACAAACACCCACTTTAAGCCACTTTTGGCTGGTCAACGTCCATAGTAATATTATAAATTCGAAAGTTACTCTATCCGTATGTTACCTTTTCACGCCTAAACCACTGAACGGATTTCGATAAAATTTGGCAACGAGATAGATGACATCCTGAGGAAGGACATAGGGTACTTTTTGTCCCGGTAGCACGTTCCCGTAGGGTAATTTCCGACATCCACGCGGGCGAAGCCGGGGCTAGAAACTAGTATATATATATATACAGGGTTATTGGTAAAACACCATCAACCTCTTAAGGGGACATTGTACTCATCATTATGAACAACTTTTACTATGGGACCGAATATGAAATCGCGAAAAAGAAATCTGCTGGTCCCTACATTTTGACGAGTTCTGCAAACATAAATGTAGGAAACAGCAGATTTTTTTTCGCGATTTCGTATTTGGTCCCATAGTAAAAGTTGTTCATAATGATGAGTACAATGACCTCTTAAGAGGTTGATGGTTGTTTACCAATAACCCTGTATACAAGGAGTAACAGAATAAACGCAAGTCCTGAAAGTAGTTAGCTCATAATTGACTACTGAATCCATTTCAGTAACTATTAATATAGGTATTTTTTTTCAAAAACTATGTATTTTGCAATTCTGACTGCCGTTTGAGCCAAAGAAAATTAAATCTTATTGCAAGGTAATAAGACTCAATTTTAAATGCATAAAGTAATGCTAGGGTCAACACGATTTTCTTAATAATAATAGATAGCTTTAAAAAAAATTTTTGGTCATTGGTGCCGATTCTCTTGTCACAAAATTCTCTAAACTAGACTAAAAATCACCAAAATTTAGTTTATTCCTGTCAAACGACGATTTCCCATTCTGAAATTGACTAAAGTGACACAACTTAACCAAATTTTAGTTTGACAGCACTAAGATGGCACTGAGATTATAATTTAGTGAAAATGCCAATTTTGCTATTCTGAATTTTACGTTTTTCACCAAAAATTTTGATTGTCGTAACTAAATCTGCCTGTTTTTAATCGCGATTAAAAAGGTGTGGAATAAAATTAGTTGTCATGAACTAAAATTCATACCAACACCTCGACTTCAGATGCAAAAACAGTACTGTATCTTTTTTTTCTTTTCTTTTGCTTATATCTCGAAAACGGGGTGTCCTATCGCAAAAATAATGAAAATTTCGACCCCCTTTATAAAATCCCGGAACATATAAAATCCAACGTGTAGGTAAAAAAAATTTTTTTTTTTTTCATATTTTCCATACAAAAAGTGAAAAATTCCATACAAAGCATGTCGAGGCTGCAAAATAATGCGCGACTCTGGCTCTAAAAAAAAATCACGTGGTACGGCAAACAAGTACCACGTGGAGTCGCAATTGCCAAATTTGATTTTAGATGTGTCAAAATTATTTTTACATTTAGAGATTTTATTTTGCAGAATAGCGTTAAGATTCTCATAGCCAAAAGTAAGGAATTTTAGTGATAGTTTAGTTAGTTTAGTTCGGTGTACAACAGAATCGGCACCATTGTATAATGCTTTTAACTCAATGCTCTAATTGGGGTGTATGAATGAGGTCTAGCGTTAATTATGTTACACGTTGTGTCTATATATTTTAATTAATGTGCTCTTCCGACGGCGTCACAGAATTAAATAGAAAACAGTAATGAGTTGAGTCGCTGCGGCCTTTCATTGCAATTGGGCAGGTTTGCCGTTGCGGTTTGCGGTTACGATCATCTTCGGAAGAGCACATTTAACTAACTCGCTTGAAAACAACAACAGCCAATCAAATTGCTTGACTTGAGATTATAAACAGATTAAATGGCTTTCAGAAATGCAGGGCTAGTATGAGTCAGAGTGAGCGATAAATATAATAATGGTAACAATTGATATATTATTATGACTTTCAATTCCATTGTCTATGACGTAGTGTTATTTTTGTAATCTGTGTGATCGAGCATATTATGAAAATATGAACTTGTTTTTGTATATTATCTTAAGTAGTTATTGATATAGTTATGAATAGTTTTTTTTTTTGAGGCTGGGATATCATCAAATAACTTCTCCCGCTCTGGGCGGAGCGGGAGGGCGTGTCAGACTCTTACTGACTAAAACCCAGTGTGTTCCTTCAGTTGCCTGTGCCAGGGGCCACGGTAACCCTTTCGGACTTTCCCGCAACCCTGGCAAAGATCTGCTTAGCCTAAGTGGCTAAATGTCTTCACCAAGGACTTTAGTCTGCCACCTGCAACTTAGTATGATACAATATGTTAAAGCCTTACTTTTGCCTTTTTAGGGTTCCATACCCAAAGGGTGCTAACAGATTCCTATTACTAAGCCTCCGCTGTCCGTCCGTCTGTCTATCAGCGGGCTGTATCTCATGAACCGTAATACGTAGACAGTTGAAATTTTCGGTGCATATTTCTTTTGCCGCTCTTTAAATATAATAAAAATAAAGTTAAAAATTAAAGCCCATACAAGAAACTTGTTTTTTTCGACGTTTTTTGCCTTGTGGTATGGCACCGACCGGCCGACTCGCACTTAGCCGGTTTTTTCTTTTTTATTAACACTGAGAATGCAAGTAAAAAGCAAAAAATATATTATTTTAATTCTGAGATAACAGCAGATTTTAATTTGACAAGAAAATTACATCCATCATTAATTTATATTTCATTATTCAACAAACAATACATCCTTAACTCCACCCCAGTCCCGTGAAGCAAGTTGACGCCTCAATAGAAAAGGCGTTGAAAGCAAAGCGCCGACAGCTGGATGCCCTACTGTCTCGTCCGATATACCCGCGAGGATTCTCCTTCAAGTACCCCACGTTGAATGAGACGGTCGCCTTCGGAGGGAGCGAGGAGAACGCTCTTCAGGTGCGTTGGTTTATCTAATTTTAGTCAACCCTAGAGTATGTAGGCGTAAGTACGGCGCTGGGATAAGACCGTATGAATCAAATTCCCGGCTAATTTGGTAATATTTTTGAATGCTGACAAAATTGTCGTTCATTTGCGAAAAGCTTGACATAATTCAAAAAGAGCTATTTTTGGGTATGATGATTTAAAAGAGTAAATGTAGCAGTATGAGTGCGAGGAAGTAAAAGACTTGAAACATTCCTTAAAAAAGGTTATTTGTAGTAGTTTATGACGCCGATGGGCTAGCCTTCGTTTCTGAGAACTTTTCTAAAGCTTTGGTTTCCTAAGAAAGCGTTGAACGGTTACACAATGCCGGCTGTCCAAATACAGAGCGTTTTTTGACACCATAAGGCTGATTTTTCAATAGTCAGTTAACTTTTTCATGGATGTATATTTATAATACATATGTATGTATTTACAAAAAAAAAAAATTATTTAAGTAGTGTATCAACCATCTGGTATCCATAACACAAGCCTTAAGTGTTAAGTGCTTAACTTGGAACTAGATGGTGCTGTGTGCAATGTCAGACGATATTTATTTATTTATTTTATCTGAGGAATAAATCTGACAGTTTGACATATATTTCATACAAAAGCTGTCAAACCACAAAATTTATTCCTCAGATAAAAGCTATCTGTCTATTGAAAAATCAGCCCTTAGTGTCAAATACTGGTGAAAATGATTGATTTCGCTGAAACCCTTTATAATATGACGGAACCGCGTTCCTCCTACCAAACCTAAGCTTACTAGCTAACTAGGTCGCCAGACATCAAAGGAAAATATTTATACAGAAACACAACTTTCACAAATAAATATACCTATTTGCTTTGATTGATAACTTTGCCTATCTTTAAAAGATAATGGGCGTGATACATAATTATGACTTACATGGATACCTAAAGTTGAAGCAACAATAAATGTTGCAATGTCTAAACGGCGTTTAGACAATGCAACTCATTTGTAGCTACAATTATATGCCACAGGTAATAAACTTTCTATCTATGCAAAGACTTAAAAAGGTTTTTTTTACAGGTAATGAAAAACGCGATAATGTCCGGCCAGCAGAAAAAAGAAAAGAGGAAAAGTAAGAACGCGACTCTACTACAACTGCAGAAGAAATTGAAAAAATAAAATGCTTTTTGAATACAATACAGATATACCTAATGAATAATATTCCAACTGGTTTTATTTTCCACAATACCTCCTATTTCAATGAGGAATTATCTATTAAAACTCTGGCTCCAAATCTATAGCAGAGAGAATATTGCCATTGTCGCCAAACTTTTCCGAGAGCCTTGGTAAGCGCGACATTGGTGAAAAAACGTACACTATAGTATAGTTAAAATCTCGCTACAGACTCGGTCATAAATCATTCGAGTGTTTCGCTCTCTTTCCCACTCACGGGCATTATGGGCAGGCCACGCCCACACGTAGTCCTGTGTATTACTGCAGTCGATGAGTGATATCGATAGTTTTATATATTTATATGGGTGATAGAAATAAATACACATTTTTTTTTATTACCAAATTTACTACAAAGCATATTAAATATATAAACAAAAGAACGTATATATAAAACTAAAAATAGAAAATTAAAATTCTTCGGTCTGAGTCATCATCGATAATGGCCTTGAGCGCGCGCAACTAGCGCACATCCCTACTCCGATTATGATTTATGACCAAGTCTGCAGCGAGATTTTAACTATACTATAATAACTACCTACTGATAACACATAACATGTCGCCTTGTTTCGAAAGGTTAGGCAGATGTTTACCCATAGTAAAAAACTGTGTAGCTTCCAGTCTAACCAGATGCAGCTGAATACCAGTAGGCACCTACATTTACATGAAACGACCTCCACAACCCAGTTACTGGGTAACACGATACCCCTTGGTAAGAACTAAAGACTGATTGTCACACTTTCGGCCTTCTAACTACTCGTAACGACCGTCAAAGATCTATGAATGATAAACAAAAGAAGCTAACATTTTAGCTCAGACTAAGGAAAAGAAGAATAGACATGACATACCTACGAAAAAACGTGCCTACATACCTATACTGTGAGTCTGGCACAAAGATGGCGGCTTGCGGTATATCAAAATTTTCTTCAAAACACTGTAAGAAACAAGTTGCTATGACAACTGATGTACTTGTTGGCTGTGACAAAACATGGCGACCGGCCGCAGTGAGATATGCTGTATACTGTTCGTTATGCCAAGTCCTTTCTTTTCCTTAGTCTGAGCATTTTAGTTTAATTACGTAGGTATTTTAATACATATGTTTGGCCAGTCTACCAAGCCCAAGGAAATTACCTTACAATTTAATATAATAACAACACTGTAAAGTGGTACCTTTTATATCATTATAATGGACGTGACTTTCCGAATGTAAAAAGTGCCTACTCTTTGGGCATGACACAGCACTTTGCAAATAACGGTGCGAAGGACATAGTACTGACCTATCCGCTTATACGTACCTATAACATGAACTAGCTTCTGGCGGCGACTTCATTCGCGTGGAAATCGTATGATACACAATATACTAAAATAACAGCCACGTTTTTATAAAACTGCCTCGGCCCACCGCGTCGCATCGCATCGCTCGCCCACGCTTTGACTTCGTTTTCGCTTCGCCATTTTTTCTTTTTACTCTGTTTCTTAGGGTCTTGGAGTGATGTTAAATAAGCTATAACCTTCCTCAAGAATTGGGCTATCAAACTCAAATGAATTTTTCAAATCCGACTGGTAGTACGAGTTCAAAGATAACAACAAAAAGTTTTATTAGATTAGTTCATAGATATGTAGGCTATACATACATATTACACACATACTTATATAAATATTAAACACATACCTACTTACATACTTATTACACACAACATAATCACATGTAACATGTACATACAACAGTAATATGTATAATAACTACTCTTAATTAAATACTCACAATCGTGTACACGGCCTAAAACATTCATGAGTCTGTACACCGCCTTACTGCCTACCTACCGCTCGACCGCGCGCCACGGTTAGCGGAGCCCTGCGCCCGCGCTGTGCCGCACGCCGTCGATACCTACGAGCTACGCGTGGAACAAACAAGCCACGATCGGATCGCCGCGCCGCCGCCCGCGCCTCCCGCGCACGGCCGCGTCCCTCGGACGCCCTCAGCAGTCCGCTACAAACCTCTACGGCGAATGCATGCCATTTTTTATAATTCGCGCCGCGCATTATTGTTTTAGTTTATGTTCTTATAAGTATTTCGTGTTAATAAACATTTATATCTAATACTCAAGTAGTGTTTAATTAATAGGTTTTCCTTAACCTACCTAACACACCACAGTGGTGACCCCGAACAGTAAACACGTGCTAGTGCTACCTGGAACTTTAGTGCGGTGCGGAGTGTGTGGACTCAAAAGTGAACAAAACCTTAACTTTTTACAACAAAATGAGTGATTCCGAACAGGTCATGGAAGATACGAAGCGGTCTGGATCACCGACATCACATGACGTGTTTCGGGTCGGCGTGCGAGTCCCTCCATTTTGGCCCGAGAAGCCCGCGATTTGGTTCGCCCAAATAGAAGGCCAGTTCGCGATATCTAATATTACGGCAGACACAACAAAGTTTTACTACGTCGTCAGTCATCTCGACCCGCGATATTCAACAGAGGTCGAAGATATCATCGTGAATCCACCAGCGACAGATAAATACGGCAAATTGAAGACAGAACTTATAAAGCGGCTCTCAGAATCCCGCGAGAAGAAAGTTCACCAACTGCTGACACACGAAGAGCTGGGTGATAGGAAACCATCGCAGTTTCTCAGACACCTGCAGCACCTCGCCGGTCCTAAAGTGCCTGAAGAATTTTTAAGGACAATATGGTCGAGCCGGCTGCCTAATAACATACAGCCCATAATCGCGTCTCAGGTATCCACACGCCTCGATGAATTAGCCGATCTCGCCGACAGAATTCACGACGTCGTACCGAAAGGTCATCAAGTGGCTTCGACATCAGCAAATGTGGTGAGCGACATGGAAACTTTGTCGAAACAAATGATGAAACTTACAAAACAAATGCAATTACTAACTCAAAAAGTGGACCACATTTCCCGCGCAGGCCGATCAACAAGGTGTGACGACCGATCAAAATCCCGCCAGAGTCGATCTCATTCACGAAATAAATATCCAACATGTTGGTACCACTTTAAATTTGGTTCAAAGGCCACCAAATGTATTCAGCCTTGCGATTTTAAGTCGGAAAACTGCAAAAGCAGTCAGTAATGGCGGCTGACGACTGCTCTACCTGTAAAGGCCGCCTATTTATCTCAGATAAACGTACCGGCATACAGTTTCTTGTAGACACAGGTTCAGACGTGTGCGCCTACCCTAAATCGTTATTACGTAATCAGCTGCGCTATCATACTAAATGCAACTACGAACTTGTCGCTGCAAATGGTACTCCGATACCTACATACGGTACATACCAACTTAATCTCAACCTTGGATTACGTCGTGAGTTTACTTGGAAGTTCATTATAGCAGAAGTTTCAAAACCTATAATAGGCGTCGATTTTTTAAGTTTTTATAATTTATTAGTCGACTGCAGACGACAACAGTTAATCGACTCGATTACGAATCTTACCGTCGGCGCACCTTCGTCTCACGAAATAACACACGAACTGCTGTCCTTGAAAACATTTACTGGTAATACAACATATCTCAACCTACTACGATGTTATCCAGAGATAACCAGACCAGCTGGTTCAAATAGTGTACCAATACATAACACAAAGCATCATATTAGGACAACATCCGGTCCTCCAGTAACATCACGACCGCGTCGTTTGGCACCAGATCGCCTACAGATCGCGAAGAAAGAATTTGAGGAAATGTTACAAAATGGCACAGCTCGTCGTTCAGAAAGTCCATGGTCATCTCCACTACACCTGGTACCTAAAAAAGACGACGGCTGGAGGCCATGCGGCGATTATAGATCTTTAAATGCGCGAACAATACCTGACCGGTACCCAGTCAGGCACATCCACGACTTCGCATACCAGCTGTCAGAATCCACCATCTTTTCAAAAATTGACCTCGTAAAAGCATTTAACCAAATACCAGTATTCGAAGACGATATTAAAAAGACAGCAATCACAACACCATTCGGACTTTTTGAATTCACCGCAATGACATTCGGTTTAAGAAATGCTGCACAGACCTTCCAAAGGTTCCTCGACGAAATTCTGCAAGGATTCGAATTTACGTTTGGGTTCTTAGATGATATCCTCGTGTTCTCAAAAGGGGAGACAGAGCACATTGGACACCTACAAAAACTTTTTGAACAATTAAAAAAGTATGGCGTGGTAATCAACACCAATAAGTGCGTATTAGGTGTTAACGAAATTACATTCTTGGGTTACCATGTATCTGCAGCTGGAATACGACCCCTGCCTGAAAAAGTAAAGGCGATTCAAGAATACCCCATCCCTAAAAATGCTAAGGAGTTACGACGATTTTTAGGGATGATAAATTTCTACAGAAAATTTCTTCCTGGCGCCGCTCAAATACAAGGCCCGCTCAATCAAGCTTTAAGTGGTCCAAAAATTAAAGGAAACACGCCCATCACTATAACACCTGAGATTCAAGAAGCTTTCGACGCATGCAAAAATAACTTGTTAGAAGCCACTCTCATCTCGCATCCTGATACACAAGCTGAGTTAGCACTCTTTACCGACGCTTCAGACGTGGCCATCGGAGCTGTCTTACAACAAAGAAGAACCAATGACAGCTGGCAACCGCTAGGATTCTTTTCCCGCAAGTTATCTCCTGCTCAGTCAAGATATAGCACGTACGACCGTGAATTGCTCGCCATTTACGAAGGAATAAAATACTTTAGGTATATGGTCGAAGCGAGAACATTTCAAGTGTTCACCGATCATAAACCCATCACATTCGCCTTCACTACAAAAAGAGACAATTGCTCACCTCGTCAACACCGCTATCTCGACTACATCTCTCAATTTACAACCAATATCAAACATATCTCAGGAAATCACAACGTAGTCGCCGATGCATTTTCACGACTGGAAAGTATCGACACTACCATCGATTACAAAGCACTTCAAAATGAACAGGAAAATGACCGTGAGTTACAGAGTTTGCTAAATAGCAACACAGCGTTAAAGTTAGAGAGAATAAAAGCTATGGACGGATACATATACTGTGACCAGTCTACTTCTCGTCCTAGGCCATTCATAACATCAACTTTTCGAAAAGCAATCTTCAACAACCTACACAATCTCAGTCATCCAAGCCCCAATGCAACAGCTAAACTTGTATCAGAACGATTTGTGTGGCCTAAGATTCGTCGAGACTGCAGAAAATGGGCTCAACAATGCACTGATTGCCAACGCAACAAAGTTACCCGCCATACCCAATCTCCTCTTTCATCTTTCCCTGTTCCTTCCAATCGTTTTTCCCACGTCCACCTTGACATAATAGGCCCTATGCCACCTTCTTCTAATTTCAGGTACTGCCTTACAGCTATAGATAGGTATACTCGATGGCCAGAAGCCTACCCTCTAGCAGACATCACAGCAGAGACCTGCGCTAGCACTTTCATTTCTGGCTGGGTCGCGCGCTT
Source organism: Brachylomia viminalis (assembly GCA_937001585.2). Taxonomy (NCBI): domain Eukaryota; kingdom Metazoa; phylum Arthropoda; class Insecta; order Lepidoptera; family Noctuidae; genus Brachylomia; species Brachylomia viminalis. Next base: position 22,220,383 of record OW443306.2, on the reverse strand, counting down.
CGGGTGTCCGGAGAAGATTACAACTGACAGAGGGAAACAATTCGACTCTCAACTGTTCCAGTGCATCTCGTCAATTATAGGCGCCTACCATTGTCCTACGACAGCTTACCACCCACAATGCAACGGTCTGGTGGAAAGAATGCACAGACAGCTCAAGGCCGCCATAATGTGCCATAACAACACGCAATGGTCGGAGGTACTTCCTCTTGTACTCCTAGGAATGAGGAGCGCCTGGAAGGATGATCTCCAAACTTCTACAGCTGAGTTGGTGTACGGCGAGCCTCTTCGATTACCTGGTGAGTTCTTGAAACCATCAAACACCCATGACATCATAGATGAAGCAGATTTCGCAGCACGATTACGAAGACATATATCGAAACTGTCACCTGCATCAACATCCACCCATGGTGAGAAAATGTTTTACGTACCTAAAGAACTTAGTACAGCCAGCTATGTCTTCCTGCGAAAAGGACCGTTAAAAAAGTCATTGGAATCACCTTACTCCGGTCCGCACAAAGTTGTAGAAAGAGGAGCAAAGACATTTACAATAGACGTCCAAGGAAAACACATAACCGTTACCATTGATAGGCTTAAACCAGCGTACATGGCTAACAACAACGATGGCTCGTCTCCGAAAACACCACCACCTTTACCACAAGCTCCACCACGACCACCATCTTCGCAAGCACCATCATCACCGGAAATAAAAACAAGAAGCGGAAGAACAGTAAGATTTCCGCGTCACTATCGCCCGTGAACCGGTCTCAGCGGGGGAGTGATGTAGGCTATACATACATATTACACACATACTTATATAAATATTAAACACATACCTACTTACATACTTATTACACACAACATAATCACATGTAACATGTACATACAACAGTAATATGTATAATAACTACTCTTAATTAAATACTCACAATCGTGTACACGGCCTAAAACATTCATGAGTCTGTACACCGCCTTACTGCCTACCTACCGCTCGACCGCGCGCCACGGTTAGCGGAGCCCTGCGCCCGCGCTGTGCCGCACGCCGTCGATACCTACGAGCTACGCGTGGAACAAACAAGCCACGATCGGATCGCCGCGCCGCCGCCCGCGCCTCCCGCGCACGGCCGCGTCCCTCGGACGCCCTCAGCAGTCCGCTACAAACCTCTACGGCGAATGCATGCCATTTTTTATAATTCGCGCCGCGCATTATTGTTTTAGTTTATGTTCTTATAAGTATTTCGTGTTAATAAACATTTATATCTAATACTCAAGTAGTGTTTAATTAATAGGTTTTCCTTAACCTACCTAACACACTACAGATAGATTACCTACTAAAAACTGCTAAATTAAATCAAGTATGCAATTTGTCATAAAATTTTAAAATTATTATCATATCTGCCATTATCTGCTAATTCAGAGAACAGTCACTTTATATATTTAGCGATAAACGTATCAGATAGATGATAATAGGTACAACGTTCACATGTTTACCTAATATCTATAAAATCGGCGAATTGGCAGACGGCCAAAGTTAGCCTACCGCTCGCTATTATTATCTGCGGTTGACCTTTATAAGTTTTATTAGTCTAGCTAGGGAACCTGTCCCACAGCCGAATGAGGAAGCGACTAGCTATCAACGATTTTCCCGCTCCAGAAACTTACAAAAGATTGTAGTCCCGTAGTAAAAAGAGATACATAATAGTCGACTGTTCACACCGTCGCGCCAGCGAGAACTCGTTTGTTGCAGCGACAGGAGCTCAGCGACGCTCACTTGGCGGGCAGAAAACTCGCCGAGACTCACGCTTGGTACATTCGTATATCGCGAGTAATAGCTCGTCACCGCGCACTTGCTACTCGTTGATCGCCAAGTCGTTTTAAGTTGCCAACTCTACTGGCGTGCCTCAAACCTAGCGACAGAATATTCAGGCTAGTAGGATCGTTATCACTTGAACTCTGACCTGAGGTTTAAGGGCAGTTATTTCAATCAATGATTGATTTTACGTACCTACACAAAACCCACTGTTTATAATAATATGATCTGTGCTAAATCCAAATAACATAGGATTTTAAGTCCATTTGTGAATTAAGTTTTGTTCATTTTTGACAGGGGTTAGCATTAGACATAAGAGTAGGTAATTAGGCATCAAAGTGAAGAGTTTGCGAATGTGCAAAGTTCTTGAATAAAATATTCGGGTTTAGGTAATAGGATACCTGCTAATATTTGATTTGGGACAGGAATCTTATGAGAAGGAATTAAACGATATTATAGATTAGAATTATTTGATATAATTACCGAAAATTGCCGTCCAAACTTTTTTTGTTTCATGATGAATATTTATTTGTCATAATTAAAATTAGGAGTAGGTACATTCATTTCATTTTGAAGTACACAAAAACTAACGTGGACGTGCAGTGAAAAAAAACAATAATACTTATTGAAAGAGCTGCAGGCCACGACTTATAGCGCGACGGTGGCCTGACGAGGCCATACATTATCATATCTGATGAGGCCAAGCATTATGTGACCTAACAAGTCCGTATATTTTATGGCCTTGTAAATCGACTAGCTTAATGCTCCCCGCGTGAATCATGTAATCTTAAAATTAATTATTGCTTATATTCCTTTTAAGCCACGCTTATTTTTAACATCACAACTACATTTTATTAAAAGATATTACTAAATTGATGTGACAAAACGATTTTAATCACATTAAAGTAAACTTAAAGCATATTTATAGAGGACTGTTGATATTTAAGGCCACAACTAGCGGGCTATAGGCCATGGCCTGGCCACGAATTGACTGCCATACAAGGCGTCATTCAGTTTTGCTCTTATTACACGCCTTATTATTACAAAATTCACATGATTCTTATTCTGCACCCAGTTTGAGGAACTGCGGAAGCGGACCGAGGAAAGTCTAGAAATAATATTCATATTTTAAGGAATCAGACCCTAATCTGTGGCGAAATTTAAAAAAAAAACACATTAATTTTAAAAGCCCGCTTACGCTAAATTGAGAATTCGGTGTTTCCAGTAGTTTCACGAGCGTTTCAAGAATAAAATTCTACAAAAGCAGTATATCGTGCTAATTAGATATTGGTGCCGATTCCCTTGTTTACTTTTACTTTTACTTTTACAGCTTATAGTTTTGGACTTTCCTTCGGTACGTTTTCGCAGTATGAATAGGAACGATAATCCAAAACATAATTTGCTGTTATCACGAAAATAAAAAATGAAACTAAATTGTTCTATACTTGTCATACAGGCTACTTACATACAAAATCAGATTCCTGATAAAAATAAGTAAATCAACTTCATAGAAGTAACTTTTGAAAGATTGGCAAAGTAATGTCTTAACAATTACCTCCATAATTTGATTCTAACATTAATACATTATTTTATTAAAATTAACTTGACACATTCCTTGTCGCTCATGGCGCCATCTAGTATTCAAAATTGTAATCATTATTATTCTGATACAACTCAATTTAATCCTTTTTAACAACTTAAGTAGGTACCAATCTTGCTGAGATTACCACAACATTTTCAAACATGCATCCTCTTTTCCTGATTATATTCCATTTTACCAGTCTTTCAAGAATTACTTTGGTTTTGAACAGTCTTTTAACTCTTGAATAAAAAATTATGAAATTAATTATTCTTGAATAAAAGTTACAATTCTTAAGTATTTAAGCGTTGGAAAACAGACTGTACCCAGCCAAGTAGCCCGTTTTTCACAGTTGAAGCGAATATCAAACTATTAGTTTTATCTAACTTCAAAAAAGGGGTTGTATGTAGATTGAACGATTCTTAGTTACGTCAACATCCAAAGAGTTAAAATACCGCTTACAATTTTATATTAGCATGCATAGAAATTGACCAATTTACACTTTGATATCTTCGAAAATTAACTAACTTTACAGATTCGGGATTTGCTACCCTGCGTATACCTACTCTAAGACGATACCTAGTAAAAATGGGACGCACCATGAACTGTAGACAGTTTACTAAATAGGTAAACACTTTCCATATTAATTACATAATACGACCCTACCGAAGTAATTTCACAGCTAAAGCACCATAAAATGGTGCAATACTATTCTTAGCCCTCGTAACCACGGGCAATTTTGAACGCGGCGGTTTTTTTCCACCCGCTGGATTTTCAACGCACTGCTTAGCGCCGAGAGTTGAAAATCCAGCGGTGTATTATTTGATGCGCTAGGATGCATTCTGTTGGATTCTCAATGCTCGGCTCGACACAGAGAGTTGAAAATCCAGTGCGCGATTGAAAATCGTCGCGTTAAAAAAAACGCCCGTGCGTACCTGGGCTTATTATGTCAGCTTCTGAGAACCACGAAGGAATCGCTCTCTTGGAATTAAGTAGTTTATCATCTGCACTGATAGGTGGCTTACTAAGAGCGAAGAGCTGTCCATTTGATAAAAATCAACGTTCTGGAATTGTTAGGATCAGTCGCGCTGCACGGTTTGCATACGGACGCTTGAGTAGCAGGACAGTCAGGCTCAAGAATTCCAAAGCGTTCGATTTTCGGATGAAACTCTGATGGCTGGAATACTCAGACCCTAGTCGCTAAATAAGCCACCTATCACACAATAGCCTTATTGCAGCCTAAAAGTAACCCGTAAAATTAGTTTATTTTCTACAAACGCACGCTATTCTCATATACAAATGATTTTATTACACAACCGTGATTCAATTCGCAAAAAAAAACAAACAAAAATGTTACAACTGTTCTATTTACATAATCTGTATCTCTAGTTGTGGCTAGAAATGAAAATTTAATTGTTTATCCCAAGTATTAAATTGGTTGACAACAGTGGGTTATTTGAATTTGTTATTTAATTTATATCTGGGGTTTAAACCTATAATAAGGATACACTATAATTCATAAGTTATACCAAATGGTATTAAAAGGTCTAGCATTTGGGTATGACCGCGAAAAATTGTACATTTGTAATTTTTTGCTTGTCCCCATTTTATTTATCGTATATAATCAACATTATTTGATAAATGAGATTTGTTATATAATGTACTGAATAGTATGGTTGTTGTTTTAGATAATACCACAAAATATTAGCTATAACTCTTAAAATTAGCTTTATTTTTAATTTTTTTAATTGGTACTGTTTTTGATTCCATACAAAAAATATTTGTCCAACTACCACCCTTGTAACAAAAACTGGCAACGATTACGAAATGGAAGGGCTATCCCGTATTTTAAAGTTATGTTGAAGTTTTGTGATACATATCCAACGTTTGTATCGAAAACTTTCACTAAATAACGCCAGATTTTTTTTTTTATTAATTTTTAAAAACATGTCCAAAATTTTAGTATGTGTGTTACGTCATGAAAGTAACATCGAATACTGCCATACTTTAAAAATGATACGGCCACTTCTAGTATTTTCTTGAGTGGTAACACCATTGAACATGATGCCAACCTTTAAAAAATAAAAACTGTCATTATTTTTTGAGGGAAAGGGATTTCTGTGTCGACAACGGGTTTGTGCCTAAAAAAAGGTGTGTTTTTAGTGTTAGATTACAAGGTAAGTATGTATATTCTTCCTCACTACTATACGTGTTTACGTAGGTTAAGTATTACACAAAATAATAAAACTACAACGCAAACCATCGCTATCCGCGTTAGGTTACAATTTGAGTTTTAGGTTATGTCCCACGCGTTTTTTCGTCATGAATGTAACAGTGCGTTACAAAATGTGTTACGTTACAGTCATGACCGATTGTTAAGCTTAGGTTACATGTGCATATTTTTACTCGACTGCTCCGGAACGAGGGTAATGTTTTTCGAGAATTTTTGTGTATATTTATGTATGTATCAATTACTATCATTCAGTACATTAATGACAAAAAAACTACGAAAATAGTGACATCGCGATTATCTACTAATTTGAAATGCATATTTTGATTTCATCCATAGGTTGTATGATATCAAAATATGCATTTACAAAAGTAATTTGTTTGAGTTACATACCTACGTCAGTTAATTTGTTAGGACCGAATTCATGAATGACTTATTAAGTACTTAGGTATACGGAGAAATATTATTTAGGTACCAATGCAAAAACAATCACTTTATTTAATCATTTAGTCATACAAAATTATATACTCACAGATGGCGTTGACGAATGCCGAAAGGCAAAAAAAATATCGTGAGCGGATGCGAATCCAAAATCCCGCGAAATACGAAGAAATCAAAACGAAAAATGCAGAGAGGAATAAAAGGCGGAAGAAAATTAAAGAATGTTCCAACGAAATTATGCAATTAAAAAGAAAACAGTGGAGAGATAGTCAGAACCGCCACAGAACGAAGGCCAAAGATACAACATCAAACCATGAAAATTATGTTACTACTGATAATGGTGCTGAAATTAATGCCAAAAGAGCTTCGGAAAGAAAAAGATTCCAAAGAAGATTGAATGTTCAAAAGAAATCTTATGACGAGACGGTAAAGAAAATGGCGTTGGAAATTCAAAGTCTGAAAAAGAAATGTAAGCGTTACATGCAGAAGAATAAACAACTGATTGAGGTTATAGAAGAACTGAAATTAAAAACATCTGAAGGACAAGTCGTCATTCCAGTTGACAACGAAATGACACCGTATGAATCGAGTGTCATCATTCATGATGAGAATAAAATGACACCTTTATCTAAGTCTAACAGTTTCATAGAGCAAAATCTGCCCTGCATTTCTGAAGAAGAAAAACAAAAGGTGAGGAGACAACTTTTAACTCATAATGTTTTAGTGAATGCCATTCAAGACACATACACGAAGACCACGAAAAACGATGAACGAAATGTTCTAAAAAGAATACTTAAAAATGATAGTATACAAAAATATAGCAAAAAGAGTGAAATAACGAAATCTGTGTTTGGATTAAAAGGACAGGCTCGTCAAAGCAGAAACATAATTAGAAAGAATAATGTAATTGTAAACGAAATAATAAAGTTCTATAACCAGGACGATGTGAGCCGAGCAACAGCTGGGAAAAAAGAATTTAAAAGTAAAGGTAAAATTAAAAAACAAAAGCGATACCTACTAGGAACTTTGAAGGCACTTTACAAAAAATACAGAATGAACGGAGGTAGAGCAAAAAAATCATCGTTCCAAAAGTACAAGCCTTTCTATGTAGTATCACCGAAACTTTCTGATAGAGAAACATGTGGGTGCATCAAGCATGAAAACTTCTTCATGAAAGTTAAGAAGTTACATTCTTTAGGAATGATTAAGAAAACCGAGATAAATGAAATCTTATTAGAAGTGGTATGTGATTTGGATTCTAAAGAATGCGCCTATGGAGAATGTTCGACGTGCAGCAATGAATCCTTAAAGTTTAACGGGGACACTTGTTATATGAATGAAATTGTTACTTGGAATGAATTTGCTATGCAGACACATGAATATATTAATAAAAACGATGGCCAAAAAGTGAGCACAAAGAAGATGGCGAAAAAAGAAGTTCAGGGCACATTGAAATCACTGACAGAATTCTTTAATAACGAACTTAAAATAATGAGAAAACATGCGTTCAATATTAAACACCAGTACTCACAATATTTATCGTGTATTAAAAACTTGAAATCTACTGAAGTGGCCATTCACATCGACTTTAGTGAAAATTACGTGTGTAAACTGTCAACTGAAGTGCAGTCCATGCACTTCGGTGCATCTAAATCACAAGTAACCATCCATACTGGCGTTCTGTACGTCAAAGAAAAAAAACCACAATCATTCGCTTCCATATCGCCCTCCACTGAACATGGCCCTGAGGCAATTTGGGCACATTTAAAACCTATATTGAACTATGTGAGGGAAAATTATCCGCTCGTTAATGCAGTGCATTTCTTTTCCGATGGCCCAGCCACCCAATACAAACAAAAAAAGAACTTTTTTTTGTTTACGAAGTACATGAAGGATCTGGGATTCCCCCATTCAACCTGGAATTTCAGTGAATCTGCTCATGGAAAGGGAGCTGCTGATGGAGTTGGAGGGGGTCTCAAACGCAGACTAGATGACTATGTTAAGCATGGTATTGACATACCAGACGCTTACACGGCCTATACACTTCTTAAAAACTCTGACACATCTGTAATGACTTTCTACATCGAAGAAGATGACATTGCTAAATACTGTATAGAAGAAGATTTAACGCCGGTTCCTCAGACAATGAATTTACATCAAATAGCCAACACTGAAACAACTAACGTCATACGATTTAGATGTTTAAGCTGCTTTTGTGGCGATTCATATAGAGGTTATTGTGAATGCTTTGATGTGAAGAATCACCAGCTTGTAGTCATTAATAACAAAAATGATAAAAACAAAACAAATAAATCTAATTTAAAAAGTGGAGATGATGAGGCAAATCAAGTGGAGAAAGGAAAAAAAAAAACAAAAGTGACCATCCTATCGGAAATTCGATACACGGCAGAGAACATGGCATATGACAATTTACAAAATTTTGGACCAATAAACCTTCAGAAAATGCAGAAAATAGACAAAAAATTAGACCTGTTCAGTAGAAACCTAAATCACGAAAAGGAAAACATAAATTACGACAATCCTGTACCATCTACTTCAGGAACAGGGAATACACAAAGTAACCGGACTACTGCGATAAAAAAGCGACCAGTTATGGTTTCTGTAACTAATCCCGATGACAGCTGTACTGACGATGACGACCAGTATTCATTGCATGACGAATCGGAGTTGGAAGATTTTTATGAAGAGCCATTATCCGATACTGAAGAAGGTATTTCAAATCTTCCGTAATGTGCCAATCAATGAGTTTGGTGATTTTACTAATTAACTATTACAATATTACAATAAAATTATTTAAAATTTTACAGAAGTAGAAGAGAAGACTTACAGTTCTACTCAGAATAATAATAATGAAGATGCCGAAAATATTAAGACTGCAACAGATAATGATGAAAAAAAGCAGTGTACCACTTCAGCAGGTAAAAATAAATTCGTTATCTTACTCCTACATCTTCCGAAACAAATTTTACTGTTACATATTATATAATTTTATTTATTTACAGGGGAAGAAGAAAATATTAAAGAAAGTACCAAAGAAACCAAAGAAAAACTTTATTATAATATTGATGATAGTGTAATTGTAAGATATTACCTTAGAAATAAGTGGAAATATTATGTAGGTTTCGTTGAAACAATAAATCATGAAGAGAATGGCATATTTTATGCTATAAGGTTTTTAAAGACGATTCATAAACCCAGACTTAAATTCGTTGCCACTAAAAAAGATCGTGATTTTGTACCTGAAATTTCGATAGTAAAAAAAGTTGAGTTAGAATTTGATTCCAAAGAGTACTTTATAAAAGATGATAATAGTTCAGACCAAACTTATTTCTGTTAAAAACCTACATAATATTTAATATTACATTAAAAAAATACAGCCGAATTGAGTACCTCCCTCAATTTGGCTTTTTATTAGGTACCTCATAACGTCATTTATGAATCGATTTGGAAAATATGTTTTTCATGTGAAAGGGAGTTTCCGATTGGTCCCATATAAATTTCATCAAAATCGGTTCAGTATTTTTTTTCCTATATTACGTATTTTTTCTTCTTGGGCTATGTAGACGACATCATGGTTCCTTAATTAATAACTTCTAGTTACAATCTAAAAAATTGTTTCGTGACAAGAATTTGTGTGATACAACTAACAAGTGTAAAATAAAAAACTTTCTTCGAAAAAAACCACCTTATTCTAAAAAGACACTGAAAAAGTTTACAATAACTTTACTTTCGAAAGTCGGTGGCTTTGTTTGTTTTATTGAGTTTTTGCCACCGATTTCCGAAAGTAAAGTTATTTTTGCCTTTTTTAGTATCTTTTTGGAATTATTATTAATTAATAATTATTATAATTACAATTTTGACAAAATAAACGTTGACTTTTATTTCTATACTGTAATGATGTAAGCTAAGCTTTATAATGGTCATGTACGTAACAATCGAGTCATGTGCGTAACGTGTGTTATGATGTCATGAATGTTACTGTACAATTATTCGCGGTCATACCCATTTATTACCGCATTAAGCCTAATTGGCTGACCAAGGTAGGCCTGTCTAGAAAATTACGTCTTCTCGCGAGAGGAGTCATTATTTCGTAATGAAGATAGATTACTAGATATGACTACAAGTATTATCACTCGTATATTATATGGATTAAGCATTGATACAACTTAAATCACTGAATGTTTCAGTAATTTAATTATCACTTCTTAGCGGAAATCTAAGTAATAGTTCACCTATGCCTTCTCTTTCACAGTTTACGGACGTCAATATAATTATGAACTTATATTCAATGCCTTCACATTTTTCATATTGATTAAATAGTATCACCATGACATCACGGGTCATCGAAACAAATAGATTTCAATTTGAATCAATTAAATTTTCATTTTTAGCTCGCTGATCTAACATTGGTGTTATTCTAATTAGTGGCCTAACACCTTATTAGCCAAGGGAATATAGACTATGATATTCATAAAATAAAAGTGAATTTCGTTAAAATGGCAAGTGATATTGGCTTCTTACTAAACACCAAAATCGCGGGACGGGGTGAAAAGCCATTATACTATGGCAACATTTTAAATAAAATAAAAAATATAATGATTCACATTTTTTATTCAGGGACCTCTGTATTTTCCCACCTTTTTTATTAGAAGGTAGGTTTTTTTTACCCAGTCACACAGGTAATATCGCACAGTTTTCATGTAGCCACTACGGCCCTACATGGCTAACGTGACCAGACGTCCCGTTTTGAACGGGACTGTCCCTTTTTATAATTACGCGTCCCGGTGTCCCAGAAATGAACTCTGGGACGCAAAATTGTCCCGTTTTCGGAAAAAAAAAAAAAATTCGCGAAAATTTGAGTAGTCGAGCCGGCCGAGCGGCCGCCGCGCCACCGCTTCGAGTTCTTCGATGTTAAACTTTTTCAAGAAATCGGATGCGCCAACTTCAAAAGATTTGGATATCGCCGCGGCAGAAGGCGTCTGGGCTTATCACACAATACAATAAAACCACAGTTTTCGATCTAATGATTGTGCATCGAAATTAATTCAATCATGTTTTGAACCCAAATTTACATGTGCACGTACGAAATCAAAAGCTATTGTAGTAAATGTTTTGACGCCCACAGCGATGAAAGAATTAAAAGATGATCTTAATAAGTCCAATTGTATTACTATACTAAACGACCGACGCTTCAAACCACGGTAACAAGAAAATATACCCTATTGTAGTGCGCTATTTTCAACCTTTCGTAGGTGTGCAAGTAAAAATTTTAGATCTCCAAGACCAACCAGGTGAGACTTCAGTAGGCCAATTCTCGTACTTAAAAAAACGTTCAAATTCAAGTCGCAATCTCATCTCAGCGACAATCAATGTCAAAAACCTGTCAAAAATGTATGTAAATTGATAGTAATTTTGACAGATTGAGACTGAGATTAGAATGCGAACGGTCTTAAAAATACGGGAATTGCCCCTCGTCAATTATTTAAATCAAGTGTTGACAGATAATAATTTGACAGCAAAAGTGGTGGCATTTTGTGGGGACAACGCCAACGTCAATTTCGGAGGCGCGGCTAGGCGAGGAACTAACAATGTGTTTACGAAATTACAATCATTTCTGAAAAAGCCCTTAATAGGTATCGGATGTGGAGCCCATGTTATTCACAATGCAATAAAGTCTGCTGCAGATGGGCTACCCTTAGATTATGAAAGCATTATTGTGAATATATATATATTTTTTTTATATTTACACGATTCGAGTTGAAGCTCTAAAGGAGTTTTGCGCCGAAACTGAAACGGAATATCAACAAATGCTCGGCTAATGCAAAACCAGATGGCTTGCTCTTATGCCTGCCTTGGAAAGGGTTTTAAAAATTTATCAGCCATTAAAAAACTACTTTTTGACTATTGAAAAATGTCCCCTGTTACTAAAAACTTTTTTGAAGATCCCACAACCGAATTGTGGCTTTATTTTTTACACGCTCAGTCAGCAAGTTTTCATCAAGCTGTATTGAAACTTGAAGGTCAGACTGTATCGGCAATTTAAGCTGCAACAGAAATCAATCAACTAAAAGACAATTTGACTCAAAAACAGACCAATCAGTTTCTTCCATTAAAATTTACGGTCCGTCAATTAATGGTGAAATTGAAAGATAATGGTACTGATATAGATGAAGAGTTTGTGAAAAGGACGGCTACAGAATTTTATAAAACAAGCAGTGAATATCTGGAGCAGTAGACTTGCTTTCTTACCAAAGAAAAGGAGAGATTTTATTGGGCAGAATTAAAAAAGGTCCCCGCAAGGGATGACGTTCAGAAATCTTTGGATGTATTAATTGAAAAGGAATATATTGACCGTGATAAAGATACAAAAGTTTTTGACGAATTTTCATTAATTTCTAACTATGTACATTACATCGCAAAAAGTAACCGAATGGAATAATCTAAATGTTTCCACGGAAACTCGTTGGGTGGAAGTATTCAAACACTTTCACGCCAACAATCTATAGCATGAAAACTTTTCTATTTTAATTGAATATATTTTATGTTTGCCTGCTACAAATGCTCCAATAGAAAGAGTATTTTCTATGATGAACAAATTGTAGATATCTGAGAAAACCCAGTTACAAATTTCAGTTCTAAAGGCGATGTTGATAATTAAGGTGAATATAAAAAAAACGTGCCAAGAGTTTCATTCTTACTTAAAATCTTCACCCGCTATATTAAAGCAAATTTGTTCCTCTGACAAAATATAAATATAACTAATCATTTTGGGTATATCTTTTAATGCGTAACTTTTAGGCTAACTAACTTTTTCAGAATAAATAACTTAAAAAAAGTGTTTTTTTTCAATAACTCCCTGTTAATTGACCTAAATAAACCAATGTCCCGTTTTGAGTCAAAGAATAAATGGTCACGTTATACATGGCTCAAGTCGACAAGACTGCTTCTAAACTGCAAGTCCCTATTAAAAGTTTTCCGGTGGTACAATCCCCTTTATATTTATGACAGCACCTAGTCATACAGTAGATTAACTACAAGACATTAAAAGCACTTACAATTTTACATTTGATCACCCCGCCCGCGCAAAACGCTTACCTACGTTAATGTCGCCAAGATATCTAAATTGAAATAATTTTATTATTGCTCTGGATACAAGAGGAATGAACCGTGTTTAGGCACTGATTATTATATGACATGCTATTTATACAAAGCTTGCTACTGTTATAGGAATAATTAGACACCCCGATTATCACTTTAAAGTATGGAAAAATAAGTCTGGGCTTCACTTTTCAAGATGAAAGAAACAACTGACTTTTGAGTAGATTGGTGCTTACACTACAACATCAATTCATACCGTTAGGGTTTCGTAGTCAAACGGTAAAAACGGAACGCTCATAATTTCGTCATGTTCGTCTGTCCGTCCGTCTGAACGTCCGCCTGGACCTTATACAGTCATTTTACTCGGAGACTAGTGAAATTTGAAAAAAAAACCATTAGGGGTGGCTCCACCACACAAGGTTGAAACAAAACAACGCACGTAAGCATGTGGGGGTATCGATGGATCTCATTAAAACGATTATGATGTTCCTAAGTGACTTTTTTAATTAAGTCAATAGTTTAAGAGACATAGGATCTTTCCGGTCACAACCGCTGATAACTTTGTTTTGCATAGTTTTTTCGAGAAATACTATGAAGGTACATGTACGGTAAAAACAAGATAAACAAACTTGTTTTTACCGTACATGCGTAAAGATTCATCCGATACGAAACCCTTCGCACTTGCCCGGTTTTGTTAAAATGTATAGATATAGTAATCATACTCCATTTTACAAGGTTTTAAGGAAAGCCAATAATTTTCAATTCAAGTTTCATCGAAGTACTTGGTGTTGACTCAGAGCTTAACTTTATTTAAAAAAGATATTACATAAATTGAAATGCTCTAATAAGGGTTGAGCTCCTAAATAACAATTCTGTAGAACAAAAGCATGCATCCTGAGCATAAGGAAATATCTATCAAACATCTATCTATCTATACATTTTATAAATTAAAGTTGCTTTTCGCGTCTGTCTGTGCGATCGGTTGTTCTTTTAAAGTTCACAACGCATTTTGATACGGTTTTCACAATCACTTAGAGAATTTATTCCGGAAGGTTTATGTAGGTATATTACATTAATTTTAAAACTACACCTATTAAGGAAAACTCGATGATTTGTCAAGTAGAAACCGCGAAACACTCGCGGTCGCTAGTTCTTGATAATTTTATTATGACATATTAATAAATTGTTTACCAGTCTAGGTGATTATTGCTGAACATCCTTCATTCCACTTTTAAACAGAGCTGTTATGGCCACTCAATGTGATTTTTGATACAAAATTGTCATGCTATTATTTTCTATCAAGCCAAGGCTTTTGCAAGCAAACTCGCGACTCAACTCCCAGTGTGGGATATTTATCTACTTAAGTAATTTTGGTGTCTCATGCAAATTGTTTATGTTCATATTATGTCAAGAATGATTTTGCTTGCAATAGATCTCGGCACACTTTCGAGATCCAATTGTCTGCCAAATCATGAGGTAGTCATGTTGTCCATATCTTTGTGCAATAGAGGATCAAGCACCAATGTTACTAGAATGAAAAATAGCAGATCCTTGCCCACATTACTATAATGTTAAGACTTACAATACAAAAATTCATAATATTCATAAGTATGTCAAGAAGTAAGAACAATTAAATACTGATTTTTTGCTCAATATCAATGTTCCAGAAAAAAAATTTATCACTTTATCCTATATTTACAAAAAGGATTTTTACACTATGGCGAAAGTGCAGTGTATAAAAATATATATGACGGAAGTAAATTTTCATAATTCGCGATCTCTGGTGTTGACTGGCAGACAGAAGGTATCATGGACTGTAACACTGGCTGCGTCTACCTAACTAACGATTGAGCCTGACTCCAATAATGATAAATGAGTATTGACAATGATAAGCATTATCATTTATTCAGCACTTATTGCTTATCCTAAATGTACTTGGACTAAATTAATAGTACAATTACTAGCCACAGAGCTGCCTTGCTGGAGACGGTCGGCCCAGCCAGTCACTGATTCACATCCTACTATAGAATATTTACATCAGAATTTCACCGTTCTATGTGTGTTCATATTACACTAGTAAACGTCAATACCGCCAAAACTAAACATTTCACGAAGAAGGCGATTACCATTTCACTTTTTACTTAATTTACAAGGCCAGCAGAGTCTCTAGTTACATGTTTGTGTCACTGTGATGTATCATAATAAATAAGTCCGCTTACGCACTATAAAGTCTGAACGGAAGAAGTTCACAACCGATTACGGCGGTTCCTAATTGCCCTAAGGCGCGCTCTGCGCAACCTCTCGGATTATATGTCCCCATTTTGACTAATCCCAATCCGCTTGATGAACTCCTCCTGCAGCATCACAGTTTTGATCATGTTAGGGTGTGCACCATAAGCAATAGCCTGGTCTGGGGTCGAGCAGTATTGATGGGCACCATCTGTAAGCATCACTCCTTGTCCATTGCTCAATGAGGCAGTTGACTCAATAGAGTTCCAATATGTTTCACTAGGCGAGCTGCTGTTCACACCAGGAGGGGGGGCAGCTGGCGCACCCGTATACCTAAAGTAGGGGTTCTTCAAATCCAAAGTGTTTGATGACGAGATGTTAGTGCCTTCTAGGTTGATCTCCATGGTAACATCGTAACTCTGACGTTTATTTGCCATCAGTAACACACGGCCTGTGAGTGCTTGACCTTGTTTGGCAAAAATAGGTGTCTCTAACAGGCATCGTACCTGATACCAATGTGTGAGTGGCTCCGTGGGTGCAGTTGATAGCCATATATGCTGTGTGGCACCAGCAAACAGTACGTCAAACCAGAATGCCAGTCCATGGCATGTACCCGACTGTGTGAGTTCAAATCTGAAGGGAATTTCAATTCTATGTAAGTCTGTCTCATGTGCATTCAAGAAATCAACTACATGTCTTTCTGACCGTGCCATACAGATACGAATATCAAATGTGTCTACAATAGGCTGTCTAAAGTACTCCTTCATGGCCGCTGTGCGCAATGCACTCAAGTCTACACCATGGAAGCATGTTTGGTACCAAAAGTTGGCCTTATTGTACTGCTCCATAAACAAGGCATCATCAGTGAATGGTGCTATGTGTAAGTCTCCTCTCGTTGGATACATGTTACCATTTGGTTTCAGCCACTTCTTCGCATGAAGATACGTTTCTAACATACGCTCATTGTACAACATATAGCCCATAGGCTCTGAAATTATCACATCTACACTCTCGGGTAGCTCAATTTCCTCGATCTTTCCCGCGACCACGGAGATGCGGTCTTGTAGTCCGTTTGCTCTCACTAACGCCTGCGCGTGGTGGGCCATGTTACTCGCTTCTACCGCGTACACTTTACGAGCACCCGCCTGAGCAGCGAAGAACGACAGAATACCTGAGCCCGCTCCCACATCCAACACCACTTTGTTCTTGAAGTCATTGATGTTGGACAGTATGGCGCGCTGGTACGTGCTCGTTCTCACGTAGTCTTGCATCATATTCTGCTGCTGACTCAGGTAACCGTAAAACTGGAAGTACTGCATCGCCGACGAGTCCTCGGTGCGCACCGTGAACACCGACGACGACCTGCCTGCCTTGCACTTCGTAACAAGCAGGTGGAAGGCCTGACAGTCAGCGTCTGACGCGAACTTGAAGAATAGCGTTTCATTGTCAATCGTGAAGATGTACGATTGACCCGCTACGCGCGAACACTCACTCTGGCTGTGCACAGGAAACTCGAGCACCTCCTGTGCTAGCACTGGGTCCGCACGAAACACTTTTACACTCAACCCCTGCGGGTCGTAATCCACGTTTACGTTTGTTGGAAAATTGAAGCGCGCTGTGAGTGCACCCTCGCCACTCACCGTCGACACCGTCACCGCGCGAAACGTGTTCGCCATTTTATTAATGTGTACGCGGACTCGCGGCTAAAGTTGATATTGTCCACACGCGTTACGGCAAACAAAGAAAAATGTCGTTGAGAAGTTCAGGAGGCCGGCGTAAAATCGATCATTCACAAACTTCCTCCTTCTTTTGTCTATGGTTGGCAGCGTGCTGTTTTATTTTGACTTTTTTACGCGAACTGTATTAACGCACAGATAAATCGGATACAGCCAATTCCGAATAAATAATATCCTAATAATCGAAATGAAGCTAGATTCTATAATTAAAATACATGGCATTTTTATTTACTACTCCAACAAACTCTATAAATTCAAAATAAGCACTGAATTAAGAGAGAAAGAAAAATATAACTTGTAACCGTCTAGCATTTATTTTTATATACCGTGTTTTTTCGAAAGAGCATAATAAACTAATGTTAAAAAAATTGTTTGTGTATTGGGTTATCGACTGGGTTCATTATATTCAAATGGAGGTACTACATTATCCCAAAGTTGAATCTGAAAGTCTATGGTTTCTGGACGTTTAATGACTCTTCACTATCAATGACTAAAGAATTTCACTTTATGTACATTTGGGTAGACCATTGAGCTAGGAAATAGAAGTCAATGGGGTAGACCACTGACCTCTATAGAGGTCAGTGGGGTAGACCCTCTTATTCTTTAGTCATTGGGTAGACCGCGAAAAATTTTTTATAAGTTTTTTGCAATTTGGTAGGTCGGTGTCAGGCACAGACTACAATTTAATATAGGTGTCAGGCGTAGACAGAGAATGGTGTCAGGTTATAGGCTGAAGCCAAACGAGCGTAATTTTTTGAGTTGTGAGTTGCGTAATTTCGGTCGCGTAATTTCTGCTGCATTCGGTTTCATACAAAAGTCCTGTTTCATTCACACGGCGACGCAAAATGAGTTGTCTGCCAACTCACACGCATTATTCGGACCGAATTGAGTTTGCAGGGGGCGAGGGGGCTGACGCGGGCCGAGCAAAGCGTCAGTCACAATAATTAGGTACCGTCAAATGGGGTTACTTTGATACTACGGGGTTACTTTGATAACAACTTTAGGCTTATGAAAAACTTAATTTTATAATAACTACAACGCTATAATACAAAGAAACTATCAGTAGTGCCAAGTACTGATAGTTTATTTTTTAACTGGTGTTGTAGATATTATAAAATTAAGTTTTTCATAAGCCTAAAGTTGTTATCAAAGTAACCCCGTAGTATCAAAGTAACCCCATTTGACCGTACTATACTCTTTGGTCAGTCAGATACATTTTGCGTGAGAGTCGACACGTGTTTTTACTCACAAAATGCTGGACACTTTAAAATGGATTTTAACGTTAAAATAATATCGTTTGCTGCCAAAAAGGACTCTTAAATGTATTTACTGTATTATAATTAACGATTAAGTGCCGTTGTTGGCAACAAACTATATTATTTCAACGTTAAAATCCATTTTAGTTTCGTGCCGATTAACCCCTGCGTCCCGATTAACCCCGTTTTACGGTACCTACTTATTTATTACCATATTTTTATTGATTCGAAATTGATAATGACATTAAATTTTATTTTAATTATTTTGAGAACGCGTCCTTAATAGTAAAATATCAGAACGTATCAGAATACTGAATTCATTCTCTCTTGCCAGGGTAACCAACCGGTAACGCTCATCCTACTTCACTGACCAAGTAATTTAAAAAAATCTCTGATGCCTATCGCAGAATTTGATGCCCTTGTTCTAGTTGGAATTGGTCGAGTAGATCGTAGTTGACACTGTAGAAACTCGCCGTCAAAGTTAGCTCCAACTCTTCTTCGCACGAAATTGTGCAAAATGCATGTAGCTTTAACAATTTCAATGGCAAAATCAGGGTTAACTTGTATTGTTGAATGAAGTACCCTCCATTTATTTGTCAATATGCCAAAAGCACATTCCACACATCGCCGTGCTCTACTAAGACGATAATAATAATTGAAAATACGTTTGTCTTTGTCGAGGTTTCTGTTTGGATACGGACGCATCATATTCCTATGTAAACCAAACGCCTCATCTCCAACAATAACAAAAGGTTGGGGGTTCTCAATATAATTGGGTAAACTTCTGTCTACCAGTAAATTTAAATCGTTTCTGTAAAACTTTTTACCCAATTCAGACTTTCTAAAAACACTGTTATCTGATTCTTTTCCATAATCACCAACATTGATCGTTGTAAAACAGCAGTTTGCATCCGCCACAGCCATCAGCACGATGGAGAAGAACTTTTTATAATTAAAATAATTTGAGCCACTGTGTGAAGGTGATTTTATTCTGATGTGTTTACCAGCGACAACAAATTTCCCGAATTGCGTTGGAGCTGCCAACGCAATTCGGGAAATTTGTTTTTTTTTTATAAAAAAAACTTCGGCATTTGTATTCCAGATACATTCATTTGGATCTGGCATTTCATGTGGCTGAAGTACGTTCCATATTTGTAGATATACAAGTTTGCTTGATAATATCACTAGCAGTAGAGCGCCCAATCAAAAAGTCTGCGCTTATCGTATTTAAATCAATACCTTTAGCAAGATACCTGAAAAAAAATTATGAAATAAATTATAAAAATACATACAGTACATAATAATTAAAATAATATACACAATTAAAAATATTCCAATATAATAAACAGTTATAATTTTTATTTTTAGTAAACTTTCTGCTAATGAAATGGAAAACAGCAAGATACTATTATATCCGTCCTATCTCAACCGCTTTCATCGCAGCCAGCGTCAATGGAAACATCTGTATACCAAAACCTACCGTCGACATCAAAGCAGACAGTGTCATCGCAACCATCGGTGTCCCGAACAAAAGATAAAAACCAAAAAATGACACCATTTCAAGAATCTCTTCTCCATAATTTTAAGATTGATGATGACCCTAATCCACATTTATTATTATCTTTTTTGCCGCAGATGTCAAAAACGTCACAGAGACAAAACTTTGAATTTCGCATGGAAATTATGAAAGCTTTAAATAAAGTGAAGTATCGAATTGCAGATCAGCCCACGCAATCAAACTGGCCTCGATTTCCATCACGTTTTTCTGAATCACACAATAGCAATCAATACATCCCGTCACCAATCAACACAGGATACACCACAAATGAATATAATGAAACCAATCAATACACTCAATCTAATACGAGAACTGCTGCACTGCGTGTCGCGGGTTCGATTCCCGCACGGAACAAATATTTGTATGACCTACAAGTAGTTTTTCCGGGTCTGGCTGTTTGTGTATGTGAGTTTAAATGTTTGTAAACGCACCCACGATATTGGAGAAATTCCTAGTAGGGGCAACGTTTTTAAAAAAAAAGGAAAAAAAAATAAGAATATTAGGTATAAATACATTTGATGAAACATAATAAACAGCATCAAGTTATGTTTTGTAATACAATGTTTGTAAAACTTTAAATACACACATCAAAAGTGTCTAGGGATCAAGCATTTTTATGCGGATTTCTTGAGATTAAGATGTGGCTTTGTAATAAATTTATGATTTTATAAATTTATATGGATCCTTTTTGGTGCATTTCATAATTTGAATCAGGAACTGTGAATCAAATTCGAGTAAAAGATGAAAATCAGCTGTCAATATTTTCCCTATAAAAACATACAACGCATTGAAGACATTATTAGTGCTACTGTTTCCCTACTACTGATTAAAACCAACGTTATTATGGAGCGGCGACGTCATTTAAGCAGGGAAGAAATGCTCAGAGCCGTGGGAATGATAGAAGCTGGTTCCCGGCAACGTACTGTGGCTTTAGCTCTGAATACAAGTCAGAGTGTTATCAGTCGACTTTGGACACGTTACCGAAGCACTGGTACCGTGGCTGAGCGCCATGGAGGACGGTATCGCTGCACCACACGGAGACAAGACCGATACATTCAAATTTTAACTCGAAGAGCTCCAACAATAACCGCCATGATGTTAGCCGTGAGGCTTCATCACTCTTCAGGGAACTTAATTAGCGACCAAACAGTCAGAAACCGCTTGCATGAAGTGAACCTTCATTCCCGAAGACCGCTACGGGTACCACCTATAGCAATGCACAATCGTAGGATTCGATATCAATGGGCTCTTGAACACAGAAATTGGGCAGAAGAACAATGGCGTTTCGTGTGCTTTTCTGATGAGTCTCGTTTTGGTATGAGACCGGATACAAGACGTATACGACACTGGAGAACCCCTGGACGCCAACAGCGATTAAAATCCTGCCAGGAAGTCCATCCTTATAGTGGTGGAACCATCATGGTATGGGCGGGTATTTGGATCGGCGGAAGAACTGAGTTGATTTGGATCAGAGGCAACCTCAACGCTCAAATTTATGCTGAGACGATTGTATCAGACGTCATCGTTCCTCTACAAGTGCAAATCGGTCCCTTATTTCAGTTAATGCATGATAATGCACGACCGCACACCGCAAGAGTTGTAAGACAGACTCTCGCCGCAGCTAACATCAATGTCCTGCCCTGGCCTGCTCAGTCGCCAGACTTGAACCCGATTGAGCATGCATGGGATATGCTACAGAGAAGAGCTCTGCCGAATATGGAGGGTATCCAGTCGCAAGAAGACCTTTTTTTGTTGTTGCAACGAACATGGGCGGCCATTCCACAGCGTGATTTGGATGAACTCATTTTGAGTATGCCAAACCGATGTTCTTGTGTTGTTAGTGTTCGCGGTAGAAACACGGATTATTAATTGTTTAAGTTACCCAATAAAATTTTAAAGAAAACTGTTATTTCAGTCTTTTTTTCGAACTTTTGTGTTAGTGGTTCAAATGTCAAAAATCCCTTTATTAGGAAAATGGCAAATTTCTTTATTAATGCAAAGGTGACTTGGTTTATCGTTACTGTGACAAACGAAAACACTTTATTTTATGAATCCTTAAAGAAAATTTTAATTAATATCAATCAGGAGAAAAGTTATTGCAAAAATATATGTTGATCCCTAGACACTTTTGATGTGTGTATTATTAAACACTTATTATTCTTATTAGTCTTTCCTCCGGACTGATGGCTAATCTCGTTTGTATTTGATTTAGTAATAAAAGGTTTTAAGAGTTGTAGTAATTCTTGAAAAACATGCAATGGCAAAAATGATAGTACTTTTCAAATATATCTGAATTTGCAAAACGTTCATATAAAGTGTGGAACTGTCCAAGCATCAGTATTTCACTATTAAGCGGAATTACCCAGCATGTTTTTCTGGCATTATCTACTTCTTCGTCTTCTAAATATGCTTCGAAAATACACAAAATTTTCAACGGTTCCATTGCACGACACAAACATCCGCTATAAACGTTCGATAGTAACTGAAGAAAATGCGCTCGTCTGGCATCCCAACAGAATTTCTGCCAGGCAGAATTTCTGCGACCGAAATTCTGCGACTCACGACTCACAAAATTACGCTCGTTTGGCCTCGCCCATAATTACGATAAAAACATGATTTGCGACGGCACCGTAACGAATATCTATTTACAGAGTTATAATCATCAATATAACTTACTAAGTTCGAAATTTTTATTTGTCCAAGTAAGTACTTACATTATTTTTTTTAAGTTGGTCGATTATTACTCGATAAAGCCTACTTGACACACTGACAACCTCAGTACTAGATTTTCATTAAATGTTCAGGGGAAGTCCAGAAAACGTTGTTTCGGGCTTTGTTATATTGATAATATGCTCCCGGAATCTCAATTGAGTATACATACGAACAAGGTCTCGCACTGTCTCCTCCCTTTTCATAGGCACGTCGTCCACTTTGTAGTTGTGGTGGAGAGGTACTCTTGCACCGAGTGAATGTTAGAATGGAACATTTCGTAACATTGAATTGCAGTTTGTTCTTTCGACTCCACTCAACTACTCGCTCAATGTCTTGCTGCAGACGGTGACAGTCGTCCTGGTTTTCGATAGCCAGCAGCAACTTGAGGTCGTCTGCAAATAGCAGACATCTGGTATCTCTTATTACGTCAGGCAAGTCATTGATCATTATTTTGAATTCTAACGGCCCTAAATTGCTACCTTGACTCACTCCAGACCTAGTGCAGCAAAACCTACATGTTTGAGTTACTGAAGTGAAAAGATAATTGTTATTTTATGGTTGATTATAATTAGGTATTGAAGTAGAAGCAGATAATAATAATAAAATAAAACATGCATTGTTTTTTTTATACATTTTTAAAGTTACCTACCGCCAAAAAAATATAAAGTGCCAAATTACTCGGACATGGTTGACATTTGCATAGGGGTCATAAGGGGTAATTTGGTTGCAAATAACCTCCCCTACATCCCCTTGATGGATTGCCGTCATATTACCAATAACCCTGTTTATAATAATATACAGTGGCAGGGACATCGACACAAACTGTAACCATGAATTTAGCACATGATAATACCACCTAGCGTAGAAATTAGTCGTCGGTTAGCAACAAACGAAAACAGCTGTTTCATAGAAAAAATCAATACCTACGCGGTCAAAATACAGGCTGTTTTTGACAGCCCTCCACAAAAACACAGGATTGATTCAGCTCCTTATTCTGAATCATATCCCACTGCAAATTTTCTCTGGAAAAAAAAAATTATGCCGTAACGTAACGTAATAAAAGACGCGGCCCAGGTGCGCCGGGGAACGCGCGGGGGGCGGGGGCAGCCTCGCTCAAGCTCGCGGCGCTGCCGTCCGCTACGTGCGTTTTGCCACGGTAACGATACATTGCGTGTGAGGTAAGTGATCACGATGTCCCCCCATAAAACAAATCTGGTTTTTTGGATTCCCTTAATGTTCCTGAAAGAATTTCATGTACCGGTCATCTTAATATGATGTACTGAAGCCACCCTATCAGTTTGCGGAGGGCTGTCAAAAACACCCTGTATATGAAACAGCATTTTTTTTAATAACCAACGAAAGATATCAACGCATCGGGTTTCAGAACCATGTACTGAAATCATGATAAAAAGTTGCGTGTCGATGTTCCTACCACCCTGTATAATAAAGCGAAGCAGTAATGGTCGCGAAGGAGGCGGAACGCGTGAGGGAAGGGCAAAATTCGCGCCCTCACGCCCCTAGTCGCCGCAGGTGACGCCCTGGACGTCGGGAATCCCAGGCCGATTCCCAGCCACCGTAGGCGCGGGCTTGCGGACGGCGAGGAATGGGTAGCTCGCCGTCCGATAAGGAACAGGCCCGGATCGACGGCGCGTTGTGTCCCACGCGCGCCTCAAAGAGATGTCAGCAACAATGACGGGGTCCGCTAGGGCCGATGCCTGCCAGGGTTGCGGGAAAGTCCGAAAGGGTTACTGTGGCTCTGGCACAGGCAACTGAAGGAAGACGGGTGGGTTTTAGTCCATAGATTAATATACCGTATTTTAGTCAGTAAGAATCTGACACGCCCTCCCGCTCCGCCCAGAGCGGGAGAAGTTATTTATTGTTATTTATGATTTCCCAAAAAAAGGGAGGAGGGGGGGGGGGGTTCAGAATCATGTACTGAAATCATGGTAAAAGGTTGTGCGCCGATGTCACTGCCACCCTGTATAATATTTATGTTACACATAAAAACAGAAAATACTCAAAATATTTATTGCTAAAACTTATTACTTAAAATAACACATTAAATAAAATATTCTATAATTACATTAAATACCTGATATAATTTAACAAAATAATCACAGATGAAACATTAATTTCCTACGTCAATTAAATTCCAAAATTACAAGTTCCTACTTTTGTTATATTTATAATTTTACAGATTCTATACCGAGTTTATAAACAAAATAAATAGTTGTTTTTATCTCAAAATTCAACATGATGTATGGGGGCATAGTTAATCTGATTGATGCAAGCATTAACAAAAAGCTTGAAAATACAGCGAATTTAATATACAAAAGAAAAATCTTGCATGTCCTCAGTGACGTTAAGTGGCAGTAGCCAACATTTGCGCCATCATCGTATAGATAAGAGTTGTTTTATAAAGCTAGGACATACCACATTTTTTTTAAGTAGCCAATGAGCACGCCTATGGCGTGGTGTATTGTTAGTGTGGTTCTGCCATTATTCAAGAGAATTCATGGGTTACAAAAATTGCACAATGTTTTTTGGCAACATGTTTTTGTGTAATGAATAAGAAACGTATTGCTGGCAACATTTGATACAAGTTGAGAGCGAGTGTTGCCAGCAACATAAGATTTCCTTGAGGGGCTTTACATATATACAAATACTACATTTTGCTATTAATGTAACAATATTAAATATGGAATCACTAATACATAATATTGCGCGATCGTCAAAGCTGCCAACACAATATTTACAATTTCAAACATTCTAAAACATTAGGTATAGTATCACTTTTATATTTACACAACATTCTTAATAAATTAAGTTTCTTTTCATTTGTTTTAGAAGATTCTAGTTCGTATAGCGTACAGAGATTGATGAGAAGACTTTCGTTGAGGCCCCTTTCAGGGTCCGAGTTGATGGCTTTCTGGAGAACTGAGATGGCTTCCTTTAGACGACCCATGTAGAGTAGGCAAACGGATAGGTTGTTTGCTACCTGTGGGAAAGAAGTATAATATATTTTATTATACAACAAAGAGTGAAAAACAAAAAAAGGGGTGGTTTTGTAGCTTAAGGCGATTTCTAGGAATTAAGGAAATTGTGGCAATTATTAAATAGATTCCGGTGCTAGAAGGATCTTTTGGTGCTTGAATGATTATTTATAGGAGGGCGCTGTCGGTAAATATTTTTGAAATTTTTATTGAAAAAACAAGATGGCGGCGTTTGTTCCAGCTTTGGCCACGCGCCAAAATCAAAAGTCATTTGTTAAAACTATGCTGACAATCAGCATTTTTTTAACGTCAAAATAACATAAGAAAGTCCCCCAAAACGCCCGCCCTTCACCACTTCCTAGTACTTTAGCTGGGAATAAGAAGTGGCGCAACAAACTCAGCACAGCTGTCTGTTCAGTTAGAAGAACTGGATTCTATACAGTAGTAAGTAATTAACATTACGAAACACAAAACATTAAATTACATTATTTGCCATATATTATACATAATATATTCAGCTAGCACACGCCAATATACCTACCAACAAAAATATTGAAAACTATACTCAAGAAGAAATAAATATTAAAAATTTAAACAGAACTTAATACATAATAAAAGCCTCCAGGCATAAAGGGCGTGCCCGCTTACATTTGCAATGCTGCATTATGTTTATATAGCTATAACGAAGTCCCTAATGGTAAACTAGGACCTTCGAAATAAAATAAAGAAACAGCTAATTACTAATAACAATAACAAAACCATAGTCAGCAAAAAAATCCTTTATACTACACCTGCTTGGAAAGTACCTTGATACTTTATCAAATTTACGGTAGAAAGTACGTCATTGCATATTGAACAAATATGCGGGAAGAAAACGCATCTGAGCGGGAGAGAAAAGTGTATGAAAATCCATTTCTTACGTGGTTTTTCTTTTTTAATTTTGGGTAAGACTATGCGCCGGTAACCTAAATATCAAAAGCCAAAAAGTTTTTACAGTGAGTTTTTTATCTCCAAGTTCGCAAAATGACACTGGCCACTAGCTGTGTGTTGGATGGTGTCGGGCTGGCAGTGCGACCCTGGCAGGATAAACCATTTGAAAAAAGAACATGTGAAAATTGCAGACGCCATTGGCGCCATTTCAATTAGTAAAGATCATGGTATAATAATATGCTTCGCCTGGTATTCTCTTCCCACGATGGCCTAAGACTACGTCACGATAAGTGTTGCCATTGATTGTCCGTTTCAGTAAATTTAGGGACTTTCTTAATTAGGTAATAAAATAAAATAAATTACTAACTAGCTTAACTATTTAGTAACTCTTGTGATTCATCTTTTTAGTTTTAAATTAATTAACATATTTAATTATTAGTTCATAATTGCTTTGATAAGTTGTAAAATGCATTTTGCTCGGGTAATTCAATCACACACAGTAGCCACACATCGGATTGACAAGTGACATACTGACAGCTCCCCATTTCATCACTATCGTCGTGTCGCTCATATCTATAGCGTTGTTTCGCTCGGTGAGCAAAATACTGTGGTTCCCAAACATTAGTTAGGTACTATAAAAACTGTGTAAAAACTGTGTTTGAAAGATACACAAGAAAAAAAATGGTTAAATGTTCCGTAATAAACTGTAAAAACAGAAGTAAAAAAGGCGGAGTAATAAGGTTTTTTTCTTTTCCCAAAGAAGAGATGATAGCAAATAAGTGGCTTCAATATTGTAGACCAAAAACAACAATAAGAACTGGTAAGTACCTTTCTACATATTATTTCATTTATCTACGGTTGCAAATTCCATATAAGGCATAGTTGTGCTAATTCGGCTGTACGCCCGAACATAACCTTTTTTTTTTTTTTTTTTTACGGGGGGAAATCCTCATGGACTACCTCCGCCTGGGGAAAAGGCGAAGGGGCGTGCCGGACTCTTACCGGCTAAAACCACCCCGGTGTCTCCTAGCACGTGCGCGCGGGGCCGCGGGAATCGAAATTCTTCCGCAGCCCCACACTAGTGCTGGCCCGGTCTGTCCGGGCCTCGTCTCCTGCACGGGGTAGTGAGGTGTTTAACTACCCCGTGCATCGCCTCAGAGGCGCGCGCCGACACCCGCGCGTGCCTTCTCCTCGGGTCCATCAAATAGGGGGCGAGGACTTCCCCAAGTCCCACGCCCCTGGACCCATTCATGGGGGCCGGAAAAGGGCGTTGTCCGCCCTTCTCCTGCGCCCGGTGCGCCTTCTGCGGCCGGGAAAGGGAGTCGAGATCTCCCTCTCCCGTTCCGCAGTTTCCTTCTGCGACATCACGTCCTCGCAGAAGGACACCACCGCGTCCCACGACTCTGCGCTACCGACCATCCTCCGCACTACGGCCGGCAGCGACAGATCGCCTCCTACTTCATTTGTGAGGACACGGCGCTGCTCCTCCCAAGCTACACACTCGGCGAGCGTGTGTTGCGCCGTGTCCTCCCCGCAATGGACGCAATGGTGGCACCGAGCGTCCGGCTCCCTGCCTATGCGGCACAGGTACTTGCCGAAGCAGCCGTGCCCCGACAGCACCTGCGTCACCCTAAACGACAGGGAGCCGTGCCTTCTCCCGAGCCAGTCGTCGAGTACTAGCCGGATCGCCTCGACGGTAGCGAGGCCGGCGGTAGGGCGCAGAAGCCTTAGCCGCCATTCCGCCACCAAGACCTGATGGAGCTCCACTCGGCGCAGCGCGATCTGCCGCTGCACCGGCCTCGAGCCCCGTGCCCGCTCTTCCTCGCGCCATCGATATAATGACGCGAGTACTTTCGCCTCTAGGTCCCAGGGCGGAGATCCGGCCAGGACACAAGCCGCCTCGTAGGAAATCGTGCGGTACCCGCGGACGACTCTGACGGCCATCGCCCTCTGCGGTTTGCGCAGAATGGCGAGAGTGCCGGCCGTCATGTCCATCGCCCACACAGGGGCCCCATACAGGGCCATGGACCGCACGATTCCCACGTACAACCGCCTACAGGCGGCGCTCGGGCCCCCCAAGTTAGGAAGCAACGTTGAAAGCGCGCCCGCTGCACCCATCAGCTTGGGCGCCAGCCGCCGGAAGTGGGGCCCGAATCCCCATCGGCTGTCGAGCACCAATCCCAGATACTTCATGGTGGACTCGACAGCTATCCGGACCCCGCTGACCACGATGTGTGATCCCGGCGCCGGCGCACGTCGGGGGCCATGAAACACCATGGCCTCCGACTTGTTTAGGGCCACCTCCAGGCCCAGGCGCCGGATGCGGTTCACCACCTGTGACACCGCAGCCGTGGCTATCAACGTCGCTTCCCTGTGCGAGCTCCCCCGGGCAGCGACAAGCGTGTCGTCCGCATAACACGTCAAGTCGGCGCCCGACGGGAGCTCGCCTCTCAGCACCCAGTCGTAGCCGATGTTCCACAGGAGCGGTCCCAAGACCGATCCCTGTGGAACACCGCACGACATGAGGTGCCGACCGGCACCGTCACGTCCCCGATAGGTGACGCATCTATCCTCCAGATAGGCCCCTACCGTACGGCGGAGGTAGGGAGGCACGCGATGGTATTTCAGAGCCTCCCGAATACAACTCCAGGGTAGGGTGTTGAATGCGTTGGAGATGTCTAAAGACACCGCCATCACCACCCCACCCTGGGACACCGTCTCCTCCGCCAGGGCCCTCACGCGCATGATGGCGTCTATAGTGGAGCGCCCCCGACGAAAACCGAATTGGTTGTCGTCCAGGTTCGGCCCCTCCCTGCACAAGTGGCTGACGAGGCGATCTGCGATAATGCGCTCAAAAAGTTTGCCCGCCTCGTCAAGCAGCACTATGGGCCGATACGCGGACGGTTAGTCCGCGGGGCGCCCCTCCTTCCTGAGCAGGACCAGCCTCCCCTCCTTCCACACACTGGGAAACTGGCCCTGCTCGAGACATGCCGTGAAGAGCCCCCTCAGCTGGGGCTCCAGCTCCTTCAGAGCCAGGACGAGAGCTCGACCAGGAACTCCGTCGGGTCCGGGCGCTGTGTTCTTAGCCCGGAGTCGCGACACGGCCGCTCTCGTCTCTGCTTGCGTCACCTCGGGGACATCAGTGCTCTCCTCTTCTGGAGAGTCTGTGGCTGAGGGCGAAGCCATCGCCGGGGGAACGTGTCCCGCTCGCTCAGGGAAGAGGGCCGATACTACCGCCTCTAGCAACTGGGGTTGCATGCTTTGCACCAGTGGAGGCGCCCAGGGACGCAACTTGCCCCGTACCCAACGGTAGGGGCGCCCCCACGGATCCCGATCTAGGGACCCCAGCAGCTCTTCCCTGGCACGCGACTTAGAGTCGCCGATGGCCAGCCACAGAGTCTCCTTGGACGCGCGGTACACCTCATACAGCGCGTCTTCCTCGACGGAATCCCGTCGACGTCGTCTCCGGTATCGCGTGTACTGGCGGCGAGCCGCAACGCACTCAACGCGCAGCCGCGCGATCTCGTCGGTCCACCAGTACACCTGGCGCCTTGCGGACTGTTGGCGGACACGGGGCATGGACGCGTCGCAGATCTGCGTCATCGCCCCGCGAAACCACAGCGCCACCGCTTCGACGTCGACGGGGCCGTCCGTCGTCGACTCCCAAATCCAGGACTGGACTAAGGCAGCTTCCTCGAGTAGTTCCTTGTCGATGCGCTTAAGCGCCCAACGCGGGCCGTCGTTAATCGGGGTTGTTGGATGGCGGCCGCTCGCGGTCTGGGCAGAGACGTCGAACCGGATATACCGATGGTCCGACAGTGTCTCCACCCCCACGGCGACACGCCAATCGCGGACTCGGCTGGCGACAGAGGGGCTAGCGAGCGAGACGTCCACTATCGACCCGCCCCGCTGCCGCACGCACGTGTATTCCGAACCCCGATTCAGGACGACCAGACCAGTCGTCACCGCCCACTCTTCTAGCACCTCGCCCCGAGGGTCAGTGACCGGAGATCCCCACGCCGATGACTTGGCGTTGAGATCTCCGAGCACCAGAACGGGACGAGGGTGATAGCGGCCTACGACGGCGCCCAACTCGACAACGAAACTCTCGAAGTCGGCGAGACTCTTGTTGGGGGAGAAATACGTCCCCACAATGACGATGCCGCCCGAGACCGCAGCAACCCAGCCGCGGCCCCGAGACGGGTCGATCAGAGTCTCGCCAATAATGGCCACCAAACCATCAGCGCACCCCAGCCAGTTGTCACGGGCGGGGATGAAGTACGGTTCGGCGACCACAGCCACGTGGATCGACCACTCTGCCATGCTCTGGAGTAAAAGATCCTGAGCTCTGGCACAGTGGTTGATGTTGCCCTGGAGGAAATGGAATTGTGCCATTATTGACATTCCATTCCCTCGGCAACGGTCCTGGGCCGGGAGTCGACCGCGGAGCTACTAGCCTGCGTGGGTGGCGAGGTTTCCCCGGCAGGTTTAGAGCTCCTCTTCTTCTTCTTCTTGGCCTTGCTGGCAGAACATAACCTGGGACCATGGCCCGAACATAACCTAACCTAACTAGTTTTTGACTTATTTTTCAAGTCGAGTTAATTGCGTCCTATTAGGTTTTCGTCGTGTACTAAGTTGGTCCATGTTATTATTTTATTTTGTAGTGATTTTTTTTTGGTTGTTCTTTTAGTCCTAATTAAGGACAGGCAAAGGGGTCTTGGCCCATACAGCCAAGTCAGCTGTATTGCTTTTTCAAGTGATGTTGACGTAGCTTGCTAGATAGTTTTTTTTTTCAAATAAGGTTTGACGGCTCTGTCTTCAAGGCCGTTTGGGCTCATCTAAAATATTAAAAATGATAAAAATTGAGGACCCGTTGTATTATTTTTATCTTTTTCCCCACTAAAAAACTTTAAGAACCGCATCGCAACTGATGACGTATACTTAGGCCAATCACGTGACCCAGCTGTCACGGGAAGAGAATACCAGGCGAAGCATATTATTATACCATGGTAAAGATTTAGTTTTTTATTTTCCTCGTAGGTGTAGTATAAAGCACTATGTATCACTCGAGAGAAAGTGCGAATTCCGATCTCGGGTGTTTTAAAGCCCTCGCCTACGGCTCGGGCTTCAAACGACACCCTCGACGGTAATCGGTCACTTTCTCCTCTCGGTGAACAATGTACTATTTACAACTAAACTCCAGTTTCTAGTCTACTCTAGGAGGTGGAAAGGATCATTAAAGTATAATAACTTCATGCTTTGTTTAGAGGTTGGCTAAATTGACCGTGACAATAAAATTGATTTCACTGGTCACGCTAAACTATTTATTTATTTATCTTTAATTCAGGCCCATTACCCATAATGGGTTAGTACAACTTAAACTACATTAGTATAATTAATTAAGACACAAACATAAACAAATCAAACACAATAATAATAATACAACACATCTTAAGCAATTCTATATCTATTATTTAATTAACAAAAATTGACCTTCATTTCCCTCAACAAAAAAGCTTGTCTCAGTATACTACTTTGATTCCTGCCTTTACACGACTGTGGCGAAGCCCCAAAGGAGGGAAATGTTATAATATAAATAACTCTCCCTCTCTCTCTCTCTTTTTGTCGACGTCTAGGCTTATGGCTACTTTGGATTAGTGTGTGTATTTATTAAATAAAAAGAAATAAGTAAATATATTTTATGTGTGTCTTATTTGTGCAGAATAAACTATTTTGCTTTCTTTCTTTTCTAAAATAATCTGCCACCTGGTATTTAAAAAACACCAAGACTCTCACCATAATATTAGTAGGTTCCTGGTCAGCCGCTCTCGCGAAGTTATTGTACGCCTCCTGGTACTTCCCATGTGCTATGTCTATTAGACCCAAGTCCACGTATTCACGGACATCAGGTGTAGGGCATCTGGGGAGTTAGATGAAAATAATAAAATTTTACATATAATGTTAATCCATAGTGGAATTCTGAGACAAACAGTTTCATGTCACAAGAAATGCTAAAGAATAATAAACTATATAATTATGTGGATTTAAGTATCGCAGCTTACAACTGTCTTGTTGATTGTAGAAATATGTCCTGCTGACTGATCGAATATGTCCTGCTGATAAACTGAATATGTCCTGCTGACTGATCGACTGTGACCTGCTGATAGACTGAATAGGTCCAGCTGAGTGATCGAATATTATAACCTGCTGAATGGCGGAATATGTCCTGCTGACTGATCGAACGCGTCCTGTTAACTAACTGAATATATAATATCCTGCCAATGTATCAAATAATTATATCCTGCTTGTGCAGATCGCCCATCGTTGTCTGATATCGCACTCAGTACTCTCATATGATGCCTCGCCTCCCGAGCGATATCTAGGCAGGACATGGCGGCTCTCACATGCCCTGCTAACAGCCACAGTCTACACAAGGCGCTGCAGATGTCACGTTGTCCTGCTGATGGTATCATACTCACATATGATGCCTCGCCTCCCGAGCGATATCTAGGCAGGACATGGCGGCTCTCACATGTCCTGCTAACAGCCACAGTCTACACAAGGCGCTGCAGATGGCCCGACGTTGTCCTGCTGATGAAACCTGCTGTTGTAATGTGAGCAGGATTTGGGCTGCTTGTCTGTAGTCCTGAAAAAAAGTATTATTTTACATTCATTGTTATCTGCGGTCCATATATGCATGTTATAAAGTGTGTTTTTTTAGAGGAGTAGAACTTGAAATTGAAATATAACACAGAAAAAGGCTCTCTCTAAAAAGAACATTCGATGCTATAAAGCTGCTTTCCGTGTCTGTCTGTAGGAACGCGCGTTGTTCTTCATAACTACGCATCGGATTTAAATGTGGTGTTCACCAGTATTTATGGAATTTACTCCGGAAGTTTTTCATACACTAAAGGAATCACGCGATGTTATGTCAAGTCGTAATAACCGTGCGAGTCTTAAATAATGGAGCTGATCGCAAAAACTATTTTGTTTTTACCCAACTGCGTCAGAAGGATTGTTAAAACTTATCAGATTTCATTCCAATTCATTCTAGATTAAGCATCTGAATGCTTAACCAAGCATAGCGACTGGTATACGTTTTATATGGTACTAGCTTCTGCCAGCGACTTCGTCCGCGTGGAAGTCGTAAGACATTTTTATAAAA
This sequence comes from Brachylomia viminalis, assembly GCA_937001585.2. Classification (NCBI taxonomy): domain Eukaryota; kingdom Metazoa; phylum Arthropoda; class Insecta; order Lepidoptera; family Noctuidae; genus Brachylomia; species Brachylomia viminalis. The sequence goes on along the minus strand of OW443306.2, from coordinate 22,186,628 downwards.
CTTTCCTGTATACTACGTTTATAGTTATGATCTCCGCAACCAAATATGAAGCGAGTCAAAACTGGTGACGCGGGAGCAAGCCACGTACAGTTGTCCGTATGACAAGCAGCTCGTTCTGAGGTCGACACCCGCAGCCTTCAGTGATAATTACCCATTACTTGCGAAGTTTTTCGTTTTTAGTGAATTAATGAACGCCTGCATTCCTGTACCTATATATTAACTACCTAATGGCAACAACACCGATGCACTAACTGATGCTTACTTACAGATTATTCCTGAAGAATAACTATCACTAAAATAATATAACAGTAGATTGTAAACACACGGGATTTTTCATTAACAGTCACCTAACCATAGCTATTTCTTTTTATTGAAAAAAGAAAGAATGAAAATACGATTATTTAGCACAGACTAAAAGGCACACTATAAATAAAAAACTTTATTTCAGACTAAGGTCCATAATTTTGTTTGTATTTTGCTGTTAGTAACAATAGTGCTTTGGTAAATAGGTTAGTATAAATTGTTACGTTTCACTTGTTTATTCAGTTCTATGACTGTCGCCCCCCAGTGTCCATGAAAGGGACAGTCCGCTCCGGCAGCGATCATTTTCAGAATGCTGTTGTCACTACCATGCATACGCTTTAGTATAGAGGCCGCTTTCTTTTGCATGATGGCAGGGAAACTATATGTGCGAGCATACGCAATCGTTAATATTATTACACTATTATAACCAAAGATGACATAAAAAACTTTTTTGATTGTGATTTACAAAACATGTGGTTTCAAAATGATGGTTGCCCAGCTCACAATGTCGTTCCTGTGCGAGAATACTTAAACGAAGAGTATCCAGGGCTCTTAAGGTTTAAGGTATCTTATGGCCACCCGGTTCACCCGATCTAAACCCCCTGGACTTCTTCTATTGGGGTTGTCTCAAAGACAGGGTCTACTCTAAACCCATTGCAACATTGGACGAGCTTCGCCAAAAAATCAATCACGCTGCGGATCATATCAATGGTAGAAGATATGCGCGACGAATAAAACGATATTTTTAAGGCGATGTCCTGCCTGTATTAATGTAGGTGGCAAACAATTTGAACATTTACTGTAATGTTTTTAATGCAATAAATTAATAAAATAAATGTAACATTTTTTTATTTTCGATTCATTCAACATTTTTAAACAAAAAATAATAAATTTTGGGCACATAGTAAAAGTGATTACTATCAACAATAACCATTATTGTTGGGTCTTGTTTATATATTTATAAGTTCAAAAATTTTTTTTGTCGTTCTTTTTCCTAGAGTAGGTAATATAGCATTTTGGAATCTTGATTATTTGCGACAATTTTTTTTTAAACTTGCCATAGTAGTGTCTATAATTCTTTATTTTACACCACGGTGACTGAAGTGGACTGAAAGTAAAAAAAATTGAAAATTTTAAGGAAAAAATAATTTTGATTGATTTTTGTGTAAAAAAAAGTAAGTAACCGTACCTAATGCTTACAGTTATTTTACAATGAAAATAACGCCCTGCAAGTTTCCAATGTATTATTTGCATTTAAATAGAACTTTAAACGCAACGATTTCTTACCTTTTACACAGTTTTCACATAATTCTAAAAAGTTAAATAAACAGATTTTTAAAATATAGCTCCGATTAAATGATAAAAATTGAAAACCACGAAATATGACACTAAATTGCGACGTTGCCACTCATAAGGTATAAACGCTCTTAAGGTGCATGACCATTGCGTATAGACATAATCAGCTGTTAGGAAAGATACACCGTGTTCAAACGGGACAAAAAGTTAAAAAATCATTTGCCACTAAACTACTGTTCCTATTTAATTGATTTTTGGTACAGAGCTTGAAAATGGTACCTAGTATAGGCAGTTTAAAGGAAAGCCCCTCTGTCGTATCAACTATGTATATATGCAGAATTTTTTTAGGAATAGTTAATCATGATTTTTCTATACTTACTATGCCTAATTATATAAAAGAAAATGCTTTCAAAAAAATGCAGTGGCTGAGTAAAAACATAATCAGACAATTTTTTGTCGATACTTAGCTACAACATATTTTTAAAATATATGTTTGAATAAATACGCATACCAAGACTGTTTTCAGTCTGTCTAATCATAAAAAGTAGTATAAGAATGATATATGACTTTACATAATATATAGAAATGGTGAATGATTTCAATTTGCCTTTTTAAGTTAATTTTTAAAGTAATACGCAATCAATGTACGGCACACGTGGTCGTGGTTTTAAACAAATTTTAAATGGGTTTTAAACCACGGATTTCGGTTAAAAAAGGTTTATTTACAACTACAGTAGTGCCACCACGCAATGAAACAAAATCTAGACAGTACTATTATACTTCATTTAATATACCACTAGGCGAAACGAGAACCAGTTTGCAAGATTAAGTTAACGTTTTAAGACATGGCGTATGTGTATTCAATGAAAACGTAGGATAGACTAGATGTGAATAGCACAAACACAGCTGCAAACTTTAGAGACGTCTCTGAGTCTGGTCGATTGATAAACGCTGAGTTGCCAGGATGGTAACAAATGAAAACGACATTTGTTTTTGTGCTGGATATGTAGAGCAGAAACTACTTAAACCTCAGTTAGTCCGATACCGTCTTATTACAAAACACGATCTAACTTCAGCCCGAGCCTAAATATTCGAGCCAGTTTTTTTCTATTTCGAACTGTAAGCCGACTTCAGTAAAATTCTTAATACGAAATTGAGATCCTAAGACTGGACTAAGTTGTCAGTTTTGTAAAAGGAACTCTATTTCGATTTCTGTTAGGTTCTTATTTCAAAAATAGGCTCGATGGTTAAAACCACGTCTAATGAAAAACCTTGTTTTGTAACAAGACCGATAGAGTTTATTGAGCCTTTTATGAAACAGATTAGAAAAGCTTCATGTCATTTTCTTGCTGACTACATTTTTTCAAAATCTGTGAATGCAGGTCACAACATTTCAAAAAGTTAAGAACAGCATCCTAAGACCGTTTCCTGGTAGCCACAACGATTAAGTCACCTGCCTTTATTGCCTTAGCTCAAAAATACACCCTGTATAATATATGTTATGATTGACTGCTTAGCTCGATAAAGGTTATGATAATCATTTAATAGGTTAAATCTGTAACTTTCTGCAATAATTTGGCTCGTCTTTTTAAAATTTTCGGTAAACTATACACGGTGACATTTGAATCACAGTTTTGCTAGAACAAACGTTGTTTAGACCATGGTCTACTACCATTCTACAGCATCAAATATGTTATTAAAACAATCTAATCTAAGAGTTCTCAAATTAGTCTTATGTTGCTCAAACGTGTAATAATGTTTGAAACATTAACCGTAACATCAAAGTACTCATCACGGTAGCGATATTGCATTCAAGACGCGAGCGCCGCGCGTCGCAGCCGCAGTGTCTGTTTTGTAGGGCGTAACGACAATCCCGACATTTTTAACATTACCTTTTTTGTGTTTTTTACGAAAACCAATGACGTTTTTTTTTCTATTGGGTGCTATAGAATGGTTGTAGACCATGGTCTGAACAACGTTTGTTCTAGAAAACTATGATTCAAATGTCACCGTGTATAAGAATACAAACAAATTGCAATATTGCTCATCCCCCATAAAAAATAGCGTGATAATTTATAGCGTACAGACTGACCAGACTTATAGGAAATATCTATGCAATATTTTAACAAAATCTATCCGGTAGTTTTTGCGTGACGCTGGAACATACATTCAGACAAATAGACAAAAATTATATTTTCCGCCATAGGAATCGTTCCCAGACGTCGCGAAAATTGCTCAAAAAAGAAAAAAAAACAATATACAGTTTTGACTTCGCTACGATTTTATTATATGTATGTACCTATATAGCTATTAGATTGGTAGTGAAATAAAAATCGATTAGTCAAATCAGTACTTGTTCACGGTTTGTTCAATTACTCCACTTCTTCAATGTTTTTAAATATATATTTTTATTTAAGTTATTCTAACAATGAATAATTTTTGTTTATTTATTTTTGTATTTATATGTTTAATTTGGATACTAATGGATTTGGTCTATAGTAAGTAGTACCTTTACATTTTAAATATTTCATTACAAACTGTGAACTTATGTATGTACCTATTGGGAAATGTTTTTGTAATTCATCAGTGTTTTGTTGGTAAACTGGCGTGTTTTAAAACATATATATTTTTGTTGAATTGCTTTATTTTATTATTGTATAGTGAAGGAAAACAACGTGAGGAAACCGGCATGCCCTGGAACCAAAAAAATTGAAGACATCTAACATCCACCACCGCCCACTACCTCGCACACAGAGAAAGCCTGTGTCCCAGCAGTAGGAACGCTATAGGCTGATCACTTATTATTTAGAATCAAAAGTTCTTAAAACTATACAGACAGTCGTCTTGCTAGGGAGTTTTATGCGCTACTTTTTCATCCCAGCTGCAACTCTAGAAAGCGGTGACGGGCAAGCGTTTTGGGTGCAACTTATTTCGTACAAAAAGTACCCATTTTCTACCTTATTTGAATAAAAGTTTAATTAAGATGATACGTCACTACCAAATCGTTCATCAATCAAGATCTTCATCCAATTTTGAATATTATGAATGGGGACTGGGCCGGACATGTCTGCCGCATGCCTGATGAGAAATGGGCTAAGAAAACGACCGATTGGGTCCCACTAAACGCATGACGACATCGCGACATCGCGGCAGGCCGATACAAAAATGGCGGGACGAGCTTGACTCCTACCGAAAGGACTGTCAAAAGACAGAATTGTGTGGAAACCCCGTTCTAACCATATCATCATTCACAAAGTCCATCCATTGTTTCTTTGGTCGTCCCCTACTTTTATAGCCGTTGACATTCATGCTCAAAACTTTCCTCACGACATTTTCCTCGTTCCTCCGTATCACAACCGACTTCCACACAACTTTTCAGTTACCGGTGCGGCGGTGCCACTTTCAGACTTCTTCGTATGTACTCATTTCTTATTCTATCCGTTCGTGTAACACCACACATCCCTCTTACCATTCTCATCTCAGCTGCATGCCTATCTAGCTTTCATTCATCCCTTTTGTGGCCCAACATTCTGATCCATAGAAGACAGCTACAATACATACAGGACATCTACTTTGGATATTATGAATATTTAAAACTGTATTATTTAGAAAGAAAGAATAACGTTTATTGGCCCACAGTCCGTGAAACACAAAATACAAATACCAATATAAAAAGTGAAAATAATGTTTTAACAACAAGTGTGTGCCTCACGGCTGCACCAAAAAGGTTGATTTCAGCATTAATGCCAGACAGATGTTGTCTGACGCTGGTTTTCTTATGAACCTTTAAGGACAAGTGACGGGGTACATAATTTATATATTTATAAATAAATATTTAACAATTGCAGGTTCTCCACTAGGAAATAATTTAGATATATTTAAAAGTGAGTACGGTGAAGGCTATGGAACTGAATGGATATATTTCCCGGATGGCGATGGAGATCTACATTATATAAACATTTCAATGACGATGCAAAATGAAACGATTATGGGTCGAATAGCTTCAGTCTCAAGGAATGATGTAATTCAATTTAGATTATATAATGGGTAAGTAAGAGTATATCTTGGATATTACGGACATCGGTGAAGGAAAACTATCGTGAGAAAACCTGGACTTATAGTGTACTTATATAAAAAATATGAAAAGTTTTTCGTTGCTAAGCGAATCACTTGAGAACGGCTGAAGGGATATGGCATTTTTTGTTTTAAAATGTTTGTAGTATTTTTTATGGAAATAAGCTAAACGTCCTTTTTGTATTGAAATTTAGATAGGTAATATTCTGCCGGGTCAGCTAGTTTAATAGAAAGAAGAATGAAACATATCTCATTTGGGACACGCATAGGAAATACAAACAGTAAATAAAAAAAGGAACATTTAAAACTAGCAATATTAAAATTATAAACAACAATAAACAAGAATAAAATTGAGCCATCGCGGGGCGCCTGGCAGATGGGAAACATCGAAAACCATTATTTCATACTTGAGGAGCTGGCGAACAGAACCGGACTTGTCCACTACTATTCAAAAGATGTTTTTTTTTCGAATCGTGATGTCTTGACCTAGTTTCGTCGATCCCTGTTAATATTTTCACCCAAAACCGGCTAGAAGTAGGCTAAAAAAGGCTTAAAAACTAAATTTTCATACAAAACCGGACTAGTCCAATATCCAACACAAAGATTTTAAAAAAATATATTTTTTCATTCTAAAGCGAACTTGTCCTGTAATGTATTTATTTCATCAACACATTTTCAATCAAAACAGGAAATGTCTAACAAAAACGAAACACCACCACCACCACACCAAAGTCCACCTTTTTCAAACAAAACCGGTTTAGTCCATTTTTATTTCTTGAATAAGTTCCAGAATATAGAAGTAAATTAAAAATAGGTACCTCATGCAATAATAGAACTAATCCACCGACATATCCTAATGCAATGTAATACTATTAGTCTCCTTCATATACTGATATTAGTTTTTTAGCTACCGTGTAAAATTTATTTTCGTGGACTAATCCGGTTTTGTTCGCCAGCTCCTCACTTACTTATCTATTAAACAAAATAGTATAGTAAATAAGTATGAAATAATGGTTTAATAAAAGAAAATAAATATGGCATAATCGAATACCATCAATCTTCATCAATATTCAGGAATAAATTGTTCTTTTTCTACAACGTCGCCACGGCATGCGTCGCCACGCCAGCAATCGGTTTTACGTGCGGCTATAGATGATTCGCATCAAAATAAAAAAACTGTGCGAGGCCAAAAAGTCTACTATCTCAGCATAATGCTACGAGATTTAAAAAAAAATACCGCAGCGCTGGTATTTTATTTGGACCCGCTGTGAAGCCACGAACACACCTACGGACATTAATATAAATCCCACTAGGGGATATGTAAGTAATATGATTGTATAAGTCTGAAATCACCAACCCGTCTTGAGCAAGCGTGGTGATCAATGTTCGTGCCTTCTATGTATGAGAAGAGGCCTTTGTCCTGCCGTGGGACAGTGATAGGCTGGTATTATTGTATAGTTTATTTATCATCATACTTATTAAATACATTCTTAAATATCTATAAAACAAAGCTTTTAAAAAAATAATTTTAAAATATAAAAATAGTATTATTGTTGTAATGGTTGAAGCCAACCTCAACAAAGTTAGGAAATGGATAAGCTGAAGATAAATGGCTACGTTTTATTATTCCTTCTTTGTAGTAATTATACAAAAAATGATACCATTTTGATTCAGAACCTTAGATGATGATTACATTACATAGACACTTACTCAACTATCTTCTTAAGCGTCATGTACCTAGTCAAAGTTGATTTTTGAATGAGCATTTTTCATAAAGGCCCTACATACATTTTGGTTGCAATGGAATTTGAACTTTATTGTGTACGACATTGAGTTTATAGTTCAAAAACATTAATAATTATCTTATATTCTGAATTCAAATTTAAAAACTACCATTTCCTGCCTATAGGAACGACAATCCATACATTTTATTGGACAAACGCGGACGAGCGATTAACGCCACTGAACAAGACGTTACAACCTACTTAATGCGTTTACAACAGCCACTAAAATTAATTACACACGGATGGCGCTCATCGGCCGATATAGAAGGCATATTGAATATAAAAAATGCTTACTTAACCGCTCAAAATGTAAACGTCATAACGGTTGACTGGAGCTGCACAGCAAGTTCTCTGTTATATCATTGGGTAGCGAGTGAGACTAAACGTATCGGAGGTCAAATAGCGTCATTTTTGGATGGATTGAACGTTGAGTACAATGTGACTGGGGAACAGCTACATTTGATTGGCCATAGTCTTGGAGCTCATGTGGTGGGCATAGCGGCGTCTATAACTAAGAGCATTGTGCATAGAGTTACGGGTACGTATTTATTTTAAATTGTTTATGGTTACAGAATTTAACATTCAGGTATTCACTTCGGTAAGTACAAAATATAACTTCAAGCCTGTATTTTAAACTCAAACACAAAGCATTTATTTTAATTAAGGTGAATCCTCAGCTGTAGCCCGCCAAACAAAAATTTTCTTTATTTTTTGCAAATTGCAGCTCTGTTTTACGGCGTAGGATAATCAAAATGCTATTCGCGACTGTAGGAATTATACACCACCACCAAAGTTGTTCCATTTAAGGCGCTGTACATAGTCAAAATAGCCTTCAAAAAACAGTTTTTTAGCCAAATGTAGGCATTTTAGAGCAGCAAAAAAAATATATGTTATTCTTGATCATATTTATGGGGGAACCATTGTGTTCAAAACACGTTTTCGGTAAATTTTCTCGATAGAAAAAAATCATAAAATAACCATTAAAATTGAAATTGTAGCAATTGTAACTGTATTGTTTATAAACAAATCTTGATAAAATTAATAACAGTGATGTAATATGTAATAATAAAGGGAACTGTTGTTTTTATTTATCGATTGAAATAAAATATTTGTAAAGATTAATGTATCTAGTAGTAAATAACTCGAACGAGTCGAAAGAAATGTCGCGCCATCGCGGCGTCTTTTCGCTTCTCTTTCGTTTCTACGCGGAGCGACAGTGACCGCTGAGGCTCGCTGCTTGATGGACCTATGTCAGTTTGTTCCGCTCGGCTCTCAGAAAATAATCCTTCTCTGTTGATCAAAGCTTTTTATTATAAGTATTTTATTTTGTGATTCGTCTTTTCTAAGTTTTGTTGTTGGTGTAAATTTTTGTTCGGTTTCGGTTCTAGTCATAAGTTATGTAAATAAACAATTAGTTTTTTTTTAAGTTGTGCTGTAAGTTGGTGTAAATTTTTGTTCGTTTTCGGTTTTAGTATATGTTGTGTAAACTTGTGTAAATAAACAATCAGTGTACATTATAAAAAATGGGCAACAAAAAAAATAAACGCAGGGCAATAAAGAGATCCTATTCGACGAAACAAAAACACATGATGGAAGTTATAAAGTAAGTATTGGACCTACCTTTTTGTGTACACGTTATTTTGTTTGTATAGATTACCTAAAGATGCGTAATTTCGAAATCCATTTCCATAGCTCGAATAGTCTAGCCGTCTCATGCATGTTCACTGCATCAGTGATCACGGGTTCAATCCCCGCTATTATATGCACTTTTTTTGTTGACTTTATTATTTGAAATAAATGTTTTTTTTTGTTATTATACTTTTTGCCGATTTTCTTGTTTGAAAAAAATTTTCAGTAATTCATATTTTTGTTGATTTTCTTGTTTTTGTAACAATTATAATTCAATTTTATTGTTTTTCTTTGTAGTAAAAAGAAACGTTTGGCGAGCAATTCGTCAGCAGATGAACCATCGGAGAAAACTTTTCATGAGTAAGCTTATACATGGTGTTACAGAATATTGTAGTAACTAGTAATGCGACAGGAGGTCATTGAACTCATCATAATGAACAACTTTAGATAAAATAAAAAGGTCATTCACCCGCGACAAAATGACCATAGTTTGTTGATTGGCGCCAACGTAAAAGTTGTCTATAATGATGACTGCAATGACCCCTTTTCGTATTTTTACACTCTTCTGTAAGACCTTTGTCTGTAAGAAATTTGTAAATTATCAACTTTAGTAGGTATTTATAACATAACACAACGGGCTAAGCGCCTATGGATCACTTCTCAAAATGGCTAAATGGGCTTGCGCAAAATAACAAATTCTCAAAATGTCCACAATACCCATACATATAAGGTGCTATAAAAATATTTGCCAACCTCTTGAGGGGTCATTATGAACAACTTTTACTATGGGACCAAACCTGAAATCGCGAAAAAAAATCAGCTGTTCCCTACATTTTGACAAGTTATGCGAACACAAATGTATGGAACAGCTGATTTTTTTTTCGCGATTTCAGGTTTGGTACCATAGTAAGAGTTGTTCATAATGATGAGTAAATTGACCCCTCAAGAGGTTGGCAGATATTGTTATAGCACCTTTTATAGTGAATTTAATAAATTGAAATTGACATACGAGTCTCAAAATGGTAAATGCTAAAAATTCCTAATTCTCAAAATGGCAAATATTCTAAATGCCAATTGCAAATTACTCAAAATGCACATTGTGGAAATTTCTCACGTTCTCAAAAAAAATCACGACATAAAAATAATCATGTTGTTTCAATTTTAGATTACAAAAGGATTCTGAGCATGAAAACCCTGGGACATCACTTTCAATTGCAAGAGATGTAACTCCAGGAGCCAATCCAAAATCAAATTATGATGAGTAAGTATCAACAAATGGTTGAAGGTCGTCACACAATGGGAGCGGCCGGATAGGCGATGACTCCGCGGTCGACTTCCAAAGAGTTGGCATGACGAACTTGGCGACTTCCAGTCCAATTGTTCTGAATCACTGTCAACGACTGTCCAACCGTCTGTCTGTGCACGCATTGTATTCACCGCGGAATTGCCGTGATTTGGAATTATTTTGTTTCTTTTTGGTTATAATAAAATAAAAAATTACGTGTTTTTTTGTTACAGAGAAATCACTGAGGATGTGCTATTCGTTGAACCGTCGACCGAATACCAAGAAGATAATATATACCCAACAATTCATGGTCGAAGAGTCGTTGACATAATGCATTTTATCCAGCAGCTGCAAACTATATCCGGCCATAGTTCTTTGTTCAATTGCAATTTCTCACAAATGTCACTCATAGGAGAAAAAAGGATCGGCTTGATCTCCAAATTTAAGTTTAGATGCAGTATGTGTAAAGAGGAGTTTATTGTCACAAGCGAAGATTTAACAAGTACACATAATGTCAATGCTAACGTGGGTGCCGTTACAGGAATTACTTCTGCTGGTATCGGTTTTTCGCAATTTGAAGAAATTACAGCATGTATGGACGTACCCATATTTACGAAAACAACTTATGCTCAAGTTCAAAACATGGTTTACGAGAAATGGGAGTCAACATCTGTTGAATCCATGGCAGCAGCAGCTATGCGTGAGCGTGATGCAGCGATAGCTGATGGAACATTGAGCAAAGATGGCATACCTCTAATTGACGTATATGCCGACGCCTGTTGGTCATCGCGATCCTACGGCAATAATTATAAGGCATTGTCTGGCGCTGCAGCAATCGTAGGTCGCAGATATGGTGAAGTGTTGTTTTTAGGCATTAAAAACAAATACTGCCTTGTATGTGCTCGGGCAGAGAAAAAACAAATTGCTACACCAGAACACGTTTGCTTTAAAAACTACACGGGGTCATCTAGCGGAATGGAGTCCGAAATAATTTGTCAAGGATTCGAAACATCTGTATTGATGTACAATGTTATTTATGGCAGGTTAATTGCTGACGGCGACTCGGCTACCTACGCAAAAATCTTGGCACGCAATCCTTACCAGAATCATACGGTTCAAAAAGTTGAATGCCGAAACCACGTGCTGCGCAATATGTGCAATAAGTTGAGGGCTGTAGCCAAAGACACAAAATATGCCTTGGTGCACAGAAAAATGCTGACCGAATCGAAAATTCTGAGTATCCGAAAGGTTGTCATTGCATCAATAAAAGAGTACAAGTTAGAAAAGGACAAAACGGAAGCAGTAGCTGGTTTTAGGAACGAAATACAAAATCTATTCTACATGCTTTTGGTAATCATGGAAATTGTAAGAACTATTACTGTTCCAAAGAAAAAACACAACAGAGTAATATGGAAATAATAAACACTACGTTTTGGTTCAGGATACAGACAATACTCCAGTCATTACTTGCAAAATCAAGAAGCATGCTTGAAGACGTGGATACCAATTCAGTAGAGCGCTTCAACAGTGTGATTGCAAAGATTGTGGGGGGAAAAAGAATTAATTTCTCTCTTCGTCGGGGTTACCGCGCGCGTTGCAATGCTGCAGTCGTTTCTTTTAATAACCCCCATCCGAGGCATCTCCTTCATAAAAAATTTTTAGGGAAAAGTCCCAAAAGTATCCTGAAGAAGTTTGAAGAACGAAGACTGATGAAAAGAGTATTAAACAAAGCAAAACCTCATAAAAAAAATCGGATGCTAAAGAAAGACAATGCTGTTCAACATGATTATGGGGCTAAGAGTACTACTCCAGATTTGACACCGGATGAATTAAATGCCGCTAAAGAATCATTCCTTCAAAATCTAAAACAACTAACTTCGGACAGAGAAAAAATACAAATATCTACTATAAATCAGAGAGATAGCGATGACTGGGTAGAACTAAGGAAAAATATGCTAACAGCATCAAATTTCGGATTAGTAGTGAAACGAAGAGAGAATACTAGCAAAGGAAAGTTAGTAGAAAATATTTTGTATAAAAGTAATCTCGGTAATATAGCGGCAATCGCACATGGCGTCGAAAATGAACATCTCGCTTTACAACAACTTGCCATCCAAGAAAATGTCACCATTGAGCCGTGCGGTTTGTTCGTGGACCACGAATTTTCCTTTATTGGAGCAATGCCCGATGGTTTGATAGGCCAAGACACAGTAGTGGAAGTGAAATGTCCTTTAGTGGCATTCAAAAAGGATCTAGAAGAATGTATAAAGGAAAACAAGATACAGATATGGAAGTACAATAAAAAAACTGAACTGATTGAAGTGAACAAAAATAGTAATTGGTACCATCAGATTCAAGGGCAGCTCCATGTAACGCGTAGAGAAAAGTGCTTGTTTGCTGTGTGGAGTGGTGAAAACAAGCCACTAAAAACAGAAATGATAAAAAAAGATGACGATTTTTGGGAAAAAAAGATGAAGGAAAAGCTGGTGTCGTTTTTCATGGACTGGCTTTTGCCTGAAATAGTCGATTCTCGGCGAGCTCGGGGGATGCCACTGCGTGAAAAAGAATCGTCATTATTCGTTACATCAAGTGACGAAAACAAAGAAAACGTCCCTTGTTGTAGTCGCAGACTAAATTTTGAAGAATTGTGACTTGAGTAATTTTTCTTTCTACAATTTATACATATTTTATTTATATTTTTTTTTATTTTTTTTTCTTATTTTTTTTATCTTTACATTTCGCTCCGCATACGTAAATATGTCAAAAATTATAAAATTAAATTAAATGATTAGCTTGTTTAAATTTTATGTATTTTTCCTGTTCGTTCACCTGTACATCCATCCACCCCGTCCGTATGTCCACCCTTTCATCCGTCTCTCCGCGCATCCGCCTGTCCACACGTTGTATTCTTATACACCGTAATTCGCGCAAATAAAAATCTTGAAAAAAGACTGCTGTATTATACAAATAGGTAAAAAATTATGAAACAGCTGTTTTTTGCGATTTTATAGCTGGCGCCATAGTAAAAGTTGTTCATAATGATGAGTACAATGACGTCCTTTGGTATTGCTACACTTTTTTGTAACACACTGTATATTATTTTTCTTCAGAATCAACCATCAAGCTTGCTTCACGTTTTTATTTTATTTTTATATTACTCTTGATTCTAAAGAAAAATGTACATACGGGGTGTAAGTGTAAACAGTGTCAACCTTTTAGGGGGTCATTGTACTCATCATTATGAACAACTTTTACTATGGGACCAATCCTGAAATCACAAAAAAAAAAAATCAACTGTTCCATACATTTATGTTCGCATAACTCGTCAAAATGTAGGGAACAGCTGATTTTTTTTTCGCGATTTCAGGTTTTGGTCCCATAGTAAAAGTTGTTCATAATGATAAGTACAATGACCCCTTAAAAGGTTGCCACTGTTTACACTTACACCCCGTATAGGAATAAAAATGATTGTTTTTATTAAAATAACAATTACCTATCGAATTATTTTAAAAATAAGAAAACAAAAATATGTGATATATTTCAAAAATAACAACACGAAAATATGTAGGTACATAATATTTAAAAAATAAGAAAACAAAAATAACGCATTTATTGAGATTCGAACCTAGTGATCACCGCGGACGCGCAGTGTAAAGTCGGACAGCGGCGCGCTGGGCTATTTGTACATTTTACTGGAGCAGTGAAATTACGCTTTTAAATATAATGAAAGTTGCGCATCGGCGAAATTCGAGCGGTGCACCCCGCAGTAGGCGGGACTACCCGTCTCCCACTTCATCTGCTTCACCCCCTCGAATACATAAAATTCGTCTATTCACCGCGCCTTAAGAATTTCCATATGAAAAATTCTTAGGTGGAACAAATTTCCAAAGTTTGACGATTGATATAAATGATAAATGACTTTATTTCTGTAAGTAGGTTTTTACAAACACTTTTACACGTCAATAATATTTTTTTTTAAACAAGATGAGTCCGGCGTTTCCTATCTGACTACTCTGAGAAGAAAGGCGGAAACAAACTCAGAGGTCACAGTCTCTTTTAAAGTCCAGACAGAATCTTGGTCAGATCATGTGAAGGCTATGTAGATCGGTGTCTGAAATGGTCTTTTGAGGAAAGAACCACACAGATTGAGTGGACCTGTCCAGTCAGTGCACGCAATTGTCAGCAATCGTGCAGCTCAACTCAGAACTTATATGATATGAAATTGATGGTTATTATTCAGTAAATATACAATGTAGCGCTACAACGGTGACTTTAATTTAATACACGGGTAGGGCTAGTGCCCATTAACCATATAAATATTGATAGGTTAAAATAATACGTAAACTGAAAAAAAAAATTTTTCAAACAAACTAAATAATAAAAAAGTCATTAAAATTGGGATCACCCTTGCAAAAATTCATTCATGAAATTACTTACCTAGCTCGCTTACGTTAACTCGGAGCGGCAATGTGTCGGTTCGCGGGCTGGCAACCGCGCGTCGCGTCTTGTACCTACTCGTGATCGGTCCGATTCTTTGACGGCATATTATCAAAGAAACCGAGCGGCGCAAGTGGTACAAACACTTATCACATCACCCTCTCTTGTTACTATTAGTAATAACTGTCATCACTAATCACTGCCATCACGATCATAAGTTTACACAAGCACTAATAGCACAAATAAATGCGTCCGTATCGCAAGAGGTGTAAACGTACCTACTAGATAAGAAAACGAAAACCAATCAAAGTGTCTTTATCGCAGTACCATGATCTAATTACTATCCTAATTACACAAAAAGAAATAAATAAAACAATAGCTAAGAGTCTTTTTCGCGACGTAATTATGCGCACTAGAGTAAATAAGTGCGTCAAGGACACGGGTTCGACTAGCACTAGAAAAGCAAAAAAAGAATTCGTGTTCGGTGCGGCGGGTGGGTGGAAGGGAGAGCGCGCGTCGCCTGCGCTGCTCGCCAACAAAGGAAATTTCCTTAAATTCGCCTACTCTATGCATTTGTTTCATCCTAATAGTATTGCTTATTCGTTTTAATTTCATTGATGCGATGTTATGATCCGTGACCCCGGCAAATGACCGCTGCGCGACAGTTCTTTATGTACAGGTTGCTCTAAAATGCTATTTTCTAAAATTTTAAATAAGTCCGTAAATAATAACATTTAATGGAAATATAATTTCTTCATGAAACGAAAATGTGAAAACGCATATGTGTGTTAAATTAAAGTCACCGTTGTAGCGCCACGTTGTATACTACAGTCGCGAATCGCATTTTGATTAACATACGACATAACACAGAGCTTAAGTTTGAAAAAAAAAAAACAAAGAAAATTTGAATCTGGCGGGCTAAAACTGAGGATTCACCTTAAACCAATTCCATGCACTTTAGAATTATCAAGGGGTCGGTCAGTCAGAAAGATGAAGCTAGATAAGATAGATAAACCATTTATTCAGTGCACACAAAAGAAGTAGCACAACACACAAAAGCACAATTAAATTATAGCGAATGACATAAATATAAAAATAAGGATGGCATCTTACATACAAAAAATTTCAAAATCAAACATAATTATAGAAATTAATTGACACTATGACATACTACAAATGAAAATAGCGAATATACACAGTGCGGTGTGCGTTTCAAGGTTGCACCAAATGGGAGTCCAGCTCAGCATGTATCAGGAAAATGTAATCGACGCTGATATTCTGCTGGATCCCTGAAGTGACATACGGACGTCGCGTCGAGCGGACGAGATAGATTGGTGTTGTGACAAAGTGTTATGAGCAGAGTGAAATTATGTAAGCTACTTGCCCATTCCAAAGCGTAGTAGGTACCTATGGAGAAGAACGGGCAAGAAACTTCACGGACACTCTTCTGTCCCGAAGGGACAAGCAGAGGCGTTTAAAACACGTATCACCAGTGATTTTTGTCCGATTTGATAGGAGCGAGCCTATTGTCATAGTATAATTATATACTACATACATAGTCATAGCTGTTATAGTATTTTTATCTCACGAAGCGACTCGCGCTTTACTTGTGGTTACCAAGTGTACAAACACGCTGTGAATGTGTGCGTGAAGACGAATAGAACAGAATAATTATTTATTTGCATGGAAAGTAGGTACCAAAAATGCAGATGTTTTATAATAAGAGATCCTTATACATTCTACCTTAAATTAAGCATGCAAACATTGACAAAATACAATAACACTGCCCGACCTAGAAACAAACCCAAGACCCCGTGCTCAGCAGTTGCGCTTGTGACGAGACCAACGAGGCAGTTAATTTGTGTAGTACTTTTGTAGCGGTATCTACATCGAACTACGCATCACACTGACGTCACGCAAAATCCTGCATCGCGCAAGCAGAGTTTACCGCGCAACTAGCATATATACAACGTCTCGACATCAATCGTCGGGCAGTTGCCCACCAGACACGACAACCGTCTGGTCGGAGGATCCTCCCTTTTCCATAGAGTATTGAGTGAACTTTACATACCTCCGACCACCTCCACCTTTATTTCCTCATACCTCTATACTTTTATTAAAAAGTAAAATAGATTTTAAAAATAACTTCTAATGCACTGTACAGGTCTCGATCCCGCAAGACCTTTCTTCGAGTACCCTCCTCAGGACGCATTCGAAAAGATAAATTCTTCAGATGCTGACATTGTAGACGTCATTCACACGTGTGCAGGACTGTTGGGTTTCAAAGGAGCTGTCGGAACTGTTGATTTTTACCCTAATGATGGAGGTCCGCCACAGCCGGGATGTGACAGCATTTTCAAGATTTTCGGTTCGTTATTTAAATTATATACGTATCGTTATCGATAAGAATTATCCTACTAATAAATACTACAAATATTGGCCACATAAGATGTAGATAGGGATAAGTGGAAGTAGGGAAGGGAGGCCTTTGACACAAACGGCTGATAATAATGATAATATTATAATCAGTGATCGGAGAATCGGGCGCTTATAAACCTCAACTTCTTCCCACGAAAGAATAATATGGACATTCCTTTCTGAATAAATAAGTAATCCCGGGTTCCCGGGATTTAACAATTTTGTAAAAACAAGTATAACAAACTAAATGAAATTATAGCAGTGGTTATTTTGATTTTGTATCTTTATTTTATTCAAAACAAATGGAATGTCAATAAAAAATTATGTGCACAATGTGGTCAAGTAGGTAGTGGAAATTGATTTATCTATCTAACAGATTACGATTACTGATCGAATCGACTAATTTATTGTATTTTATACGCACAGAAGACTAAAAAATATTAATAAACTTAAAAAATAAAAATTTCACGAGTTCTAACTATATTTTTTATGCAGATAACATTTTTAGCAATCTCAGAAATTTCAAACGAGTCTGGGATCCGGGATTCTGAAAGGCATGTCCGTATTATTCTTTCGTGGGAATAAAAGTGATGTTTAGGTATATTAGCGCCCGATTATCCAATCACTGATTTTATCAGAGAAAGTCATGTTTGTGAATTTGTATGTTTGATATTCAATCACGTCCTACCGGCTGACCGGATTCGAACGACCTTCACTAGGACATAGGACCCCTTTTTTATCCCGGTAGTAAGTTCCAATGAGATGATTTTCGACTTTCTCTGGCAAAAACTAATCTAAACTAATATTATAAAGAGAAAAGATTTGATTTGTTTGTTATGTTTGTTTGTTACGCTTACACTCTAAAACGGCTGAACTGATTGGGATCAAATTTGCCACATGGGTAGAACATGACCTGGATTCAGACATAGAATGCTTTTTATGCCGATATTTCCACGGGATCGAGACTGATGCGGGTGAAACCGCGGGCGCAGCTAGTAAATAATGTGAAGAGGTAAAAGTTTATTTTTGTAGAATATAATATCTCTGGAAAGACTGAACCAATTGCGCAAATTACTTCAAAATAGGAAGTTATCACGAGGTGACTTAGGGGTATTTATGTTATTTTCTGACTTCCACGAGGACGAAGTTGTGAGCGAAATCCATTTTTTTTTGTTTTTTGAAAACAGAATATTTAAAATAGGAATGCATTTTTTATTACAGCAGCATGCAGCCACAGCATTTCATTTCATTATTTCTTGGAATCAATAAAAGACCCTACAATCTATCCAGCCTATGAATGCGAATCCTGGCAACATTTTTTGGATCATCGCTGTAATCATACAGGTTATATGGGTGAAGGAGTAAATAAAAACATGACGGGAACATATTATTTAACAACTAATGCAACGGCATCATTTAATTTTGGAGTACGTGTTATAAACTCTACTGTTTAAGGCGCGGTGTTATCTCAATATTCCCAAAAATTGGTTTCTTAGAACGTCGAGTATGACGTAATGTAATAAAAATAAGTAACGCGAAAAATACAGTGAACAGAGAAGGGTATAAAGAAGAATTTAAACCGAACAGAATAATAAATAATAGTTTGATATTCCCAATAAAAAATTGGGAAGTTGTAGCACAAAAATAAACTTTGACGTCGAAGATCTCTGTATTTCCAGCGATAACAACAGTTTTTTTTTTAAGAATTTAGTAGGTTTTCCATTTTTTTAAAACTTTAACCAAACCATTATTTAATTTTATGTCTATATTTTAAATAATCTAAAGAAAAGCAGTAAAATAAATGCCCATTCGCAGCTTACGTCACATTTCAACACAAATATCATTTTCAATTTTCAATCTTATTGACGCTCCATAGTGGTGACAATAGTTTACGCGGTCATACTTTAGTCGTCGGGCAGCGCTCGACTTGGATGGTTGGCACCGGACGCTCTGTGCATAATTCGATTGTAGTTTTCAAGTAATTTATGACTGAAAACAGTGCGTGAATTGAACTAAAGTTCTGTGGCGGACTACTAAGGCTACTCACTGCCTAATATTGAAGTGAAAATTCAGTCTCAGTGGAAATATGGGCAATCAAAATAAAATGTTGCGAAAGAGTTTTACAAGAAAAAGACGAAAAACTCGAAAAAATTATAGAATGTTTGGGTAAGTAGGATGATTACGGGATTGTATCATAACATTTGAAATTTGTATTTAGTTTAGTTTACTTACGAAACTGTATAAATCTATAGAAACGGTATTGACAATTTCTACAAACATTTTGCTAAATCCAAAAACAAATAGGTGCACTCTATTTTGATGTATATAGAATGCATATTTGAATGCGCCTAGTGCAAACGTCTCTGGTCGAAGCAACCATCGAGGCGATAGCCATATTGCAATAGTAGGTATAAGTAACAGAAACAAACTTGCAGAGAAATCAGAGTGCGTTCGTAATTATTATAATAATATAAATATTGCACTAGTTATATATAAAGCATTTTGATTCTTTTGTAAGATTATTTCTATAATATTTATTGAGTCATTCTCATTAGACCAGTGCCGATAATTTTTGAAAACGAAAAAAGTCACAGTAGGATGAAACCCATTGGAAAAGAAAGAGAATATAACAAAAATGAAATGAAAAATAATTTACGGGCGATCCGAGGTCGGGAAGTGGGGGTTTAAGGGTAAAAAGCGGTTTATCTCGATTTCCGGCAAAACTACAAGTCTTATGGAAAAAAGTGTAATAGCAAAGTTGTAGGTAATAAAAAGATCTACAACTTTTGTATTCACACTTTTTTCAAGTAACCTCATTTCAAATGTTATGATACAATACCGTAATCATCCTACTTACCCAAACATTCCATAATTTTTTCGAGTTTTTCGTCTTTTTCTTGTAAAACTCTTTCGCAACATTTTATTTTTATTGCCCATATTTCCACTGAGACTGAATTTTCACTTCAATATTAGGCAGTGAGTAGCCTTAGTAGTCCGCCACAGAACTTTAGTTCAATTCACGCACTGTTTTACCAATTTTAGCAAATACCAACTAATATTCAGCCAGCAGCAGCTTCCATTCCCGTGGATGATCCCTCTATCGTCTAAATTTTTCAGAATTCTAGCTTCCGTCCCGGCTCCGCATTTTCTTAGAAACATTATGGCATTTGTCACTTTGGAGCTGTGATATTATTGCATTTATTTAGAGTTTATGTGATTTTTAAGTGGTCCGAGGGCCTTTATGTTGGTTTTATTTTCTATTTTTTTACCGCACCCACTAAGTACCTATCTAAAACACAAACATTAGTTTGAAATGGCATAACTACCCATTTAATTAACCCTTCCATCCCTGATACTGACTTACACCCGAAAAGCATAATTCCCCTTCTAGAGCAGTCGGGTAAAATTCGGAATGTTTATATTTGACCTGTTTATCATGTACTGTAATAAAAATAAACAGTAGTGATTTAATTGTTTTTTTTTTAATTGTTATGTGTAATTATTTATTGTATCATATTATGAACCGACACTGTAATTACATCGAATTTTAGAACGCACGTCATAAGTAAGTATATTCAACAGAAAACATCTGATTTCCTTACGTATACTATGCAACTTTCCTTGAGCACACAAACGCCCGTGTTAGCGTTTGCGAGTGTGTGCATTACCGTAAAACGCGCAGATGCGGTTGTGTGAGTGCGGTAATAGCGATTAAAATCGTAGTCAGTCCGCGCCTTAAGGGTACTAAATGAGCTAAACGCAAATTGTATAATGCCTAAAAGTATATATGATCCACTGCAGTAAACAAAATCTGTTTTTTTTTTTTTAATTTTTGTTTTCCCCATTTATATTTTATTTATGTTATTTTATTTTATTTATTTGACACAACACATATGTTACATTTTAACAGATATAAAGGACACATTACAATTTTCTTAATTTTACATTGAATGCATCTGTGTCTGAACTAGATATAAAATATCTGTATCTCAGATATCAGCGCTCTTCCTTCTGATGACCATTATATTTTAGACATATAAATAATACAAGGAATATCATTACACAAAAAAATAAATACTTAGGTTCAAACCAGTAGGCCAATTCTCGTACTTAAAAAACGTTCAAATTCAAGTCGCAATCTCATCTCAGCGACAATCAATGTCAAAAACCTGTCAAAAATGTATGTAAATTGATTGTAATTTTGACAGATTGAGACTGAGATTAGAATGCGAACGGTCTTAAAAATACGGGAATTGCCCCTCAGATAAACGAAACGGTGTGTGGAGTGTTAACCTCTCGGTGAGTAGTGTGTTAAGTGTGTGAAGGTATATATGATATTCTTCAGAATATATGCTAGTTAGATAGTGTGTTACTTATAAATATAATACAAATAATTTGGTACGATAGAAGAAAGTCATGAAAACTTCTAAAAATGTCTTTTAACGATTAAAAACCATACTAATATACATGCAATCATTCTGTTTTTTTTTTCTGATTGTTCTTCAAGCAACATATTAACGTGATAGTGTTTTAATTTTTTTGTCCAATCATTAGATTCTTTGTAAATAGAGAATTGCTTCCTATTTTGCAATAAATTACCTGCTTTGTGTCATCGCGCTTCTCTTTCTTTTCTATGCAGTCCGACAGTGACCGCGCTTTAGCTGTTGTCAGCCCCTTAATGACGTTTGTTAGGTGGCTACTCTTTATTGTTGATTTAAAAATATTATTTTATTTATTTATTTACATACATACGCTACCATTACAGTCTCCCAATTCGGCCAAACAAGATTTGCAAATTAAAAACGTAACACGTGTAACGTTACCCTTACGAACTCGAATATAAATTGATATCATACGAATTTGTGTTTTGACTGTGTCTCACACACTTGTACTACGAAAATAGCCCTTATTGCTACGCCATAAAAGCGCTGTCAATGTAATACTGTTACCACGTTACCTTAGAAAACCCAAGCAACTTCGTAGGTTACAATATAGACAAACTCAAAGCATTTATTTCAAATAATACCTTATGCTAATACAGCCAAATACCTTGGCATAACTCTCGACGCCAAGCTGCGTTGGAAAGCCCATATCAAAAAGAAAAAACAGGAACTCGATATTCGTTATAAACGTTTGCATTGGTTACTGGGAAGGAAATCCTGTTTATCAATACATAATAAGCTGATAATATACAAGCATATTCTGATGCCAATTTGGACGTATGGTATCCAACTTTGGGGCTGTACTAAGCCAACCAACGTCAAAATAATTCAACAGTTCCAAAATAAAGTACTCAGGGCTGCTGTAAATGCACCCTGGTACATAAGAAACGATGACCTCCACCGTGACCTCGACATGGAATTCGTCACCACCATCATACAAAAATTTGCTGAAGCCCACGAACACAGACTCCATCGACACGTGAATGTTGAGGCAATCCAGCTGATAGACAACACAGGCATAGTGCGTAGACTAAAGAGAACTAAACCATTTGAATTAGTGTAGTGTAAGTGAATCAATAATAGTAACAATGTTGTGCTATTTATATAACACATGAACAAAGTGTTTTATCAATTTTACCAGACTCTAAGGAAGTGTTACGAACGTGTGTAAAAGTGCATACCTAATTATGGACACTATTCTTAGCATTAACATAATTTATAACGTAGCATAATAAGTTAGATTTAAATTGTTTATTAGTCTTCTTAGGCTAGATTGCAATTAACTAGTAAGAACTTGGTTCTTACTAATAAGGAAAAAAAAAAAAAAAAGAATTTCAAATAAACCAATTACAGGCACTTTTGAATTGTCAAGGGGTCGCGTCGGTCAGTCAGAAAGATGAAGCTAGTTGCCCATCCCAAAGCGTAGTAGGTACCTATGGAGAAGAACGGGCAAGAAACTCCATGGACACTCTTATAAATCAAAATATTGTTACAAAAAAGTGGTTACATCATTCATGTTGAAATTATACATGTGAGAACTATGTAGAAAGACGTGCACGTTAAAAGCGTCCGTAATAAAAATATAAAAACAATTATGGAATTAAAATAAGCCATGGCAGCTAAGGCCTACTGACGGCGCCCGTTCACGAACATGACGTATGGATCAGCACCATTCAGCTCAACCATTTTGAAAGGAACTCAATGATCCAATACACACGCCATCACCAGCGACACATTTGAGCGAGCATGACATACTCTCAGCCGCCATACTCGAACCCAGTAAGCTTTATAGTGGGTACATAGTGCTCACACGTGAGCTATGCAATTATAAGCTATTGCTAAGAGATTGAATTTATACAATGCAAAGATAGATTGTACAATCTTCATCAGCTCCAACATTATTTTCGAATGCTAATTAACTAGTTTACGCGCCCTTGTGGAGCAGGACCAGCCCTTTTTCTTTTTTTTTTTACGGGGGGAAATCCTCATGGACTACCTCCGCCTGGGGAAAAGGCGGAGGGGCGTGCCGGACTCTTACCGGCTAAAACCACCCCGGTGTCTCCTCGCACGTGCGCGCGGGGCCGCGGGAATCGAAATTCTTCCGCAGCCCCACACTAGTGCTGGCCCGGTCTGTCCGGGCCTCGTCTCCTGCACGGGGTAGTGAGGTGTTTAACTACCCCGTGCATCGCCTCAGAGGCGCGCGCCGACACCCGCGCGTGCCTTCGCCTCGGGTCCATCAAATAGGGGGCGAGGACTTCCCCAAGTCCCACGCCCCTGGACCCATTCATGGGGGCCGGAAAAGGGCGTTGTCCGCCCTTCTCCTGCGCCCGGTGCGCCTTCTGCGGCCGGGAAAGGGAGTCGAGATCTCCCTCTCCCGTTCCGCAGTTTCCTTCTGCGACATCACGACCTCGCAGAAGGACACCACCGCGTCCCACGACTCTGCGCTACCGACCATCCTCCGCACTACGGCCGGCAGCGACAGATCGCCTCCTACTTCATTTGTGAGGATACGGCGCTGCTCCTCCCAAGCTACACACTCGGTGAGCGTGTGTTGCGCCGTGTCCTCCCCGCAATGGACGCAATGGTGGCACCGAGCGTCCGGCTCCCTGCCTATGCGGCACAGGTACTTGCCGAAGCAGCCGTGCCCCGACAGCACCTGCGTCACCCTAAACGACAGGGAGCCGTGCCTTCTCCCGAGCCAGTCGTCAAGTACTGGCCGGATCGCCTCGACGGTAGCGAGGCCGGCGGTAGGGCGCAGAAGCCTTAGCCGCCATTCCGCCACCAAGACCTGACGGAGCTCCTCTCGGCGCAGCGCGATCTGCCGCTGCACCGGCCTCGAGCCCCGTGCCCGCTCTTCCTCGCGCCATCGATATAATGACGCGAGTACTTTCGCCTCAAGGTCCCAGGGCGGGGATCCGGCCAGGACGCAAGCCGCCTCGTAGGAAATCGTGCGGTACCCGCGGACGACTCTGACGGCCATCGCCCTCTGCGGTTTGCGCAGAAGAGCAGGACCAGCCCTGAGCCAAGCATTTTTGTCAGCGATATAATCCCCCAACTTATAATATGCTTGGCTGTATAGTGTTCGTTTTATACAAGATTTAAATTTCGTTTCATTCAGTTGCGAGTATGTGGGGAGGTATTTTATTGTAACATTTTAAACAGTACCCCATGAAGGATGAGCCTACTTTAGCCAGTCTGAAAGCTGGTTGAACTAATTGGTCCCTAATAGACAGTCTGAAAACCAGTCTTAACAATGGGTATCATGTTACCCAGTAACTGGGTTGTGGAGGTCAGTTGCAGTCGCTCCATGTAAAATACTGGTATCCAGCTGCATGCGCTTAGACTGGAAGCCGACCTTACCTATACTTTCGCTCCGTGTAAAGCACTCCACTCCTTCTACCGCATAACCCTTACCACAGGACGCGTAACTTATTTATTAAACGTCACAAATAGAATTTCTATTTTTATCTTGTTCCATAAATTTGGTTGCGTTAGTAGCACTTTTGTTTGAAACTGCATTTTTTCCTTTTCTAATTTTCGTTGTTGCTGGCATAGTGAAAGTTTTATATTTATATATTATTATTATTTATATTTTATATATTACAATTATTAGTATACAACCGACAACCAGACATGTTAAGTACCTACGCAAGCTATCAGAAATGAACCAACTCCTCATAGTTATTGCATCAGCCAGGCGACACTATAGGAGTACGAGGAACAGAGTGTAAAGTTCACTCATACCTCCATAGAAAATGGAGGATCCTCCGACCAGACGGATGTCGTGTCTGGTGGGCAACTGCCCGACGATTGATGTCGGGAAGTTGTATAATGCTAGTCGCGCGGTAAACTCTGCTTGCGCGATGCAGGATTTGCGTGACGTCAGTATGACGCGCAGCACGCATGTGGCGATGTAGATACCGCTACAACACGAATATACTGCTTTATCAGCGCAACGTGACGCACATCGGCGACCGGACGGGCGGCGGCTGACACGACGCATTCTGGGAAGGCAACTCACTTTCGCTTCATACATCGAACGATTGTCACCACCATAGAAAGTTAAGGCCTTTCCCGTTCTCGATTGCCTATTTTCAAACTCTAAAAAGTACAGGTGAACGACGGCTGTGCAACAAAGTAAAAATTTATGATACAGTTTAAGTCTTAAGCTTCCTTTTATTAAGTTATATTTTTTTCTTGGAGTTCGATAATGTAGAGAAAAAAAACCGCGCGTGATTATTTTCAATCCAATAAATCTAAATACTTAGGCTTTTTAGCCGTAAGAATTATTTCAATAAATTTAGTCTGTATTTATTTCTAGAACAATAATCTACAAAACTGTAAGTCACTTTTTCAATAAATTGAGTATTTTCGAAAATAAACGCGAATTTGCAACCAAACTTATTTCGGCAGCGCGCGGTACTCTGCGCCGGCGCCAGTCGGCCTTTGCACAGGGAACACGTAGGTACTTCTCTTCGCCGTACGCGCCGTACGTATTCGACGTGAATATTAGGAGGTGAGGGGGTGGTGGGTGGGGCTGAACGCGCAAGGTCATCGAGAACGGGAAAGCCATTAAGAATATATTGTAACTCTTACATTAAACCTGTTCCAGCTACCCGAGTTTTCTAGCATCCGACATAATTGACACATTGTATATATATTATGTGTAATTAATAATTATTTATTTATTTATTCAGACAAAGTCTTTAATAGTTTGTAGGATATGATAGTAGCGAAGGCAGTTCGATGGAGAGTGAATATGCTAATATCAATGAATCTGATTAAAAAGTATTCAGATGCATCCGGTTAGACCGGAAGCGGACCCTAAAATTATTGGGAAAAGATTAGACACAAGACAGATAATGATTCATAGCTTAGGATTTGATTAGAACCATGAATTGTAAGCCAGGGTTAATTTTAATAGTGTGATAAAAGTCATATCTCTCTAAATACATAGCTCCATCGTTCTATTGCCAGAAAAACATATTATCTTAGCTTTTTTGAACCTATAATCATTATAAATTATCATATCCCAAAATTAAATTATTGAAAAAAAAAAACGTGTAATTATCGTCTTAAATAGTGCTAACTTACACGAATCATTGTCGTTCCAGTAAAAAAAAAACAAAATAAAATAAGAAAATTAAAGTATCCATTTTCCAGTTTCCATTTTTTTTCACATCTTCATGAGAGTTGGCGACGCGTTGAGCTAGCGGTCATTTACCTAATACTGATAGGTCCTACAAAACAGAAGGGCGCGCGACGACGTTGCCAAATCGCTTGCCTACGCGCACGTATGTGCATCCCTTTCCTTTCTCTCGGCCGAATGACATGCTTTAAATTGTCTTTTCAACACGTTGAATTATATATTTTATTTTGGCGCACCTATTCAATTTCATCCTGTAGAAATACACTTGCGTGCAAAAAAATTGATCCACCCCGTTCTCTTTCATTTGAAACAAGATAATTCAATAAGTTTAATTAGCAATAACCTAATATAATGTGTACTAAAATTTTCCTGAATGTATGTAGAACATGTCTGTGAAAAAAATCACAATACAGATTCATTCGTTTTCGAGAAAATCGCGAACTTAAAAACATAGGGTCTAAAAAAGATCCTCCTTTTTTTTGTCGGACAATAATCGGACAAAAATTAAGCTTTTTGTCAACTTCACTGATTAAAAAAAAGCACGCACTTTTTCAAAGCATTAGTAAGTGATGAGGACATCTGAAGAATCGAGTCGATCTTGTCAAGAATATTGGTTTTATCAAAGTATTGGTGTAAGTTTGTGTAAATAAACTTTATCTTACCTAACTTCACCCAAAATCATAATTATAATCAGCCTAAAACGTTCCCACTGCTGTGACACAGGCCTCCAGGTTGGTAGATGTCACTTTTCTTCGAATTTTTGGTTCTCGGACATACTGATTTCCTCACGAAGTGTTCCAATACAAAATAATTATAGTACATTGTTCACCGAGAGGAGAAAGTGACCGATTACCGTCGAGGGTGTCGTTTGAAGCCCGAGCCGTAGGCGAGGGCTTTAAAACACCCGAGATCGGGAATCGCACTTTCTCTCGAGTGATACATAGTGCTTTATACTACACCTACGAGGAAAATAAAAAACTAAATCTTTACTAATTGAAATGGCGCCAATGGCGTCTGCAATTTTCACATGTTCTTTTTTCAAATTGTTTATCCTGCCGCCGCAGGGTCGCACTGCCAGCCCGACACCATCCAACACACAGCTAGTGACCAGTGTCATTTTGCGAACTTGGGGATAAAAACTCACTGTAAAAACTTTTTGGCTTTTGATATTTAGGTTACCGGCGCATAGTCTTACCCAAAATTAAAAAAGAAAAACCACGTAAGAAATGGATTTTCATACACTTTTCTCTCCCGCTCAGATGCGTTTTCTCCCCGCATATTTGTTAGATATGCAATGACGTACTTTCTACCGTAAAGATAAAGTATCAAGGTACTTTCCAAGCAGGTGTAGTATAAAAATATATATACATTGACATTTTTCAGGCCAATATTTATGGGCCAATTTTTTTGCAGGCTAGTGTACTTTATCACGTGCACGTGTTAACACTGTCTTGTTTAAAATTATGATCACGTTGAAACCAGTTTTTGCTGTAGACACGCGCATGCCAAAATGCAATAAAAACATTGTGTTAAAAAAATAATCTTAGAGGGTGTTAAGTCTGCAACGGAACTAGCTAGGAAGGTTGCTAACCTCTTTATTTAATTGTACCTTCTCGGACATTTTAAATCATTTACCTTCATAGCTATGGCACAGTTGACTAGAGAATGCATCACTCTCGTCTCTCTGCCCATCCATAGACGAATAGACTCTGCTTTGTCCTGCTCCGCTAAGGTAGCTGTGCCATCTTCTGATTTACCTTCGCGAAGGTTTGATAACATCTGAAAAGAATAAAATTATTTAAATTATTTAGATAGAAAAGCTAGCTTCATATTTCTGAGTGACCGACCAATTCACAATTCAAAAGTGCCTGTAAATACTTTGAGTTTGAGACATATTTTTGGAATGTTTTCGTCGATAAAGTATATCCATGGTTTTTGCAGAAATAAACCATTTCAGTCAAACAACCTGCTCAAAATTATGAAAAATGTGTGCTCTGATATATAAAAAAATTAAAAATAAATGTAATTTTATAGTTGATTATTATGTATTGACGTAGAAGCAGATAAGTATAATTTAAAACAAAATCATGCATTGTTTCTTTTTTATAAATTTAAAAAAATATAGTAAATTCCAAATTGCTCTGAAATGGTTGACATTTGCATAGGGGTCATAAGGGGTCATTTGGTTGCAAATGACCTCCCCTACATCTTAATGGATTGCCGACGTATTACAAAAATAACCCTGTATACATAATTTTAAACCTTACCGTTTGTATAGTATCCAACATGGCATACAGTTTGTCGACCGCCTCGTCCGACTTGCCGACGTGGGCCGGTAGCTCTGCGACTAATAGTCGGAGAGAGAACGGAACTAGACTGCCCGTACGGTTCTCGTATGTGTCGGGGTAGAACTGAAAGCGATAACAAATTATTATTCGGTATAAGTTTGACATTTATTGGTGCCGATTCCCTTGTTCACAAACTAAACTAAATTTAAGTTGAGTGCATCTTTTTCTTTCTATTTCATTATGAAAAGGACAAAGGTAGGGGCAAATGTTTGTATGATGAATATGGACATTTGTACCCGAGTCATGGATGTATATTTATAATATGTATGTATTTACGAAAAAAAAAATGTATTTAAGTAGTGTATCAATCATCTGGTATCCATAACACAAGCCTTAAGTGTTAAGTGCTTAACTTGGAACTAGATGGTGCTGTGTGCAATGTCAGACGATATTTATTTATTTATAAATAGTATTTATTTATTTACTATTACCACTTACATATGTTTTTACAGGTTGGTGGTACCCAATACAATGAATTCGTCACAGTTTCGACACTCAGAGACGCCACCCAAAAACTAATTAAACACCATATGAAATGTTCTTAAACTGTCAATATTTTTACTGACAGGGTCTAAATTTATACCTGTCGATTAACGTGCATGGTTAATTAACAAGTCCCAAGTAAGACTCTGAGAACCGGGACAAGGCATACAGAGGACAATATGTTAAGGTGGCACCCTCTGGAATTCCGCCAAAGAGCAAGTAAATATATCCAATCGCAGAGAGACGCTGTTGAGTATCTTTATTGCTCTCCCCATCGGTGCAAACTTTAGCAAGTTTGTACGGGTCACCGGGACTTTAAATAGCCTCTCTCTCGGCCCTTGCCGCAGCCTACTGACAATAGATTGCCTTGTAGAAAGAATAATAAGGCAAAACATGTTCTTTTTCATGTTCAGCCCAGGGTCGGAATTTGTGCCCGCTTGATGGCAATTGGCTCCCCCTTCCCCTACAACATGGGACGTAAAACATAACTGGCGAAATTTGGGTGTACAGACAGCAGTAGGTCAAGTTACCACGAACTGTAAAATTTTCTCATTCGATTTTGAACTTAACTTTCAACATTTTAAGGTTTAAAATCATTTGGATAAATTTGACAGTTTCGTATAAGCTGATGTCCTGGCGACTGTACCTACTATACAATTCTGCCTGACCTTTTGAGGAAAAGAGGCGTTATATTATGTCATCTACTTTTTAGAATAGCCTCCACGAGTTGCGATACTCTATGATGGATGCTCAATATAATAACTGTTTTGACCTGTACTAATTAAGAGAGTTTATACCTTATGAGTGGCAACGTCGCAATTTAGTGTCATATTTCGTGGTTTTCAGTTTTTATCAATTAATCGGAGCTATATTTAAAAAATCTGTTTAATTAACTTTTTAGAATTACGTGAAAGTGTTTAAAAAGTAAGTAACCATAATGCTTACAGTTATTTTACAATGAAAATAACGCCCTGCAAGATTCCAATGTAATATTTGCATATAAATAGAACTGTAAACGCAACGATTTCTTACCTTTTACACAGTTTTCACATAATTCTAAAAAGTTAATTAAACAGCTTTTTAAAATATAGCTCCGATTAAATGATAAAAATTGAAAACCACGAAATATGACACTAAATTGCGACGTTGCCACTCATAAGGTATAAACGCTCTTAATGTTAATAACCTGTTTAAAAATTTGTTAATTGATAATTATTTTTATTTTAAGAATTATATTTTTATGTTTTTTTTTATACTTTTTGCTGTGCCCTACAGGGTCCGTAATCATTGTAACACCATTAAACATAATTGGAATGCAAATAAAGATATGAATATGAATACTTAGATGTGCGTCCGGCGACGCACCCTTGGCAGTTATCTACGCTTCCTACTAGCTGACGTCATAATATTTTTACCTCAATGTCGAATTTTCGACTCTCAAATATCAAATGAGGGCTAGATGTGTGGCAGCATCTTCAACGCCACATGCGAACTAAACATCACACTGACGTCACGCAAAATCCTGCATCGCGCAAGCAGAGTTTACCGCGCAACTAGCATATATACAGACACGATACGAGGTATGAGTGAACTTTACACCCTGCTCCTCATACCCCTATAGACACAAATATCACAAAGGGAGGCCCATCGAAGAAAAATAAACAATAATTCGTATAGGGGCGACACTAGGCGTATCATACGCCCCGATGCTGTAGCCTAATAGTGCGATTATTGACCGCGTTCGGAGCGTGAATTTTGTTCAACTACATTCTATACCCATGTCTAGCAATAGCATAATCGGCCTATAATGTTCCCACTGCTGGGACACAGGCCTCCTCTCTGTGAGAGGGAGAGGGCCGTAACCCACCAAGGCCCAGTGTGGGTTGGTGGATGTCTAGCAATATAGAGGAAAAAATACTACTTTATTAAACCAAAACAACCATAATATAAAAACATCATCCTACCTCATAAAACATATCTGGCTTGTTGAAGTCTCCAAAAGGCTCGGCCTCCTTCATCAGAGGTTCATTGAGTTTGATTCTCAGCATGACTGCGAACCTGGTCAGCCATAGTTGTAGGGAGCGCGGCGTGTGCTTTGTGGGACGATGCATGCGACCTACACCTAGTGGATAGAAGGATTATTTGATAAGTTGGGAGCTTAGAGAAAATAACACTAGAGAAGCCCTAGGAACGCTTCCCCATCTGTAAGTTCCAGAACAAATGATCTAGTATGTTCATAAATGATAATGATAAATGATTTTATTTCTGTAAGTAGGTTTGAACAAACACTTTTACACGTCAATCATATTTTTTTTAAACTAGATGAGGTCGGCGTTTCCTATCTGACTACTCTGAGAAGAAAGGCCAAAACAAACTCAGAAGTCACAGTCTCTTTTAAAGTCCAGACAAAATCTTGGTCAGATCATGTGAAGGCTATGTAGATCGGTGTCTGCAATGGTCTTTTGAGGAAAGAACCACACAGATTGAGTGGACCTGTCCAGTCAGTGCACGCAATTGTCAGTAATCGTGCAGCTCAACTTAGACTCAAGGAGCTCAACGATTCGACGAACAATACCAAAGAAAGGACATTTGAGTAGGCCGCATAAATTACTCAAACTGCCAGATCATGATTACGCTGACAAAAATACAAAAATAAATATAAAAAACCAATGACCGACATAGTTCTCACATTTACAATAATTAGAATAATATCATAATTATCTTTGAGGACCATGTAGATTTGTGTCTGAAATGGTCTTTTGAGGAAATAACCACACAGATTGAGTGGACCTGTCCATTTTTCAGTAACCGTGCAGCTCAACTGATAAAAACTACTTTCAAATCGATTCTAACGCACTTCGTAAATCGTTTAAAAGGCGCGCGGAGCTTCGTGAAAATGCCTAGCTGAGCTGTTAGATCCTATACAAAGCGTTCAAAAACGTCAAACTATAAAACAATTTTTTTCTGTAATATTTAGTCATGTCTTTAATTAAATTCAAAATCCTAACCTCATAATACATTTTGATCCAACCATGATTCAACATAAAATGTGGCATGAATCGAGTATTTTTGACGCGTTGCTTTTGTGGCGTCACCGAGTCTCGCTGCACCTCGTTTTTATGTTCATAAAATTAAAAATATTCTTATTTTGCATTATGAAAATGTATGTCAAATCAGCATAATTTACATGCACTTGATATGCAATTATGTCTTTTACTAAAAAATCTAACGAGACTACCGATTACCGAAGGTAGGTCATGATTGAAACCAACATTGAAATATCGGTAGTCATCTTTGTTGTAAAAAAATGTGTTAGATTGACAGCTGCACGCTTGTACCCAGTGTGCAGTAACTCCCTCTTCAGGGGGGGGACACTGCCGTACTTGATGTAGGCGTCCAATTTTTCACAAAGATACTAGCACCATCTTTTACGAAATCCGCGTAAACTTGAGAGATTTAGTACGAAAAAATTATATAGATGGTGCTTACGCCAATTATCGCCAGTGTGCATAGCTCTCTAGAGTATATAATATGTTCTATGGCGCATAGTTACGCCTTGTTGATAATGAAAATTTTGTCAAAAATAATAAATGTACATTCTAAACCAGAATAAATATTTATTTATTCGGTTCTATTAAAGCTCCAGAATTTGCGGTTGAGTTGAGTGGTAGTCCTAGTAGTAGATTATTTTCATAAACATCGCCATAATAAGACAAATAAATGACTTAAATATTAACACATTCATCATTTTTATTTTGTGCTGGCTTTGTAAAACATTAAATTTTGTAAACATTAACTGTATTTGTTTTTTTTTATTTTGTAAATTCTTATTTCATAAGTTAATCAAGAACTATGCACGAATTCCTATGGAACAAATACAAAATGTTTATAAAACTGATTTTTATATGGCCTACATTGCAAATTACCCGCCTCCCATAGAAAACCTATTCAGAGTATAGTAAATATATAGATAAATACGTACCTATGTACGCACCTATAGTTTTTGGGATTAGTTCAGCGGATATAGTACCAGATGGCGACACTGTCTAATATAGGTGTCAAAAATTCTAGAGAGAGGGTTCTCTATTCCATCTATATTACTATACTCTTTGTCCCTCTCTTACATAATTATTAGTGCTACACACTGCTAACCTTTCAATATTTTTATTACGGACGCTTTTAACGTGCACATCCTTCTACATCGTTTTCACATTTGTATCATTTCCACATGGAAGATGTCACCAATATTTTGATTTAAAAGAGTGTCTGTGGAGAAGGAGATTCCTGCCCATTCTTTTTCATAGGAAGCTACTACGCTGTTTGACTGACCCACCCCTTGACATTTAAAAAGTGCCTGTAATTGACTTAATTGAAATAAATGCTTTGAGTTTGAGCTTTCACCTTGTCCTGCGGCACTGATCAGCACATGTGTGAGGTTGATAGCTGCGCGCAGGTAGCCAGTGCGCAGTAACTCGCGCAGTCCTGCCTCGTCGCGGCTCACGTGTTCAGCTCGCACCACGCCTCGACTGCCCGCTGAGCTCACTCCGAGGTACTTTACTGCTACTTCTTGTAGAGCATCGGCCTGAGAAGGAATATTGATGTTAGACTATGAAGCAATTTTTTGATATTCTGTAGATAGGCACAAAAGATGATAACTTAGACAGATCATCATCTACTCAGCTTCTTCCCAACTGTGTTGGGGTCGGCTTCCAGTCTAACTGGATGCAGCTGAATACCAGTATTTTTCATAGAGCAACTTCCTATCTCACCTCCACAACGCAGTTACTGGTAACTCTTTGGTAAGGCCCGTAACAACTATCAAAGATCAATGAATGACAGCCGGGACCAATGGCTGAACATGCTTTCTGAGGCGCAGCGGGGTCTTGGAATGCAAAGATGGTCACCCATCCACGAACTAATAAACAATCAAGCGTAGCTAACCTGTGCCACTGTTATGACTTAGCCACAAGCTCTTCTTGTTGTTAGTTTGTCTTGTAAATACTATATTATATTTTTTGGTGTACAGTCGCCAGCACATCAGGGTATATGAAACTGTCAAATTTCCCCAAAGGAATTTAAACCTTAAAAGTTCAAAATCGAATTAGAAAATTTGAGTTTGCGGTAACTTGAGCAGTTGCTGCTGTCTGTACATAATAAAGAGTATTATATTCTATTATTTTATGTGGAAATTACCAGTTCTTCTTCAAGCACTAGGCCAGGCATTGTGAGCACTTCTCTCTCAGGAAAGAATGATCCCTTGGGTGAGGATTGAGCCTGAGGACAGAATAAAATAGAAATAATTAATCAAACCTTTTTTGCATGACAATAGTATCACTGTAAAACAGCTTGATATTTCTAAATAAAGAAGTAGTGTAGATAGATGCACTCCTTTTGTATTTAGAAAATAAATAAATATATTATCTTTGGTTTACCTTCATGAGTGTCTTTTTAGCTTCGTCATTAGGCAGCCAAGCATCTCTCCTTCTATCAGCCTCTTTATCCACAGGCTGATTCTGCAAAGATAAATATAAAAGTATCTTCTAATATCAGAACAATGAGAAAATTCAACTGTTTTTTTTTTTGTGTTTCCACCAGCCTCGTAAATTTCTCAGCTGGGGATGTCTGAAGTGTTAAAGAACATACCTACCTTTAACATTTTATGTGAAAGTAAAATCTTTAGCTTATCTAAACAAAATAGTACATTTTTTTACTTACTTTTATACTTAATCCATCCATAGCTTCAGTGAGTATAGTCGGGTTGGCAATTCCACTTTTGGCTGGCACTATTTGTGGTTCAGGCCCAATAGTGTCAAAGAACGTCGATGGGTCAGGTAAACTCGTCGCTGGCACGGCCGCAGACCCACTCACAGTTGGCAAAACATTTGTAAAGGTCATCTCCTCAGTCATCTTTTGTTGTGTAAATGAAGCAGTCATATTTTGAGGAAAAACGCTGCCTGTTGATGTTTGATTACCTGAATAACCCAAAGTAACTCTTTAATTTTATAAATCAGTCATAAATAAATCACTTGTCATACAAAAATATTATTTAAACGCAAGTGAAACATTACCTTCCGGTTCACCTAAATAAATGCTTTGTATCATGTCTGACGGCGATGTCCCGATTTCGTCGAAAAACTGGGAGGCGGGAGGAACTTCCTTATCGCCGAAATATTGACTCAGCGACGGTTTATTATCCATTTTTTCTGTTTATAATTCGCCTTTATCACTAAATCCCTCAGATAACAAATGACGTATGCCGTTGACATTGACATTTAACTTTATAAACGTTCATAAATATTTTAAGGTTAGAGTAGAAGTCTTTTAGAAAATAAATAACGTTGGTTATTTTATTAGTGAACGCATGTTGCTAAGACCATATTGTCCCTAAAATACGGCAAAAAAATAAAAGTAATGTCATTGAAAACATTGTGGCTTGTGCTATGGGATGGGACAATTATTTTATGTAAAATGAAATTGAGGAAACCTATAAAAAAACCTTATAGCTCAAAATCAGAGGGGCAATTCCCGTATTTTTAAGACCGTTCGCATTCTAATCTCAGTCTCAATCTGTCAAAATTACAATCAATTTACATACATTTTTGACAGGTTTTTGACATTGATTGTCGCTGAGATGAGATTGCGACTAGAATTTCAACGTTTTTTAAGTACGAGAATTGGCCTACTGAAATCTGTAAAGTTCAGAAATCAGAGACCATTCAACCTTTGATTTTCAATCAACATTCATGCGGACGAATTATTTGATGCCCTATGATTATTTTCCTTCTATACATATTATTATTATTATTCATGAACATATTATTATTATTTATTTATTTATTCTATCTTCACAATAATGGTTTCCTATTTTAAAAATTAACAATGTTTTTGATTAATGTTATATTCCACTATTGAAACACCCCCCACAGCAAAACGATAGAGTAAAAGGTTTAAAGATGATTTTGTGTGAACATCATTCATGGTACCAAGAAGATCACAAAGAGACAATTTTAAAGTTCAAAACAATAACAAGCAGTAGAAAAAAGCAAAATTAAAAATGGTCAACTATTGGTTCATATGAAAGTGTAGTGTCGTGTATAAATGTAGGTATGTATATCGGAGTGGATGAATGTATGTTGCAGTGTATGAATGCATGTTGGAGTGCGCGAGAGCGAGTCATCATCTGCCGAGCCTCTTCCCAACTAGGTATGTTGGGGTCGGCTTCCAGTCTAACCGGATGCAGCTGAATACCAGTATTTTACATGGAGCGACTGCCTATCTGACCTCCACAACCCAGTTACTGGGTAATACAATACCCCTTGGTAAGACTGGTTGTCAGACTTTCGGGCTTCTGACGACCCGTAACGACTGTCAAAGATCCACGAATGACAGCCGGGACCAACGGCTTAACGTGCTTTCCGAGGCACGGAGCAGTGGTGATGAAATAATTTACACAAAGTAAAGCGCCTGTCGGGGTTCGAACCTACGGCCTACAACTCGTAAGTCGCGGCCGTTACCACTGGGCCACCACTGCTCAGTGCGCGAGAGCGAGTATGAGATGAAAAACAGCCACGGGAGAGAAGAGAAGGAAATCTATTTGAGAACTGTCAAAAGGTTCTCAGTTTTTTCCAAAAGTTTTTTCATAGTCAAGGGTTTTCAGAAATGTTTTAACTGTTTTGTGACAAAGAGATGGTTATAGGATATAGATTAAGAGTGACATTTAATTTGTTATACAAAAGTTGACCAAGGAAACAAAAAAATTCTGTGGGAGTGAAGATCTGAACTGCAATGATGGGCAGACTCTTTCCTTCCGTCGTTGGTTATTGATTAATTTGGGGTCAAACTGGAGCTGGGAGTGCTTTTTAGCTACAGTTAGCAGAATAAAAGTTTGTCTGACCGTATAAGGATGTCCCATTCTTTGTATACATCAATAGTTGGAAAACGAAAAGGGAGACCAGCACCGACCTTAAGGATAGCACGCTGAGCCCTCTCCACCTCGATAAGATGGGTTTTGGCGGCACCGGCACCGCCCCAAGTATTAGCGTGAGCGATACTGATGTCCCGTGAATCGTCATATATGACGTCTTGACATGCGCCATCTTGCGATAACGCCGACGATGCCCTACACTAATATCACCGTGAGCGCTGTCAAAAATTGTGGTAAACTAAAGCGGCATTTTCGAAATTATGCTGTAAAATCCAAGACGTAACAGAATACCTGCAATGAGTTTTAAACTCATGCGCATTATGTTTAATTATTGTTGCATCTATGTTATTTGTAATTCTTGGTAACAATTAAATCTGTCAACATGACGGGTGTTGATCGGTTAAGAGTGTAATTGTAGTTTTATTAATTATTTTTAACATAGCCAATAATATTGACATACCTACTTATAAATATGGTATACCCCATGGGTATGTTTTAAAGTGATACAATAATGCGAACTGTAAGAACTGTCTTTTCACCTGTGACAAACAATAAATAAATGAATAATAATATGAACATAGTATTTGGGAAATTATATGTGCGGCAACAAAAGTTTTATTTAGCCCCTGCAACCTAGCGTCTTTTTTTATATGTAGGCGACGAGTTAATAGAACAGCTTCAATTATATTAATTCATCATCTTTACTATTCCAACAGAATATCAAAAAA
Source organism: Brachylomia viminalis (assembly GCA_937001585.2). Taxonomy (NCBI): domain Eukaryota; kingdom Metazoa; phylum Arthropoda; class Insecta; order Lepidoptera; family Noctuidae; genus Brachylomia; species Brachylomia viminalis. The sequence continues at coordinate 22,148,328 of OW443306.2, read as the reverse complement.
CCAGCGTCAATTTACGAGCGTAAATTAATATGACTCCGAGCTACCGATAAATATATTTACTTCTGATTTGATAACTCAGCGACTAATGTTGTAAGTGAGCTACTTTATATATTTTAGAGATTCAACATCTGTCTGCTAATAAAATCAAATTCCAGCCTCAAAATTATCAATCAAAGTTTTTCATTCAACAACTAAATTAATAAATCATATTCTTTTTTCGTGAAAGTTTGCAATACAAGCGCGGGAGATTACCTGACGCTCGTTGGGAATCAGAGGGGCGCGACCGGCCATTTGGGTATAGTCCCAGTCGCCCCCACATGGATTGCCACCAGGTGGCAATTGGGAGAAAAAAATCCCAGTTGCCACCGGGTGGCGACTGGGACCTTATTGCCCCCACTTCAAATCGCTGTACATTGCGGCGTGGATCGCCAAACCCCCTCATCGCTATATTTCTTAGTAACGTTAATATGTTTTCTTATTCTCCTCATCTAACAGATCCCCTATAAGGTTGGTGAATCATGTGGGTGGTTAGGTTAGGTTAGAACAGTGACCATTAGCGCGCGAAGGCGAGCGAGCGAAGCGAGCGTGCCGCGGCAGCGGCCGCCAAGCGCCAGATCCCCTCTATGTTATTGTTGGGGAATCATTTTGGTTAGATGAGGTTATAACAGTATGATGTTTACTTAATCATTACATAATTTTGCCTAAAAATGAGTAAATATCACGCCGCAATGTACAGTAATATTTTTTGTATCTTCATTTGAGTAGGTATAATAGTCAATTACTTATGGTAACATTATAAATAGATAGGCGAATACATGAAATTAGAGCTTTCATTGACCATTATTTGATGACAATAATAAGGAAATTTTATGTTCAAATATAGTAGATTCACTCATCAATTACTTATGCTAAAGTATAAAAATAAAGGCGACTCTATGAAATTAGAGTACGTTGATATTATTTTATAGATGAAATTGATACACTTATTAGAAGCTGGCAATGAGTAGACATATCATAAATTTAGTTGCTTAAGAATTATCACCATGTTGCGTCATATTAACAGTACCTAGCTTGTTTTACAAAATATGGTCGCTTATAAACCATTTATTAGACGCTAAAAGTTCGTCGCTGACCTATTCATTCATTAGACAACTAAATATATTTGCAGACGAGAATGACATTTTAAAGAAGCTGCATTAATTAGCACCCATAGTATTTTACTTCGGGGTAAATCTTTGCCGGCAGCATGTAAATACGCTAAGCTAATAAGCTAAGCACTTCGATATCCGTTTCATCTCTGGACGAATTGTCGTTCTCAAACTCAAAATCTGAGTTATCAGAGTCGATAGAGTAATCCAACAAAATAGAAGTGCCAATGCGTTGAACTTCCATTTGCAGAAGAATATCCAATCGCTCTTTTTTGTGCAAGGTTTGAGGTTGACGTTGAGCGACCACTGCCACTGTGAGCGCGTTCACGAGCGTTCCCATGGACTTATTCATGAGCGTTCCGAATTGATGACAGTTCTAAACTGTCATAATCATGATATCTAATACGGAACGCAAGATATCGATGTGATCGCTGTGAGGGATCATCATAGAGCAACACGGACCGGAGGGGAGTAGCCATACGCAGGCGTTCCCCTCTGCCAAAGTACAAGTCCACGCGGTCCTATGCGTACAATAAAACTAGTTGCAGCCGCTCCATTCACTAGACTAAATCTAGTTGCGCGGCTGAATCGACGTCCCACAAAAATGCCGAATTGTTCAGTTTTTTGCTGCAAAAAGAGGTCTGCCACGTCAAATTTACAAAAAGATGGCGTTACCTTTCATATGTAAGGAATTTTTAATCAAGTTATTACATTTTACTCCTTTTTAAACTTATAATTTACAATAATAACGGTCGTGTTATTTCGGATTCGTCTACCAACACAGGCCGCTCGCCTTCATACAATATGCGGATCGGTCGAGCGACTGATCCGAGTGTTTTCGCTGTCACCGAGCGATAGTGTTGTTACCGGTTAGATATCGATAAAAATGGCAAATGCAAAGGACTCTTTAAAGCTATATCTCTCATGCTTATAATCATTTTTGAGATTATGCCTTCTGATTTAATTATTATAATTATGTATATTGTGAGCTTTATTTTGATATTGTTTAATATTAAAATTGCGTCAAATTAAATCTTTCTTACGAGTATTAATAAATTACATTACAACTACTAAGTGTGAAGTTCGACCATATTGTTTTTATTTATTTATTGCAGTTTTCCTAAAGATTCGAGTTTAAAGGATATATAGAAGAACTTTAGTAATAATAATAACGCAATAATTAGTCTCGAAGTAGGTTTGAGCGTTTACTCTTGACATGAGTTACAGTTACAGAATTATTAGAAAGAGAATAGAATTAAATTAGCGCTACATGCAGTCATGCGCGTCTTGTCTTTTTGAAGAGAGCACACACTCAGCAAAAGATGGCCGTCGCCGGCGCAGAACTTCCCGTCGCGTTTCATCCGCGACGCATCGACGAGCTTCAGCATCGGCGCGTTCCAGCTCCGTTGCGAACATCCTCCCCCCCCTTGGGGACACGTTCCCCAAGGAGCTCTTGGGAATCTAGTAAAGATAATTTTGAGACGGGCCTATGAATGACGCCGTTCTCAGTCTTCACATCAACCACTCTGCATACGCCGTCAGCTCCCGGGTACAGCTTGATGATGCGGCCCATGAGCCACTTCATAGGTGGCAGATGATCGTCTAGGATGAGGACCAGGTCGCCAGCACGAACATGGTCTTGTGCACGCTGCCACTTGACGCGTTGCTGCAGAGTGGATAAGTAGTCCTTTGTCCATCGTGACCAGAAGTGGTGTCTCAAGCGTTCAATGAGCTGGTATCGATTGATGCTGGCTTTTTGGATAACGGGTGAAGGTAGTGAGGTCAATGGTCGGCCCACAAGGAAGTGTCCCGGTGTAAGTGCTGACAGATCAGAAGGATCAGCAGACATAGAAGTAATGGGCCGTGAATTCATAATGGCCTCAATCTGTGCAAACAGAGTGTACAATTCTTCAAAGGTTAAACTAGAGTTACTCGCTATCCGTTTTAGATGATATTTAGCGGTCTTGACTCCTGCTTCCCAGATACCGCCGAAATGCGGTGCATACGCGGGAGAAAACTTAAAAGTTATACCCTCCTTGCTCGCGAAGTCGCTAACTGAACGTTCATTTTCCTTGAGCAGTCTGTTCAGTTCATTACAAGCTCCTACAAAGTTTTTTCCATTGTCACAGTATATGGTGTGAGGTTTACCTCTTCGTGCTATGAATCTACGCAAGCATAAAATGAAGGCATCACTACTCAGGTCGCTCACGACCTCCAAGTGTACAGCTTTCGTGCTAAAACATACAAATATGCATAAATAGCACTTGGAGCTCTTGGCACCGCGACCCTTTCTATTTAGAATTAAAAAGGGTCCAGCAAAATCAGTGCCACAAGTCGCAAATGGTGGAGCAGGAGTTACACGAGATTCCGGCAGATTACCCATTATGGGTTCTAAAAGCTTAGCTCTAAATCTTTGACAACGAACACACTTCCTGACAGTAGTCGCAGCTAATACTTTCCCACCTGTAGGCCAAAATTGCTCACGAATAGTATTTAACAGTTGCTGAGGGCCACAGTGTAGGAGACGAAGATGTTCTTGCTCAAATAAAAGTTTTGAGAAAGTGTGTTTGGGGTCTAGCAGTATGGGATGCCTTGCATTGTCGATCCTTCCACCGACACGTAAGACACCGTGTCGATCCAAAAAAGGGTTCAAAGACAGAACTCGTGACTTAGAGTTTAATTTTTCCAAAGTTTCAAGTGAGTGAATTTCCTTTGAAAAGCATTCTCTCTGTGACGCCTTAGCTAGGAGTAACAGTGAGTTATTTAACTCAGAACAGGTAAGTTCACCATTTAATTTAGTATTAGATTTTTTAATGTTATTCATAAATCTCAGTATGTAAGCAAATATTCTTTGTAGTTTGTATAGTTTAGAATATTTTTCAAAGGGTATGACGTCACTAGACATATTTTAACATTTAAACTTATTTTTATTTTACAATATACCTACAAGAAACAGTGTCATTTGCTCAAATCATTTCAAGACCTCTGACTTTCAAGTGTTGGCGAACAATAGAAGGAGATTGGTCGAGGGCACCAAGCCAACACTAATACCACTCTGTACTTGTTCCGTAAGTTTTTTTGATATCATGGAGAAGGCAAAAAACCTAGTCCACCCGATGTAATGCCTCGTGCCACCAGTAAAATGTTGGTTATGTAATAAGTTGCTAAATGAAGCTTATATTTTTCCACTTCAAAAAATATTTTTATATATTTTTTAGTTAAAGGCACAAGTGCTTAGTTAAAAGCTCAGCTTATAACTAAAGCATTTTAACTAATACATGAAACTGGAGTGGAAATAAAAGCATTAACGTGTGACGGCGCAAGAGAAAATTTAGCGATTGCAACAGAACTGGGTTGCTGCTTAGTTGCAAATAAATTGCAAACTACCATATTAGATCCTACAACGGGGCAACGAGTTTACTTTTTTTTAGACCCGAGTCACATGTTAAAATTAATTCGAAACACTTTTTGTGACTACAAATGTTTTTACGATGACAATGGAAAAAGATTTCATCATAATTTACATCATTTGTGGAGGCATTACATAAAATCCAAGAGGAAGAAGAAAAAACTGAATTGCACATCTGCATTAGAAAAAAATAATGCTTCAACCGTACGACAATACAATGCGAATGACGCTACTGACGAAGTCAACTTTACCAATTTTACTGACGATTTGATTGATGAGATTGAAGCTCTAACTTTTTTATCTCCTTTTGCCGAGAAAGTAGTGGAATACATAGCAGGATTTGTTATTTTCTCGACATCAAAAAAAAATTAAGTGCAATACATGCATCAAAAGTTTGCTCGGGCCGATTGATGAAAAAAGCTTAATGCATCAGAAAAGCAGAAGAAAGTTGCTGTATGCTTCAAAATAGGTCATTCTTTTATGCCAGATTTGTGAGAAAGAAATAAGACATCGTATAAGTGACGACAATAAACCTACACGATCTTGTACCACACACCAAATCGTGCCAAAAGCTTTAAAAAAGTTTATTGGCAAAGACTTGTTTCCCTCTATCAGTTACCATTCACATGAAAATGATTTTACAAATCATAATTTGGAACTAGCCAGATTAATAATGGAAAAATATACTGATACAAGAATTTCTTTCTTAATGGAAAAGGCAAACCCACAAAAATGTATTCGACATATTTATAAAAAAAAAAATCCATTTTAAAAACCAGTGATAGATAAAACTATCGCTGGTTTTCAAAATTATATAAACATTAAATTAACTGTCCTATGATATTTGTTGGATGAATAAATAAAATCCTATCTTTATTATAATATCCACCTTTGTGTCACTTTTTAAACCTGATTTCCCTAACAGAATTCTCGAATTTATCGATAATGCATATCGACAGTTGTTACAGCCACGGCTGTTCGCAACTTGTCAATGTAGTTGTGTCACTTCATTACACTGTTATGACACCGAATGCAGCTATGTGTGTGTGAAATTGTTATAATTGTTAAGTGTGGGTTTCGTAGTGACAGCCGATTGTTTTTGTGTGGGAGTCTGAGAAAGTGTGCGTGGCGCAGATTTCCCCCCCCAAAAAATGACAGACAATTCTGTATCGGGAACACACGCTATGGCTACTCCCCTCCGGTCCGCCGGTGGTCCGTGTTGCTCTATGGGGATCATGGTCTAATTCGGAATGCAGCTTAATATGGAACGCAAAATATCGATGTGATCGCTGTGTGGCCGATCATGGTCTAATTCGGAATGCAGCCTAAACAAGTTGTCAAACTTGACAGTTGAAGTTGACAAGTCGAAGTCGAACACGATAATCATAAACGGAAGAAAATTAAATAAGTTTTCATTTGAAAATCTTATCGGTGGCTCCGTTTGTCCTCAGTCCAATACACAGGTGCGTTGTGAAATGTTACGTCGTCAATTTACACGTTGAACAGTCCATATGGAGCAAATAAATCATCCATTTTTGTACATTTGGTCCAGTGTTAGTAGTTGATGGTTGTAGACCACTTTAATTTACCATAGTTTTAATCAAAGCAGTGCTTTATCTGTTAATGTTTTGTAGGCACAAATGACGAACCAGGCGTCCCCCGTGGAGGAGCAGGAGAAACTCCTGGATGAGGCCTTGAACATCGTCAAAGTGCAGGTTTGTTTTCAAATTGTTATCTAATTGCTCAACAATTTATGGGCGGTACGCGATTTCTGTTTTGTAGCTCGTTTATCTAACTTGCCGCCTGAATTGTTTTATATTTTCTTATTGAATAAAAAGTTTTTATTTTTATTGTAAATCATGAAATTGTATGCAAAGGCACAAAGTTAACAAGTTTTCAAGTGAGTTCAGAAAAGTCAGTCTATACATTGCAGGTGAGTTGCAGTGGGCTGCATCAATTGGGTACCCCAGTTGTATTTAAATTAACTTTCAAGGGGGGGGTACCCACATAGTGAAGCTGACTGTACATAGTCCAGGTTTTTGAAGAATATTTTTTTTGTACAAAACGTCTATCACATTATTCTACCAATGCACACTGCCTTGATATAGTCTAAAATCAACATCATCACTCTTTTTCCACTATGCCAATTTATTTGGGGTTGGTGCAACATGTTTTTTTTCTTTCAAACTTCTCTATGTAGTACTAGAATAAACACATATTATTCATCAAAAACTATTTACTCTAATGACATTGTAAATGGCAATGAGCTGTATTTAGTGACATTTTTGTATCACTAGTATGTGGATGTTGTAATAATGATGTTTATTCCAAAATTGGCTACTAAAATTAGAATAATATTTTTATTTATAACATAACTTATCTTATCACAAACCCATTACAATGTACAGATCAAAGGGTTCATACAAATCTTTAATTACTTATTTATTTTATTATTTATTTTATTTATTTATTTTATTATTTATGTACACATTGTAAAACAGATAGAGATACAATACAACATATTACTTTTGAGTACAAAGGTAGGTTCTGCTTTTTCTTTAGAAATTTCTTCCTGCAGACTTGCAAAAGGAGAAATGAAAAAGAAAAGATGATGAAGGGACATGCTAACGCATTATTCTTTATTTATTTATTGCAGGCATTTCAAATGAAGAGATGTCTGGACAAGTCAAAGCTGATGGATGCCTTGAAACACGCTTCCACTATGCTTGGAGAGCTCAGGACTTCTCTGCTGTCCCCAAAGAGTTATTATGAACTTTGTATCCTTTTTAAACTAATGTTATGGCATAGCTCAGTAGTTTTTCTGTTTGGTAAGATGTTAAAAGACTGTTAAAGTGAATGCAGCACTTGGAACAGTATTTGGTAATAACATTGAATAAAATAGGATACTCTTTATTATGTATATACAAATTACAGATATAAATGTAGAATTTTTACATAGGGTGACACAATGGGCGGTCTTATCGCTAAAAAGGATCTTTTACAGACAACCTTTGGATGGATTAAAGGGAGAAGGAGAGACAATACTGCAGGTAGTTTGTGGTGTACCATTTACATACACAATAAATACATAAAACATATACTTGTCCACATAATTATTACTTACTCATTAATACTGCAATCAAACAATATGTATTTATTGGGGACTCGGTGATCTTCACTTTCTGTAAAAGCAAAAACGAAAAAAGTAATTGTAGATAAATTAATTACATTTTAATTATTAATAGTATTATGTAATAAAGTTTTATAGATTCATGAACAAGTGTTACAATATTTAGGTATGACACTGGATCCCGCACGAGGATACCCTGTGTTGCAGGATCCAGTCTCTTTCGACAGATCCGTTCTTAATATATATATATAAATATGTGGTAACGGCCGCGACTTACTAGTGGCAGGTCGTAGGTTCGAACCTAGACAGGCGCTTTACTTTTTGTAAATTATGTCATCACCATCACTCTCAAAACGGTGAAGGAAAACATCATGAGGAAACCGGCATGTCCTAGAACAAAAAAAATCGAAGACACATGACATCTACCAACCCGCACTGGGCCCGCACTCTCTTTCACCGAGAGGAGGCCTGTGTCCCAGCAGTGGGAACGTTATAGGCTGATTATGCTAAGTGCTAAATTATTAAGTGTAGTGTACATTCACATTGGTTCTGGTCTAATGGTTAACTGTAACTAACCATACAGATGATATATGATAACTATAACCGTATCGTATTTCAGGCTGTGATATTATTATGTACACACAGCAGCAGGTCAAGTTACCACTAACTGTCAAATTTTCTCATTAGATTTTGAACTTAACTGTCAACTTTTTAAGGTTTAAAATCATTTGGAGAAATGTGTCAGTTTCGTGGAACCTGATGTCCTGGCGACTGTACCTAGTGGTCAATTAATATGCTACTAACAATAATCACAAACTATTTGTACACCATCCACTCGAAAACTTACCACAAGACGTTATAAAGAAAATGGGTATATGTGATCAAATGTATCTCAAAGGTATCTCAATTCAATAAAGGCTTATTGAATTGAGATACCTTTGAGATACATTTGGAGCAGACCATAAATTGGTATGTACCAATTTATGGTCTGCTCCAAATGTACAGGGTGGGCCAGAAAGAATTGCGAATTTGAAAAAATCATTAAAAAAAAACTAAGTACAATTCACATAAAAAAAAATATTTCTATAAAAATTGACATCCGGGAAATTCATTTCTTAAAAATAACGTCATCCAGGTGTGCACCATCGCGCTGCAAACATTCTTCGAATCTGAACCTCATATTGGTAAAAACTCGCTGGCACATTGCACGGGGAATAGCAGCCATTTCTTCCCGGATATTGGTCTTCAACTGGTTAATCGTGGCCCCAGCCACGCGAGCGAGTCTACTCCAATAACCCATTATTGGAGTAGACTCTACTTTTTAGGTATCCCCACAAAAAAAAGTCAGGTGGCGTTAGATCCGGACTTCTAGCAGGCCATGCAATGTCACCTAGGCGCGATATCAGTTTCCCAGCAAACATCTCGTTTACGACCGGCATTTGGCTGTAATTCCTGCACAAGTTGAATTTTATATGGGTGCAATTTCAGATCTTTCAACAAAATGTGACGCAAAGATGTTCTGGATACCACAAGTTCGGCTGAACGCTTTCGAGTCGATAGTGCAGGATTACGTTGGACTGAAGCTCTAACTTGTTCAATTGTGTCTTCCGTTCTTGTTGACCTTGGGCGTCCCGCAGGCTTCTGTTTGAGAGTCGAACCAGTAGCTTCGAAATTTCTGACCCACGATCGAATCACACTTTCCTTCGGACACTGATTTAGGTCATGTAATCCAAACTCACGCCGAACAATAGCGCACGAATTGCGATTTTTCTAATAATGTTTAACGCAGAATGCACGTTGCGCTCCAGTGAAGTGATCCATCACGACTAAATTTCCGAGAACCGAGCTACTTAACCCCACCACCCGCGCAGTCCCCTCTCTAAAGCTTCAAACGCAAGAGTGTTTTTAAAATCGTACGCCTTTCTGGCCCACCCTGTATTTGATGAAGATGTAAACAAATGGATCGGAAAACGTAGGTACTTGTGGATGCCAATTTGTAGTGCCACTGTGAGTACTATGATTTGATTATTTGAATACTTAAACCCGAAATTGTTATTTTAAATCAGCCTATAGAGGTATTTTGTCATTGAGGTTAATTTTATAACCTTATTTTTCGTCGATGATTTTAAATTGCAATTTAAAAAGTTATTCAAACAATTTTTTTTAATTTTTTTTTTTATAATAATATGGGACAACATCCACACAAGGTCTTCAGGTCCCGAACTAGGCAGAGCCTGTACTACGGTAACCTGATGACTGATATACATACTTATATAGATATACACACCCAAATACAGGTCAAACAGACATGTTCATGCAAAAATTATTGGAAAAGTGGAAATATGATCAAGTTGTCTTCTCTATACAGATGAACGTGTTGGTGTTACTAATTCCATTTAAGATGGATCCTCAGTAATTGTAGTCCGCCAGCTGCTGCAGTGTGCTGTGGCAGCTTTGTAGAATGTTCATATGAAATATTCTGATAAATTCATAGGTGGTACAAATTTCCAAAATTTGACAATTGATATGAAATGTATGATTATTATTCAGTAAATATATTATTCCTACAGTCGCAGATCGCATTTTAATCAACATACGACGTACCTAAAACAGAACTGCAATTTGAAAAAAACCAAAGAAAATTGGAATTTGGCGAACCGCAGCTGAGGATTCACCTTACTCGAGTAATTGCGTAAGAATTGTAACCTAACCAAGGTTTGTTGACACTTTCATCACGCATTTGTGAAACAGTCATAAGTTTTTTCTTTTGCATAATTTATATTTATTTACGAACCCAAAAGTACATGCCCCTTCGGCACAGTCTGGACACCTCCTTGGCGGTCCGCCCTACCAACAGACCGGCTAAAAATTTTAGCACGACACGGCCTTACATTTGTTTTTTAATTATTGCTCCACACTAGGAATTTCTCCTGTATTGCGGGTGCGTTTACAAACATTTAAACTCACATACACAAACAGCCAGACCCGGAACAACTACTTGTAGGTCATACAAATATTGCTTCCGTGCGGTAATCGAACCCGCGACCGTCAATCGTTAACCACTACGCCAACCGTGCCATCAAATCAATCAAAAGTCATTTATTCAAACTAGGCTGAGAATCAGCACTTTTTGAACGTCAAAATTACATAAGACATTCACCCTAAACGCCCGCCCTTCACCACTTCCTAGTGCTTTAGCTGGGAAGAAGAAGTGGCGCCACAAACTCCCTAGCAGCAAGTTCCAGCAACAAGCTCCCCAGCAGTCCAAGACATTCTCGCACAACTCGTGCCGATACGAAAGAACAACACCCCAAACATTCCTACCACCCTTAACTCCATCACAGACATGGCAATAACGGATGAGCTCCGTCACCTGGAGCTGTACCTCCTCGAAGAATTCCAGAAGGGACGCAAAGTAGCAGACTTGTATGAGTTAGTGCAGTATGCTGGCAACATTGTGCCAAGGTTATATTTGCTGATCACCGTGGGGCTGGTCTATATCAAGACTAACTCCAATTTGAGAAGGGATCTCCTAAAGGTAAGAATTAAAAAAAAATGTACTTGGAAGTATTTTTCAATGTGATCCTTGTCGTTTCCTTTGTACGACTTAAAGGTAGGGTTGTACAGAAGTATGGTTCTGTACAATATTTTTTTGGTAAAATCAAGCATGTAATTCATAAATCAGCTCCGAAAAGTTATTCGGACGTCGACTGAGCCGAATTCATGCCAAAACCTCTCAATATCGAATCCAACCGGTATGATTAAAATGCTAACATAAATTTAATGCGCTTTCACTAGCGGAGTATTCACTTAGAGTCAGAGAGACACACTAGAGAGTCAGAGAGTGGGAGACGCCAAGAAGTAAGCTTACATGCAGTGGCGTGCACACAGTTTTAAGACAGGGTAGGCAGAAAATTTTACTCACCAAAAATACTACACGTTGGTTTTGGTCCGTCGTCTTGTCGATTGATGATGTAGGTGATTGCCAAATGCCAACTCAAATATCCATAGATTGACTGAATTTATAGACATATCAATTTACGGATATTCGAAGTGGCCTTTCGGCACGTTTATTTGATGTTTTGTAATGTTTGTGTGATTTGCAAAATTTAAATAAAATCATTGAAAAGATGGTGGTGTGAGTATACTAAGTATATAGGATTGTTTTATTTGTATATTAAATCTACACGCCTATCTTTCTGTAAGAATATCTGCAATATGGAATCGTAAAAGTTGGGAAGGCGTTTTATTTCCGTAAGAAGGTTTTTTTCTATTGAAATCGTGGAAAGATCTGTAAGTCGTTGCTGGCCTTGTGTATTTCTTAAGTAGGTGTGTATACGTTTTAGCGACGAGAATGACCTTTCGGTTGAAGCACTGCTCGCGGGAACTGTAACAATTAATTTAACCAAACGCAGTACTTCGGGAAGAACTGTATTTATGTTATTTTCGTAAAAATGTTCTATAATTTGCTAGTATAATTTAATGTCTTTGGTAAATACTAAGGTTTTAGAATTCGGCAGATTTATAAACACATTTGAGCTCATTGATAAGGCGGTCTAAGTTAAAGTCGTATAATTTATAAACATTTACTAATTGCGATACTAATTCAACCGGAAAATTGTCATTATATTTATTGAAATTTTCGCATGAAAGTAGTCCAAAAAATTTTAACTCTTTCAACTGAACTTTGAACTCTTTCAGATTTTTATATCGGTCGCGAAATTCGATGGATATATTGTCTATAATTTCAATAAAAATCCGCTTAAAATTGGTTTTCGCGTCCACAACATTACGTTTTCGTTTTGGCGGCCCTGTGATTATTTTTACGCCTTCAAAAATTAATTCAAACCTAGATATGAATGATTCCAAAAACGATTCAGTCCCTAATTTTTTTAATGCAATAAGTCACATCTGATGTCTTTTTTTGCATAATTTCGTAAAGCACATCAGTTTCTGCGAATATTTCGTTAAACACATGAAGTAAAAACTGGAATTGAAAGTCTTTTAAATTGTGTAACAAATACGAAACTTGACTTAATGTCTCGCCATCCCAAGAGTCTTCGTTTTCAGCCATATCCTCAAATAAATCAATTGATATGAATCATATTGTTTTGTATTGAATTTACGATTGACTTTACCTATAGTTTGTATTAATTGCAAATCCGGTGTTGGACGACTTCTCGATAACTTGTTTTTTTCACTGAAAGATAGGTTTGAAAACGCATCATATTTAATTTTCTCAATACACACACCATCTGAACAACTTTCACAGACAAATTATTATCCATTTTTCACTCTTATAACAATGTTAAAATCCTAAATATCTGATAGCGTAAGTCACAAACACAACACACATCAAACAATATGGCTACTATTGACTATTGAAATTACGTATTAAAAAGGGAAATTTAATACGACAAAAAATTATGGCCATCTAAATATATAAAATTCAATGAAACAGTGTTACTTCTTAAAATATTTGCATTACATAGCGAACTTTCGGAAATGTTCGGTACGGATCGTAATTTTTCGTGCTAGACACTGGCTATTCATGCAGTTGTGTGCGTGATTTTTGTCATTGTGTGTCAGCAAAGCCCACGTTGCTATAGGAACGCACACACATAAAAGTACGCATGACTACGACTTATCGTTATCACTGAGCACACATACAAAACATTCAGAGACGAATAGTTTGTGTCTTTGCCGTGGCAAAGGCGAGGTGGCGCTAGTGCAGCGCGAATCGATGATGCGAAATTAAACACCGGCACTCGATAGGTGGAGCTGATTTATGATTTAAGATTTTTATGTTGTTTTGTTCATTGATAAAATAATATTAGATCTATTATCAGAACTAGGGTAGGCAGTGTCTTTCTGTCTTTATGAAACGCACGCCACTGCTTACATGCAGCTTCCATCACCCTTCGTTGACTGACCAGGATTTGATGAAATCCTTGCCGTTTGTACTTCAAAATGGTGGGTCATCCTACTCTTTGTTATCTATCACACATGACGCATGCGCATACTTCCCCTAACTTGTTATTTTTAACCCCCAATGGAAAAAGAGGGGTGTTATAAGTTTAGCGTTTGTATCTGTGTGTCTGTCTGCTTCATCGTAGCTCCCAAACGGCTGAACTGATTTTGTTTTTATTTTAAATATTTTTTAAACTTCATTACAGCATTTTTAACCAGTATTTATATTTTTTACTATGTTATAACGGTGTAAACATTGAATTAAAAATATAAAATAAATACATGCATAATCCCTATTCCGGGACATGTATTGACTTGTATCGTCTAATAACAGATGAGGGTGTTATTTCTAATACCAGAGGGGCAATTCCCGTATTTTTAAGAACGTTCGCATTCTTATCTCAGTGTCAATCTGTCAAAAATTGTATAGCGCTTACCTACATTTTTGACATTAGACTGTCGCTGAGATGAGATTGCGACTTGAATTTGAACGATTTTAATTACGGGAATTGGCCTTCAGATCTTAGACCACAACGGTATTTTGTTTTGTTTGAAAGGTGACTGTATCGAATGTTCTTTGCTAAAAAAAAGAATATAAACTGTTCAGCCGTTTTTAGAGGATTTTTGTTTGCCGCGGGTTTTTTAAATTTACCTTTTTTATGCTTGTGTTCTGTTTTTGCGTCATGTTTCCCGCCAATAGTCGTATTCTCTTTCTTTCTTTATTTTCAAGTTTTCATTCAGTTCACAATGAAGGTCGCAGGTGCAGTATATAATATGTTACCACAAACAACAATGGACAGCTCACCGTTCGATAAGGACCAGGCCAGGGTCGACGGCGCGTTGTGTTCCACGCGCGCCTCAAAGAGATGTCAGCACCAATGACGGGGTCCGCTAGGGCCGATGCCTGCTAGGGTTGCGGGAAAGTCCGAGAGGGATACCGTGGCCCCTGGCACAGGCGACTGAAGGAACACGGGTGGGTTTCAGTCAGTAAGAGTCTGACACGCCCTCCCGCTCTGCCCAGAGCGGGAGAAGTCATTCGATGATTTCCCACCCTCAAAAAAAAAAAAGGTGCAGTATATAATAAATACGCTTTACATTCCCTTTAATTACCCATCAAAGTTTATCTTTCAGGACCTAGTGGAGATGTGCAGAGGAGTGCAGCATCCTCTCCGAGGACTGTTCTTAAGAAACTATCTCCTGCAGTGCACCAGAAATGTTCTGCCCGACACTTCGGAGGCGCAAAACGAAAATGAAGGCGTTGTGAGTACAAATGATAAATGATTTTATTTCTGTAAGTAGGTTTGTAGTACAAACACTTTTACACGTCAATCCTAAATTAGGCCAGCGTTTCCTATCTGACTACTCTGAGAAGAAAGGCCGAAACAAACTCAGAGGTCACAGCCTCTTTTAAAGCCATCCAAATTTTATCCAGTCTGTCCCACCTTTCTGTCTTCCCCCCAGCGACGTCCTAAGCCGAGGTCTGTACCCCACAGGGGGTACTCTTAGCGTACAGTCGCTCAGTAATTTAAGAAATTTGTCCCTGGCTGGTGGCTTTAAGACCGTTTAAGACAGCCACAGGATAGTCCGGTTAAGCAGTGACGACCTCTCAAGGTCAATTGCGAGACGACCAATCCCAAAAAAAGTCGTTTCTTAGTATTAGGTTAGTTATCGAAAAGCCAAAAAAAAATAGGAGCTACAAATTTTTCTACACTTTACTGAACTATAACGTTTCATGCGTGATGTTCTTGTTCAGGTAAAAGACGCTATCGACTTCGTGCTAATGAACTTCGCTGAAATGAACAAGCTGTGGGTCAGGATGCAACATCAAGGACACTCAAGGTAATTAATAATATATAAATAAAAAAACCCAGTAGATGATTTTGAGTTTATGAGTCTTCATTTTCACCTTTAACACATCATAATCATTATCAATCTTCTAACATTAGCGTCAATTCAGACTGTGCTGGGGAGTTTATTGCGCTACTTCTTCCCACCTAAAACACTAGGAAGTGGAGTTTGGGAGCTGTTTCTTTAATAAAGCACTAGGAAGTGGAGTTTGGGAGCTGTTTCTTTAATAAAGCACTAGGAAGTGGAGTTTAGGAGCTGTGTTTTATAATAAAGTAGCTTCTGCTAGCGACATCGTCCACGTGAAATTTCTATTTTAACCCTCGACGCAAAAAAAGAGGGGTGTTGATAAGTTTGAAGGCTATGTGTGTCTGTCTGTGGCTATGTAGCTCTCAAACGGCTGAACCGATTTTGATTATTTTTGTTTTGTTCTAAAGGTGACTTAATTGAGAGTGTTCTTAGCTATGATTCAAGAGAATCTGTTCAGCCGTTTGAAGATTATTAGCTCTTTTCTAGTTGCATCATCAACTAGAAAAGAGCTAATAATCTTCGCGCAATTTCTAGCAATAAGTTGACAAAGTTTTATTGCAATCAGATTAACGGTATGGCAGCGCATAAATTATGACGGATTAGGAATTTGTGGGGATGTTGTATTTATACTTTAATCACACATCAATAAATACAACAATATTTATTGATGTGTGATTGTGTACTTATTATTAAATAATTTAAAGATGTTCTCTAATATGGGTTATGTGGTACCTACCTGATATAAATGATTTTTTTAAATTTAATATAATATGAACATAGATGTTTATATATTAGATATTTTTTTAACAGAAAACTTCTTTAGGCGCGTTGAGCGATTTTTGGTAGAGGAAAATCTTTTGGGTTCGCGTCAAATATATCAGTATATCTGTAGCTAGGGGTATAACCTGATTCGCTTGGGGTATAACCTGATCGCGCACTGGCGCATGTCACAAACCACTGATATTTTTAGTTTTAAGTTTTCACTTCTATCGGCAGTCCCCATGAATGCCTATGTTTTTTTAAATTACCTTTTCTCATCACACAGAGATAAGGAACGTCGTGAACGCGAGCGCTCCGAACTACGCATCTTAGTAGGAACAAACCTCGTCCGCCTGTCACAATTGGAGTCTGTGACAGTAGAAGACTACGGGCGCCTGGTGCTGCCCGGCATACTGGAGCAGGTCGTCAGCTGCAGAGACGCTATCGCACAGGAGTATCTTATGGAGTGTATCATACAGGTTAGACTTGCCCCCTTATGGCCTTGATACAAGCATTACTTATCTTCTAGCCAACCGGTCCGTAGATTAAATTTTACAGTTCACTTCGCTCGCTCTTGTATCCTAGATTCTCATAATCCTTTGGCTTTTATGCATAAGTTGACAAAGATACTTCTCTTTTGATCGTTTTTATTATTATTTGTTAGAAATATCTATCAATTTTTATTTAAATATTTCACTCTAAAACTGATTTACATCCGTAAGACGTCCTCGTAACATAAGGTCCAGTTGAAAGCCAGCGTCAGACACTAGTTGTCTGGCATTTATGCTGAACTGGGCATATTTGGCGCAGCCGTGAGGTACACAATACTATTTTAATTACTGTTTGTCTGTTTTATTTATTTTCTTTCTTTTCTTTCTTTCTGTATGTGGATGGGAAAGGTACTCACATGGATAAATTCTTCGACATCTCGGTTGCTTGGTTTTTAATTTGTGACATCCCACACCAAGTCAATTTGTATTTAATCACCACACAACACCGGTATTCACTTATTTGCACGTTTTAGAGTTTTTACGGGACCGCCGGGTCAACGTGTCCACTAGCGGTAGATCGGTTGCGGAGAGGAGTTTGAGTGAAGGTGAATGTATGAGTTATAGAAACAAGGAAGGAATGGCCTTCGAATGAGTGATTTATGTTGAGTGTTGCAATGTGTAAAATGGGTTCAATGCTTTTAAAAGAAAATGCTTAATTAATCAAATAGAAGAAATGGCCAAAAGTGCTAAAATTTGCGAGCTCGTTTGCTCGCCGTTGCATATTATTGGTTATTTTTGTAAAATCACCGTTTAACAGTTCCGCGGTAGCGAATAATTTTCCTTTTTCAATTAAATAATGGTGCAGCGCTCCTTTGAAAAAATACGCCACTGCCTCCAACTCGTCATTTACCCCCTATAAGGGTCATTACCCCCAGTTAGGGTCGTTACCCGCTGTGAGTGTAGATTCTCCTAGACAACAAAATATCGAAACAGAAAAATCTCGATATCGGCTTGAACCTAATTTATTTACTTTTATTCCCAGGTGTTTCCCGATGAATTCCACTTGGCCAACCTGCAACCGTTCCTCAAGTCTTGTGAGGAACTTCAACCAGGAGTTAACATCAAGAACATCATCATAGCGCTGATTGAAAGACTTGCTACTTACAGCCAGGTAATAAATAAAACTTGAATATAATTTAATAATTTGTTTACACCCCCGAGACAAAAACCATTTAAAAATATGATGAAAATAAATTCCTATTATTGTTTATTAAATCTTACAATGTATTTGAGGACTATATGAAGATACTGATAGTTTCCAGTCTTTATACTCAATTTCATAGAATATAATAGAATAGCCCACACTAGGAATCTTTATTATGTACTCACGCCAAAAAATTACAGATATAAATGTAGAAATTATACATAGGGTGACACAATGGGCGGTCTTATCGCTAAAAGTGATCTTATACAGACAACCTTTGGATGGATTCGCGAAGCAGTGGTGGCCCAGTGGTAACGGCCACGACTTACGAGTTGTAGGTCGTAGGTTCGAACCCAGACAGGCGCTTTACTTTGTGTAAATTATTTCATCACCACTGCTCTCAAAACTGTGAAGGAAAACATCGTGAGGAAACCGGCATGTCCACGAACCAAAACTTCTAAGACGTGTGACATCTACCAACCCGCACTGGGCCCGCGTGGTGGATTACGGCCCACTCCCTCTCACCGAGAGGAGGCCTGTGTCCCAGCAGTGGGAACATTATAGACTGATTACGCTATTATGCTTTGGATGGATTAAAAGGAGAAGGAGAGACAATACTGCAGGTAGTCAGTGGTGTACCATTTACATCCACAATAAATAAATACATACATAAAACATATACTCATCTACATATACAATTGGGGTCCGAGTGCTCACGGTTTGTTCAACGAAATCTCCAAACGGCTGGTTGACACTTCCCGTGACCCAAGGGCCAGCCCTTGGGTCACGGGAAGTGTCAACCAGCCGTTTTTATTTTGGCCAGAGGCTAAGCATTGCCATACAACGTGGCGATGCCGCCGGTCTCTTGGGTACATTACCAGTCGACAGCGTTGCGGAGGGATTTTTCGACGCCATATTCTAATTTGTTAATAGTTTTAGTTAGTTTGGGTTATTATATTTTAATAGTTTGTTAGTTTATTTATTATAAGAAGTTTTTGTAAATAAACTATAACAACTTTATGATAATATTGAGGTATTGTTCTATCATACTTAATATTTAAATACAATACTAGACATGTAACAAGAGCAAAGAAATCATGTATAATGATGATGTTTAAGGAGAGAGGAAATATTTTATAACCAGAATTTTAAAAGTGGACATAGATCTAGATCATTTGGTATATTATTTTGTAAGTATGTAATTTTACTTTGTTTCAGAGGAATGAAGGAAACATGAACCTGAGTGTTGTTCTAGAAGACGGCAAGGAACAAGAAGTGCAGCTGTTTGAAGTGTTTTCAGATCAAGTCGCTGCTATAACACAGGTGATTTAAAAAACAATTGTTTTCAATCATACATTATCCCTACTAGGATTTTTCTGTAACTTAGTTCCGTTTACAGACAAGAATCTCTCATGCACAAGCATTTATGTTCATATAGTTTAGTATAGTTTAGTTCACATAGTATTTCATATTATAATTCTACCGTTTTCTTAGCAATTATTTGTATTGAAAATGTAATTTGTAGCTTTGTATGAAACTACCGAATTATGCGTTTTTTTTTTGGGTGGGAAATCATCAAATAACTTCTCCCGCTCTGGGCGGAGCGGGAGGGCGTGTCAGACTCTTACTGACTAAAACCCACCCGTGATCCTTCAGTTGCCTGTGCCAGGGGCCACGGTAACCCTTTCGGACTTTCCCGCAACCCTGGCGGGAATAAGCCTAGCGAACCCCGTCATTGGTGCTGACATCTCTGAGGCACGCGTGGAACAACGCGCCGTCGACCCGGGCCTGGTCCTTATCGGACGGCGAGCTGCCCATTGCTCGCCATCCGCAAGCCTGCGCCTACGGTGGCCGGGAATTGGCCTGGGATTCCCGACGCCCAGGGCGTCTCCTGCGGCGGCTAGGGGCGTGAGGGCGCGAACTTTGCCTCTCCCTCACGCATTCCGCCTCCTCCTTCGCGAGTATTACTGCCTCGCAGAAGGAGGTACTGAATTATGCCTTAGTTTCCTATGACAATACTTGTTAAAATAGTTGTTCTTATTTACAATATTAGCTAAACTGTATCTCTCAACCTTCTTTCTTTGTCACCAGAGTCGCACCGACATGCCTCCCGAAGACATGTTATCCCTTCAGTTGGCACTACTGAAGCTAGCGCAGAGGTGCCACCCTGACAAACTAAACTACGTGGACAGAGTATTAGCACACACTGACAAGATTTGTGCGGATATACACCAAGCTAGGTAACAAATTTTAGTCCGTTATCTTTATATTATTTGGTCCTATGCAGTCTGGAAACTTAAAAAAATAACAAAGTAGTGTGCTTAAGGAATATAAGAATCTCGGAAAAATATGCTGGACAGCGGGAGGAGCAATATAACTTGAAACATATATAAACACTGTTCACAAATAACAAACATACAAATAAAAATTACTTGTACGATGAAAACGAGACAAACTTACACAAAAGAGCGTTATTGGGTTCGCAATGTTTTTTAGTAAGTCGGATATTTAAACACGACCGTTTTCATTAGCTAACTGGAGTCGCTAATTAGACCCATTAAAGACCTAACCTATCATAATTTTTCTCTTTACCTGTCAGTAGTATTAATGAGCTCATCTCATTTATATTTTTCTAGCGGCAAAACCCACCTAGAACACAACACAGCAGTCTTCAAGGAACTGATGAAGATTCTCAAACTACCCGCGGACCACTACAAGAACATTCTCACATTGATCAAGCTACAGAACTACGCGCCGCTGATCAAACACTTGAACCACCCCGGAAGGATCATGATCGCGGTCCATCTGATCAATGATGTACTGGAAACTGACTGTTTGATCTCTACGCCTGAAGATGTAAGTAAACATAAAGCTTGTAGTCCCGGAAGGGTTAGCAGAGGTATACCTACACTGCGCCAGTTACTTTTCACCGGGCTTGCCACTGAGACAAGACGAGACATAATATTATTATAAGCATTTCAAAACGGCTAAAGTCATATGATAAGTAAGGCGGTCCTCGTCAAGGTAAAGTTTCATAGTAGCTAAGCTACAGAACTACGCGCCGTTGTTCAAACTAGGACTATCCCGCAAGGATAATGATCACTGTCCATTTGATCAATGATGTACTAGAAACTGACTGTTTGATCTCTACGCCTGAAGATGTAAGTAAATATTACACTTGTAGTCCCGGAAGGGTTGGCAGAGGTACACACAAATTGCTCCAATTGTCTTTAAGTACTACTAATACGGGGCGAGCCTATTGCCATCATCCGGGCACAAACTCAAACTCCGGGCTGCCACTGAGAAAAGACGAGACACACTAGTATGGCCAGTGATCGGAATAAGTACAGCTATTTCGGGTCAATGACCTCTAATATTCATGTTAATATGGACATGTTCTCGGGATCCCGGGATTTTCAATTTCACGAGAACATAACAAAGAAAATCGGCTTGGTTAAAGCTTGTCAGATAATCAAACAACAATATTACCTACCCACTCTGTTTCGCGTAAGTTTAGAAATAATCTATTTCTAAACTGAACGGTTGGTGCAGTTGGTAGCGACCCTACCTTCTGAGCCGCTGGTCCCGGGTTCGATCCCCGGACAATTCAAACATTTGTGTGCATGAACATGTCTGTTTGACCTGTGTCTGGGTGTGTATATGTATATAAGTATGTATATCAGTCATCAGGTTATCGTAGTACAGGCTCTACCTAGTTCGGGACCTGAAGAAATTGTGTGGATGTTGTCTCATATTTATTTATTTATTCGGGTGAAGCTAGTTTTATCTAAGTACAGATATAACACGTCACATATTACCCGTCACTTACATACAAACAAGTCACTTTAAAAATACATTTTTGAAATCCCAGTGAATCCCGAGATATCAGACGTGTTCACACTATGAACACATGTTGCACGCACGTCGCAAGTACGTAAAACAGCTCTACCTGTTCCGATCACTGATTATGACTAATATTATTATAAGCATGACAAAACGGCAAATGTTAAGTAAGCAGGTTCTCGTCAAGGTAAAGTTTCATAGTAGCTAAGCTACAGAACTACGCGCCGTTGTTCAAACACTAGAATTATCCCGAAAGGATAATGATCACTGTCCATTTGATCAATGATGTACTGGAAACTGACTGTTTGATGTCTACACCTGAAGATGTCACACAGAGGTGTATAGTACACCCACATTTTGCGAGATACGCTTAAGTCCAATGTAACAAACGCGCCGGACCCAAGTCACCCCTGGAGGATACCGCTGGTGGTGCCACGGGAACTTGGATTCGGACCCGTGGCATCCCCAGGTCAATTAGTGCAGTGCTTGGTACTTGTTACTAAAACAAACGCTAGTACTTGGTATTAAAACTATGTATACCTACCTACTAAAATATGATTTAATTTTTATCTCTAATGTGACCTAAATTGTAGTTATGTATGAAGGATCATCAGGATGGTTCGAGCTACGATCAGCCATCAGGCGGGTTTATGTGGGTATCGTGCAAATAAATAACAAATACTTTGACACTTAACAATCACTTTATACTTTAATAATAAAATCAACCACTATTATGGCCTTTGCCCTGCAGCGATACAATAAAAGACTGGTATGATGATGATGTTTCAACAAAACGTAGGACAGTTCCGAAGCGTCTTCACTGCTCGATTACCAGGATCAGAATGCCCGACCTGGCGCGTTCTCCTCGACCTCGTAACCGAGCGGAAACGCCCCGACTCTGTCAAAGCGCGCCAACTCGAGTTTTGATAGTTGCCGCTAGGTGGCGCGCCCTGTTTCGTTGTAAACATCAATTTGCCGGATGCGACACGGCCATCCTGCGAGGACACACGTCCTCGTGTGTTAATCTGAAACAATATTATAACAGCACAGTATACGTTCGGCCATGCCTGGCAACGATTCAAGGTGTATGTTGCTATCTGCTTACTTTCAATTAAAGAAATTTTGGACTGTAAAGTTTGTTTATTTAAGTAACCATTACATCACATCTCTAACATCATTCTACTAACATCAAAAATAGCAAAATCAATTTAAAACAATAGCTAATCAATTAGGTTACAAATCAAATAGTAGGCAGAGATAACAATTAAATAAGCAACATGACAATCAATCAGAGTCCAGGTACTATTGAGGATTATGTACACTGATAATTTAACAATCGACCCAAGTTATTAACCAATTAACAAAGCCTCAGGTATCTCATTCGCGGTCAACAATCACAGCTATAAAATAGCTCCCACTTTGTCAGATACGCACTTCCCGGAGGAATGCCGAGTCGTCCTTGACTCTACGGTCTTGGCTTCGAGGCTAGACCCGACCATACTACCCAGAGCTACCGCGTACCACGTACCCACGGTCTAGCAAGTAGATGCCGATTTCTAACGGGCTATGGCTACGATACTCTGGTACGGTCTCCGACCCTACGAATCCAGAACCCGTGCATCTCACATAAATAATTCAATTCGATTCTATCTCGTCTTCCTCAACAACCTCAATTGGTACTTGGCCCTCAGGCATTTTTCT
Organism: Brachylomia viminalis; assembly: GCA_937001585.2. NCBI lineage: Eukaryota > Metazoa > Arthropoda > Insecta > Lepidoptera > Noctuidae > Brachylomia > Brachylomia viminalis. The sequence continues at coordinate 22,124,798 of OW443306.2, read as the reverse complement.
AACGCGATCGTGTGCATACTTGTAGGTACGTTTATTGACCAACGACTTTAAAAGGTAACGATCTCCGTCTAGGATCTCTACAATTTGAAATGGTCCTCTATACTTGGCATCTAACTTTGTCTGATTACGCTCTTCATTTTCTATTAAAACGAATTCACCGATGGAGAATTTACAAACTTTAGCCTTATTACAATCAAAACGTTCTTTGTTGTAACGCGAAGATTCTTCAATATTTTCTGATGCTAATTTCCTAACTTCTTCGAGATTTACGGTTTCATCTAAGTCATTAGCCATTAAATCAAGGGGACGTGCAACTTTACCAATAAGAAGCTCTAACGGGCTTGCTTTTGTTACTCGACTTTCTGTACAATTCAAAGCTAACTGTACTTCGCCCAGTGAATCTTGCCATGTCCTATCTTTCTCATACTCTACTGCAGACAGCATTGACTTTAAGGTGCTCATTATACGTTCTACCTGACCATTAGCTCTACTAGACCCGGTAGCGATCAGGTGGAGATTAACGTTCTTACTCTCACAGAAGTCTCGAAACTCCTTGCTTGCGAAGCATCGTCCTTGGTCCGCGATTATACGAACAGGAGCACCAAACAACGCTACACTGTCCATCACTGCCTTGATGCTGCTCTTGGTGTCTATGTGCTTAGTATGGAAAAGCAATACATACTTGGTAAATGCATCGATCATCACAAACACATACTCCTTCCGGTCACTCTTCCCGCTAAGCTTACCAGTAGCGTCTATATGCACGGTATGCCACGGTATCGCCACCTTGGGAATAGGGTGTAACTGAGCCTGCACCTTACCTGAATGAGATTTTGCCACCTTACAGACCACACAGCTATCTACAAACTTTCTAACGTATCGACTCATACATTCAAACCAATAGTGATTGTACAGCTTTTCCAAAGTTTTCTCCCATCCGAGATGTATGAGAGACTCGTGGACGTTATTAGTAACCGACCACCGCATAGCACGAGGAACTATCGGTAAACATCTCGTCCTGCCGTGCCGTTGCACCTTGCGATGTAATACCCCTGACCTTACCTCGTATGTTTTGGCAACATCTTCATTGAGTTGACCTTGGTTAAGGTCAACCATCATCTTCTTGATCTCCTCATCTCGCAGCTGCTCCGCAAGAAGCCAGTTGTCTCCTAGTTCGGTTATATTTACCCGCTTTTGCTCGACTCTACCATGTGGATGCCGTTTAGGTATGTCAGGTACCAAATTGCGTGAAAAGAAATCAGCATGTGCCATTTGCTTACCAACATTATATTTAACGTCGAACTCGAATAGCTGCAAAAACATCCACCACCTATGTACCCTTGGCGTTAAGTCCTTTTTGTTCAGCGACGACTTCAACGAGTTACAATCGGTGACGACTGTAAATTTTCGGCCATGAAGATACTGCCTAAAATGTCTTACCGCGTTGACAACAGCGAGCGTCTCCAATTCGTAGGAGTGATAGCGTGACTCAGCTGATGTTGTGCGCCTGCTATAATAAGCGATAGGTCGTTTCTTACCATCTTCGAGTTGCAGTAGAATCGCACCATAACCGTCTGCGCTGGCATCGGTATGAAGCTCAACATGATACTTCGGGTTAAAAATCACGAGCACTGGTTCGTTAGTTAAAATATGTACTACTTTTTGTCGTGACTCTTCACAAGTAGAGTGCCATTTGAATGGACATTTACCTGAAGTCAGTTTGTATATCGGTGCCATGAGACGGGAAAAGCCTTGTACAAACTGGCGGAAGTATGACGCCAAGCCTACAAATTGTCTCACCTGCGTTATCGACTTAGGCGAAGGCAGGGCTGATAGAGCCTCTATCTTACGCTTGTTGGGTTTGATCTCACCCGCCTCTACGTCGTATCCTAAGAACTCGACACGTGTTTTTAAGAATGAGCATTTTTTCAAGTTCATTGAAAACCCAGCTTTTGTTAGTACCTCCAAAACTATGCGCAACCTGTCTAAACCCTGATCTATAGAGTCAGAAGTAATTAAAATATCGTCGACGTATACGATCACATACTTATGCGCTAGTTCACCTAAGGCATTGACAATAGCTCGTTGAAAAACCGAGATGGCATTTCGAAGACCGAACGGCATCGCTAAAAATTCATATTGTCCGTCGGGTGTTATGAAGGCCGTTCGCTCAATCGATTTGTCTTGGACTGGTAATAAATGGAAGCCGCTCGCGCAGTCTAATTTAGTAAAATAATTAGCACCATGAAGTCGCGAAATTTGATCAGAAATCAACGGCAGTGGAAAACGATCCGGAACTGTATTGGTGTTCAACTCCCTATAGTCTATGCACATACGATACGACCCGTCTTGTTTATTTACTAAAAGCGCGGGACTAGCAAAAGGAGAACAGCTAGGTCGTATGATGTTCGCCTGTAATAATTCGTCAACCCTATCGCGCATTATTTGACGTTCCGTCGGAGAACACCTATATGGTCGCCTCTGAACTGTAAGATTCTGATCAATAAGCCTAATTTCTAACTCGCCAGTAGTCACGCGACTAGTAGGAAAACCGCTTATGAAAAAGTCCGAATATTGTTGTAAAATTTTATCAAGGTCAAGTTTTCTGTGTAAAGAAATGTCAGTGTCAATGCAATTAAAATCATTTCTATGTAAGAAGTAACCATTACTCGAATTGCAAATATTTACAATCTTGTCCTTTGACAAAGTAAACTCGGTTGCGGTCATACTTACTCGAAAACCGTTGCACAAAATTTCTCGACCTAATAAAATATCACTGCGTAGGTACTCATTAGGCAAAATGTGAAATAATATCTCCATCGTGAAATCATTAATTTTAACTCGAGACAACAATTGTAGGGTACTTTTAACTTTGTCATTACCGATACCAATTATAGAAACCACATTATCAAATCGCTTTCCTTTAAATTTACTCGCAATACTTTCTTTTACTAAAGAACACTCTGCACCCGAATCGTAATCAAATTTAAAATGCTCACCAAAATGTTCCAATGTTCCCGACGGAGGCTCGACCACGCATAGGTCGACTCGCTTCTCCACAGGGGCCGCGGCTCCAGAGGCGGGGACTGTGCAGCGGCTCGCGATGTGGCCCGGTGCGCCACACTTGTAGCACGTGAACGAGCCGGTCTGCTGCCGTTGTCCAAAGCTCGAGGTAGCCACTGGTGCTGAAGATTGTGTCTTCGCGTTGATCTTCCTCGTACGGCATTCTGCTTGCTTGTGGCCCAACTTCCCACACGCGTGGCATTTTATTGGAAGCGGTGACGAAAATCTTGGTCGTTTTTCATTTTCTGCATCAGCCGTCGTTCGTCCATCCCAGGGATTTTTGCGCTTTAGGTAAGAGAACGCTTGTAGTTCTTGCTGCAATTGATGACGCGTCTTGATTTCTGTAGTGAATGCAAGCCGCTGCAAGCGCGTGTCTATTTGTGCCAAATGAGCGATAACTGTTGACACTGCTATTTGTTCAACGCTCAAATCCTTCCACTGATTTAACAAAGACGTAATTAGGCGACTCGAATAGGCAGCGTAAGTTTCGTCATCTTTAGGTTTTTCATTATGAATTTTAATGAGGGTAGCTGCAGATGTCTCGACGCACACAAATCTTGCTTTAAATAACTCCTTAAATTGTGCCCACGTTATGGCTGAATAACTTACTTGTGATAGCCATGTAGATGCGGTGCCTTTTAACGCTTTACTGATGGTCATAATAAGCTGACTCCCTTCCATCGCACACTCTCCAAAGCACAAGTCTGCAGTTGAACACCATGATGCCGCGTCAGATTCTTGTTGTTCAGGATTGAACTCCGGTAAAACCACATGTTTGTTCACACGTGGACTCTTCAAAGCGTTTATCAGCGCTTGCATTTGCTGGTTTTGTAGTTCGAAAAGTAACCGCCAGTGTGTATCACTGTTGCTCACACCGCTTGTCGATTCATTTGCACGACTGAATCCCACTTCTGATGAAGGATCATCAGGATGGTTCGAGCTACGATCAGCCATCAGGCGGGTTTATGTGGGTATCGTGCAAATAAATAACAAATACTTTGACACTTAACAATCACTTTATACTTTAATAATAAAATCAACCACTATTATGGCCTTTGCCCTGCAGCGATACAATAAAAGACTGGTATGATGATGATGTTTCAACAAAACGTAGGACAGTTCCGAAGCGTCTTCACTGCTCGATTACCAGGATCAGAATGCCCGACCTGGCGCGTTCTCCTCGACCTCGTAACCGAGCGGAAACGCCCCGACTCTGTCAAAGCGCGCCAACTCGAGTTTTGATAGTTGCCGCTAGGTGGCGCGCCCTGTTTCGTTGTAAACATCAATTTGCCGGATGCGACATGTATTTATCGTTTGATGATGTAGGTAGTGATATTTTTTTATTAACTCATTTATTGAATTCTTATTTATCTTATGAAAAAAAAATGGTTAGGTTAGGTTATAACTGTGACCCCCTACGCACGAGGCGAGCGAGCGAAGCGAGCGATGTCGCTGGAGCGGCCGGATATTGCCAGAAACGACTAGATTATATAGAAAAAAATATACTTTAGTAGGTTTAATGGACTTCAGTACTTGCCTGTAAACTATTTGACCCAAATGGAAATTGATTGAAATTATTTTGTCACTGTTGTCCATCTGTCCCATCAATATTTGATTGATAGATTCATAGGAACTGGGAAATAGAACCCGTGATACCACTGATACATCGTATGGATTTGAGGACCTGGCGGTGCCACGGGTCCGAATTCCATTTCCCGTGGCACCGCCAGGGGTATCCTCCAGGGGTGCCTTGGGTCCGGAATGGTAACAAAGAACAGTCAATTTTGAACGATAAATGTTACATAAGACAGCCCCATAACGCCTATCCACCACATCATAGTGTTTTAGCTCGGAAGGATTATCATCTTGTACACAATTCATCCCATAGTTTAATTGGTCTTCCCTTAATCTTATAGCCCCCTCATTCCTTCTCAAAGTATGCCCAGCATGGCAACTTACTTTGCATGTTTACCTCCCAATACCATAAAAAAGCAATGAGCTGGTCCAAAAGTTTATAGCCATATCTCCCTAAACAGTTCTATTATTTATGAATTATTTGTATGAATCCAGGTGGAATCAGTACTTGCAATGCTGGACGTGCTAGTGAAAGACCAACCTGACCAGCTGTCTGCAGAGCCGGATGTTGAAGACTTCATGGAGGAACAGGGCTTGCTGGCAAGGTAAACCTAAACGAATGATACTAAACAACACAATTTTATATGGACACACACTCCTGATCTTAAATACTGTACGATATTGATGTTCTGTCAGGATTTAGGACAGTATCAATTTAGCTTATTATGGATAGAAAAAAAAAAGAAGGAACATATATTTATTTAGCACAAAATTAGTCTGTGCTAAATAAATATATGTTCCTTCTTTTTTGGCAACATATTCTGCTAAATAAACACAAAAACGTGTGCTACGTTGTAGAAAATATAGCAAGAATGTGTGCTACTTTGTAGAAAATATAGCAAGAATGTGTGCAACGTTGTAGAAAATATAGCAAGAACGTGTGCTACGTTGTAGAAAATATAGCAAGAATGTGTGCTACGTTGTAGAAAATATAGCAAGAACGTGTGCTACGTTGTACAAAATATAGCAAGAATGTGTGCTACGTTGTAGAAAATATAGCAAGAATGTGTGCTACGTTGGTGAAAATATAGCAAGAACGTGTGCTACGTTGTAGAAAATATAGCAAGAATGTGTGCTACGTTGTAGAAAATATAGCAAGAACGTGTGCTACGTTGTAGAAAATATAGCAAGAATGTGTGCTACGTTGTAGAAAAATATAGCAAGAATGTGATTTCGTGGATTGTGAGGGGATAAATATTAAGTGTCCTGTTTAATTTATAATATAAATAGATTGCCTGGTGGTGACGCTGTCGCCTAGCTGAAGCTGTGTGGCAACGCACAGGTACGCAGACGTCAGGCGTGGTTCGTCTATTTTTGTGTTTGTCGTTGTAGGGTGTAATACTGTGTTGTTTGCCAACAACCTGCAGAATATAGGTTTGCTTCACAGTGAGTACTTTACACAGCTCATAAATAATGACGTAGTAGGGAATAAAATAGGTTTAAAAGTCATGACTTTTAGCAAGGATCTCTGAGCTCTTTTTAGGTGTATCATAAAAGTTTTACACGCTCCACCCCAAACCACAATACAGTAGCTCAGGACAGATTCCGCCAGGGCGAAGTATACCCTGCGTAATAATTCAAAGTCTGCCACATATCTCAGCTTTTTGAAAGCCCATATTAGCTTTCGGATTCGCGCAGAAGTGAGATCAATATGTTGTCGCCAGCTAAGTTTTTCGTCCACCAAAATGCCAAGATGTTTGACATGTGTGACTTTTTGTAAAGACATACAAGAGCAGTCTCTGTTTATGCTTGGTGAGTTGCATGTGTGTAGCTTAATGTTTGTGTCTGGTGGTTGAATTTTGGAGAAGTGGAATTGAAGGTATGTGGTTTTTGAGATGTTCAGAGTTAGAATGTTAGTTCTAAGCCAGTGACCGACTTTATGTAAGCCTGATTCAGTGAGCTGTCGGACCTCATCCCAGGAGTCCCCATGAAATATTAATGCTGTGTCATCAGCATAAGTGAAGACTTTACCATTTTCAAGTGATAGCTGGCACAGGTCATTTATATAAATGAGGAAAAGGCTAGGGCCGAGTATACTGCCCTGTGGGACGCCGTAGGTTACCCTGGCATCAGAACTGATGAATTCTTTTATTTTAAGTTTCTGTGTGCGGTCATAGAGAAAGTCTTTAAAAATATTTAAAGCATTTCCGCGAATACCAAGCCTATCCAGCTTATCCACAAGGGTGGGAATTGAGACGGTGTCGAAAGCCTTTGCTAAATCGAGAAAAACTTCAACACATTTCTGCTTTGTGTCAAGTTTACGCGTGACATGACTTATCAGTTGACTAACTGCGTCTACGGTGCTCTTTCCCGACCTAAAACCATATTGGACGTCTGATAGTATTTTGTTACGTTCTAGGAAATTAACGAGTCTAATGATAAGCACCTTTTCCAATATTTTTGACATAGTTGATAGAACAGAACTTGTATTTCAACAACTGCAGCAAGGACGATATTTGTTTGGCAGTGACAACCGCGCTGCGTTCGACTTCGACAGATGTTCCCGGCTCTCAATGGTCAAGTAGAGAGGCTAGAAAACTATTATAGGTATTATAAAAATAAACTGTTATCAGAAAACATTTTCATGCCTCTGTTGTGTGGTGAGACGGTACGATGACATGTTTCAGAAAAACTACGTAAATACGTTAGTTGTTACCGAAAGCTTTGCAAATTAGCAACTGAACCAGAGAAATGCGTTGAAACAAAATGTAAAGTATAAAACATTCAAATTAAAAACATTCTCATTTTTGCTTCTTTTGTTCTATTCCTAGTGGCCGTGAATGGGTCACCATATCCGTAGTCAGACATCTGTGATCATTGTAACATAGCCTACAAAAAACACACGAACAGCAAAAAAATCAAAAACGACAAAATATTACTAAGTATTTTTGTTTCATTGGTCGATGCAAAAAGGGGCGTAAAACCGATATGGTCATTGTGTTCAAGGGGTTTTGTTTTAAAACTGCTTAGATAAGAACTTCCTCGATAGTACTTGAATAAATAAAAAAAATAAAATAACAAATATGTACATAATTATAGATAAATGTGCAAAACAAAACATAAAAATTTTAAATATAGCCATGGTCCTTTCTCCCATTTGTCACTATGCTTACTTGCAGCATCTGGCACTATATTCAAACAAGGATTGACACCACGAACTGTTATGCCCATTTTCTGCCCCGAAATTGTACGACTTGGATAGTCGACCAAGGCGTAGCCAATGGTTTTTCACGCCTGCCATGGCTGATATTGAATAGAACAAAACGAATGTGATAATTAATCTTGCGACAGTGTACTCCATTGCAAATGATAATTCAGCTTTGGTCAAACTGAAGCTAAATCCGCGGTGAATGCGTGACAAAATTCACTTGCGCCGAATGTATGGAGGTATTCAAACTAACGCGAATAGTCGCGTAACTTCCTAATCATTCAAACAGCCGCGTCCTGCGTTCCCCGCGGCATTCGACTCATTGTGATCAGAGCTTCAATCCTTTCCCTTGTTCCAGACTAATCCACCACTTCAAATCCGACTCAGCGGATCGTCAGTACCTCATACTGTCGGGCGCGCGCAAGGCGCTACAGGCGGGCGGCGCCGCGCGCATACAGCACACCTTCCCGCCGATACTGTTCCACGCCTACAGCCTCGCGCACACGTACAAGGAGCGAGAGGATACGGTAACACGCTCACACACAGCACACCTTCCCGCCGATACTGTTCCACGCCTACAGCCTCGCGCACACGTACAAGGAGCGAGAGGATACGGTAACACGCTCACACACAGCACACCTTCCCGCCGATACTGTTCCACGCCTACAGCCTCGCGCACACGTACAAGGAGCGAGAGGATACGGTAACACGCTCACACACAGCACACCTTCCCGCCGATACTGTTCCACGCCTACAGCCTCGCGCACACGTACAAGGAGCGAGAGGATACGGTAACACGCTCACACACAGCACACCTTCCCGCCGATACTGTTCCACGCCTACAGCCTCGCGCACACGTACAAGGAGCGAGAGGATACGGTAACACGCTCACACACAGCACACCTTCCCGCCGATACTGTTCCACGCCTACAGCCTCGCGCACACGTACAAGGAGCGAGAGGATACGGTAACACGCTCACACACAGCACACCTTCCCGCCGATACTGTTCCACGCCTACAGCCTCGCGCACACGTACAAGGAGCGAGAGGATACGGTAACACGCTCACACACAGCACACCTTCCCGCCGATACTGTTCCACGCCTACAGCCTCGCGCACACGTACAAGGAGCGAGAGGATACGGTAACACGCTCACACACAGCACACCTTCCCGCCGATACTGTTCCACGCCTACAGCCTCGCGCACACGTACAAGGAGCGAGAGGATACGGTAACACGCTCACACACAGCACACCTTCCCGCCGATACTGTTCCACGCCTACAGCCTCGCGCACACGTACAAGGAGCGAGAGGATACGGTAACACGCTCACACACAGCACACCTTCCCGCCGATACTGTTCCACGCCTACAGCCTCGCGCACACGTACAAGGAGCGAGAGGATACGGTAACACGCTCACACACAGCACACCTTCCCGCCGATACTGTTCCACGCCTACAGCCTCGCGCACACGTACAAGGAGCGAGAGGATACGGTAACACGCTCACACACAGCACACCTTCCCGCCGATACTGTTCCACGCCTACAGCCTCGCGCACACGTACAAGGAGCGAGAGGATACGGTAACACGCTCACACACAGCACACCTTCCCGCCGATACTGTTCCACGCCTACAGCCTCGCGCACACGTACAAGGAGCGAGAGGATACGGTAACACGCTCACACACAGCACACCTTCCCGCCGATACTGTTCCACGCCTACAGCCTCGCGCACACGTACAAGGAGCGAGAGGATACGGTAACACGCTCACACACAGCACACCTTCCCGCCGATACTGTTCCACGCCTACAGCCTCGCGCACACGTACAAGGAGCGAGAGGATACGGTAACACGCTCACACACAGCACACCTTCCCGCCGATACTGTTCCACGCCTACAGCCTCGCGCACACGTACAAGGAGCGAGAGGATACGGTAACACGCTCACACACAGCACACCTTCCCGCCGATACTGTTCCACGCCTACAGCCTCGCGCACACGTACAAGGAGCGAGAGGATACGGTAACACGCTCACACACAGCACACCTTCCCGCCGATACTGTTCCACGCCTACAGCCTCGCGCACACGTACAAGGAGCGAGAGGATACGGTAACACGCTCACACACAGCACACCTTCCCGCCGATACTGTTCCACGCCTACAGCCTCGCGCACACGTACAAGGAGCGAGAGGATACGGTAACACGCTCACACACAGCACACCTTCCCGCCGATACTGTTCCACGCCTACAGCCTCGCGCACACGTACAAGGAGCGAGAGGATACGGTAACACGCTCACACACAGCACACCTTCCCGCCGATACTGTTCCACGCCTACAGCCTCGCGCACACGTACAAGGAGCGAGAGGATACGGTAACACGCTCACACACAGCACACCTTCCCGCCGATACTGTTCCACGCCTACAGCCTCGCGCACACGTACAAGGAGCGAGAGGATACGGTAACACGCTCACACACAGCACACCTTCCCGCCGATACTGTTCCACGCCTACAGCCTCGCGCACACGTACAAGGAGCGAGAGGATACGGTAACACGCTCACACACAGCACACCTTCCCGCCGATACTGTTCCACGCCTACAGCCTCGCGCACACGTACAAGGAGCGAGAGGATACGGTAACACGCTCACACACAGCACACCTTCCCGCCGATACTGTTCCACGCCTACAGCCTCGCGCACACGTACAAGGAGCGAGAGGATACGGTAACACGCTCACACACAGCACACCTTCCCGCCGATACTGTTCCACGCCTACAGCCTCGCGCACACGTACAAGGAGCGAGAGGATACGGTAACACGCTCACACACAGCACACCTTCCCGCCGATACTGTTCCACGCCTACAGCCTCGCGCACACGTACAAGGAGCGAGAGGATACGGTAACACGCTCACACACAGCACACCTTCCCGCCGATACGCACTACGCCTTTCGCTCTAATATTATCAATAACCCTCCTGGCGCAGTCGGGTAAAAACAAAAGCCATTCATTCAAACTGCTGAGAATCAGCACTTTTTGAACGTCAAAATAACATAAGACAGTCCCCCAAAACGCCCGCCCTTCACCACTTCCTAGTGCCCTAGCTGGGAAGACGATGCGGCGCAACAAACTCCCCCGACACACGGGCAGTCTCCTAAGTTACAAGAATTTGATTCTACATAAATATATCTTTTTTGCATGATAGTGGACCATGGACGACCATTGAACACCTAGTTTATAGCTAGAAGAAGGTTAAAAATATTAAGTATTATTTCATTTGGTTTCAGGACGACATGTGGGAGAAGAAATGTCAGAAAATATTCCAGTTCTGTCATCAAACCATTAGTATGCTGGTCAAAGCTGAACTAGCCGAGTTGCCTTTGAGGTAAATCATTCCGCTCAGCTTTACCATTAACTTTTACCAATAAGTACTGTATATGACATACATTTTAACTTCGCAATATCTTTGCCTGTAAATAATTGCAATAAGGGATAATTTTGTACCGGGGGTTTTGCAGCCCGGCTGAGAGACATAAAGACAGGAAAAGGCTTTGCCGACCCAATACTAGTCTGATTTGGTGAGCAAAGCAGTTTCCCGTCTTTGGTATGTGGCGGCATCTACACCGCCACATGCGAACTAAGTATCACACTGACGTCACGCAAAATCCTGCATCGCGCAAGCAGAGTTTACCGCGCAACTAGCATATATACAACGTCCCTATATCACTCGTGGGCAGTTGCCCACCATACACGAGAGCTGTCTAGTCGGAGGAATTCTTTATTGTCACATAAAAGTGCTATTTTGTTTTATACTGTCAGCATTAGGCTCAACTATCTTATTTTTACAATTCAATGTATTTTTCCAGATTATACCTACAAGGAGCGCTCGCAATAAGCGAGATAGGCTTCGCAAACCATGAGACGATAGCGTACGAATTCCTCTCACAAGCATTCTCTCTATACGAGGACGAGATATCGGACAGCAAGGCACAGCTGGCGGCCATTACCTTGATCATAGCTACCTTTGAACAGATCAACTGTTTCGGTAAGTATTTTTTATCATAAAATAATATGGTACAGGCAGTTGAAGCTTGGACAAACATTATCGGCCAGCGGACCAAGGCGACCTACACTCTAAGCACCAAGTCCGTAATTTCGGCCGATATTACAGAAGCTTCCTACTGCGTAACATTTACAGACATAAGATTAGTTCGGGGTCCGAACTAAAAATTAATGGCAAATTGTTTTGACAGCTGTCGATGTGTTTTTGCTTGTCCGAAAAAGTTAATTAATCGAAAGTAGGGTTCACTTTTGGGCCCGTCAGAAAATACTTCGACTATTCGAACTATTTTCAGACGGGCCCGTATCTTCGTTAACGGACTTATGAGAGTAGGCCCCCGGGCACGACATGACTACTTGTTTTTGCCAATGCAACATTTTACAAAAGTTGAATGCGGATTTTTGTTCGAGCTTCCCTCAAACCATAGCAATGAGGGTTTTCATGAAAATGTACGCCACCAGTTGGCACCACTTTTACAAGAGGTCTTCCATTTCGACAATGAATACAGGGTGTCCCGTAAATAATGGATCAAACGTAATGGGTAGGTAGCTTACCTCATTTCAAACAACTAATTTGAACAGTTAAAAAAAATCGGTAAGGTAACCAAGATATTTTTTTTTCGAATTTTACCATTTTCTCTAACAGCATTCAGTGTTTTTAATGCTGTCGCTGCAACTAATAACATTTTTAGGTATGATTTTTGTCAAAAACTTCTGAATAGCTTATTGTTAATATTTTCTTTTTCAAATATAATTTAATTTGCCTTAGAAAAAAAATGTTCAATTGATTTTTTTTTTTCAAATTTTTTTTTCAAAAATTTTTTTTTTCAAAATTAGTTGTTGGAAATGAGGTAAGCTACCTACCCGTTACGTTTGATCCATTATTTACGGGACACCCTGTATACAATATATGATGGCATTCGTCATTCGATTCATTGATTCGTTGATCATTCAGTCACGACTAAAGGAAATATAGGCGTTTTGAAAGGTGCCCGGACCTGAGGTCTCAGTGGTGCCACCTAGTGAACGTCATTCCAGGAAACCCTAATTGAAAAGAAGTTAACTGAATAATAATGAATGAAAACAGCTATAGACAGGCGTACAAAACAGTACACGGAATAAAGAAATCGCAAGATCCTTACTTTGAATTTCAAGTTTCAAACAAACGTTTTTTTCAGCTCCACTGTTTATTACAAAATCACATTCTCTGGCTTTTTTTTAAACTGTCACCGCACCTTCACTCAAAAATCATCTCAAACACGATCACACAAAGCCTAAACTTCCACTTTACATCCACAGGAGCTGAAAACGCAGAACCAATGCGTACACAATGCGCTCTAGCAGCTAGCAAGTTACTGAAGAAACCAGATCAAAGTCGTGCCGTCGCGTTGTGTGCACATCTGTTCTGGAAAGCTGCTAAAGATGGGAAGCAGGTTTGTATCTTATTCAATTTAAGAAAAAAATAGTTATTCCATACATTGATTATAAAACCATTATTGTTAGCTATCTTCTATTATAAAATATTATATTTTGTTTCCAGTGGCCTCTAAACGACGCATCTCGTGCCTTGGACTGCCTCAAAAAAGCCGCGCGCGTCGCTCAGCAATGTATGGACGGAGGAGTTCAGGCGCAGTTGTTAGCTGAACTGTTGGGAAGATACGCGCTACTGCGGGAGCGGGGCAACGCTAGTCTTACTACTAACCTCATAGATGCGGTGAGCACTTTTGTCGTTATAATTGCTGTTGATCTGCTGTCTGCACGTTATAGGAGCCGATGGACGCTACTTTCGAAGCGCCAAATTCTGGGCCGACTCAATTTAGATTGCCATCGACATGCCAAGAAGAGTGCTTTTAAAACTGTCTGCTTAGATTCATCAGTTCATAACCTAGAAGATATTTTATTTCCAATGGAATTATCACCTTAACGCAGACCATGTACTTCTCTTCTATCTTGCGCCCCATGCCCTGTCCGTCACAATGTTCACGTGATGTTCTTATGACTGCGATAAGGCGCTGCTGAATTTTAGACCAAACATGTTTGAGAACTTTTTTCTTTGCCATCATTTCCCTTACAAGAATATCATTTGTAACTTAAACCACTAAAAGCTGGATGAAGGATCCTTTGGCGCTTGAATGAAATTGAGAGGTGACGCTGTTGGTTTTTTGTTTAATTGTATTGGAAATACGATATGGCGTTAGTTCCTTTTGGCCATGCGCCAAAAGATCATAGTATAACTTTACATTATTATCTTTTATACTGTTTCTTCTGAAAATTTAAAGGAAAGAAAACGGAGATTTGGTCACTATGATCAAGTCTCCGTACTGGTGGTAAACTCCCTAAGCACGAAATCCGGAGTTTCGGCCGAAAATGTAGACGTTTGCTGTATTAGGGACATAAGATCAGTTAGGAGCAACACGCTGTGGCAGTTGTTCCTAATCCCGATGTTTTAACCCGTCAGTTTTTATTTATTTGTCACTTGTTTTTGACGGATCGACTACTTTTGGACGGCCCGGGCGTTGAAGAACTTCAAGAGTAGACCCCTTTTAAGTATACATTAAATAACTTTTAAATATTTCACTCCAGGTAATCCAAAAAATCCGTGAAGAGTTAGCCAACCTAGACCAGTCTGAAGAAGTGGAACAGATCACCAAGCACTTCCACAATACACTGCAGCATCTCAAGAATAGGATGGAGACACCTGACCCTGATGGGTTAGGTTATGAGGGACTTACACTGGCTTAAATGGGGTGTGGAGAGTGATGTTTGTGGTATTTGATGAAGCAGTCAGATTTTTGACATCATAGGTTTTGAATTACTTATTTTTTTTTGTAAATGTGTTCAATCAAGAATTGAATTGAATAGGATTAAGAACTCAAAGACGTTGGTAGTAATTTTGCAGAAAGATTTTTCGTTATTGAAAAACAACAAATTAAAGTTCAGTGTTCGGTAATCTGACAGGCGACCTGCAGAGGTACTCGGGTTGTGGCGGCATCTACAACGCCACATGCGAACTACGCATCACACTGACGTCACAAAAAATCCTGCATCGCGCAAGCAAAGTTGACCGCGCGACTAGCATAAATGTACAACGATATCAATCGGGCAGTTGCCCACCAGACACGACACCCGTCTGTTCTGAGGAAAGTTTCCACCCTGTTGCTCATCCCTCTATAAATCTAAGATGGTGTGTTATTCGTCGCATAGTCGCGACATTGGGCTTTTCTGGCGGCTCAAATATCACAAAAACTTCTCAAACAAAATCACTGAATATTGTTAATCCTAAAATAATGGTAACGTTGGCAATACTGCCAATAGCCGGTAAATGGAATGTAGGTACATTCCGATTTATTTAATGTAATAATTATCATTTAAATCTCAAGTGTAAATAAGTTAAGAATATTATTATAAAGTATTTTAATTTTTAAGTTATAGGTAAATAATGCAAGTTTTATAAGCAATATTATATTTCGTGTTATTTTAATGTTGGTTTTATTTTACTGACCCAGTTTTGTTTTGTTTGGATATACAGAATGTATCAGAAAGGTGTAGTCATATTTAAGGGTGGCGATACCAACATCATCAAATTGAACACTTTTCTCTATAGGACTAACATCGTATTCGTGAAAAAATCATACATAATCAGCCTGTAATGTTCCCACTGCTGGGATACAGGCCTCTCTGTGAGAGAGTGGGTCGCGCGGTCGTAATCCACCACGCGGACCCTGTGCGGGTTGGTAGATGTCACATTTCTTCAAATATTTGGTTCTAGGACATGTCGGTTTCCTCACGATGTTTTCCTTCACAGTTATGAGAGCAGTAGTGATGAAATAATTAACACAAAGTAAAACGCCTGTCTGGCTTCGAACCTACGACCTACAACTCGGTATAAGTCGGCAGAATTTTTTTTCGCGATTGAGACGTTGGTTCCATGGAGAAAGTAGTTCAGTTTGATGGTCTGTATTATACAGCACCCTAAAACCACACCCACCGCACCGCACCCTTAAATTTATCCTCGCCTTTCTGGTACACTCATTATATAGCGTGGCATGGCAGGGACATCGACGCGAAACCATGGAATAGTACATGATTCTGAAAACTGCATGAAAATTTTCGTAGATAAAAAAAAAAATTGCTGTGCATTCTGACCGCGTAGGTACCTATTGCATTTTTTTATGAAACAGCAGATCTGTTTTTCTGATAACCTACGTAATATTTCTACGCTAGCATGAATTCATGGTTACAGTTTGCGCGCCGATGTCCCTACCACCCTGTAAAGGAACTCTTACAACTCCAGGAACGGTAACGTATTATCGATACAATGATGATTTACATTTACTGTTTGATATAGTACATTACTGCAGCGGCCAGCAAAATAGGCATTGATGGACGAACGTGTAAATGTGGGCCGAGGCACACATACGTAAGTCCATCAATGCCTAGTTGTGGCCATGGCTTGTATAGTACTTTTCTGAAATAATGCGCCGAAATTAAAATACAATTACTTTTCAAAATCAATGACGAACAACGAACAACAATAATTTTTTCACCACTCCCGCACGAAAGAAGTGTCTTTCCTCTACGAAAACAGTGAGGAAAGTAGTGATGCGACTCGAGTCAAATTTTACCACTCGAGTCATTCGAGTCATTTTACAATCTCACTCGAATACCACTCGAGTAGTCGAGTCACTCGAGTGGTTCACATTAAGTTAAGGCAAAATAAAAGTACAAGGTTGATTAATAAATGAGAGGTTTATTGCAAGTATTGCACAACTGGTCCTCTTTTTTCGAAATCAGCATACCTAAATAAAAATAATATTAAATAATGGAAATTTGAATAGAATATTCTATCAGGAATTAGGTACAACAAACTCAGTAATGTTGCATTATATACCTATAGTATATACCTAACTTTATGGATAGGCAGTCTCGTGATGAATAACATTAGTTGAAGAATGCACATAGGTACATTTTGAAATCAAAAAGTAGCTCTTCCTGTTTTGATTAATTTGTTGTCTGTAAAAGATCGCCTTCAGCGATAAGACCACCCTTTATGTCACCCTATGTAAACTTTCTACATTTATATTTATATCTGTAATTTTTGGTGTACCTACATAATAAGGAGTATTCTATTCTTTTTCTTTCAAAATAGTTGTACACTAGAGATTTTTTCGTTACCGAGTTTTGATCGTCACTCATTGTAGATAACACGAGACTACGTCTTTCTTTACAAATAAGTATGTTTATAAACACCGCCGGTAATAGAATTAGAGTTAGACACCAACACAAATAACAACAAACACGCACTCTTTACCTCAACTCGTCGTTACGTACGCCGCGGCGGAGCCACGTGCAGGTTGAAACCTGTTTGTCTAGTTGAGTTATGAGCGAGTGACTGGAGTCTGAGTGAAAAACCGAGTGAACTCGAGTCCGAGTGGACTCGAGTTCACTCGGACTCGAGTCCAACAATTTTTTCACTCGAATACGATTTTTCCGCTGTCACTCGAGTCACTCGAGTCAAATTGGACTCGAGTCGCATCACTAGAGGAAAGTAATGATCCCGTTCAGAAACTAACCTTGCCTGATTTTTTTTATGTTAAGTGTTAAAGATATTTTAAAAAATAAATAATTTTATTGATTAATTTTTAATTATTTGCTTTGTGACTATTTAATTTATTTACCTATGACGACTGAATACTTTCTTGCTGGGAGTGGTGAAAAGTTTTGTATGCAACATGTGAGCAAGTTCATTTGCTATTCGTTTTGTTGAGTCTTTCGCTTACTCAGGATTGAAATTTATAATCACTCGCTGCGCTCGTTATTCTATTTTTCAATCCTTAGTTCGCTCAAGACTCAAAATCAAAACTCATAGGAAAACCGAACTTTCCTCACATGTTGGATAAATAACTATTCCCGCGTTAAACTGTTCATTTGTTGTTGTTTGTTTTTCAATAAACTGCTTTCTATTTGCAAGCCAGTTCGAAATTTAAGTAAAACCTTTGATAAGTTACCAACTTGGTTGCCATGTTTCGTTGTAAAAGATCGTTCCGTTTTAAAATTACACGATAGATATGAGTTTACTATGTAATATATTACGCCGCTAAACCACGACAGATATAGATTTCCATACAACTTTTGCCGGCCGCTGCTCGCTTGTATTTGGCCAGTACAGCAATTTCGATTTAAGGTTGTCAAAATAATGCTCAATTTCCAAGCATGTTTGAGAAAACACTACTTATTTATTTTATTTAATGCTATACGCACACAAGTGTACAGAGACGTACTTAATGCCATAGTCATTTTCTACCAGTCAACCTTTGGATGATGCAGAGACAAACAGTGGTAGGTGCAGATTACAATGAATTTTTTTAAATAATTATAAAGACACGCATAAACCTATTTAGGACTATAACACACACACAGAGTTGATACGACAGAGGGGCTTTCCTTTAAACTGCCTTTACCAATTGCGAGCTCTGTACCCAAAATCAATTAAATAGGAGCAGCAGTAGTTTAGTCGCAAATTATTTTTAAGTTTTTGCCCTGTGTGAACATGATGTATCTTTCCTAACAGCTGATTATGTCTATACGCAACGGTCATGCACCTTAAAACGATAAATCTGAGTATAACCTACGATGCGTTGTTGCCGCTCTGACGCAAGTCACAAGTACAACTAAATATTTTCGCTAAAAAGATGGCAATGCAAACAAGTAAGCAATAAATACACACACACTTGCACTTTCATTTTGCCTTTTGTTTGCATTGTGCTTTGTTACCTAGGGGCAAGTAAATTTATTTACAAATGGTGGTTGCGATTTACTCTGATTTGTATGCTATATAGTTTGTTTGAAAAAAAATAACTCATTGTATCGAATTGATACTAAACACGTATAATAAAATGTAATTGAATGCCACAGAGGGGCATTAAATTATCAACTCTGTATACCTACCTAATTATATACAGGGTGTGGCGTAAGTAGTGGTCCACCGTTCAGGATTCGATAAACCAGATAATTAACTATAACAATTAAAAAATTTCACCATTTTTACCCTTGGGTTCCGAAAATATTTCCTTTTTGTCTTTTATTTACGAAATTTCTACCTTTTATTACAAATTTGTTTGTAGTTTCAACAAAAACCATTATTTTTTCATTTTTATTTCTGTTAATTAGTGCTGAATACTAGAGCTATCATGATAAATTATGATTTTTTATGTAAATTCAGCTCTTTTGAAGAAAAAGTTGGTTCTTCTCTAATTTTAACACACCATCAAGTTCAAGAGCGATTTTTGTAAAACAACTTACTACTAAAAATGGTTAAAATTTTTAATTGTTATAGTTAATTATCTGGTTCATCGAATCCTGAACGGTGGACCACTACTTACGCCACACCCTGTATAAATATAAGCACAAATAAAAAACATAATACACGAATATACTAAAAACAAATAAGACAAATAATGAAAACATTACCATTGTGATGATACATGGTGATTACTTACCGAATGGTAAACCCTTATTATAAACCACGCTTACCCTTTCAAACCTGAGGGCGAACAACGCGGTGCAATATATCCATTCCATTATCAGTATTCGCCCTTATTGACGCCCACAGTAAAGAAGCGACCTATAAACCAGGAACTATGAAGGACATAATAAAACTAAATTTACTTATACAATAAGATAATATATTCCTATAACTTTACACAGTACAGTCAACCACATAATTGCTTTAGCACTTTTGACATCAGTTCCCAGAAAACTGGAACTTCACTAAGGACACAGTATAAATATGAAACCGTACGGAAACTAAGCATTAATATATTTGATTAAATAAATACCTACGCTCCTTTGAAGCAATGGGGTTGTAACTTTTAATGTTTTTGATTTTGTTTTTTTCTAATACAACATTTTTGTTATGTAGTGATCAATCAATCGTATAGACAATCGTATTTCAATTTAACAGACGCCATGAGATTACTTAATCTCATGGCGTCGGTTAATCTCAGCAAAAAACTATAGGGAAAACAGTTTAATGCTAACACACAACAACTTATAGAAGTATAGGTCTTTAACTTTGTCATTACGGCGTAACCTTTTACAAGTTTTGTCGGGAGCGTACGCGAGCCGCGGATAGACGAAAACGTTTCGTGGCGAAGTTTGGCGATTGATAATTATTGCAGCCGCCAACTTGGATTCACGTTGTGATAGCAGAATCGGCTTCAACACTCTCGAAAACTATAAAAACGACACCCATGACGAAAATGTTGATAATTTTTTGCAGCCGCTATCTTGGATTTACATTTTGACAGCACTATCGGCTTCAACACCCTCCAAAACCATGAAAATGACACCCATGACACACATGATTAAAATACCCTCAAAACCGCCGCCCATTCTGTATTTACAAATAAGTTCACGAATTCATTATGATAGGTCACACGGACTTATAATTCGATAACGATTATGCATATGTATAACAATAACAATAAATCATTCTTACCTTCCAAAATCAACAGGAAGTTTAAAATACGATAGCTCCGGCTTTGATGAAGCCGAGTTCAAACAGCCGTATACCACGCCATACGCTCGTGGCATTTTTAAAAAGATTCCGGAGATACATTTTTCGTGACCACTCGTCTTAACGCGGCACTCACTACTGACCGCACCGCGACAACCGCTTTGGGGTATCGACGATGCACACGTTTGTATGAGTGTGCCGTTTCGAGCGTTTGTAGGTAGTTTCCGTACTGTTCATTATATTTATACTGTGCTAAGGGTGAATCTATCGAACTGTCACATATACAAATAGACCTTGTCGTTTTATAATCTGCAATGTGACATTCAACTAAAGCATGAGTCCTCCCCGTACACGGACTGCGACAAGCGCGCACGTCACTTGTTTCCGTACGTCCGTCGCTCCGCAAGTCGCGTCGCGGTGTCTCGTGGAATGCTTTAAACAACCATTTTCATTTGTTTTCGAAAGACGCGTACATCGCTTGAGCGTGAAGCTCGTGACCACGGGGTCAGTGGTAAAGCAATTACGAGGTCGATTACAATCCTCGTTACAATATTCTGTTGCCTTGAACATTATTTCTGTTGTTCAACATTATCTTCTCTTGGCGTTTCTTCTCTTCCTTGAAAGCATCCCTGTTGGCTTTCTTCTCTATTCTTCTTTCTTTCCTGTACTCTTTTAGGAGACGTTTGCGTTCTTTTTTCTCGTCTAGTGATTCGTCTTTAGCCCTGGAATGGATAAAAAAACGAATTAGATGCATGATATTGCTATCTTCGTTCATAGCGTTGAACTTGTGTACTTAACTGCTAGTTTGCCACACAAAAATGACTCTTACCGTTACGGCAGAACGCTCAAAGTTGACAGCACGGCCTCTGCATTAGTAATAACGTCTTCGTCACCACTATCGTCATTCATAGCGTTGAACTTGTACCTATCTGCTTGTTTGCCACAAAAAATTACTCTTACCGTAACGACAGAACACTCAAAGTAGAAAGCACGGTCTCAACATTAGTCTTCCCACCCTGGTCTTCACTGGAACCGCTATCTTCGTTCATAACGTTAAACTTGTAGATACCTACTTACCTGCCTGTTTACCACGCAAAAATGATTCTTACCGTAAAGACAGAACGCTCAAAGTCGACAACACAGTCTCGGCGTTAGTCTTGCCGTCCTGGTCGTCACCGCTAGAGGCGCTGTCTTCGTTCATTGCGTTGAACTTCGCAAGAGACTTGACAGTAAGTTTGTTGTCTTTGCCGAGAACGTCCTTAGGCAAGCCGCGCGAGTTTAGTTGGATTTTATGGGGTTTCTGAGGAAAGAAAGATAGGCAAGTATGTAGACACACTTTCAGGGGTTCATAACATTTTTATTTAAAGAAATATTTTTTTGAGGTGGATTGATATCTTTCATAGGTTGTCGTTGTCTAGAGCTGTGATTCCATACTTTAAATCAGAGGTCCGCAAACTTTTTTGTCAAATAGACCACTTCCCATGTTTTTCGATTTTGGGTAGGCCCCCTGCTTAGCTAATATTGTATTTTTGAAAATTCATCAACTTCAAATGAGTTTTGTCCGATGTCTAACTGTAGTGAGATGTAGAATGTAGATTTGTGACAGCCGTTACGGTTAGTCAGAAGCCCGTAAGTCTGACAACCAGTCTTAACAAGAGTAACAAAGGTAAGTGGGTTGTGGAGGTCAGATAAGCAGTCGGTCCATGTAAAATACTGATATTCAGTTGCATCCGGTTAGACTGGAAGCTGACCTCAGCATAGTTGGGAAATGACTAGGCACGCAGATTGATTGAGGCTATTATTAGGTCAGTATCAGGTTGTATGTTGATCTAAATAGGATTCTTGGCCGTAACGAACAATAATTTATAGAATTATAATCATAAAAATTATCAATACATCTCTCTAAGTTCACGTTACCCTATTGAATGACAATTTCATGAAATCATGACATTTGAAGCCAATTCTAACTTAAGGAGTTGTATTGCTGAGTCCAATGATTATACAATTCTGTAAATCAATATTTGTCACGGTTCCGAAGCATATTTACATAATTAACAAACAGCTTGACACTGACCTGCAAGTTGCAAAAAACTTGAGTAAATTTGATTTTTCCAGGCTACGTTAGCGCATCCCCCTTAAGTAATACGCGACTATGAAACAGTGGTTGATAAAGAACCCGTCAAAATTTGAGAAAATACAGATGTACGATCAGTGCTCTGCATTATCTGACCCCTCTTACAAAGAAGAAGAAGAGGGGTCGGGTTATTCAGAGCACTGACTGTACTATACGAAGAAATACATGTATCTTTAGTTACTCACCTTGGGCTCTTGAATAACTTTCGGATGGTTGTATAAGTTGGAGTAAGTGGACAGTATGGTCTCACAGTCCCACTTTTCCTTGGGGTCCACCTCCACAGTTACCAGGTCGTCCTCAGATTCTTCCTCGATCTCTTGGAGGCGGTTTAGTCTGTAAAAATAAAAGGAATATTTTAATTAAACCATTTACAGGCACTTTTGATTGTCAAAACCTAGTAGGTTTCTAAGGAGAAAAACGGGCAAGAAACTCCATGGACACACTTAAACAGTTCAAAATAAATAATAATACCAGCCAGACAAAAAATTTATAAATTAATAATAATATAATGTGTCACTGCAAACCAAAGGTATCTTCTCATACAGAAAAAGCACGAGCATGGGTCACCACGCTTGCTCAAGATGGGTTGGCCATTTCATACTTTAACTATATTATGTCCAGGTTTCCTCAAGACGGTTTTTTTTAAACGTTGCCCCACACTTAGAATTTCTCCTGTATTGTGGGTGCATTTACAAACATTTAAAGTCACATACACAATCAGCCAAACCCGGAACAACTACTTGTAGGTCATACAAATATTTGTTCCGTGCGGGAATCGAACCCGCGACACGCAGCGCAGCAGTCAATCGCTTAACCACTGCGCCAACCGTCGTTTCGTCGTGACGTCGTTCTCTTTCACCGTTTTGCGTACATGAGCATGTGACGCATATTTTCCCCCAACTTGTTATTTTTTGTGTTTGCGTTCCTTCTCTGCGTCATGTTTACCTCAAATAAACGTATGTTCTTTCATCTTTCTCCAAGTAAGCGTTATTATCTCCTTTATTTCACTAAACACATATAAATTATATTTTTAAATATTAGTATATATAAACATTTATAAATATAAAAGTTAGTAGCCCACCGGTATCCGGAACAGGGTCCACGCTACCGGCGGTCAGGGCTCCAGAGAGAGGAACCTCCTAACAATGCGAGCCGTGTCCAGATGTACCGCTTTCTGAATCAAGTCCTTGATCACGCAGCCCGTCGAGCCCTCCTCGGCTCTTGGCTATTAAACCATTGGCTGTCACTACTATCGGCGCAATGACCGCCGAGTCCACATCCCACAACCTGGCGAGCCAAGTCAAGATACTTGATTTGTTTATCTTTCTCGGCTTTCACGAGGTTCCTCCATGCGGGACTGTTATGTCAATAATCATTGTACGCCGCTCTACTCGATCCAATACCACTATATCAGGCTTGTTGGCAACAATAGTCCTGTCAGTGATGATGGATCGATCCCTGTACAATTCAATTGATATTTCATTTTCGAGTACTGGGTCGGGCACATCCGATTCCACAAGGCTGTATTTCAGAGCAAGTTGCTGATGGATAATCCTGGCTACAAGTTTGTGTCTATGGAAGTACTCTTCGTTATTGTTACTCTCACCTGGCGATCTCCTTCTCCTTATCGAGCTGGAACCGCCGCTGCGACTCCTCGAAGTGTTCTGCCGCCTGCAGCAGCATATTGTGTGTCTCCGGCATGAAACCCTCAATCTCTTCCAGGTCTAAAGCACCCACTTCCGTGTCGTCGTATTCGGCGAACATCTGTTAAATTATGACAGGATATTTTACCAATCTAGACCTTAACCGTTATTTTTTTCATCTAGATTTAAAAGATGTCGAGTAAAAGTTTAGTATTCATGTCGTTGTATTTATTAGATAAAGATCATTGATCTGACAATAGTATTTTTTTTGTGTGACATCTATAGTAATGTATACTATATGTATATGAAGAGTTTGTTTGTTTGTTCGAAAGCGTTAATTGGAACTACCGGTCGGAATTGAAAAGGCCTTTTTGCATTGGATAGCCCAATTCTTGAGGGAGGTTATAGGCTATCTAACATCACGCTACGTCCCTTAATTAAGAGCTGAGCAAAGAGAAAACAAGTTGAAAGGAACGCTAAGCGAAACCGAAGTAAAAGCGCCGATGGAGGATGCGATACTATATTTTATGTTAAAACAATACAATTTAATGAGAAGAAGAAGCTTGTGTTCTTTATTACCTGCTGAGGGTCTTAGCACACCTCCGACGCGAGTGAAACAACGTCCACACAAGGTCTTCAGGTCCCGAACTAGGTAGAGCCTGTACTACGGTAACCTGATGACCAGTGATCGGAATCGGTAGAGCTGATATACCTAAAGTTCAAAGAACAGGGACAAAAAAAGTGGAGACTTCCTTACAACGAATTTTTTTTTTCGGAATATTTGTTCTCAGTCTCGGGACATCACTTATGTAAGTACATTTAATATTAATGTTACTAATACAGTAAACTAATTGAGTTAATTTTTCTTTTTAACCTACTTCTAAAACAAGGAGAACGTTCTCAAAAAACCAGTAGATACGTTTTCTATTGTTATTAATTCAGGTAAAGTAAAGAACTGGGTCCGCCTCATGTTTCCGTTTCCCAGAATAACCAAAACTTGCTCTCTTTCTATATTTTGTTTATCACTGGTCATTTTTTGTTGTACTTAAGTAATGTTCCGAAACCCGGGACATTAGTACCGAAAAAATATTTTGTCGAAAGGCTTCTCCTATTTGTCTCTGTTCTTTTTCGAACTTTAGGTGTTTTAGCTCTACCTATTCCGATCACTGCTGATGACTGATATATATATACTTATATACATATTCACACCCAGACACAGGTCAATCAGATCGAACCCGTATGTTATGTATTAGCGGAATATACTCAATACTCAATTTTTTATTGCATTCCATATGTTACAGAGATGGTAATAACAAATTAAAGATACAATATGGACCCTGTCGGGCACGCAAAAATATCATCGAACAACTGTTGAATTGTAGCAAAGAGAGCAATGTGTCATCGCTTTCGACTCGGTAAATACAGTATAGGTCTACCCCTGACCTCTTGGATTAGTTTTCCGTAAAATCAAAATCCATTTTACAAAAAAAAATTAAGTATCGCTTTTTATAAACTTGTCGACTGCCACAGATACGTGCGAAGCAAACGCGACACCGCAACAAAATGGCGGGCTGAGCGCGGAGGTGTAACTGGCTTCCGAGAAGATCAGCGAAATCACGCGGGAAAGAGATAGAATCATAATCAAATCTATACGTTAGAACAGGCAGTTTCGCTTGCCGTACAACGGTTTCGATGGAACCGAACTACTGCGGTTTCGCGGCGGAGCGGAGGTCCAATACCTACCTGATGGTTCATAATTTTACTAATCATTCTTAGCAGTGTGATTTACTTACGTCCGTTGAACGAAGAGAAATGAAATTGTGACGTTATTATCTTAATATATATTTAGCTTAGTTTTTTAATCACCATTCAATGCTGTTACATTTTTTTTTATTCATAATTATTGCTTTAATTATAATCATCTAAAAATGCTATAACGACATTTACCATTCCCTAACGATATTTACCCGATTTGTAAACACTTACCTTTTCAAATCTGTTGTCAAGCAGCGTGAGTCCCTGGTTCCGTTTCATGACGCTTGAAGACATGGAGTATTGTGAGAACCTGGACTTAGTGTCGTCTTTGCCGTGAGCATCCCAGTTTGACATGCGGACACCCCTGGTCTCTCTGTCATCCTAGTTCAGGAAAATAATAAATAAATAAATAAAATAGATAGACTTAGAGACTACTCTTTAATAAGTACGCCATAAAAATAAAATAAAAACAATTATTTAAAAAAAAAACTTTATTTTAGACCATAAATTGTTAGCGAATTCGTGACAGATTGTGCTTATCGACGCCTTAGAGTGAAAAGCTCGTAAGTGTAAAAGAAGTAACTTTTCAGGAGGAAACGTCTTTTATGTTTTTTATTAATTAATATGTTAATATTAATATATTGTTATATTAATTATTTTGTTAATAGTTTTAGTTAGTTCAGGTTTTTATATTTTTATTTGGATAGTTAGATAGTTGATTTAGTGTAAGAAGTTTTTGTGAATTTTGTACTAAAATGTTGTTTAATTAAATACTTTGATCCTGATTAATATGGAAATTTAACCCGCTTTTATATCCAGAACTGTTCGATACTATATTAAGATTGCGAGTGCGTTGCGAGGTTTTCTTCCTAGAAATACAATAAAATAAATTTGAGCAAAAATGCATTCCCGAGGTTTTCACTCTAAGGCGACGTTATATGCTATTTTAGCATTACAAGCACTAAATTTACATTTAAATTATTATTTAAATTAATATAATTGTTTATACAGGGTGGTAGGGACATCCGACGCGGGAATTGTTACCAATGGATTCAGAAAAAGAATCAGGGTCCCCATTGATTGAGATTTTTCGAAGAATATTAAAAAAAAATATAATTATATATTGTTATTTTCTACGAGAAAGCTGTTTTTTTATATAACCGACGAAAATTTTCCACGTTGGGATGTTTATAATTATGTGCTGAATTCATGGTTGCAGTTTGCGCTTCGATGTCTCTGCCACCCTGTATAGGCTCTCTCCTTATCACCAATAGACAACAGCAGACATTGCTTCCAAAATCAAAATCAGGCTGAGAATACTGAACATCAACACTACATGAGACAGTCCCACAAAACGCCTGCCCTTCACCACTTCCTAGTGCTTTAGCTAGGAAGAAGAAGTGGCGCAACAAACTCCCCAGCAGCACATCTCTGTTAAATCATTTAATTAACTCCTCAACTGTCGCTAATGAGACACGATATTCTATTGTTATCGAACTTAATCAGCTCGATCGACAGATGAGGGTTTAATTAGCACATACCGAGTCACTGTCGTCATCAGAATCGAGGTCTGACGCGAATGCCTTGTCAGAGTCGTTATCCTGTTTGTCAGAGTTGTCATCGTCTGCAAAACTATCACCATCTTCATCTTCATAGTCCTCATCATCTTCTGATGCGCCTCCTGAAAGTTATTTTTTGAAGTGAATCTTCTTTAGCGGCGATAATTGAACGAGAATTGAGAGTGAAATTTCAAGGACGAAAAATACCTTTGTATACAATACCAATACATTTCACATAAGTACATCGGATTTTGGGAAAAGGCTGCACAAATAAAGAAAAACCCTGACTCCTAAACTAGGGGAACCCTGTGACCTAGGAGTCTGTGTTCTACTATAACTTCGTGTGCAAAAGAAACCTTTATTTATGTATGTTAATAAACCCATGATGACCTGATTTAATTGTGAATATTTATGAATGTGTGTGAAGGGGGGGATGGGTGTGGTGTGGTGTATGTGAGGGGAGGGGTGTTAGGTGGGGGTGTGTGTAGTCGTGTAAATGATAAATGATTTTATTTCTGTAAGTAGGTTTGTACAAACACTTTTACACGTCAATCGTATTTTAAAAACTAGATGAGGCCGGCGTTTCCTATCTGACTACTCCTGAAAGAAAGAAAAAAGTAGAAAGGTAGGTAGGTGTATGGTGTGTTCCTGTGATGTTGCATGTGTTTCTGTATCCGTTTTTGTAGAATAATAATGATTATTCTGATTATTACGTGTCTACATTATTTTAGAAATAAGGATTTCTATATGGGAATAGTCTTGCTTATACAGCCAGTTTTGTAATTTGGTTTTGACTTCGTGTTTGTTTAAATGACTTATTTGGATATGTTTGAAAAATATAATAATAATAATATAATATGAGACAACATCCACACAAGGTCTTCAGGTCCCGAACTAGGTAGAACCTGTACTACGGTAACCTGATGACTGATATACATACTTTTATACATATACACAGACACACCCAGACACAGGTCAAACCGACATGTTCATGCACACAAATGTTTGACTTGTCCGGGGATCGAACCCGGGACCAGCGGCTCAGAATGCAGGGTCGCTACTAACCGCACCAACCGGACAGTCAAAAATATAAAAGAAAGATATAACTCTCTCCGTCTCTCACACTAAATCTCTCTTATTCTAAATGTTTCAAGAAATTACACTTCTATTACGTGTACGGTGCTGCTCGCGTAATTAAATTAAATTAAAAAAACGTTTATTTCTAACAGCGCAATAACAACCTTGAGAATAACAATTTATATATATGTAGAAAATACATAATACAAAACAAAATAAAATAAAAATACGATCTTATGTCGTGCGTGGATATATGGTTGTTAGAGAGTAATTCACACTGACCTCCGTACTAGTAAAAACTGTATCACGGTAGGTCAGTCTTCCTCGTTCTCCAATAATCACACACTTAAGCACTTTATAAAAATTTAATTTAAATTAATCATTTTTATTTAATTGTTTTAATTATAATTATATAATTGTTGATTATAATTGTTGATTATAATTGTTAATTATAATTGTTGTTTTTATTATTATTATGTTTTATAAGAAAGAACAATATACGGCAGAGTTGGTAAGACTTTATATAATACTAGACTAGAGACCCAACCCTGCTTCGCATGGGTCCCACGTGCTGATGTGGCGACATGTCAATAAACCGAGATTTCTGTGCTTATCAGTATTGGTACTCAAATCAGGTGAATAATGTGAGATGGCAAAACTCGCTTTCTGACGCATACAGACTGGGATGCGGGGTGAGGCAGGGTGGACTTACCTCACCGAAGCTTTTCAGTCTGTATGTAAATGAGCTGATAGCTGGGCTCAGCAGCAAGCGCATTGGATGTTGGATTGATGACACTTGTGTCAATAACCTTAGCTACGCAGACGATATGGTGCTGCTGGGCCCAACTGCCAGCGCATTACGAGAACTTCTAGACTGCTGTACCAAATACGCTAGAAGCCATGGTCTGCTGTACAACTCTAAAAAGAGTGTCTACATGATCTTTAAGGCCGTCGGCAAAAGATTTTCTTTTGAGCCAGTCATTACACTCAATGGACAGGTAATGCATAGAGTGACACAATTTAAATATTTAGGACACTTTGTAACGGACGACCTTAGGGATCATGCAGATATTGAGCGGGAACGCAGAGCTCTCGCTGTGAGAGCTAATATGCTGGCCCGCAGGTTTGCTCGTTGTAGTAAAGAGGTAAAACTAACCTTGTTTAAAGCGTATTGCCAAACTTTCTACACGAGTAGCCTGTGGGTCAGTTACACGCGTGGAGTATTGGATAAGCTGCGAATCCAGTACAATAACAGCTTCAGAATGCCGCGCGCGCGAATGGGTTTGCCGCGTTTCTGTAGTGCATCGGGCATGTTCGCACAGGCTCACACCCATGACTTTTATGCCATGATGAGACTTAAGACAGCCTCACTTTTGCAAAGGGCGCGGTCGAGCTCAAATGGCATTCTGAGGATGTTAACAAATAAACTTGACTCACCTTTTCTGCAACACTTTATGAGAATACTGGTGAGGCAAGAATAATGTTAAGTTTTTACTATTCCATTCTTTGTGTGTTTTACTAACATAGTTTATAAGTGTTTTGTGTAACTAACCCATGGACCTCTGATGTCAAATAAATTAATTATATTATTATTATTATTATTATCAAAGTTAAATATTACTGTATTATATACATAAATCTTCTCTAAGTGATGGTAAAAACTGCATCAAATTCAGAAGAACTAAGCGGTCAAAGAGACGTGAAAATCGTTAAAAAATACTATTCATAGAATATGTATTCAGTCCCATGTCATATGGAGTAAGTCTCTCTGGCTTCTTCAGAAAACGTAAAAAAGCTTGTTACAGGTAACACTTTTACTGGCCTGGGGTTCGAACCCAGGCTTCCACGCTCAGTATTCGCGGTTGCAAGCACTAGGTCAACGAGCCAACAACAACAAAGAAACTTATCAATTAGAGCGAGATACAAGAAAATTAGAATATATGGGTGTCGAGTATATTTCATTCATTCTCATAGCATTCATCTATTTCGTTAGCACCATCATCATCATCAAATAAAATCATTTATCAATTACTTTGTGTAAATTATTTCATCACCACTGGCTCTTAAAACGGTGAAGGAAAACATAATGAGGAAACTGGTGTCCTAGAACCAAAAATTCGAAGACATGTGACATCCACCACCCGCACTGGGCCCCCGTGGTGGATTACGGCCCACTCCCTCTCACAGAGAGTAGGCCTGTGTCCCAGCAGTGGGAACATTATAGGCTGATTATGTAAGTATCATCATCTTCCGGCCGTTGTCCAATCTTACTTGGGGTCGGCACGACACGTTTTCTTCTCCTAATCCCCCCTGTCACCAATCACACTAGCATTCATCTATTTAATCAATATGAATATTACAAATGCGAAAGTAACTCTGTCTGTTACCGTTTCACGCCTTATGGGCTGAGCAGATTGCCATGAAATTTGGCACACAGGTAGACTATGACTTGGATTAGGACATAGGATAGTTTTTATCTCGGTAGTTTGGTCCTGTGGGATCATTTCATGTACACAGTCGAGCGAAGCTGCGGGAGAAAACTAGTAGAGAATAAATAGCAACTTACCATCAGCCATAGCAAGGTCAATGAAGTTGTCTTCCAGCTCATTATTAGGATCTTCAAAGTCAAAGTCATCATCCAAGGCGGCTACTACTTCAGGATCCAGGTCCAAGCACAGTCCTGTAAATAAAAATTAAATTCATATTAATGTTATATTATGAACAGAGATCAGTAGGCCAATTCTCGTACTTAAAAAACGTTCAAATTCAAGTCGCAATCTCATCTCAGCGACAATCAATGTCAAAAACCTGTCAAAAATGTATGTAAATTGATTGTAATTTTGACAGATTGAGACTGAGATTAGAATGCGAATGGTCTTAAAAATACGGGAATTGCCCCTCAGATATTCGGATGCATATTTACCTAAAGTTAATTTTTAGCTATGAAAGTATGGAAGCTGCTTCTTATTTTTTTTTTTTTAAAGGCTACAGGCCATGTATATTTAGAATAATTCATGTAGGTAACAATTGTAATACCTACTTCAAAAGTTACCTAGGTGGTTATTCTAATATGTAGTCCGTTATCATATGTGGGCGATGGTTACTATAGCAGTTTGATATCTACCTATCTACTTTACAATATTACGTAGGTTGATATGCATCCCGTTCTAGTCGGATAAAGCACTAAATTTGCCGATTCCGGAACCGCAGGATTTTTTCGATACAAAACGGCATTCCATGTTAGCCAACATCTCAACTTTAGGTGATAATGGCTTTATTATTTTAATTAGGCGCCTCAAAGACGAAAGTCTTTGACCAGTGCGTGTTGCCAGCGATGACCTATGGCACTGAAGCGTGGTCACTCTCGCTCACAATGGGAGATTAGAAGGCTAAACGTCACCCAAAGGGCAATGGAGAGGGCTACGTTTGGAGTTTCCTTACGTGATCAAGAAATTAAGAGATCCGCAGGAGAACCAAGGTAACCGACATAGCCCGAAGGATTGCCAGAGTTATGTGGCAGTGGGCAGGGCACATTGCTTGCAGAACAGATGGCCGATGGGGCCGAAAGCTTCTGAAGTGGCGACCGCGTACCGGAAGACGTAGCGTTGGAGGGCCTCCCACAAGATAGACAGATGACCTTGTGAAAGCAAGGTCATCCGCTGCATGCGGTAAGCACAGAATCCTTCGAAGTGGTGGTGCTCGGGGAGGCCTATGTCAAGCAGTGAATGTCTTTCGACAGAAATGATGGCTAGCGCCTCTATTTATAAACGTTGCTTACAAGTTAAGCGCTGGCTACAATGAGGGGAAAACCGCGCGGGATGCAGGACTGCGCGCGTCGATTGTCTGCGACAGTCTCTACATTCTAGTACTCGTGACTCGAGCCATTTCTTCTGTCCAGCTAAAGCACTAGGAAGTGGTGAAGGGCGGGCGTTATATGGGACTGTCTTATGTTATTTTGATGTTTCATTTTCAGCCTAATTTGACATTTGATTTAATTTTGAAATTCTTTCCTTCAAATCTTCATTGTAATAAATATTTAGAATTTTGCAACAGTTTATAGTGTTAAAAGCTCTATAAGTTTTATAAAATAGCCCCTCAGGTTGCACAACATCCCATCAAAAAGAGTAATAACACTTGGGCTACAACTGACAAAGAACGGGCTGAGGTGTTTGGACAATTCTTGCATGAAGTTTTCACTCCGAATGGCGGTGACGCAGAAACCGAAAAAGAAATACAAGACTATCTAGAAACAGATCTGCAACTATGTCTCCCATTGCAAAGCTGCTCACCCCGCGAAGTCCAAAGAGAAATAAAAGGTCTAGAACTAAACAAGGCTCCTGGTTTCTGCCTGTTAACCGCTGAAAATCTTCACAACACCTTTTTAATAGCATAATTAGGATTGGTCACGTTCCAATGATATGGAAAATATCAGAGATAGTCATGATTCCGAAGCCTGGCAAACCCCCGCATCTTGTGTCTTCTTACAGACCAGTTAGTCTACTACCAACTCTATCGAAATTTATTTATTTATTTATTTATTTAACACTTTAAGCACACAAATGTACAGAGGCGGACTTAAGCGGGCTTGTTTGAGAAGATCATCTTGCGAAGGCTAACTCGAATACTTAATGATAACGATCTCATCCCTCAACATCAGTTTGGCTTCAGAATTGGCCATTCGACTACAGAGCAAGTTCACCGAGTTGTCAACAAAATAAGAGAAGCTCTCGAGAAAAAGCAGTACTGCTCTGCTGTCTTTCTCGACGTACAACAAGCATTCGATAGGGTTTGGCACTTAGGCCTGCTTTTCAAAATGAAGAACCAACTTCCACATAACTTCTACCTGCTCTTAAAATCGTATTTGGAGGATAGAATATTTAGAGTTAAAATCAATGACACCTACTCTGCCTTCCAAGACATAAAAGCCGGGGTACCACAAGGTTCCATTTTGGGCCCTACTCTATATCTTATGTACACTGCAGATATTCCCACATCAGATAATGTCCTATCTGCCACATTTGCTGATGACACCGCTGCACTTTGCAATCATGAAAACCCCAGTGTGGCGTCCTTAGGTCTACAGAATCACCTGAACAAAGTCAACAAATGGATGAAAAAGTGGCGCATCAAGGCCAGCTCCAACAAATCAGTGCATGTCACTTTTACCTTGAGAAAGGACAATTGCCCTCCAGTTAAACTTGGAAACGACGTTCTACCCCATCAGGATTCAACAAAATACCTAGGCATGCATCTTGATAGGAAGCAAACATGGAAAACTCATATCCAAAAAATACGGGACGAGTTAAATATACGCCTCAGAAACCTAAACTGGCTAATAGGCAGAAGATCGCAAGTTACAATGGAAAATAAGATACTCATCTATAAAACTATAATCAAGCCAGTTTGGACATATGGCATCGAGTTATGGGGGACAGCAAAAAACTCTAATGTGGAGATTTTACAACGGTTCCAGAATAAAGCACTGAAAATGTTAACTAATGCACCTCTATTTATCAGAACCAGTGAATTGCATGAGTACACAGAAACGAAAACAGTTAAGGAGGAAGTTGAACACAGAACAAAAGCATACAAAGACCGTATAACAGGTCATACTAACACCCTAGCAACAACGTTATGTGAACCAATAAATCACAGAAGGCTCAAAAGGCAACACATATGGGACCTTGTACACTAACAAGTTCCGAGTTATAAGAGACAGCTTCCTCACTGGAGGAACGCTTCTCTCCCGACAATATCCTACAACAAATCTGTTAAGGGCTTGTCAAGCCGTTTTATAATAATACCTTGTGGAGCAGCTTTGTTTAGTAGCCCAACATTTTCTTCAACCTCTGAAGCAAACACGGAGCTGGGCAGGTTGAGCACTTCTGTCACAGGAATAGTCTCACCATCCTCTGTAGCCTCTGTGGATTTCTCTTTGCGTTTGTGGACGGGTTTCTGAAAAATATACATGGATGACTTTGAATCTGAATTAACTTTTAGTGTTATCATTGGGATCACTTTAAAAGGTGTCTACTGTTAAAATCTATTAATTTCATCTCATCTTCTAAGCCCTATCTCCAAGTTAAGATCTGCTCACTGTTCCTGAAGCCTGTATAATGTATAATTGTATACCTAGGGGTATATGGTTTTTGATTTGTAAAACTGTTGAAAGATATAAGAGATAATCAGCCTATAATGTTCCCACTGCTGGGACACAGGCCTCCTCTCTGTGAGAGGGAGTGAGCTGTAATCTACCATGTAGGCCCAGTGCGGATGGTAGATGTCACATGTCTTCGAAATTTTGGTTCTAGAACATGGTTTTCGGTTTCCTCATGATTTTTTCCTTCACCGTTTTGAGAGCAGTGGTGATGAAATAATTTACACAAATTAAAGCGCCTGTCTGGGTTCGAACCGAATACCAACAACTCGTAAGTTGCGGTTGTTACCACTGGGCCACCACTGCTCTCAAGATTAGGGTTACACCTGATTTGAATTTATTTCTATACAAATAAATAAAATTTAAATGTCTGTTTTGAATGTCAAAATAGCAGCTTTTAAAAACATATACGGTAGTTAGAAGTACTATATACAGTACTAAGAACAAAAAAACTACTATTAAAATTTTTGTCTGTCTGTCTGTTTATTCTGGCTAATCTACGAATCGGCTGTACCGATTTTGACGGGACTGTCACTGGCAGATAGCTGATGTTATAAGGAATAACTAATGCTACTTTATTTTAGAAAAACAAATAAAAGAGACACATTATTGTTTTCCAACATCCACTTGAACGAAGTTGCGGGCACAACTAGTGAAAAAAATATGATTCTTACAGGTTGCACCACCAGTGTGACTTCTCTGGAGTCTTTAAGATGTTGCAAGTAGTTGTAGTCATCATCAAAGAATATCCCATATTTGATCTGTTCCTCTCTTCGCTGCTCTGGTGTTAGATCCTGTGAATATAATCGTTACAAGTGAGTAATCAATGAAATAAGTGTACCCTTAGAATCCCCTCACAATAACAAAATGTGAAAGTTGGTGTTTATAAAGCCTGCTTTTAAACACAAAAAGAACATATTGAAGGCACATATTTTAATTTTTTTATCTAAGACTAAACTGCATTTTTATTTCACTTTTTATAAGGGGCAAATAAACATTTTTCTAGATTAAAAATAGTGATTATTTCTTATTGGATTGGATTCTTGACTGCCAAGCACCAGATTCTTAATTCAAATCCCAAGTGAAAGTTTAGCTGGACATCATAATATTTATATTATGATGTTGTTTTGCCAGACTTTCACTTTTAACAAAATAGCCAAAAGTTGTAAAATTTCATTCAAACCACAGCAATTAGCATTCAAACAGCAAACTACATAAACAGAGAGTAATTAATAGGTATAGACGCAGTCCTCAATCATACTTCTCATCTGAGACTATTGATTTCATACATCAATACTTCCATTCCATGTCAAAACATATCATACTTACAGGGCCTTTGTTCTTTCTCTGTGGCACATTTGCACTGACAGGGACTAAAACACGTTGAGGGGCTGTCTCATCAGCCGCCAAGGGATCCCTTTGAGAACGATGCACAACGTTGAACGTCACCGCTTTCTTACGATCTATGAATTTCTTTTTTGTCTTCGGCTGCAATTAGGTTAAGTGTTGTTTATTACAGAACAGTTAAGAAATATTCAAGAAATTTGTGCAAATAAGATAGTAATACGATACTTTACCATTTTGAGGTAGTTTTATTTAAAATGTAGCGTGGAAATTATGGAAATATTATCAAATACGCGCAAAACATGTGTTGTTTTGAAAAGGCGTATACGCACGGCGTACGTCAAAAGCACAGACTGCATTCCGAATTAGAACGTGATGAGCGCTCACAGCGATCACATCGATATTTGCGTTCCGCAATAGATATCATGAGACAGTTTAGAACTGTCATCAATTCGGAACGCTCGTGAACGCACTCACAGTGGTCGCTCAACGTCAACCTCAAACCTTGCACAAAAAAGACCGATTAGATATTCTTCTGCAAATGGAAGTTCAACGCATTGGCACTTCTATTTTGTTGGATTACTCTATCGACTCAGATTTTGAGTTTGAGAACGACAATTCGTCCACGGATGAAACGGACATCGAAATACTTATATTAGCGTATTTACATGCTCCCGGCAAAGATTTACCCCGAAGTAAAATACCATGTTCATATTCATTTATTTATTGTTTGTTACAGGCGGAAAGAAAGACAGTTCTTACAGTTCGCATTATTGTATCACTTTAAAACATACCCATGGGGTTCACAATATGTATTTATATGTGTGTCAATATTATTGGCTATGTTAAAAAGAATTAATAAAACTACAATTACACTCTTATTTGTTACCAAGATTTACAAATAACCTAAATGCAACAATAATTAAACATAATGCGCATGAGTTTATAACTCATTTCAGGTATACTATTCTGTTACGTCTTGGATTTTACAGCATAATTTCGAAGATGCCGCTTTAGTTTACCATCATTTTTGACAGCGCTCACGGTGATATTAATTTAGGACATGGTCACCGTTATCGCAAGATGGCGCATGTCATGACGTCATATATGACGATTCACGGGACATCATTATCGTGCTCACGCTAATTCGGTATGGGTGTTAGCTAGGAGTAATAGTGTTCTGTGGTGTTAGCACGCTCAAATCGATGACAGCGCAACTCGGAACGCTGCCAATATAGTATAGGATCACTGACCTTAGAGGTCAGTGTATAGGATAGTCAAAAGCATCAAAAGAATGTTTCCTCCATTCGTCCGTTCGGAAACGATCTACGGCTTAAACACTGACCTCTATTAATTTAATAGAGGTCAGTGGGCTTAAATCACAGAGTACTATAATATAGCTTAAATAAAAACATTTACTTTAAAATTTTATACAGTTTTGAGTTTCGGTAAGTTTGTTCACGTCATAACTCAAATTGCTACAATGTATTTGAGAACTTTATGAATAATTTATTAAATTTTCTAGAAGTAATCATCTAAGTAGTAATATTTTACTTAATTCATAAAGTTACCTAATACAATGTTTACCCATCTAATTTGTGAGTCAGAGCGGATAGTGAAAGAATGAAAGAAAAATAGGTTTATTTGTCAAAGAAACACCAAAGATAAGGAAGATAAATTGGAATAAGAAAACATTAGATCTATAATCAATTAATCACACAACAGAAATTGTAGGCAGCTGCAATGGAATCATCATCATAATTTCAGCCGAAAGACGTCCACTGCTGGACATACGCCTAACCTAAGCACCGCCATTTTGACCAGTTCTGTGCTTCTCACATCCAGCGGATACCTGCGGCCTTCACCAGGTCATCGGTCCACCTTGTTATGGCATTGGTCTTCCAGCGCTATGTCTTTCGGTACCCGATCGCCACTCCAGAACCTTTCGACCCCATCGGCCATCTGTTCTGCGAGCAATGTGCCCTGCCCACTGCCTCTTAAGTTTGGCAATTTTTTGGGCTATGTCGATTACCTTGGTTCTTCTACGGATCTCATCATTTCTGACTCGATTATGTAGCGAATCTCCAAGCATAGCCCTCTCCATTGCCCTTTGAGTGACTTTCAGCCATCTAATGAGGCCCATTGTGAGCGACCACGTTACAGTGCCATAGGTCATCACTGGCAACACACACTGGTCAAAGACTTACGTCTTGAGACACTGCGGTATGTTGGACGAGACGATATTGCGAAATCATGCAAAATGATTGTATTTTTGTAAGTAGGTTTATGCAAACACTTTTACACGTCAATCGTATTTTAGTTTAGTAAACTAAAAAGTCAGCGTTTCATAACTGACTACTCTGAGAAGAAATGCCGAAACGAACTCAGTGGTGAGTGGTGTCTCTTTTAAAGTCCAGACATAATCTTGGTCAAGATCATGCGAATACCATGTCGATTGGTGTATGGAATGGTCTTTTGAGAATAGAACCACATAGATTGAGTGGACCTGTCCAATCAGTGCCTAAATGGACACTTTGTCCTAAGTAAACAAAGTCGTCCACTACTTTGAGTGTAGAGTCTCCGATCCTCATGAGGGTGGGTGGCCGTTACTTGGGCATTTGACATGACGTTCGTTTTGTCCATGTTCATTTTAAAACCCACTCTTTCGGAAGCTCTACTGAGGTCATCAAGCATTGTAGTCTCAGCCATGACTACTATATCGTCGACAAACCGAAGGTGAGTGATGTACTCGCATTTGATGTTGATGCCTACCCCTTTCTAGTCCAGAACCTTGAAGACATGCTCCAGTACAGCGGTGAACAGTTTTGGAGATTACGTTTCCCTGTCTCACCCCTCGCTGCAGGAGGATAGGTTTTGAGGTTCGGGCCTGGAGTCGGACTGACATAGTAGTGTTTTCATACAAACACTTCTTCACCTCGATGTACATACTGATAGTCAATCCAGCTCCGTTGGAGGAACTGCACTATAGTCTATGTCTCGATCGAATCGAAGGCTTTGTCATAGTCCATAAACGCTAAGCAGAGAGGCAGGTTATACTCTTGCTCGGGAGGCTGGAAATAGTTAAACCTGCGCGCGAGACGGTTCGTGATAACTCTTGAAAACAGCTTGGCTGAAAAGTAAGGTGGACCTATAATTCTTATGCAGCGCATTGTTGCTCTGTCCCACGCCTGTGACGTTTTACCTTCAGCATGACGGAAACAAACAGCTCAGGAGGACCTTAAGAACGGGTTTTCCACCGCCCTTCAGGAGTTAGACCGTAATTATTTATTATTATCTATACCGTATAGTGTCGGGTCAATCAAGCTCTTGGGGGTCATTTTCTAGATTTGTAACGGGGTTACTGGTTGACGTGTATAACTGTCGCTTGATCTCTCTCAACAGCTAAGGTTTGGCGGATACGATTCTGCCATTATCGGTCTTTTCGCAAGCTGGCTCTGCCCAATAGACAGATCTCTTGCAAAGGCCTTGGAGTCCTTGTTTTGCTCTATCGTATCCCTAATGTGGTCCGTATTAATGCAGCGAAGGTCGCTTTTCAAGGACTTCGGACTCAAGAAGATCAGAGAGAGCACAACTGAAGTCTGCCAATACCAACTTACCAGATTACACTCTACATATGACATTAATCAGTGTATTATTTGTTACGGCTTGCTGGGTGAAGACTTTTTATTGGTGTCATACTTCTAAATAGAGAAGGTAGCGTGCAGTTTCTTCAGTGGAACTATCACTATCACAACTAAGCAGAGTACGGCTGACCGTCAGCCCAGTGAAGTGATTATAACTGGTGAGGGCACTAACTGTAAACTAGACATCAATGTCACCTATGTCTAAAACTTGTCGCTTTAGATTAGAAGATATGAAACTTTTTGGCCCGGAAGCACATGTACCTACGGTGAAACCATACACTATCGACGACTAAGCATATTTACGTAACTTCAATGATTAGCGGTCATCGCGTGTGCTCCCTCGCTCCTTTATCTTATAACCTTTGGTCCGATAAATACATTATTTTATTTTACCACACAGCAGTATCATTGACTATCTTCCAACCTTCTACATCAAAGAGTACAGCACAGAGTACATTATAATATATGGAGTACAGTTCTACATTGTGTCTACATGTCTATTGAGCTGACGCACTTACTTGAGCGCATCGACTGAATGAAATGTGATAAATCCTAAATCATAGCAAAGAAGGTACAGCAACATGAAGAATAGTATTCATTAGCCACAAAGCAAAAATATTTTTTTTACTTAACGTATATGATTCACGGTAAATCGAACAGTTCTGAACATAGACAAAACAATATCAGAAATACCAACAGTATTACAATAAACGTCATCCACAGAGTACTACTAATCTGTAATATGTCATAACAAAATAACCTCTAAAAATGTATTTCGCGAAAAATTTTAACATTTTGTCTAATAAATACAGAAGAATTGTATCAAAATGGACTTGCACAACTTCTATGCGTGTGAAAAGCACAGTTGCGCCAAAGACCAAAACGTATTCACACACCATTCTTTCCCCAAATACCAATTTCCCAGGTCGATCAAGTAATGCAATAAAAGAGCAAATTCAAAAGGTAATATAACTTAAAAACTTATAAGCATGCGTTTATTTATAAAATAAAACACCCTACGAGGTCAAAAGTAACGACAGAAATCCAGCTTTCGTTAATTTAAGTGTTTCTATCATCAGCCAAAATGTTATGAATCTTTTTAGACCGCACAATTTGGTGAGCTTTATAACTGGCAAAGGAAACATCTGAAAGGTCCTGAGTTTGTACTGCATGATGGCCCTCCGTATGCTAACGGAGACTTGCATATGGGCCATGCTGTAAATAAGGTAAATAATTTAATACTTAGGTGGCAATGGTAAAAAGAAGTATTTTGCGTAGTCTATGAGTGTTGATAATTATCAGCTTCTAGCAGTCTTACTAAATATGTAGTTAAATAGTAATTTAATTTAGTACCTAGTGTAAATAGTTACAGTCAAAACTGCATATAACAACAATGAAGTCCAAAACGTCCAAATGCTGACATTATTGCGGATAGTCATTATAAACATATATTTATACATAGGTCCTTATTGGAGGACTTTTAATATCCAGTATGTTTCCGTTGTAATATCCAGTACGTCATTTTAGGCTAAGTCGTAATAAACGGCTTGGACTGCAGTTATATAATAATTTATTACTATTGTTTAAAATCATTACTTGATTAATGTAAATTTTTTAAAGTTCATACGACAACTGTTATTTAACCTTTACAACTTCTAAATCTCGAGGTTTATAGATCTTAACAAATGTAGTTTCTATTTGCCCCTTAAGGAAAAGGTGTATGAATTTATTATTGCTTTAAAATGCAACTTTTTTTCAAACTTTCATTAAATATATTATATACTTTCCAGATTATCAAAGATATAAACAACAGAAGCCAAGTACTCCAAGGCAACCGTGTCCACTACATCCCTGGTTGGGACTGCCACGGTTTACCCATAGAGCTCAAAGCTCTACAAAAGGCAAAGAAAACGTCTAAGAACAGCCAAATTTCAGGCCCAGTGCATATAAGAGAAATTGCCAGAACTTTTGCATTAGAAACGGTGGAGAGACAGAAAGATGCGTTCAGGAAATGGGGTGTCATGGCTGATTGGGATGAACAATGTTACTTAACGTTAAGTAAAGGATATGTGCAGAATCAGTTGAGACAGTTCCTTAAGATGTACAGGTCTGGGTTGATATTTCGAGCACTTAAACCTGTTTATTGGTCACCATCTTCAAAGTGAGTTATGATGTTTATTTTGTTTTGTTTTGTTTACTTTTCTATAAATCGTTTGTTTAATGCTAGTAGATAACCAAATGATTTTTTGTGTATTTTATTTAAGCCATGCAAAAAGGTATTATAATTTTTTTTGGAGAGGGTATTGTTACGTTTTCTGCAGTCATAAGTAATGCAGTTTAAATTAAATTGAGTTCAATACTAAGTTTTTTGAAATATTATTTAATAGAAACTTATTTCTGTCATTTTCAGAACAG
The DNA here is from genome assembly GCA_937001585.2 of Brachylomia viminalis. Taxonomy (NCBI): domain Eukaryota; kingdom Metazoa; phylum Arthropoda; class Insecta; order Lepidoptera; family Noctuidae; genus Brachylomia; species Brachylomia viminalis. Next base: position 22,082,645 of record OW443306.2, on the reverse strand, counting down.
CATTAGCAGAAGCCGAGTTAGAGTATGATCCTCAATACAAGAGTAAAGAAGTATATGTCACATTCCCTCTTAAGAATATACCTACTGTTGTACAGGATGCAGTTAAGGGGTAGGTAAATAATAATAATATGAGACAACATCCACACAAGGTCTTCAGGTCCCGAACTAGGTAGAACCTGTGCTACGGTAACCTGCTGACTGATATACATACTTATATACATATACACACCCAGACACAGGTCAAACAGACATGTTCATGCACACAAATGTTTGACTTGTCCGGGAATCGAACCCGGGACCAGCGGCTCAGAAGGCAGGGTCGTTACCAACTGCGCCAACCGGTCAGTCAGGTATACTTTAATTAAACAATTTTATTATTCTTCCTTTTCTGAAAATATTCAAAAATTCGTCTGAAAATCCTTGTTGCGTTAGATAGCCAGGTCAATGCGGCGGTCGCAAGTTGAGACGTCGCCGCCGTTTTGAGTAGTTTTTTGTATTTTTATGAACATTCACGTTCCAATATCAGTCTCAATCTGTCAAAAATACAATCAATTTACATACATTTTTGACATTGATTTTGAAGTTTTTTAAGTACGAGAGTTGGCCTTCTGAAGGCCAATTCCCGTAATTAAAAATACGGGAATTGCCCCTCTGATCACTGATCATAGTCTGTAATATATTACTATGTTGTGGTACTTTGCCAAGTTCACCAAGATGCATCAAAAAATCTCTATAAGTACTCAATTCTATGCTTTCAAATACAAAGTAAGGAAGAAACCTTAGTCTTTCCTAGACTTGAAGATGATTTGTTTATTACTAATTCAAACTTTATTTTTATTAAGAGGGCTATCACAATTTTTATTGTATTTGAGTGTTTGTAGAGTCACACACTCAAATACAAGAAAAAAATGTGTTGTTTATTTAGAATCTCTAAACCATAATCACACATCTAAACTGGGAGTTTTGATGTGCCACAAAATTAAAAAAAAAATATGCACGAGAAAGTTTGATTATTTCTCTCGGGAGTGTTCTAAATAAATATCACATTTTTTCTTGTATTTGAGTGTGTGACTCTTCAAACACTCAAATACAAGAAAAATTGTGATAGCCCTCCTAATGTAAGGCTTAATATACATATTTATTAGAAAAAAAGAAAGAAAAATTGGTTTATTTGTCACAGAAACAGCATCCAATCAAGATAATTAGCTGTAATAATTAAGAAAAAACAAAAAACACGAGCACAAAACAGAAATAGTCGACAGCTGCACGTCATAACTGTGACAAGAAGGCTATTAGTCAAGTTCTCTTCTAAATATATCCTCTTTTATGGATTACACGAAAAGCAACTTCGCTTTATAATATGTGCGGATTATCATAATAGAATCCGTTAATGTCAATTATTTTCACTTTTATAGTTACCAATAGATCCTCTATTACAGAAAGCAACTCTCAGCCATAATCTGGACGACCACACCCTGGACTTTGATCGCGAACCGCGCGATATGTTACAACCCTCAGCTCAAATACAGCGTCGTATCCTTGAGCGGTAGAGCTGACTACTTGATTGTCGCCAGTGGACTGGTCCAGGCGTTGAAAGATTTGTTGCAAGTGGAGGTTAATATTGTAGCTGAGTTTGATGGTGTGTATTACATTCTTTATTTTCTACTGGTTCATACCTACGCCTATAATTCCGTGGTGTTTCCCTCAGAAACTGTTTATTTTTCAGGATAAAAAGTAGCCTATGCGTTTATACCATTGAGTGGCAACGCCGCAATTTAGTGTCATATTTCGTGGTTTTCAATTTTTATCATTTAATCGGAGCTATATTTTAAAAATCTGTTTAATTAACTTTTTAGAATTATGTGAAAACTGTGTAAAAGGTAAGAAATCGTTGCGTTTACAGTTCTATTTATATGCAAATAATACATTGGAAACTTGCAGGGCGTTATTTTCATTGTAAAATAACTGTAAGCATTACGGTTACTTACTTTTTAAACACTTTCACGTAATTCCTAAAAGTTTACACAGCTTTTTAAAATATAGCTCCGATTTAATGATAAAAATTGAAAACCAAGAAATATGACACTAAATTGCGACGTTGCCACTCATAAGGTATAAACGCTCTTAAACTAGCATGCATTATCAGCCTATTAACGTTCCCACTGCTGGGACACAGTCCACCTCTGTGAGAGGAAGTGGGCCGTAATCCACCACGCGGGCCCAGTGCGGGTTGGTAGATGTCACATGTACTCGAATTTCTGGTTCTAGGACATGTCGGTTACCTCAAGATGTTTTCCTTCACCGTTTTGAGAGCATAATCCCGACCCCCCCCTGTCCTGGTCCTACCCGCCTTGCGGCATACGGACCCAGTGTATCCCTTCTAATTATTATAATCCCCCCCCATTAAATTTCCCTACTCCCCGTTTTGGGGCATGCAACGACACGTCACGTCCCTTCGCGCCCGAGCAGCCCATTTAATTTCTTTACTAAATACTTTATACTGTACGTGCTGTCAACTTTATTCCCAACCCCAACTAACCCCCAGCTTCAGCGTGACCTCGGACGCTATTCCCCCCATTAGGGAGGAATGCAGGCCACCGACAACGGCTACCTCTCCGGTCCAGTTCGGGAAGAGACCGCTGACCTCCCCTCAGGAGGTTCAGGGTCCTATGCGGCGGAAAGTGGATGCCAGAGCTGCTGCGACGCCACCTATCAGTGGAATACTGACGGCACCCACTCAGACGGTCGGTCCGGAATCGCTTCAGGGGGGAACCCCACCAGAGGCTTCTAGCACCCCTGAGAAGCAGGGGTTTGCAGCCTGCAGTGGCATAGACCTGATTGATCAGGTCTACGCAGCGGTAAAGGGGATTAGCGGGGTGGCTAATGCCGCCAATAAACTTAACATGCACGATAAGGGGGTGATTGCTGGCTATGGTCAAGACATCTTAGCGGTGGTGGCGGCGCTGAACTTGCGGCTTGCAGAGGCAGAGCATTGCGTAACAGCAATGAAGCTAAGGGTTGCCTCTGTCGAGCTGCAGCAAGCAGCCGGGGCAGCGGCCAATGCCGGGTCTGGGGCAAGAGGAACAGCAGGGCCAATTATGGGGGGGGGATGCCAGTAGGCTAAATTATGCAGCTGTCCTCAAGCTGCCAAACGGCAAGGCCAGGATTGAGGTCGAGCAGCGTGGGCCCGCGGTACTGTTCTACCCAAATACTGAAGACATAAAGTCTTCGGAGGGTACGTTGAAGGAGCTGCGGGACAAGGTGCAGCCGGGGCAAAAGGGGATCCAGGTCCAGGGGGTGCGTAGGGTTGGCAACGCAGGAGTCGTGGTGCAAACGGCATCGACAGAGGCTGCCCAGAAGCTGAAAGCAGCGGCCCCGGCTACACTGAGGACGGCTGACCCAAAGTCCCGGAGACCACTCGTCTCCTTCAGGAACCTCAGCGGGAACCCGGAGGCTGACGAGGTTATTGAGGACCTCCACAGGGTCAACCTTGCGGAGGACGCCGATTGGCCCATCGAGAGGCTCCGCAGGGAGGCGTGTTTCGCCTTCAAGAAAGGACGGCTTGGGGGGCGCAGCACGACCATCGTATTTGAGGTGTCTGCACCATTGAGGGAGAAACTGCTGGGACTGGGCAGGGTATACGTGGGGTGGGACGCAGTCGACATTTGCGACTTTGTCCGCGTCACGTGCTGCTCCAAGTGCCAGCAGTACGGACACCCGGAAAAGCATTGCAGGGCGACCGGGCTGACCTGCGGTAGGTGCGGGGACAGCGGTCACAAGGCACAGGAGTGTCAGTCCGAGACGCAATGCTGTGCCACATGCAGGCGTTTTAAGAGGCCGGACGCCAGGTCGCATAAAACGGCATCATTAGAATGCCCAGCGCGCATATATGCGGAGAAACAGGCGGTCAACATGACGTGCTATGCTTAGCCAGGCATCGTTGAGAGTGGGGCAGTTGAATCTCCAGGGCTCGGCAGCCGCCACCACGGAGCTACCAGTAATCGCCAGGTCGCTGCGACTGGACCTTGTACTGGTCCAGGAGCAGTACAGCGATCCCAGGATTACGCAGTTCGGGCCACAGTCCAAGGCAGGCATAGTGGCAGCGAATCCGAGGGTGGCTGTCACCTTCCTCTCTCATCTTAGTAACGACCATTGTGCGGTGGCCCATGTCAGCTGTATGGCCACGAAGAGCGATTTCTACGCCGTGTCGTTGTACTGTCAGTACAGCCATGACATTGCTGTCCATCTCCAACAGCTGTCGAGGGTCCTAGACCAAGTGGCAGGACACCATGTGCTGGTGGCGATGGACAGCAACGCTCACTCGCCGCTGTGGTACTGTGAGCGCAGACAATTTGTGGGTAGGGGACCTGACACAGAATACAGGAGGACCCAGATGGAGGGCCTAATCCTGGGTAGGAGCCTTGTCGTGCACAATGTGGAAGGTCAACCCCCCACATTCCACGGGCCAAACGGCCACTCGAATGTGGACTTGACTTTGTCAAGCAGAGGCCTAGCAGTGTCACAGTGGACAGTGCATGAGGGAGTCAGCGTCAGCGACCACCAATTGATCGCCTTCGAGGTTGCCATGGGCACCGCAAGAACAGCGGGACAGGCGGAGCGGCAGGTCGTCGAGACCACATCGTTCCGGGAGAAGGGGGTAGATTACGAGCGATTTCGCAATGTGCTCCATAACAAGATGGGGAGGCTTCAGACGTGGAAGCCGGCACAGGTAATCTGCTCCCAGTACTCGGAGCTGGTCACCAGTGCCGCGGAAGCCTGTCTGGGCAAGCGAGGGAGGAAGGGGACTGGCGGTTATGAATGGTGGACTCCGGAGCTGGAGATTCTGCGTCGCAAGGTGTATCACGCGCGGCGGGCCTGGCAGCAGGCACGTAGGACGAAGGATGCCAGGGAGGGACAAAAGCTCCAATCGCTCCAGGGGGTGAGAACCCGATACAAGGCCAGTATGCGGGAAACTGAGCTGGCCTTCTTCCGGGACATTGCGGAGTCGGGCAACGACGATCCATGGGGGCTGGCGTACAGAGCCGCGTCGGGCAGAGTGCGCCCCCCCCCGAATATCATGCAAGGGATTAGACTGCCGGAAGGAGGCCACTCCATGACGGCAGAGGTCACCGCGGCGGGTCTCCTTGGCGTCCTGTGTCCGGACGACGACCCTGGTAGGGACACGCCGTACCATCGATCGGTCAGACTCGCTGCGGCGTGCTCGCCAACAGGGCAGGACTCTGATCCACCCAGCGGTGCGGCGCTCGACCGCATCATCAGAGATCTCCCAAGCACGGCTCCAGGACTGGATGGCCTCACTGCCAGAATCATAAAACAGGCATGGAAAGTGAGCGGAGCGGAAATGCTACTGATGTTCTCGGCATGCATTAGGGAGGGGGTTTTTCCCGACATATGTAAGGTGGGCAAGCTGGTCGTCTTGCCAAAGGGCAATGATCGGCCGCTCTCGGATCCCAAGGCGTACAGACCAGTGACCCTTCTCCCGATTTTGGGTAAGGTCCTGGAACGCCTAGTCATCACGTGTGCGCCTTGCCTGTACCGGGGAATATCAGAGGCTCAACATGGTTTTTCGAGGGGCAGGTCGACGGTCACGGCGCTAAATGCGATCCTGGACCGGGCGGCGAACTCCTCGGAAAACTATGTTCAGCTTATACTGTTAGACATATCGGGGGCCTTCGACAACGCCTGGTGGCCCATGGTCCTGACAAAGGCTAAACAGGGTGGCTGCCCGCCAAATATATACCGGATACTGGTAAGTTATTTTACCAACAGGCGGGTCGGACTTTTCGTGGGCGACCAGGTGGTGTGGAAGCAGTCCACAATGGGCTGCCCCCAGGGATCCGTTCTTGGGCCGACACTCTGGAACCTCCTGCTCGATGACATCCTGAGATTGCCGTGGCCGGAGGGAGTAGGGGCCACGGCATACGCGGACGACATTACGATCGTGATCGAGGCGTCGAGTCGGGCGGCGATTGAGCGTAAAGCTCAGTCGTCGCTTGAGGCGGTGTCCGCTTGGGGGACACGGAACCGCCTCCAATTCTCAGCTGCAAAGTCGCAGACCATTACAATAAAGGGAAAATTTAAACGTCCCCCCACAGTTCGCATGGACGGTGCCTCGATCGCGAGCGTAGTGCAAGCTAAGTTGCTGGGTGTTGTAATCGACGAAGCGGGCTCCTACGTGCCGCATGCTAGTTTGGCCGGCCAACGGGCTGTGAACGCCTTCGGGAAGATGTCGAGGGTCTCGGCATCTTCCTGGGGCGTCAAGTACAGAGCTTTAAAGGTCCTGTTTTCAGGGACCTTTGTGGCTATTCTGACATACGCTGCGGCCGTATGGTGGCGAAGTTGTACCAGATATGCAGTGCGGAGTACGCTGCTCCGCACGCAACGCCCAGCACTAATTCTGCTTACTAAAGCGTACAGGTCGGTCAGTACGGTGGCGCTGCCGGTGCTGGCAGGGGTGCTGCCGGCCGACCTGGAGGTCTGCAGGGCGGGACGAGTTGCGCAGGAGTGTTCGGGACTTGTCGGCAAGGAACGGAAACAGGCAATCGGGATGGTGAGAGCGGAGGTCATCGCTCAGTGGCAGGACCGATGGGCTTCTTCCAATGACGGGCGGGAACTCTACTCCTTCTTTCCGGAGGCGGCGTCTCGACAGGCGCTGGGATGGGTGGAGCCGGACTATGTCACCTCGCAGATCCTAACAGGACATGGGAGTTTCAGAAGCCGCCTACACGCAATGTCGCTTTGCGACACTGCTGAATGCTATTGTGGGTTGGCGGATGAAACTCGGGACCATGTCCTGTGGGACTGCACACTCTACGCCGTGGACAGAGAGGTCATGTTGGGGGACTGGTGTAGAGAGGAGGTGGGTCCGGTCTACCACCGGGAACTGGTAGCCAGCGAGGAAGGCTTCCGGAGGCTGCGATCATTCGCCCACAAATGGCACAGTAAAAGGAAGGAGTTGGAGTCGGGGGAGGGGTAGTTACCGGGTGCATTAGTAACCGTTTTGAGAGCAGTGGTGATGAAATAATTTACTCAAAGTAAAGTGCCTATCTGGGTTCGAACCTACGACCTACAAGTTAAGTCGCCGTTACCACTAGGCCACTACTGCTCCCTTAAACTATGCCTATACAAAAAATCACTTCCAAAATATTAGAAAGATATACTACAATGACCTAGAAATTATGACAATAAAAGCGGATGTCTTTTAGTTACTGAGAATGAGCCATGTAACAGACAGAAATACTTGGATTACACGGGGTCAAATTAAATTAGCTAGCAAAACTTCGCAGACGTGATAGGTAGGTATCGTATAGGTTTATTTATTATTCTTTGTATTTTTATTTTTGAATCTTATAGTCTTCAGACTTAATTTGTACACCAGCCATGGTCAAACATGTTGAGCCAAAAAATACCTTGTAACACCTTTATAAGCATCTTAACAAGTAAACATGTTTTTGCAAATAAATTAATCTGAATCGATAACTAAACATGAAAAAACAAAAAAAAAATAGTCTACTTCGCCCGCATCTAGTGTATTCACTCGAAATATCAGTTTGTAGTGAATGTTTACAAAAGAAAAAAAAACTGTTTTTTAACGCTTTAATGCAAAAACAGCTGAAACGAATTTTGATGAAATTTGACACTCGTTTAGACCATGACCCTGGATTAGGACTTAGGATACTGTTTATCCCGTTACTCTGACGGGATCGAAACTTATGCGGGTAAAACCAAGGGCGCAGCTAGTTTTATAATAAGCTGAAACTACAAAACTCCTCTTTCCTTCCTTCCCAGGTCACCACCTGCAAGGCACAACCTACCACAACAAGCTAGTGGATCAATCACTGCCGTTCCTCGAAGGAGATCACGTGACAGACGTCAAGGGCACAGGGTTGGTGCACACAGCACCGGCTCATGGACCCGAAGACTTCCTTGTTGCGCTGAAGAATAATATGACGGTGGTAAGTTTACCTTGATGTAGGACCTACAGTATGTCGATTCTGTAAAAATGTCACCGTGATGTGAACACTTAGGTGAAGTGAGCTGTCAGTGTCATCCCACTGATGCTAGGGATTGACCAAGCATTACATTTACAATCATAATCGAGATTTTAATTATGTTTTTTAATGTTACTTCTGTTGATAATTTTATGTTATTTCAAGGCTAGTATTTAAGTGTTTAAATATTATTATTAAGAGTTTTTTTTTATAAAACAGCAAAACAGAAATTCTGTCAGAAACTCAAATAAGATTTTTTTTCCTAAAATAGTTTCTGACTGAATTTCTGTGTTGCTGTTTTATAAAAAAAATCTCAATAATAATATTTAAACATTTAAATACTAGCCTTGAAATAATATAAAATGATCAATCCCTAGCATCAGTGGGACTACACTGACAGCTCACTCCACGCTCAATTCACCTAAGTGTTCACATCACGGTGAGGTTTTTACAGAATCGCAATGCAGGTATCAATATTGCTCAAGCCGGGCAGACCTCCACCGTATGCTCCACCGTGTCCTCCGGGCGATCACGATCCTTAGCACGCGTAGCACTCCTCGTGGAGACGATTGGCGGTGGCGATCTCTCGCGTCCGGCCTTGGTCCAGGCCATGGTACGGAGCGAGAGGGCTTGGGAAGCCGTCACCTCCTTCTGCGAAGCAGTAATGTTCGCGAAGGAGGAGGCGGAACGCGTGAGGGAGAGGCAAATTGTACAGAGCACATTTTTATTTAAAAGTCTCACACCGCGCGTACATTTGTATTTAAAAGTCTCATACCGCGCGTACATTTGTATTTAAAAGTCTCAAACCGCGCGTACATTTGTATTTAAAAGTCTCACACCGCGCGTACATTTGTATTTAAAAGTCTCACACCGCGCGTACATTTGTATTTAAAAGTCTCACACCGCGCGTACATTTGTATTTAAAAGTCTCATACCGCGCGTTCATTCGTATTTAAAAGTCACAAACCGCGCGTTCATTTGTATTTAAAAGTCTCACACCGCGCGTACATTTGTATTTAAAAGTCTCACACCGCGCGTACATTTGTATTTAAAAGTCTCACACCGCGCGTTCATTCGTATTTAAAAGTCACACACCGCGCGTTCATTCGTATTTAAAGTCACACACCGTGCGTTCATTCATATTTAAAGTCACACACCGCGCGTTCATTCATATTTAAAGTCACACACCGCGCGTTCATTCGTATTTAACAATTAATTTTGCATATTTTTTAATAAATTGCAGGGTACTTCTATTATAATATGGGAACTATATTTTCTATCACCAAAATTTATATTTGTCATCAAGTTGTATCCACCTAATAAATAGATCTATCGCCACGAAATATTTTCGTTCTCAGATAAACAAAAATTGTTCCCAGGTTGATATCTCAGGATTTTAGGTGATTTATTGTGGAACTGATTTTGCATTGTTTGGTGACTACATTTTGGTGACAGATCTACTATTTGGAGGACAAACCCTATTATTTAAGAAACACAAAACTAATTAAATTGGTAATAGCTTAAATGATACCCTTATAATATTATTATAAAGAGGTCAAAGTAAATTTGTTTGTAAGTTTGTATGTAGGGGGTAATCTCTGGAACTACCGGTCGGATTTGAAAAAATATTTTTGCATTTGATAGCCCAATTCTTGAGGAAGGCTCTAGGCTATTTAACATCACGCTATCACCCTTAGGAGCCGAGCAAAAATAACAAAAGTCAGAAAGAACGCTAAGCGAAAACGAAATGATAGCGTGGGCAGGTGATGTGATGCGACGGGGTGGGGACCCGCCCCGGGGAACAGGAAATGTCACGCTTATGGGCAGAAGCTAGTAGTAAATAAAGATGGATTTTTGTAAGCCGTTTTTTGACAACTTCCTCTCTCTATTGAAATCTTTGTATACTCGCTCCATTCTGATGACAATACCTACATTTCCCTTATAACTTTTTCCAGGAATGCAACGTAGACGAATCCGGCTGCTACACATCTCTAGACCCCGAACTCAACGGCCTCCCGGTCTTAGGCGAGGGTCAGGACGTCATCATCTCTCGTCTGGGTAGTGACGTCTTGCGGCGGGGCGAGTTCGTCCACTCGTACCCTCTGGACTGGAGGACCAAGAAACCGGTCATCATCAGAGCTAGCCAGCAGTGGTTCATCGATACGGCGGCCTTGAAGGAGAAGGCTTTGGTAAATAACCGTTGTTTTTAACCCCCGACGCAAAAGAGGGGTGTTATAAGTTTGACGTGTCTGTTTGTCTGTCTGTCTGTCTGTCTGTGGCACCATAGCGCCCGAACCACTGAACCGATTTCAGTTTAGTTTTTTTTGGATGAAAGGAGACTTAATCGAGAGTGTTCTTAGCTATGTTTTATAAAAATCGATTGAGCCGTTTAAGAGTTATGGTGGGTTAAAGTGGGGATGGAAGAACCAAAATCCTACAAATGTGCCCAAAATGGTTGTCAAATCAAATGAAAGATAAGATATTTTCGTACTTTTTTTAGGTAGGTTTTTGTGTCGGGGGTTTTTTAAATTTTTAATTTAATTTTTGTTTTATTGTTATTAATCTATATCTGCTTGTGAACTCCCGGAAGTATCGTGATAATATATTATTAATTGTGTCTTATTTTAGGCAAGATTTTACAGAATAATAGAATTTACAACAATTAAAACAAAATAATAACACAACTAAATAATAACAGCCGCAAGGGTCGATCGATCAGGTTAAGCTACGCTTACCGCGGTCAGTCCGTGGATGGGTGACCATCTTTACATACCAAGACCCCCTGTGCCTCGGAAAGCACGTTAAGCCGTTGTTCCCGGCTGTAATTCTTGGATCTTTGACAGTCGTTACGGGTCGTCAGAAGCCCGAAAGTCTGACAACCAGTCTTACCAATGGGTATCATATTACCCAGTAACTGGGTTGTGGAGGTCAGATAGGCAGTCTCTCCATGTAAAATACTGGTACTCAGCTGCATCCGTTAGACTGGAAGCTGACCCGAACATAGTTGGGAAAAAGCTAGACAGATGAGGATGACGAGTCAAGTTATGTATATTTCGATTGTTAAAACAAAGAAAAGAAAGAAAGAAAATACGGTTATTTCCGGTAAACATAACGCAGAGAACGAACACATACACAAAAAAAGAACTAATAAAAGAAAAAGAAATATGCGTCACATCCACGCAAAACGGCCATCGCTCAGCATAATGTTACGACCCTACGCGAGACAGAGCCCCAGTGCCAGTTTTCAGCGACAGTCTGCGCTGACGTGATGTCAACCGGTGTAGCAAACGCTAAGATGAAATGTACAAAATAAATACACAATACCTAGTGTAGTACTTCTTAAAACACGACGAGTTCGGTCTACTTACCTTATCGGCTTCCACTCTAACCGGATGTAGCTGAATACCAGTATTTTACATGGAGCGACTGCCTATTTGACCTCCACAACCCAGTTACAAGGTAATACGATAACCCTTGGTAAGATTTGTTGTCAGAATTTCGGGCTTCTGACGACCAGTAACTACTGTCAAAGACCCACGAATGACAGCCGGGACCAACGGCTTAACGTGTTTTCTGAGGCACGGAGGGGTCTTGGTATTTAAAGATGGTCACCCATCCACGGACGACTGATCGATCGACCCATGCGGCTGTTACTACTAGGCCACAAGCTCCCCACTAACTAACTACCTATAATAAAGAACTTAATACATATTTCAATCGAGTCCGCATCCCGTGTCACAGTAGCCAATCGAATCGCAATTAGCTACCGTGCCTTCAAAAATCATAATAAAAAATAATATAATTAAAATACTATTTATAAAAAAAAATATATATTATAATATATATATATATATATTTTTAAAATATTATTATAATATTTATAATAATAATTTTTAATATGTCTATAAGTATTATTAATTATAATCATTTGAAGGCAAGTCGACTGTTATTTTCTCTGTCATTTGTTTTTATTTCATCATCATCGTTTCAGCCGAAAGACGTACACTGCTGAAAATCGCCCCCTCTCCCCCCTCCTAGGTATCGCCACATCGACCGGTCCGTTTTTATTTATTGTCCTTTTTTTTCTCTACAGACAGCCTTACAAAAAGTGGAGATCCTTCCACCATCTAGCAGCGATCAATACCGGCAAGGGTTCAGAGCTCAATTGGAGAAGAGGCCGTACTGGTGTATATCGCGGCAGAGGGCCTGGGGCGTGCCCATACCCGCCGTATACAGTGGGGATAATGTTGTGGTGGATGAGTGAGTAATATATCTTTACTTTTAGATATGTATTCGTTTATAGTTATTGTTATATGCGTATATATTGTATTGTGTCTTATGGGCCTTAGTGGCCTAAAATAAAGGATTATTATTATTTATAAATATGTTATGTGAAGCCGTTTTCTGTGCATGTGGTGTTAACCTGTAATTGATTGTTGCACTTGCAAATGTTACTCTAGTCATTAAATCAGAAATGTATATAGTGTAAACAATTGTTGGTTAACCTAAATAAATAAATAAAATAAATTATTAATATGTTATCATATCAAAGTGAAAAAAAAAACGGGGTGTAGCTGTCTCATGGACACGGCCGTGTGTTTTACGTGTTGCATAATTTCAACCGCCCCAGCTGCAGATGTACGGGCACCGTCGTTGATCCGCTCGGCCGCATTCATTCTTTTAGGTTCGCGGCACTGCTTGACTCGGACATATGGTGTTTTATTGGTACCATTCGATTGCTCTTGAGAAGCTCTTTCCAACCGTATACGATCTTTGTATTTGGATTTGGCGTTTTGACGCGTGTAGGCCTAAATTATATTTTTATTTTATTTTAACACCCTATTATATTCACTGTCACTATTTTACACTACTGTTTTGTATACAATTGACAGATTTTAGCGAGAGCTGATGATTGAAACCCAAACGAACGTCGTAGCTTTTCCTAATCAAAAGTTATACTAAGTGTAAATCTCGATACGCAGCAAAATTACTTCAAAATGGCGGCGCTTCCCCCTCCACCGCGCGCGTTGCGTCACAGCCCTCACTTGCCGTAATGAATTCTTTGATCCTTTAGATATCCAATGCTGTAATTGAATTTAGGATGGATATGATACATATGAAGCTGCAACACCAACCTGTATCCCCCGATTTTGTTATCATTCGTTTTTTTGACTTACCTCACTTACAATTTTAAAGAGGCATTCACGTCAAAAAAGAACGAATGTATCCTAACCAACATAATTTCCTGTAAAGATTAAAAAAAGAGATTAGAATATAGATTTTTACTTGGAATGTTAGGCTATGAAATCCCCTGATAAATCTTTGCAGGCTCTGAAATGCAACCGATCCGGCTTCGCGACTAAAGACTCGGTTTTAAGAGGCAACCAGAAACTTAACTGTTACATTTTCACAGCCTCACCATATTATGTCAGTGTCTATGTGTTTTCTTATTTATTTTGCTTTTATTAAAATAGGATAAGATCATCATTTACTTGCTCAAACATGAGTACAATACAAACATACAACACGAAATGTCAGCATGCATGAGATGTTAAAAGTAAAGATAAAAACAGATCACCACGTTTCCCTTAAGGCTCCGTGCACATAAAAAACCCTCCTTTGTCAATTTCTTATCTAATTGTGACAAAGCTGGAAATAATTGAAACATTATGTCTGTGTGACTACAAAAGTACAGTTTTCAGGGCGCTAAACCATTCATGTCAATCACAGCACCTGTTAATAGTTTCATCACTTTTGCTCTCTCGAAAATATAGTTTTTTTTACTTTGATTTACTAAATGAAAATATTGTATAGTCATATAATGAAATTTTAATTTTGAAGATTAATGTGTGATTTTTAAATTGCTTGAAACGGCTTGCTCAATAATAGGAAAAAATACATTACTACCAGGGTTTGTTTCGAAAAATAGGTTTTTTCAATGAGCTAAGCTGTTCTACACTAATTACTGCTGTCAGTTTGTACAGAGCATATGCTGTGGACGCTGTACTTATTTTTTTACTGATAGTCTCTTTATGTGCCTTCCAATTTAATTTCTTGTAAATTTTGTTGTCTCTATCAACTTCGTCAATGTTATTGACATCTCTTTGTCTATTAGTCAAACAAAAGCAAGGTAAAATATACTTCAAATCTTTCTTCATGTAAAGGAAGAACGTAAGAACAAAAAGATTAAAGAAAAACAAACCTTCTTTTGTTTGCATAATCAGCCTATAATGTTCCCACTGCTGGGACACAGGCCTCCTCTCGGTGAGAGTGAGTGGGCCGTAATCCACCTCGCGGGTCCAGTGCGGGTTGGTAGATGTCACATGTCTTAGAATTTTTAGTTCTAGTACATGTATGCCGGTTTCCTCTCGATGTTTTCCTTCACCGTTTTGAGAGCAGTAGTTATGAAATAATTTACACAAAGTAAAGCGCCTGTCTGGGCTCGAACCTACGACCTGTAACTCGTAAGTCACGACCGTTATCACTGGGCCACCACTGCTCTCTTTGCTCTTTTGTTTAAAGTAGGATAATTAAACAAAACTAACGTTAGTCATCCATTTCCAGACGCATCATAGACAAGCTGTGCTCTCTGATCGAGTCGCGGGGCACCGACGTGTGGTGGACCTGTGACGCCACTGAACTGCTGCCCGATGACGTCATCAAAGAACATCAGATTGATACCAGGGAGGTTACTAAGGGAAAGGTGATTGGAATACCTATTAAATATTTAAATTTTAACTGCACATTTATAAACATTACAGTTCATTTTAGAATGGCAAAACTGAAATTATGACTGCTATTAAAGCATGCTATTCGGCCGAGAGAAAGGAAAGGGATGCACATACGTGCGCTTAGGCAAGCGATTTGGCAACGTCGTCGCGCGCCCTTCTTCTTTGTAGGAACGATCAATATTAGGTAAATGACCGCTAGCTCAACGCGTTGCCAATTTGCTTCATGTTGTGAACTCTGTGATGAATGGCGCGCGTTAAAATTGGTACTTTAATAATAATAATAATAAATATGAGACAACATCCACACAAAGTCTTCAGGTCACGAACTAGGTAGAGCCTGTTCTACGGTAACCCGATGACTGATATACACATACACACCCAGACACAGGTCAAACAGACATGTTCATGCACACAAATGTTTGACTTGTCCGGGGATCGAACCCGGTACCAGCGGCTCAGAAGGCAGGGTCGCTACCAACTGCACCAACCGGTCACTTAATTTATTTTTTATTTTTTTCTGGAACGACGATAATTCGTGTCTACTTGAAGGCAAAAGCTTTGCCGGGAAAGCGGGATCATCCGAAAGGGGTACCACTGACCTGGAACATAAAGGGCCAAGGAAGGAACACGGGTGGGTTTTAGTCAGTAAGAGTCTGACACTCCCTTCCGCTCCACCCAGAGCGGGAGGGGTCATTTGATGATTTCCCATGCTCAAAAAAAAAAAAAGGCAAAAACATAGTTTGCACTATCTATGACGATACTTACACGATTTTTTTTAAGTATTTAGATTTTGGAAATGACAATTTATAATGATTATGACTATTTCGAGTTGGCTCTAGTTTTCAATTTCACCCTGTAAGTATATGCTGTTTCATATTTCCAGGACATAATGGACATCTGGCTAGACTCCGGCCTATCCTGGTCTACGTTAGGCGGTCGTACAGCGCGGCTGTATTCTGAAGGGGTGGACCAACTGACAGGCTGGTTTCAGGCCTCGCTGTTGACTTCCCTAGCGTTGAATAACGAGGCGCCTTATAAGTAAGTTTACTTCTCTTATTATATTCATATTATACACGGTGACATTTGAATCACAGTTTTGCTATAACAAACGTTGTTCAGACCATGGTCTACAAGCATTCTATAGCATCCAATAGAAAAAAAAAAACGTCATTGGTTTTCTAAAAAACACAAAAAAGGTAATGTTAAAAATATCGGGATACCCTACAACACAGACACTGCGGCTGCGACGCGCGGCGCTCGCGTCTTGAATACAATATCGGTTAATGTTTCAAACATTATTACACGTTTGAGCAACATAAGACTAATTTGAGAACTCCTAGATTAGGTTGTTTTAATAACATATTTGATGCTGTAGAATGGTAGTAGACCATTCTAAACAACAGTCTAAACAACGTTTGTTCTAGCAAAACTGTGATTCAAATGTCACCGTGTATAACAGCTACTACTCACGACTTCGTCCGCATGAAATTTCTTGTTCCACCGCCCCACCCCACATCGCATCACCTGCCCGCACTATCACTTCGTCTTCATTTAGCGTTCTTTCTGACTTTTTTTCATTTTGCACGGCTCTTTTGGGTCATAGCGTGATGTTTAATAGCCTATTACCTCCCTCGAGAATTGGGCTATTAAATGTAAAAAGATTTTTTCAAATCCGACCGTTAGTTCTAGAGATTACCCCCTACATATGAACTTACAAACAAACAAATTTTACCTCTTTTTAATATTAGTGTAGATGTAACTTCCTTTCTTAAACCGACCTAAAAATAACGTTATGCCTTCAACGCCTGACTGTGCGTAAAGTTGGAGGAGTTTACAATGACTGCTGCTTGCTGGTAAGTCTACAGTAGACCGAAATCTGGGGATGCGCTACCAAATCTACGATTACAGATCTACATCTAATAGCACAAAATAAAATAATTAAACTTCTATTCAACTACGATTATCACACACCTACAACTGAATTATATAAACACACCAAACTAAAGCCACGGGCACATTACTGTGTCGTGTTGTGTCGTGACGCGGGATAAACCAATCAAACTAATCTGTTCAGGACTACGTCAAATAACTACGAGTTTTGATTGGCTAACACTGCGTCAGAAGGCGTCACGACACGACACAACACAGTAATGTGAATCCGGCTTTATGAGCATTCATCATCTTTACACATTCAACTCCTGCATTCTTATTAGAAAAATTCCTAACAAAACCATACACATACAATTATCCTTTAACATAAAAACATCCAAATACAGCCAAAGAAATCCCAACCAAATACAGACCCACCACCCGCGGACGCAACAGATATCAGGAGCACATCCTCTTTTAACATATTTAGAGTCAAACTCAAGCAGTACGTCACTAACAACACACAACTATTAAGTTAACGACATATTAAGCTAGTCCTGCACATAAAATGCGACAACTTGCCTACAAACATAAAAAAAAAACCTAGCTACTGGACTACACTTACCTTATTTATTCGCTAAGTGGACAATGCATGTTCTTTTAGAATAAATAAATTTGTATAAATTCAATCTCTTAGTATTGTATAATTGCATAGCACATGTGTGAGCACTATGTACCCACTATAAAGCTTACTGGGTTCGTCTTTCATTGACTTGAATGTGCCCTGGCGGCTGAGAGTATGTCATGCTCACTCAAATGTGTCGCTGGTGGTGGCGTGTGTATTGGATCATTGAGTTCCCTTCAAAATGGTTGAGCTGAATGGTGCTGATCCATACGTCATGTTCGTGAACGGACGCCGTCAGTAGGCACTGGTCATCTCTTAGCTGCCACGGCTTATTTTAATTCCATAATTGTTTTTATCTTTTTATTACGGACGCTTTTAACGTGCACGTCTTTCTACATCGTTCTCACATGTATAATTACAACATGAATGATGTAACCACTCTATTGTAACAATATTTTGATTTAAAAGAGTGTCCATGGAGTTTCTTGCCCGTTCTTCTCCATAGGTACCTACTACGCTTTGGAATGGGCAACTAGCTTCATCTTTCTGACTGACCGACCCCTTGACAATTCAAAAGTGCCTGTAATTGGTTTATTTGAAATAAATGCTTTGAGTTTGAGTTTAAAGAATCTTTAAACCGAAATCGAATGACAGTACACTATTGAAACCTGTGTCTGTGGTTAAATTTCAAGTTAACTTATATGAATGGCTGTTGCTGTTACGATCCGAATCGCGCACTGCATAATCAGCCTATAATGTTCCCACTGCTGGGACACAGGCCTCCTCTCTGTGAGAGGGAGTGGGCTGTAATCCACCACGCGGGCCCAGTGCGGATTAGTAGATGTCACGTGTCATCGAATTTTTGGTTCTAAGTCTGCCAGTTTCCTCACGATGTTTTCCTCGCGGCCGTTACCACTGAGCCACCACTGCTCCCGCTCCCGCATTGCTCCACAATCGCACATTGTTAAGTATCTAATGGGCTTGAGATAATACAAAATAAACGTGCCGCAATTCTAATGCTATAAAATGTTCCTGAATACCTGGACATAAGGAAATGTTAAATGCCTACGAAATCAATGGCCGAACCGGTAGCAACTCGGTTGTATTCTGTGTTTCCGTGTCAAGCCCTTAAGATAATTGTTAGTGGAATCGCAACAGTCAACATACGATTTGATAGCAGATTTACCGACCAGAGACATGAGTGGTCTTGATCCGGCTTTTTGAACTCAAAGGACAGTTTCTAAGTCACGGACATCCGTCTGAAGCTAATGGGCGGCCCGGTCATATGCTCGCTATAGTAAGCGCGTTATCAACTGAGTCGTGAGGCCATAAATGTCAATATAGAGATAGGAATGTGCAGCGCGCCGGGACAGTTATTGGTAAACGGCTACCTGCTCACGTGGTGTCGATGAGTCACTAATGATCTGTACGCTTTTATGAACAAGATACGATAATAAACGTTACTAAACGATATTTATTTTTTATTTTTACGCCTTTCACTAAGCGGCTCCATAAGGCCCGTAAGTGCAAGCGAGATAGACAGGGAAATGATTAATGGCCCGACGACTCAGTTGATAATGCGCTTACTATAGTAACTAATGGCTGGATGGGTACCTTCAGCGTTTTCTATTTGTTAATGTTAATGATATGTTATCTTTCTTTATTTCCCAGGTCAATATTCGTCCACGGATTCGTCGTGGATGACAAGAAGCGGAAGATGTCTAAATCTATAGGCAATGTGATTGATCCTACAACGATCATACAGGGAGGCAAGGATAAAAAGAACCAGCCGCCTTATGGCGTTGATACTCTTAGGTAAGTTGCGTTCTGAAGAATAAGTTTCATATTTTAAGACTGACACTTTGGTTTTCATTTAGAAGGAGACCTAAAAACTTATGATTAGAAGACTCACGAGCCATAGAAATCGTAATAGAACGAAAGAGAGAAAGAAAGTAAAATAAAATTTATTTAGCGACCTACCTTTACTTTTACCTAAAAAAACTAAATATCCTGCAAATAAAAAAAGGTATACCGTAGTAAAAGAAAAATCAGGAATGTATGCCTCACGGCTGCCAGACAACTAGTGCCTTTTTTTTTTTTTTTTTGAGGGTGGGAAATCATCAAATAACTTCTCCCGCTCTGGGCAGAGCAGGAGGGCGTGTCAGACTCTTACTGACTAAAACCCACCCGTGTTCCTTCAGTTGCATGTGCCAGGGGCCACGGTATCCCTCTCGGACTTTCCCGCAAACCTAGCAGGCATCGGCCCTAGCGGACCCCGTCATTGGTGCTGACATCTCTTTGAGGCGCGCGTGGAACACAACGCGCCGTCGACCCGGGCCTGGTCATTATCGAACGGCGAGCTGCCCATTGCCCGCCGTTCGCAAGCCCACGCCTACGGTGGCCGGGAATCGGCCTGCGATTCCCAACGCCCAGGGCGTCTCCTGCGGCAGCTAGGGGCGTGAGGGTGCGAATTTTGCCTCTCCCTCACGCGTTCCGCCTCCTCCTTCGCGAACATTACTGCTTCGCAGAAGGAGGTGACGGCTTCCCAAGCGCTCTCGCTCCGTACCATGGCCTGGACCAAGGCCGGACGCGAGAGATCGCCACCGCCAATCGCCTCCACGAGGACATGGCGGTGCTCCGCCCAAGCCGGGCAGACCTCCACCGTATGCTCCACCGTGTCCTCCGGGCGATCCACACAATGGTGACACCCGGGCGTTTCCTCCCGCCTTATCCGGAACAGGAACCTCCCGAAGCAACCGTGTCCGGTGAGGACCTGCGTCAGGCGGAAGGTGAGGACGCCGTGGCGCCTCTCTAGCCACTCCTCAAAGAGGGGACTTATCGCCGCAATTGTGGCATGCCCAGCGCTGGGTTGCGACAATCGCACTCTCCATGCCGCCCTGAGATCCCGTCGGAGGGCGGCGTAGACAAATAGTGCCTGCCGCTGGTTTTCAATTGGAGGGTGGTTTTTCTGATGACGTTGGATTGTATACCTTATCTCCAAGTCTTTTGGTGCAAATAAGCCTGTACGAACGCGCTTGAGGACGCCCGAAGGGACTATTAAAGTCTGCGTCGATGTTTGTTAAAATTTACACTTTATCAAACTTGTACTAAGCTATGTCATCAGAATTTAAAAATGTTACTCTTAAATTCTTCTTTATCTACAGATGGTGGGTAGCAAGCCACTCGACCCAGCATTCCCAAATATTAATCAGCAAGAAACTCCTCGACGACTGTCAAGCAGAACTAATCAGAATTAGGAACATCATGAAATACCTCCTAGGAGTCGTCAGTGACGTCCAAAAAACCGATTTTAACAAAAAGCCGACTTTAAATTATTTTGATAGCTATATAGTCAAAGAAACAGAGGTTTTTGTCAACCAAATAAACGATAGTTATAATAATTTTAGGTATAACAATGTAGCTCAAAGCATTTTGTACTTTATTAGCAATAAAATCTCCGGTCTCTATTGCCATTGTATAAAAGATAGGTTATATTGCTCTCAAAGAGATTCCGAGGAAAGAGTTTCAGCTCAGTTAGTTGTTCATACGATTCTGGTCTCTCTTTGTAAAGCCTTAGGGCCTATTCTACCGCATTTGATCGAAGAAGTCTGGCAACACCACCCGTTGTACGAAAAACCGTTTTACTTTACTGAAAACTTACCGGTTTTACGACCAACTAATGTTGATACACCACTAATGGAAGCCATATTGGATTTGAAAAGGGAAATATGTGTGCAAGCCAAAAACGAAAGTCTCAAGAAGCTTCAAGCCAATATTTTAATCAATTCTGATTTATATGACAAAATAAATGATTTAAATACGTCTGATGGTGTAAATGACAGTGTTTTGTGCGAGATTTTAGAACTGTCATCTGTCAGTTTGGCGGTTAAAAATGGCGGGAACGATACGCACATAGAGTTGTCACAGAGTAAAAATGGACAGTGTTTGCGGTGTCGAAAATATAATGTTATAGGTGATAGTGATAAATGTGTTAGATGTGACAACGTTTTAAGTTTTTTAAGACAAGATTTGTAAATAATAGTGCTAGTAGCTAGATAATTTAATTAATATGAATATTATAACGCCAATTAGTCAGTCATCAGTTTAGTGGAAACGCCGGTAGAGGACGTCCTAGCAGGACACATTTAGTGACCTTATTGGTGATGTTTTACACAAAAGTCAGGTGCGTAGTACTCGCAGCCGGCGTTTATGACCAGATCAATGAACGTAAACGAAGCAAAAGGGAGTATTTATTGTAAGGATCGTAGTGGGGTGGCGTTCTATAGTTTTCTGCCTACCCCCACATGAAAGTAGGCGTTCTGTATGTTTTATGTAATATTTATATTATAATTACTGTAAGTAGTATAGTCGCCCTCTTAATTAATTGCTCTATCACTCTAGGGTTTAACGTCATTTGCAAATTGCACGTCATAAAATGACTAGGTCTATTTGTCTATGTGTCAGTTAGTTAGTTGTAACCCTAGTCAAGTTTCAATTTACTGGGAATTGTTGTCAAAAGTAGCAAAGAAATTACGAAGTTGACTATATGCCAGCCGGTTTATTCTGCAATAATCTCACCGTGAAAACAAACATAAGCGAAGGTAGCTGTCATACCATCCGAAGGCCAATTCCGTAATTAGAAACGTTCAAAAGCTGGTTGCAATCTCATCTCAGCGACAATCAATGTCAAAAACTTGTCAAATATGTAGGGAAATTAGCAAGTATTGTTGACATATTGAACCAATTTAGACTGCGAACGTTATTAAAATTACGAGAATTACCCCCTCTGATGCTAGGGATTGACTCTATTGACAACTCACTTCACTTATATTTTCGCGATGAGATTTTTATAGAATAGATCGGTTGTAGTCCTGCTTTATCTAGACGTAACAAGCATTGCGTTTTTGATTATATAGCTTATCTAACTAGATATTAAGTGAACTCGATATAAATAATAATTTATTACATCCTGTTTATCTCTGCTGTATAAAGTATGCATTGCTGTGTATATAGACGACTGATTTAACAAAATTATATTGAGTTATCAACACTGCAAATCGTTTCATTTTTGCCAATTAAATAATAGTTAAGTCTTTAGAGCCTCCCTTCCCCCACCCCTAAATAACATCTCGCAGGTCAACCTAGGAGGTTGTCGGCTGCTTAACCGGGCTTGCCTGTTGCTTGCCAGCCAGGGCTTAAAAACTTATAAACTATACTCCATTTATAATAGCATAGACAGAAGTTAAAGAAGGTTATTTTTCTTGCACACTAACAAAAGTACAATAAACTTGTTACAGTTACGATTGACGCCAAATTTATTTAAATCTATTTATATACCGGCTGTCACACATAATTGTACCTAATCATTTTAACCATTTATCTTATGAAATTATGTGGCTTTTATTTAGATATACCTACATATTTCAATTTAAAATTACAGTGTAATTTCTAAAAACCTAAAAGAAGCAGGGGCGAACAATACAGGGAACGTTTATCGTTGCACTATAATTCTACCAAATCTAAAATGTTACCTAAACAATTCAAAATGAGCTTCCTCTGAGTGCCCTGGTTCGACAGTAGCAGGTTAAGTAGAAGTTATGTGAAGTTAGCTCTAAGATTACGGTCTGGACACTATCCATCGGCAAAGTTTGCATTTCTCATGAGGAAAGTAAGTTCTCCCAACTGCAACACATGCAATGTAGTTGAGGATGTACGTCATTTGCTAATGGATTGCGTCAAGAACCAAGAGGAAAGGAGAATTTTAATCAATGAGTTTAATTTAAATACGAGGTGCATTCAATAAGTACCTAGCCTCATAGCCAGCGGGCGCTGTAGTTTCAAAAGAGTTTTACCACAGTGTAGCACATGCTTTTCTAATTCTTTTTTCAAATTTTCATTCCAATCCCTCACTGACCTCTATTGCACTGACCTCTATTAAAATACGCTGGACTGGCTATCGCTATCAATTTCATGTGCCTATTTGAAAATCGCCATTTTGGCGCTGACGGCAGCAGTGTGGGGGAATGGAACTAATACTAGTGATGTATAACAAAAGGTTTGTTATCGATAAAAAAATTAAAAACTTTTCTGATATCGACCACAATGATAGAAATATTACCAACGCTATTGTTACAGATTTCCTATAAATTAAATTGGTTTAGGCAATTATTAACATGTAACATTCGTGTTGTCTTTTATACGTAATATGTTTTTAAAAACGTGAAATACGTTTTATAACATATGTTAAGATTTACTAAAATTGTAGATAATTGATATAAAACAATATAGGCATATATTTTGTTAAATGTTACTAAAACACAGATAAAAAGACATGTCTGCACTAGTTGAGTACCTAACTAAACTAATGAACTATAGATAGTCGTAATAAGCAGATATTTTACGTAGAAAACATAACTTGAAATAGCAGTATCTAGTACTGTTTATGGACTGTAATAATAAGTATCACATGTCCGGTTGACCCCTTCCTTCCTTGTTCTCCTTAATCGGATAACAGTTCACTATAGGATCAATAAATAATAAAATTCTGTAAAATAGTAAATTACTAAGATAGAAATAGTAATTAATATGATAATCCCTTGCTATAAAGAGTGCACAATAAGATATTATTACTAGTCACATACCGCATGTTGCCATGTGATAAGAGACACAATAACTTTCTATTAGGTCTGTAATTACGGTAATTAACTTGTAACAACTTAATTACCACAGGGGAGGGGGACAGGGAAATAAAAAAAGCATTCTCAAATCACATATTTTATTAAATTAAAAATTACTGTCGAGCCATTTTTTCAACGTAGTCCGTGACTGATGTTTTAAGAAACAGGCTTCCGTGAAGTGTTTAGAACACTGATAATGATACATTGTCGGAGTCCAGTTGACAACCTTCATATTTTTTAACCAAAGTTTGAGAGTGTAATCGGAGGGGAACCTGTAATTAAAGGAAACATTAAAGTAGGTATGGGTAAAAAATTATAAATTATATACATATATCTATAATTATATAGAACACTTAATGAGAATTATGAATCTAAGTGTTAAATTATTTGTTATTGACTCTAATATTAATAAACCTTGAAGTGTTTTGCTATTATTAGAGATCATTATAATGTGCGTATCATTATTTTAACAATGATGAGCATGACTTTTGTTTTACCTACATCATAATATTACGAAAGTATCGATATGAATTTTGACATCCCTAACAAAAGTTATTGGTTATAAAAATGTTCGTAAAATCCCGTAAACTCGAATAGTTTACGTTTATTATTGTAAGAATACACTGTTTTAAGCGGTTTTCTAATAAGTATTTATGTTTTAGATTCACTTACTTGTGAAAACTGACACCACTGCCCTTTTCGTATCGTGTTTTACAATATACGCACGATTTCATGTTGGACGAACAATACAATCACTGTCACTATTATAACATTTTAATTTATATCACAATCACAGTAAACACTTTAGAAAACTTTTTATTCCGCAGAGACACTTAGCGTAAAATCAACAAACAACGGCCATTTGCAATCTTATTAGTTCTCAGAACTCTCACGTCTGTCACTGGGGGCGCTTTGAATCGGCACAGCAAATAGCTGTCATTTTGTATGGGATAGCCAGTCCAGCGTATTTTAATAGAGGTCAGTGCAATCCCTTCATTTGTTTTAATTTGACAACTTATGGAAGCGAACGTGTCGATCGGTTTTACAAAAATGGAAAAAGAGCAATATCGTTCGGTGATTCGATTCCTATTTTTGGAAGGGAAAACGCGCATCGAAATCAAAGAGCGCTTGGATGCTGTGTACGGTGACTCTTCTTCATCGATGGCCACCGTCAAGAATTGGTTCAACGAGTTTGCACGTGGCCGTTCGTCGGTTTTTGATGAACCACGTCCAGGTGCACCGAAAACAGCTGCTACGGAGGAAAACATTAAAAAAATCCATGATCTCGTATTGGCAGATCGCCGATTGAAGGTTCGGGAGCTAGCTGAGACTGTAGGCATTTCAGAAAAAACAGTGCATCATATTCTTCACGAGTAACTCGGCATGAGAAAGCTGTCGGCGCGATGGGTGCCGCGTTTACTCACACCGGAAAACAAGCGCAACCGTGAGACCACATCGGAGACGTGTTTGGCGCTGTTTAAGCGGAATCCAGCGGAGTTTTTGCGTCGTTTTGTGATCGTCGGTGAAACCTGGATCCACTGGTACACACCAGAGACCAAGGAGCAATCAAAACAATGGATCCAGACCGGGGAACGTGCTCCAAAGAAGGCGAAAACTGTAAAATCGGCCGGAAAAGTTATGGCCACCGTTTTCTGGGATTCACAAGGTGTGATCTACATCGATTACCTCGAGAAGGGTAAAACAATTACAGGGCTTTACTATGCCGATTTATTGGGCCGATTCGACGCCGAATTAAAGAAAAAACGACCTCATCTGGCGAAGAAAAAAGTGCTGTTTCACCACGACAACGCACCGGTTCACACGTCTGCCGTTGCCATGGCCAAATTGGTCGAATTACGCTACGATTTGCTGCCCCATCCACCGTATTCTCCAGATTTGGCCTCTTGTGACTTCTTTCTGTTTACTAATCTGAATAAATCACTCGCCGGGAATAGATATGGATCAAATGAGGAGGTCATCGCCGCCACGGAGGCCTATTTTGCAGAGTTTGACAAAAACTATTTTTCGGACGGGTTAAAAAAGTTGGAGCATCGCTGGGCTAAGTGTATCGAACTAAAAGGAGACTATGTTGAAAAATAAATTGCCACTTTTCCAAAATTTTCGTTTACTTTTTGTAGGCTAAGTATTTATTGAATGACCCTCGTATATCCCAAGTAGGTTTAATTCAATAAATTTTAGCACAACCGAAGTCAGATGTGGCGAAAAGAATTAGCGAGTTGGTGTACCATATCGATTAAGATTCTCCTTTTAATTTAAATTTAAAGCATTGTTTCGTAGTAAGTAGTATGTATAAGGCATGATGGGGTTGGCGTATCCATTGGGATAAAAAACCTCAATTAACCTTAATTACCTAATCTCTTTATAAGCTGTGACAGCCGGGTGTTTCTAATTATACCGGTTTATGTCATTCACTTGTGAATGTTACGCTTTGTTTTTTGTTACTGCCGAATTTTTGTGATTTAGTTGTTATTGTTTTGTTATCGTTATTAGTGTTGTTATTGGGTTGTTTCTACAAAACGTTACGTTTTGTTTAGCTATGGGTGATCCCGGTGCGGGCCCAAGTGGCTTACAACGTATAAGTTTAGAGGCTGACCAAAGCCAACGGCGAAACAAACCTGACCCAAGAAATGTCCCCACGCCATAATAATATCTCCCAAGAAAAAATAGAATGAAACAAACTCCATGCTGTAGAAAATCAAACTGTAATAATTTTTTTAAAACAATTTAAGGGATTCCTGGTCTGCAGGTACCCTTCGTTACAATATTGAGATGATGAAGAAAACCGCAGAAGTTGCCGGTAAAGATGACTCATAAAATGATTACTATAAAAATATTTGAAAGTAACATGCATTGTGATAAAATATTATATTTATATTTTGTTGACTGTCCTCACCGTTAACAAATTAACGCCCCATTGTCATTGACTATTAATGAAGTATTATTATTGTATTACAAACCAATACATGCTCAGCAAACTATTAAAGTGATAAATGGTGTTGCTACTTTATTATAGTATATGTTTATGACCGACTTCCAGCAGTGAAATTATTTAGGGGGTATGGATTAGTTGGCTTGTATTAATTTTATTTCAAAGAAGGGTGATGGAGATTACCACTCCGAAATGGATGCCATTAACTTTGTAAAGGGGTTCAAGTAAATTTTAACCAAAATTGAGTGTGGCGCTGTAATTGTTATCGACAATGCGCCATACCACTCAAGGAAACTGGAGAAGCTGTCAACTATAGCCACACTAAAGGTATACAGGAGTAGTTAAAAAAAAAAACATTTTGAGGAAAAATACGAGTACCTACCTTAAGGTAACTTTATTACAATACGTTTTTTTTTTCCTAACTATGGCATCTCGTAGGTGACCTAGAGAGGTCGTCACTACTTAACCGGACTATCCTGTGGTTGCCTTAAGTGAAACTCAAAGCCTCCAGCCAGGGGCATATTTTTACATACTAAGCGACTATCACCTAAGGGCACCCCCTGTGGGGTACGAACCTCGGCTTAGGGCGTCGCTGGGGGGAGGACAGCAAGGTGGGACAGGCTGGATCTGATTTTTATTATTTAAGCTTGATGAGGTCGGCGTTTCCTAATTGACTACTCTGAGAAGAAAGGCCGAAATAAACTCAGAGGTCACAGTCGGGGGTTTATAGTTACAGGCTCAGCTACGGCGCGGGCTGGCGCTTCGTCGGGCAAGGAAACAATACGTAAAAAAACCAAAACATTTATACCAAAAATTTGTTGTAAGTAGATGAGATGGCTAGAGAGAAGGGATGATGTGGTAGAAAAATTGAGTATGAATGTCGGTGAAACTTCTTCTTCTTCATCATCTGATGATAGTGACTAAATTAGTTGATGAAGATGAAGAAGTTTTACCAACGTATAGTGTGTTGTAAGTAGTTATTTTTAATTAAAAATTTGTAAAAAAAAAATTACTTTTATTTTGTCATTAAATTTAAATCTTCATGTGATCGGTTGTTTCATTCATTCGTTTTGTTGTAAGTTTGTAATGTGTAATGAAGATTTAAAAAAAGACATTTCGTTTATCTAAGTACTTATTTAGAGTACTGTCTTAGATCTATTCTATATTATATCAAGTACTTAGTGTTAATCTTAACTTTAAAATAAAATGTTTTGCACTCCTGCTTCTACGAGCCTCTTATTTCTAATGCTATAATAAATGGAGTATGGACCTCGGCTTAGGGCGTCGCTGGGGGGAGGGCAGCAAGGGACAGGCTAATTCGCAATTATTTAACTTTTCTATAGATGCTCCATTAATCCTCCATAAGATGCTGCATGATTATGGCCCTGTGTTATGGCCCGCTTGCACCACAAGTCACTAAATGCATTTAGTGCGTGGAAAAACACCAATCACAAAACCGTTATCTACACATTCTGTACATAAAACCAAGTTACATTGAACAAAAAATATCGTTGGAAAAAAAACATAATTTTGATGTGAAACATCGCTGTTTACGGTAGTGCGCAATGTAACTCATGGAAAACATTGTGCTTGACACTCTTACCGCCATAGACATTTGAGGCTTTTCTAGAACAGCAGGCCATGTGGGCGGCGCGCGGGCCATGCAATCAGCAATGTCTTTTACACCACGCCACGCTAGATTTTGTGTAACTTTTGCAGCACGTCATGTGTGCGGCCGGCGAGACACGTCGTTAAGTTATTATCTAGCAAGCCAAGCTCAGTATTCTATTAAAATAAATGAATTTGTTGGATCACAGCCACAACAGACCACTTCCTATTGCTTTAGCTGGGAAGAAGAAGTGGCGCAACAAACTCCAAAGCAGCGCAGCTGACTGTTCAGTTAGAAGAACTGGATTCTATACAGTAGTAAGTAATTAATATTACGAAACACAAAAAGTAAGAGACTATGGCCAATAGACCTT
Organism: Brachylomia viminalis; assembly: GCA_937001585.2. Classification (NCBI taxonomy): domain Eukaryota; kingdom Metazoa; phylum Arthropoda; class Insecta; order Lepidoptera; family Noctuidae; genus Brachylomia; species Brachylomia viminalis. The sequence continues at coordinate 22,053,799 of OW443306.2, read as the reverse complement.
TCCGTCCGACTGACCAAGACCGTCGCGTGCCATGCACGCAACGTCAACAATAAAATTGTCGGCGAGAATATTTTGCCGGTGCCGATAAGCTCCGTGCATGGCACGCGGCGTTGCCAAACCGGTGCGGGCAGGCGGCGAAACGGTGAGGATACGGACTATAACCGCGTATGATGACCGTTCTAAACCCGTTATAAACAGGTTAAAAACGGTATTCTCCCCGAACTTTAATTTTTTATAGCGGCGTGAACCCACTAACGTCTTGATCGTCTAATGTGATTGTTTTCTCTTTCTTCTTCGTCTAAAACAATGGCTACCATTGCCAATTCTCTTTTGCACAATTTTCCAATAGCCGTCGTATGGTATAGGAAATAATTTTCTTAACAAATATATACACACGCTCTTCCTGACCCATGTGCCTCACGCGAAAACACAGGTTAACTACTATTATAACCGAGAGGACGGGAACCGTACGGAAATGACATGCAGATGGGACGCGAATGCGGTCACCGGTCACTAAAGTGCGCGTAAAATAAGTCAGCGCGCGGCCAAAATTTGGAAATAAATCGTTACGTTTCCCGCCATCTCGACGTTTATATCAGGTGTCAAGAGTGTGTTATGTTCTGTGTTTTCCAAAGTAAATAAAAGTTATTATTAAATCAAAAGTGATAAAACTGCTGGCAGGGATAGAGTCTTGAAGGTCAAACACGCGCGCAGACTCATCTTGCGCGCACTTTATAACCAATAGGTACGCACGGGTGTGACACGCTGTTGATATATTTTAGTGGGCATAGGTAGTGTCTTTCCGTACCAGAGGGCCTCTCTCTAAGTCCGTCAACGAAGATACGGGCCCGTCCAAAAGTAGTTTGGAACTGGAGTGAACCCTACTCCCAATTAATTAACTTTTTCGGACGCGCGGACGGGTAAATATACATCGAGAGTAGGGACATCTGTCACATCGTGTTTTCATTAATTCTTCGGTCGGGTCCCAAACTAATCTTATGTCCGTAGCCCGTAACGTCAGCCGAAACTACAAACGTGCTTAGATACGTTCTTAGCACGGTCATGGTATGGTACGGTGTAGTGGGCAGAGAGCTTTAGGATGCAAGCAACGCTACAGGAGCTGTGGGGTATTTAAAGTTAACTTGTAACATTTGAAACTTATTTTCGTAAAATAATTTCGAACTTTCACCTTCAATATCTCCGTAGCCAGAAGGTTTCCAACGTTGCGATGGTCCAGTGCAAAGAAAAAATAATGATCACAATAACGGAGAGTACAAGACTCTTGTCACTGTTATGCGTCTATTTACACCCGTTGTTTAAGACGTCATTATACTCAAAACTCAATTTTTATTGCATTCCATATGTATTATATAGATTGTATAACACAGTTAGAGATTAATATGGACCCTATCGGGCACAGCAAAATTAGGAGAGAGGTCTAAGCAGCAGTTCAAGCAATTCGATATTTTTATAAATTACACTGGTCAACACTGTTTTTGTCACACGAACTTTGTGATGATTTTTATTTATGTTGATGTGCCCTCATTCAAAAATAATCATTATTTTGTTACAGTCACATCCAGTTTTTTTGTTACAGCTACATATTCATTTCTGACCTCATTTACGTGTTTTTATTTGTATAACGTTAATTTAGACGACTGTAGATATAACGATTGCATTCAACTAACTTACGTTTGTTACATTGTAAATATGCCGCGAAAGTGTTCTAATAAAATAAATAAATAAATAAATATCTATTTTGGTTTTCCTGTACGCCACCAAGATAAACCCTGGGTGTTGCTTGCGTGTTTCAACGTGTGTTAGACTCCTATTAGGTTGGTTGAAGGAAAGCTGAATGATCAGGAAAAAGTCGCCTGGAAATGTTTTATGAATGTTGTCCGCAATTCTCTAGGAAACCATAAAGCGGAAAATTACAAAGACTTAATCAGTGAGCTTTTAATTTCATACAAAGCTTTGGGATGTAATATGTCTTTAAAAATACATATGCTGTACTCTCATCTGGATGTTTTTCCCGAAAATTTGGGTGCTGTGAGTGACGAACAAGGCGAGAGGTTTCATCAGGACATTTCCTTCATAGAAAAGCGCTATCAAGGGAAATGGAGTCCAGGAATGCTAGCAGATTACTGCTGGGGACTTAAAAGGGACCTACCAGAAGCCAAACATTCACGCAAATCATAGATATTTATTTTACATTAAGAAATATTTTTTTCACTCCTCTTGCTTTTCTTTGTGGCGTACCAGAACGAAGAAAAAATAGCAATTCTTCCTCTAGGGGAAAACGTTTTTTTTTTAATTTTTTTTTTGTCAAATGACAATGAGCCTACAAAAACGAAAAAGTCTTTAGTCATAAGTAGAATAATCATGAATATAGACTCGACTTATTACTGTTTCATAAAAAAAGAACTTCATTTTACTTTTGAAAATGGAACTAAAATCGGCGATCTCTTTGGTAGAATGCATGCAATGCGTTGCGGCTGCAGAAGAAAAAACAAAAACAAGACATTGGCGCGAAATCTTTATGAAATTAAGTTACCGGGAAAAAACATCTCGTTAAATATCCAGAATTGTACATTTAATTTTTAATAAAATAAACTATATATTTCATATTGTATTGGATTGTTTTATTTTCTCGCAATCGTAGTGAAAAGTAGAGTGTAACACACGGCGCTAAAAACCCATTAAAACTCGGTTTCTATTTACTCCCTCGCTAAAGCTCGGGAGTAAAACTACCTCGTATATAATGGGTCATTTTAGCTCCTTGTATAACAATCTACTATTTATATGTTACTGATTTTTGTGCTTTTCATAAAAATATAAATCTTGATGTCACAAAGAAACCTGATGTGTCAATTTTTTTCTGTTGATATTTATTGTTTGGTGGCCATAGTACATTCAAAATTTGGTATAAGTTTTCGTGTGACAAAAAAAAGTTTGAATTTTGTTGACCAGTGTTATTAAATATGTTTAAATGAGTGTATATTCTGTATGTATAATAATTAATAACGTAGGTATATATTAGGTTGGGGAAAAAGTCTTTTCGCATTATAGTATGTATGAACTTGTAATAAAATCTCTTTGTATCTGGCTGGTTTTGGTATCATTGAAAGTTTAAATTTTAAAGAACATAATTCCCTATTCAAATTAGGAAAATGTGTGATTTTTATTTGTTTTTCGTACCGTCTAGATGAGTGAATCTAATGAAGAAATTCGATACATTTTAAAATTTTACTACAAAAAAGGTAAAAATGCAACGCAAGCCGCGAAAAAAATTTGCGATGTTTATGGACCTAGTGCAATGTCTGTGAGAGTAGCACAAATTTGGTTTAAGCGTTTTCAATCCGGAAATTTTGATGTCGAAGATGCACGTCGCTCTGGTCGCCCTATTACAGATAAAATGGATGCCATTTTTGAAAAAGTGGAGCAAGATCGGCATATCAGTAGTTACGACGTAGCTGAAGAACTGGGAATTGACCACAAAACAGTTTTGGCGCATTTGAAAAAAACTGGGTACACAAAAAAGCTCGATATTTGGGTACCTCACGAGCTCACTGAAAGAAACCTAATGAACCGTGTACTCATTTGTGATTCTTTATTACGACGTAATGAAACCGAACCATTTTTGAAGAAGCTGATAACTAGTGATGAAAACTGGATCACGTACGACAAGAACGTGCGAAAAAAGTCGTGGTCAAAAGCCGGTCAGGCTTCACAGATTGTGGCGAAACCCGGGTTAACTCGCAACAAGGTGATGCTGTGTGTGTGGTGGGATTGGAATGGCATTATTCATTATGAGCTGTTACCACCAGGCAGGACCATCGATTCTGAACTTTACTGCGAACAACTGATGAGATTAAAGCAAGAAGTTGAGAGAAAGCGGCCGGAATTAATCAACAGAAGGGGTGTGGTTTTTCATCATGGTAACGCTAGACCTCACACATCTTTAGCCACTCAGCAAAAATTAAGAGAGTTTGGCTGGGAGGTGTTAATGCATCCGCCGTATAGTGCTGACCTTGCACCTTCAGATTTCCACCTGTTTTGGTCTCTTCAGAATTCTTTAGGCAGTGTCAGGTTAACATCACGAGAGGACTGCCAAAACCACTTGTCGCGGTATTTTGATCAGAAGTCCCAAAATTTCTATAGCAATGGGATCATATCCCTACCTACAAGATGGCAAAAAGTTATCGAACAAAATGGTACCTACATACTTTAGTTAAATGTAAATAAAGTATATTAAAAAATGTTTTGAATTTTCTCAAAAAATGCGAAGATACTTTTTCCCCAACCTATTTTATATTATATATATATTATTAGGTTTGTGTATGTAGGTATAGTATATTAGTTATTTTAATTTTGTGTATTGCATAAGAATAATGTACGTAGTTACTATGAAATTCTTCGATTTTTAATTAATAGATATTAAATTATGCTATTATTTATGCATTCATATTTTCAAATTTAAATTTGATTTTCTATATTCTGTATTAAATTATTTATACATATTTCATAATGTTTATTAAGCCTCTGTCACCTGTAAACGTTTGACAGAATCAGAACGATGTTAGAAATTCATTTGTCGCTAAACGTAGGTATTGTAATAGTAATTGGTCGTGCAAGCAGTCCTACGAGACTCTCAAAAACTCGATGAGCCAAATTAATGTCCATATTCTGCAGTTCATTTGACATCAGAGACAAACTCCAAATAGTTTTTCTCCAAAATTTATATGGCTTAAGTGTTTGAATATAAAAGCCACCTAACCACAAACAAAAGTCGTGATGTTACATACTTATGTATGTACATACAGAAGTACCTACACCAGTTTAGACTAGTTTTAATCCGGCTCCAACCGGACAGAGCCAATTGTTCCCGAACTATTCGGTTGAAACGTTCGCTAATCAGATTTGCATCGTATTTGTACCACCGCAAAATGGATGGCGGAATATTTTATTGTTTGATGTCAGTTTGAATTTATAGGGATTGTCGATAAATATATTAGGTACCTATGTTGCCTCCTTGGGTTATATAATGTCATCCTTACTTCCCTACGTGTTTTAACACTGCCTCACGACCAGCCATTTTTAAACTGTTAAGTTTCAGCCTTGCCTTACCAAATTACCACTGGGTCGTGGAAGGCAGACAGGCAGTCGCTCCATGTAAAAAAAAACAGGTACTTACAACTGGTATTCAGCTGCATCCGGTTAGACGGGAAGCCGATCGGAACGTAGTTGTGAGAAGGCTAGGCACATGATAATATTTTGTATCTGACATTGAAGGTTTAGAAACATATCTGACATTGATGATAATATTTTGTATCATCTGCAAAGGTTCTTGTAGTCGCAAAATTTGATATTGGAGGTCAGCAGTATGATTGAAACATGAAATGGGTCCAAGCACACTGCCCTGAGGAACAGGGCCCGATTCAGCTGTTTAGCCGCTCCGGGCAAAAATAATATTCGCCGCCCTTTACACTAACACCATAGAAGTCATGAGCTTGTTATTCTAAAGATGGGATGTTATTATAAGTCTGCTGGGGCTTCGGAACAAGTATACAAAAGTCCATGAGAGAGTATGTATGTATATTTGTAGGTACCTGAATAAATGAAGATGGATGCCCATTGTATTGAGGTGCTAACATTGTTAGCGCCTACTGTGTGAAACGAAATAATAATAATTGCGGATGATTTAAATAATTTAGGCATTTTTTAAACCCGGTTAGTTTCATCAAACAACAACGAATAACAGTGTGAACAATATGATTCTGTTGTATCCGGTAAATATCGGACACAGTGTTGTCGGATCTAATAATAATGTTCAGTTCTTTTAGTTACCGAGTGAGAGACTTGCGAATGTTTGTCGCGTATCCATTTAAACTAGTTTAAATAGTTACGCGACATACACTAAAACCTAAAGACGCAAATAAATCATTATTTTAACTATAATTACCTACGTGTTACGCCTAAACGCAAGTTTTATAATGCCTAAAAGTATATGATCCACTGCAGTAAACAAAATCAGAAAAATATATCATATTCTTCAGGATATATGCTAGTTAGATAGTGTGTTGAAAACATAATACAAATACTATAGAAAAAAGCGACGAAGATACCTCAAAAATAAAAAATAACGATTAAAACCATTGCAATCATTCTGTTTTTTTTTCAGATTTTACTTCAAGCAACATAATTAACGTGATAGTGTTTTCATTTTTTAGTCCAATCAATATTTTTTTTTGTAAATAGAGAATTGCTTCATATTTTGAAATAAATTACCAGCTTTGTGCCATCGCGCTTCTCTTTCTTTTCTATGCAGTCCAACAGTGACCGCGGTTTAGCTGTTGTCAGCCCCTTAAAAACAACAATTAAAACTTTTATTACGTTGTATTACGATTATTGTAATACAGTCACAACTTACGTTACTTACGTTATTTTATTATTAATATGCAATCTATACTATGGCCCAAATACATAAAATTTTAGGGAACATTTTTTGTCAGCCGCCGCCGGCGGCGCCGCGCCGCGCCGTAATGACATGCCGCTCACACACTCACACATAAATACTTAAGTTGCGTAATTTTTTAATACTGAGCGTGTATGAGAATGAGAACCTTCTATGCGTTATTATTCTAAGAAGTCCACAATAGTGCCACAGAATAGATAGTTAACTACCGGAAGCACTGCCGAAGGTTTTTAAAAAGGAAGAAAAGAGCGTAATCACGAAGACGTTTTAATTAAGACTAACTAACATAAAAATAAATCTAATACAATGTTCATGCTAAGTCCATATCTCTACGGATGCGTGTCGCCGGGTGCTAGACATAACATCTAGATGCTACCGCGAATGCTGTATCTGCGTAGGCCGCCCAAGGCGCATACCAGCTAACACGTTGTTATAATATTAGGAGCCGATACAGCATGCATAGGTAACTAGATAGGTATAGAAGTCAGCTCCATACATCGAGCGAGAACGCACGCACACGCACAGCGAGTGCAAGCGCACTCGCGACTAGAATTTGTTTGAGAACGCCGCCGTAGGTACTATCGAGGAAGTTCATATCTAAGCAGTTTTAGAACAAAATCCCGTGAACACGATGACCGCATCTGTTTTACGTTAGTTACTGTTAGCGCCCGAGCGCTACAGGGAAAAATAGTCCTAAAGGTGCATAGATATGAACTTCCTCGATAGTAGGTACCTATGCGACAATGTGTGCGCCTGTTTTTGCTCGTTGGTTAGAGTTGGAAGTCGACCTTCTGTATCTGTGTCTTTTGTGGTAGTGCCTAGTTATTAGAGTCAAAAACATAATATAGCAGAGTAATGCATAGCAAATTGTTCATAATTGCGTTACTTTTTACTTCAACACTACAATGTTTTGAGCTCACTAGGATTAGTTAGGTACTCGTATACTCATTAGAGAGTGTACTAGGAAAGTATTTTATTCATGAGTTCATGAATACCTTCTGCTCTACACTCGAGTTGTTATAAAAATTAAAAAGCACTTTAGAATAGGTGCCCCATTAGGGTAGGTATGCAATTTTTAACCGACTGCTAAAAAGGAGGAGGTTGCATGTTCGTGTGTATGTTTTTTTTTAATGTATGTTCATCGATATTTTCGTCAATTGTAGACCGATTTTGAAAATTATTTTTGCCCTTGGTAGAGAAAGCTTGCGCGGTGGGCCCATCGTTCTTTTTATTAACTTTGCATGGGTAGTTTTTGAGTTAGCTTCGATAATACGTATCGTGATGATTTTGTAATACTTCCTGTCACTGTTGTTTATATATAAAGTAGTGGTATACGAATTGGTGTGGGGTAGGTACCATAACTAAAAAGTGAAAAATAAAAACATTTTTATAAAAAAAACTTTTTACAAAAAAAAAACACCGATTTCCAAAAAAACTCTACAAAGTGAAAACAACTTCGGAAGTCGGTGTCTTTGTTTTTTATTTGTTTGCCACCGACGTCCGAAGTCAAAGTTTTTTTCACTGTAGTGTTTTTTGCAACAAAACCCCTTTCCCTTACCTTTCCCTTTAAAACAAAAAAATATTTACCAAATCGGTTCAGGCGTCTCGAGTAATCGGTGAACATACATAAAAAAAAAAAGATTCCGACGAAGTGAGAACCTTCTACTTTTTTGAAGTCTGTTAAAAAACAACCGAAAACACTACAAAGTGAAAAATAACTTTAATTTTGGAAGTCGGTCTTTAGATCTGTATTTTTGTTTTTTGTCACCGACATCCGTTTTTTTAAAAATAAATACACATAAAACTTAACATCACGCGTGTTTTTGTAAAGGGTAGGTTAGTGTACCTCTGCCTTACCCTTCGGCTCCATGTATTAGGGGACGAGCCTATTGCTATCAACCGGCGAGCACAAATCCAGACTCCGGGAAAAATTTTTGATAGAAGAAGAACCGAATAACACTCTGTCCGTTTCGCGTCGCGAGTCGCACCTGTTTGTAGGAGCCATAATACAGGACCCTAGAATGGAGCCCAGAGTACCACGCTCGAAATTTGAACTAAATATTTTAAATTGTAATTTTAATGACGACCTCATTCGATTTAGGATTTCTTGTCTGCCCCTGCCCTGAAAGTTTACACAAATCGTGTTTTTGTTTTCAGCCATGTTTTATTCATTGTTACAGTTTATGAATTTTTATAATGTTGTTAAATAAGTTTTTAATACATAAACAAACGCCCGTCTTCCTGTGGGGGTATACAGGAACTACAGAACGCCACCTGCTACGATCCGTACATAGTCCTTTTGCTTCGTTATCGTTCATACACGAACGCCGCGTGCAGGTTGCTAGTTGGTGTTTTTTTTTTTTTAATTACTTTTTTTGACGGCTTGAATAACAACTGTTCCATTGACGTCAATATCTTATCTACAGATTAAACACATCATTGTTTTATATTCCGTCGGAAATCATCAAATTTGAACCCAGCATGATTTTATTGCACGTAGATATTTCTGTCATAGATTCACATCAGATAAAGACATTTTTTTTTTAAGTTCACACAAGGAATATAATCTGCGTTCAGATTATAATACGATCTCATTATACAGTTAAGTCACAACCGCAGTCGTGGAAATGAATTTAATCAGTGCGGTTGTAGTGACAAGGTAAGTCAACTAATTATTACAATTTGCATTTAATTATCGTGATATTCTCAATAGCACACAACAAAACATTACGCCTTGTATTTCCGAAATATTAGCAGAGGTGTACCTCTAGTACAACCACATTTCGCCATTTGTAAGTATTTTAGCCTACATAGTCACTTCAAATAATCTTTATTGCAATCCATAATGTAAACATATAGGTGTTTAGTGTTAATAAAATAGAAACAATTATGGATCCTGTCGGGCACAGCAAAATTGTAAATAATTAGGAGAGAGGAAGAGCGCTTTTAAGATTTTTCTTATTAATAGGGGGCGAGCCTATTGCGATCTACCGGACACAAGTCCAGACTCCGGGCTGCGAGTGAGAAATTGCAGATCGTAAAACCCAATAACACTCTCCGACCTTTTTTTTTGAGTGTGGGAAAAAAGGGCGGAGCGGGAGGGCGTGTCAGACTCTTATTGACTAAAACTCACCCGTGTTCCTTCAGTTGCCTCTGCCAGGGGCCACGGTAACCCTTTAGGCCTTTCCCGCAACCCTGGCAGGCACTGGCCCTAGCGGACCCCGTCAGAGTTGCTGACATCTCTTTGAGGCGCGCGTGGAACACAACGCGCCGTCGGCGTCGACCTGGCCCAGGTCCGTACTGGACGGCGAGCTGCCCATTGCTCGCCGTTCGCAAGCCCGCGCCTACGGCGGCCGGGAATCGGCTTGTGATTCCCACGCCCAGGGCGTCTCCTGCGGCGGCTAGGGGCGTGAGGGCGCGAATTTTGCCTCTCCCTCATGCGTTCCGCCTCCTCCTTCGCGAGCATAGATATATTTTTAATATTTCTGTGTTCGCGAGCATTACTGCTTCGCAGAAGGAGATGAACACTGTCCGACCTAGGAATAGAACCCAGGACTTTATGCTCAGAATTACTGCTTGTGGCCATTAGACTAACGCGGCAGTCAAGTGGCACAATAGCTTTAACCTAAAAGGTCATCATCATCATCAGCCTATAATGTTCCCGCTGCTGGGACACAGGCCTCCTCTCGGTGAGAGGGAGTGGGCCGTAAACCACCACGCGGGCCCAGTGCGGGTTGGTAGATGTCACATGTCTTTCGAATATTTGGTTCTAGGACATGCCGGTTTCCTCTCGATGTTTTCCTTTAACGTTTTGAAAGCAGTAGTGATTAAATAATTTGCACAAAGTAAAGCGACTTTCTGGGTCACCACTGCTCTCAAAAGATAATAATAGTAAACTGTTATGCATTGTGTTTGTCCTGAGCAAAGTTACACTAGTACCTACCTATTTAGATACTAACGATAAATGAATGATAAAATGAGAAATGATTTTAATTCTGTAAGTAGGTTTGTACAAACACTTTTACACGTCAATCATATTTTAAAAACTAGATGAGGCCGGCGTTTCCTCTCTGACTACTCTGAGAAGAAAGGCCGAAACAAACTTTCCAGGCCACAGTCTCTTTTAAAGTCCAGACATAATCTTGGTCAGATCATGTGAAAGCCATGTAGATCGGTGTCTGAAATGAACTGAGGAAAGAACCACACAGATTGAGTGGACCTGTCCAGTCAGTGCACGCAATTGTCAGTAATCGTGCAGCTCAACTCTGAACTTAAGGAGCTCAACGATTCGACGAACAATACAAAAGAAAGGACATTTGAGAAGGCCGAATAAATTACTCAAACTGCCAGATCATGATTAAACTAACTGAGAAAAATACAAGAAAAACAATGACCGACATAGTTCTCACTTTCACAATCGTTAAAATAATATTATAATACTTTACAAAGTAAATACTAATGTCATAGTAATATATATACAAGGTGTTGTTTTGCATCCTCGTCAAATTCGAGGAGGTAACTATGCTAATGATTCTCGACACGAATCAATAATAAAATAAGTAGGTATTTATTTTTAAATGTTGTCATTTTCGGAAATCGGCATGTGTAGGGTCCGTGTGATACCGCCCTGTAACTGCGCTGTAACTGTAACGCATGCACACAGCGACATAGTCGTACGACACTGCCTACCACATACGCAACGGGGCGATTCTGTTCTTTGAAAGTAGAGTATTCTGAAATACTGTCAAACTTAAATATCAAAAAAAACAAGTATGTATTAATTATTGAGCAGGATCGTAGATTTATTTGATTATTTATGTCTTTCATAACAGCCTCCTGAAATTTGACGAGGATGCAAAACAACACGTTGTATACAAAATAATATATTGTGTAATATTGTGAATGTCTTTTCGAGTTGTAGGGTTTTGTTTATACTTCCGTATAGCAGAGATTTGTATTAACACAATGAGTTCATCTGATTCAGATAATTATGGATTTAACGCCTGATTTCATAAGAGAAGAGGCTCATTTTTTCTTCAGCTATGTCGTTTTTATTTTTACTTTCCTTGTATTCGTAATGAAAAGCACAGTGTTTACCTCGGGTTAAAGACTTATTTAGTCCCTCGAACTATTGGCTCCCTCGCTACGCTCGGGCACCAAACCCCGTCTCGGAACTAAATAAGTTACTTTCTCCCATAGAGTAACATTTGAAAACCATTGAAAATCAGCGCTGTGCTGTGGGTGTCCCATAGCACAGCATCATGCTGAGTGGAAGCCTTCTTGTCACAGTCATGACGTGCAGCTGTCGACGATTTCTGTTTTGTGCTCGTGATTAGAGATCTCTTTGTTATTTTTACTTTTTTCTTAATTATTAGAGCTAATTATCTTTTTGTATGCACGTGTTTCTGTGACAAATAAATCTATTTTTCTTTCTTTCTAACAATGTACTGTTGTACAAACCTACTTACACAAATAAAATCATTTAACAACTCCAACTAGCGATTTTTAAACCTGAAATGGATTTGCGTAACGGATAACTCTATATTTACTGATCAATTTCTTGCTGGCCACTACTGCCACTAATAGCGTCAATAGACAGAATTTGCTGACAGAAAACATTTTGAAGCTGACCAAAACCTCCATATTTAGCCGACCATTTAAATCATAGCCTTAAAAATAGCTTTTTACGAGAATATCTCATGGTGGTACCTATAGCTTAGTAAGTATTAGGTACGGTCACCAAAAGTGATAAGTAACCAGGGTCGTCGGAAGTTGAGTAAGAAACCGATGGACGTTTTCGAATAAAATAAAATAAAATTAATAGAAGCAAACAGTCCACTTATCAAATTAAATCTCATTCGAAAACATCCATCGGATAACTCTGCGAGCTGATATCTACTTGCCGTTGACATGACACATCATGACCACATACCTACCTACTCGCGTTAGATAACATCCATCACGCCTGTAATCCCCGAAGGAGTTAGACAGAGGTGTACCTAGTACACCCATATTTCGCCAGCTATATTTGAGTCCCATGTAATAGGGGGCGAGCCTATTGCCATCAACCGGGCACAAATCTAGACTCCGGGCTGATACTGAAAAATCCCTGATAGAAAAAACCCAGAACACTTTGCCCGACCTGGGACTCGAACCCAAGACTTCATGTCGAAGTCAAAGCATTTATTTCAAGTAGGCACATAAAAGGCACTTTTGAGCGTCAACATTTACATTAAAATAGAATTGATTCTAGTCCCCCCTTCCAAAATGTAGTTTCGTATGGAGAAGAATGGGCAAGAAGCTCCACCGTTACTATTTTAAAATGTTTTACAATATTTTGTATACATTAATTATATAATTAATTATATGTGAAGACTTATGCACCTTTAATAAAATTACCCTACCACAATAGGTAAAAATAATTAAAAAATGTAGCAATGACAAATAAGTTAATTTTGTGATAGATACATGGTGCTCACATATTTACAAACATTGTAAAAGTATACGATTTCATTATGTAAATCAATGTCATAAACATAATTAACTATACAATTAAAGTAGCAACAAGTTTGATTTTGTCTAAACCCTAGATTGTCCTATGGAGCTGGACCAACATTCTTATCATGCTACAACTAGATCAACGAGACAGTCGCTACTTGCGTTCTATATGATAAAGTCTTTGAAACTATCTCTTCAAGGAGAACTTTATTTGAACACGTGCGAACTTGTTAGCGAACTGATATCGCAGTGCAATAGTATGCAGTCTTAATTAATGAAAGCAAATAAATATTGTGCTACACTATTTGTAGACAAAATACCTACAAAGATAATTAAGTAATGATATCCTACATTACTAATAATAATAGGTTCGAACCCAGACAGGCGCTTTACTTTGTCTAAATTATTTCATCACCACAGCTGTCAAAACGGTGAAGGAAAACATCGAGAGGAATCAATCAAAAATGTCCTAGAACCAAAAATTCGAAAAACATGTGACATCTACCAACCTGCACTGGGCCCGCGTGGTGGATTATGGCCCACTCCCTCTCACCGAGAGGAGGCCTGTGTCCCAGCAGTGGGAACCATTATAGGCTGATGATGATGATGATGATGTCTTGGAAACTGGTGTATGGAAGTATTAGGTACCTACCTATGCACAGACGCACAACTGTGGTAACAATTTGACCTTGAGCTGGCCTAACGTTGTACGGAGTTTCAATAGAATACGAAGCCAGATAATAATCCTCCCGAACGATTGCGGTCATGGTGGACAATCTCAAAGGCGATTAGTCAGGTACGCAGGAGATATACTGCAGAAGTGTGTGCGCAGATGCAGCATTGCGATTCTGTAACCATCTCACCGTGAAAACATAGGTGAAGTGAGCGTGGAGTGAGCTGTCAGTGTCATCCCACTGATGCTAGGGATTGACAAGCATTACATTTACAATCATAATCGAGATTTTAATTATGTTTTCTAATGTTAGTTCTGTTGATAATTTTATATTATTTTAAAGCTAGTACATAAATAAGTGTCTAAATATTATTTAGAGTTTTTTTTTTATAAAACAGCAACACAGTTTTATTTAAAAAAAAAACTCGTAAATAGTAGTTTTTAGCCACTTAAATACTAGCCTTGAAATAATATTAAATGATCAACAGAATTAGCATAAAAAAAAAGAATTAATATCTCGATTATGATTGTAAATGGAATGCTTGGTCAATCCCTAGCCTCAGTGGGATGACACTGACAGCTCACTCCACGCTCACTTCACCTAAGTGTTCACTTCACGATCACATTTTTACTGAATCGACATACAGGTGCACTCTCTGTTCCTTTACTCTCATAATCTCATGGGACGGCAATCCGACACGAACGGGGAGAGATCAGGCGCAGGACCAACGGCTTTACGTGCTCTCCGAGGCAGGGATGTATCACACTATTAACTCCCAAACTCCAGGCTGCTACTGAAAAATTCCCAATGGAACAGCTCAATAACACCTCACCCGACCTGGTAGTCGAACCTAGTGGACTGCGGCTACAAGACCAACAGGGCAGTCAGCTAATACTGGTTTCGTTACCACTGATATGCGGCCTGCGGTATTTTAACACACTTAAATATTTTTTTAATGTTATTGGATGACAAACAAACTGACGGCCCATCTGATGGTGGTCTCCGCCATCTATGAACATCTGCAATACCAGAGACATCACAGATACGTTGCCAGAGACAGCTGAAATATCTCAAGTCCCTGTAATTTTTTTTTTAATAACTTTGACCTTTGTTGCGTTTACAAACATTTAAACTCACATTCACAAACAGTCAGACCCGGAACAACTACTTGTAGGTCATACAAATATTTGTTCCGTGCGGGAATCAGACCCGCGACAAGCAGCGCAGCAGTCAATCGCTTAACCACTGCGCCAACCGTGCCGTCAAATATCACTGGCATCCATGCCATGTGGCGACGATTGGGGGCTTATGTCCAGCAGTGGACGTCTTTTGGCTGACAATATGATGATAATGACAACACAGCAACGCTGCTGGTTCGCAAAAATATGTATGGTGGTAGTAGGTACTTCTCCGGACGAATTCCATTACAAAGACCTGTACTACTATTTTTACAGCTATTCATTCGTCAGATTATTTCAGAGACTGACCCTCCTATGTTTATGATACAAATAGTCACATGCATAGGTATACATCCACAACTTTCCTCGACAAATCCTTTACTGTGCAGGCCGCTCGTTTGTGGAATGCATTGCCAGTTAAAATGGAACGCGCGCCGTCGGTCGTTACTTGTGTTTATAAGACTAGTGAAGGAACATTACCTACTTGTAGTTGTGATCTGGTTCTCGTAACTGTAATTATCTATAGTCTTCATTTATTTTCGTTGTATTATGCTTATACCGATGTATCTATTATTTAGGAGATGCATATTATTTTAGTGTATAGTGTACTTATTATTTGCACCAACGACAGCCCCATTTGATGTCCAGCCAAATCACTGTCCATTCCAAGGTTGCCCAGAAGCGATCACAGACAGCGATAAGGCCGCCTATAGTATATTGTGTAGTGTTTGATTAAATTTTTGTTATGTATTTTGTGATGTACAATAATGAATAAATAGTCAAAGAGGTAGGTACTATCCATCAACATCTTCGTGACGTTTTCCCATGTTATTTGCTCAGACTAAGGAAAAGAAAGGACTTGGCATAACGAACAGTATTCAGCATATCTCACTGCGGCCGGTCGCCATGTTTTGTCACAGCCAACAAGTACATCAGTTGTCATAGCAACTTGTTTCTTTCAGTGTTTTGAAGAAAATTTTGATATTATAATGCGCGCAGCTCTACCGCAAGCCGCCATCTTTGTGCCAGACTCACAGTATATGTAGGCACGTTTTTTCGTAGGTATGTCATGTCTATTCTTCTTTTCCTTAATCTGAGGTTATTTGGCGTCGGGTCAATACGTTTTTTTTCTTCTATTCTCCCCTGTCAGCAGTCGCTCTATTAATTACTCCCTTCTCTTCCATATCAATCCTCACACAATCCATTCATCAGCCTTTTAGTTTCATCCCTCCTCCACTATACTAAATAAGTAAAGAATAATAAATAAAAGGTTTATTGCAGAAACTTGTAGATTGTTTACAGTAAATCTTACACAGGGACCTCCTTTTAAGTAAAACACAACCTGTGATGAGAAGACTTGTTCTAGGAGATCCCGCTCTTCGATGACAGATCATGAAATGGTAAAAGAGGTGTACAAAAGAAAATAGCAATTAAACATTAAAATACAAGTACAATCTCAAACTAAACAAGAAGACTTGAACTATAACAAAAAAAAGGAAAAAGAGAAAGAAACTTAAAGATATATTCCTAAAATAGTGTGTGTGAGTGTGTGTGTGCATGCGAGTGTGTGTATGATACACACACGCACACCGTGTGTGTATCATTTCAACTCATATAATACATTCTAACCAAAAGGTACCTTATAATATTTGGACCTTAGCAGTGTCATCATCAGTGGTGGTTCCTGTGAGCAGAACCTGACGTTTCCATCATGGTTCATGTTCGGAGCATCCACTGCCGCCTACCAAGTTGAAGGTGGATGGAACGCAAGTGGTAAGATAAACTTATTAGGATCTGGGTTGGGTCTGCTTATAAATAAACCTTGACACACGTTGTGAATGCTTTTACATGGTTTAAGTAGAAACACAAATAAACAAATGAGCCATAGGTGTAACAGGATTCAGACGGGTCGAATAGATTCAAAGTTCCGTGTGGAAACCGATGCCGAGAATAATAGTAGAAATGAATTGCTCAGCCACTATGCTAAACGTACCTACTATAGGCGTCGGTTAGCCGTCGATAAGTCAGTTTTCTGATTAGTGATTATTTGGTTCTTGCCTGAGTTTCGCTGCCGTAGCAAGGAAAAGCTATATACATTTTTTTTTAAACCTACGTTAGCAAATAGCTCGTCTTTACCCGGATTAAAAATGTTATGATGTGCCTTTAAATGCACATCGCGGAACGTGTATTCTCCCTTCACAATCTATGCGGAGCCCCACGACCTAATAACCCTTACCTTCCAGATAAAGGAGAGAGCGTTTGGGACAGATTGTTACACACACGACCAGATGTGGTCACAGACGAATCCAACGGAGACGTGGCGTGTGATTCCTACCACCTGTGGAAGAGAGACATCGAGATAGCCCATGAGTTGGGGCTCAATATGTACAGGTTGGTTTCGAAGACCTTTTTTAGTAGTTAAAGGTAGTCAGTCAGAAGCGCGAAAATATGACAATCAGTCTTACCAAGGAGTATCGTGTGGCCCAGTAACTGAGTTGCGCAGGCTCAGATAGGACCTATCTGACCCTGCCTATTCATCATTGTAACGTTTTTTTCCAATCTTCAGTAGACAGAAGAATGCTACTGCTATTTAAAAAAGTTTTTTTTTTATATTAAGTTTTTATGAAACCTTTTGAGCTACGCTCGGTCAGCTATACTTGTAAAACTACGGCCGGCGGCGCCGTGTCGTGTGAGCGATATTAAATTCAAGTGTCGTCAGTTACGAATTTCAGGTATCAGTATTATGTGACCAGTTACACTCCCGTACATCGACTTATACATACGCATACTTACTTATTTAAAGCGTAATGGCTATGATCCTTGAATTTGGAAATCATTAGCAAAAGTACATACTTTTAATAATCTGTCCTCATTCCTAGGTTCTCAATATCCTGGCCTCGTATCCTTCCTTCTGGTTTCCCCAACCACATCAGTGAGGATGGCAAGAACTACTACAACAACCTGATCGATGGTTTACTGGAGAAGGGCATCCAGCCTGTCGTCACTATGTACCACTGGGACTTGCCACAATCCTTGCAGAATCTTGGTAAGGGTACTTTATATTATGCTATTCAAAAAATTTTTGCGATGTTGGTTTGTTTAGGGCAGAAAGCGAATGATGGCCATTAACCAAGAAGCTTCAGATGTCTAGGCCTTTTGCAACCCATACATTTTTTTGAACTCCACCATCTTTTGCTCACCTAGTACTTCGCTGAACAGGGCCTCATGGATTACATCTCCATCACACCATAGCATTACCATAATGAAACCTTTTCTATCAGATATCGGTTTTATGTAGATGTTTCTTCGCACTCTACTATGTGGCTCTCGCACATATCAGACGCTTAACTTTTTGTAACTATTTGTCACCATTTTTTCAGATTAATGTCAAAACACATTATGAATCAAAAGGGAAAATTAATTCATTAGTAAACCGACCCAATGACGTTGAATTTCGGCATCTTTTACTCGCCTAAAGAATGATCCATGAAATGAGCAGATGAACGTTCATTCATAAGTAATTTGTCGGTGGAATGAAACATAAATGAACATTCACTGGGGTGCAGCGTCTGCTAAGAGCCGGTTTATTCTTCATTTATTTATTCTTATCTTATCGTTAAAATTGAGATGAAGTGAGCTGTAAATAGTGTCAATTCCTAGAGTATAAATATATGCTAATATGCTGTAAAAATCTTAGAGTGAAAACTTATGTGAACTGAGATTGAAGTGAGCAGTCACTTCACCTGTAAGGATTGACAGCCCTCTTCACCTATATTTTCACGGTGAGATTTTTACAGAAAAGGCTTGAGAGGGGCTCGTGGCTAAATAAGCCACATGGGTTGCTCGATCAGGTTTAGCTTCGTTTGCCGCGGTCTATCCATAACATCTTTACATACCAAGACCCCTCGTGCCTTGGAAAGCACGTTAAGCCGTTGGTCCCGGCTGTCATTCTTTGACTGTCGTTACGGGTCGTCAGAAGCCCGAAAGTCTGACAGCCAGCCTTACCAAGGGGTATCGTATTACCCAGTAACTTGGTTGTGGAGGTCAGATAGGCAGTCGCTTCATGTAAAATACTGGTATTCAGCTGCATCCGGTTAGACTGGAAGCCGATCCCAATACAGTTGGGAAAAGGTTAGACAGATAATGATGATGATTTTTACAAATAAGCACAGATTTTTATATGTGGAATGACAGTTTACTTCACCTATGTTTTGACGGTGAAGTTTTTACATAATCGATCAGCAGCTTAACTTCTTTCTCTCCACATTTATTTTAGGTGGCTGGGCTAACCCCCTGATCTCCACCTGGTTCGCCGATTACGCAAGGGTCCTATACTCCCTTTACGCTAACCGTGTGAAGTACTGGATCACTTTGAACGAGCCCCAGGTCATCTGTGATGGTGGGTACGACAAGATGGCCGCCCCGTACTTGGACGACACGAAGATAGGTCTGTACTTGTGCAACAAACATTTGCTGGTTTCCCATGCCCGGGCCTACAGGATATATGACGAGGAGTTCAGGCATTTGTATCATGGTGAGTTTTATACATTAAGATGTACGATAGTAGGTATCGTACATCTAGATTAGGTTTTATTAAAATATTCCACTCTGGGTAAAATAGTTATCATCAGTATTCTTCTGCCTTCGTTCCTAATTTTTTTGGGTAAACCAGTTAATGATAAAAAATAATGTCTAGACGGGTTCTTCGCCTATTTTCGGGGATTATTTTCAAAATAAATTTATTCAGTCCATAATCAACAATGTCTTAGTCGATTATCACACTTCTCTTTTTTTCTTCCCAACCTATCCCTTCCAAGGGTGAAGGTACGTCCATTCGGAATCATCAAACATTCTATGGCCCGCCGTCGGTTCATAAAGATACGCTCCATTTCCGATTGCTCTTATGTCACTTTACTGTAATTGGTTGTAGTAATATTGACATCCATAGTCTAGTGGCTGTGGCAATATCCATCAGCATCAGCTGTGCGATAGCCCGTAGCCGTTTTGCGTGGATGTGACGCATGTTTCCCCCAACCTTTTCTTATTTCTTGTGTTTGTGTTATTTTTTGCGTCATGTTTACCGCAAATAAACGCATTTTCTTTCTTTTTTTCTTTCAAAGCATCCAACCAAAAATTAACAAACGACAAACTGCATTCGATTAGTTAATTAATTTATTTGGTCTTCAGGCATGTTATCGCTGTCCAATGTTTTCTTCTGGTTGGAGCCGGAGACGCCAGCGGATGCTGAGGCTACGAAACTTACATTGCAACACTGGGTAAATAAGTTATCTCAGTTTGATTTGTTTCCTATGTAACTTAGGAGTATTACCCATCAATCTTTATATCAAATATTTTCATACTTTTGATGTTTGTTGAATTAAATGCACGCGAAGAAGGCTCCGTTTCAGTACCCTTTTGTGTCGCGAAGACTGAAGACTATGAGTGCTTTATTTATAAAATTTAAAAAAGTTCTTTCATAATGCATACAAAAGTAAGTTTGTGAGTTTAAACGTAAGATACGTATTTATTGAAGAACAGTGGTGGCCCAGTGGTAACGACCACGACTTACGAGTTGTAGGTTCGAACCCAGACCGGAGCTTTACTTTGTGCTCATTATTTTATCACCATTGCTCTCAACACGGAGAAAATCGGCATGTCCTAGGACAAAAAGATCGAAGACATGTGACATCTACCAACCCGCACTGGGCGCGCGTGGTGGATTACAGCACACTCCCTCTCACTGGGAGGAGGCCTGTGGCCCAGCAGTGGGAGCGTTATAGGCTGCCTATGCTACTTTTTTATTTAGAAGCCGACAAAGAGTAAAATCGCGGCCTCCATTATGTAATAATAATAATCAGTTACCTTTTTCCTGGTTTAAGGAGGGTAGATACGCTCACGCCATCTATTCGAAATTGGGTGGCTGGCCACCAGAACTTGAGAAGCTACTGGCGCAAAACAGTAAGCAGGAAGGCTACCCGTATCCCAGACTGCCTCCGTTCACTCCTGAAGAAATTGTGTTTGTTAAAGGTAAGGATTTGAACACGACTACCTAAAGGAGTGTTAAGCTTTCAGAGTACATGTGTTATGTATCTTTAGTATAATATTGTGTGTCACTTTAACTAAGCAAATGCAAGAAGAAAGCACGGCTGGAAAGTATTATTGTTAACACACATACTTCATCCAACGAACACACTACGACGTCGACGGCGCGGGGACCTCGAGGCAATAGCATCGCAGAAGTGCATCGTCCGACACGACAGCGCTCGTACATACCTTTTGATTTAGTACTTAGGTTGCTATAATTGTGAACCACCTAATAAACTTTTTTTCAACACATTTGCTCAAAAAATGCATTTACGAAGCCTGTATACATTGTTCGAAAGTTAAAAATTACGCACCATACAACGGAACAGGCGGTAAAATACGTACTCTCACCTAAGTACATGTTTTACCGCCCCCTTCGTTGTAATAGCGCCGTGCGTAGGTATTCTTTACGGTTTTTTTTAATTACCATAAAAATTATATAACAATTCCACCAAGGAGTTTCAAATTACGAGAATAAATAAGCTGAATGATCGAACTTCCTTGGAAGCGCTTTTGCTCAATACGTTTATCTCACTTTAGTATTAAAGAGAAACTGAGACGAAAGATGCTTTTCGACTCGACTATTGCGATTCGACTTTTTGCGATTCTAATTTTCACCACGCGCACGTAGCGCTATTTGGAAATGGCGCCATTTTCATATTAGAAACGTCAAAGATTGTTATTGTTGCCACTTTCTGACTGATATTTTTATAAACAAAAGTTTGTTTCATTACCTGTTGTACTGTTTTCTCGCAAATGTGTTGAAAAACGTTGTATGACACACGCGCGGAAATTGGTATTTACAAACTCGTGACTATGGTAAGCCTGTAAAAACCAACTTCCGCACTACGAGTAGTATCATAAATAACTATTATAATACAGTCCACTTGCTTTACTTCGACCTGGGCCTAGACAGTTATAAATAATATGGAACGCATAGCGTTACTAACGCTATGGGTTCCATATTATCTATAATTGTCTGATGGTATCAATATTATCATAAAAAAGGAGATTAGGGATTCAAGAGGAATTTACAAAGACCTCGCGCAAAAGGTTAGGCAAATGAAGAAATGGATATACCTCCTAGGGCAGTAGAGTAATTGGATCTCCAAAGTCGCGAAATCTAGTAACTGTGATACGACTTTCCGTATAAATCAGCATCCGCTGTGTATTTTAGGCTTATGTCCAGTAACTATATTTTGGTATAGTTTACATAATTAAATAATTGCTTGATACTTATAGGAACCTACGACTTCTACGCGCTAAACCACTACACGACTCGACTGGTGCGTAAGGTGGATCCAGAGAAGGCAGGAGCATGGCCGCACTACGGCTCCAAGGAGATCGGAGTCTCCATGGTCAGCCATCCTGACTGGAAGACGGCCGTCACTGACTGGTTTGCGGCAAGGATCTTTTAATACATTGATTAGCATCCCGGTAAAACGCAACACAGAAGTTTTACACGTTCAGAAATATATGATATTAAAACGTATAGTCTGTTCCAAAAGTATCTGATGAAAGGGTAAACAAACCCTGTTCGGGTTACATTCTATAAAAGGAATTAATATTCATCATTCTTTTGTATTTTGAAAGTTTTAACTTTAACATCTACTATTATTTCTGTTTTTTTTTTTTAATTGTATTTGAAAAATCATCGACTAAACTTAAGATCATAAAAATAACCTCAATTGTCAGATGAAAAACATCTTAGAGATGAGTTAAAATTAGAATTTCGGGTTTAAGTATTCAAATAATCACATCAAAGCACTCAATTGATAAGTGGCACTACAAATTGGCATCCACATGCATATTTTCAGGTCCATTTGTTTAAATTTGCATCAGATACTTTTGAAACAAACCATAGTGTCTCGATACCTTAGCCTGCCTGTAAGCATGATAGGTACTGTTTTTGCTAATCTAATTTATAGGCCAGCCTTTGAACACTACGTTCGAACCCAGGCAGGCGCTTTATATTGTGTAAATAATTTCATCACCACTGCTCTCAAAATGGAGAAGGAAAACATCGTGAGGAAACCGGCATATACTAGAAACAAAAATTTGAAAACATGTGTCATCTACCAACCCGCACTGGGCCCGCGTGGTGGACTACGTCCCACTACCTCTCGAAGAAAGGAGGCCTGTGTCCCAGCACTAGGTAGAATAGGTTGATTATGCCTTTCACCACTATGATATCTCACCTAATGATAAGCTATGCGATCGACGATGGTGCACGATTTAAATAACCTATTCACTGGAAGATTCCCAGGTTATACCTGCTGGAGAAATTGCTTGCTGGCGAATCTGTTGTATCAATTCTTCTTCAATAGGAAGTGGTGAAGGGCGGGAGTTTTGGGGGACAGTCTTATGCTCAAACTAGGCTGACAATTAGCACTTTTTGAACGTCAAAATTACATAAGACAGTCCCCCAAAACGCCCGCCCTTCACCACTTCCTAGTGCTTAGCTGGGAAGAAGAAGTGGCGCAACAAGCTCCCCAGCAGCACTGCTGTCTGTTCAGGTAATCATACCTAGATTCCAGCAGTAGGTTCCATTTTTGTGGCTGTAGGAACAATAAATGTCCCAAAACCTTTTATCTCCCAGCATCATTTAATGTCATCAAACCTTCCAGATATACCCTGAAGGTCTGCGCAAGCAGCTGCACTGGATCAAAAACACTTACGGAGTGAACGATATCATGATCACGGAGAATGGTCTGCCGTCTCTCAGCCAGGAACTGTACGACTTGAAGCGGTTGGAATACATTAGGAGTAACTTGGAACAGGTAATAATGATTATATTATACAGGGTGTCCCGTAAATAATGGATCAAACGTAACGGGTAGGTAGCTTACCTCATTTCCAACAACTAATTTGAAAAGTTTAAAAAAAAACCGGTAAGGTAACCAAGATTCTTTTTTTCGATTTGAAAAAAAAAATCAATTGAACATTTTCTTTCTAAGGCAAATAAAATTATATTTGAAAAAGAAAATATTAACAATAAGCTATTCAGAAGTTTTTGACAAAAATCATACGTAAAAATGTTATTAGTTGCAGCGACAGCATTAAAAACACTGAATGCTGATAGAGAAAATGGTAAAATTTGAAAAAAAAAATATCTTGGTTACCTTACCGATTTTTTTTTAACTGTTCAAATTAGTTGTTTGAAATGAGGTAAGCTACCTACCCATTACGTTTGATCCATTATTTACGGGACACCCTGTAGAACCTAATTTAAGCAATAGATTTAAAAAAATAAAGATAAACAAACATCAACAGAAAAATAATAAAGAGAACTAAAAAAATATGAGGGAGGGAATACAGTAACAAAAAATATCCACCTGATCGCATTTCGGTCACGGAGGTCAATCTCAACGGAGATTAACCAAGTACGCGATATTTTAATTGTGTGCGCAAACACAAGTGCACTTCCTTCTGCCTCACTCTCATAATACGCGATGGGACGGCAATCCGGCATAACCGGTGAGAAATCAGGCGCAGGACCAACAGCTTAACGTGCTCTTTCAGGTACGGGAGTGTCACACTCCCAACTCCCAAACTCCAGGCTGCTACTAAACAATTCCTAACGGAAAAACAACACACTATTCAGCAACATTCATTGCGTTATTCTCGTTGTTGAACAGACAAATTTTTCGAGCATATGAAACAATGGATTAGATGATTCAAAATTATTCAGATTGTGATTGATAGTGTGTGGTGATAATCAAACCCAGGAGCCCGAGGCAGTAAAGTCATATTGTGTGTACAGGTATACTTCGCCATAAACGATGGTATTCACGTGATGGGGTATACAGCATGGTCCATGTTGGACAACTTCGAATGGATTACAGGATACATGTACGTATTCTTCGTCTTTTCTCGTATCGGCACGAATGTCTTGATAACATATTATTTGAGACGAATAAGTAAGCAAGGTAGGTACGTAGTGGGCGGGGCAGATTGCTCGTAGAACGGTTGGCCAATAAAGTTTTTCGAGTGACCACCGCGTATCAGAAGGCGCAGCGTGGGTAGGCCTTTCATCAGGTGTACCAATGTCTCGGTAAGGGTCGCGGGAAAGCGCTGGATGCGAGAAGCATAGGACCGGTTGATGTGGGAGACCTATGTCCAGTTCTGGACACCTTTTAGCTGTATGTCGATGACGAAGCAAGGTTTTAGCATAGACTGCATAGAGTGCGTTGGACTTACCTACATTTTAGTGTCGCCACTTGTGGAGGCTCTGTCTGCCTACGTGTCACAAGGCTGTATCATTTTGACTCAGGGAAACAGCAGAAATACAGAATAAGTGTAACCGCTCTGCCTTTATTATAGCAAATGATAAAAAGGTTTATTTTTTATTTTGTTTTATTTAAAATGGGTTTGCTCTTGACTCTAGTCTAGGTCAGTGGTGACAGAGACAGAGTCGTCGATGGAGTGAGCTTACCCAGAATAAGACTGTTCACTCTCACTTTGAAGAGTAATACCCTAATGGGTTGTATGCGTTCGGAAACACAGACGCAGGTAGAGAGTTCCACTCTTTTGCTGTGCGCATAACAAAATACATTTGAAACCTTTAGTGCGATCGTTTAGTGTGGTAATGCTATCTTAATGGTTTTCGTGTTACGGAACCGTTAGTGTGCATAACAGATTCGCAATTGGCCGGTATGTTTTTGTAATATTTTCAGTTACTTATTAAGGTACCTGGTTTTAAATTTTCAGTCCAAAATACGGTCTGTACGCGGTAGATTTTGCCGCCGTCAACCGCACGCGTACACCGCGCGAGTCTGCGCGCTTCTACGCAAGCGTCATCAGAACACGGTCAATTCGACGTCACGACACGGAGCTGCATCACGAAGAAGACTAGCTGTAGTTATTATTTTTAGTAAATATTAAAGTAGAAAATAATATTTGATTGTACACATACACATTCATAAACTCCCGCCTTTTCCTAAGGAGGCAAGCAGAAACAACAGAACGCCACCTACTACGATCATTACATACCCCCTTTTTTCATTTACATCCTTATATAAAGTCATACACGCACGCTGGTTGTACTATGCACGTCCCTGCGTTTCTCCTCACAGCAGGGGCCTACTCTCTACTAAGGCCGTCAACAAAGATATGTGCCCGTCCGAAAATAGATCAATACTTAAAAGTGAACCCTACTCCCAATTAATAATTTTTTTCGGATGGTTAAAATCACTTCGGGAGTAAGGACAACTACCAAATTTATTTGTCATTAATTTTTAGGTCGGGCCCTGGAGTAATTTTATGTCCGTAATTTCGGGGACAACTAGGGACATCGTGCTTGGAGTAGGCCTCCTGTATTGTAAATAATGTAGACGCCTTTCATTCATCCTCTCAACTTTACCAAACTATCTAAGCATACTCTTTAACTTTTTTGTCACAGCATCTTCTTTTGTTGCAATTTCTACAAGTGACAAATAACAATTGCTTGATTAAAAAATAAAAAAAATATTTAGTTGAAACAGGTTGAGAGGGTTGAGAGAAACGTTTTTGACACCTTTCAGTTTTATACAAACGAATGCGTGTTTCGCGAATTTGATCTTTATTAGTTAGTCGCACTGGCTGGTGTCAAGAACGCATTCTCTCGACGGCCGGACTGGGCACAAATAGTGGAATACCTGCATGATTTATACCGGGGTAAGATCTGCAGTGGCGGTACCATAGCAACCAAGATGTAGTAGAAAGCAAGACTTCACACCATAGTTCAAACAAATTATAGGTAGTTACCTATTCCGGGTAAAATAATGGTATCCCATCATCCCATTATTATTATTTTTTCCGGGAAGTAACCCATCCTTTCATTGTTTTAATCTCTTCTGGAGTTTTTTAAAGAACATCGGATATCAGTCTATGGTCTCACTTCCGGAATACTTCGCTTCTTGTAATTTAATATTCTGGTTTAAAAATAAATGAATGTTAAAGACCGCGTCCACCCAAACTGGAAGTTTAAGTTGAATTAATAATAATAATAATAATCTTTATTTTATCCAAAAACATACAGAATTTTAAATACAGTTTGATATTTAGTTTAAAAATATATTTAAAGTTTGTGTTGCAAGCTCTGTACAAAAATTATACTCTACCTCTTAAACTAGGATATACCTGTATTTTAAGAGGCAGTAATATACGGTCAGGGTTTACAATTACCAACAAAACTTATCTAGAGTGGACTGTGCCATTCTACTGTATGGTATACAAATTTTAATAGTGAAATTGTGTGTGAGTGGTGGACGTGGCTGTGTGTATGTGTGTGTGTATTCACTCAGAGATATTAAAATTGTACGAAAGTTGGTTATAAATATTTATACAGGGTTACTTGTAATTCGACGTATATCCGTCAGGAGCTGATAGGGGTGCCAAAATGTGACAAATTGAACATCCATATGTATGGTCGAAATTCAATAGTTTTCGAGATAGTTTAATTTAAGGGTTGTTTGATGTTTACCCAAAATTACACATTTAATTTTCATTCCAAATAAAAAAAAAATACATATTGAATGGGTACCATCATTTTTTTTATTGTAGCTGGCACATCAATTAAGCTATTAACATAATTAAAAGTACCTGCTTAATTCAACAAAATAATTTAAAAAAATACCATGACATCAATCGTACAAATAACTAAAACCACTTTTTTTTTTCATAATTGTATTATTTTGGAAAGCTCGTTAAGCCATTGTTCTCGGCTGTCATTCGTAGATCTTTGACAGTCGTTGCGGGTAGTCGGAAGCCCAAGTCTGACAACCAGTCTTACCGAGGTATATCGTGTTACTCAGTAGCTGGGTGGTGGAGGTCAGATGGGCAGTCACCCTTTGTAAAATACTGGTATTCACCATACGAGGGGCGTTCAATGTATTCTCGGTATGAGGGATATTTACTAATGATGTCGATAATTTGACTAATTAATTAATTAATGACATTATGTAAGGGTATAAAGGTCAAATTTCATATAGTTGTGATCAATAGTTTGCTAGTTATCCTTAGTCAACGACAACTGCAATGACTAACGTGACAATGTTGAAGAAAATCGAGCACTGCGCTGTTTTTAAATAACTTACCAAATAAGGAAAAAGTCAAAAAACTATTCACAAAGAGATGGTGGTTGTTTACCAAGATTCCTTACCTTCGTTATTTACGGTTCAAAAGTGGTTAAGTGAATTTAAAACGGGCAGAGAGAGTATTTATGACCTTCTTTACCTTTCAAAAGTCAGTACAAGATGAGTGCCGCGAGTGCTGACGGGCACCCCAAACACAAGTGTGAATAGTGTGCTGTAAAGTTTTTAGAGTTCTGTGGTGAAATTCCATCAAGTATTTTCGATCGAATTGTTACTGGTGCTGAAATGCGGGTTCATCATTATGACCTTGAAAGTAAGCAGGAGTCCATGCAGTGGCACAAGAAGGGTACTGCACCCCCTAAGAAATTAAAAGTCGTTCCCTCTGCCGGAAAAATCATGATGACTCAAAGGGAATTTTGCTGATTGAATACAAAATAAAAGGTGAAACCAGTGTAGAGGTATGAGGAACAGGGTGTAAAGTTCGCTCATACGAGTACCTCCATAGAAAAAGAAGGATCCTCCGAACTGACGGGTGTTGTGTCTGGTGGGCAGCTGCCCGACGATTGATGTCGGGACGTTGTACATATACTATTTGCGCGGTAAACTCTGCTTGCGCCATGCAGGATTTTGCGTGACTTCAGTGTGATGCGTAGTTCGCATGTAAATACCGCTACAGTTCTTATTCCAGAACGGAAATCAATCCATACTCTGCTGAATCGAGACTCAAATCGAGCCTCAAGCAGAGATGTGTATTGTCTATGCATCAGCCTGTTTTAGTTTACGATTTATTTTAATAACCAGCTATGTTCTGATCTTCACAGGATTAGAAATATTAAAATGCACCATAGGAACCCAAATATTCAGGAAATCAGCGTAATTTTTTCAGTCTCGGATAGTACTTACAGCAGAAGGTCAATTTACCGCAAACAACAATGGGTAGCTCGCCGTCCGATAAGGACCAGGCCCAGGTTCTCTTTCATCAAAAGTGTACAAAAAAAGGTGGTCTCTGAGATGATATTTGGTCATTAAATAACAGGGTGTGTAGAATATG
The DNA here is from genome assembly GCA_937001585.2 of Brachylomia viminalis. NCBI lineage: Eukaryota > Metazoa > Arthropoda > Insecta > Lepidoptera > Noctuidae > Brachylomia > Brachylomia viminalis. The sequence continues at coordinate 22,024,766 of OW443306.2, read as the reverse complement.
GCTACAGATAGATAACCTAATTTAATGTGATCTAATGTTACATTTCACAACTTCTTTTGTTCTAATAATATTTAGTATAACGTTCATTTCATGTAATTTTCAATTTGTATAATGCTCTTTTTATACAGAGTTGATACGACAGGGGGGCTTTCCTTCACGACGGGGGATGCTGTGGCCCGGGGTGGGGTTGTCTTGGCGGTATCTCTAGACATCGCCAATGCCTTCAATAACCTGCCCTTCTTTTTTTTTTTTTTGAGGGTGGGAAATCATCATATAACTTCTCCCGCTCTGGGCAGAGCAGGAGGGCGTGTCAGACTCTTACTGACTAAAACCCACCCGTGTTCCTTCAGTTGCCTGTGCCAAGGGCCACGGTATCCCTCTCGGACTTTCCCGCAACCCTAGCAGGCATCGGCCCTAGTGGACCCCGTCATTGGTGCTGACATCTCATTGAGGCGCGCGTGGAACACAACGCGCCGTCGACCCGGGCCTGGTCCTTATCCGGGAGAAGTTATTTGATGATTTCCTACCCTCATAAAAAAAATAAAAATATGGTGGGGGGGGGGGGGGGGGGGGGGCTTTCCGTTAAACTGCCTATACTAGGTACCATTTTCAAGCTCTGTACCAAAAATCAATTACATAGGAACAGTAGTTTAGTCGCAAATGATTTTTTAATTTTTTGTCCCGTTTGAACACGACGTATCTTTCCTAACAGCTGATTATGTCTATACGCATAGGTCATGCACCTTAAAACGATGAATCTGAGTATAACCTACGATGCGTTGTTGCCGCTCTGACGCAAGTCACAAGTACAAACAAATATTTTCGCTAAAAAGATGGCAATAAATACACACATACTTACACTTTCATTACAAAGGGTGGTTGCGTTTTACTCTGAGTATGTACGCTATTAAGTTTGTTTGAAAAAAAAAAATCTCATTTCTGGTGCTTTTTATTTTTATACCTTATTGAATATACTAAACACGTAGTGTAATTTAATGCCCCTCTGTCATATCAACTCTGTATAACGTTTAGTTGACCTAATTTTCATTTGACCTAATTTCCATATTTACTCATTTTTAGCCAAAATTCTGTAATAAATAAGTAAATATCGGGAATCATCATACTGTTATAACATCATCTAACCCAAATGATTTACCAACAATAGAGGGGACCAGCTGAGCTATTCTGTAACAATCTCACCGTGATAACCTAGGTGACGTGAGCTTCCGGTCAAACCGCAAAGGCGGTTGCGCAGCCGGCGCGGCGGACTGCCAATGGCAGTCGCAAAGGACCGGCGATACGTGCTCCACGTTCCGAAGCTGTGACGTTCACGCTACAGCCCGGTGCTACGGAGCGCGGCGTAACGTACCAGTCGGTCATTGCCGAGGCCAAGGCCAAGATCAAATTATCAGATCTTGGTCTTCAGTCCGTCACCCTCAGGCAGGCTGCCACGGGTGCGCGGCTGTTCGAGGTGGCTGGTGCTGCGAGCGGCAGTGCCGAAAAGGCGACGCTCTGGCCGCCAAGATGAGGGCGGTCCTCAGCCCTGAGGACGTCCGGGTCTCAGGCCAATGAAAACCGCAGAAGTGCGGATTGCTGGTCTGGACGACTCCGTGACCTCTGAAGAGGTGGTGGCGGCCGTTGCCCGAAGCGGAGAGTGTCCGCCGGACAAGGTGCCGGCCGGCGATATACGCACCGACGCCACCGGACTCGGCGTGGTCTGGGTTCGGTGCCCTGTGGCGTCGGCGAACAAGATCGCCTTAAGCGGCAGATTGCTGGTTGGCTGGGTTGCAGCGTGGGTGAAACTCCTGCAGCCCCGGGCTTTGCGGTGCTTCCGGTGCCAGGAGAAGGGGCACGTCCGGGCAAAGTGCACCGCTGAGGTTGACCGTAGTGACCTCTGTTATCGCTGCGGTCAGCCCGGCCACAAGGCGGCCCAGTGTTCCGCGGCGCTCAACTGCAGCTTATGTTCGGCTGCAGGGAAGCCAGCGGGACACAAAGAGGGCGGAGGGGCTTGTGGCGCGCCTGCCGGCAAGGCCAAGAAGAAGAAGAGCTCTAAACCTGCCGGGGAAACCTCGCCGCCTCCGCAGGCTAGTAGCTCCACGGTCGACTCCCGGCCCAGGACCGTTGCCGAGGGAATGGAATGTCAATAATGGCACAATTCCATTTCCTCCAGGGCAACATCAACCACTGTGCCAGAGCTCAGGATCTTATACTCCAGAGCATGGCAGAGTGGTCGATCCACGTGGCTGTGGTCGCCGAACCGTACTTCGTCCCCGCCCGTGACAACTGGCTGGGGAGCGCTGACGGTTTGGTGGCCATTATTGGCGAGACTCTGATCGACCCGTCTCGGGGCCGCGGCTGGGCTGCTGCGGTCTCGGGCGGCATCGTCATTGTGGGGGCGTATTTCTCCCCCAACAAGGGTCTCACCGACTTCGAGGGTTTCCTTGTCGAGTTGGGCGCCGTCGTAGGCCGCTATCACCCTCGTCCCGTTCTGGTGCTCGGGGATCTCAACGCCAAGTCATCGGCGTGGGGATCTCCGGTCACTGACCCTCGGGGCGAGGTGCTAGAAGAGTGGGCGGTGACGACTGGTCTGGTCGTCCTGAATCGGGGTTCGGAATACACGTGCGTGCGGCAGCGGGGCGGGTCGATAGTGGACGTCTCGCTCGCTAGCCCCTCTGTCGCAAGCCGAGTCCGCGACTGGCGTGTCGCCGTGGGGGTGGAGACGCTGTCGGACCATCGGTATATCCGGTTCGACGTCTCTGCCCAGACCGCGAGCAGCCGCCATCCAACAACCCCGATTAACGACGCGGACGGCCCGCGTTGGGCGCTTAAGCGCATCGACAAGGAACTACTCGAGGAAGCTGCCATAGTCCAGTCCTGGATGTGGGAGTCGACGACGGACGGCCCCGTCGACGTCGAAGCGGTGGCGCTGTGGTTTCGCGGGGCGATGACGCAGATCTGCGACGCGTCCATGCCCCGTGTCCGCCAACAGTCCGCAAGGCGCCAGGTGTACTGGTGGACCGACGAAATCGCGCGGCTGCGCGTTGAGTGCGTTGCGGCTCGCCGCCAGTACACACGATACCGGAGACGACGTCGACGGGATCCCGTCGAGGAAGACGCGCTGTATGAGGTGTACCGCGCGTCCAAGGAGACTCTGTGGCTGGCCATCGGTGACTCGAAGTCGCGTGCCAGGGAAGAGCTGCTGGGGTCCCTAGATCGGGATCCGTGGGGGCGCCCCTACCGTTGGGTACGGGGCAAGTTGCGTCCTTGGGCGCCTCCACTGGTGCAAAGCATGCAACCCCAGTTGCTAGAGGCGGTAGTATCGGCCCTCTTCCCAGAGCGAGCGGGACACGTTCCCCCGGCGATGGCTTCGCCCTCAGCCACAGACTCTTCAGAAGAGGAGAGCACCGATGTCCCCGAGGTGACGCAAGCAGAGACGAGAGCGGCCGTGTCGCGACTCCGGGCTAAGAACACAGCGCCCGGACCCGACGGAGTTCCTGGTCAAGCTCTCGTCCTGGCTCTGAAGGAGCTAGAGCCCCAGCTGAGGGGGCTCTTCACGGCATGTCTCGAGCAGGGTCAGTTTCCCAGTGTGTGGAAGGAGGGGAGGCTGGTCCTGCTCAGGAAGGAGGGGCGCCCAGCGGACTCGCCGTCCGCGTATCGGCCCATAGTGCTGCTCGACGAGGCGGGCAAACTTTTTGAGCGCATTATCGCAGATCACCTCGTCAGCCACTTGTGCAGGGAGGGGCCGGACCTGGACGACAACCAATTCGGTTTTCGTCGGGGGCGCTCCACCATAGACGCCATCATGCGCGTGAGGACCCTGGCGGAGGAGACGGTGTCCCAGGGTGGGGTGGTCCTGGCGGTTTCTTTAGACATCTCCAACGCATTCAACACCCTACCCTGGAGTTGTATTCGGGAGGCACTGAAATACCATCGCGTGCCTCCCTACCTCCGCCGTACGGTAGGGGCTTATCTGGAGGATAGATGCGTCACTTATCGGGGACGTGACGGTGCCGGTCGGCACCTCATGTCGTGCGGTGTTCCACAGGGATCGGTCTTGGGACCGCTCCTGTGGAACATCGGCTATGACTGGGTGCTGAGAGGCGAGCTCCCGTCGGGCGCCGACTTGACGTGTTATGCGGACGACACGCTTGTCGCTGCCCGGGGGAGCTCGCACAGGGAAGCGACGTTGATAGCCACGGCTGCGGTGTCACAGGTGGTGAACCGCATCCGGCGCCTGGGCCTGGAGGTGGCCCTAAACAAGTCGGAGGCCATGGTGTTTCATGGCCCCCGACGTGCGCCGGCGCCGGGATCACACATCGTGGTCAGCGGGGCCCGGATAGCTGTCGAGTCCACCATGAAGTATCTGGGATTGGTGCTCGACAGCCGATGGGGATTCGGGCCCCACTTCCGGCGGCTGGCGCCCAAGGTGATGGGTGCAGCGGGCGCGCTTTCAACGTTGCTTCCTAACTTGGGGGGCCCGAGCGCCACCTGTAGGCGGTTGTACGTGGGAATCGTGCGGTCCATGGCCCTGTATGGGGCCCCTGTGTGGGCGATGGACATGACGGCCGGCACTCTCGCCATTCTGCGTAAACCGCAGAGGGCGATGGCCGTCAGAGTCGTCCGCGGGTACCGCACGATTTCCTACGAGGCGGCTTGCGTCCTGGCCGGATCCCCACCCTGGGACCTAGAGGCGAAAGTACTCGCGTCATTATATCGATGGCGCGATGAAGCTCAAATCAATGCTTTCCTTTCCTTTCAATTAAAGCACCTGCCATCTAATCTCTTCACCACCCTTGGTTGACTGGTAGAGAATGCCTAAGGCATTAAGTCCGCCTTTGTACCTTTTGTGCGAAAAGTTATAAATAAATAATAAGAGCGGGCACGGGGCTCGAGGCCGGTGCAGCGGCAGATCGCGCTGCGCCGAGAGGAGCTCCATCAGGTCTTGGTGGCGGAATGGCGGCTAAGGCTTCTGCGCCCTACCGCCGGCCTCGCTACCGTCGAGGCGATCCGGCCAGTACTCGACGACTGGCTCGGGAGAAGGCACGGCTCTCTGTCGTTTAGGGTGACGCAGGTGCTGTCGGGGCACGGCTGCTTCGGCAAGTACCTGTGTCGCATAGGCAGGGAGCCGGACGCTCGGTGCCACCATTGCGTCCTTTGCGGGGAGGACACGGCGCAACACACGCTCGCCGAGTGTGTAGCTTGGGAGGAGCAGCGCTGTGTCCTCACAAATGAAGTAGGAGGCGATCTGTCGCTGCCGGCCGTAGTGAGGAGGATGGTCGGTAGCGCAGAGTCGTGGGACGCGGTGGTGTCCTTCTGCGAGGACGTGATGTCGCAGAAGGAAACTGCGGAACGGGAGAGGAAGATCTTGACTCCCTTCCCCGGCCGCAGAAGGCGCACCGGGCGCAGGAGAAGGGCGGACAACGCCCTTTTCCGGCCCCCATGAATGGGTCCAGGGGCGTGGGACTTGGGGAAGTCCTCGCCCCCTATTTGATGGACCCGAGGCGAAGGCGCGCGCGGGTGTCGGCGTGCGCCTCTGAGGCGATGCACGGGGTAGTTAAACACCTCACTACCCCGTGCAGGAGACGAGGCCCGGACAGACCGGGCCAGCACTAGTGTGGGGCTGCGGAAGAATTTCGATTCCCGCGGCCCCGCGCGCACGTGCGAGGAGACACCGGGGTGGTTTTAGCCGGCAAGAGTCCGGCACGCCCCTCCGCCTTTTCCCCAGGCGGAGGTAGTCCATGAGGATTTCCCCCCGAAAAAAAAAAAAAAAAAAAGGTGACGTGAGCTTGAAGTGAGTTGTCGGTAGTGTCAATCCCTAATATAAGGCGGAATGATAGCTCACTACACTTAAGTTATCACGGTGAGATTGTTACAGAATCGACCGGCTGGCCAAATGTGCATTATAGAAAATGTTTATTAAACCATATAAAATTAGGTAAACTGAAATTATATCACTTCATCGTTACACAAAAAAAAGTATATTAAATGAAATTAAGTCACGTGATCATTAGAACTTTTGTTATTATATCAAATGGTACGCACCCTAAATAACACCACGTCGTAACGAATGGCAATAATTGTCTAATTAAGTTGGTCGGCTAGTAGGTAATAGAGTTTGCAGTGTTTGTTGATACATGGGTGCCATTATATATTCTCCCCACAAGACTATCATGTATAGATATATCCGTGGGTAGTTGGGTACTAATATTACTCCGAAGATACCTACCATTGACAAGATTTATAGGGATTTCACTAATATACTTAAGGGACTCTAAAAAGTTGGGTTCCGAAATGTACGGCCTAATAAAGAAACATGTAAACATTTAGTGGAACTAGCGATTTTTTGTTGTTGCCATGCGACAGAAAATTTGGGAAAATGGTAGAAAAAACTTAGACAAAAGTGTGTTTTTCTCGCCCAGATTACGAGAGGCCAGTATGTCGATTCTGTAAAAATGTCATCGTTAAGTGAACACTTAGGTGAAGTGAACGGCAGTGAAGGCATCGGCTCTAGCGGACCCCTTCGTTGGTGCTGACATCTCTTTGAGGCGCGCGTGGAACACAACGCGCCGTCGACCCGGGCCTGGTCCTTATCGGATGGCGAGCTACCCATTGCTTGCCGTCCGCAAGCCCGCGCCTACGGTGGCTGGGAATTGGCTTGGGATACCCGACGGCCAGGGCGTCTCCTGCTGCGGCTAGGGGCGTGAGGACGCGGATTTTGTCTCTCCCTCACGCGTTCCGCCTCCTCCTTCACGAGCATTACTGCTTCGTAGAAGGAGGTGACGACTTCCCATGGCCTCTCGCTTCGTACCATGGCTTGGACCAGGGCCGGATGCGAGAGATCGCAACCGCCAATTTCCTGCAAGAGGACACGGCGGTGCTCCGTCCAAGCCGGGCAGACCTCCACCGCCGTATGCTCTACCGTGTCCTCCGGGCGATCCACACAAAGGTGACACCCGGGCGTTTCCTCCCGCCTTATTAGGAAACTGCCGAAACAACCGTGTCCGGTGTACCACTGAAGCTGGTGTCACCCTAATAAAGAACCCTTTTAACGCCTGGGAGAAAACGCAAGATGCCATTGGAAGCTTTTGCGACCTAAACAGTTGACTAGATGGTTCTTAAGTAGGCCTGACCTGCTCAGATTTTTAATTTAAAGTTGATAATTTAACTAATAATTCACCGAGCGTAAAAAGTTGAGTCTTAATTCACCGAACGTAAATTTTTCAGTTAGACCAACATTTTCATAACTTCCTTCAAAGTTACGAAGCCGATTATTTTACGGATATAAGAAAAACTCATGATTAACATAAGTTTTCACCGTTGCATAAAAAATCTCGAAATAGTCTTATACTTTTTGTTGTTTTTTAAGTTGGTTAGGTCGAAAATTCTCAAAAACTATGAAAAGTCGCGGAGCATACGCGGGTGATTCAGATACCTACCCCACGATGCGAGGGACCAAAATTTTTTTTTCGGACTTCAATTTTCCTGCCACCCTGTATATATAATAGTAATAAATAGATAACCAATTTCAGAAAGTACTCTTTAAGACCATTAATTAGATACCAAACACGATATATTAACCTTATATTTTTTTTCGGCAACACAAACATCATCTGCTTTAAGCCGCCATGTTGGATTTTTATGACGTCACGATCATGACGCTTCCAACGATACCTCATTTGTCAAATTATGATAATAGTTTAGAAGTTATGAGGGAACAGATGAACATCTTACATACATACCGGTCAAAATCATAACCCTCCTCTTTGCTTCGGCGTAGTTGAATAATAATATTTCACGGATTTCAAATAAGGGTATACCTGCCAAGCATCTTATAAAAAAAAACTGCAGTCCAAAATCTACTATTCTGTTTCTATAAACTGGCAACACTAAAACTTAACACTTGTTACGAGATCAACATCCCGGAACACATAAATAAGCCGTCCAGGGCTTATTAGATTTATTTGAACAGCGCTCGGGAACCGCTGTGCGTCTTGCGCCGAACACAAATCACTGGGCTAGCTATTAATGTTCAATTTAAATTACTTTTGGATATAGTGAGCCCTTTTCAGTTTATGTTTCGTTTTAGTTTTAAAGCTTTATAGCAATTACAACTGTTACCTTAGCACGCGTAGCACGACCACCAAAGAAACGGGTTTTGTCGACGGAAGAATAAACAAAATGACAGATGGTAAAAAAAATCTTTAGAACTCTGTCAACAACCTGTCATTTTGTTTATTCTTCCGTCGACAAAACCCGTTTCTATGGTGGTCATTCTACGCGTGCTGGAGATATTACTTATCGTGCCGTTACTCGTACATATTATGATCCAGTAGGTCCTGGTTCCGGATATTATGATAGATACCTAGATAAAAAAATATTTTTTACTGTTCACTGAAACATGCAATAAGTCCTCGTTGTTCCTGTAAATCCAGTCGAATGACCTGGTTTTCGTTCAGGAAAGAGTTAAAAAGACTTCTCAAAACTAGTTAAGTATGAATATTGAATTCTTGGCAGATTGATCTAAAAGATAAGACGCCACGGGCTTAGTACCTATTCATCCCTAGTATATCTACATCTATCAAATGAGCAACTGCTCCACCAAAAGTTGTTTAAGAATCTCTCAATAGTTGAAAGCCTTTTAGTATTTCCGTCTTCTTGATGGACACCAAAGCCCACCTATATATTTATTAAAGCTTTATGCACAAGTAAAAAAAATACTGTACAAAGGCGGACTTAATGTCTGAGGCATTTTCTACCAGTCAACCTTAGGGTGACGCTAAAACATGACAGGTGCAACATACGGGATAGATAGCTCGGAAATCACTATAAAATACAAGAATACATACTAATACATAAATACATACATATAAAAAAAAAAAAATTGTCAGGAGAAATAACGACCGGTAGAGGAGAAAACGAATCCGGAAAGTCAGCCCTGGGATCTGTGATCGGGTATTTAAAACAGAATTCGGGTTGGCCAGTCATATTATGAACGCGCTAGGAAATAATAAATTAAAAGGGTCGCTGTTATCGAAATCAACAAGGAGGACTAATATTGTAACGTCTATTGGACCATATCTAAATAAACATTTTTTGATTTGATTTGATTTGACTTTATATATTTAGTTTCCTCCCACAGATAAGATACACCCCACGTTCGTAAGATTCGTAAAGAAATACAGCCACATCGTTCAGTAAGCTAAATAATGAAGCACTTTGAATTACAGCTTTAGTAGTATCTCATACTAAATTCAATAAATACATTCAATTTGTCAATAGTTAATAGTTGTCAATAGTTCAATAGCAGAAGAAATTCGACCGTCAATTGGCGACACCGTCCCATTGGGCATTTGTCCGATTTGCCCATATGGCCAATCCGGGACTGGCGCGTGTCCTAAATCAGTAGGCGAAAAAACGTTCAAATTCAAGTCGCAATCTCATCTCAGCGACAATCAATGTCAAAAACCTGTCAAAAACGTATGTAAATTGATTGCAATTTTGACAGATTGAGACTGAGATTAGAATGCGAACGGTCTTAAAATTACGGGAATTGCCCCTCAGAAGGAACGCCACCATCTTGTTTTTTCAATACAATTTCACAAATCGTTCATTTGCGAAAAGCTTGACATAATTCAAAAAGAGCAATTTTTGGGTATGATGATTTAAAAGAGTAAAACTAGCAGTAAGAGTGCGACGAAGCATATTATAGTCACTACTTTCTAGCTCCCTCATTTTTATGCTTTAGTGTAATGTCGTAAAGTAAATAGTAAAAATAATAATATTTGCTGCGTTCATTGTATACTGAACTCAAAATTGCAGATTTTTTAGCCAAAAGATTCTCGAAACATTATACGTGTTAGTATCTTCAAACCAGCTATTAATTTGCATCATAATACCTTCGCAAATAAGAGGAGTACCAAGTTTCTTAATACGCCTCGCAGCGTCGATTGAGTGAGTGCAACGCAGCGTCCCGATTATTCCGGGATAGAACGCAGCCAGTCCCGCGATTACAACGAGATAGAACGTAGGTAGTGCTGTGCTGCCTGGGGATGAAACGTACATCTGTATTAGTACCGGGTCAGCGATGCCTCTAACTTTCATTCAGTATGGATAGTAGAAAAAGCTTGTGTTTTTATTTAAATGTTCATTTTGCAAACTAAAACTGTTAGGTTTGTGAAATTTACTGAACTAAAGTTTAATTAAAGTTTTAACATGGATAGTCTATGAACAGTCTATAAGCTATGGGATGCTTGTGGCTAAGTAAAACAGCCGCATGGGTCGATCGATCAGGTTAAGCTACGCTTGCCGCGGTTGGTCTGTGGATGGGTAACCATCTTTACATACCAAGACTCCTCCGTGTCTCGGAAAGTACGTTAAGCCGTTGGTCCCGGCTGTCATTCGTGGATCTTTGTCAGTCGTTACGAGTCGTCAGAACCCTGAAAGTCTGACAACCAGTTTTACCCGGAGGTATCGCATTACCCAGAAACTGGGCTGTGAAGGTCAGATAGGCAGTCGCTTCATGTAAAATACTGGTAGTCAGCTGCATCCGGTTAGACTGGAAGGGTCGGCTTCCAGTCTAATCCGAATAATATTTTTTATGCAAATTAAATTTCAATATTATTATAAATATGTATAGAATCCAGTTCTTCTAACTGAACAGACAGCAGTGCTGCTGGGGAGTTTGTTCCGCCACTTCTTCTTCCCAGCTAAAGCACTAGGAAGTGGTGAAGGGTGGGCGTTTTGGGGGGACTGTCTTATGTGACTTTGACGTTCAAAAAGTGCTGATTCTCAGCCTAATTTGAAAAAAAAAAAAAAAAAATTTTTTTTTTTTTTTTAAATTTTATTTATTCTTTCTTTCTTTCTATGCAAATTCTATTGATATGTTTATATTATTTCAAAGTTAGTAGGTATCTAAGAGGCTAAAAAAAAACAACAACATTGAGTTTCTAACTGAATTTCTGTTTTGCTATTTTATTTTAAAACCCCGAAAATAGTAATGTTTAGCCACTTAACTACCTACTAGCTTTCAAATAATATAAAATGATCAATAGAATTTGGATAAAAAATATTATTAAAATCTCGATTATGATTGTAAATGTAATGCTCGGTCAATCCCTAGCATCAGTGGGACGACGCTGACAGCTCACTCCACGCTCACTTCACCTAAGTTTTCACGGTGAGATGGTTACAGAATCGCAATGCAGGCTGTGTTCATGTTCATACAATCGACCGGTTGCTAGAAAGGCCAGCCTCGGTTATATTATTTATATATGTATAACATTGAGATAAGACAGCTTTCCGACCGTATTTGCCAACGGTAGTCGTCCTCAATTATAAATGGGCGAGTTGAATGCGAGTGTGGTGACGTCACGGGCTACATATCAATCATTTGTTAATACTACCCTTGACTTCTCCACCAGAGGGCGTTGTAAGAGATTACATAATATGTAATCTCTTAAGGTATGCTGCATACACTACAAGTAACATATTATGTTACTTGTAGTGTATGCAGCATACCTTCAGAATAGTTATAGCCGTCATGAGAAGGTACGAAGTAAATATGTATGGGTAGACTGCTTCAAGGATGTAGGGAGATTAGATTACAGGGAGGCGCTGTTTTATGAAATGTATTGAAAAAACAAGAAGGTGGCGTTAGTTCCTATTTCGGCCACGTGCCAAAAGATACTTGTAGTGCTATACTTTCAAGTGAACAGCATTAAAATTTCTCGTGTAAGTACTCTAAAACACGAGTATCGAGTTTCAAGTTGGGCAAACACAGTTAAAATTTAGTATATTACACATTAGACTATACTTACGTATAAGGTTAGATGAATAGGACTTAATATCTCAGTATTCTTTAATTCGACATGTTTTCAATAAACGTCATTGTTTTCAAATATTAAAAAAAAAAAACCTAATTATTATGCATTTTGGAGGGGACTTCCCAAAGGATTGTCAAAACAAAGATTAAGCTGAAAAATCTCATCAAATTGGAACTGCAACGATGCTTAAAGGCAGAAATAGGTAAACAAATCCTTCAGAACTACTTATTTCATCTGACATCGAGGTAGGTATATCCATAAGATATTTCAATAAGCTGAAATGTATGAATACCGCCCCGTTATGACAACTGAAGACTGCTTACAATATTGTGAACACATACAGTAATTTAATATGAATACTACGAGAATTTTGTGAATGTGAAATAATATGCTGGCTTATAAGATCTGAGAAGAGGTACGGAATCGTAGCTAGTTTCAAAGACTGTCTTGTAGACTAATAATGAAGGAATTCCTAAAATTTTATTACTTGCTAACATAAGTAAGTCAAGTTAACGTATGTATTTCGTCAACTTGTCATAATAGAGGTATGAGGAACAGGGTCTAAAGTTCACTCATACCTCCATAGAAAAGGGAGGATCCTCAGATTAGATGGGCAAGTGCCCGACGATTGATGTCGTTGGGACGTAGTACATATGCTAGTTGCGCGGTAAACTCTGCTTGCGCGATGCAGGATTTTGCGTGACGTCAGTGTGATGCGTAGTCCGCATGTGGCGATGTTGATACCGCTTCAGTCACGTTATAGCCATTTCATACAAATGTCAAAGAATGAAAGTTGTGGTTTGTTACAATTTAAGTTGGTACAGACGTCAGCAGGTCAAGCTACCCGAAACTGTCAAATTTTCCCAATCAACCTTGAACCTTAATGCTTTAGCGATAAAGTTGAAAATCTATTAAAGAAATTTGACAGATTGTAGTAGCTTGATGTGCTGGCGTCTGTACTTAGTCATTTCGCCAAGTGTGATATCATTAGGTAAGTATTAGCAAGCAAGATGATATGATTTAACCCCATGTCTGACTGTAGCATCATATTTATCCAAACGGATTGATTTAATCAAAGACCTCTAGTAGCTCTAGTTCCATTGCTCTGTCGTTATGCCGCATACCATAGAGCAGATAAAAGACGTATCTGTTCTGTGCCGCATACGGTGCCCCCCTAGCGTAGCAATTTAGTCGCCGGTTATAAAATAAAAATCTGCTGCTTCATAGAAAAGTGCAACACTTACGCGGTCAAAATGTTAGGATAAGCAATTTTTTTTTTAAATAATCGACGAATAATTGCCACGCAGGGAAGGGGGGTTCCCTGCCAGGGTTGCGGGAAAGTCCGAAAGGGTTACCGTGGCCCCTGGCTCAGGCAACTGAAGGAACACGGGTGGGTTTTAGTCAGTAAGAGTCTGACACGCCCTCCCGCTCCGCCCAGAGCGGGAGAAGTTATGTGATGATTTCCAACCCAAAAAATAGGGAGGGGGGTTCAGAATGATGTACTGAATCCGTGCTATTAGGTTGCGAGTCGATGTCCCTGCCACCCTGTATAACTAATATAAATAGCAGATTCATAGCCTCATCACGATTGAGCCGACAACGCTTGATAACAGATGAACGGTACTAATATATCAAATTTTAAACCACAGAACTTTTAACGTAAAGACGCAATTTTGGGCCAAATTAATAAAAGAAAAGTTTTTGTATCTACTTAGACTGCCAGTTTTCACACCTGACGCTTGTACTTATAACAACTACTTACAATTATTCGTTCTTGGATCACGTCTGTAAGACGTAATTAGCAAGACTGGGATCTAATGCATTTAGTCCTCCAATTCATAAGTCCTCAAAGTCATGAATAACTTTGTAGACAAGCTACAAAAAGCTGTATAATTCAAGAACTAGTCAAATTTTTAGTTAGCTATTTCGATTTTGGGCACAGTTCGTTATCTTTTGGGAATCCATTTGAGTCAAAGGTCGTATTAAAACAGCTTTAAATAATAAATGATTTTATTTCTGTAAGTAGGTTTGTACAAATACTTTAACTCGTCAATCGTATTTTAAAAACTAGATGAGGTTCCTATCTAACTACTCTGAGAGAAAGGCCGAAACAAACTCAGAGGTCACAGTCTCTTTTAAAGTCCAGACAAAATCTTGGTCAGATCACGTGAAGGCTATGTAGATTGGTGTCTGAAATGGTCTTTTGAGGAAAGAACCACACAGATTGAGTGGACCTGTCAACCAGCCTGTCCAATTTTTGTTGTTTTTCGTACTTGTGTCGATAGCGTTCTTGAAACTGGTAAAACATAATGTTCAGGATACTTTAATATCCTAAAAATTCTCCTACACTACAATTATTTAATATCCTTCACTCACGATGACGATTCACGTCCGGTTTCTGGAAACGAACATCAACACAATTTGCTAACAAATTGTCAAGTGCACGTAAGCTGCTGTGATTGGTTGAATGATCACATCATCGTCATCATTTCAGCCGCAAGACGTCAACTGCTGGCATAGGCCCCCAAGCGTCGCCACTTCGACCGGCTGAATGATTTATTCACAACCAATTGCATCAGTTGACTTGCGTTTAATTTATGTATTTATTTAACACCTTAAGAGGGCTATCACAATTTTTCTTGTATTTGAGTGTTTGAAGAGCCACACAGTGGAGTTTTGATGTGTGATTATGGTTTAGATATGGCCACAAAATTAAAAAAAAATATGCCCGATAAAGTTTGATTATTTCTCTCGGGAGTGCTCTAAATAAATATCAATTTTTTCTTGTATTTCAGTGTGTAACTCTTCAAACACACAAATTCAAGAAAAAATGTGATATCCCTCTTAAGCACAGAAATGTACAGAAGCGGACTTAATGCCATAGGCATTTTCTACCAGTCAACCTTTGGTTGATGCAGAGACAAACAGTGGTAGGTGCAATTTATAGTGATAATTTAGGAATAAATATTTTTAAATTTAGAGACACGCATAAACCTAAAATATAATATATATACCTACCCAATTATATATAAATAAGCACAAATAAATGCACATACATTCACGAATATACTAAAAACAAATAGGACAAACAATGAGAAAACATTACCGCTGTGACGATACTGCCAGCTTCTTGCGAATGTGCTCGCGACTTTAGTTTTAAAGGATAATCGGTTGTTTGCCATCCTGATTTCCTGGGGAAGCGCATTCAACAGAGAAATATATTGAACGAAGAAGGAAGAGTGAATGAAGTCTGTGCGGTGAGTGAGACATTGAAAAAGACGATTGTGTGATTGGACGTCTCGATCATTGATGTTACAGAAACTGGGCGTGAATCTATTTTCTCAATTGTTTTCACGGGAGGATCGATCAGACATTCTCCTACCCATAGCTACTCCAAGGATGAATGCAGCTGCCTTAGGCCACGCGCACTTTGACCGCGTTTTCGTACGAATGTTACTCGTGCGAACACGTACGAACACGCACGAACGATCCCGACCTTTCAAGTACCAAGAGAGCGCGCAGACTGAGCATGCCTGCGAGTTAGTCATACTTAAGAGCGTTTATACCTTATGAGTGGCAACGTCGCAATTTAGTGTCATATTTCGTGGTTTTCAATTTTTATCATTTAATCGGAGCTATATTTTAAAAATCTGTTTAATTAACTTTTTAGAATTATGTGAAAAGTGTGTAAGAAATCGTTGCGTTTACAGTTCTATTTATATGCAAATAATACATTGGAAACTTGCAGGGCGTTATTTTCATTGTAAAATAACTGTAAGCATTACGGTTACTTACTTTTTAAACACTTTCACGTAATTCTAAAAAGTTAATTAAACAGATTTTTAAAATATAGCTCCGATTAAATGATAAAAATTGAAAACCACGAAAAATGACACTAAATTGCGACGTTGCCACTCATAAGGTATAACGCTCTTAAACGTACGTATACTTCCGACGTCCGAAAACAATCCCAACTTGTTGGGATTTTAAAACACTTTCGTGCGTTTAAAATTAAAAATGGATACTTATAGCAAAAAATTATAGCTTGGTTTACGGAAATATATGTTTGTGGGATCAGAGTGGTTTACGTTATCACTTACGTGATCTTCATAAAAACAAAGAACCACACTTTTAAAATTGCAATAACTTTTAAAGTAGGTACCTACATTTTCGAATTAAGAAGGATTACAATAAGAATTTAATTTATGATATAAAAACTTTATACTCGATAATCTTCTTTACAAATTGATTTTATTGTTTCTGTTTTTGTTTTCACATTATTTTATTTCTTGATCGATGAATTTTGATAAATTTAACTTATCATGCTTCTTCCAACTGAAGAATGTGCAAGAATCATGGCTTTTCTGGAACTAGGCATCAGAATGCGTCGTACTGCAAGAATGGTGGGTGTAACATTAAGAACGGTCCGGCAGGTGAAGCGAAGGTACGAAGAAACTGGAAACCATCTGAGGAGACCTTGTGATAGCAGACCCAAGTGCACCAATACCCCGAGAAGACCTGAGGAAAAATATGCTCAAGAGATTATGAGAACGCAGGGCCATATACTGATGCAGGATAACGCCCGGCCACACACCGTTCGGGTCATACAAGAGTACATTCAGGAGGTTGGTCAACTTGATGGCCTTGATCTTAACCCGATCGAGCACGCCTGGGATGAGCTCGGGAGGCTGGTCAGAATCCGCAGACAACCTCCTATCACTCCCAGGGCCCTAAAACAGGCCCTGATGGAAGAAGGGCAGAATATTCCTCAACATTGCCTCCGAAACCTTGTCTTCAGTATGCCGATCCGGCTAGAAGCCGTAATCAGAGCCCGAGGAGGCGATATAAGTTATTAAAAAGTAAATAAGACGGAAAACATACTTATTCATTTTGTTTGTCTTTTGTGCCAGTAAGTTATATGAGGCAATTTCTTGGTTTTTATCTTATTTTTAAGTTAAAAACGTTACTAATGTAACTTTTTATAAACTATAATTTCAACGAAAGTTGATGAAATTTGCTATAAAACGTTTTTTATCACAACTCTGACTACTATAGTTTAGGAAAAATTGCAATTTTAAATGTGTGGTAGGTACTCGTAGGTACTTACTAAATTTTGAAGGCCCGTGTATTGCATGCACGCATTCGGTTCTACAACAGCGACGACGCCGCCACAGTCTCCAAGTTATAAGAGAATTATGATCCTGAAGATACAGATTATTCATTGTGCTCCAAAGAGGAATTCACGAATGCGATATCATCCGATCACTACCTATTTGACGGAGAAAAGCGTATCCAGTGTGCGCAAGTCGACCATACGTTTACGAACGATACAAATTCGCTTCCAAAGTGCGCGCGGCCTAAACCAACAGCCTGTATCTCCTGCCTAACGTTCGACAATACAGCCTACCATCAGAATACCTACTATAAATTGCAGTCAACGGTAAACTCATCGGTCAATCAGTCGGGTGCACGTTCTAGCGACACAGCGACTGATTGCGTTCCGAATCGGTAATCGAATGCAACTGTGTGTATTGTTGTCGTATTTATCCTGTATGGATTGTGCGACCCGCAAATGCGATTCTGAAGTATAATAATAAATTAACTTCGGGGATAAGTAGGATATGTTGTCCTATCCGTCAACTGTCCCATCTCATCCATCTTAGCTATCCTATTTATTGGTTGGTTGTTCTGAAAATTTTCGTATACACATTGACATTGATGAATTTTTTATATAGAATGACATGAGTATTTACTCTGTACAGTATTATGTTGTTATTAACCGACTTCAAAAAAGGGGGAGGTTCTCAATTCGTCGAAATCTTTCACTGATTACTCGAAGACGCCTTAACCGATTTGGAAAATTCTTTGTCTTTCAAAGGCCAGTCAGTCCCAATCCCAGGTAGTCCCATTAAAATTTTATCGAAATCGGTCGAGCGGTTTAAAAAAATCAACAATTCTTTTTTTTTATAAAAATAAGCCGCCTTCAAACGGACGTGGACGAGTAAGAGAATCGTTTCAGAATTGGTGTGGGGTAGGTACCATAACTAAAAAGTGAAAAATAAAAAACGTTTTTACAAAAAAAAAACAGCCGACTTCCAAAAAAAAAAAACTACAAAGGGAAAAATAACTTTAATTTCGGAAGTCGGTGGAAAAAAACTTAAATACTTACTTAGATGTCACATGTCTTCGAATTTTTGTTTCCTCACGATGTTTTCCTTCATCGTTTAACTGAATTATTACTTTGGCATTTTCCAACAACAATGACAAATCAAGCTCATACCTTCAGCAACCATTGCTCCAGGTACCCACATAGGTCATCTAAATTATAACTAACCTTAGGTAACTTAACTCGATAGGCACATAACTACCTACAACGTCCAGGCAAACAGAACTCGGTGCCTATTGTAGGGAATCGATTCCAAGGGGATCAGTCGTTGCATTGAAATTAGTATCTAACTGAGTAACTGGCCGCTTTGGTGCAACTTGGATCTAAGAAATATGGATATGTTATTGGTTTTATTATGTAGATATACTTAGTGCATATACCCTAGAAGCAAGGAGGTAATCTACGTGCTCTCTTTCATCGGCTTCATAAGGTTAATAACTCATTTGTTGGGCTTGGCCTTATAAAAAAAGAAGTGTACGACTAAACGACGACAGACACTACGCTTACAGACTGAACACCGACAAGACTTTGCTTTGACGGGACTCTTCGCCGACAGGACACTTCGCCGATGCCGATAGGGCATAATACATACATAATCAGATACTTACTTTGGAAATCGATTATGCGAAATAGGCTAGGTTAGAACTGTGACGCAACCGCGCACTAGCCGAGCGAGCGCTACTTTGAAGTTGCTCACAGACTGTTCTCCTGTCGGCGAACAGTTCCGTCGAAGTAAAGTCTTGTCGGTGTTCAGTCTGTCGGCGTAGTGTCTGTCGGCGTTTAGCGTACACTCTAAAAAAAGCTTCCCTCATCTTTACTAGACTTGCCTTGTAGTGCGTTGACATCTTAAGTAAAATCTAACCTTCGTTCAAAGTTTTCTCTGTCTACGGTTCAAAGGCATACTCTATCAATGACATACACGAAAATAATAGAATAGACAATGTTTATGTTCTTTCTTGAGAAGTAGCTTACCTAATAACAGTAACCTGTTGTTGTAAGAGTTCATATACAGAGTTATTTGTAATACGACGGCTATACAACGTGTCGTTTTGGATCCTCGTCAAATTTCAGGAGGCTGTTATGAAAGACATAAATAATCAAATAAAATTACGATCCTGCTTAATAATTAATACATACTTGTTTTTTTAGGTATTTAAGTTTGTAATGTAGCGTGTATGTATGTCTATGTCGTGAGTGATTAGAAAACAAGGGGCACAAGTGAAACACTCGGACGTTAGATATCAACTGGTTTTATTAACTGAGTTGTATTACAACGCAAACACTCACACCTTGCGGTGTCATCATTCTCACACTTTCATAGTACGTGTCGCCACAACATTCCCCCCTTTTTAAAAAAAATAAAATATAACAATAAAAATACATAATAAAAATTTTAAATAGTACAATTCAAAAATAAAAAGGTAAATACAGAGTAACGCATTAGTATTACAAAACTGCATATTCAGCTAAGGCGAACATAGGTATCGCTACGATATTAAGTTACAATAACACAAGAATTAGAAACCAGATATGTCCCATTGTTGAGCTATCTTGTAATGTTATGTTATTGTTTTATAATTGAGATACATTAATTTATAGATAAGTACAAGTTTCTTTGTGTTCCAAATGCTGCTCGTTATTCTCTGTAATTAAAATTATACAATATTTGTTACATTAAGAACATTATATGAGAAAAAACTAGAACATTATCATTTAGCTTTATTTAGTTATGAACATTTTTAAGTAGGTTAAGAACATACATCTATGTTTATAAATTACATACCTATTTAAACCTGCTGCATTCGTTTTTGAATAACACTATCCATCTCCTTCCTAAAACATTTCTTTACTTTCCCAGTACATTTACCGCAACACAAGTAACATAAAATAATTATAATTAACAATAGAACTGTAAAAGTTATGTAATAATGATTTTTTATGTGTCTTTCCACATTAGTAAAATCCAATTGATTAGCTCCATTTTGAGCTATAATTATTTCCTCGTTTTTACTGTAAGTTTTACCCATCTTGAAAATAATTTTTACTTTTTATTAATGAAATAAGATAAGTAATGTACTTTCAATGAGGTTTGTTAGCAAATGAAACAAATATCTTAAGTAAGTAAATTGCATTGTGGCTGTGACCTACATAAAAATATGCATCGCTTATAAGTATCTACTTGGTAATTTCGTAACTCGCCCGCTTCGTGTGGTACGAGGTACGAACTTATCGCTATTTGAAAAGGAAACGCTTCGCTTACTTAATGTTATTTCTGATTTATTACTAATTTGCTTATCTTCTATCTTATCTAATAAAGACTTACTTACTGATTGGGGTTCCTTACTTGAATGTTGCAGTATATAGGCTGGCTTTAATCTATCGATAGAAATCCTAACCTTCCTATTTGGCATTTGTATAACAAAACTTTTATTACCACGACTTATGACGCTGTATGGGCCATCGTAAGGTGGTTGAAGTGATTTTCTTACCGTATCGTTTCTAACAAATACTTGATTGCATTCTTTCAAATCTGAATGTACGAAAATATTCCTAGAATTATATTGACGTATCGATTTAGGTCTTAATTTGCTAATTGTATTCCTAATTTGCTTAACATAATCCTGTGCGTCGTTAAATTTATGTTTGCTACTTTCAAAAAATTCACCTGGAATTCTTATGTTTGTACCATACACCATTTCGCTTGCACTAACACTAGTATCTACACGTGGAACTACTCTTAATCCTAACAATACTGTACTTAACTCTATTAACCAATTATTTGATTCACTCATTCTGGCCATAAGGGCTGCCTTAAGAGATCTATGCCACCTTTCTACTTTTCCATTACTCTCTGGGTGAAAACTAGTTGTTCTTATTTTATTTATTCCAAATAATTTCATTAGTTGCTGGAACAAATTGCTTTCGAATTGAGTTCCTCGATCACTTGTCAACCTGATAGGACATCCGAACCTGCTTATCCACCCATTGTATATAACCTTTGCTACTTTTTCCGCATGTATATCTCTTATAGGAAAAGCTTCTGGCCACCCAGTGAACCGATCTATAACCGTGACTAAATACCTATAGCCTTCAGGTGTGCTAGGTAACGGACCTACTATATCTACATGTATGTGTTCGAAGCGTTGGCATCGTGGGAAAGTACCTAACTCGGATTTGTTATGGCGTTGTACTTTTGCACGTTGACATTCAATACATGTTTTCGCCCACTGTCCTACCTCTTTATTCATACCTGGCCAGTAATATCTATTTGCTACCATTTTTCTACTAGTGCGAATACCGGGATGGCTTAAATTATGGATTATATTATAAGCATTTTTTCTAAACTTCTCTGTTAAATAAGGACGAGCTTTCTTTCCACTAATGTTACAAACAATTGCCTTATCGCATGTCGGTACTAAAATTTCCCTAAATTGCGTATTGTCCTTGACTAACTCTTGTAATTCTCTATCTTTACTCTGCTCTTCTGCTAATTCATTATAATCTATTACACTTTGACCTGATATACTTTCTATTCGTGACAAACAGTCCGCGACTACATTTTGTTCACCTGATATGTAACGTATGTCTGTTGTGAACTCACTTATATACAACGTGTAACGGAAAGGGTATTACTATCCTTAACCTCTAAAGATAGCAGCTGGTATAGAATCACTATACAAAGTTTCAGCTCAAAATAAAATACTCAAAAAATTGATACCAAATTTTCGGTTTCATAGGTTTCTTAAATTCAAATCATAACAAACGTGTCACCGCACTACGTGGGTCAATGACTTTCCACGTTACTTGCCAATATCACTCTCTCTCACTCTAATAAAGAAATGGATAAAATCTCTTCCGTAATTCTGCGCGCCTGGTACCGTCTAGGTAGTCTAGCTGGCGGTGTTCTTTGTCGGCGCGAACTGACGAAATCAAACAATCCGCCGCGCGCGGCGCCGCTAAAGCGTATGCGCGGGCTACCTACTTTACCGTGATGTAATAAAATTAAAAATGCGTAATTATTGATTTACTTATTTACAGTTTACTCGTTAATATCAAGGCAGAAATTTCACGTAAAAACTTAGATAACAAAAGTTACGTAATAAAAAATCGAAACAAATAGGCAGGTTAGCTAGCTTTTCATCCTATTATTTACCGTGTAACAGTACAATCTTAAAGCTTTGCTCAATTTAGTAAATTAACTTACATTTTTAAAGATGGGGTTCGATGTGGTGACCTTGGTATTGTATGCACAAAGCCGCTCGCTTGTTCATGGACACCTGAACATTGCGTAGCATTTCTGGGGTTACTGTCCTGAAAGCGGCCTCAATACGCACTTTCATTTCGTCCACTGTATCACACGGCACTGCGTACACTACGTTTTTAACGTACCCCCACAAAAAAAAGTCTAACGGGGTAAGGTCTGGGGACCGCGGAGGCCAAGCCACGCTTCTACTACCACGCCCGATCCACTGCGGAAAGCGCGAATCTAAATAATTGCGCACGTCTCGAGCATAGTGTGCCGGTGCACCGTCTTGTTGATAAACTAAATTATTCCCCATCACAAGATTCACATAACTTGACACTGGTAGCACTGTGAGGACATCGTCTAATTCATTCCGTAGGAAATTTAAATAATTTTGGCCGTTCAAACTTTGCGGCAAGAAAACTGGTCCTACGACGACATGTCCAATTATACCTGCCCACACGTTCAGTCGCCATTGGTGTTGGAATGACGACTCTGTCGAAGCATGCGGGTTCGTGTGAGACCAAACATGTTCGTTGTGGATGTTGCTTATTCCCGCTCTCGTGAAGGATGCCTCATCGGTCCACAACACTCTTGATTCAAAATCTGGCGAAGCTTGTAACTGGCTTCGGTACCACTCGCAAAATGTCACACGAGGCAAAAAATCTGCCGGTGTCAGCTCCTGGGTGCGACGGAAGTGATATGGGTGCTGACCATCATTGCTGAGCACTCGCCAAACCTGCATATGGTTAGAGGCACCCAGCGCTAATGCAGCTCGACGTGTGCTAGTGCGTGGATTGTTATTAAAATGCTCCAGCACGGCTTCTTCAAATTCTGGATCGGTAGTACTCGGGCGACCCTCTGGGGCAGGTGCGTGGAATGACCCAGTTTGGTGCAGACGATGTACCATCCGACTAAAACACTGCAACGAAGGCAGCTGCCGACGCTCAGCATCTGGTCTACCTTCGATAAAGCGGTGATGGTACAGTTCTCGGGCAGCACGCAAATTACCATGTTCTGCTCCGACACACAATATCATTTCGTAATATTCGCTATTACTTAACGACATTTTGCAAACAAAAACACAACAAAAACAAACAAAACAAAGTCAATTAAGTAGGTGTAGCCGTACTGAACTGATGCGCGTATCACACGGATGGAAACGATCTGTACTACACGCGGAAAAGTCGACGACTGACGATCAAACAAAAATAACAATAATGCAATAGAGCTCCTATCCCTGCTATCCTGTTATTAGGGTAACTGTCCCAGTCAGTGTCCACTACCATTAAAAAATATTGTTTTACATCCTAATAATAATTTCAACTAAACTTCGATGTAGCTTTAAGTAAATTTAACACACCAGAGCAGAGCAAAAAGAAAATAAGAGTTAGGTAGCTACGTAAATCAAATTCTAAATTGAAAGATCATTTATTTATGTGGTACATACATTTGATTATGTTGTAAGTTTGTTTATACGTCAGAATCTGAACACAGATTTTATTTCAAAATAACATAAATAATAATCTTTGATCAAATTAACATTATCCAACTTATTGTGAAATCTGACTAAAAGTTTACCAGGAGTTATTTAAACTACAGGGACTAGAATTGGTTTACTTACCCTAAAGTTTAGGGTGCAACATACACATAGACAATTATCTTTGCGTAGGCCTAAACGCAATGATAATTGTCTATGTGTATGTAAAGACGAAATCAGGGTTCTGTGATCAAGATCAAACGATTTTCAATTCGGCAATAACAATTCTTGTTGCTCATGCGGTCCTAGTACTTTTATTAATTTTTTCTACAGTTAGTTACAGTTTTGCGTAATTTTTTATTGACTTCTGAGATTTTAATAAAGACTAAACGTGCTCAAACCAATAAAACCAATGTATCACTCAAACAGCAACTTTCGATAGAGCATGAACTTCCGATAATTCTTCGGTTAGTCCTACAGACCAGGGACCGAAACCGGTATCATAAATAGGGGTATTTTTTCGGTTACAACATTTATATTTTTTACAGGTATTATTAAAGGTTACCTTAATTCTTAAATTGAATACAACCAGTATTAATACCGGTTACCGGAATTAAAATTACCTCTATCTAACACGTGCCATCGGCATTAGTCAAAGGGCGCGCATCGCCTGTGTGTGTGTCAAAGAGTTTCCTTGTATTTCAATTTTGTCAAACTATTCACGTTGATCTCAAAATTTGGAAGAAAATTAAACTTGTTACAGAAATTATAGGTATTTAATTTTGGAAGTTTTATCAAGCTCTTACACCTAATGCCCAAATATTAAAACGCTACTCAATTTTATGTCAATTTTAAGCCGTTAAGTCTCGTGCTGTATCTATCACTTTACGTCAACGTTACTGTGACACCACGCGGCATCATAAAATCGACTAGCGATTGAATATTTGGCCCAGAGTATAATACTTAAGTATAATAAACATGTTATGACATACAATGCGTCTTAAAATATATGTACTATATTTGGTATTGAGCTTGAACTTGTTGTTCCTGAGTGCTATCCATGATAATGTGAACTATTTTATGGATAGATACATTCATAGCGTATTATGTCGTCTAATTTACACAATAATTTTGCCATTAAGATTAAAAAAGAATAACTTTCATGAATCTTGTAATCTTCCATACTTTGTACTGAGTTTGGCAGGATTCCCTTATATTATCATTTCTTTTGATGACATATTAACAGATAAATCTGGAGCAGAGCATTTGAATCTAAATTAGAGGAGCTGCGATTGGAACGTCTCCGACACCCACCGTACTCCCCGGGGAGTACGGTGGGTGTCGGAGACCTTGCTCCAACAGATTACCACTTTTTCCGGAATTTGGAAAACTTCTTGCAAGGAAATAAATCAATATAAGATGAGGCTATCAAAACCACCTTTTTTTTTTTTTGAGGATGGGAAATCATCAAATGACCCCTCCCGCTCTGGGTGGAGCGGAAGGGAGTGTCAGACTCTTACTGACTAAAACCCACCCGTGTTCCTTCCTTGGCCCTTTATGTTCCGGGTCAGCGGTACCCCTTTTGGATGATCCCGCTTTCCCGGCAGGCTTGGGCCCTAGTGGGCCCCCTCTTCGATGCTGACATCTCTTTGAGGCGCGCGTGGAACACGTACGCGCCGTCCAGCACGGGCCTGGTCCTGATCGGACGGTAAGCTACCCATTACTCACCGCCCGCAGGCCCGCGCCTACGGTGGCCGGGAGTCGTCACGCGGCTCCCGACGCCCGGAGCGTCCACCGCGGCGGCTTGGACGGGAGACTCTCCCTCTCCCGTCCCGCCACCTCCTTCGCTGGCATGACTGCTTCGCAGAAGGAGGCGACTGCCTCCCACTCCCCCTCGCCCCGGACCATGGCTTGAACCAGGGCCGGGCGTGAGAGGTCGCCGCCGCTGCCGATCGCATCTACGAGGACACGGCGGTGCTCCGCCCAAGCAGGGCAGGCCCCCACCGTATGCTCCACCGTGTCCTCGGGGCGATCATCGTAGTGGTGACACCCGGGCGTTTCCTCCCGCTTGATGATGTGCAGGAACCTCCCGAAACATCCGTGTCCGGTGAGGACCTGCGTCAGGCGGTAGGTGAGGACGCCGTGACGCCTCTCCAGCCACTCCTCAAAGAGGGGTCTTACCGCCGCTATCGTGGCGTGCCCTGCGCTGGGTTGCGACAGTCTCCGAGAGGTGTGTCATCCGAGAGGTGTGTCACCTACGTGGGACGTGATGGCGGAAACCAGCGCCGCATGTCGTGCGGTGTTCCGCAGGGTTCGGTCCTAGGGCCGCTCCTGTGGAACATCGGGTACGACTGGGTGCTGAGGGGCGAGCTCCAACCGGGCGTAGACCTGACGTGTTATGCAGATGACACGCTGGTCACTGCCCGGGGGAGCTCGCACAGGGAGGTAGCGTTGCTGGCCACGGCCGCGGTCTCACATGTTGTGGGCCGCATACGTCGCCTAGGCTTGGAGGTGGCCCTCAGCAAGTCGGAGGCCATGGTGTTTCATGGCCCCCGGCGGGCGCCGCGGTCCGGCTCACACATCGTGGTCGGGGGGGCTCGGATCGCTGTCGAGTCCACCATGAAGTATTTAGGATTGGTGCTCGACAGCCGGTGGAACTTCGAGCCTCACTTCCGACGGCTGGCGCCCAAGTTGCTGGGCGCGCCTGGCGCGCTCGCGACGCTGCTTCTCAATCTGGGGGGCCCGAGCGCCGTCTGTAGGCGGCTCTACGTGGCGGTCGTGCGATCCATGGCCCTGTATGGGGCCCCGGTGTGGGCCTCTGACCTGACGGCCGGCAGCATCGCTGTTTTGCGAAAGCCGCAGAGGGCGATGGCCGTCAGAGTCATCAGGGGGTATCGCACGATCTCCTACGAGGCGGCTTGCGTACTGGCCGGATCCCCGCCCTGGGACCTCGAGGCGAACGTACTCGCGTCGTTGTATCGGTGGCGCGAGGAAGCGAGGGCGCGGGACGAGGGACCGATGCAGCGACACATAGAGCTGCGTCTCAGCTTCGCGAGGTCCTGGTGGCGGAATGGCGGGACAGGCTTTCACGCCCTACCGCCGGCCTCGTCACCATCGAGGCGGTCCGGCCGGTGCGCACCGGGCGTCGGCGGAGGGCGGACAACGCCCTCTTCAAGCCCCCCTAAATGGGTCCAGGGGCGACGGACTCGGAGACGTCCATCGCCCCCCACACACCAGGACACGAGGTGGTGGCGCGTAGTGTTCCACGCGCGCCCCTCTTAGACGTCACGAGGGGAGTCAAACACCTCACTCCCCCCCCAGACCCGAAGAGGCCCGCAGTGGCGGGCTTTAGTCAGTAAGAGTCTGACAGAGCCCGCCGCCCGCCCCAGGGCGGTGGACATCCATGAGGATTTTCCACCCCGGAAACAAAAAAAAAAAAAAGGGTTGCGACAGTCGCTCTTTCCATGCCGCCATGAGATCGCGCCGGAGGTCCGTCCGCTCCGCCGCGATTTGCCGCGGAAGCGGGGTTTCCCCCCGGCGTAGTGCCTCCGCGCGCCACTCATACAGGCGCGCGAGGACTATCGCCTCCAGATCCCACGGCGGCAGTCCGGCAAGGAGGCTTGCCGTCTCGCCCGAGATCGTGCGGTAGCCCCGGATCAGCCTTACAGCTACCACCTTTTGGGGCGCGTTCAGATAGTGGGCGGCTCTCCGCCGCAGTGAACGTGCCCACACCGGGGCCCCATATGTAGCCATGGACCGTACGATCCCCGCGTAAAGCCTCCGGCAGGAGGCGTTTGGACCCCTCAGGTTGGGCAGGAGCCGCTTGAGGGCGGCCCCAGTCCGTTCCAGTTTGGG
Organism: Brachylomia viminalis; assembly: GCA_937001585.2. Taxonomy (NCBI): domain Eukaryota; kingdom Metazoa; phylum Arthropoda; class Insecta; order Lepidoptera; family Noctuidae; genus Brachylomia; species Brachylomia viminalis. Next base: position 21,997,200 of record OW443306.2, on the reverse strand, counting down.
GGCCAAACGTCGGAAGTGCTCCACGAAGTTCCACCGGCTATCGAGCTCGAGTCCTAACTACTTCATCGTGGACTCGACGCCGATGTGAACCCCTCCTATCGTTAGTTGGGATCCCGATGGTGGCCTGTTCCGGGGCCCATGGAAAGACATGGCCTCGGACTTGTGCAAAGCCACCTCGAGACCCAACTGCCGGATGCTCTCCACGACTATCGCAACCCCGCGTGTCATCGCGTCGGCCGCCGCCTGATGCGACCTCCCCTGCGCCAGGACCAGCGTGTCGTCAGCGTAGCACACCACGCTGACGCCATCAGGGAGGTCAACCCGCAGCACCCAGTCGTAACCGATGTCCCACAGGAGCGGCCCTAGAATCGATCCCTGTGGGACACCGTACGACATCTCGTGCCGGTTCCACTCCCCGTCGCGACCGGGGTAGATGACGGCTCTGTCCGTCAGATATGCGTCAAAACCACCTTCAAAGTTTTTATTGATTCTGGCTCCCACAATTTTTTCAGCAAAGGATTCAATGAGCTACCGATAAAATAAGTGCATAGATAACAATGATACATTAAAATAATTTCATTTTTTTTAAATCGTTTTGGTTTTCCCATACAAATCGCCAATTACATATGAGGAATCATATGGACCTAATAATATGTAAGTACATGTAAATAAAAAAATAAAGTTAAAATTAAAACCCATCTACGACAACTAAAAAGATGTAAACAAGACACACAAAATTTTTCGTAAATCTGGAGTCACGCGTAATTACTAATCATGTACCTATAATTAATATATAAATCATACCGATTACGTGTGACTCTGGTAATACCTACGAAAACAGAAACCGATGTTATTTTGTTACGATGTCTTGTTTATATACCTTTTTAGTTTTTTGACCACTGTCCTTGCACCTAGTAGGTAGTATAAGAGAGCGTCATGTCTTTGCAACGTTTCAATTTTCCGCTGGACAAACCACATGATTATAGAAACATTGTTGGGCATACATCACCAAGGACAACAATATTTACTGTAAACTGATACAGTTTGCATTGCTCTTGGGCTATGAGAAAGTCAAAAAGGCTTATAGCGTAGTTCCGGATAGATGGAAATGCTCGTGGAACAAGCTGGGCCCGTTCACAGCATACCTTGAAACCCCACCAAACTGGCAACCAGAGACGCTCTTTGTATCAGAGCCCGATATCTACGCTCTTCTTGCGCTCTCAAAAAAATTGCCAGCAAGAATAGTTTACGAGCTTTGTTTACGAAAAATTGCAGCCCACTATTAGAAAAACGGGCGCGAACGTTTCTCCGCAAATTAAGCAAAACCAAAATTACCGAATTGATTTCTATGATGAGAGAAAAAGATAATAGAGGCATCAGGAACAGGGTGTAAAGTTCAATCATACCTCCATAGAAAAGGGAGGATCCTCCGACCAGACGGGTGTCGTGTCTGGTGGGCAACTGCCCGACGATTGTTGTCGGGTATATATGTTAGTCGCGCGGTAAACTCTGCTTGCGCGGTGGAGGATTTGCGTGACGTCAGTATGACGCGCACCTCGCATGTAGCGATGTAGATACCGCTACACATAATCAAATGGCATTCTACCAATTTACAATGTAATAATGTAATATTATCTTACCTTTACTCATTTCCTTTTTTTTACTTTTATTCAAATATTCCGCAAAATGGCAAACAAAATAAACGTAAACAGCACAGCATGACGATTTGACTGATAATGTTTAAAAAGTATTTTTTAATGCCAACAAATTGTCGGCATTGCGATATTCTGTTTCTTTCTCGTAATCAAGGAATTTTTTAGGTAACCGGTATTAAAACGGTAACATAAATAGAGGTAACATATTTATCCTGCTTGGTTACCCAGATAGCGGTAACCTTAGTCGTAGAAGTAACCAAAATTCTTCGATACCTGTACCGTAATTTATAAAGGTTTTCGGTCCCTGCTACAGACAGACTAATTGCGTGCGTGTCTTATTTTGTAATTTAAAAAAAAAACTACTATCTTGTTGTTACTAGTTTTCGTAACTTTATTTTTAAAATGATGAACGGAACCCATTGTGATTTTATTTGTACTAGGAGATGCATAAGTTGCATAGAGATGATGTTTTGGGTTCAGTTTGACAAAATTATGTTACAAAATCCTTTTTCTTTCTAAGTTCTAATGGCAAACAATAGTGTTTTTATTTAAGCAATTAATTCCTGGTAGGATGCACGTAACGACTCGATTTTTATGATCAATTATTATTCAACGGTATACGAGCTGGCGTTTTTTCGAATCGTTTCGTTTTAATCCGATCTTTTCAAGCAAATTGATTAATTATTGAGGTGAATCAAATCTCCTGGATCGTATGTGTAAAAATGATTATGATAAGGGCGCATAATTTAGTTATACGAGTTCTTTGCCCAAAGTATTGTGCTGACAATAATAAACAGCGAATAGGTAGGTTTATCTACATTTCAAACAAGATCGATTACCTACATCATATGGCCGAAACTTAACTGGTCCGCATTGTTTAAATGTTAGCACTAAGCGAACATTGAAACATTTGTCAATAGCTGTATTTTAACAAATTATCTCACGGGGTCGTATTCTGTATTTGTGATATTGTTGTCATTGTGATTTCAACCGACGATTTTAGGTTTTTTTAATCAATTTTTTGAAGATCGATTCTTGAGCACGGTATTCGATCTGTGAATTGATAAAAAATCAATTTAAAGCAAAACATCGTTCATCCTTAAAAGGCTAGGCAAAATAAAAGGATAACCTTCGGAAATTTACACGAACATTGTTATTAAATTAGGTAGTTACTGTGTTGTAGGTACGATGGTAAGCTGGGGTGGTGGGCGGAATATTATTTAGATAATAATTATCAAAGTAATCTAATAAAAGAAAAACTACTTAAAAACAAACAAGTATGTAAATGATACGACCGTGACAATGCAAGCAGGTATCTAATTATTTCGTTAAATTTAGATACCTAGACAAATTAATTGTAGCATGTTCACAAACATAATCTAAGTTTAGGAAAAGTCAGTAAAATAATTTAGTTAACAAAAAATAAACATGCGGAACCCTTTATTCAGAAATACCAGGAGTAAGAAGTTTATTCATACTTACAAATAGTTCGCTGACACCGATCAGCTGACTTAGTGCTAGTGATGTGTTTATTTCAATTTGAAAAGTTTGGTTTCTGGTATCAATGTATTAAAAATTCTCATAATTTCCGAGCATGTAGTGATAGGATTCAAATCCCTTGCCATATCGTTTGTTATCATCCAAAGAACCCGTGCCTTCCGTATGTATATACCCTTTCTGTTACACGTTGTATAATAATTGCCTTGTTCTCCTAGCTACCTCTTTTTCACAGTTCTTTTTAGTAAAGGCGTATGTTAAAGGTTTATGATCTGTAAAGATTATTATTTGTCTCCCTTCTATTAAATTTTGAATATATTGTATTGACATATAAACAGCTAATAATTCACGATCATATGTGGAGTATTTCAGTTGGGAATCCGTGATCTTTTTGGAAAAATAACCTAATGGTTGCCATTCATTATTAACAAATTGTTGCAAAACCGCACCTATGCATGTGTTTGAGGCGTCAGTAAAAAGTGCTAACTCGCAATCGGGCAACGGATGCGCCAATGTTACAGCATGTTGTAACTGTCGCTTACATTCCAAGAATGCTTTGTCAGCTGACTCCTTCCACATAATTACAGTATTATCGCGTTTATTTGAACCATGTATAAATGAATTTAATATAGCTTGATTTTCTGCGGCTTTGGGTAAATGTGACCTATAAAAATTGATCATCCCTAAAAATCTACGTAGTTCTTCTACCGTTTTTGGTTTAGGAAAATTTTCAATAACCTTTACTTTGCTCTCTAATGGATGGATACCGTTTGTACTTACCTTGTAGCCTAAAAACTCTATTTCTTCCTTACCAAAATCGCATTTACTTAAATTTATAGTTATACCATATTTGTCAAATCTTTCAAATATTAATTTTAAATGTTCCCTATGTTCTTCTAAGCTATTACTTGCCAATATGACGTCATCTAAGTAAGAAAATAAAAAGTCAAATCCCTGTAAAACAATACAATTCATAAATCTTTGGAACGTTTGCGCAGCATTTCGCATGCCAAACATCATTCTAGTAAACTCAAACAATCCAAAAGGTGTAATAATCGCCGTTTTGGGAATGTCGTCTGGATGATTTAATATGCAATGGTAAGCTCTATTTATGTCTATCCGCGAAAATATCTTTTTTTTGCTAACAGGTAAGTAAAATCCCTTAGTCTCGGAATAGGGTATCTATCAGGAATAGTAACAGCGTTTAGTCTCCTATAATCACCTACTGGTCTTATCTCGCCTCCTTTTTTAGGTACTATGTGCAACGGACTAGCCCAAGGGCTTTTCGATGGCCTGCATATGCCCATCTCTTGCATTACCTGGAACTCCTCTTTAACCCTTCTATACCTATCTGGCGGCAATGGCCTCGCCCGCGCGTAAATTGGTGGACCAGTAGTTTCAATATGATGATAAACGGCATGAGTGGGTGTTTCCTTAAACGAAACTGGTTTTGTTATATTAGGAAATTCTTTCAACAAATTATAAAGCGGGTGTGTATCCATAATCGTACATATTGGTGCCTGCGAAGAATTAGTTATAGAACAAACAACATTCAAGTTAGTAACCCTGTCAACAAGTTTCTTATTTCTTAAATCTACTAATAAATTATGAAACTCTAAAAAATCAGCTCCTAAAATAGGTTGGCTTACGTCTGCAATTACAAATGTCCATCGATAACACCTTCTTAAATTTAAATTTAAATGTATTGTTATTACACCATAAGTTTTAATTTCGCTATTATTCGCGGCAAAAAGTTTATAATTCGAGCACTCACCGGACAGCTTCTGCTTACGTGTTACTGGTACCACCGAAATATTAGCGCCTGTGTCCACTAAAAATGTAATTCCAGTCTCCCTATCGAATACACTAAGACGGTGATTCTTGTTAGGTACGTGATCCACCGCCGATGTCCGTACCGCACTTAGTTTTCCGGTGAAGATGACCGAGATGGCGCTTTCCAGGCACACGGCTTTTCACAGGCTCGAGCTCGCTCACGAAAACGAAAGTGGTATCTGCACAACCAGTTTGGATGTTCTGGAGTCATGCGTGGTCTTGACGATGATCTGGAATGCGCTCTTCCTCGAAATCCTCCTCGTCCACGGCCATACCCTCGAAAACGGCTGCGTCGGTATTGTTGTCGCCTGTCCTTCACCTCCTCGCGCAGTGATGCAATTTCCAAACTCATTTTATGTATCTGAGTAACCAAATCACTGACTGGAAACTGGTTTTGACTACCGGAACTATGGACTTCGGCAATCTGTTCTCCCTTCATATTCTCCAATATTTTATCTGCCATGTTCGCGAGATTGTCCAGCGTCTGATCTTGACTCACGGTCAAAACAGCTCGTACTGCAGATGGTAACCTTGAGAGCCATAAACTATGGATGGTTTTATCAGAAACTTGGGTATTTCGGCCAAGTTCCTTCATGCGCCGTAGTAAGTGTGACGGTTTTTGTGAACCTAACTCCATTTCACTTACTAGTTTCTGGAACTGTCTGTCTGCACTTTCTTCATACACCTGCAAGAGCCGCTCCTTTATAGCATCGTAGTTGTTGTTTTCAGGTGGTGAAAAACAAATATCACTGATTTGTTGCAGTGTTTCGCATCCTAATTTGGTGATAACAAGGTCGTATTTCGCTGCGTCTCCTAACTTTTGCGGGCGTACTATGGTTTCTAGTTGGAAAAACCACAGTCTCGGCATTGCAGTCCAAAACTCTGGTATGCGAGAGCTGACGCTGATTGCTGCTAATTCACCTTGTCCTTCCTCCATCTTACATGTAACATCTCGATCTGAGTCGCGTTTTTCTATCGTCGGCGTCGGTTCCGTAGCTGGGGCTGCGACTTGTTTTCCCGATATAGGAAACATGGCGAGTTGATATCTTCTCACGGCACGTATCGTATCAGGCAGGAATCACGTCGGGGTCACCAATGTAATGTAGCGTGTATGTATGTCTATGTCGTGAGTGATTAGAAAACAAGGGGCACAAGTGAAACACTCGGACGTTAGATATCAACTGGTTTTATTAACTGAGTTGTATTACAACGCAAACACTCACACCTTGCGGTGTCATCATTCTCACACTTTCATAGTACGTGTCGCCACAAGTTTGACAGTATTTCAGAATACTCTACTTTCAAAGAACAGATTCGCCCCGTTGCGTATACGGTAGGCAGTGTCGTACGAATATGTCGCTGTGTGCATGCGTTACAGTTACAGCGCAGTTACAGGGCGGTATCACACGGACCCTACACATGCCGATTTCCGAAAAATACAAAATTTTAAAATTAATACCTACTTATTTTATTATTGATTCGTGTCGAGAATCATTAGCATAGTTACCTCCTCGAATTTGACGAGGATGCAAAACAACACCTTGTATAATAATATGAGTAATTTGAAATGTTATATTTTTTTAAATATATCTTACATCTTATTGCATCTCTTTGGATAGCTGACAAGTTGTACATATTTTCGGAATGTTCTGTCGACAAAGCATGTTTTTTGCAGAAATCAACCATGTTAGTCAAATAACCTACTCAAAATAAAAATAAATGTTAAAGGTAATTGTCATTTTATGGTTGATTATTATTATGTAGTGAAGTAGACGCAGACAATATTAAATAAAATAAACAGTAGTTTTTTTTTTCAATGTTGTTTAGCGCCAAAAAAATATAAAATGTCAAATTACTCGGAAATGGTTGACATTTGCATAGTGGTCATGAGCAATCATTTGGTTGCATGACCTCCCCTATATCCCCTTAATGGATTGCCGACATATTACCAATAACCCTGTATATTGTTCCTTTTATTTTACTGTTTATTTCAAATTCTAAGCACCCGCCACTTCTTCCCGCAGTTAAAGCACTAGAAAGTGGTGTTGGGCGGCCGTTTTGGGGGACAGTTTTATGTAATTTTGACGTTCAAAAAGAGTGATTCATAGACTGATTTGAATAAATTACTTTAATTTTTAGATAAGAAAGTAAATACAATCTTGACACATAACGTATTTATAAGTGAAAATAATACACGTGAATTTGATACGATTTTCTCTAGTAAGAAGCGCACATACATACAAGTGAATATATAGAGAGAGGCTGCGTTTTATAAAGAGTAAGGATTCTGAAAACTATGAGGAAATATTTGCTCAGCAAAAGGACTATCAAGGTAGAAAAAAAGAGGGTGTGTGCTTACGATAGATGAGAGATAGATGTGAAAACTTATGACTGAACAAGTATACGCGATTCAGCTTCAACGACTACCTGGAGCCGAGTATACCCGATTCAGCGGCACCGACCCGAGCGTGACGGTTCAGTTTCGGTCACTGTGTAGAAAAAGCGTAAATTGCTCCTAAAGAAGTTTTCACTTCAAAAAAGGATTCAAAGGAAAGACACCATAATCAATGCCAATAATATTATCTCCACTGTATACAAGAATTGTAACAATTTAAACTTAAACATTTCTCCTGATCACAAATTTAATATTTCAATACAAAACTTCCTTCACAATCAATTTCATTTGAAACAATAACTCCAAATACCTATCAATTATGAAACGCATAACTGAATTTCATTAACCAAGATTTCCAAATTCAAAAGTTGTCCAGGTTCTAATTTTGAAAAAGGTTCTGTTCTATATTCAAACTGGATACGCCATTTTAATTGACGGCGATTCATTTTGGCGGGAGAGACCATTATTTTAGACCAATTGAATTATTAATTCGTTTGGGAATGGGCTCGCCATGATGATAATGGTTGGTTTCGCGGTTTGAAGCTTTCCCTGTGATGGTGACTGATTGCTGCTTTGTCACTTTTTTGTTTAAGTAAGAAATCTTTGTAATTATTTCAGCTTGGTTCCTGTATTTATATTTTTATGAAATTGTTTGCTTTATAATTTGGAATAAGAAAATAAAAGGTATGGACATGAATTAAGTACTTAATAGATGACAGGCTTAGGTTGTTTCTTTATAGTAAAACCAGCTAGGATATCCATATTTCCATGCTATAAATGTGTATATTTAATTTATTTATTTTAATACTTATTAGATAAATTTTAAATATTTTTATAAAAGACATTAAAAAAAAACATTAAAGAATATAAAAAAAAAAATAGTCCGCCGGTATCGGGAGCAGGGTCCAAGCTACCGGTGGTTAGGCCTCCAGAGACTGAACATCCTCACGATACGAGCCGTATCGAGGAGTACTGCCTTCTGAATCAGGCCCTTGATCCAACCAACTAACGAGAGCTTCGAGAGATGTTGATCGAGGCTTTCGGCCTTCAGGCCATTGGCCGATACGACAATCGGCACAATGACAGCCGAGCTCACATTCCACATGTCAACAACCTCGTGTGTTAAGTCGAGATATTTAATTGGTTTCTCTTTCTCAGCTTTCACTTGGTTTTCGTCATGTGGAATGGTAACATAGATAATCATTATGCGGCGCGCTAATCGATCTATCACCAGTATATCAGGTTTATTGGCGACAATAGTCCTGTCAGTAATGAATGATAGACCGATCCCAGTACAAAGTGACATGGTCATTTTCGAGAACTGGGTCGGGCCCATACTTGTAATACGGTAGCTCAGTATTCACAAGATTATATTTTAAAGTGAGTTGCTGGTGAATAATCCTGGCTACTTGGTTATGCCTGTGCAAGTACTCGCCGTTAGTCAGACGAGAACAACCAGAGATAATGTCTGATGGACTGTCCTGTACGGTGGCATGCCCGACACACGTCAACAGTCCCGTCTTTCATAATATGTTTCCGGTATTTATTCGTCAAGATAACTTCATCCATAATTGCACAGACGAAACCTTCAGTTTCCCCGACAATCATTTGGCCATATCTAAACCATAATCACACATGAAAACTTCCAGTTTAGATGTGTGATTATGGTTTAGATATGGCCGAAAAATTAAAAAAAGAATATGCCCGAGAAAGTTTGACTATTTCTCTTAGGAGTGTTCTAAATAAATATCTAATTTTTTCTTGTATTTGAGTGTGAGACTCTTCAAACACTCAAATACAAGACAAAATGTGATAGCCCTCTTAAGCCCCACTACGGCGGTGACGTTATTATTATTATTATGTAATTAAGAAACTATTGTTTTTTTTATTAATATTGGGTATGAATAGAATAGAATAAAGAATATTTTTATTTGCATTCAAACAAGGTAAATCGTGCTCTGTGGTACTTTGTAAATTGGGTGACATTCAATCATAGTCAGATTAAGGATTAAGGAGTAGTCAGTGGATTAAGCATTGAGATAGGAAAAAAGGTAACTATAACTACTTTATCAAACCTATTTGTCATTTCATCAAAAATATGAAACCTTCAAGACAAAATTAAGAAAAAACACCAAAAACTGTCACTCCAATGTCAGATGTAACATGAAAAAAAACATGGAAAAATACAAAAAAAATATATAAAACTATAAAATAAGAGTCCGTCCCATTTAAAAACACAACCAACACAGATATTTTACCTATGCGACCTGCAATTATTTAAATTGATCCGTTTAACTAAAATGGGAAAGCCGCCATTCATGTATACAGATTCGGAAACTGAGGACACTAATTCTTGCAGTTCTATTGACAATAAGAAGAAAAAGAAATTTTCGTGAGTATTATATTATTCTTTCTTGAACGTTTAATAATTATTTTACCTTATGTCGTATCCGTACCTCATTCATACTTCTGTCAATATGCATTTTTCTTCCATAATTACTTCTTTAGTCGTCATCACAGTCGTCATCACCCGCTATTGTAAATTCATTGTCTTGACCCAAAATAATTTCAGAAAAGAATATATTTTTTAATTTTGGTTTGCGTCATATAAAGGCACAAGGAACAGGGTGTAAAGTTCGCTCATACCTCCATAGAAAAGGGAGCATCCTCCGACCAGACGGGTGTCGTGTCTGGTAGGCAACTGCCCGATGATTGATGCCGGGACGTTGTATATGCTAGTTGCGCGGTAAACTCTGCTTGCGATTTTGCGTAAAGTCAGTGTGATTCGTAGTTCGCATGTTTCATGATTTTCATACATGGACGAACAAAAAAAGTCGGGCGGAACTCCGTTAAGACAAAACTGAGTCCCGTTTATGTGTGCATATATATATAATTTATAATGTGTGAGTGTTGCCGTTGCGCGTGTAATTGACGACTGTCGCCACGTCTGCCGACTAATGTCTGATAGTGTGCGTAAAGCGAGCTGGTCGACTTGATTGAATTTCTTTTTTCTTAGCGAGAATCTGTCGCAACTTTTTTTGTTCGTCCATGTTCCTATGTAAGTGTTTTAGAGCGTTGTCAATCAGTAATTTAATTGTTAACACTAAGTTGTGATTTCTCGTTCTTTCTTTGTATGATAAGAGGCCTTTTTTTTGAGGTTGGTAAATCATCAAATAACTTCTCCCGCTCTGGGCGGAGCGGGAGGGCGTGTCAGTCTCTTACTGACTAAAACCCACCCGTGTTTCTTAAGTTGCCTGTGCCAGGGGCCACGGTAATCCTTTTGGACATTCCCGCAACCCCGGCAGGCATCGGCCCTAGCGGACCCCGTCATTGTTGCTGACATCTCTTAAAGACGCGCGTGGAACACAACGCGCCATCGACCCGGGCATGGTTCTTATCGGACGGCGAGCTACCCATTGCTCGCCGTCCGCAAGCCCACGCCTAGGGTGGCCGGGAATCAGCCTGGGATTCCCGATACCCAGGGCGTCTCCTGCGGCGGCTAGGGGCGTGAGGGCGCAAATTTTGCCTCTCCCTCATGCGTTCCGCCTCCTCCTTCGCGAGCATTACTGCGTCGCAGAAGGAGGTGACGGCTTCCCATGCCCTCTCACTCCGTACCATGGCCTGGACCAGGGCTGAACGCGAGAGATCGCCACCGCCAATCGCCTGCACGAGGACACGGCGGTACTCCACCCAAGCCGGGTAGACCTTCACCGTATGCTCCACCGTGTTCCCCGGGCGATCCACACAATGGTGACACCTGGGCGTATCCTCCCGCCTTATCCGGAACAGGAACCTCCCGAAACAACCGTGTCCGGTGAGGACCTGCGTCAGGCAGAAGGTGAGGACGCCGTGGCGCCTCTCTAGCCACTCCTCAAAGAGGGGACTTATCGCCGCAATTGTCGCGTGCCCAATGATAAGAGGCCAGTGCTCTCTCAGGTTTGACAAATTGCTGTCTGATAGAATATAAGATAAAATAAAAAATATAATTTATTTATTTCAGACTACTGTTTATTTGTCCGTTACTGTATGTATGATAAAAGCCTTAAAACATGTTAGTATAGAAAGCAGCATGTAGAGATCGAGAATATATAGAGAATCCGCAAGAACAGTCGACGTGTCAACACTTGGAAGAGGCCCACGTCCAGCAGTGGGCGGCATCTTGCAGCTGAAACGGTGACAAAGATGATGATTTTCACTGTATTTTAAAGTTTTGCTTCCAGCATCCTCAAATATACAAACGGAAATGTGAGGAAGAAGAAATGCAAGATTCACAGTAAGTCGGAGCCAGATGACTCCGACTACCGTAGCAGGAGTCGAAGTAACCAGAGAGTGAGATACAAACTGCCTGGCATTCTGAAGAAAACTAACAACGACAGTAACAGAGAAAGTGAGTGCTTTTTACCCGACCGCCCCAGAAGCAGGGTAATGTTTCTTGAGTGTATGTATAATTATACTTACCTATGTATATTTCTTTGGCACACCCTATAGCCTAAAAACATATCACTTTTTAAGCAGTCGGATGTAGTTGGTGGAATCAAATCTAATCATCATCGTTCTCCTACAAAATCAGCTTATAATGTTCCCACTGCTAAGACACAGGCCTCCTCTGTCCCAGCACCAACTCGCACTGGGTCCGTGTGGTGGTCCATAATCCATTCCTACTCGGGCACAGTACGGGTCGGTAGATGTCACGTCTTAAAATGTTTGGTTCTAGGACGTGCCTGTTTCCTCGCGATATTTTCCTTCACCGTTTTAAGAGCGGTGGTGGTGAAATTAAATACAGAAAGTAAAGTGCCTGTCTGGGTTCGAACTCACGAATTACAACTCGTAAGTCGGGGCCGATACCAGTGGGCCCCCACTGCTCTCTCATTCTCCTGCCCATATCCCATATTATTTGTGGTCGGCGCAACATAAATTAAATTAAAATACATGTATTTCTAACAGCGCAACAACAACCTTGAGAATAACAATATAGATGTATGTAGAAAATACAGAATACAAAACAAAATAAAATAAAAATACGATCTTATGTCGTGCGTGGATATATGGATGTTAGAGAGTAATTCACACTGACCTCCGTACTAGTAAAAACTGTATCACGGTAGGCCAGTCTTCCTCGTTCTCCAATAATCACACACTTTATAGTGAACATAATATTTGGAGACTTAAAGCAGTGTTCGGTATTAATTAATACATTAGTATCGTTACTACCAATCGTAAGGTGGGTAAAACAATTTTTTTTAAGTAGGTATATGCAAAATATTTAGACAAAAAATTGTGTGAAGGAAGTTGTTGTGTTGATGTAATTGGTGTATGTGACTGAATGTGTGTGAATACGAGACATGTCTGTGTCTTCCATACGTTTCTATTAGTTGTCATCTCAGTAGTCACCAGTATTAGTGGCATCAAATCTAATATTGAACTTAAATAACTGCCACTAACTGCATCAGACTGCTTGAAATGGGATCAAGTTTTGAAATTTTTCGTTGACTTCGCAGTCGGTTTTTTTGATATTGTAATTTTTTTTAAAGGTAAACCATGTCTGCTGATATCTCTCACAATTAGGGCAGACTAGCTTTTGAAACAATATTTTACAGTTTACGTCATCTACAGCTAAAGAGTGTGTCAAGAATTTTTTTTTTTATTTTTTTTTTTAAAGCGTTGCCCCACACTAGGAATTTCTCCTGTATCGTGGGTGCGTTTACAAACATTTAAACTCACATACACAAACAGCCAGACCCGGAACAACTACTTGCAGGTCATAAAAATACTTGTTCAGTGCGGGAATCGAACCCGCGACACGCTGCGCAGCAGTCAATCGCTTAACCACTGCGCCAACCGTGTCGTCATATTCTAGAAGATGAAAAAATTCTAGAAGATGGTAACATTTTTTTGATCAGTTTAAGCTTTTCGAACTACTCTGCATGTAGTCATCCTCAGCCTATAGCAGTCCACAGCTGGGGGTCTACAAGCATGAAGTCCATAGTTTCGGCTGAAGTAACGGGCGATTACCACTCCGTATCACTTACGGACTTTAGATTTATTTTATTTATTTATTGAGGATCTCCAACAAAAGATGTACACAATACAACATGACACATAAATAAAGAGTTACATCAGGTAATAAGTAAGTGTACTCCTTCACTTATAGGAGACCACAACATGCACAAAGTTAAACAACAAAACACAAAACGTAAACAAAAAAAAAAATACAAGAAGATAAAACCTTTAGATATTGGTACTCAAACTGAATCTATTAAGAGTTTCTTATATTTAGACAGAGACTCGCAGATGTCTAAATTCGTAGTTTTAGATAACACATTGTATTGCCTACAAAGTCTTGGCACAGCGGCGTAATGACCGAGGTTAGTTTTTAAGCCATGGATGTAAAATAAGTCAAAAGTGTTAGGCCTGGGAATTCGCGTCAGAATTTTAATATCTAATGAGCTCAAGAGTTCACTGCAATCTATGGTTCCACTAAATATTTTATGGAGGATGATGCAATCCAGTTTCTTCCTACGACTGGTTAGTGTCTCCATGTGATAGTGCTGATTTGTTTGGGTTCCGAAGTTAGAATGAATGACGATACGATTTGACAGTCGTCCCTATGCATGACGTGTTTTTGCCTGTCTGAAAGTTTGAATTCAACTCTTGTTTTCACGGATCAACTACTTTCAGACGGGCTCTTATGTTCGTTGATGGATTTAGAGAGTAGACTCTCCTGTACGCCACCAAACTCGTTCCTCCTACTCTCATCATCTGGATCCTGCTACAAGCCACCCTGCGAAAATAGTTGCTTCGCCTAGCCCGAGGACGAGTTTTGAGTTACTTTTGTGAATTCCTTTGGATCTTACACAAAGCACGGAAAGGCTGCGCACGCCGGTAGCGTCTAAAAACGGCATTGGGTACTACTATAATTCATAGCTCCGAAAGTGTGTTGAGCGCATTATTTTTGCACGGGCCGCCCGTAAAAGCCGTCAGTTTCTATACGTCATTTGTGTCGTACTGCGAGTATCCAGTGACACATTAAGTCTGTATGGAAAGTATTGACAATACCACCTCTAGCAGTGGTAGGCATCTCCGTGATTTGTGGGATCCTCCGATGATATAGTTTTAGATGCAGAGTTCTTTCCACGACTTGTAGTATACCCATCTCGCTTACTCTTCCAGCATCTGAAGAAGACGAGGACAGCGAACCGTACAAGCCTCGGTACCAGGACAGGTACCTGGTGGGTCGGGTGCCGCGGCCGCCGGGGGCCAAGCCCGGCAGGGGGGGCGGAGTTGCCATCATCGTCAGGAAGAACGTTAGCGTGAGTGTTGTGTTGCTAAGCTTTTAACATGTAAATTTAGATACAATATTCTAGACTGTAATGAATGCTTACTGTACTGACTAGAATATAATTGACGCTGTGATAAAAGGGTTTAAACAATAGATTTGATCAAAATCAGGAATTTCAGCCACCTTCCAAAAAAAAAAATAACCAGTGCATAAATTGGAGACTGTGCCCAAGAACTCCACGACCTCATTCCACCGGTCTTCTTCCATCGATCATCTAGACGCACTGCAAGTTACTATCCTTACTTAGTTGCTATTCCACCAATTCGCACTAAACGTTTCCAAATGTCTTTAAAGTTTACGTTAAAATGGAACTCTCTTCCTGCTTCTGTGTTTCCGAAACGCATACAACCCTAATCTCTTCAAAGTGAGAGTGAACAGGCTTCTTCAGGGTAAGCTCACTCCACCGTCGCGGTCGACTCAGTCTCTGTCACCACTGACCTAGACTAGAGTCAAGAGCAAACCCATTTTAAATAAATCAAAGAAAATATGTACCGTATGTTTTGAAAGTTTTTGACGGATGTAAAAAAAGAAAATGTCGTTCGCGTTTTGACAGCGTAGGTACTCGTACCTATTGCACTTTTCTATGACAAAACACATTTTTTTTTGTATGTGACGAAAATTTTCTACGCTAGGGGTCTAGAATCATATGCTGAAGTTATGTTGTTCAGTTTCATAGTTACAGTTTGTGCACAGGTTCAATTATTTTCCCTATAACTTAATAAGTAGCTTAGTGATTCGCTTCTGCGCTGCATGCCAGGTCACCTTCCAGTTCCTTGTCGGGACTTTACTAACTTCCGTATGGCCTAATAGCTCCAGATTCATTATTTCATAATCTGATTCATGATTCGTTTATTGTAGTTAAAAAGTCCTGGCATTTTATTGCCAGATAATTGTTCTAGTGCTGGTCCATGATTCTAATAAGTGTCAAGTAACTTAGTTTTCTGCGGATAACCCTGCAGCGGTATCTACATCGCCACATGCGTACTACGTCACACTGACGTCACGCAAAAATCCTGCATCGCGCAAGTAGAGTTTACCGCGCAACTAGCTTATATACAACGTCCCGACATCAATCGTCGGGCAGTTGCCCACCAGACATGACACCCGTCTGGTCGGAGGATCCTCCCTTTTCTATGGAGGTATCAGTGAACTTTACACCCTGTTCCTCGTACCTCTGTAACCCATACAAATGCTGATAGACATTGATATAAAGTAGCGTAGACCAGATACGGTACGCTATAATTTCGCAATCACTAAACCAGGGCTTGGGGCTCGGTGCACAACTACTTGTAACGAAACTCACACATGTTGTGACCACAGTTGCATACTTACAGTGACCGATAGACAAGGACAGAAGAGAGGACCCGACACAGATATGCGAGCGCAACTGCGTTTTCCGCCGAATGTTTACGATTATGAATGACATTGAGGTGGTGCACGTTAGCGAAAGTCGCGTGATGTGTCGCATCGTGTCTCTCACGCTGTTTTGTATATTATCTATCTCTCTCTCATAAAAATTACGAAGCTAGCAATAAATATAATAAAACTAACATTTTGACTGTAGTTACGAGGGAAAAGTAATCCCGTGTGTTTTATTTTAGTTTCTTGAGCGATTAGAACACTTATATAACATACACATCGAGGCATTTTGATGCATATTTATAAGTATACAAAGAAATAAATTATTGAGCTGTATCGACATGCGCTGTTTAGACGATATCCGGGTGTGACTGAGTGCAATCGTGTCGACTGTCTATGAACGTAATTCAGAAGGACCGCGCGCTGTGTTCATGTGCCGTATGGCCGTATCTACCGCCAGTTTATATCAATACTGATAGATAAGTTTTTTCTGACAGGACAAAATTAAATAAAATGTTCCTCAAACAGTTCTTAAATTCTATTTAAAACAAGGCGAAGTTTCTGGAACTAGATCGTATTGTGACGCACCACCCACAGTCGCTTTGCCTCAAGGCATACACTGCGCAAGACTGCGCAAGTAGGTACACGAGGCAGACTTATAGACAAAGCTAATATCGTATTCAATACGACGGAATTTTAGAACATACTTCAATTGAAAGCTTTGGTTGGAAATGTTAACAGATCTTCTCCATTTCTGTCAGCAAGCGTAAAACGGCCCTAAGGTTTTGTCTTATTTCACAAGTTGAAATCGTCATCTTTTTAGGTAGGTAGGTAGGTACGCTTGGAGAGTTCGTTGCACAATCGCAGTCAGGCTTGATACCAACCTTGTTGATGGACTCATCTTTCACCATGGCTTGAACTATTCTTGTAAACTTCATTCTGATAATAATACGACATGATTCCAGGAAAATTATATAATATTTAAGGAGTCAAATTATTTATGCCATTTGACAATAATTGTCAAATTGAGTCATATAGATGCAAAGGTGGCAACATCCAGATAAACCAAAATGGCCACTATTGGATATTGCTGTTTTTGCTGCCTGCAAGCCTATAATTTCAACGGTTATTTTAAATAAGATGTTGCTGTTTTTGCTACAAACTTATAAAGTCAAATAATGAAACTGATTTGACATTGACAGACTGCATTCAAAGTTGCTATCATTGAAAAATATAATATTGCTGCCTTTGCATCTATAGGGTTCATTATAACCCCGTTTATCATACTGATTGGAGATGGGCGGAGATAGGTAGATAAGTTGCGGCGAACAAAGACTAAATGCAGAAAAGGTCATGCATACATACCTATCATTGTACGAAACTGCACGTCTCATTTTTAAAACCTCGTGAAGAGTCTGAAAGTTTACTTTCATTTTATTCCCTCGCGTAAACAATGATACCTTAAAATACAGAAAAGTCTAAGAATATTTTTAAATCTACCTGTATCACGATGTACACTCATCCTTACACAGTTTAGAGGTGTGAACTACGTTCTCCCCGCTAAAATGGTCGTCTGGAGACTTAACTACGTGATACGTGGTGACCGGGGGCACCTCTAGTGGTATCCTCATATAATTCACCTTTTATTTTAAGGGATAACTATTAATGTTTGTAAGATTCAATATAGAATTGAATAGAATTGGTTTTTGCTTGTTATGGAATTAGGATTTACAATGCAACATTAAAGTTGGCTGGTATTTATTAACAGCGTTAGATAAACGTTATTAGGTTTAAATATCTACATTACTTGACTGCGGCGATTCCCAAAAGGAGGGTAATGTTTTTCACCGGTGGTTATAGTATCAAAAGCAGGGATGTACTAAATTACCACTATCAATGAACCGTGATAGATAAGCTCCGTCAACTTGACCCTCACTTGATCCTGATTGGTGCTAAGCACGCAGCTAAGCGTAATAATTTAAAGTTTCTGTATGAAGTAACTTAGCTACAAGGGTTTACAACAGCGTTATCTATATACATATAATAAAATAGTAAAACTGGAACGTCTCCAATCGTCTCGCTCATCCCGTTGTTTTCCCGTCCCCGGGCCTTAGAATTCTACTTCAGACGTTTCAGATCTTCGATTTTGACGACCCCGTTGTCGCTGGCATAAGCAACAGGATCCGCGTACGAAGTCGCTGGCAGAAGCTAGTTTATAAATACGATGATTAAAGTTAACGAGATGGTTAAACGCCAACAATGTTTAGTTAAACAGTCGTTAAACATTACTTAACTTTAAGCAGCCTTTATAAATAAAGGGGTAGGTAAATGTTTAGTGGAAGAAATCTTTTTAAGAGACGAGTTACAAGCAAATCGAATATAAAAAAATAAGTTAATGTGCTAGTTGACGCATATGATAAAGTTGTTTCTAAGTTAGGCGTAAAAATTTCCCGGGTGTCACCATTGCGTGGATCGCCCGGAGGACACGGTGGAGCATACGGTGGAGGTCTGCCCGGCTTGGGCGGAGCACTGCCGTGTCCTCGTGGAGGCGATTGGCGGTGGCAATCTCTCGCGTCCGGCCTTGGTCCAGGCCATGGTACGGAGCGAGAGGGCTTGGGAAGCCAACACCTCCTTCTGCGAAGCAGTAATGTTCGCGAAGGAGGAGGCGGAACGCGTGAGGGAGAGGCAAAATTTGCGCCCTCACGCCCCTAGCCACCGCAGGAGACGCCCTGGGCGTCGGGAATCGCAGGCCGATTCCCGGCCACCGTAGGCGTGGGCTTGCGAACGGCGAGCAATGGGCAGCTCGCCGATCGATAAGGACCAGGCCCGGATCGACGGCGCGTTGTGTTCCACGCGCGCCTCAAATGGATGTCAGCACCAATGACGGGGTTTGCTAGGACCGATGCCTGCTAGGGTTGCGGAAAAGTCCGAGAGGGATACCGTGGCCCCTGGCACAGGTAACTGAAGGAACACGGGTGGGTTTTAGTCAGTAAGAGTCTGACACGCCCTCCTGCTCTGCCCAGAGCGGGAGAAGTTATTTGATGATATCCCATCCTCAAAAAAAAAAAAGGCGTAAAAAATTAAAATGTGCCAAATGTGTGGCTGTGCCGCCATCTAGCGAGAAAGTGGCTGGGAGGAGTACTTATATTATTGCATTCACATTTTGCCAGTCATGTTAGGTCCTATGTAATAGGGGGCGAGCCTATTACTATTGGCAATGGACACAAATGCAGACGCTGGGAAGAAGTTCCCGATGGAAAAACTCAATAACACTGTATTACTTACAAATACTTACTCACAAGAGCTACGTATTCTCGAACGGGATTTTCTCAAAATTACCACCGAAACAAAAAAAAAGTACAAATTAAGCCATTCCAAAAAGGTTAAACCGTGAAGGATCTACACCTCCGACCTCCGTAGTCTCTTATCTACTGAGCTAACGAGTCGACAGATGTATGAATTCAAAATTCTTAACGACATTTTCATTCATCGTAAGTTTTAGTGATGTCTTATGGAAAAAAAAAAAAAATTTAAAGTCGTATTTGAATTTCCTCTGACCTTAATTTTAATAATTTTAATACTTAGGTTCCTCCCCTAATAACATTCCAACAATTCAGCGTAGTTATGTCCCAAAAAAGTAACATGATTTAATATTAACTACTAAAACTAATCTCGGTTATTACGCCGCGCCGTTTGTGCCAAGACTTTGTAGGCAATAATAAATTATAACATGTTGGCTAAAAGTTCGAATTTAGACTTCTGTTTAAGTTCGAATTTTAAGAAATGTTTAACAGATTTAATTTGGCTTATGTATCTCTTAATGTTTTTTTTTCTTTTCTTTCATTTGATGTCCTTTTAAAATGTATTAACTTTTTCCAAAACTATTTTTGATATTTGAACTTTGTTAGCTTAGTTGTTAACATTATTGTGCATGTTGTGGTCTCATATAAGTGAAGGAATACACCTACTTAATACTGGAAATTGCCCTCTGTTTATTTGTAATGTATTGTGCATACCTGGAAACATTAATGCTCATTAAATCCAATTCACATTTATTTTAGCGTTTGTCTGATGCTGTCCCTGGGAATAGACGTGATAATTTCAAACTCTGTGTTCACGGCGCTAAAACAACTCTTATGCGTATGCTTATTGAATTGTAATTATACCTAATCTTTAATGAATGATGAAGAAATTTAATTTTGATGAAAATTATCACGGTTTATGCACCATTTCTCCTGCCAATTTGTACGCCACGTTATGCGGCTGAACATGTTAGAACTTTCTGTATCCCATTACTAATTAATGTATCATGTACACCATGTTTAAACAAATAAAATTTACATCATAAATAAATAAATATTAAAATAAGAATTGACTCGTGAAGGATTTGCACCTCCGTCCTCCGTGGTCCACCCGCTCCCTAGAAATGAACACGGAATACGGTGAGCGGGTACCAACCGGCGCTCTTCACTACTGAGCTAACGAGTCTAGTGGATGCTAGGGCCAAATTACGATACATATTGCGCGGCTCAAAAAAGTAAAATAGAACAAAAAATATAAAAGTTATGGGTGCAGGATTTGAACCTGATGTTATAGAGTCGGAAGGACCAACCAGCGCTCTTCGCTACTTAGCTAACGAGACTAATAGATGCCAGGGCCAAATTACGAAACACGACAAGAAATCTTAAGAAAAATAGAGCAAAAAGTATAAAATGATATTGTGAGATTAGAGCCTGAATTTGGAAGGGATCTGTGACATCTGCGCCCCTTAACTATTTAGCTAACACGACTAATAGAAAATTAAACCAAATACGGATACACTTTGCGAATATCTTAAATAGCAAGAACTAACAAAAAGCATAGAGGGGTTTGTGGCTAAGGAATAACAGCCGCATGGGGCGATCGAACAGGTTAAGCTATGCTTGCCGCGGGTGGTCCGTGGATGGGTGTCCATCTTTACATACCAAGACCACTCCGTGCCTCGGAAAGCACGTTAAGCTGTTAGTCCCGGCTGTCGTTTGTGGATCTTTGACAGTCGTTAAGGGTAGTCAGTCAGAAGCCCGAAAGTCTGACAACCAGTCTTACCAAGGGGTATCGTATTACCCAGTAGCTTTGTTTTGGCGGTCAGATAGGCAGTCGCTCCATGTAAAATACTGGTATTCTGCTGCATGCGGTTAGACTGGAAGCCGACCCCAACATGGTAACCTTTTCCCAAAAGGTTAGGCAGATTGATCGAACAAAAAAACTTTTTTACAAAAAAAAACTATTTAAAAAAAAACTATAACCTATTTAAAAAAAAAAAAAAAACTTTTTTAAGTCGGTTAAAAAGTATAAAAGTTATGACACGGGATTCGATTCCGATATTACACAAGAAGGGCTTACGGCTCTTAAAATACTGAGCTATTGAGCACTGTGAATAGTGTCCAAATTACGATACACTTCATTGTGTGACTCTAAAATGTCAAATAGAACAAAAACTATAAGTTGTGATGCGGGATTAGAAGCCGTGGATATTGAAATTTAGGGTAGCGCTAGTCGGCAATCAGCTAACCGTTTATAGTGAATATGGATGAAATTAGGCCAGTATATTCAGGGGAATTTACATGGTGATACTTTAAAGAGGTTTGTTTTCAACTATAATGCAATTTATATGTCATTTAGTATTTTTTCTGTCAATAGGATATTTTCGCTCGTAAGTCTATGTATGGGCAGGTAATGTATTTCGCACTGTAATCGATATTTTGCACACTAGCTTTGACTAATCCTTCGGGGATGGACGTGACCTTTATCTTCTTATTTTCAAAATGACGATAATGCAGTTGGCTTTCGGTGATATAGTATTATACCGTGCTGAAGCCCCTTTCTTTTCATACTTTTTAATAGTTTTAAGGTATTGTTCGTTCTATGCCAATAGACTAACTTTCTTTCTTTCTACAGTGTGTTCCAGGTCAGCAAAGCTCAACGACTGGTTCCAAGAGTAGCAAAAAAGAATCATGGCATCGGCGGCTGTCAAGGAAACGGTCTTATTAGGTAAGTGAATACCTTAAGGGCCATCGCACACTAGAGACACGACAGTCGTTAGTCAGACTTGTTGCCGTGCAGTTGTTGTATGCATTGGACAGCTTTGACTATGAGACGTTTTGTTTCAAATGTGCGCGTTTAGTACTTTTTATTATACCATAGTCTGTCTTGAGACTGTCGTGACTATAGTCTGCTCTCAGCTTAAATGTCTGCATTGTTATTCTGTAAAAATCTCACCGAAATTAAAGTTATTTTCCACTTTGTAGTGCGCTGTGGGCTAGATTATTACTTTTGTTATTTTCGTTTTTCTGTTTGTGTTATTGCATACTGTTGCTGTTTGTTGTTCATATTAATAAAAAGTCTTACCCTCAAATGTCAAATCGAGCGTTTATACCTTATGAGTGGCAACGTCGCAATTTAGTGTCATATTTCGTGGTTTTCAATTTTTATCATTTAATCGGAGCTATATTTTAAAAATCTGTTTAATTAACGTTTTAGAATTACGTGAAAGTGTTTAAAAAGTAAGTAACCGTAATGCTTACAGTTATTTTACAATGAAAATAACGCCCTGCAAGTTTCCAATGTATTATTTGCATATAAATAGAACTGTAAACGCAACGATTTCTTACCTTTTACACAGTTTTCACATAATTCTAAAAAGTTAATTAAACAGATTTTTAAAATATAGCTCCGATTAAATGATAAAAATTGAAAACCACGAAATATGACACTAAATTGCGACGTTGCCACTCATAAGGTATAAACGCTCTTAAGTATTAAAATAAAGCACTACAAGTTGGCATCCACAGGACCTACGTTTTTTAATCAATTTGTTAGCATTTCCATCGGATACTTTTGGAACAGATCATACGTTTATTCGTAAATCTTTGACAGTCGAACGGGTAGTCTACAACCTGAAAATCTGACCCAGCTTTACCAAGGGCTGTCTTGTTATCCATTGCCTGGGTTATGGAGGTCAGATAGGCAGTCGCTCCATGTAAAATAACGGTATTCAGCTGCATGCGGTTAGACTGGAAGCCAACCACAACATAGTTGGAAAAGGCTAGGCAGATGATGGTATTTGTAACATAACTGGGAAAATGTGGTCGTAGGTACTAAAATGTGGTCGTAGGTACTAAAATGTGGTCGTAGGTACTAAAATGTGGTCGTAGGTACTAAAATGTGGTCGTAGGTACTAAAATGTGGTCGTAGGTACTAAAATGTGGTCGTAGGTACTAAAATGTGGTCGTACTAAAATGAGCATCTCTGCTTCCCCTTCAAAGAAAAACCTTTATGATAGTTATGTTTTTATTAACAAAATATTTTTAAACAGAACTGACAATAGACTTTTATTTGTTCCAGTTCAGTCAAAGATTTGGACGTATTATTAATTTCGTAACCAGCGATATATCGTCAGATTTGCTCTCATCGAACTTACGTCACGCTAAAAGCGTCAACTCTAAAGTATCATTTACACGGAGTGATTTAATAGCCCGTGACATACATGCCATAACTTGAAGCATTCAATATTAAAACTTATAAATTCTAGACAGTGTTTAGACGATGCAAGTCATTTGATGCTTCATGCTTCAATTTTATTGAATGTCACAAGCAAGAAACTTGATTCGTTTATATAGGGCTTAAGTTGTGCGTATGGAGGGTAGAGACAAGGAGAACTATCTCTTACGGGGAGAAAGTTGAAAAAGTGTCCAACTTAAAGTAAATTATTATTGTTATTGTCCAAGTAAATAATAGTTCAGAAACCCTCCAAAATGGCGCTAGCGTAGGCAAATTGTGTGATATGAATGTAGCAGTTGTTATCGGACTGAAGTATGCCGAGTTAGAAAATTAACGGATTGAAGTATGCCGAGTCAGAAAATTTAATATGTTTAGTGACTAGAGTAGTTAGTGATAATCCAGTATACCATACCTCAACAATCAACGTAGTCCAACATTATTTTGTAAACATAACCTAAAATTGTCGCTTCTAAAATTTACCCGGTGGCTACTGTAGCGCCACCCTTATGTACCACATTTTGACGGACACTTTTCATACACAGAGATAATTCTCCTTGTCTCTACCCTCCATAGTTGTGCGATAACACACATCCCGAATTACCAGTTTCGTGACGAGTATGCTGACGGTACAGTTGACGAATTCACTACGTCATCGTGTGACAGATGACAACTTATTACAGTCCATTGACAGTTATTTACATCTGACAACAGCAACCTTATTGTAACGATTATTAAGTTCCTTGTGAATTTGACAGACTTGTCAATGGCAGCAATCCAACAGTAACCGTATTGCAACGGGAAAATCAGAGATAAAATAATTGTGAATGGACTGTACAAGGATCTATTGGCGCGTGGCCAAAATTAGAACTAACGCCACCATCTTGTTTTTTCAATACATTTCACAAAAAAATTGCATAAATCATTACCAACAGCGCCTCCCTGTCAACGTCATTCGAGCGCCCAAAGATCCCGATCCTGGAAATATTGTAAGCACAAATGTGATCATCTTATGACGCAGTGTGGCGAATCTAACGATATATATGGCTGTTTGTAACGAGTTGCGGACAGTTGCGGGCCCATGCGGAGCGGCCGCAACGAACTGAGGGGCACGCAACGACGGGCATATTTTATATTATTATTTGTCTGGTTTCGAATACATTCATAGTTTCAATAATAAAAGCTTATTTTTGGATTCTAGTGATTGTTTCATTTGCATGTAGATAGCTGAATCTGAGGGTCCTCCATGTCCAGTCGATTACTGTGGGGAAGGCAACTGTCAAAATGGCGCTGTAATAGCTAGTTCTCAAAACAAGCTAATAATGCAATGACTATTTGTTGTGTTCCTAAACGCTCTGAATTTGTAGTTACCATTTTCCGAAAGACCCTAAACCTAGAAGATTGTGGAATAAAACTATTAGTAGAGAATTATTTTAATTAAGATTTCGAGGTTACGTCGAAAACATTTTGAAGAAAATGATTACCGAGGTAATGAGCAATATTTAAGATTTTTAGCTCTGACACTTTCCACGTCGAATAAATATTGATTTAAAATATTGTAATCACCGAAAATAACGAAATAGTGGAATAAAACCAAACGTATGAATTAACACGAAATGGGACGAACTGTCAAAACTATTCTGGGCCGTAGCATGGGCCGTAGGGACCTAGCTATGGTCCCGCCATCTACAAGTAGCTTTTACCGACTTTCTCCATTCTGAACTGCGTATTAAAAAGTATTTTTGATTATATGTATAAATATATATTAATCTAAAATGGTGTTATTAGACGTAAAAGAAACGTTAATTTTCCGTCACTCACCCTGCAGGCCTACTTAAAAAAACGTTCACATTTAAATTGCAATCTCATTTCAGCAACAGCAACAATCAATGTTAAAACCTTGTCAAAAATGTAGGTAAATTAGAGTTTTTTATAGAGACTAAAGCTTTGGTTTTCTAGAAAAGAAAGCGTCGTATTATTAAACGGCCGTCGGGAAGTTCTGTCATCCAGTCTTGACATTAAGGTGTCAAAAAACGCTCTGTATTTGGACCGCCGTTATTTGTGTGATCGTTTACTGCTTTCTTAGGAAACCAAGCTCTAGAATGCGAATGTTCTTAAAAATACGTGACTTGCCCCCTCTGTTTACAGCACCTTCAAATAATAAAAAAAACCGGCCCGTGCGAGTCGGGTTCGCAGACGAAGGATTCCGTAGGTACCCACCGCACAATATAATATAAAAAAAAAATTAAACACGTTTCTTCTCCGTGCCCCCTTTAATTTTTTACTTTATTTTATTATTTGTTATAGCGGCAATAGAAATACATATTAAGAGAAAATTTCAACTATCTATCTATTACTGTTCATGAGATACAGCCGGCTGACGGATGGATGCACAGCGGGGGCTTAGTAATGAGATTCCGTGGGCACCTTTTGGGTACGGAACTCTAAAAAGCAGATGACTTTTTATTTACTAAGGGCTGATTTTTCAATAGTCAGATATCATTTATCAGAGGAATAAATATTGGGGTTTGACAGCTTTTGTATAGAAAATATGACAAACTGTCAGATTTATTCTTCAGATAAAAGTTATCTGACTATTGAAAAATCAGCCCTAAGAACATGAAGAGACGAGAGAGTTTTTAAATAATTTATTTGATGTCGGTGCTAACACCACCTACTTTATATCAATAAATCGGACACTGAAGGATTTATATTGTAGACCCTACGCGAGCTATAACTTTATGTGCCTCCGGGGACGGAAGGAAATAAAACGGTTTCTACTGAAGAACTAATATAATCAGTTTGTTCCAGGAATCATTTCTTAGGTTGATGTTATAATAATATCTTTTATTGTGACATTGGTCCAATACACATGTCAAAAATACTGTATTTATTCTTCCTCGGCACCAACGCTACCAGCACCCCATCAGCACCCACTACACAAATACACCGCTAGACACAGGTCCTTCCCAGAGAACAGAGGTGCTGTGGAAGAAGCAAGCTAGAGGTTTGGAGGTTTTTTTTTCTTCGGCCGTGACACAGCCATTTTGGTGGCAACGCAACACAAGCGGACTCTGCATCGTTTTTGACCTGGTTGTTGCAACATTATCTACGTATGCCAAAGTCGAAGTCAAAGCATTTATTTCAAGTAGGCACATAAAAGGTAGCACATATAGTATATGCACGACTTTTGAATGTAATCTACCCACAGGCGACACGTGTAAAATGAGGTGCAATAAGCAAGATTTTTCATTACTTTAAAGAACAACGTGCAAACATGCGAGCGATCATATTAGCTCTTTCTCTTTCAATATCATCATCATCTTTGAGGTCAGTGGTCAAAAGATGTTCCAAGTATTTCACCTTATATACCTTATATACAAGCTATATATTCCGTTCAACTTGACCGGAGGCATAGGCTCAGAACATATACCGCTGACATCAAAGACCATGAGTTCAGTTTTAGTGACGTTACAGACCAATCATGTGCAAAACACTTACAATACTAAAAGTGTTAGACAACGTAAATTCGTGCGAGCACCAGTAAAAAATTACTATGGCCAAAGAACCAATAAGTATTTGACCCCTACACTGTTCAATAGTATCGACCGGCTGAGAAGAGATAATATTGTAATTAGCAGGCGAACACTAGGAAGTAAATTAAAGGCTGAACTGCTGAATGAAATGACAGCAAAAAGTGATAATAACTAATCGCCTGAGGGACAGTAAATTAAACTACAAAAAATAAATAAAAATAAAAATCTATGTTTCTACCAAGTACTTAGATGTTAAATTAGATCGTGTAAACCAAATGTTTTAAGACGAGCGCTAATCCTGCCGACAAACTGCCACGCAGTTTGGCAGGTTTATAAAATATACACATGTTTGGTCCAAATAAATGTTTTTTTTTTATCTATGAACTAACGCATAATCTATACAAATGGTCACCAACCTCCTAAGGCCACAAACCAAGTCGCTCAGCAGCCAGATATCATCGGCGTAACTAATTGTTTGCACATACTCCATCGAATGTAACAGCCGGCACGCTCACTGCTGAACGCCTCGATCAGCTCATTGACATATACGTAGATTGAAGAGCGTGGGTGAAGTCAAAACCTCCGCCTCACCCCGCAATCCAACCTATACGGCTCTGAAAAAGCCCCGGCCCAGCGTACCTCATTGCGCCCCCATACCAGCATTTAAAAGTGTTTATCAACTCTGGAGGAACTCCAGCTTCCTCGTAACTTCCTCTCGAGGATACTGTACATATGTGACCAGACGAAAAGCTTTGAAGAGTTTGAGGAAGCAAGCATATGTAGGTGTTTTCCTATCAGAGTAGTACCTCACAGCCCACTTTAGACGCAAGATGGCAATCAGTAGACAGTCCGGATAAAAATCCGAACAGACCATCCTGACCTGGAGACTTGATTGACATACTGTTGATAACACATTTTACGTCCTTGGCTGTGAATCTCGTTCCAAGGTCACTATGGTCAACAACATCAATATCCCGTCGAATTTCTAAATTCCTTGAAACCACCGGGTCTTCCATATCATAGGCTTATTCTGCTAGTGAGCTCTCCTGTTATGTGGTTGCGAAATTAGAAATCCCCTAAACTGTGCAGCGGGACCAGACTGTATTTGTTCGGTTAGTATGACTATAATCTTTGAAACTTTTCGTTTTTTTTTCATTCGATTTTGGGAAATCATCAAATAACTTCAATACTCAATTTCTTTATTGCGTTCCAAAATGTACATATTTAAGTTTATATTAGCTGGTAGGTTGTAATAACGACGCAATTTTGGACCCTGTCGGGCACAGCATAGAATAATTATGGGAGAGAGGAGGAAGAGCGCTGAGTGTTTACTTCTTCCGCTCTGGGCGGAGCGTGAGGGCGTGTCAGACTCTTATTGACTAAAACCCACCCGTGTTCCTTCAGTTGCCTGTGCCAGGGGCCACAATAACCCTTTTGGACTTTCCCGCAACCCCGGCAGGCATCGGCCCTAGCGGACCCCGTCATTGGTGCTGACATCTCTTTGAGGCGCGCTTGGAACACAACGCGCCGTCGACCCGGGCCTGAACCTGGCTTGATTCTTTGAACCTTAAATTAAAACTAATATTTACCAATCAAAATGAAACATGGCGCGAGTGAAGCTGCGGGCAAAGGCTAGTTTTGTAATAATTAGACTCGGAGTGACATACTTTAGCATAGCATAGAATAATCAGACTATAATGTTCCCACTGCTGGGTTACAGCCCTCGTCTCTGTGAGAGGGAGTGGGTTGTAATCAACCACGTGGGCCCAGTTCAGGTTGGTAGATGTCACGTGTCTTCGAATTTTTGGTTCTAGGATATGCCGGTTTCCTCACGAAGTTTTCCTTCACCGTTTTGAGAGCAGTGGTGATGAAATAATGAAACATAAAGTAAAGCCTCTGCATGGATTCAAACCCACGACCTATATATAACTCGTAAGTCGGAGCCGTTACCACTGGGCCACCACTGCTCATACGCTACTTACTACTGCTATATACTACTGCTATATACGCATAACATTTTGTATTTAGCTTCCATAGAACTTGTACAATATAAAGTATTGGTGTCACATTTTCAGATCAAAACAGACCTGTTTTTTTCTTCACCTTTCAGATACAACATGTAACATAATTAATGCAAGACCTCATACACCCCAATTAAAGTATTTATTTATTTATTTATTTATAACTTTTCGCACAAAAGGTACAAAGGCGGAGGCGGAGTATCGAGTTTAAAGCTTATTACAATACCCAATTTTATTTTTAAAAGTTAACTATTATTATTAAGAAAATTGTGTTGACCCTAGCATTACTTTATGCAATTAAAATTGAGTCTTAAAGCCTTGAAATAGGATTTAAATTTTCATTGGCTTATAGAGGTACGAGGAACAGGGTGTAAAGTTCGCTCATACCTTCATAGAAAAGGGAGGATCCTCCGACCAGACGGGTGTTGTGTCTGGTGGGCAATTGCCCGATGATTGATGTCGGGAAGTTGTATATAAAAAATATGCTAGTCGCGCGGTAAACTCTGATTGCGCGATGCAGGATTTGCGTGACGACAGTATGACGCACAGCTCGCATGTGGCGATGTAGATACCGCTTCATTACTCCCCTCTGGAGACCGAGGTCGATAGTGAGTCGAGTTGTTATTTTTTTACGGGCGATGGTAATCCGGGAAATGTACAGTTCTCCCGGATCGGGTTTTTCGCTCGGCGGGAACGTTTGGTGGCGTGGCTGCGTAAGTCCCTGTTGACGATGATGACGGGCTGGGCGTGTTGCTTTTGCTATTGAGGTAAGCGGGCTTCAGTCTATCAACTGTTTCTGTTGACTTTTTCCCGTTTACCTCCATTTTAAACGTTTTGTCGCCCCTTTGCAGCACCTTGAAGGGCTCGGTGTATGGGGGCTCAAGCGGTCGGCGCACGGCGTCGTGCCGCAGAAAAATTTGAGTTGCCGACGACAAGCTGCTGGGCACGTAGAACGGCTTCTCGCCGTGTCGACTCGCCGGTTGTGGTGACAGTTTCGCCATTTGAAGACGGAGACGCGCTGCGAAGTCGGTGTAGTCTACGGTGCCGGTCGGCTCCCTGTCGTTTCGGGTGACGCTGGTGCTCTCGGGGCATGGTTGATTCGGGAAGTACCTGTGTCGCATAAACAGGGGACGCCCGGTGTCACCACTGCGGCGACTGCCGGGAGGACACGGCGCGGCATACGCTGGCAGAGTGTGCCGCTTGGGAGGAGCAGCACCATGTCCTCACAAATGAAGTAGGAGGCGATCTGTCGCTACCGGCCGTACTGCGGAGGATGGTCGGTATGCAGAGTCGTGGGACGCAGTGGTGTCCTTCTGCGAGGACGTGATGTCGCAGAAGGAAACTGCGGAACGGGAGAGGGAGATCTCGACTCCCTTCCCCGGCCGCAGAAGGCGCACCGGGCGCAGGAGAAGGGCGGACAACGCCCTGTTCCGGCCCCCATGAATGGGTCCAGGTGCAAGGGACTTGGGGAAGTCCCCGCCCCCTATTCAAGTGAACACCTCACTACCCCGTGCAGGAGGCCCGGACAGACCAGGCTAGCACTAGTGTGGGGCTGCGGAAGAATTTGGACTCCCGCGACTCCCCCGCGCGCGCGGTCAAGGAGACACCGGGGTGGTTTTAGCCGGTAAGAGCCCGGCACGCCCCTCCGCTTAAAAAAAAAAAAGGGTCGTACGTTCCCGCGACCCCCGGCGTAGGTGTGAGATGGAACACCGGGGTGGTTTTTAGTCAGTAAGAGTCTGACAGACCCCGCCGGAGGATTTTCCAACCCCGGAAACTTAAAAAAAAAAGTCTACGGTGCCGGTGAGTTGAGGGTTAATGAACTCCCCTGGGAGCCGAGCTAGTCTACGGGGAGCTCTCCCCGTAGACTAGCTCGGCTGCTAAACCCATGAACACTTCCTTCCAGGCGCTGCAAAATACATTAAATTTGAAAAAAATACCTATATTAATAGTTACTGAAATTGATTCAGTAGTCAATTATGAGCAAACTACTCCAGGACTTGCGTTTGTTCTGTTACACGTTGTATAAATATTACACTCGCGTCGTTTCAATTTAAAATAAATTGGTACCGTATTCTCACCTTCGCACGAAGCAATCTGCTTTCCTGCTGCCATTGAATTAATTCCTATGGCCACGATATAATGCAAAAGCGGTAGAGGGAAGCAGTGTCGAGCAAATCTTGTCATGTGAGGAATAAAGCGCTCACTCTAGTATTTGTCCCTGTTCTTATAAACTTGCTTGTGATTGTGTAGCCTTTGTTGGATTCAATAAATAAATAATAAGACAGTGTTTTTTGAAAGCAGAAAATAATGAAATTTTTAGGTTTGCTGATTGTAAAGTGCGGTACTGGTAATTGAAGACGAGAAAGGAAAAATAAGTTATAGGTTTGGGCAAAGATCAGACTACTTGGTGGTCGGATAGTGCTCGACAAATGGCTTGGGAGGAGGCACGGCTCCCTGTCGTTTCGGGCGACGCAGGTGTTCTAGCGGCATGGTTGCTTCGGGAAGTACCTGTGTCGCATAAACAGGGAGCCGGACGCTCGGTGTCATCATTGCGTCAACTGTCGGGAGGATACGGTGTGGCATACGCTGGCAGAGTGTGCCGCATGGGAGGAGCCGCGCCGTGCCCTCGTATCAGAAGTCAGAGCTGACTTGTCGCTGCCGGCCGTCGCTCGTTCGATGGTCGGGAGCGCCGAGTCATGGGATGCGGTGATCTCCTCTTGTGAAACCGTCATTTCACAGAAGGAGGCTGCGGAAAGGTTGAGGGAGTTCGAGACCACTCTCTCGATCCGCAGCAGACGTGCCGGGCGTCGGCGGAGGGTGGAGAACGCCCTCTTCCAGCTCCCATAAACAGGTCCAGAGAGACGGTGGACTCAGGGACGTCCGCCGCCCCTCCATATAACAGGACCCGAGGCGGTGGCGTGCAGTGTTCCATGCGCACCCCTACATGACGTCGCGGGGGGAATCTTACACCTCACTCCCCCCGCGGACTTGAGGAGGGCCCGCAGAGATGGGCCGGCCGACTAGCCGGGGATCGTGGAAGGCACACAAGTTCCACGATCCCGGTGAAAGTGTAGGAAGGAAACACTGGGGTGGTTTTTAGTCAGTAAAGGTCTGACAGATCACTCCGCCCACCCCAGGGCGGAGGACATCCACAAGGATTTTCAACAAAGAAACAAAAAAAAAATGAGGTTGTCGGCTGCTTAACCGGGCTTGCCTGTGGTTGCCTTAATAAATTAAGGCCTCCAGCCAGGGCTTAAAAAACTTATAAACTAGGCGACTATACGCTAACGACACCCCCTGTGACCTCGGCTTAGGGCGTCGCTGGGGGAGGGCAGCAAGGGACAGGCTGCATCGGAATTATTATTAAGGGACGAATTTAAAGCTATAGGCTCAGCGGAGCGGGCTGGCTCGAGCAAAGGTCGGGGCGGAGACTACTTATCGCATGAACTGCTTTTAATTTCAGGAAGTTCGGAATACGTAATGTGCTCCATTAAATCGCTGTTTCTTATAACTTAGACCCAAATCCTTGCTTCTCACACCTAGAATGACATAGCGTTAAAACAGGTCAAGACTTAATTTGTAAAGCCTACCTTTCGACAGTTTCTTCATCTGAAAAATAAAGCATTTTTCCACGCATAGTTTTTAGCCACTTAACTACATACTAGCTTTGAAATAATGTAAAATGATCAATAGAATTTGGATAAAAAATATTATTAAAATCTCGATTATGATTGCAAATGTAACGTGGTCAATCCCTAGCATCACTATGATGACACTGACCTGACAGCTCGCTCCACGCAAGTCTTCACGGTGAGATTTTTACAGAATCGACCGGCTGTAGATAGTACTATTTATTTAGAAGAACATACAACATTCTAAAATAAATTTAAGACACACTTTATAGTTTTTTTTGTGCTACCACAATGTTTTTTATTTAAAAATATAACTGCTTAAATTTTAACCGTCGAATTATTTACACAAAGCAGATAACTTAGGATCAATTGAACCTCAACGTTTTGACTTGGCTAGTTTTCACATACAAGTCATCTTATACTTGGCTAATCAACATAAATCGTCTTTGTTATACGCCAAATACTGTTTTTATATTGACAGGTCAACATATCGCACTCTTCAAAAAATTTAGTTTGATGCTGGCCGTTTACTTGCGCACTGAGCGATAAATTTAATTTCAGCCCATTCCAAAGTACGGAGCAGACAGTAAAGTACCTATTATGATTCAACAATAAAACATTTACACTTATATTATGGCTGTTTGTGTATGTGAGTTTCAATGTTTGTAAACGCACCCACGATACAGGAGAAGTTCCTAGTGTGGGGCAACGTTTTAAAAAAAAAAAAAAAAAATAATAGAATAGTACTTTAGGACGCGACTATACCCGTGCGCAGACACATCCCTTCCACTGTCGTTCAGCGTTCTTTTTACGTGACGACAACTACACTGTGGCCGCTTTAACAACAAACAATAAAAATATAATAAAGTTAAAAATTAATGGGGGTCTCCATGCAAGAAACATAAAAATATGTAGTGTGTAATATTGTACGGTGCTACGGAACCATAGAGCAACACGGACCGGAGGGGAGTAGCCATACGCAGGCGTTCCCCTCTGCCAAAGTACAAGTCCACGCGGTCCTATGCGTACAATAAAACTAGTTGCAGCCGCTCCATTCACTAGACTAAATCTAGTTGCGCGACTGAATCGACGTCCCACAAAAATGCCGAATTGTTCAGTTTTTTGCTGCAAAAAGAGGTCTGCCACGTCAAATTTACAAAAAGATGGCGTTACCTTTCACATGTAAGGAATTTTTAATCAAATTATTACAATTTACTCCTTTTTAAACTTATAATTTACAATAATAACGGTCGTGTTGTTTCGGATTCGTCTACCAACACAGGCCGCTCGCCTTCATACAATATGCGGATCGGTCGAGCGACTGATCCGAGTGTTTTCGCTGTCACCGAGCGATAGTGTTGTTACCAGTTAGATATCGATAAAAATGGCACATGTAAAGGACTCTTTAAAGCTATATCTCTCATGCTTATAATCATTTTTGGGATTATGCCTTCTGATTTAATTATTATAATTATGTATATTGTGAGCTTTATTTTGATATTGTTTAATATTAAAATTGCGTCAAATTAAATTTAATACAATACTTAGGAGTATTAATAAATTACATTAAAACTACTAAGTGTGAAGTTCGACCATATTGTTTTTATTTATTTATTTATTGCAGTTTTCCTAAAGATTCGAGTTTAAAGGATATATAATAAATAAATATCGTCTGACATTGCACACAGCACCATCTAGTTCCAAGTTAAGATATATGGAAGAAGTTTAGTAATAACCTGGATAACTACAAGAAAAAGTGTCATTTGCTCAGATCATTTCAAGACCTCTGACTTTCAAGTGTTGGCGAACAATAGAAGGAGATTGGTCGAGGGCACCAAGCCAACTCTAATACCACTCTGTACTTGTTCCGTAAGTTTTTTTTATATCATGGAGGAGGCAAAAAACCTAGTCCACCCGATGTAATGCCTCGTGCCACCAGTAAAATGTTGGTTATGTAGTAGGTTAGTCATAGTTGTTAAATGAAGCTTATATTTTTCCACTTCAAAAAATATTTTAATATATTTTTTAGTTAAAGGCACAAGTGCTAAGTTAAAAGCTCAGCTTATAACTAAAGCATTTGAACTAATACATGAAACTGGAGTGGAAATAAAAGCATTAACGTGTGACGGCGCAAGAGCAAATTTAGCGATGGCAACAGAACTGGGTTGCTGCTTAGTTGCAATTAAATTGCAAACTACCATATTAGATCCTACAACGGGGCAACGAGTTTACTTTTTTTTAGACCCGAGTCACATGTTAAAATTAATTCGAAACACTTTTTGTGACTACAAATGTTTTTACGATGACAATGGAAAAAGATTTCATCATAATTTACATCATTTGTGGAGGCATTACATAAAATCCAAGAGGAAGAACTATTTTTTATGGCAAATAAGTTGAGAGCAAATCACATTTATTACAAAACAAAAATAATGAATGTTCGCCTTGCAGCACAATTGTTCAGCGCAAGTGTTGCTGGCGCACTTGTTTTTTGTGAAAAAGAATTAAATTTACCGGAGTTTAATGGATCGACTGCAACTTCAAAGTTTATTTCACTGATAAACGACGTCGATAAACGACGGTCACGTCAAAATGGTTATAAGAGAGCAATAAACTCTGAAAACTATGAGAAAGCTTTTAGAAAAATGGACGAAGCTCTAATGATTTTATTGAGATTATCAACCTATGTAAAAAAACGCAATGGAGAGTCTACTAAAATGAAATTATTAGATTCTCCACGATACATACGTTTTTTGGGAATTTTGATCTGCATCGAGAGTACAAAGTCTATCTTTCAAGATTTAATACAAAACCAACAAAATGGCCTGAAATATATGCCCCTCCACAGGATCAGTCAAGATCACATCGAGCTGTTTTTTCGATTGTAAGAAGTCATGGTGGTTATTCCGATAATCCCTCAAGCTCCTAGTTTGAAAAAAATTATAAAAAAATTCTTATTAACACAGAACTAACACAAACTGGAAGCGGAACAAACTGCATTCCATTGGAAAAAACTGAATTGCACATCTGCATTAGAAAAAATTTATGCTGCAACCGTACGACAATACAATGCGAATGACGCTACTGACGAAGTCAACTTTACCAATTTTACTGACGATTTGATTGATGAGATTGAAGCTCTAACTTTTTTATCTCCTTTTGCCGAGAAAGTAGTGGAATACATAGCAGGATTTGTTATTTTCTCGACATCAAAAAAAAATTAAGTGCAATAGGTACGTGCATCAAAGGTTTGCTCGGGCCGATTGATGAAAAAAGCTTAATGCATCAGAAAAGCAGAAGAAAGTTGCTGTATGCTTCAAAAGAAGTCATTCTTTTATGCCGGATTTGTGAGAAAGAAATAAGACATCGTATAAGTGACGACAATAAACCTACACGATCTTGTACCACACACCAAATCGTGCCAAAAGCTTTAAAAAAGTTTATTGGCAAAGACTTGTTTCCCTCTATCAGTTACCATTCACATGAAAATGATTTTACAAATCATAATTTGGAACTAGCCAGATTAATAATGGAAAAATATACTGATACAAGAATTTCTTTCTTAATGGAAAAGGCAAAGCCACAAAAATGTATTCGACATATTTATAACAAAAATAATCCATTTTAAAAACCAGTGATAGATAAAACTATCGCTGGTTTTCAAAATGATATAAACATTAAGTTAACTGTCCTATGATATTTGTTGGATGAATAAATAAAATCCTATCTTTATTATAATGTCCACCTTTGTGTCACTTTTTAAACCTGATTTCCCTAACAGAGTTCTCGAATTTATCGATAATGCATATCGACAGTTGTTACAGCCACGGCTGTTCGCAATTTGTCAATGTAGTTGTGTCACTTCATTACACTGTTATGACACCGAATGCAGCTATGTGTGTGTGCAATTGCTAGTGTATTGTTATAATTGTTA
Organism: Brachylomia viminalis; assembly: GCA_937001585.2. Taxonomy (NCBI): domain Eukaryota; kingdom Metazoa; phylum Arthropoda; class Insecta; order Lepidoptera; family Noctuidae; genus Brachylomia; species Brachylomia viminalis. The sequence goes on along the minus strand of OW443306.2, from coordinate 21,960,463 downwards.
AGTGTGGGTTTCGTAGTGACAGCCGATTGTTTTTGTGTGGGAGTCTGAGAAAGTGTGCGTGGCGCAGATTTCCCCCCCCCCCAAAAAATGACAGACAATTCTGTATCGGGAACACACGCTATGGCTACTCCCCTCCGGTCCGCCGGTGGTCCGTGTTGCTCTATGTACGGAACCCTTTGTGTGCTAGTCCAACTCGCACATGGCCCCTTTTTTTTCTTGGCAACGTGATTCATGAACATTATCTAGAGAGATCAAATATTCCTGACTATAGACTCCTTTTTTACTTTTTTGAGGGTGGGAAATCATCAAATAACTTCTCGTGCTCTGGGCGGAGCGGGAGGGCGTGTCAGACTCTTACTGGCTAAAACCCACCCGTGTTCCTTCAGTTGCCGGTGCAAGGGGCCACGGTAACCCTTTCTGACTTTCCCGCAACCCTTGCAGACATCGGCCCTACCGGACCGCGTCATTGGTGCTGACATCTGTTTGAGGCGCACGTGGATCACAACGCGCCCTCGACCCGGGCCTGTTCCATATCAGACGGCGAGCTATCCATTGCTCGCCGTCCGTAAGCCCGCGCCTACGGTGGCCTGGAATCGGCTTGGGATTCCCGACGCCCAGGGCGACTCCTCCTGCGGCGGCTAGGGGCGTGAGGACGCGAATTTTCCCTCTCCATCACACGTTCCGCCTCCTTCTTCGTGAGTATTACTGCTTCGCAGAAAGAGATGACGGCTTCTCATGCCCTCTCGCTCCGTACCATGGCCTGGACCAGGGCTGGACGCGAGAGATCGCTACCACCAATAGCCTGCACGAGGACACAGCGGTGCTCCGCCCATGCCGGGCAGACCTCCACCGTATGCTCCACCGTGTGCTCCGGGCGATCCATACAATGGTGACAACCGGGCGTTTCCTCCCACCTTATCCGGACCAGGAACCTCCCGAAGCAACCGTGTCCGGTGAGGACCTGCGTCAGGCGGAAGGTGTAGACGCCGTGGCGCCTCTCTAGCCACTCCTCAAAGAGGGGACTTGTCGCCGCAATTGTGGCGTGCCCAGACTATAGACTCCTTTTTTTTTTTTTTTTTGTGTGTGGGAAATCGTCAAATAACTTCTCCCGCTCTGGGCAGAGCAGGAGGGCGTGTCAGACTCTTACTGACTAAAACCCACCCGTGTTCCTTCAGTTGCCTGTGCCAGGGGCCACGGTAACCCTCTTGGACTTTTCCGCAACCCTAGCAGGCATCGGTCCTAGCAAACCCCGTCATTGGTGCTGACATCTCTTTGAGGCGCGCGTGGAACACAACGCGCCGTCGACCCGGGCCTGGTCCTTATTGAACGGCGAGCTGCCCGTTGCTCGCCGTTCGCAAGCTCGCGCCTACGGTGGCCGGGAATCGGCCTGCGATTCCCGCCGCCCAGGGCGTCTCCTGCGGCGGCTAGGGGCGTGAGGGCGCAAATTTTGCCTCTCCCTCACGCGTTCCGCCTCCTCCTTCGCGAACATTACTGCTTCGCAGAAGGAGGTGACGGCCTCCCAAGCCCTCTCGCTCCGTACCATGGCCTGGACCAAGGCCGGACGCGAGAGATCGCCACCGCCAATCGCCTCCACGAGGACACGGCGGTGCTCCGCCCAAGCCGGGCAGACCTCCACCGTATGCTCCACCGTGTCCTCCGGGCGATCCACGCAATGGTGACACCCGGGCGTTTCCTCCCGCCTTATCCGGAACAGGAACCTCCCGAAACAACCGTGTCCGGTGAGGACCTGCGTCAGGCGGAAGGTGAGGACGCCGTGGCGCCACTCTAGCCACTCCTCAAAGAGGGGACTTATCGCCGCAATTGTGGCGTGCCCAGCGCTGAGTTGCGACAATCGCACTCTCCATGCCGCCCTAAGATCCCGCTGGAGCTCTGTCCGCTGTACCGTGATTTCTCGCGGCAGCGGAGCTACGCCGGCGTTTCGCCTCCTCGCGCCACTCCCAAACGTGCGCGAGGACTTTTGCCTCCAGATCCCATGGCGGTAATCCGGCAAGGAGGCTCGCCGCCTCACCGGAGACCGTACGGTATCCCCGGACCAGCCGGGTGGCCATGCCCTTTGGGGCGCGTTCAACCAGCGGGCTGGCCGCTGCCTCAAGAGACTATAGACTCCTGACTTATTGTTTATCAAATTGACGCATTACACCAATTTGCCATGCTAAAGTCATTTAATACAACTGTCAATTTCTCTGTCTACGGTATATACGGACAATTTAAGTTCGTAGCACTCAATTTGCTTTAAAAAATAAATTTCCCCGGCTGTACCTATTTAGTGAAGATGGTGTAAGCTAGAATTAGGTTAATGACAATAATGCCGCAACAGGGTATCGAACTCACGACCTCTGTCTAGCCAGTAACACAACAAATTCACTTCGTTTTCAATCTGGTTATATTCCAATCGCAGACACCCGTAAAAATATAAATGAACTCTTGCTCGAATATTTCTTATTCACAGATAGTTTTATCGTTGGTAGTGTCTGATTGAATGTGTGAGCATCTCGCATATTGTCTCTTCTACAGGGTAAAAAAGACATCACAATGCCGTCATCTACGGATTTTGTACATAAAACTAAGTAACTTAGTGCACAAATAATTGCAGATAAACGACTTTCATTTTTGGTGTGAAAATTGTTTGCGGTAGTGCGCGATGTAACCACGCAAAACATTGTGCTAATTTACTTGACGACACGTTTGGTGTAGTGGCTACAGTGGCTAAGTGTAGTCAGCGAAACCAAATGGTCCTGGGTTCGAATCCCGGTAGGGGCAAATGTTTGTATGATGAATATGGACATTTGTACCCGAGTCATGGATGTATATTTATAATATGTATGCATTTACGAAAAAAAATGTATTTAAGTAGTGTATCAACCATCTGGTATCCATAACACAAGCCTTAATAAGTGCTTAACTTGGAACTAGATGGTGCTGTGTGCAATGTCAGACGATATTTTATTTATTTATTTACTTACTTGGGTGCTGGATAAAGAAAAAAGAAAGAAAGAAAAATATCTTATTTGGAACACGCACACGCAAATAAAATGGTAAAAAAAAATATGGAGCATTTAAAAGTAACAAAATTAACATTAAAACAACAAGAAAAAATAAAATAAAATATCTGTGCGAGGCCAAAAAGGCTCCTATCCCAGCATAATGCGGCAATATTTAAAAAAAGAATACAGCAGTGCTGGTATTCTTATAGGGCCCGCTGTGATGCCACGGCCACGGAGTATTTAAAATTAAGTTACGAGTATAACATTTAAAACTTGTTTTCATAAAAAAACGTCAAAAACTTGGAACTTCGACCTTCAGTATCTCCGTAACCAGAAGGTTCCCAGGCATAGTGCAGAACAACTCTTGGCTTCGTTAAGAGTATTTCTATACCCGTTAGAAGAAGGGATTTAAACTAAAGTCAGTTCTGTTTATAACTAGACATCTCTGACTATACCGCAGTGCCGATATGCAACTGTGATTCAAACTCAAAGCATTTATTTAAATTAAACCATTTACAGGCACTTTTGAATTGTCAAGTGGTCGGCCAGTCAGAAATATGAAGCTAGTTGCCCATTCCAAAGCGTAGTAGGTACCTATGGAGAAGAACGGGCAAGAAACTCCATGGACACTCTTTTAAATTATATTGTTACATAAATATTAGTTACATCAATAATGTTGAATATAGGTTTAATTATTGTATGTGAGAACGATGTAAATAAGACGTACACGTTGAGTGTCCAGAGTACAGCAAATAGAAATTTAAACAAAACAATCCATAAATAAAATAATTAAAATAAGCTTTGGCGGCTAATAGATGACCAGTCCCAACTGACAGCGCCCGTTTACGAACATGACGCATGGATCAGCACCATTCAGCTCAATCATTTTGAAAGGAGCTATTGTGTTCGGTTAGTGGCGATAGGTTTCCTTAGATCTTACATACATAATGTCAGAAACTAGAAAAGGACCTGTTAGAAACGAATACAAAAATGTATTACAAATCGAGCCCTGTAACACAGCACTATTGAAAAAAAGTGTAATTTGTATGGATCCCACCATATACAATAAATTGCCAGCTGTAATGAAAAATGATACAAATAAATACTTTAAAGAGAAATTAGTGGCCTTCCTAAGGCGACAAAAGTTAATAAACAAACCAAACTTACTTTCACATTGATAATATTATATAACGAAGGTATTTGGATTTCTTCGTTATCAGAATGGTCGGACATGGTTGGTAACCGAAATAATAGTCAAAACACTAAATACAGACATCTGTTAATCCACTAAAGTTCACTAATTACAAAAATATCACGTGATTAGGCAGATGCAATCAGCATTGCGATTCTGTAACCATCTCACGGTGAAAACTTAGGTGAAGTGAGCGTGGAGTGAGCTGTCAGTGTAGTCCCACTGATGCTAGGGATTGACCAAGCATTACATTTACAATCATAATCGAGATTTTAATTATATTTTTAATGTTATTTCTATTGATCATTATATATAATTTCAAAGCTAGTATTTAAGTGTCTAAATATTATTATTTAGAGTTTTGTTTTTATAAAATAGCAACACAGAAAGTCAATTTTGTTTCTTTTTAAATGGAAATCAAAGATGACGGTAAGCCAACTTTGATTTTCATTTTGACCTCACTTTCGGCTTTAGCAACCTCGAAAACCATGAATACGACCAATAGCCATATGAAACAATAGGTCACAAAAAAAAGAACTTATTTGAGTTTCTTACTGAATTTCTGTTTTGCTGTTTTATTTAAAAAACCCTTAAACAGTAATGTTTAGCCACTTAAATACTAGCTTTGAAATAATACAAAATGATCAACAGAACTACCATTAAAAAAAATATAATTAAAATCTCGATTATGATTGTAAATGTAAAGCTTGGTCAATCCCTAGCATCAGTGGTATGACACTGACAGCTCACTCCACGCTCACTTCACCCAAGTGTTCACTTCACGGTGAGATTTTTACAGAATCGACCGGCAGATTACAATATGAAAACGAGGTGAATTCGATATAGGATGGCAGGACAACCTTTTGCAATTACGTCTCCACACAGAGTCGGCTCAGTCAACTTCAATAATATCAAATGTCAACCAACAAGCGACAGCTGTTCCTTCAGTGTTGCCACTTCCTATAATTCGACCTCTCCCAAGTGCACTACTTGACGTTTCCGGCTATATTAAGCGGGTTATCAACTGAGTCGTCGGGCCATAAATTATTTCCCTTTATCTATCTCGCTTGCACTTACGGGCCTTATGGAGCCGCTTAGTGAAGGGCGTAACAATAAAAGAAATATATCGGTAAGTAATGTTTATTATCGTATCTTGTTCGTACAAGCGTACAGATCATTAGTGACTCATCGACACCACGTGAGCAGGTAGCCGTTTACCGATAACGGTCCCGGCGCGCTGCACATTCCTATCTCTATTCGCATTTATGACCTCACGACTCAGTTGGTATCGCGCTGACTATAGTAATAATAAATTGACGTTACTAATAATCAAAAATAAAGATGGCAGCCCAGTGTTGACGCTGCGACATACATATTATATATATCAGCTTTTGGCTTCACTCGCGTGGATGTCGGAAATTATCCCACGGGAACGCGCTACCCGGACAAAAAGTAGCATAATAATATGTCCTTCCCCAGGATGCCATTTATCTCCTTGCCAAATTTAATCGAAATCTGTTTAAATACATAAAATTGAAACTTATACAAATATCAACTTTAAACTCAATTAGTCGTAAGTTGATTTTTGAATAAATAAAACTATTGATAACGGCATAAAATCATTTTAGTCGCAATGGAAACTGAACCATACTCGATTAAGTTAAAGTTTTAAATCGCAAAGCATGAAATTTATCTCGTCTCTTTGGCTTTAGTTTAGTGGCTTAGGCGTGGAAAGGAAACACAGAAAAGTTACTTTCGAATTTATGATATTATTGATATGTAGTATATAGTTAGGAAGTTAGGATTAGAATTAGGGTGCTCCGAGTGTTTGAATCCTAACAAACACATAAAACGGACTGTTTTAAGTGTATTGACTGACACTTAATTTTATAGAGTTTGACACCAATGTTGGGGATTTATGTTGGAGCCAGTATTGATGTTGGTTTGTGTGGGATGAGGTTAGGTAACTTTGTCTGAAAATATGGATGTCAATTTAGGGATTATTTAATTTCTGGAGGAAGAGCAGCAGTGTTCTCTTGATCTGTTGGCCAAAAGTGTTGATTATGGAAATTAAAACGTTCATGTGGTCGTGTTCGCTATCGCGACTCCATCCATCAAGGGATTTGAGTTTGATGTCTAGTTCAGGCAATCAGGTTCGTCAATAGCATACATGAGACAAATACATAAGTCATAAAATGTGAGCTGCTTGCCCATTAGAAAAATAAAGTCGTGATTTGATGATGCGTGAGTAGTCATTGGAAAGTCCATCTTTAACTAATGACGTATTCTTACAATTTGATGTATTTTTCATTCAAATAGATACCTCCCACATTGTTCCCAACATTGCCACCAATGTTGCTGACATTGTGCTTAATGGAACACACAGAAAGAAGTCTTCACTATGAAGAGCTAATAAAACGCTCGTATAATCCTAGCTCGTAAAGAGTTGGCTCTTAACGACTGTTAGTCAATCTTTATTGCACGATTTTAATTAGCCGAGTAGTCTCCAATGGCGGTTGACTTTTGTTTTTTTATTATTGTTTATGAGTTTAGAGTGATTGAGTTTATTAACTCTTTTGTGATGGTCAACAAGCCTTCCTTCATGCGTTTCTAGTACTACGGGATAATTACCTGTCTAAGACCCGAGTTCACCAACAGATGGTTAAATTTTAAACACCAGTTTAAACCGTAAACGGGTGTTTAACAATATTTTGCTGTTTACCAAGCACTAACCATTGATTAAGTACTGTGATCGAATTATTAACTTAAACGAACTAGCCAACTCAGTTTAACCATTGGTTTATCCTTCCTGACGTGAAGTTTGGCATTTGGAGAACGTAGAGGTAGTCTTCCACAACCTAAAAATAATGTGTTACGATATAAATATCGCGACAATCCTGAAAAACAAAGCATTTGCTAATTTAATTACCACGTTTGCTTAGCAGTCATAAACAGCTCCCGTTTCCGACTTGTTGATTGTTTTTTTGTTTGGCGTTTGATATTCTCCCAGCAAGTCTTTAAGCTCTCGGAAGTAAGTTTGCAGTGTGTGCTAAGAGCATCCAATTCGCCAGCCAGATGCTTCCAACCACTTGCTTTTTCGGCATTTGTTGTTTGCGTCCGATTTTTTATTTTCTATTATGTCTCTGTACTTTATTACAAGTTCCGTTACTTCCGATTTCTTGAATTTACGGTAAGAATTTAAAGCACGTTTGCGTTTATCTTCCATATTTACTGATTATAAAAGAAAACTAACACGACACGACGAAAGAATTATGAATTTTATTAAGTTTGATCACACAGTTTGACAATGGGAATTGATTGACGTTGACATTTAACATTCACAAAAAAATGTTATACCATTCGATCATTCGGTAATTTTCGACTGACTCATTCAAAAACGTTTGGTTATTTAACCGTGTTGGTTAGAAATATATGGTGAACTCGTAAAAAACGTGGTTTGTTTAAACGACTGTTAAATCCTAACAGAACGGTTACGTAATCAATGATTATGTTGTAGTTGGTGAACTCGGGCCTAAGATCATTAATACTATTTCTCGTTGATTATCTGTCGACATTGGATTCTGACCATCGTCATTCAGTACAATTAAGTTATTAGTTCAGTACCTGTCCGCATCTCAATAAATAATTTCAAATCTTATTTGTTTTATCTCCATGATAACCAAATAAATACCTAAAAAGGTCACAAGGACTAAATCCACGTTTATTTCGGTATTTATTCACCAAGGTCAAAAGGTGAAGCAGTAATAAAATATATACTGCTGACTACCAATAAGATAATCACGAAGATTCAGTTTATTACTGTCATATAAATTGTTATCTAACTTTGACTCGCGAAAATTACGTGAAGGTTAAATTGAGCATTTGATTTCATTGTCAGTAGAGGTCGTGGTTAAATTACTGTGCTGTATGGATCGACAGACAACGGTTAGTCTTAAATGGGCAACGATTATTACTCGTGACCATATTACCAAAAAAATAAGTCTAGTGGCGGTATCTACATCGCTACATGCAATCTACGCATCACACTGATGTCACGCAAAATCCTGCATCGCGCAATTAAAGTTTACCGCGCAACTAGTATTTATACAACGTCTCGACATCAATCGTCGGGCAGTTGCCCATCAGACACGACACCCGTCTGGTCAGAAAATCCTCTCTTTACTATGGGTACGAGTGAACTTTGAACCCTGTTCCTCATACCTTCGAAATCGTCAATCCAGGCTGCAAAAAGAATACCTGCAACATTCGTTACGGCTATATGGACCCGAAAGTCTGCAAACTGGTCTTACTATCGCAATCCAATGCTTTAAGTATAGTTAAAATCTCGCTGCAGACTCGGTCATAAATCATTCGAGTGTTTCGCTCTCTTTCCCACTCACGGGCCTTATGGGCAGGCCACGCCCACACGTAGTCCTGTGTATTACTGCAGTCGATGAGTGATATCGATAGTTTTATATATTTATAAATGGGTGATAGAAATAAATACACATTTTTATTTTATTTTATTACCAAATTTACTACAAAGCATATTAAATATATAAACAAAAGAACGTATATATAAAACTAAAACAGTATGTTTACGTGATAACCTTAATGATTCTGTTATCGATAATGGCCATGAGCGCGCGCAACTAGCGCGCATCCCTACTCCGATTATGATTTATGACCAAGTCTGCAGCGAGATTTTAACTATAAAATACATCTTCCAAGTTGTGCCAGAACAATCGGTTCTTCGGCATCCATATCCAGTCTGTACCAGCGACAATTTCAAGGTCATCGGTTCATCTACCATTGAAGCTGGCAGCCTGTTTTAATCAGCAGTCGCTCCCAGTAAAAGTGACATTTAGCCGTATCTCCACAGAGATATACGACTGAATTTCACTTTTCTCTTTTAGCCTCTGCTGAGCTTAGGCAGATTATAATGACATATTTAGGTACAAGTGACGTCTTAATAGAGCCTCCACATCTTAAGACCACGTCAGTCCAGTTTATAATTCAGGTGCAGTTTTTAATACCACCTTAACAGCCGCGTGCCTGCCACCCCCGGGGAAATAATGCCGACTCAACGATATCAACGTCGAATCACAGAGGGGATATAAAACTGTAGCCTTTTATGATCGTATCCAGTTTTTAGTTTATTTTTTAGTAGAGGTTGAAGAAAAAGAATTGTGTTTAGATGTTTTAATAATTAATAAAGTTTAAAATATGTTCTGTGTGTGTGTGTGTGTTTTAAATGTTTATCTTTTCTGTTTTACGTAGTGTTCAGTAGGCCGCACGTAAGAGGTAAGACTTTGACCTTGAGCTGGCCGAGCGTTTTACGGAGTTTCAATTGAATAAGAAGCCAGATTATACAGGTTTTGTTACCACAGATGTCTACACAGTACATTAAAGTGTTTAATAAATAATTTAAAAAAAATCTTGACAGGCACTATACAAATTGTAATTATATAAAAAAAAAACTATGCCCTCAGTCTCCATTAAACCCACAAAATAACAAAAACAAACCATTCAACATCATTCAAATCTTTAACGCTACGCCGTAGACCTCGTAGCTTCGTAGCTTCGTAGCCTCGTAGCTTTGTAGACTTCGTAGCGTCGTAGCTTACTACGCCACAGCTTAAGTTCATCGTTAAGTTTATGAGATTTACTTTATGTGAATACGCCGAGAACCGGCTCATACCGGCGCGCGAGCAGAGGGGAGCAGAGGGACGCGCGGGACAGGGGCGAGCGCCGGCCGCGGGCGGCGGGCGCGCCGCGCCGACACCGCTACAAGCTCCGACGCGAGACCACGTCTATCTCTTAAAATTAATCTTTAATATTAAGTCGATTTATGCAGAAAGTAGATTATAGTCATTATTACGAAACCCTTTTCTATTCATTGAAGAAGACCTCGACCACCTCTACACGAGCTGCTCGTAAATATCAGCTCCGACAACTGGCGACCGTATGACCGAACCTCAAGAATTATTATTGGAATTTACAACGTGCACGGAGCAGCCATTTTTTTCTTGAAGAAAGAAGCTTGGGTGAGCTATTCGCTGGTGACGCGTGCATGGCATGCACACACAATACGCTAGAAGAAGGACGTACCCAGGGGAGTTTGGCTTATTATTCCTTTCTTTCCACTTATTTCCTTTCCTAGGTATCAATCGTGTGAACAGTGTGTGATTTTCGTCGTGCGCCGGCTAGTGCCCATGCTTATTTTAATACCCGCGCTCATTTGCATTTTTTTCTTTGTTTCAAAGTGTTGGTCAATGGTTTTCTTTTCTTAGCGTAAACGTGTTTTCGCATTCTTTCATTTGCTTAAATTGCGTTGCAAGCTAATTGCATCTCAAACAACTATTATACCTAGGTACATAAATAGCATCAAGTAAATGGTAAATTCAATAAATTACGTTATTTAACGTCAATCTAACTTAACCTCAATACGCAAAAAATATATTTTTGTAACCTCAAGTTTCTTACATATTCATAATAAATGATTTCAGCGATCGGTTGTCGTGTGGTGCGCACGCGGTCGGGCCGGTGAGCTGAGCTGTGTGCTGCCGAGCTCGACGTGGGTGGCGTACCTGGTGACTTCAGACTTGGTGTAGCGTGTGTCATCTTTAAGTCTTCGTGTTGAACGGACCATCAAGCCTCTTTATTTATACGGGTTTGATTGCATAAGTTACTTTACCTAACTTGTTTATTTGTTCCAACATCATTATTTTTTCTGCAAAATGTCAGATCCTAAACCACAGCAGGGCTCTGAGAAGAGAGAAGAGATACGCATTGATATGAAAGATTTAATAAAACAGAGAGGTACGTTAAAAATGCGTTTAACAAAATTCAAAGATCATATTGCTATTTTAAATCAAATTAGTTCAAGTGAGATTACTAAAAAACAAATTAAAGAACTAGGATTACGTTTAGGTAGAATACAAGCTCTTTTATCAGAATTTGATACAATTCAAACACAAATAGAAATGCTGTCAACAAAGATAGAGGAACAAATAGATGAAAGAGAGATCATAGAATCTCAATTTTATTCTCTCATCTCAGCCGCCCAAGAAATTATTGATTCACATTCTAGTAGTGAAGATTTTAGTACTGCTGGTGCAAAAACAATTTGTTCAAATCATGACACTTGCAATAATTTCAATAACATTAAATTACCAACAATAAAACTTCCATCTTTTGACGGAAACTACCTCAAATGGTTGGAATTTAAAGATAGTTTTGATTCTATTATCCATTCGAATGAGTCCATTCCTGAGATCAATAAGTTTCACTATCTACGCTCCTCTTTAGAAGGGAGTGCTGTTGTCGTTTTAAAGTCGTTAGAGTTTACCTCTCAAAATTACAAGGTCGCTTGGGACCTACTATGTGAACGTTACGATAACAAAAAGATCCTGATTAATAACCATTTAAAAGCGCTATTTAATATAGATAGTTTAACACGGGAATCTCATAAGGCCCTTCGCTTTGTTGTTGATCAGGTTACAAAAAACTTGAGAGCCCTTAATTCGTTAGGCTTGCCAACTGATTATTGGGATATCTTAATCATTTATTTTGTTACTATTAAATTGGATTCCACTACTTTAAGAAAGTGGGAAGAATACAGGAACATGTTACCGGAATTACCATCTTTATTGGAATTTCTTAAGTTTTTACGTGACCGAGCAGTCGTACTTGAAACGATGCAAGCTACTAAAAATGATAAACCTGATTCTAATAATAAATCCAATTCTAAAACAGTAAAGGCATGTGCTACTTCAGCTGGCCACAAACCTTCTAAAGGTCCTGCTGCTTGTCCGGTATGTCATGAAGTTCATCGGATAACAGAGTGCATTAAATTCCAAGAAATGAGTCTAAATAGTAAATTGAGTGAAGTCTTAAAGTTACAACTTTGCTCAAATTGTTTACGTAGGGGTCATAAGACTGAGCAATGTCGCCTCGGCACCTGTCAAATCTGTAAACAAAAACATAATACACTATTACACAAAGACACAGAATCAAATAATGCATTAGTTACACAGTCTGAGAATAAAGATACATCTAGTGTGCCGTCAATCGCTAGTGCTGTATCCTCTTGCTCCGTCTTTATGAGGAAACAAGTTCTTCTCTGCACTGCTTTAGTAAAACTAACGAATAAGAAAAATAATAAGACTTACCTTGCCCGGGCTCTCCTGGATGCCGGAAGTCAATCCTGTTTCATATCTGAAAACATTAAAAATAAATTAGGGTTAACTTCTATTAGTTCACGACCTATGTGTATTAGTGGAGTTAATAACATTCAATTTAATATAACAGATTGTTGTGAACTTACCTTTAATTCCTTAATAAGTTCTTACAGCACGGATATTAAGTGTTTAGTTATACCTGAAATTATAGGTAATTTACCTAATAATACTATAAATCCTTTGGAATTAAACATACCTGGGAATATTCAACTCGCTGATCCCGAATTTCATTGTTCTTCTCAAGTTGATCTACTGATTGGCGCTGATATATTTTTTGATATTATTACTTCAAAGAAAATAAGATTAGGTGATAACAAACCTATACTCCAGAGCTCTAAACTAGGTTGGTTAGTAGCTGGGCCAATAGGTATTTTAGATCATAATGAACAAAAGAACTTACATTGTAATTTCACTAAGGAAATAAATAAAAATCTTACCAAGTTCTGGGAACTTGAAGAACTTCCATCTTCAAGTGCTTCTTACTCTGAAAATGATCACGTTTGTGAAAAACATTTTATTAAAAATACTTCACGTTTAGAAAACGGGAGATTTAATGTAAAAATGCCGTTTTGTGAATCACCAGAAACATCACTGGGCGATTCCTATAAAATGGCCTTAAAACGCTTTCAGAGCCTCGAAAGAAAGTTTATTAAAGATCCTACACTTAAAAAACAATATTGTGATTTTATTGAAGAATATGAAAGGTTAGGGCACTTAAGTAAGGTTGAAAACCCATTATTTGGGTATTACACTCCACATCACGCTATATTCCGGGAAAAAAGCGAGACAACCAAAGTCAGAGTAGTTTTTGATTGTAGTGCAAAATCTAGTTCAGGAAAATCGCTGAACGACATCCAGTTTATAGGACCTGTCATTCAGGATGAATTAATAAATATCTTAATTAGATTCCGTCAACACAAATTTGTTTTGTCTGGGGACATAACAAAAATGTACCGACAAATTAGAATCGATCCCTCGCAGCGCCACCTGCAATTAATAGTTTGGCGTGATGATGTAGACAAGCCACTAGAAATATTACAGTTAAATACCGTTACGTATGGGACAGCGTCTGCCCCATTCTTGAGTACTCGATGCTTGCTACAGTTAGCAAAAGAGTGCGATGATAAAATCGTATCTGAAATTATACAACATGACTTTTATTATGATGATTTTTTGAGTGGAGCTGATACGGAAAAGGAACTTTCCCATATCTATCATTCGGTTAATAAAGTACTAGCATCTGGTTGTTTTCCTATTCATAAATTCCGTACAAACTGTCCACAAATATTTGATGCTGACTGTACCTTGTCACAGGCATTGGACTTAAATAAAGAATCAAGTGTATTAGGATTGTGGTGGTTTCCTGATAATGACCATTTACGGTTCTCAGTGAATTTAGATAAAACAGTTAATGACGTCACAAAACGTTCTATTTTGTCTAACACTTGTAAAATATTCGATCCTTTAGGCATGCTAAGCGCGTGTACTATACAACTTAAAATCTTGCTACAAAAACTTTGGGTTTTAAAATTAAGCTGGGATGAGTTGGTCCCACAGAATATTAAGAAAGTTTGGGAAAGGTTTGTTTCCAATGCCCATATACTAGCTAACATTAGGGTACCTAGACATGTTTTATGTACTTCTCCATTGTTAATAGAACTTCATTGTTTTGTAGATGCATCCCAAGAGGCTTACGGGGCTTGTGTTTATTTACGATCTGTAGATCGCCATAATAATGTACAAGTTATCCTGTTATGTGCAAAGACACGTGTCGCACCACTGAAATCAACAACGATCCCGCGTCTTGAGTTGTGTGGAGCGTTGCTGGGCGCGCGGCTAGCTGCTAAAGTGAGTCATTCTCTTCGTTGCACTATTGACCGTAAGATCTTTTGGGCCGACTCAACCGTCGTCTTGGGTTGGATTCGAGCACAACCTAAATTACTCAAGGCATTTGTTTGCAACAGAGTCAACGAGATTCATGAGTTGACAACTAGGCAATCTTGGAGACATGTACCTACCACTTTGAATCCCGCTGACCTCGCTTCTCGAGGAGTGGATCCAGGTCAACTTCAGGGCTCAACAGTATGGTGGAATGGTCCAGATTTTCTGTTACAAAATGAAACAAACTGGCCTCATAATATAAATTCCATAGATTCTTCGAACTTACCTGAAACTAAGGCGCCTACCAAAGATTGTATAACTATGACTAATGTTGCACAGGCACCATTAGTTAATTTTAATAATTATTCTAAAATAAACAGATTAAAGCGATCTATAGCTTATGTCTTGCGTTTCGTTAATAATTGTAAAAAACCTAAAAATAAAATAATAGGTCACTTAAAACTAGAAGAAATAGAAAATTCATTTACTTACCTTATAAAACTGGCTCAAAGTCAAACTTACCTTTCAGAAATATCATTACTCAAACAAGGTAAAAATCTGAAACCAAAATCTTATGTGTTACAGTTGTCACCTTTCCTCGACGACAATGGAGTGCTCAGAGTAGGTGGTCGTCTTCAGAATGCTGCTTGTGAATTTGATAAAAAGCACCCGATCCTCCTGGACGGTAAGCACTATTTCACTCGGCTCTTAATGGAAGGCGAACACCTACGTCTGCTGCATAGCGGCCCTCAACTGCTACTTAGTTCCTTTCGTGAACAATTCTGGCCTGTAGGAGGCAGAACTTTAGCTCGCAGCATTGTTAGAAAGTGCGTTGTTTGCACTCGACTGCGAGGAAAAACTATGGAGCCGTTGATGGGCAATTTACCTGTAGATAGAGTCACACCTTGCTATCCGTTTCAAGTATGTGGCGTGGATTTTGCTGGACCTTTCCATATTTCTAGTAAGAAAGGGAGGGGTAACAGAATAACAAAATGTTATCTTAACGTTATAGTTTGTTTTTCTACTAAAAGTATTCATTTAGAGATCGTTAGTGACCTTAGCACTAATGCATTTATACTTAGCTTACGTCGTTTTATTGCTAGGAGAGGTAAACCTCATACGATATATTGCGACAACGGCACAAATTTTGTTGGAGCAAATAATGAGTTAGGTAGGTTGCTAGCAGCTAGTGTAAATTCTATTTATAACTACACCAATGCTGAAGGCATTAAATTTGTTTTCAATCCTCCATATTCTCCTACTTTTGGTGGAATCTGGGAGGCGGGCGTTAAATCTGCCAAATTTCATCTCAAGCGGATTATGGGCAACGCTAGCCTCACGTACGAGGAATTGGGCACACTGTTCGCACAAATTGAAGCCGTTCTTAATTCCCGCCCCCTTTACCCTCTATCATCTGATCCTACCGACTGTTCCCCGTTGACTCCCGGCCACTTCCTTGTGGGGCGGCCCTTAACATCACTACCGTCTCCACCCGTCACGTTAAAAGCTCCAGACAGGTTCAAACGAATAGAACAGCTGAGGCAACATTTTTGGCAGCGCTGGCATAAAGAATACCTAGCTGAATTGCAGCAGCGAACTAAATGGCGCTTGAACGATAGAGCCTTGAAGGTGGGAGACTTGGTAATCCTGAAAGAGGAGAACTCACCACCACTGAAGTGGAGACTCGGGCGAGTCCAGCAACTGTTTCCAGGAGCGGATGGAGTCTGCAGAGTGGCCGACTTCTACACAGCGAGAGGCGTCGTCCGACGTGCTCTGAACAGAGTCTGTCTCCTACCCACGACGGAAGAACTTGAAAGCGAGACCTTTCAAGGGGGGGAGGATGAATACGCCGAGAACCGGCTCATACCGGCGCGCGAGCAGAGGGGAGCAGAGGGACGCGCGGGACAGGGGCGAGCGCCGGCCGCGGGCGGCGGGCGCGCCGCGCCGACACCGCTACAAGCTCCGACGCGAGACCACGTCTATCTCTTAAAATTAATCTTTAATATTAAGTCGATTTATGCAGAAAGTAGATTATAGTCATTATTACGAAACCCTTTTCTATTCATTGAAGAAGACCTCGACCACCTCTACACGAGCTGCTCGTAAATATCAGCTCCGACATTATGTCAGTCAACAATGTACTTATATGACGTACTATTATCCCTTTTTGGGTAGGTAGAAGTGTAGGTTAAAGGATAAACCACATTGTTAGGGAGCTTTAAACTTTTACGTGGGTTTGTGTGATTAGAATTTGCGAGGTTTGTGTTTTGTACTGAATGCTTTGTTTCTGGCTAAGAATAGAATGTTTCTATACGAGTGTATTGTTAGGGACTACTTATGATGGACAGAGGATTAACAAATATTGCGTTATCAAACAACGTATTGGATTATCAGTCAAAGGTCAAAGCATTGTGGTTAATATGGAAATATTGCAATCAATATTTGTAACAGCTTATTATATTTCCGTCATGGTTGATATTTATGTATAATATAAGACATTCACTGTCCATGAAGCTGGCAGTATTAACGATAATCGCCCTAAACCATTTCCGTCTCATTGCAAAACGAGTTCTGACTTTAGTCCAAGCTTAAACTTGTATTTAGATCCTTACTTCGACTAAAATAAAGTTTTTAATACAAAATTGACAACTTGAAATCAGGTTCGAAATCAGTTTTTGCATTTAGAACTTTAACGTTTTTCGAATAAAGTTCGAAATAAATAAAACGGCTTAACGATTTAGAACTGGGTCTAAAGATAAATTCAAGGTACAGTGAACCCAATTTTAAAATTCTGGTTTCGTTTTAAAACGAAATCCACTTAAAAATATGGACCAAAAATAATTGGAAGCCAAACATGAGACACGAGCCCACCTGCAGCCACAATTTCCAATAACAGCCGTTGACGAAGTGTTATCGTCATATAATTTATCAACACGTCACTCATACGCAAAAATAACGACGTCATCTGTGACGTCACGGGCATTATAAAGGAAACAATAAAATATCCAATATGGGAGTGAGGTGAACGTACACGTTTTTTATTTTAGCCTTTAATAGCCTCCCTATCAAAGGCTAAAATAAAAAACGTGTATATGGGCGCCAAACCATTATTTGATTTTAATTTTAAGCTTGTTTCGATTATTTTGTACTTAATCTGACTTGTATGTTATTTATTGAATTAATATTTGTATTTCCGGTTAAGTCTATGTTAAGTTTTTATTTTGATGTAATTAAAATATTGAGATTTCCGGTTCAATTTATATAAAGTTTCTATTCGTAAACTTCCTTTTGATTTATTTAAAACGTTGTGCGTTTCCGGTTGACTTTATTTTTATTAAGTTTCTATGTTGGTATTATGGTTTTATCTTGACACATCCGCTTGAATTGTTTAAAATATAAATTCTTTTAGAGTTAATATTATTAAGGATTTATCTTGACTTGAATGATTTAAAATGTAACTTCCTGTAAATAATTATTTTGACATATCCGCTTGATTTATATAAATTCTTTTTGGCGGTAAAGTTTGGCGGTAATTTTGTGTATAAAAACTGTTGTAGTGCGAATGAAAGGACATTCTTTGTGCGCTGCTCGTGGAATAAACACCCTGATTTGAAGTAAGGTATATTCTTTGTACTCTTTTAAATAGTTTCCTGCCATTTCCTATTACTGTGTATTTGTGTGATATATTGGTGTAAACAAATATGTGTGACTTCGGCAACGACGGTGATGATGCGCCGACATGTACGTTAGGTATGGTAGGGTGCAGGATGCTTAGATAATTATGTCAATCATCATTTGCCTAGCCTTTTCCCAGATATGTTAGGGTCGGCTTCCAGTCTAACAGGATGCAGCTGAATACCAGTATTTTACACGGAGTGATTGCCTATCTGACCTCCACAACCTAGTAACTGGGTGATACGATACCCCTTGGACAGACTTTCGGGCTTCTGACACCCGTAATGACTGTGAAAGATCCACGAATGATAGCCGATACCAACGGCTTAACATACATTCCAAGGCACAGCTGGGTCTCGGTATTTAAAGATGGTCACCCATCCACGGACCAACCGCGGCAAGTGTAGCTTAACCTGATCGATCGATTCGTGCGGCTGTTATTACAAAGCCACAAGCCCCCATGATAATGATGTTAAAGTGAAGAGATGTTAAACCGCAGGATGCGAGAAGCAGAACCAGTCGACTATTCGACCGGTTCTGCTTCTAGCATCCTGCGGTTTCTCGCGACCTTCGTCAGTCTATTCGAAAATAGCTGGAATTCCACCTGATGCTAGACAACTCAGAGATTTTCAGCTCATTTCAAGCTCACTTCATCTAAGTTTTCACGGAAAATTTTTTACAGAATCGACCGGCAGGTCATCGGTCCTCCTTGGGGTAGGGCAACGTCTAGCAGTGGACGTTTTTTGGCTGAGATGATGATGATTATAAGACGTTATTAAGCCAGAAGGCAATAATTTTTTTAAACAATAACGCGTATCTTTCAATAAAGCCTCTTCGTTGGAATTTGTTAAGATATGCTGGGGTAACTTCGTCGCTGAGACGACCGTACGAATTAAATTCCTGGCTAATTTGCCAATACTTATAACAACATTGTGTTCTGCATCGTTTTATTTTGCAACTTCCGAAGGCCCGCATCGAGCCGAATAAAATGGCGCAGAATTTGATTCTTAGGGTCTTATCCCAGCGCCAAACTTACCCCAAAATAGTCTTCTGCAACTTTTTGCAAAGATTTCTTTGTAAAGGTCCGAGAAAGTATACTACTACTAAACCTACTTAATTCGTCAAGCAGCGTCGATTTACAGCCGATGAGTGATTGTCATGTTATTATATTATCTACCATTCCAGAGACATCGCAGTTGCGTTGCCATCTAAAGAAAAAGCTAAAAGGGCTCTTGTGCATGTATGTAGCAGTAAACAGTTGTTTTCAAATCAGAAGACAATATAATAATAATAGTCCTCCTGACCGTATTTCGGCCATGGCGGCCAATGTGAATTGGGACTAGCCTTCAGCGCGGAAGATATTGTAGTGCAAAGTGTGTGCGCAGATATAGGTGCACTCCTTCTTCCCTCACTCTCATAGTCCGATGGGACGGCAATCCGACACTCGCGGAGAGAGATCAGGCGCAGGACCAACGGCTTAACGTGCTTTCCGAAACACGGGGATATCACACCGCCAACTTCCAAACTCTGGGCTGCCACAAAGAAATTCCTAATAGAACCCAGGAGCCCTAACTCAGAAGTCACACTTGCGACCACGAGACCAACGGGACAGTCAGAAGTTAGTGGAAACAGTACCTACACATACAGGATGACAGGTATATTGACCCGCGACTTCTTGCCATGGATTCGGTACATGGTTCTGAAATCCTGCGTTGGAATTACTCGACAGTTATAAAAAAAAATTGCTTTTCTATACATTTTGACCGCGTAGGTATTGAAATCACTTTTCTTTTCAGGTAGTACTTCAGACCCCACAAAGTATAGACCTATTTCAGTACTTTAGTAAAATTTTTGAGAAATTCATTTTAGCCCAATTGCAAAGATTTTTTAATAAACATAAATTATTACATAGGCAACAGTTCGGTTTTACAAGGGGTCGTTCAACTACTGTCAACTGTGTTGAACTGTGTTGAACCATTAAGACATATCTGTAATTCATGGGAAGTTAAATGCGATGCCTTGGGCATCTTTTGTGATTTGTCCAGGACGTTCAATTGCGTTCTTCATGAAACGCTAATGAGGAAACTTCGCCACTACGGGATCCGGAACACCGCTATGGATCTTCTTAATTCATACTTGAGTAATAGGATTCAGAGCGTTGACGTTAATGGTAAAATATCTCCCGTATCTATAGTAACAATGGAAGTCCCACAGGGCTCAATTCTAAGTCCTTTTTTGTTTCTTATTTATATTAATGACTTACCTTACCTCATAAAGGGTATTTTATTTTATTAAGGTTCACCAACAATTGTTACAGACATTACACAGATACATAAGAACATACAAGTGATTGTGTCTTAAAACTAACTGCACAACCAATTACAGGCAAACACCACATGCAAAATGCAGGTAATAAAAAAAAAATAAAAAAATGTAATTAATTTGTTTATTTATTAATGTAATCATGATATAGTGTTGTTTGCGGACGACACTTCACTTTTGTTTGAACTTAAACGTCAGCAGCTGGTTACTGACGATGTAAAAAGCGCTATCTCTAAAGTAGTTCATTGTTAATAATTTACTTCTTGTTAAAAAAAAAAGTGCATTAAGTTTACGTTACCTCACGTTAGACAGGTGATAACTAATGTATTGATAAAGGGCAAATAATTAAATTCCAAAGATAGCACAGTATTCTTGGGCTTAACTTTGGATGTTAAGCTTCAGTGGGGCCCACACATTGATAAATTATGAAAAAAGCTTAGCTCCGCAGTATACGCTGTTAGAACAAATCGTAATTTAACTAACAAAGAGACACCCGTTTAGTGTACTTTAGCTATTTCATAGTGTAATGTCGTACGGTATTCTGTTGTGGGGAAATGCCGCCGAAATTCAGACTATCTTTGTTTTGCAGATGAAGAGCTGTTCGATCAATTTATTAATTAAGTCCGAGACACACTTTCAGAGAGAAATTTAAGGAGATTAATGTAATGACTGTGCCTTCTCAGTATAATTTTGATAATCTTCTAAATGCCCATAAAAATATAAACTTGTTTAAAAAATACAGTGGTAACCATAATATAAATACTAGAAACAAACACAACTTTGTTGTACCTACAACAAGGCTCAAGAAACTAGGTGGCTCGTTCAGATGTCAATGTATACGCTTTTATAATAAACTTCTAAGCCACGTTCAAGATCTAAGCAATAATAAATTCAAAACATTCATTAAACGTAAGTTTTGCCAGAAAGCCTTTTATACCGTTAAAGATTATATTGAGGACAAAATGGCTTGGGTTTGAGTTGCTCCAATTTATTGCAACAAAACAAACAAAAACAACAACATTCATGTTGTTGTTTTTTTTACTTTACCTTGAGAAGTATAATTTATTATTTTAATTATTGTGAATGTGAGGACTATGTGGGTCATTGTTTAAGTTTTAATTATGATCTGGCAGTTTAAGTAGTTTATGCGGCCTACCTACCCAAATGTCCTTTATTTGGTATTGTTCGTCGAATCGTTGTGCTCCTTAAGTTCTGAGTTGAGCTGCACGATTACTGACAAATGCGTGCGTTGACTGGAGAGGTCCGCTCAATCTGTATGGTTTTTTCTCAAAATATCGTTTCAGAAACCAATCTACATGGTCTTCACATGATCTGACCAAGATTATGTCTGGACTTTAAAAGAGACTGTGAGTTTCCTCTGAGTTTGTTTCGGCCTTTCTTCTCAGAGTAGTCAGATAGGAAACGCCGACCTCATCTAGTTTTTAAAATATGATTGACGTGTAAAAGTGTTTGTACACACACCTACTTACAGAAATAAAATTATTTATCATTTATCATTCTATGAAACAGCTGTTTTTAATTTAAACTGACCAAAATTTTCTACGATCGGATCTTATAAATCATGTGATGAATTCATGGTAATAGTTTGCGGCTCAACATCCCTGCCACCCCGTATTATGTTGAAGTGGCTACTTTCTTACTTGTTCGGATGAACCCTTTCACAAAGAGATCTATTACTATGAAAAGAGTTATTTTTGTAACCTTATCTTGATTGAAGAGATACTAGGGTCCAGTCTTATGAACGGAAGTAGGTGTCCGTTTGTATAGAAGGGTTAAAGGCCTTAGCACACCTCCACTGCGAAAATAATGATGGGAAACCACTTTACGAATCCCGCTTAGAAACAATGCTACATTACTCGTATGTCGCGATTGAGTAGCGGAACATCATGAGAGTCAGGTGAATTGTTGCAATCGAAGCAAAATGTAGTCGCCTTTGACTTAGTGAATACAGTATAGGTCAACTTCTGACCTCTTACATTCTTTTTTCCGTAAAATCAACATCCAGTTTACAAAAAGAAATAAGTTTTGCTTTATAAACTTGTCGACTGCCACAGATACGTGCGAAAAAAACGCGGCTCGCAACAAAATAGCGGGCAGAGCGAGAAGGTTTAACCGGCTTCCGAGCAGATCAGCGAAATCACGCGGGAAAGAGATATAATCATAATCAAATCTGTGCGTTACAACAGGCAGTTTCGCTTCTGTTTCGCTTGTCGCACAACGGAAAAGTCATGGCGGAACTACTGCGGTTTCGCTGATATGGTTTCGCGGCGGATATGTGATACTCGCCTAATGGTTAATCATTCGCGGTTGATGGGGCAAAAAAATGCTTTGTTTACGAATGGATTTATGAAGATTTTTTCTTAAACAGATTTTATCGTGGTTTGCGTGATATTTAATCAAAAGAAGGCATAAAATACAACGAGGGTATTTTGCCACACATAAATTTATTATGTCAAAGAAAATACGCAAAAGATTGGACAAAGTTTTTCATTAAAAATAAATTAGAAGTTCTCGTCTTTGTTCGTCTAGTAGTCGCAAACTAGTCAGCCAATGTTATTCCATTAGGAATTTTCAGCAGAAGTCCAGGTTCTGGATTTGTACCCACATTATGGTAGTCGACTAATAAAACGTACGCCTCTGTCTATCCTTTCGGGGATTAAGATGCGATGTCATGTGTGTACTCAGTACAATTTAATATCTACAATATCTATGGTTATGTAGTCTCCTTTAATTATGATAGTACGAAGATACTCCTAATGAGTTTTAATGTTAGTCTAGCAGTTTGAGTAGGTATTTTATGCATCTACCCTAATGTTCTTTTCTAAGTATTGTTTGTCGAGCTCCTCAAGTTCTTAGTTGAGCTACACGATTACTCACAAATGTTTTCACTGACTGGACTAGTCCACCCAAATCAGTGTGGTTCTTTCCTCAAAATACCATTTCAGGCACTACAGGCTACATGGTCCTCACATGATCTGACCACGATTATATCTGAACTTTAAAAGAGACTTTGACCCGGGAGTTTGCTCCGCAATTACTTCTCAGGGGTAGTCTATTAGATAGGACCTGTCGACTCCATTTTGCTTATTATTTTTTGATGTGAAACATCTATAGCCGTACGTAAAACTGATTGCTGGCGTGGTGACGCATGCCGTGGTGACGCATCGTCACGCTATATTTTAAATAAAGAACAATTTATTTCTTAAAAAAAACGAATATGTATTTGGTTTCTGAAAATGCCATATGTTTTTTTATTATACCATTCTTTCATACCTATTTACTGTACTATTTTGTTTAGTAAATAAGTATAAAACAATGGTTTTCGATGTTTCACATCTGCCAGGCGTCCCGCGACGGCAATTTTTTTTTTCTTAATTAGACGCGTAAAATAGATATCCATATCCTATTTACAGAATAAACAATTTCTTTTCTTTTCATTTCAATTTCATTTCATTCCAATTTCATTTTAGATTCATTTCATTTCAGTTTCATTTAATTTTAACATTAATTTAATTTCTTTTCAATTTAATTTCAATTTCCTTTAATTTAAATTTAATTATTTATTATATTATAATTTCCTCTAACCATTTATAGTAAGGTCCATTTTTACCAGTAGTCTATTAACAGAATATTTTGTTGCCTTGGTAATAACAACCCATACCAACACCAAGACATTCCCATACCATAAATATTTTTAATATTTTATTCTTGATGCTGAAACTGCTCTCATCATACGCAGCAGGTAATGTGAGCTTAGGATAATGGTACTTTACGAGGTGGCTGCGAGGGAAATTGAAAAAGTTTCGTCTTACTCAAGAGGGGTTAGCCGACTGCGCGCAGTCTGGGTACTGTGTTTATGTAAAGTAAAGTCTGGGTAAAATAAGTAGGGATTGTTTTGTGAATGTTATTCAAGAAGATTTTAGAAGGTAATTTCCCGACTGTCCAATTCATGTATGAATCCAATCGATATTCGTAACAAACTAAGTTCTGTACAGCCTTGTTGGTTGGTGACATTGGGGCGCACTATTTATTCACCACTGCCTACTTTCTTGGAGTACAGGCGTGATGTTCACATTTTTATGTATATGTAGATGTATTTTTTTCATAAACATCTTGTACGACATCATTAGGTAGCTAGACTACAGCTTGATGTTGAAGTATTTAACAACTAAGGATATCAGAATTCTCAAACGTGTCACAGTTTCACGATGCATAGTGTCTCTTGTATAATATTGTAAAATACTTACATCAAACTATGAAGGAACAACGCAAATATGACATTTGCATGGAAATTGCATGCGGAGACTATGTAAGTCGATATATGTAGGTAGCCGTAGATCGGTGTGAATATCTGAAGAATAAGTGGGTTTACATTACCAACCTATTGTTTCTTTCCGTTCCTTGGGAGATGTGAAATTAAGACCAGCGCACATCGACGGACGTCGGGGCAGAGTATTATAAATTTACAAACGTAAATTCGTTACGTGTCTAATGGTAACAAGATAAAGATTCCAAAGCTCAGAGACATCATGGAACATGCTGAAGGATACCGCGGCGGATGCGAAGGCATGCGACGGTATGCGCCGGAGTCCGCTAGCATACGATTTTAAAAACAGTACGTGTTTTAAAAACAGTATAATTAATACAGACGATATAGAACCGACCTATGAGAGATTATCAGACAAATTACAGTCATGTTTACTAAAGAGCCAAGTCACAAATCCTCCAAGACAAGACTGGATAAAAAAAGAAGTAATACATGATATTAACAATAGGAATATGTTATGGCAAAGATATAAAACCAATAAAACAGACACCAAATTAAAACAAGAATACGAAAAAACAAAATTAAGGGTAGCAAACACCATAGAAAATACGAAAAACACATACTACTATAAATGTTTTAAAGACAACATGACGAAACCTCGTAAAATGTGGAAATTAATAAACGATCTATCCAAAAATAAAACAAGAGACAAGACTGGACCTGAAAAACTCGAGACTGATACTGGCACTATTACCGACCAATAGAAAATATGTGAATCCCTCAACTCATACTTTTCATCCATCGGGTCATCCCTAGCAGACCTTATCCCTAGCAAGTTTAAGGGAAACCAACATCACCAAGAATCTGAAAGCAGTGACCAAGCAAAACTTAAGTTCTTAACACCAGCAACCACGGAGGAAATATTAAAAATAATTGACAATTTAGACCCAAATACTAGTTCTGGTATTGATGGCGTAAGCACAAAATCTTTAATATGTGTAAAAAACTTAATATCCGATGAACTTACAAAGTGTATTAACCTTTGTTTAGATCAAGGCATCTTTCCCGATGGCTTAAAAATTGCTAAAGTTATCCCAATTTATAAATCAGGAAGTAAGTCTGATCCTTGTAACTACCGTCCAATTTCAGTACTACCTGTGATCTCGAAAATTTTCGAGAAAATCTTATATAACCGTTTGGAAACATTTCTTAAATCAAAAAACTTCTTATATCACAAACAATATGGTTTTCGACCCCATTCAAATACTCTTTCGGCAACTATTGATCTCATAACGAAAATCAAAAAGAAAATTGATGAAAAACACATAGCTTTAGGTATTTTTATCGACCTCAAAAAAGCTTTCGACACAATTAGTCCCGAATTATTAATACAAAAGTTGTCACATATTGGTATCACAGGCAAAGCACTACAAATTTTTAATTCATATTTACAAAATCGTAAGCAAATAGTCAAAATAGGTAAATCCCAAAGTGGTTCAAATCTCGTCAATTTCGGTGTGCCACAAGGCTCGATTTTGGGACCACTTTTGTTCCTAATTTATATTAATAATATATCCCAAATTGGCCTTAAAGGAGACGTCTCACTTTATGCAGATGATACAAGCCTTTTTTACTTCGGCCAGTCGATCGAAACTATAATACCGCATATCCAAAAGGATCTTAACATTCTAAATGACTGGTTCCAATCTAATCTCCTGACCATTAATACTTCAAAAACGAATTATGTTATAATAGCTCCTAAAAATAAAAAAATAACAGATATTAAAGAACTTAAAATAAATGATCAAATAATACAAAGAAAAAGTAAAGAGAAATATCTAGGCTTAATTTTAGATAACTCCCTGAGTTGGAAGCCGCACATTGATAAAATCAGAAGTAAACTAACATCACTTACAGGAGCACTTCATAGTTTAAGAAAGTGTCTTCCTCGGAAAGTTCGATACATTATTTATAATTCCTTAGTTAAACCACACATTGACTACCTAATTGAAATCTGGGGGACCGCAGCAAAAACCACTCTAGGTTTACTACAGACAGCACAAAATAAATTAATCAAAATTCTTTTCAATTACAAATTTAGAACCCCAACTAAAAGGATATACGAAGATACCAAAATAATGAACATTTCCCAAACATACATATACTATACGTGTATTCTTATACGAAAAATAATACATAATGATATTCATACAACGCTAAATTTTACCAAAAAACATCAAATCCAAAAAATTAGACTGCGAAACTCCCACTACTTAGTAACGCGTCCACCCAGAACAGTTAATTACGGAAAAAGAAATATTGAATATGAGGGTGTTAACTTATACAATAAAATACCGATGGACATAAAAGAACAGAAAAGTATGTCTGCATTTAAAAAACAATTAAAATCATACATTATGAATAAATAAAAAAATAAATAAAAAAAATAATATATATATATATATATTATTAAAAAATGATATATACCTATGTGTAAAGTATAAACATCGCATGAAAAAACTCAAAACTGATGAAATGATATAAAAATAAAATAAAAATATCCAATTGGTCAGTACGCTGCCTTTTGTGCCACATCTAGTATGTTGTAACTTTTACTTTTGTATCCGTGTTTGCTCGGTTGATGTTTCGTTGTAATATGTGTATCGCCTACCCGCAAAAAAAAAAAAAAAATGTTTTTTATTTTATCTCTGTACGCTAGTAACCTAAACATTAATTGTAAATCTTGTTTCTCAGTAAGTGAATTATTGTTAATTCTTATGAGGAAATAAAGTTCTTAAACCATATACGATGGCGGGGGAGAACAGTGCAAACGGGGGTGCACTCCGCATTTCCCCCGTGGCATACCGCGGGATGTCGCGGAATGCACTTCGGCAAATCCTCCTCGTTGCTTTCCCCCGCCGTCCGCTGGTGTGTGTTGGCCTTTAGACTATTGGGAACGGCAAAGTGTAGGAAACTTCTAGTAACAATAAACCACAATAACTTGTAGCGGTATCTACATCGCCACATGCGAGCTGCGCGTCATACTGACGTCACGCAAAATCCTGCATCTCGCTAGCAGAGTTATCCTCGCAATTAGCTTGTATACAACATCTCGACATAAATCGTCGGGCAGTTGCCCGCCAGACACGACACCCATCTGGTCGGAGGATCGTCCCTTTTCTATGGAGGTATGAGTGAATTTTACACCCTGTTACTTGTACCTCTATAAACTGAATAAACGTGCCAATGTGCATTTTTTTTTTACGTTGCCCCACACTAGCAATGTCTCCTGTATTGCGGGTGCGTTTAAACTCACATACACACACAGCCAGACCCGGAACAACTACTTGTAGGTCATACACATCGAACCCGCCACACGCAGCGCAGCAGTCAATCGCTTAATCACTGCGCCAACCGTGCTGTAAATATTATGTTAAAGAAAATGTTTTATTTTCATTGTTTCTTCTACTGTTTAACAAAAACCTAATCAACGATAAAAAGTTACTCTGCGCACACGATTACTCATTGCTGATTGCATATTGTTTCTTAGTTAGCTAAAGTACATACATCTTTTATGGGGTACTGTGTTAAATGCTACAACAAAATACCTTGTCATATATTGCAATTAAATGAATGAAAATTTTAAACTTATATAAAAAGTTCACTGTGTAAACAAGCGTATTACAAATTAGACGATTATATCCAAGATAAGAATGCTTGGAAACATGCTGGTCTAGCTCCATAGGACATTCTAGGGTCTAGACAAAATAAAACTTGTTGCAACTTTAATTATATAGTTCAGTTAGTTATTTTTATGACATTGATTTACATCCTGTGATTACTTTAACTCCCACAATGACATATTTGTTGTTTACATAATTTGGGAAATCGTATTCTTTTACAATGTTTGTAAATATGTGAACACCATGTATCTATCACTTAATTAACTTATTTATCATTGCTACGTTTAAAAAAATCTTTTTACCTATTGTGGTAGGGTAATTTTTATTATAGGTGCATCGTCTTCACATATAATTATATAATTAATGTATACAAAGTATTGTAACACATTTTAAAAGAGTAACGGTGGAGTTTCTTGCCCATTCTTCTCCATACGAAAATACCTTTTGGAAGGGGCGACTAGAATCAATTCTATTTAAATGTAAATGTTGACGTTCAAAAGTGCCTTTTATGTGCCTATTTGAAATAAATGCTTTGACTTTGTTATTCTTTTTTCGAAAATTTGCTGACGCTGTTCTCTTTCTTCCCTGTGCTTCCTGTATACACCTCTTACAACAACCCTGGATGAATAATAAGTGACCTATTTTATAGCAAATGTCATGCCACTTACACCGTAAGCCACATGCATTGTGAAGTCGACTTCAACATATGAATATGCTAACTGAGGAATGGATATAAAAGAAAATGAAACAAGTTTGAGTGAAACTGTGATGGGCGAGTCCTTAGAAAGTTATCGTCGATCTCGAGTGGTTTATCAATTTATCCAAAACACATTATAACAACTTTTAAATTTCTCTTATATGCGGGTATTCGTTATAGGGCGACCAAGTGTTGGTATTGATTTCCGGATACTGTCTAAAATGGTTCGATGGGACTCATTCTTTCGGCATTCAAAATAATTGTTTTGTTAAATTAATACGTAGGTATCAAGTTTGGGAGTAGTGGTGGCCCAGTAGTAAGGGCCGCGACTTACGAGTTGGAGGTCGTAGGTTCCAACCCAGTCAGATGCTTTAAATCAAAATCAAAAGTCATTTATTCAAACTAGGCTGAGAATCAGCACTTTTTTAACGTCAAAATTACATAACTATTGTTTGCCTCACCGGACGACGTCACTACGTCAGCGCCGGCTTTCGCTGAAAACCAGCGCTGGGGCTCTGTCTTGGATAGGGTCGCGGCATAATGCTGAGCGATAGCCGTTTTGCGTGGATGTGACGCATGTTTCCCCGATTCATATTTTCAGTGCTTGTGTTATTTTTGGATGGAAGTTCATCTGCTATTTGTTCATTACCATATGCCTATAGCAAGCAAAAGCACGCGCGTAACAAAACATTTCATACATTGACGAGGCGCGGTAGTAGCGCGGCGGGAGGCGCGAGGTAGGGCGCAAGAGCCTGTCCCGCCATTCCACCACCAGGACCTCGCGAAGCTGAGACCGACGCAGCTCCATGTGTCGCTGCATCGGTCCCTCGCCCCGCGCCCTCGCTTCCTCGCGGCACGGATACAACAACGCGAATACTTTCGCCTCGAGGTCCCAGGGCGGGAACGGCGAACCTAACCTAACCTTACCTTTTTGCGAGTAAAGATATTATGATCGAAAAAAATAGTAAGTAGTCATATCGGAACAAACAAGCCGAAAAGTGGTAAAAGTACCTATATTAAAAGATACATAGGTACCTCACTATTATTTATTAAAAGTGTTATAAAACCAACGGTGTGACGACGAGGAAAAAGAATACTCGTCGTCACACCGACCGGTGCGGTGTGACGACCTGATGGCCAATTCCCTTAATTAAAAACGTTCAAAATCAAGTCGCAATCTCATCTCACCGACAATCAAATGTCAAAAATGTAGGTAAACCATTGAGATAAAATATAATAATAGTTCTATGAGGTAAACGCTATAAAATTTTTGACAGATTGAGACTGAGATTAGAATGCGAACGTTCTTAAAGATACAGGAATTGCCCCTCTGGTGTGACGTGGAGTCGGTCGCTGAAACGATGACTGCCTCGTTGGTCTAGTGGTCGCATGCGCTACTGCTTAGCATGAGGTCCTGGGTTCGATTCCCAGGTCGGGCAAAGTGTGATTAGGTTTTCCATCAAGAATGTCTCAGTATCTGCCCGGAGTCTAGATTTGCGCCCGGTTGATGGCAACAGGCTCGCCCCCTATTACATGGGGCTTAAATATAAAACTGGCGAAACTTGGTTGTACTATAAGTAGGTAAACTTCTGTTCATGATTCCTTCATGTTCATGTTTCATGATTTCTTGAATTATTGACCATTTATTAGTTTCACTGTATTCTGACATGTATTAGTATTATATGTCTGTGGTATTGACCACGTATTAATTTCACAGTATTTGACATGCATTAGCATTGACCATGTGTTGACCATGTGTTACTTTCACTGTATTTTACATTTGTAATAACTAAATTTACCATGCATAATAATTCTAAATTTGAATGCCAATACCTACACAATTATTGTATGCCTATTAGGCAGGACATATTGATACTTCAATATATTGTTAAGACCTGTACCTTACATATGCCCACAATAAAGATACTTTGACTTTGACTTTGACTTTGACTTCTGAGTGCGATGTTTCTGAGAGGCGTGATATATTGTTTTGATAAAAGGGAAAGTACACGAAAAATAGAAACACGTGGCACCCTACGGCCTACATCCAATTTATACGTCAACAGAATATAGTTAGTAGGAAGTTTTATTTTTTGCCAATAACCCCCTAAGGGCGAACAACTTATATTAGTTTTTGAGTTAAGTGCCCAAGATTTACAAGCCAAGGGGCCTTGGAACAAGATCGAGAATATTTCCAGCTTAGAAACGATTTGATTATGGTAATCTTTTGGTTTTGTTTTTTTAGGAAATATGGCCTGTTTTGGGAATTTAAAGGTAGGTTTTTGTATATCTCATGAATGATTTTGGAAAGGTTGGTTGGTTGATTTTCGATTTGGCTGTTAAAGCGATTTTGAGGGGATACAGTAACCGGCAGCACATCAAGTTTACGAAAAAAAAAACCTGGTATTGTAGAGCGTAGTCTCTGTGACTCATATCTGCGTGATTGTCTCATCCTAAAGGTTACTGCATCACGTTAAATTCCCGGGTACTGTATGTTAGCTTGCTGTAAGACGGTGGTGGGCAAATTGGTACTGAAATAATCCAAAACTTGCTGTGATAAATCATGGAAATAAATGCTTGTTCTTCCTTGTTTGTGAAAATACCCTTGTCTTGCAGTGAAACATTATAGGCAGACATAACTTTCAATATCCACTTTGTGTATAAACGTTGCTTTAAGACGTTTATACATCTATTAATTGTATACTTTATAATTTTTATGACATTGATTTAAATTCTGTTATTACTTTAACTCACACACTGACATATTACTTGTTGACACAATTTGGAAAATCGTATACTTTTACAATGTTTGTAAATATGTGAGCACTATATTGTATCTATCACTTGATTAACTTATTTATCATTGCTACATGTTTTCATTCTTTTTACTTATTGTGGTAGGGTGTTTTTATTATAGGTGCATCGTCATCACATATAATTATATAATTAATGTATACAAAATATTGGAACACATTTTAAAATAGTTACGGTGGAGTTTGTGTATGGTGTGTGGTTAAACAGTCACTAATCATTACTTAATTTTAGGCAATGTTTGTAAATAAACCCCTTTATAAGTAGTCTAAGTCAAGGTCAAAGCGTTAATTTCAAACAGGTACATATAGGGCACATTTGAACGTCAACATTTACATTAAAATAGAATTAATTCTAGTCGCCCCTTCGAAAAGGTAGTTTCGTATGGAGACGAATGGGCAAGAAACTCCACCGTTACTTTTTAAAATTTGTTACAATATTTTGTATGTACATTAATTATATAATTATATGTGAAGACCCATGCACCTAGAATAGAATTACTTTACCACAATAGGTAAAAAGAATTAAAATGTAGGTCGTCCACACAAGCTGCGATGACCAGTTTGACTGTTAGCGGCTATGTAAGTATTTTACTAGAACTTTTAAAAGATATAACATGAATTCATGTATGATCGTAAACGAAACAAAAGGAGTATGTAACGATCGCAGCATGTACTGTTCGCTCTGTAGTCTCTGTCTAACCTCCTAAGAAAAAGGCGTGAGTGTATGTATGTATAACATGAATTCTAATGAGATTTTGGTAGCATTTACAAATTTGTACGTTTCCAAAACACAAATGGCTTAATTATTACACTATCGATATATTATATATTCAAAAGACTCAATTCTTCGAACACGGGCGTTCATTAAAATCGTCTTAGTCTACAAAGTTTGAACGAAGCGGCTTTCAGTACTGTCGCCTGAATTAATAATACAAAACCATTTATTAGCAACTCTGTTTGTGTCAACTGTCTTGATGTTTGTTCATTAACTGTACTCATTAGTATGAGGCACAGAGTAAGGGCGGCCAGAGAAAGCAGGGGTTGGTTAAAAGGGGGTAACGCATGTTGATAGCGGCCCTGTAAAGGCCCGGCCTTGTGGGGTCTAGGATTGATGTGTACTTTTATTGCTACTAAGATCCTTCTTTTCGTTTTGACGGTACGTCCATGTTGCTTATACAATTTGGGCGCAGAATGTGGCCACGTTTATTGGGGCGTCAGAGATGATAAGCTATCAAATGTTTTAG
Organism: Brachylomia viminalis; assembly: GCA_937001585.2. Classification (NCBI taxonomy): domain Eukaryota; kingdom Metazoa; phylum Arthropoda; class Insecta; order Lepidoptera; family Noctuidae; genus Brachylomia; species Brachylomia viminalis. The sequence goes on along the minus strand of OW443306.2, from coordinate 21,927,420 downwards.
GATCACGTACACTTGTTAACTGAAAATAGTGTGTGTTACCGACGCGTTTTATTTAATTGGAAGAGGCTTTATGACGTCAAGTCCGCCACCTGACGGGCCGGCCGCTCAGCAGACAAGCGTTTAGTAAAAGGCGTTTTACGAGTTGATGGAGCCAATCTGCGCGCAGGGCTCAACGAGTCTACATCTGTCTAAAAGTATTCACTGTCTTTGAAAAAAGGGTAACAAGTTTCAAAGTGTGCACAAGTCCTAACTATTTTGTAATTCCTAAATTAGTTTCATTGCAGCAGCTAAGTTTGCCAATTAAAGGAACATTATTAAATGTGCTTAACATGATTTGAAATGTCATTCTTTATGTGTTTTGATAACATTTATGTGCTTATATTAAATGAATGTTATACTAATCTGTGTTATTTCGCACATTTGATAACCAAAATTGATGAATAATGCGCCTTGGGATCGCCTATGCAATAAAATTGGTGGTCAATTGTAAACACATTAGGTAAACATTTTCCTAGGATAAAAATTAATCCATGTTCTTCTTCAAGCAAATATAAAATCGAAAAGAAATACCGAATATTGTAGATCTAACATACGGAGAGAATTAACTAAGTATTTAAAATAAAATATTCCTAACAGAAGACTAGATATTATCCACACTGCAACCTCTATCCCAACCTACTCTGTACCTACCCATGAATTAGTAAGTAATCTCCTGCGTGAATGCGTCCGTCATCATAGAGAACTAACTGCTTGCCACCGCTTACCGGGAACACCCTGTATCACGTACTAGTTACCTAATGGACCAATGCTCAAAGGGAAACGGCACTCGTAAACACGGTACGTGTAGCTGATGGGCCTGGCTTACAACCCATGGATTGGAGCATATATTATTGTCGAGCGAGAGAGGCGATGACAGCCTGTTGATGCTTTAAGCTTTAAGTAAAGCTTTGTGGCTGTCTCATATTAGAGATATGCTTATATTTGACTGAGTTAATTGGATTGGTACAGTAATTACCCAAAGTAAATATCGTCGTCGTGGCAGGCTACGTACCTAGAAGATGGCGGGAAGAACTGGATAGGTTCCGTCAAAACTGGAAGGAGGTCGCCAGGGCTCACGAAAGGTGGATGCTTTCCCAGGAGTGGGACACCACTGGCTGGTAAAAATAAATACAAAATCTATCGAGTTAAAAATAACTTTAATTTCGAAAGTCGGTGTCGACATTTGGTTGTGTATGTGTATGTTTTTTGCCACTGACTTCCGAAATTATGGTTATTTTTCACTTTGTAGTGTTTTTTTTGTTGTAAAAAGATTTTGTTTTTCACTTTTTAGTTGTGGTACCTACCCCACACAAACCACTACTTGCTATGTAAATAACAGTGACAGAAGTTATTATCACATCATCAATATACACTATGTGGAAAAAATACGTATTGTTAAAGCCAACTGAAAAACTACCCAAGCAAAGTAAATACAATTTTTATAGGACCACCCCTGAGGCATTTATTCTGAGGCCTTAATATTCAATAAAAATTAGTTTTCGAAATCGATTCACAATTGCCGGAGATACTGCGTAACAAACATACAGACGAATTGAGAACCTCTTCCCTTTCTTTAAAACTCTTCTCTTTCCTTTCTTCCTTTCCTTTCTCTTTCCTCTCGTTTTTTTTTAAGTCGGTTAAGAATATCATAAAAAAGGTTCCTCATTTTCACTGCATACCGCAACTTTCATCTTGCTAGAGTTTCCTACGATTTACTTCCTTAGTGTTAGTCACCGTGATTGTTTTGTAATGAATAACGATAATAACGTTGAACTGTTGATGTTAAACAAACACTTTTATAGTTTACCTTAATTTTATTATTTACCGGCAGAAAACCGGAGGAAACCGGCATGTCTTAGAATCAAAAATTCAAAGCCATGTGACATCTACCAACCTGCACTGGGCCCGCGTGGTGGATTACGGCCCACTCCTTCTCACCGAGAGGGAACTAGTTCCACCAGTTCCCAGCAGTGAGAACGTTATAGGCTGATTATGCTATTATTTACCACGATATAGGCTAAAATAACACATATAATATATTCTGTGAAAGTTTTAAGTGGCTACCTGTTGCGGTTAAAAGATACAACCTGGCGACAGACAGGCGGAAGTACAGAGCGCTTAGGCTAAATAACCCTACACAGGACACACAGGCAGAGAGTAATTACATATTAATCATAAAACATTGGAAATTCCTCTAGTAAGCCAAACAGGACGTTCCTTTTACCGCTTCACTCCATACTAGTTTGTAGTAGATTTTCAACCTGGCATTCCAGACTTTTTCTAAACACAGCAAGTAAACAAAAAAAAACTATAATTAACGACCTAATACAAGTGAACACGGGTAGAGATTCGTCCTTACCAGCGTGCGCCTCGTCTGGATTTACGCCTCGTTACGTGCGAGCCTGTGAGTCTGTGGCTTATAGCACGCGCATAAACTCGCGGAGATACTACGCAGATGTTGGGGCAATACGAAAGATGGTTATGTCGAGCTGAACATGGCGGTGTAGAGGCTGTAGACAAGGTATTATAATGGTTCATGCATTAAATGAAACTCCTCACTCTGGTCCTCGATCAGCCCTACCATCAACATTGTTGACCAATAATATTACTATGGATGTTATGGAGCAGAGAAATAGATAAGCCCATCTAATGGTCACTGCTGCCGGAATATACAGGTGTTGCCATACATTTAGAAGAAGTACTAAAGGCATCGCAGGTACGTTGTCATCCCAAAGACAATTCTTATAGAGGTGCGAGGAACAGGGTGTAAAGTTCACTCATACCTCCATAAAAAAGGGAGGAACCTCCGACTAGACGGGTGTCGTGTCTGGTGGGTAACTGCCCGATGATTGACGTCGGGAAGTTGTAAACTATTACTATTCACGCAGTAAACTCTGCTTGCGCGATGCAGGATTTGCGTGACGTCAGTATGACGCGCAGCTCGCATGTGGCCATGTAGGTACTGCTACATTCTATAATGACTTACGCACCCGTTGTTACACCGACATCAATACCCTTCTAACCGAAACAAAGTACTGCTGCGCCGAAGCAAGAAGAGATATGGCGGCTTTTAAGCCCATTATCATCCGTTTGTGCAGATTCACGATGTTTATAAACTATCATTACATCTTTAAAATTAATTATGTTCTATGTTATTTCCTCCCGTATGATTCAACAGCCGCAATGTAAATGCAGGCGGATCAGACACGACTTACTGGTAACGTAGACTTTTTTGTCAATGCTCTCCAGCACATAAATCATCTGGGTTCACTCCCAATAACATGTCATTTGCATATTTCAGGACTTCTATTTTGTAGAATATGTGGATGTTTTAACGTGTTACCTTGTTATACACAAATACACATACATACACTCACGCCTTCTTCTAATGGGGGTAGGCAGAAAAAGAACAGAACAGAATGCCATCTGCTACTACCTTTTTTTTTTTTTTTTTTGAGGATGGGAAATCATCAAATGACTCCTCCCGCTCTGGGTGGAGCGGAAGGGAGTGTCAGACTCTTACTGACTAAAACCCACCCGTGTTCCTTCCTTGGCCCTTTATGTTCCGGGTCAGCGGTACCCCTTTTGGATGATCCCGCTTTCCCGGCAGGCTTGGGCCCTAGTGGGCCCCCTCTATGATGCTGACATCTCTTTGAGGCGCGCGTGGAACACGTACGCGCCGTCCAGCACGGGCCTGGTCCTGATCGGACGGTGAGCTACCCATTACTCACCGCCCGCAGGCCCGCGCCTACGGTGGCCGGGAGTCGTCACGCGGCTCCCGACGCCCGGAGCGTCCACCGCGGCGGCTTGGACGGGAGACTCTCTCCCTCTCCCGTCCCGCCACCTCCTTCGCTAGCATGACTGCTTCGCAGAAGGAGGCGACTGCCTCCCACTCCCCCTCGCCCCGGACCATGGCTTGAACCAGGGCCGGGCGTGAGAGGTCACCGCCGCTGCCGATCGCCTCTACGAGGACACGGCGGTGCTCCGCCCATGCAGGGCAGGCCCCCACCGTAATCTGCTACTACCCTTACATACTCCTTTTGCTTCGTTTACGCGCACGCACGACCTTTTATGAAGAACATCACTAATTGATAAAGATACCATAATATTATGTCCTAGGGCGTCACCTCCCGGCGCTTCCACTCACATCTGCCTTGTATAAACATTTCGTTAGTCACCTTTCTCCTTTCTTTTGCTATATTATTTTGTTTTTTCTATTTGCTTGTTAACCTTATATTGTTTTCCAAGATTCACCTTATCAAGGACGAACTTATATTTGCTTTTATACTCCGAACCCTAGTTTGCTTTTAAAATGTAATTTTATTATGTGTTTCATAGTGACGTGAGACAGCACGCAACGAATTTCCGACAGTTTGAGAGATATCTCGTGTACCTTGTACTTATATTCATATTGCTATACCTTCTGCGTTATTTGCTTGCTTTATAAGTATTGTGAGTCAAGACTCAGATGATAAGCTTTCAAGATCTTTTTTGCTATGTGAATCCTTGGAGAGAGACAGAGAGAGAAAGAGATTTAATATTCTTTTACAAATTTATTATTTGAATGATCTATACTTGATAATAGAGATCATTCAAATAATAAACATTCACATGTTTTGTTTTTCATGATTGACATTTTTAAACAATTTGCCTCTCAGTCACGTTATAGATTATTACATTATTATTTTCTATCCACTATCTAACGCAAACGTGTTGATCTGCTTTTATTTTTAACATCTCTTGCATGGTGACATTTTGTGTTGCATGTATTCTAGTCACGTTTGAGCAAATAAATTATTACCTAATCTTAGTTTAGACTATAAAAGTGACAAGCTACTTACTACTCATATTCATACTAACTCATATTTCTTGCACAATCTGTCGTGAGTTTTCACCAAAGTACTGTAATATTTACCCACTTAAATAAACTAATATAAAATTCCATTTCCCTCACAAGATTCGATGCATGTTAACTTAGAGCCGCCGGCAGTATCCTCTACTGCATTTACTGCCATTTGATGCAAATATGTATGAAATATTTTGTATATTCGTGGGTATAAAATGCTAAGCATATTTACAAACGACATGATTCGATGGCAAAATAGAAAGTGTACTACGCTTTTCGATAGTAATTTCCGATGTCGATAAATTTTTGACACTACATGATTTCACCACCTCGCCTGATTTCCTTAAAGTACACTTTTCGCCAGTAGGTTTTAAGAGCCCCCTGCTACATAGTAGGGGCGAGCCTCATCATCATCATTTCAGCTGAATGTCGTCCACTGATGGACCTAGGCCTCAGTGCTTCCCGCACCCAGCGGATTCCTGCGGCCTTCACCAGGTCATTGGGAGATCTTCCAAATATTTCTACGACGTGATAGTATGAATTATTAGACTGGCGTCGTTGAATTAATTATTGGGGGGTTTAGTCTTACATTTGCAACAGTCAAGCACCCCATATTATACGAGTAGCAAAATTAGTGTTTTTTTTGTATTATATTTATTTATTAAAACTTTAGGCACAAGTAAAAAAACCTGAAACATTTTCTACCAGTCAACCTTAGGGTGATGCAGAGACAAAACATAGCAGGTGCATTATACGGGATAGGTAGCTCGGAAATTACTATAAAATACAAGAATAAATACTAATACATAGATACATACATACATATAAACATAATAAATCTTGTCAGGAGTAATGACGATCGATAGAGGAGAAAACGAATCGAGCAACTCAGCGCTGGGATGTTTCGGCCAATTTCTGACGGATATGTTCACGTGCCTTCACTTTACTGACTAACTGGTTGCCGTCCTGATGTTCAGAGGGAGAGCATTCCAAAAAAAACAGCCCGGACAAAGAAAGAAGAATAAATGCAGCCAGAACTGTGAGAAGAACATCTTAGAAGACAGTTGTTGGTGGAACGAAGATTTTTACTATGGACAGTGCATAAATATAAAAATTGGGAAGTCAGGTAAGAAGAAGTGGGTTTGTCCAGATTAGAGAACAACGTTGACAGAGCCCTCGACTCTCTGCGCTGACGAAACCTGTATAATTCTTTGCTCGTTCTGGAAATCGAACCTGGGAATCACGACCACAGCAGTCACACTTGCGAACACTGGACCAACGAGGCAGTTCATACTCACATTTTACCCGACTGCAAAGAAGGTTTATGTTTTTATTAATATTCATTTTAGGGACCAGCTTCAGCTTTCGTAGCTCAGTAACTAATCAACACCACTATGGCAGTCATCCCTCCCGGGCCATTGGCTGAATATAGTGTCATAAGGTAACATGTGAAGTTAAATTAATATATCTATTATTAACAGCTCCACACAACTTTGAGATTGTTTGCTCCCCGTTGTTCTAGGGGGCAAGGCATAACCGTGGGCTGGTCTCTGAAAGCTTAATTTGCTGTGAATTTTTCTGTCAAACAATCAAAGCTGCAGGCCGCGTCCTAACCATAGTGATCGTAACGCGTCTCGTTCAATTTGTTCGGTGAATCCGAACGCCTGGTCGCGCCGACAGAGGGCTTTCCCGTTTTCCAAACCGAAAAGTGAAATATGAACGCGACAGTCGCGTATTCGCACGACCGATCGCTTTGGTTAGGACGCAGGGTGAGAATTGTCAGCTGATTGACTTATCTCAGAATTGATCAGTCTTCAGTAAACGTTTTTCTTTCTTACCTTCTTTCTTTCTTTCTTCTTCTTGGTGTCATCGTTGGCTTTGACGTTGAAGCGTCCGTTACTTGTGTGCCAAGCGTTGAAGTCACCAATGCGTCTTATGGAATTCTTCATACTCACCTATACTACGTACCTAATACTGTCTTTAATGTATTTTCCATTTCTGACTTAAAGGAAAAACAAAAATTGAAAGAACCAGGAAGGTTGTAATCACCGACCCACAGTGAGCAGGCGGGGTGATCAATACTCATTTCTTCTCTGTATAAAACGACCTGATCCCACCATCGCCTTTTTACTATCGGACTATGAGACGTACTGCATGCGTAGTATGGCCACTATACAACGTGGCGCTACAATGGTGACTTTAATTTAATACACGGGTAGGGCTAGTGCCCATTAACCATATAAATATTGATAGGTTAAAATAATACGTAAACTGAAAAAAAAAATTTTTCAAACAAACTAAATAATAAAAAAGTCATTAAAATTGGGATCACCCTTGCAAAAATTCATTCATGAAATTACTTACCTAGCTCGCTTACGTTAACTCGGAGCGGCAATGTGTCGGTTCGCGGGCTGGCAACCGCGCATCGCGTCTTGTACCTACTCGTGATCGGTCCGATTCTTTGACGGCATATTATCAAAGAAACCGAGCGGCGCAAGTGGTACAAACACTTATCACATCACCCTCTCTTGTTACTATTAGTAATAACTGTCATCACTAATCACTGCCATCACGATCATAAGTTTACACAAGCACTAATAGCACAAATAAATGCGTCCGTATCGCAAGAGGTGTAAACGTACCTACTAGATAAGAAAACGAAAACCAATCAAAGTGTCTTTATCGCAGTACCATGATCTAATTACTATCCTAATTACACAAAAAGAAATAAATAAAACAATAGCTAAGAGTCTTTTTCGCGACGTAATTATGCGCACTAGTGTAAATAAGTGCGTCAAGGACACGGGTTCGACTAGCACTAGAAAAGCAAAAAAAGAATTCGTGTTCGGTGCGGCGGGTGGGTGGAAGGGAGAGCGCGCGTCGCCTGCGCTGCTCGCCAACAAAGGAAATTTCCTTAAATTCGCCTACTCTATGCATTTGTTTCATCCTAATAGTATTGCTTATTCGTTTTAATTTCATTGATGCGAAGTTATGATCCGTGACCGAGGGAAATGACCGCTGCGCGACAGTTCTTTAAGTACAGGTTGCTCTAAGATGCTATTTCCTAAATTCTTTAATAAATCTGTAAATAATAACGTTTAATGGAAATAAAAAATTGTCATGAAACGAAAATGTGAAAACGTATATGTGTGTTAAATTAAGGTCACCATTGCAGCGCCACGCTGTAGAAACGGAAGACAAAATGACAGATTGTAGAAAGATTACAACGGCGCGATGTCAAAATTAAAGAAAAGAATGACTTTTTGTTAAAGAAGTGATTTGTCTTCTCTTCGTAGAGATGAAGAGAGAAGTAATAATATTAATAATAATATGAGACAACATCACGCACAAGGTCTTCAGGTCCCGAACTAGGTAGAACCTGTACTACGGTAACTCGTAGGCCAATTCTCGTACTTAAAAAACGGACAAATTCAAGTCGCAATCTATAGGCCAATAAAACGTTCAAATTCAAGTCGCAATCTCATCTCAGCGTCAATCAATGTCAAAAATCTGTCAAAAATATATGTAAATTGATTGTAATTTTGACAGATTGAGACTGAGATTAGAATACGAACGGTCTTAAAAATACGGGAATTGCCCCTCTCATCTCAGCGACAATCAATGTCAAAAACCTGTCAAAAATGTATGTAAATTCATTGTAATTTTGACAGATTGAGACTGAGATTAGAATGCGAACGGTCTTAAAAATACGGGAATTGCCCCTCTGATGACTTATATACATATAAACACCCAGACACAGGTCAAACAGACATGTTCATGCACACAAATGTTTGACTTGTCCGGGGATCGGACCCGGGACCAGCGGCTCAGAAGGCAGGGTCCCTACCAACTGCACCAACCGGTCAGTCTCTCCCCATTTATTATGCGCACAGCCAAAGTGTGGAACTTTCTGCCAGCGTCTGTGTTCCCTTCCACATTTAACCCTTCTGCCTTCAAAGCAATAGTGAACAGGCATCTTCTGTGCACGCTCATTCCATCATGGATCTCATCCATAGCGTTCCATCAGGCGTGACCGAGGTCAAGAAAAAGCGCATTCAACAATAAAAAACAAAAAAAGAGTGGGATAGTTAATTTTTTATTTGTTTTTGCTTCGGCGAAATATGTCGTCAACAACAATATCTACAATATTCCCTTTGCGATTACACAACGACCCCGGGTGGGCTTAAAAGTCGTAAGAGCTTCTTACACTCTATGCAGGCCATCCAGAACAAACCAACCTATGAGAGAAGCAAATTGTGGAAAGAGACCTCTACCTCCCGACTTCATTAAAGCCCAGGAACATTTGCTTTCCGGGCGTGGTCTGCAGTGGCCTATATGGAAATCTTTCAATCGATTGCGTACCTAAGTAGGCCGCTGTAGACACAATTTGTCGAAGTGGGGGATAACTAATCCATCCAACACCCAGAGCGAGTACGGTGCTTCGGATCAGACCATGCCCCACTGGTAGGTGCCCGTTCACCAGCACCTCGGATGACCTAATGAATGCTACAGACGCCGCAATCAACGTGGCCACCTCATCATCAACATAATTTGCCTATTTTACATGGAGCCACTGCCTATCTGACCTCCACAACCCAGTTACTGGGTAATACGATACCCCTTGGTATGACTGGTTATCAGACTTTCGGGCTTCTGACGACCCGTAACGAAGGTCAACGATCCACGAGTGACAGCCGGCTTAACGTGATTTCCGAGGCACGGAGGGGTCTTGGTATGTAAAGATGGTCACCCACTGGGCTAAAACTGTGTAAAAAATAAAAATAAACAACGAGGAAGAGTACTAATCGATACAAAGAGAAGAATAAGAACAACTATAAGTTACTTCATTGCCCAATATATCTGCCCAATATGATCCCACGAAAACGATGCCTTTAAAGATCCCACGATAGATAACAACCTAATATTATTGTAAAATTATGTTATTAGTTTGTAAGTTTACAACTTGGCCCCTACAACAAATGTTCTAGCATACATATTATTGTAACAGTGTTAACGTAATAATTAATTTTAACGCTCTCGACACATGCACAAAATTATAGTTGACCTGATTAAAAGTTTTCATTATAGCTAATTGCTGTAGTTATGATTTTGTTGAGTAGAACTACCGCTCTTCAATCTGGATATAAGTATGACGTGTGTAGAAGGACTAGTAATAACCCACTTACCTCTGTAGGTACTAGGTAGTAGAATGTGAATGTTAGTAAACAATTTTTTTGTATGTTTGTTATTTTGAATGACGAATGGATTTGGATGAAATTTTGGCACTCAGCTAGACCATGTCCTCTGGATTGGAAACACAATTGTTTTCATCAGGGTGTATCAACTAGGTTCCTTGCTTCAATGCTAGTCAAAATCATGGGTACCTAGTTTACACATACAGGGTGGCAGATCAGGTAGAAGTTTATACAGGTGGCAGGGACATCGACACGCAAAATGTAACCATAAATTTTCAGCACAAGATTCAAGATCCCCTATTCCGTATAAATTTTTCGCCGGTAATCAAAACAAAAATCTGCTGTTTCACAGAAAAGTGCAATACCTACTAAATACTAATTACAGTCAGGGGATCTGGAGGTAAAAGTCCTCGCACACATAATTATGGGAGTGTCGCGAGGAGGCTAAACGCTGGGGCGAAACAGACTTAACAGACTTAGGCTAAGCAGATCTCTGCCAGGGTCGCGGGAAAGTCCGAAAGGGTTACCGTGGCCCCTGGCACAGGCAACTGAAGGAACACGGGTGGGTTTTAGTCAGTAAGACACGCCCTCCCGCTTCGCCCAGAGCGGGAGAAGTTATTTGATGATTATTTGACTCCAAAAAAAAAATACCGCTGTTCCAGTGTGTCAATAGTTTGGTGTAATACACTAATAATGATAATTTATAGAAGGATAATACTGTTCATCCTCTCAACATAATTAATTTCATGCTCGCCTTTTGCGACACCCAAAAATAAAACGAAGAAGTGGCTTAATTAGCGGTCAGCGGTAATCATACGGAATGTATGCAAAGCGAACGGTGATTTTAATTGAATGAGCTTGAAAAACTGGACTAAAAGTCTTTTAAAAATGTTAATATGGACGTGAAAAGTGTTCTTCCGTTCCAGAGGAAGGACATTTGCATAGGTGGAATTTTGTCATTGATATGAGTACATTGAACGGGTTCCGTTCATGGTCAAAGGTAGGCCATACATGTGAAACTTTCTAGAATTTCTGTGCAATTTGTGTATGGTTCAGAGGGCCTAGACAAAGTGACATTCTATCAGCGATGATGGAAAAGTCAAAAAAGTTTGGGATTAAGCTACCGACAAGCTTATGTCAATCCCGTTGAAAGTCGTTGTAGAAACTCGATACGCTTTGAGAGCGATTGTCACTTGTCTAGGCCTTCTAGAACTTTGAGCGTCGGACGACATGACACCTTATTTTTCAAAATTAGAACTGTAGTGTTTGAGCAATGGTCACACATCTGTATATAACGGGTGTTTTTTTTTTGTTTTTCAGTAAATTAGGCCTTCGCGTCAGCCGCGGCAGCCATATGCCCGAAATCATATTCAAACATGAATGCCATAAAATTATTTGTCAAATAAAGCCAATTTCAAGGATATAAACAAATAAACTGTGTTTTGTTTTTATTTAAAGTTCTCCATCTCTAAAAATAACAAGCTTCACATGGATATTCCAAACTTACAATACTTAAGGACGGTCACGTTCTAATCTCATTCTTACCTTACCTTACATTTTGACAAGTTTGGGCATTGATGAGATGGCAACTAGATTTTGAACGATTTAAATACGTGAACTGGCACTCAAAAATTTGCATAGTCCTTATTACTTTCACTCTGTACGACAAAGTTCTTATATTAATAAGTAGCAAGCAATAAGACAAATCCCAAAGGATTTTCCCACGAATCCAACTAAAAAACAAACTCAATCCCACTACAGTAGGTACTTATTATTATTACATAAAACAGTAACCATGTTTGTGACAAACAGCGCCGACACGATGTCATAATTCTCGGAAACATACAAAGAGCATACAAAGTGGGGATTTCCACACAAACAGCGTCAAAATAAGCGGTTAGAAACGAGAATAAAACCTGATATTTTTATAGGAAATACCAAACAAAATGGAGGGTATATTATATTATTGTTCTACAAGGTTGTTATGTGGCCAAAATCGTTACTAATGCCACCATCTTCTATTTTTGTTAAATACCAAGTCACATTTAACAAAAAAAAAAACACAATGTCCAAAATATTGGGAGTAGTGGTGGCCCAGTGATAACAGCCCCGACTTACGAGATATAGGTTGTGGGCTTGTTCCCGGGCGCTTTACTTAGTGTAAATTATTTCATCACATTTGCTCTCAAAATGGTGACGGAATACATCTTGAAAATACCGGCAGGTACTAGAACCAAAAATTCGATGACATGTGACATCTACCAACCGGCACTGGGCCAGCGTGGTAGATTACAGCACACTCCCTCTCGAAGACAGGAGGCTTGTGTCCCAGCAGTGGGCACATTATAGGCTGATTATGATTATGCACAAATGTTTAACAACAACGCCGCCCTGTCGACATCTTAAGTTTTTTTTTGTTGACAACAGCTCAAAGTCAAAATCTATTCTACATAGAAAGGCACTTTTTGAAAGTCAACAAGAAAATACAGAGTTGATTCTAATTGCCTCTTCAAAAAGTTAATATCGTATTGAGAATAATGAGCATAAAACTCAATAGTTACTGTATTAAAATGTTTTACAATATTTAGTATACAGTAACATTATTACTGCCCGGTTGGTTTAGTGGTTGCAAGCGCTCCTGCTGATCATGAGGTCCTGGGTTCGATTCTCAGGTTGGGCGAACTGTTATTGGGTTTTTCCATCTCTCAGTAGCCCTGAGTCTGTATTTGTGCCCGGTAGATGGCAATGGGCTCGCTCCCATGTTTTACATGGGACTTAAGTATAACTGTCCTTGGGTTTACTATAGGTACACCTCTGCCCAAACCTTCAGGGATTACAGGCGTGATGTTATATTATATAATTATATTTGAAGACGATGCCAATTCTGTTTTTGTTAACAAAACATAGTTATTACTAAAGTCTTTAAGATATTAAGCATGCATTCACAGAAGCAAATATTTCATCCACCTATCTACATGTAGGGATGCAGACAAAAATTAAACTTGTTAATAACTTTCTATCAATCAATCAACTCACCCCATCGCAGTCCACTGCTGGACATAGGCTCCTAGGCTGCGCCACAACACCCTGTCCTCCGCCTTCCGCATCCAGTCTCCCCAGCCGCTTTCTTAAGGTCGTCGATCCATCTAGCTGGGGGGCGTTCCACGCTACGCTTGCCGATAAACGTTCTCCACTCCTGGACTCGTCTGCTTCACCGGCCATCGGTCCTTCGACAAACAAGGCCAGCCCACTGGCACTTCAGCTTGCTTACTCTGCAAGCTACGAATATCTGCTCTAGATACCGTGGCGCAGCGGTTTTTTACAGTTGATGCACGTGCGAAATTACGTCATCGTCGCTCTAGTGTAAACAATGGGTTTTTCTAAGTATTCAATTGTTTTAATTAAATCTGATAACAGGCCGGGTACCCAGGTACCCAGGCGGCATTGACGGTAGTTTGCTATTGGGAACGAGAGCTTCCCGCGGGTCACTAGCAGGTATGTCGGTAGCTTCGGTTCTTTTCCAAACAATTTCATTTTTGATTTTATCCTTCAAAGAAACTCCGAGCATAGCCTGCTCCATAGATACCTTGAATTTGTGGACCAGCCCAACTGTCAGTGTCCACGTTTTGGCACCGTACGTCCTAACGTAAACGTAAACATACAAAAATAACGTAAGGTAAATAACTTTAACTTCATATAGTTAAAATATAAATTAAAAACATTCTTGTTGGTTCATACTTGTACATTGAGGGTTTCATCTGTGGTTCTTGGTCCATCTTGCTCGTCTTATTCTGTCAAATCCTTTAAAATTTCTGGATCACCCAAGCTTATTTTTTTTTCACTCCTCTTGCTCAAAAAGACCGTCATTGTGGCGTACCAGAGCGAAGAAAAAATAGCAATTCTTCCTCTAGGGGAAAAAGTTTTTTTTTTTAATTTGTGTGTGTCAAATGACAATGAGCCGACAAAAACGAAAAAGTCTTTAGTCATAAGTAGAATAATCATGAATATAGACTCGACTTATTACTGTTTCATAAAAAATGAACTTCATTTTATTTTTGAAAATGGAACTAAAATCGGCGATCTCTTTGGTAGAATGCATGCAATGCGTTGCGGCTGCAGAAGAAAAAACAAAAAAAAGACATTGGCGCGAAATCTTTATGAAATTAAGTTACCGGGAAAAAACATCTCGTTAAATATCCAGAATTGTACAAATTGTACATTTAATTTTTAATAAAATAAACTACATATTTCATATTGTATTGGATTGTAGTGAAAAGTAGAGTGTAACACACGGCGCTAAAAACCCATTAAAACTCGGTTTCTATTTACTCCCTCGCTAAAGCTCGGGACTAAAACTAACTCGTATATAATGGGTCATTTTAGCTCCTTATATAACAATCTACTATTAGATAAATATCATAGAGATAATAACCACAGATAAAACTGCATTTAGACAACATGTTACTTTGTGTGGGTTATGTCAAACAAACAAAATTGTAGCACCTTGCATCACTAAGCAAGTTACTGCAGTCTTAAACTGCAAAAGTCACAATTCTTTAGAAAACAGAAATAATCTACATTTTAAAGCACCATATATTTTCTTAGAAATAATTCTACGACAGGTAAACTTACAGTCTGTCGTCAAAACCAGCCTACAACTTAGCCTACCTCAATATAATTCAGGTGTATGCCATATTGGGGCCTCGCTCAAAAGTAAACTACTTTGAATTAATTAAGGCAGTGTTTGTTTCCCTCCCCGCTCGGCGTATTACATCAATCACGGCATATTAATTCACTGAAGACCAAGTTTCCCGTACGCCGGGAGTTGGGTATACGAAACAGCGTATTGTGGGAGTAATACGCCGTTGGCCGTTTCGCGTTCATACTAGTTTTGAGATTAAATATTTTGTGCGGATTTGCGTTTTGGTCATTTATTTATAACCAAATTTTCGATATATACAGAGTTACTACGATTAACATCATAGTAATTTATTCAACGAGACGACATTTTTTGAAGCGTTATATGATAATGTCCTTAAATCACTCATCATTTTAATTAATTGGTTGACTTAAGTACTTTTAATTACGTTCGTAGCTTAATTGAAGTGCCAGCTACAATATAATTTTTTAATGGTACCCATTCAATATGTAGTTTTTATTTTATTTGAAATTAAATGTAAAATTTTGGGTAAATATCAAAAACCCTTAAAATTCAAATATCTCGAAAACAATTGAATTTCGGCCATACATATAGGGGGTTCAATTTGTTGAATTTTGGCCCCCCTAACAGCTCCTGATGAATAATACATCAAATTACAATTAATGAGTACACTAATTTGAAATACTAATTAAATCAGTATTTATTTCCTTTTCCCGCTTGGCATATGACATTAATCACTTATTCACTGATGACCAAGTTTCCCATACGTAGTTAGTTGGGAATACAAAATAGAGTAGGTATTGTGGGAATAATACGCCATTTCGGCTTCGTTTATTGCGTAGTAGTAATCATGGATCAGAATGTTTACTGCAGTATTGTGTTTTGTTTATTTTGAGCCTAATTTAAGATGTGAAAAATAAATACAGAATATTTATAAGGCTAATTAAGACGGTTTTGAATCGCCGGTTGGCGTATTACATAGATCACGGCATATTAAGTGACTGATGAATACGCTTTCATAAGGAATTTCGAATATGAAATTACGTATTATGAGAATCATTTGCCGTTTCTGGTCCGCATTTTGTATTGTAATTTTGCGACGTAATATTTAGTGCCTTATTATGTTTTCTTTATGTATAGCTTTGTTATAAAGAACATTAATAAGATTAATTTAGGTAATTATATTTGTTGCCAGCTCCTGCTAGATCAATCACGGAATATTCAATCACTGATGATTAATTTAAATAATAATATAATGTTAGTCATACTATAATACCTGGATTTGAGAAAACGAAATAGCGTATGGCGTAAATGAAACGCTGTTTCGGATTATGATACAAACTAGGTGCCGAGTTCAATTTATCAAAATATGATGATAACTAAGGACTTGTCTACATAATATTTATATTAAAATCGCTTTTGTGTCTGTCTGAGTGACCGCGTTGTTTACCTAAACTTCGCGACAGATTTTGATGCGGTTCTCACCATTATTTAGATAAACTATTCTGGAAGGTTTGTGCAATACATTAATAATAATAATAATAAATAGTACCAATAGTATTGTCTACAACAGGAGTAATACCGAAGCAACTTCACCAGTCCCTTAATTCCCTTAACTTACCTCCAAATACCTACCATCTCCTGCAGATAGCAGTGATACTTAACACATGCAGACTCGTGAGAAAGTTTCTGCAATGTGAATCAGAAAACCCACATCAAAACACAAATACGCTAGGTACCATATTCTGTGCAATCTTCTGCACGTGACCGCACTTGATCCAACTGATAACCACTTGGCTTAGGCCCGTGCTATCAGCTATTTCCGGCTAGCCGTGAATGTAAAATATATATCAAAATAATAATAATATGAGACAACAAATCCACACAAGGTCTTCAGGTCCCGAACTAGGCAGAGCCTGTACTACGGTAACCTGATGACTGATATAGGTACATAGGTATATTAATATTTAACTACTATTTATTATACAGATCTCGATGTTTTTTCAAGTCGTAAAAACCTTGAGAAGCGGGCGCGGTTCGCTAGTTAGTAATAAAAACTTGCTTTCTGTTTTGATATGTCACACACTAAATTTGGAGCGTAAAACTCATTAAAGCAATGTTTGTTGTCTCTAAGTATACATCAATCACGCCTTAATTAATTTACCACGACTAAGTTTACTACACATAGTCCAGGAGTTGCGACATGTGGGTTCGAACGATACGCGGTTTCGGAATAATTTGAGCTTTTGAACTCTGTTGAAATCTTCTATTGCACTTTTCTTCTTAAAAGAAGGGAAATACATTTCATCTAAGACAGACTAAAAGGCACGCAACATATTTACAATCATTATATTTAAACAATAACTGTTTTGAAAATGGTCGTTTGGTAAAATTTATCGGGTAACCTTTTTAAACAAAGACTGTGTTTTATTTTTAAACAAAAACTGTGTTTCGCTTAGACAGGGTGGCAGGGACCTCGACGCTGGGCACGCCACAATTGCGGCGATAAGTTCCCTCTTTGAGGACTGGCTTGGGAAGCTGTCACCTCCTTCTGCGAAGCAATAATGCTCGCGAAGGAGGGGGCGGAACGTGTGAGTGAGAGGCAAAATTCTCGCCCTCACGCCCCTAGCAGCCGCAGGAGACGCCCTGGGCGTCGGGAATCACAAGCCGATTCCCGGCCACCGTAGGCGCGGGTTTGCGGACGGCGAGCAATGGGTAGCTCGCCGTCCGATAAGGACCAGGCCCGGGTCGACGGCACGTTATGTTCCACGCGCGCCTCAAAGAGATGTCAGCATCAATGACGGGGTCCGCTAGGCTTATGCCTGACAGGGTTGCGAGAAAGTCCGAAAGGGTTACCGCTGGCACAGGCAACTGAAAGAACACGGGTGGGTTTTAGTCAGTAAGAGTCGACACGCCCTCCCGCTCCGCCCAGAGCGGGAGAAGTTATTTGATTATTTCCCAATCTCAAACAAAAAAAAGGGACCTCGACGCACAATCTGCTACCATGGATTCAGTACATAATTCTGAACCCCACTGTGTTGAAATTTTTCGTCAGTTATTATTTTGTCGGTTAACAGCGTTTATACCTTATGAGTGGCAACGTCGCAATTTAGTGTCATATTTCGTGGTTTTCAATTTTTATCATTTAATCGGAGCTATATTTTAAAAATCTGTTTAATTAACTTTTTAGAATTATGTGAAAACTGTGTAAAAGGTAAGAAATCGTTGCGTTTACAGTTCTATTTATATGCAAATAATACATTGGAAACTTGCAGGGCGTTATTTTCATTGTAAAATAACTGTAAGCATTACGGTTACTTACTTTTTAAACACTTTCACGTAATTCTAAAAAGTTAATTAAACAGATTTTTTAAATATAGCTCCGATTAAATGATAAAAATTGAAAACCACGAAATATGACACTAAATTGCGACGTTGCCACTCATAAGGTATAAACGCTCTTAAATTTGCTGACCCGTACATTTTGACCGCGTGAGTATTGCACTTTTCTATGAAACAGGAGGTGTTTTTTTGATGACCGACGAAACCTTTCTTCACAAACAAAATCTCAATAGTCAAATGGTGAATGTAATAAAACTGAGATGCGAAATCATATTTATTATTGTGTCAGTAACTCGATAACCTAAAGAAAAAAAACATCATCTTCATATTCATATTTATTTGCATTCCATAATGTATAAGAGATGTTACAATGGCTTAAAGCTAAGGTACAGTTATGGACCCTGTAGGGCACAGCAAAAAGTATAGGTAATTTTTAAAATAAAAATTAAATTCAAAACACAAATTAACATTAGGCAATTTTTAAACTAATATTTAAAACTAATATCTTGTTAGCCCTTTTCCTGGGTATTAAAATGAATTAATAAATGAAAACTTAAATTATGTGTCTGTTAAACACAATGGCATACATTTACAATAAAATTGACAAACAATAACAGCTGAACGGGCCGATCGATTAGGTTAAGCTACGCTTGCCGCGGTTAGTCCGTGGATGGGTAACCATCTTTTTATTTTTTTATTTATTTTTTTAAAAAACGTTGCCCCGCACTAGGAATTTCTCCTGTATCGTGGGTGCGTTTACAAACATTTAAACTCACATACACAAACAGCAACATACATACATAACCCTACGTAACGAGCAGTGGTGACCGAGTGGTAACGGCCGTGACTTAAAAGTTGTAGGTCGTAGGTTCAAACCCAGATAGGCGCTTTACTTTGTGTAAATTATTTCATCAACACTGCTCTCAAAACGGTGAAGGAAAACATCGAGAGGAAACCGGCCTATCCAAGAACCATAAATTCTAAAGATATGTGACATCTACCAACCCGCACTGGGCCCGCGTGGTGGATTACGGCCCACTCCCTCTCACCGAGAGGAGGCCTACTGTGTCCCAGCAGTGGGAAAATTATAGGACGATGATGATGAACCCTTCGTGCCTCGGAAAGCACGTTAAGCCGCTGGTACTGGCTGTCATTCGTAGATCTTTGTCAGTTCGTATTATCCAGGTAATACGGTAACTGTAACGGTACTGTACGGTACCCAGTAACTGGGTTGTGGAGGTCATATAGGCAGTCACTCCACGTAAAATACTGATATTCTGGAAGATAGACTGGAAGCCGACCTCAACATTGTTGGGAAAAGGCTAGAGAGATGATGACATACATACATACATTTGGTCTTCAGTAACAATTCAGTTGGTTCTGTATTTTTTCCAGCAGCGTACAAATTTCATAGTAAAGTTGCAATAGGTATTGTAGCGGTATCTACATCGCCACATGCGAGCTTCGCGTCATACTGACGTCACGCAAATCCTGCATCGCGCAAGTAGAGTTTACCGAGCGACTAGCAAATGTACAAATTCCCTACATCAATCGTTGGGCAGTTAGTTGCCCACCAGACACGACACACGTCTGGATCGGAGGACCCTGCCTTTTCTATGGAGGTATGAGTGAATTTTACACCCTGTTCCTCGTACCTCTATAGTATAATGAAATTAAAATCCGAAACATAACATAAATTAATAACAGTAGTAGAATTTATTTTTCACGTTTTAATATTTTATTAAAGTGCGTTCCAGACTCCTGTCCTACACCGGTTGCGAGCTCCTCGTCTTACAAACACTGTGTCGTCGTATATCATTCATATTTGACTACACCTGTGTTGACTACCTACGATTTTGGACGCGTAATGTCGAATATTTGTTACCTTCTAATAATAGTTATTTGAGGGTATAATTGAAACGTGGCTGCTGATTATAAGTCATGAATTTTTATCCTACAAAATTCACCGGATGCCTGGACTTTAAAAAGTTTCCGATAAATGGTAATCCATTATCCGATTACTTCACATTGATTATTTCACTGAACTATTTAGAAACCTGAATTATATTCCAATAAAATAAAAGTTACTAAAAATTCAAACTCTACGACAAAAACGACAACTAAAAAGGTATAAACAAGACATCACATACAGACAAATAAAAAATCCGGAGTCACACGTAAACTGTTCGATATAAGCCATATTAATACGACGTGTGACTCCAGATTTTTTATTTGTCTGTTTAATTTGTTCATACCTTTCTAGTTGTTGTTTTTGTCGTAGTTGGGTTTTAGTCTTTATTAATTTTTCGTTTTATTAAAAAAAAATGGGGTTAACCTACCCATTTCTTTGGTTTGCGAAAATGAAACAGTGAAATTTGGGGTTTATGTATATAAAATTATAGATACCGATATATTTTCAGAAAATACTCCTTAAGACAGACCTTTCATTAGTTACCAAACATGATATAATAACCTTATTTATATTTTTTCCGGCAATCAAGGCGCTTCCAACGATACTTTATTAGTCAAATTATGATAAGTAGTTTAGGAGTTATGAGACATATGAGGGAAAAGATGAACATACATAAATACATACATCCATACACACCGGTCAAAATCATAAACCTCCTTTTTGCTTCGCCGTAGTCGTGTAAAAATATACGTTTTCGTTTTCGGACCTCGTTCTATGAATTCAAGGTGTAGTGATTCTACTTTCATCGTAACCGTTTCCAGCGCACAATTTAAACAGTGTTGAATTTGTTTTATAGTTTTATAGGTAATGCCTAAATGTATATGATCCACTGCAGTAAACAAAATCAGAACAATATATGATATTCTTCACGATATAATAATATGCTAGTTAGATAGTGTGTTGAAAACATATTACCTACAACTAATTTGGTACGATTTTCTATCATAATAATATAAAATGTAAACATGCAACCATTCTGTTTTTATTTTCAGAGTGTTCTTCAAGCGACATATTAACGTGAAAGTTTTTTAAGTTTTTAGTCCAATCAATATAATATATTTACAAAGAATAATATTCTTTGTAAATAGAGAATTGCTTCATATTTTGCAATAAATTACCAGCTTTGTATCATCGCGCTTCTCTTTCTTTTCTACACAGTCCGACAGTGACCGCGCTTTAGCTGTTGTCAGCCCCTTAAGGAGTTTTACAGCACGTTTCATTATTTTACATTTAATTTGTTACAATGAGAGTGCTTGCGGTCGTGCCTGCTTCCATTTTCAATGGGCGCGTGGCTAATTGATATGCTCGCGGCTAAGTAACATCCGCGTGTGACAGTCGACCTGTAAGGTAAAGTTGACTCTAACCCGGTCAGTCTGTAGATGGGTGATCATGCTGCACACATCGAGACATTAAACCACTCGGTCCCTGGCTGTCACACGATTATTAATGAAAGTCGTCACGGGTAAATAGAAGTCTGTGTAGAACTTAGCGCTCGCTTGGTTTTGCTCTAAGTTCTGGGTTGGTTGATATTTGGTTATTTGGTTATGGTTTGGTTGTTGGTTTAAGACCACTGGTTAAATTATACGAAATGATATGGTTTGAAGATTATATTGAGACTGGTTAAAAACTGGTAAATCTAACCTAAATTAGCACTAGGATGGTTTAATTAAATTATATTATTAAATTTTAGAGCAGCGGTGGCCCAGTGGTAACGGCCGCGACTTACGAGTTGTAGTTCATAGGTTCGAACCCAAAACAGGTGTTTTACTTTGTGTAAATTATTTCATCACCACTGCTCTCAAAACGGTGAAGGAAAACATCCTGAGGAAACCGGCATGTCCTAGAACCAAAAATTCGAAGACATGTGACATCTACCAACCCGCACTGGGCCCGCGTGGTGGATTATGGCCCATTCCCTCTCACTGAGCTGTGTCCCAGCAGTGGGCACATTATAGGCTGATTATGATTAAATTTAAGTCCGACGTTCGTAAGTACGCTGTACTGGTACAGCGTCCTAATAATTGTTTGCTTCACCGGACGACGTCATTACGTCAGTGCCGGCTGTCGCTGAAAACCAGCGCTGGGGCTCTGTCTCGCATAGGGTGTCGCAGCATAATGCTAAGCGATAGCCGTTTTGCGTGTATGTGACGCAAGTTTCTCCCAACCTTTTCTTATTTTTTGCGTCATGTTTACTGCAAATAAACGCATTTTCTTTCTTTCTATATGGTCTGCGATACATGCGTTTATGGAAATGCACGGAGGCTAAAGTGTTGAGCTGTTCGGTTGCAAATATTGTACCGAACAATCTGAAATTGTATACAGGGTGTGGCGTAAATAATGGTGTTCCGTAACCATACATTTTTTATCTATGCGCGCACTGTGCTTGCGAACGAATGAGATACGTGTCGAATCCAAGATGGCAAAAGTCGCAGTTGCCTAAGTACGCGCTCCCGGTTAAAATCCTTGGTATGAGGGTTAATCGTCGCTAAACGGCTTCTATCTGGACTGGTTGTGCTTCCTGAGGGTTCATATAGCGCAGTACAGACTTGGGTACACCAATTTGTGAGTGGATAATCCGATCGGCCGGTCGTCGTGCAACGCCAGCCACGTGCCGCACCAGGATAAGATTCCCTCGATAGCCATACAGGAGGCTAGCAGGTGAGTGACGCACTTTATGCTTGAAAGGTCTAACGGTCTCCCCGCGAGCAAGCACAGTTAATCATATCCAACTAAAACACATATCGAAAACTGAGCTTGCCCTCCAATGTACCACCATCGGCTTGGTACAAATGGATAACCCTAAAACTGTCGATTGGCCAGATTATCATCTATCAGTTACCCCACTTATATCGCCTACATACGCGTATATTTAATTTTCGGTATAGGGACATGATAATACAAATATTCAGGAGTGTCAATTGTAGTCAAGTCACCAATTAATATAAAAAATATCAATAATTTGGTCATCCATGGGCATATGGGGATATAAGTGGGGTAAATGATAGATAATAATCTGGCCGATCAACAATTTTAGGGTTATCCATTATTTACGCCACACTCTGTATAATAAAACAGGAATGGATTCTTAAATGTTACCGTGGATAAATGAAAAAATAAATATTGTCGTATGTAAATCTAGTTTACTGTTCAAATCAAATCGTTCATTGCAATACTTAATGTACAATTACAGTTGGTACATAAAAAAATAATAGAAACAATTATGGACCCTGTCAGGCATAGAAAAATTTTAAATAGGAAGAGCGCTTTATTAATTTTCCTTGTTATTAAGTTAGAATTATACAGGGTGTCCCGTAAATAATGGATCAAACGTAATGGGTAGGTAGCTTACCTCATTTCAAACAACTAATTTGAACAGTTAAAAAAAATCGGTAAGGTAACCAAGATATTTTTTTTTTTCGAATTTTACTATTTTCTCTAACAGCATTCAGTGTTTTTAATGCTGTCGCTGCAACTAATAACATTTTTAGGTATGATTTTTGTCAAAAACTTCTGAATAGCTTATTGTTAATATTTTCTTTTTCAAATATAATTTTATTTGCCTTAGAAAAAAAATGTTCAATTGATTTTTTTTTTCAATTTTTTTTTTCAATTTTTTTTTTTTCAAAATTTGTTGTTGGAAATGAGGTAAGCTACCTACCCGTTACGTTTGATCCATTATTTACGGGGCACCCTGTATATATCCTATTACCTATGTATTTATATTTCCATTCATTCACATATTCTTGCATTCCTGCCCTTTGATTTATTTTTTATTTTTTTATATACTTGTACATATTTTTATTTTAAGACTTAGCTTTTTAAATTATTTAAATATTGGTTCAGGTTGTTTAAAGTGGATATTAATAGCAATAATAAACAGAATTCACATATTCTATTAATATTTTATATGCAGGTATATGTATTCATTTATTATTTATTTAATTATATTTACGAATATAATATGGTGTACCTAGTACCTACTGTTAAGTATACGTTTTTATTTACACCCATGCTATAAATCCTCTATAAAAGTTTCTGAAACCGTTATCTTATTGTCAACATCCATTCTGCTAACAACTAGCTATTCTGTATAGTAATCTGTGGATAACGTCTCGAGTAGTGTATTTGTTAATTTTAGTTAGTGTGGCTGATGCGGCCTACTCAAATGTCCTTTCTTTAGTATTGTTCGTCGAATCCTTGAGCTCCTTGAGTCTAAGTTGAGCTGCACGATTACTGACAATTGCGTGCACTGACTGGACAGGTCCACTCAATCGGTGTGGTTCTTTCCTCAAAAGACTATTGCAGACACCGATCTACATAGCCTTCACATGATCTGAACAAGATTTTGTCTGGACTTTAAAAGAGACTGTGACCTCTGAGTTTGTTTCGGCCTTTCTTCTCAGAGTAGTCAGATAGGAAACGCCGACCTCATCTAGTTTAAAAAAAAATATGATTGACGTGTAAAAGTGTTTGTTCAAACCTACTTACAGAAATAAAATCATTTATTATTATTATATTAATAGTCTTTATATTGTGTGTCCACTATGTAAATTATACAAACACTTTTACACGTCCATATACTGCTGTTTGCTATTCCTATTAAAATAAAATAAAACATTAAAACAACCAGTGTCATAGTCGGTAACCATAATATCATCCAAGCGAATGTTATAATGTTGTACTAAATTTAATTAAGCAACTCGGAACTCGATCCTTTCCTTACTCATCAAACAGTCACATTCTCACTACTCAATTCGTGGCATCTTTATGGATTTCAAAAAAAGAACATTGTCATGCTCGCGCGTTTCACTACTACAGCTACTTACTAATTTAAAAAAAAAACTTATAGATTATTCGAATTCACGTCGTATCCAGTTGTACGATCCAAAATGTAATAATTATTACAATAAATACTTAATTATAATTATTATTACCTATACATAGTTTGTTTGTATCAGATACTCAGCAATTAAACTTACAATGAATTCACACAGGGTTCTTACAACCCCCTATGGTCTCAGAATCTTTTATAGAGGATTCATATCATGGGTGTAGATAAAGTCTTGTATGCAACTGTACATAATTAGGTATTAAAACACTCATGTGATACTGTTATCACCCCACATTCGAGTTTTAATACCCCTTAATATACAACAGTTGCATAACGATTATAATAACTACATATTATACGCTACCCATGTTTCAGCAACACGAACTACCGAACTGTACCCAATTAGTTGTTTATTCGTTATTTTCAGCCTTTAAACTAAATAGAGGCAACAACGTTGAATTGCGAAGCAGGCATCAGCATTGCTCGGAGCGGTAACGAAAGCTTGTCAATGTTTGCATGCCAGTCGATTGGCACAGAATAGAAATATCAGTCTAACAGTCAGGCTAGTCATCACATTAGTCCGTAAACTTCACTGAAGAACATGAATACGGAAATATAAATAATATTTTGTACAGTAGCGAAAGTAGACCTTTCTGTCATGATTTCCTAATATTAATAAGATTTGTTGTGATTTTAAATACTAAATATAAAATTTAAGTATGTGATTTGCTTCAAATTATTTTTTCTTTATTTAAATAACATGGGAGACTTACAGCTAAAACAAACAGATCAAGGACAGTACATTAGTCTGAAAGCCAACTACAGGTCTCCACTAATAAAATACAGAGAAGAAAATTAAATTCTAAGGACATTCACACCAAACTACTATACTCGTACTCGTATACTACAGCATATTATTATTATGTTGCTCGAACTGCTTAGCAATCATCATAACAAAATAAACTACCTACATGAAAAAGTTACGGCTTAAGCACTTCCTGGCTGACGACACACTAGTTAGGAACGGATCTATATCGTACTGTTTACAAAGCTTGTTAAAATTTCTGCTTGCACGCAAAATGTACGAATTCTGCCTATAATTGGTTGAAACAATTGGCACGCGCAATGGTGGATTGTATCGCTTACACTTCATGGGAGTGTTGAAATAAAACTTTGTCAAAATATCGGAACAGTTTATAGTATTGTTAAAGATTTTCAACAAACACACACAGTCCGAAATCTCGCGGCGGTTGAGTAAAGGTAATATATGAACCTTTTTTGGACTCATTTGACAGTTACCGAAAAAGTACCGTAAAATGCTGCAACTTTGCCTGGATTTTTAAGTTTTTTGATCGTATATCTGAACCTATTTATTATTATGGCTTTTAATGAGTTTTAGACGGAAAACCGACCTTATGTCTTGCCAGGTAGTAGCCAAATCTTTTTAAATCATCATGTTTTTCCGAATTACAAGCACTCTAAAGTCATAGGCAAAGTTGTAGGTAAAAGACGCAACTTTGCCTAGGAGGATATTATCTCAATAAATAAACAGTTGATCTTATCAGTTTCTTTTTTCCGTGTGTATGAGACACCGTGCTTGTCCACGGCAGTTCGATTATTGCCATAAAAGGATTTTTTTTTTCACAGCTAAGTAGTTTCACAGCTTAGTAGGCAAAGTTAAGTAAATTATGTCACTTCAAATTTTCACCCCCTCGCACCGGTTTTTGTCGCACAACTGACAGAGTAACAATGGAGTAACCATTGCAAAAACATAAAAATATGTTGCCCTAATAATGTAAAGTTACTATCAAATGGTACAAATTAAGAAAAAACTAAGCAAACGCGAAATATCGTAATCGAAACGAAATAGGCAAATTTGGGCTTTCTTGGCAAAGTTGCAGCATTTTACCGGTACTGGTTTTATAAAGGAACGGAATGCATCGCCTAGTTTCTAACAAGTTAGTTCTCTTCGAGCTTCGAAATCAAAAGGTTGTCTTCAAAAAGTCTAATTGATATTATGTTGAGTACCTAATTAAATAGCTGGTCAAATATTGCTATATACCAGGTTTGTATGTGTGCGAGACTTGAAATACAGAAATGTTTATACTTCATTTCTAACACCCCCTTTTTTTTGAGGGTGGGAAATCATCAAATAACTTCTCTCGCTCTGGGCGTCTTACACCCACCCGTGGCACACCCACCCGTGTTCCTTCAGTTGCCTGTGCCAGGGGCCACGGTATCCCTCTCGGACTTTCCCGAAACCCTAGCAGGCATCGGCCCTAGCGGACCCCGTCATCGGTGCTGACATCTCTTTGAGGCGCGCGTGGAACACAACGCGTCGTCGACCCGGGCCTGGTCCTTATCGAACGGCGAGCTGCCCATTGCTCGCCGTTGGCAAGCCCGCGCCTATGGTGGCCGGGAATCGCAGCGATTCCCGACGCCCAGGGCGTCTCCTGCGGCGGCTAGGCGTCAGGGCGCGAATTTTGCCTCACGCGTTCCGCCTCCTCCTTCGCAAACATTACTGCTTCGCAGAAGGAGGTGACGGCTTCCCATGCCCTCTCGCTCCGTACCATGGCCTGGACCAGGGCCGGACGCGAGAGATCGCCACCGCCTCCTAAGTGCCTATTTTAAATGAATGCTTTGACTTGACTTTGACTTTGTGTGAAAGATGATATGGCCAGAAAGGGGACAACTACCGAAATGTCTACTAATGGAGAAGTATTGAAGAACAATACATGTTACGCCGACCACAAATAAAATGGGATAAGTGTAGGAGAATGGTGATTATTTTACCAAGATTATATTGGAAACAATGTTAATATTAAACGAATATAATTTTAAAAAGTTCTAGAAACTTGTTCGTTCAATTTACTGCTACATTAATGGTTGGCTGCGAAAGCAGTTTGAGAGTTACTATTAAAAGTCGAAATGGTTTCTATCAGAGTTAAACCTCGGTTTAAAACTTGGAAGCTTAAGCTCGAGTGTGTGTTACAATTTTATGTAACGTTCAGTGCTATAAACACATCATTGTACATCATGCTAGTGATGTTTAGTAAGTGTAAATTGTGTCTTTATGGGCCAGGAAATCCATCTGCCAAGCCTTTTAACAACTATTTCAGGGGTCGGCTGCCAGTCTAACTAGATGCGGCTGAATACTAGTATTGATCATGAAGGGACTGCCTTTCTGACCTCCACAATCCAGTAACTGGGTAGCACGATCGCCACCGCCAATCGCCTGGAGGAGGCCACGGCGAGGACACGGCGGACACGAGGACACGGCGGTGCTCCACCCAAGCCGGGCAGACCTCCACCGTATGCTTCACCGTGTCCTCCGGGCGATCCACACAATGGTGACATCCGGGATTTCTAACACCCCTAAGCTGTGGAGAAAAGCTTTTGAACTAGCGTGTGACACATTCAACCCTAGTATGATTGTTCCTGGTCAGATAAGATCCTGACTGGTTCTAAAGTATCACGCCCGAAACTGAAGCGTGTTACAGCATAACATTTGAATTACCTTACTGTACGCAAAGTCAAAGCATTTATTTCAAATAATTGCTACGCAAACTGTTGAATTCGCTGATCTTTGTACACTGTGGCAGCAAGCTTCACAACTTTGTAATCGATTGTACAATCGCCAATTCGGCAAATTTTTGCCAGTTTTATTTTCCTGCAACAGTTTTATAAGCTGACCTGATTATTTATGCGAAAAATACTTGTATTTCAAGTAAGTATTGCTTGTATTGGCACTTTTAAACTTATTTACAGGTTTATAATCTGAGTGTCAGTCTAGCTTTATCAATTTCATTTGTTGTGTCATTGGTTTCCTAGCCCGAAGAAACCAGGAGTTAAGTAATGGTCTGGAATAAATATATATTTTCCTTTTTATTTCTTTCTAACCACCCAAGGCTGTAAGCAGGCGTGGTATCTGAGGGGCAATTCGCGTATTTTTAAGACCGTTCGCATTCTAATCTCAGTCTCAATCTGTCAAAATTACAATCAATTTACATACATTTTTGACAAGTTTTTGACATTGATTGTCGCCGAGATGAGATTGCGACTTGAATTTGAACGTTTTTTGAGTACGAGAATTGGCCTACTGACCAGTTCTTCACCATGAGAATCTACGCTTTGGAACGAGCAGCAAGCTTTAACTTTCTGACTAATTGATCGACTCCTTGACAATTCATAAGCGGTGTCATTGCAACAAATGCTTTTCAAATTTTAGTTTAATCAACACAATGAGTTTTGTGTAGGTACCTTCTTTCTAAACTCCGTGATAGGTACTCATTTCTTATTCGCAGGTCTGTCTCCTTATCACGTCTTAACGGTTGAACGGATTTCTATGACACAAAGGTAGATCATGACCACATAGGACATAGGTACGATACTTTATATCTCGGTTCCCGTGGGATAACTTCAGAAATGTCGACCTCCATGTTGGCAAAGACGCGAGCGAAACCGAGTAATGATAGCTATAGTCATAATTATAGGTAAGACAGATTTGCAGTCGCTTCGTGTAAAATACGTATTCAGCTGCATCCGGTAAGACTGGAAGCCGACCCCAACACAGTTGGGAATAGGTTAGGCAGATGATTACATAATTATAGGTAAGTAAATTTGTATATATATATATATATTTATGTAAGTATATAGTATGGTAAATAGTATGTAGGTGTATTGGACTTATTTATGTATTTGTGTACGTTATTTTGATAGTTTATTTTTTTATCATTGTTAAACATCGCTCAAAATCAATGCTTTCCTTTCCTTTCAATTAAAGCACCTGCCATCTATAATCTCTTCACCACCCTTGGTTGACTGGTAGAGAATGCCTAAGGCATTAAGTCCGCCTTTGTACCTTTTGTGCGAAAAGTTATAAATAAATAAATAAATCTCAATAGATATTACTGTTCACGCTTGAGATTCGATATCTCGTCGTGGCTGATAAGGATGTAGTGAGCTGTGAGCTGTATCCAATGGAGCGAATCAATTCGTCAATGGGGCAGCCAGACTCAATGCTTATTGGGTGTAATAATATGCCTGTATCCCGATCTGAATGTCATAGAGGCAATGCATGTTGGAATGGATATGTTAGATTAGCTCGTGTATGTTCCTGAGTATAAAGGCGACTAAGCTCGATGTTCATTTAGAGACTTTGAGTATTTAAAGCACCATTTTCAAGGTTTTGGTAATTTTACTGGGTCCATCTCATCTCATCTCTCGCTATCGCTTATAGCACTGACACATAACTTTTGCGTAATATTAGTAACACATTACATTATTGGCCATTTTGTAATTCCTTACATCATAGCGTTTCTTTGGTGCATGTTGGGTGTACCTACGTCAAATGAGACGCTTTGAAATGTTGCCATAAAGCGTAAAACGTTTATTGAGGATTATATTCTCGTAGCATGTATGTCTATTTCCTTTTACATTTCTGTTTAGTATATCACATTTAAATTTAATTATTTTATTTTTATTTAAGTGCAACGTTCGTAAGTACGCTGTGCTGGTACAGCGTCCTAACTATTGTTTGACTCACCGGACAACGTCACTACGTCAGCGCCGGCTGTCGCTGAAAACCAGCGCTGGGGCTCTGTCTTGCATAGGGTCGCAGCATAATGCTGAGCGATAGACGTTTTGCGTGGATGTGACGCATGTTTCCCCCAACCTTTTCTTATTTTTTGTGTTTGTGTTATTTTTTGCGTCATGTTTACCGCAAATAAACGCATTTTCTTTCTTTCTTACTATTTCATCATCAGCCTATAATGTTCTCACAGCTGGAACACAAGCCTCCTCTCTGTGAGAGGGAGTGGGCAGTAATCCATCACGCGGGCCCAGTGCGGGTTGGTAGATGTCACAATACGTGTCGTCGAATTTTTGGTTCTGTGACATGCCGGTTTCCTCACGATAGGTATTTTCCTTCACCGTTTTGAGAGCAGTGGTGATGAAATAATTTACACAAAGTAAAGCGCCTGTCTGGGTTCGAACCTAAAACTCTTAAGTCACGGCCGTTACTACTGGGTCACCACGGCTTTACGGCATCGTTTAATAATAGTTCTTTATTTCAGATAACTAAGATCCAAAGTGTTAGCAATTACAATAATGACTTAAGACTATTGTTAGTAAAGTGACACAATATTGGTGATTATTATTTATTGATCACCGTCCTTACCATTTTCTTAAAAACTGGAGAGGTAATATCCTCCCCTATTATTTTGAGGATGCTGTTGCTAGTTCCTCGTACTCTGCTTAGTAGAGATGCAGTTTTTTTGGGAATCACCTCATGAAAATCATCGGTTCGATTCTGCACAAACATCTCTGAAGCACTACAAAAGTGAGGCCTTCGCAACAGCATCCTAAAAATATTATTATACTAGACGCGCAGCGCGTCCATCGCTCTTTTGGCATACGCGACCTACAGGTTTCCCGTGTAGAAACTTTGGCAGTATGCCTTAAAAAGGGTGATTTTGAAATCTACACAAAAACAAAAAAAAATAAAAAAAACATAATAAACAAAAACAAACAAAAAAATAAACAATAAACATAAACAAAAAAAAACAGAAAATAATAAACATTATTATTATTTTACGCACAGACACGGACGTAAAAATATCTTAAACACACTTCTTAGTGCCGAGAGCTGAAAATCCAACAGTATGTTTCTTCGACGCGCTGGGTTGCCTCTGTTGGATTCTCAATGCTCAGTTCAACACCGAGAATTGAAAGTCCAGTGCGCGATAAAATCCCGCTGCGATATTTTCACGTCGCGTCGGTGCGAATGTGGTATAAGTAGTTATTACGTAATCTGTATGTCAAAACGTCAAACATATCGTTTTATGACAGCTGCGCGCACAGATTAATATAGGCAGAATGTTACCATTTTATAAATATTAAAAGATTTAGAACTAGGTGTTGAGTATTTATTTTATTTCTTATTGTTTATATCTCATCGTATGCTGCACCGGTTGACGATAATACACCAACGCCGGGTGAAAACCAGCGCGGTGGTTCTGTCTCGTATAGGGTCGTAGCATTATGCTGAGCGATGACCGTTTTGCGTGAATGTGACGCATATTTTCCCCCAAACATGTTCTTTTTTGTGATCTTCGAGCAAGCGCGCGAGCACCGGCCGGACCGCCTCGATGGTAACGAGGCCGGCGGTAGGGCGTGAAAGCCTGTCCCGCCATTCCGCCACCAGGACCTCGCGAAGCTGAGACCGACGCAGCTCCATGTGTCGCTGCATCGGTCCCTCGCCCCGCGCCCTCGCTTCCTCGCGCCACCGATACAATGACGCGAGTACTTTCGCCTCGCCCCGTATTAAAATGAATTAATAAATGATGTCTCGTATAGGGTCGTAGCATTATGCTGAGCGATGACCGTTTTGCGTGAATGTGACGCATATTTTCCCCCAAACATGTTCTTTTTTGTGATCTTCGAGCAAGCGCGCGAGCACCGGCCGGACCGCCTCGATGGTAACGAGGCCGGCGGTAGGGCGTGAAAGCCTGTCCCGCCATTCCGCCACCAGGACCTCGCGAAGCTGAGACCGACGCAGCTCCATGTGTCGCTGCATCGGTCCCTCGCCCCGCGCCCTCGCTTCCTCGCGCCACCGATACAATGACGCGAGTACTTTCGCCATAGGAGATCGTGCGATATCCCCTGATGACTCTGACGGCCATTGCCCTCTGCGGCTTTCGCAAAACAGCGATGCTGCCGGCCGTCAGGTCAGAGGCCCACACCGGGGCCCCATACAGGGCCATGGATCGCACGATCCCCATGTAGAGCCACCTACAGGCGCCGCTCGGGCCCTCCAGATTGGGAAGCAGCGTTGCGAGTGCGCCAGCTGCACCCAGCAACTTGGGCGCCAGCCGTCGGAAGTGGAGCCCGAAGTCCCACCGGCTGTCGAGCACCAATCCTAGGTACTTCATGGTGGGCTCGACAGCGATCCGAGCCCCCCGACCACGATGTGTGAGCCGGGTGGTGGTGCCCGCCGGGGGCCATGAAACACCATGGCCTCCGACTTGCTGAGGGCCACCTCCAGGCCTAGGCGACGTATGCGGCCCACCACCGTGTTAGACCGCAGCCGTCGCCAGCAACGCTGCCTCCCTGTGCGAGCTCCTCCGGGCAGTGATCAGCGTGTCATCTGCATAACACGTCAGGTCTACGCCCGGTTGGAGCTCGCCCCTCAGCACCCAGTCGTACCCGATGTTCGACAGGAGCGGCCCTAGGACCGAACCCTGTGGAACACCGCACGACATGCGGCGCTGGTTTCCGCCATCACGTCCCACGTAGGTGACACACCTCTCCGACAGATAAGCCCCAACGATGTGGCGGAGGTAGGGAGGCACCCGATGATAGCGCAGTGACTCCCGAATACAACTCCAGGGCAGGGTGTTGAAGGCGTTGGAGATGTCCAAGGACACCGCCAACATCACCCCGCCCCGGGACACCGCTTCCTCCGCCAGGACTCTCACCCGCGACACAGCGTGGATGGTGGAGCGCCCATGCCGAAAACCAAACTGGTTGTCGTCCAAACCACTAAAGGTAAGGTGGTGGTCAAGGATTACACCTAGGTATTTAGCTCGCTTCTTCCAAGGGGTTGGCTTACCATACATAGTGATCGGGCTAGGACACGCTTTTCGTTCAACCCTATCAACATTTATGCAACACGTGACTCAAAGATGAGGTGGTGATAAAAAATGATAAAAGGTTTTGATATACCTTTTGTAAAAACCAATCTACGTTTATAGTCTCTAGTTATAGGTACGAATGAGCATGGAATACAATGATACTGTGTTAAATATACCTAACTTAGATAATATCAGCGACAAGCTGCCGGGATTCAAAAAGCAAACACTATCCATGCCAAGTTGTTTTTCATTTCAATTATTCTTTTCATTTCAACTTTTTTTTTGTTTTTGTATGTTACCTATCCATCTTATTTACGTTAGTCTGTATTGGTTTTAGTTTAGTTTAGTACCTATATTAAATTTCAAGGCAGCAAGATATTGTAATCAATGCTATGTACGCCGTAATTGTCATGTCCTTCAGTTATTATTATTAGATTATTTCTAGAATAGAATAGAATACTCTTTATTATGTACATCAAAAAATTACAGATATAAATGTAGAAATTTTACATAGGGTGACACAATGGGCGGTCTTATCGCTAAAAGGGATCTTTTACAGACAACCTTTGGATGGATTAAAGAGAGAAGGAGAGACAATACTGCAGGTAGCCAGTGGTGTACCAATTACATATATAATAAATACATATATACATTACACATATACTTATCTACATAATTATATATATATATATATATATACACAGGGTAAAAAAAAAAACTGGCCAATCGACAGTTTCAGAGTTATCCATTATTTACGCCACATCCTGTATACATATACAATAATATACATAAAACAATATATTTCTAGCATACGTGTAATTTGTGTGATGCGTCTGTGCCTTTTTAAAATAAATAAGTAAATAAATAAAGGTGTGGTCATATTTAACGGTGAGGTACAAGACCATCAAACGGAGCAACTTTCTCCGTAGGACCATCATCGTCTGCCGGGGTTCCGGGAAAGTCCGAAAGGGTTACCGTGGCCCCTGGCACAGGCAACTGAAGGAACACGGGTGGGTTTTAGTCAGTAAGAGTTTGACACGCCCTCCCGCTCCGCCCAGAGCGGGGGTGAAGTTATTTGATGACGTCCGACCCTAAAAAAAAGCAAAGTTTTGTTGGGTTTTCCATCTAGAATATCTCAGTAGCAGCCCAGAGTCTAGATTTGTGCCCGGTTGATGGCAATAGGCTCACCCCCTACACCCCCCCCCCTTACATGGGGCTTAAATATAAATGAAATTTGGGTGTAGTATAGGTACACCTCTGCCCAACACTTCGAGGAAACCAGGCGTGGAGTTATGTATACTCTTGCATCTAGAGAGGAAACCTACAAAAAACAAGGCATTGTTGAACGTCTTTAGAGCAGCTCGAATATTTTTTTCAGTCCTAAGATTTCTAGAGTGTAGACCTAAGTCTTTTGATAAATGATTCCCTGGATCATTCATCTTGGTCAGAGGTACCGCCGGGAGACATACGACAGTATCGCTTTTTACTTAGGCAGCCTATTTTATTACCTGAAAGCATTCTTATCTGTTAAAGATGAAGGTCTTATTTTTTGCAAAAATATCTAAAGCAAAAGTATTTTTAACACGCTTTTATTAGCTTGGTATGTATACAGAGTTGATATGACAGAGGGGCATTAAATTACACTACGTATACTATACGTGTTGAGTATTAATTCGATACGGTATTAAAATAAAAAGCACCAAAAATTAGTTTTTTTTTCTTTCAAACAAATTGAATAGCTTACAAATCAGAGTAAAACGCAACCACCCTTTGTAATTAAATTGCAAGTGTGTGTGTATGCATTGCCATCTTTTTAACGAAAATATTTGGTTGTACTTGTGACTTGCGTCAGAACGGCAACAACGCATCGTAGGTTTTACTTATCGTTTTAAGGTGCATGACCTATGCGTATAGACATAATCAGCTGTTAGGAAAGATACATCGTGTTCAAACGGGGCAAAAACTTAAAAAATCATTTGCGACTAAACTACTGCTCCTATTTAATTGATTTTTGGTACAGAGCTTGAAAATGGTACCTAGTATAGGCAATTTAAAGGAAAGCCCCTCTGCCGTATCAACTCTGTATAAGTAATGGAATTTTTGAACTTGATTTCCATCCCTTTCAAAACTTCGGATTGATTTGAAACTTCGCACACCTATCAAATACCAATGAAAATGCAATAATTAATAATAATTAAAACTGAACTAAACTTTATTTAGTTTATTTGTATATTTTATGTTACGTTTAATTATTTTTTCAATGCAAAAATGTTAAGGTACTACTCGTACCTTAACATTTTTTTTCCGCCGCTTTGCATTTAAATAGTTTTTTTGTTTATCACTCTATTCTTAATTTAAACTTATTGAAAATTATTTTCTACTTTTTAGTTCGGTTATCTACAAAAGCGTGTTTTTTAGTTTTTTTAAACTATTATTTATTACAAGCTATTATTTAGTTTCAGCTGTCTGTAATCAAATCTTGCAAGTTTAAATTGACCCACTTCCCTTTCGCATGGATATGTAAATCGGTTGACAATGCAATATTATTATAACGTGGAGCTGATCTGATGATGGAGCCGGAAGGTGTTACATTTTTTCAACAAGTGAGAAAAAAAAACGAAGGGTCTAACACGTTTTTATTTGAAAACGAAATTCCAACTTCTATCGGAATTGCATTGAGCTTGTTTTAATAAAACTTTTTTATCTTAAAAATTAAAACGGATAAGTTATCATCATCATCAAATCCGTTACTATTCTTTTAAGTGATATTTCTGTGAATTGGTTTAAAAAAACGCTTTTAGACGCAAAAATAAATTATTAGGTAGGTACTTAAAACTGGTGGTCTAGCAAGTCTGTATAATATAATTTAAATATCCACATCATGATCAGCCTAGCCTTGTGCCAAGTATGTTGGGGTCGGCTTCCAGTCTTTTTTTAAATTTAAAATGGGTTTGCTCTTGACTCTACTCTAGGTCAGTGGTGACAGAGCCAGAGTCTCACCGGATGCAGCTGAATACTAGTATTTTACACGAAGCGATTACCTATCTGACCTCCACAACCTATTTACTGGGTAGCACGATACCCCTTGATAAGACTGGTTGTCAGACTTTCGGGCTTCTGACGACCCGTAACTACTGTCAAAGATCCACGAATGACAGCCGGGACCAACGGCTTAACATGCTTTCTGAGGCACGGAGGGGTCTTGGTATGTAAAGGTGATCACCCATCCTCGGACCAACCGCGCCAAGCGTAGCTTAACCTGATCGATCGACTCGTGCGGCTGTTATTACTTAGCCACAAGCCTCTCTTCTGTGACATGATACTACTTAAAAAGTCGGTCGGTTGTCAAAGTCCAAAATCAAATGATGCTATAAAATAAAATGTTATCTACAGTCCTTTCACAGTGCTTTACCTTATTTAGCATCCCTGTCAAAATAACAGTGATCTTTATTGGTCGTTATGTTGCTGTTAGGTTGCTGCGGTCAGAGGTAGAATAAGGCTCGTTATACACGGCAGAAACCGTGCCGCATGACCGCGCCGTAGAAAAACCGTGTGAGCTTGTACATATTTATTTATTTACTAAGGACAAAAAACAGTTACATGCTACACAATACAGAAAAATACCTAAACTAAGATTTACCAAGCACGTAACCCACGCCATTGTCCACGTTTTAACTAAAGGCTAGAAGTGCTGGCAGCTCGCCGTTCGATAAGGACCAGGCCCGGGTCGATGGCGCGTTGTGTTCCACACGCGCCTCAAAGAGATGTCAGCATCAATGACGGGGTCCGCTAGGGCCGATGCCTGCCAGGATTGCGGTAAAGTCTGAGAGGGATACCGTGGCCCCTGGCACAGGCAACTGAAGGAACACAGGTGGGTTTTAGTCAGTAAGTGTCTGACACGCCCTCCCGCTCTGCCTAGAGCGGGAGAAGGTATTTGATGATTTCCCACCATCAAAAAAAAAAAAAAAAGAAGTGCTAAAGACAAAAGAAAAATAAAACCATAGTCGCTGCCACAATAATATTGCTTGTTACTTAGCTTAGCTTTATTTAACTAAAATACTCGCTAAACATATATGCGCTACTTGACAGATTGCGACGCCAACACCGTGTGCGGCATATACAAGCCAACACGATTTTTCTACGACGCGGATAACATGCGACATGGTAAAGAAACCGTGCCGTGTTAACGGGCCTAACTGTGAAAGGCCTGTACATTATTATTTTGCCATCAATCCTGCATAGGTTTTGCCTTTCGTACTTTCACCACTTCCTAAAAGTTCAAACCACCAAGGTACAAAGAACATGCAACGTTAATAAGTTCCAACCAACCCAGTATCGTATGAACAGAACATACGATACTTCAAAACAAAACATATCGCATTAATCAAAACAAAACAGATAGGCATCGAACTGGTCTAGCGAATTGCCGACCGGTATAAACATGTTCAAAGAATAAGAAAACGGCATAGAACCGATACTCATACTTTCCTTTGTGCGAGCTCCTATCCTATGTGCTATGGTGACGAAATAACATGACCCGCACTCGTCGTAGTCAAAATAAAACCGTGATTGCCTAATATTCGGACAACTAACGTTAAGCAGGTGAAGACCAATGTATTAGTAAATGGGGTGGAATTGGTTCTTGTGGACACCACTGGGTTCATGGGTAGGTATTACTTTGGACTCGAAGCTCCAGTGGGGCCCACATATTCTAACCAAATTGTTGAGGTGGTTTAGCTCTGCAGCCTACGCGGTCTATAAAATCCGTCTTTTGACTTATGTAGAAACAGCTCGATTAGTGTATTTTGGTTATTTTCATAGTGTAATGTCGTAGGGCATTTTGCTGTGGGGAAATGCACCCGACATTCAGGCTATATTTGTGCTGCAGAAACAAGCCATTCGAGCAATTTATAACCTAAGTTGAAGACATTCACTGAGGGATAAATTTAAGGAAATAAACAGAATGACAGTCGCATCGCAATATGTATATGAGAACCTGATTTATGCAACAAAGAATATTAATCTATTTTCTAAATACAGCGAAATTCATAACATAAATACTAGAAACAAAGATTTACTAATTGTGCCCACGACTAGGCTCCAAAAAATTTGTAAATCGTTTAGGTGCCAAAGTATACGTTTTAACAACAAACTCCTAAGCCATGTTAAAGAACTGAGCCTCAATAAATTTAAATCATTTATTAAAAACAAAAACTCGGTCGATAAGGTTTCTATAACGTTAAAGATTACTTGGATGACTAAAAGGCTTGGGATTAAATTAAGCTACTCCAATGGGGTACCTACATATTTTGTAAGTAATTATATTGGATTACTAGTTCATTTATTTATTTATAAGTATAAAAATACAAGGTGTTGTTTTGCATCCTCGTCAAATTCGAGGAGGTAACTATGCTAATGATTCTCGACACGAATCAATAACAAAATAAGTAGGTATTTATTTTTATTTTTTGTATTTTTCGGAAATCGGCATGTGTAGGGTCCGTGTGATACCGCCCTGTAACTGCGCTGTAACTGTAACGCATGCACACAGCGACATAGTCGTACGACACTGCCTACCGCATACGCAACGGGGCGATTTTGTTCTTTGAAAGTGGAGTATTCTGAAATACTGTCAAACTTAAATACCTAAAAAAACAAGTATGTATTAATTATTGAGCAGGATCGTAATTTTATTTGATTATTTATGTCTTTCATAACAGCCTCCTGAAATTTGACGAGGATGCAAAACAACACGTTGTATGTATTATTTATTAGGTATTTACCTATGTCGAAATTGTTTGTACTTCCCGTCACATGTCCCTAAAGGTGCATTAGAAAACCCGCGTCAGACAGCATCTGTCTGGCATGATCCTTTTTGGCGCAGCCGTGAGACACATACTATTGTTATTAAAACATTATTTTCACTTTTTATTTTGTTGTTTGTATTCTGTGTTTTACGAACTGTGTCCAAATAAACGTTATTCTTTCTTTCTTTTCTTTCCATAGAGCACGGAGAGACCTTGGCGGCTGTCGCTAGACGTGACATTGTCAACACTCCCCATACAAACCAAGCGTGTCAACGTTAACTTACACTACGACACAAATGACGTTTACAAACAGGCGGGCTTGAAGGCGGTCTTTTCAGACGGACATAAGTCGTGCGCTCGCTAATTTTATTTGAACTGCCGTCTCTGTACTATTATCGCGGCGATTGCGAGTTCCGAATCCCTTTCAATTTGACAATACATCAAAATCCATTGCTATTTAGATAGAAAAAAAAAACAAAAATATAGGCAATATAGATAGATCAACACACTGGATACTGTTGAATTTGATGGTGGAATTAAAATAATTGCCATTACGAGTGTGGTTCGCAATTACGGTACTCAACTAAACAGTTCAACAACTCTACAACTCGCAACTCTACAGTTGTAAATCAAAACGATAATCGAGCGAATAATATTCGCCTCAAAGACGAAACAATACAGACAGTGTTAAATGTATCTTACGCCCCAAAACTGCAGGCATTTATAGTCATTCCAAAATAATCCGATGAAAGTGTAAACAAACCTAGTTCCAATTAAATTATTATGCAATCAAATTCAAAGTCAAAGCATTTATTTCAAATAGGCACATAAAATGCACTTTTAAACGTCAACATTTACATTTAAATATAATTGATTCTAGTCGCCGCTTCCAAAAGGTAGTTTCGTATGGAGAAGAATGGGCAAGAAACTCCACCGTTACTCTTTTTAAATGTGCTACAATATTTTGTATACATTTATTATATTACTTATTAATTATATGTGAAGACGATGCACCTAGAATAACATTACTATACCACAATATGTAAAAAGAATTTAAAATGTACCAGTGACAAATAAGTTAATTATGTGATAGATACATGGTGCTCAATATTTATAAACATTATAAAATTACACTAAAGGGAACTCATTAAACATTTATGCATTCACAAGTTTAGTTACTGTCCGCGACTTCGTCTGCGATCCAGGAATGAAAGTAGCCAATGTCCATACCCAGGTCATGGTCTATCTGTATGCCGAATTTCATCCAAATCCGTTCAGCCGTTTTAGTGTGAAAGCATAACAAACAAAAAAACTTACTTTCGCATTTGTAATAAGTACCTATTAATAACGATTAAATACTTTAAGCACAGAAATGCATAAAAGCGGCCTTAATGCCATAGGCATTATCAACCAGTCAACCTTTGGGTGATGCAGAGACAAACAGTGGTAGGTGCAATAACGACAATTGTGGAATACTTAAATATTTATATATTTATAAGGATATTCATATACCTATTAAAAACACCTTAATATCTCACCAACTTATCCAACAATTATTGTTTGAAAAACACTATTAAATTGTAGGTGAAAAATCATCGATGAAAATTGAATTTATAAATTTTATATTAACTTCAATTGTCACAAAAAAAAAACATCTAAGGAAATAATCAAATCAAACCACTCAATTTGTAAGTGTCACTACAAATTGACATCCACAGGTAGGTTTTCTGATCAATTTGTTTACATTTTGATCACAATATCATCAACAATTTTTTTTTGGAATAGACCATAATGTATAATGAGTTCGGACCAAGTATTATAAATGATAAAATGATAAATGATTTTATTTCTGTAAGTGCCTACGTTTGTACAAACACTTTTACACGTCAATCATATTTTTTTATCTAGATGAGGCCGGCGTTTCCTATTTGACTACTTTGAGAAGAAAGGCCGAAACAAACTCAGAGGTCACAGTTTCTTTTAAAGTCCAGACAAAATCTTGGTCAGATCATGTCAAGACAATGTAGATCGGTGTCTGAAATGGTCTTTTGAGGAAAGAACCACACAGATTGAGTGAACCTGTCCGGTCAGTGCACGCAATTGTCAGTAATCGTGCAGTATTTCGCTTCTACATATTCTTATTCTATGACATGTTATCAAAGGTGTGTGCGAGCAAAGTTAAATGTGTTCAATCTAAGTTCCACCGGCTCGGCAGAGTTTCTTGTAATTATTCTGTTAAAGACACACAACTTTTATAATTACATGGTGCATCAAGTTCTGGCGACGCGCGACAGTTAGAAGATTATTTTTTAATTTATTTCGAGATCTATGACTAGAAAAAAGGGCTCGTGGCTAAGTAGCAACAGCCGCATGGGTCGATTATAGGTAAAGCTACGCTTGCCAAGGTTGGTTCGTGGATTGGTGACCATCTATTACGTATCGACACCTTTCCGTGCCTTAGAAAACACGGTATGCCGTTGGTCCCGGCTGTCATTCGTAGATCCTTGAAAGTCGTTACGGATAGTCTCAAGCCCAAAAGTCAGACAACTAGTTTTACCAAGGGGTATCGTGTTACCTAGTAACTGGGCGGTGTAGGTCAGATAGGCAGCGGATTCATGTAAACAATTTAAGAACCGCTAACTCCCAAAATACAAGCTCGACTTAGTTCGGGAGTTGGTTGATCATCAATTTTGTGCTGCTGCACCGATATCAAACACGTTATTAAATTGTACTGTACATAGATTAAGTTTTTTCACTCCTCTTGCTCAAAAAGACCGTCATTGTGGCGTACCAGAGCGAAGAAAAAGTAGCAATTCTTCCTCTAGGGGAAAAAGTATTTTTTTTTTTTTTTTGTGTGTCAAATGAGAATGAGCCTACAAAAACGAAAAAGTCTTTAGTCATAAGTAGAATAATCATGAATATATGAATATAGACTCGACTTATTACTGTTTCATAAAAAAATAACTTCATTTTATTTTTGAAAATGGAACTAAAATCGGCGATCTCTTTGGTAGAATGTATGCAATGCGTTGCGGCTGCAGAAGAAAAAACAAAAAAAAAGACATTGGCGCGAAATCTTTATAATTTTTCTCTAATTGCAAATTGAATTGGTAGTGACCGTAATTAATTTTACAATAGTGAAAATGTCATAATCTAGTGAGAATGGAGACCCTAATTTGCAAATAGAAGAGAAAGGAAAAGAACCACTCAACATTCATCTTCACAGAGGACTGAAATTAAGTTACCGGGAAAAAACATCTCGTTAAATATCCAGAATTGTACAAATTGTACATTTAATTTTTAATAAATTAAACTACATATTTCATATTGTATTGGATTGTTTTATTTTCTCGCAATCGTAGTGAAAAGTAGAGTGTAACACACGGCGCTAAAAACCCATTAAAACTCGGTTTCTATTTACTCCCTCGCTAAAGCTCGGGAGTAAAACTACCTCGTATATAATGGGTAATTTTAGCTCCTTGTATAACAATCTACCATTGTTGTACAATAAAAACAAAAAATACTTTGAGAGAGAGACAGAGAAAAAAAATCTGAGAACGATTTTTTTTTTAAAATAAAATGCTGGTATTCAGCTGCATCCGGTTAGACCGGAAGCCGACACGAACACAGTTGGAAAAGGCTAGGGAGATTGATAGTAGTAACACTTTCTGAGAAATAATTAGTTGAGTAATGTATTATATTAAGGTCCCTCTCAGTGAGCTTGATTCTTTAAAATAAAACGTCACTAGGAGGAGAAAAGTGGAAGAACAAAGGCGTTTTACCTACAATAGGACAGACGGCCTTTAATAATATTAAGTTATATTTCTGTTGTTCCTAGAACATACTACCTCTTGACCTGCATGTCATAAAGGATGACATAGGTGTGCCAGGACAACGACAACGTTAACACGTATCGAGCTGGCGATGGCGTGGCGACTCCTAAGATCTATACATATTCTAAATTTAAGTCGCATTTCGTGTACGCTCTGTCTACTGTGTATGTGTGTGTGGTGTGTTTTCGTGTGTGTCTCTTGTGTGCCAGTGTGTGGATCTTCACTATCATTAAGAATTTATTAGAGGATTATGTGTAAAATAAATTAATGTTAAACTTAGGTACTGGTTTGGAACTGCTTGTGGTGACAGGTCATCTTGCTGACTATGGTTTTGTTATTGTTATTAGTAATTAATGTTTCTTTATTTTACTTCGAAGGTCCTAGTTTATCATTTGTGGCTACAAGTTACAGTTATATACATATAAACATAATGCAGCATTGCATATGTAAGCGGGCACGCCCTTTATGCCAGGAGGCTTTGTATTATGTATTAAGTTCTGTTTGCGTTTTTGTTTTTATTATTTACTTCTGCTTGAGTATAGTTTTAAATATTGGCGTGTGCTACCTGACATATGGCAAATAATTTAAAAAAAATTGTGTTTCGTAATGTTAATTACTTATTACTATATAGAATCCAGTTCTTCTAACTGAACAGACAGCAGTGCTGCTGGGGAGTTTGTTCCGCCACTTCTTCTTCCCAGCTAAAGCACTAGGAAGTGGTGAAGGGTGGGCGTTTTGGGGGGACTGTCTTATGTGATTTTGACGTTCAAAAAATGCTGATTCTCAGCCTAATTTGAATAAATGACTTTTGATTTTGATTTTGTACATAGACTAAAGAAATCTCGATGTTTTTTCAAGTCGTCAAAATCGTGCGAAGCAGGAGCGGGTTCTTTATAAATAAGTAGTGACTTTATTATAAATAACCATTTGTCCTCCAATAGAGCAATTAGGGACTAGCACATTTCCAGTTAAACTTTTAAATACCTTTACAACTTTTAAGGCAGTATGTTGTATCGCTTTTTATTTTTATCCCTTTTAATATACATTTTAGGTCCATATGCAAAAAGTCCTTAAGTGGCCAAAGTCACTTCCATAGCTTTTCTAATTTCTTTAATAAATAATTAAAAATCCATTAATTATTTCCATAAGAAATTAATCGAATTTTCTGGAGAGCACCATTGGTTACCTGCTAACATTTGTGCGACTTTTTATCAGAAATACATTTGAAAATCATTGGAATATCGACTTAATTTTGGTAGTCTAAAAGTTGAAAATGTGAAATGCTGTTTCGAGGCATATGTCGTTCTGAAAACGGGTGAAAGGAACGGAGGTGTTCCATCATTTTCTCGCAGCCAGTTTTCGTCTGACGCTCAGCTCGATCGGACGTGTTAAAATCGTTGGGGTGGGCGACTCTCGTGCTCGCGTATTTTAATAATTTTCGTATAGTTGTCG
This sequence comes from Brachylomia viminalis, assembly GCA_937001585.2. Classification (NCBI taxonomy): domain Eukaryota; kingdom Metazoa; phylum Arthropoda; class Insecta; order Lepidoptera; family Noctuidae; genus Brachylomia; species Brachylomia viminalis. Next base: position 21,882,810 of record OW443306.2, on the reverse strand, counting down.
TGCGGAACTACATACAGAAAAGTAACGAAAAATTCGTAAAACTTTTGTGTTTTTAAAGTGTTCGTTACTGTTCAAGAAGAAATACATTGAACATCTCGCTTTACTAAGATCATCTAAAAGAAAGGTAAGATTTTCTATTCAGAGTTTTTCCTCCGGCATAGCGACTCGTTTCCGAAGGGTCTTTTTCACTTTCGTTGTAATGAAACGATGTATTCTGTATTGAAATTGTTAATTATACGGATTTTCCTTGGGGTTGAGGCGAACGGACGTAAATAGCAAATATTCTTTTTGATTAAATGCTTCATTATTTCCGGCTGGACACATTTTTATATGAAGGTTTTTTGGAATTGGAATTTGTGAAACTGAAAGGAAAATATTAGGAGGACTTTTTAGATGAATGAATGGAATTACCCTCTTGATCCACGCCTGTTAATAACTGCATGATTGTGATTAACAATTAGTCTGTAAATTGTGGCGGTACACTATACTATGGCTACATTGTATCCGGTTGTTCAGGGGTACATTGCTTGTATTAGAGAAATATTTTACCATTGCTTAAGGATTATGGATCGTAAATAGAAATTCAATAAAATTAAAACTAGCTACACAAAACATAGTTGGCTTTATTTTACTTTTAGAATATCCCCAACTGTCTCTTCCTTCTTTCTTTCTGACCACCAGTCTTACCAAGGGGTATCGTGTTATCTAGTACTTGGATTGTGGGGGTCAGATAGGCTAGTAAAAAAAAATAGTAAAATACTGGTATTCAGCTGCATCCGGTCAGACTGGAAGCTGACCTCAACATAGTCGAGTAAATGCTAGGCAGGTCGATTAAATATCCCCAACTTTATACGAAATTTTCTGCCCTCCGGCAATATATTTAGCAAATTTTCAATATCATTCAAACAGATGTGATAAAAAGGGATTGATCCTAAATCAAAATAACTTACGAAACTCCCTAACTCCGTTTTGCGATGACAGTAAACCTACCGTTGTTAAGGATTTGTTTTATATATCGGATAAATTTATTTTTTCTTGCTCTTTATTTGCTTTTTATTTATTTGTTTTATTATTTATGTACACACAGTAAAACATATACAGATACGATATATTAGTATTGAGTACAAAGGTACTACTGTAGGTACTGCTTTTTTTTAAATTTCACTTTCGAATATTTAATTCTATATTTTTCTCATTTTAATTATTTTGTTGACCTAAGTACTTTTAATTGTATTCATAGCTAAATTGAAGTGCCAGCTACAATATATTTTTTATGGTGCCCATTCAATATGTAGTTTATTTTAAATTTAGAATTAAATGTATAATTTTGAGTAAATTAAAAAAAAAAACCCTTAAAATTCAAATATCTCGAAAGCCATTGAATTTCGGCCATACATATGGGGTTCAATTTGTTGCATCTTGGCTCCCCTATCAGCTCCTGGCGGATATACTTCGAATCACATGAAACCCTGTATATACACTTATCAATCTGGAGATCGTAAAGTCTGCGAAAGGAAAAGGTTATTTTTGAGGCGTGTAGGAAAGCGTGTAGTATATGATAAACAGTAGTCTCTTTTAGCTATTTTTGCAGGGATCTCGTGCTATTGTTTGATGTGTGTCGTAGGTAGAATATACTTTATCGTGCATCAAAATTGTTACATAGCTCTTCTGGAATATTGATGTTCTATCTGTAGGCCAATTCTCGTACTTAAAAAACGTTCAAATTCAAGTCGCAATCTCATCTCAGCGTCAATCAATGTCAAAAACCTGTCAAAAATGTATGTAAATTGATTGTAATTTTGACAGATTGAGACTGAGATTAGAATGCGAACGGTCTTAAAAATACGGGAATTGCCCCTCTGGTCTTATCGCTATAATATCTTCCAGACAACCTTTCAAAGTCAAAGCATTTATTTCAAGTAGGCACATAAAAGGCACTTTTAAACGTCAACATTTACATTAAAATAGAATTGATTCTAGTCGCCCCTTCCAAAAGGTAGTTTCGTATGGAGAAGAATGGGCAAGAAACTCCACCGTTACTCTTTTAAAATGTGTTATAATATTTTGTATAAATACATTATATAATTATATGTGACGACGATGCGCCTATAATACAATTATTTTACCCTACCACAATAGGTAAAAACATTAAAAAATGTAGTAATGACAAATAAGTTAATTATGTGATAGATACATGGTGCTCACTCATTTACAAACATTGTAAAAGTATACGATTTTCCAAATTGTTTAAACAAGTAATATGTCAGTATGTGAGTTAAAGTAATCACAGAATGTAAATGAAATAAAAAAAAATCTTTGGATGGACTAAATGAGCTTAAAATAAACAAGAAGGGGGTAGTCGGTGTTGTCACCATCAGCCCCGCTTCCCCTACTGCTGACCACAGGCCTCTGGTTTCTTGTGCCAATCCCTACACCCCTGTGCCAGCCTCATCCAGGTGTTCAGTGTTGTACTGTTAATAAATATAATTATAATATTAAACGTCCTAAACAATGGTACTTACTTGGTATACAAATAGGAAGTTATTTTGTTAACATAATGAAACGTGAGTATAAGGGGCTCTTATATTAAATTCTACTGGATCTTTCGCGTTTTCTTGACATCTGTAGCAATATCTACATCGACACGTGCGAATTACGCATCACACTGACGTCATGCAAAATCCTGCATCGCGCAAGCAGTGTTTACCGCACAACTAGCATATATACAACGTCCCGACATCAATTGTCGGGCAGTTGCCCACCAGACACGACACCCGTCTGGTCGGAGGATCCTCCATTTTCTATGGAGGTATGAGTGAACTTTACACCTCGTACCTCTATACATCTAAGGGGACTTTAATAAGTAATAGTACGAGTATCAGTACCCAACTTAAGCATAAAGAAGCTATCAAAATGATTTTGAGAACTTTGTAAGGGTTATCCCCAGTCGACAAAAAGAAAGTAAATGGTCCTATACGGTCGAAGTCTCGGAGTATTTTGGGGGTGCTGTACCCAAAGGGTGCCAACGGGACCCTACTGCTAAGGCACCGCTGTCCGTCCATTTGTCACAGGGCTGTATCTTTTGAACCGTAATAGGTGGACATCTTTCACAGAGTGTGCACTATGTACTATGGCCGCTATAACAAAAAATAAAGTACAAAATTAAAGATAAGAAACGTGTTAAAGAAAGAGAAGAAATAAAAATAGATATATTTGTCACAGAAACACGTGCATACAAAAATGCAATAGGTACGAAGTGTTACATATTATACGGTGGTCAGGAACCCTTCGTGTGTACGGTCCGCCTCGTACTTAGCCGCTTTTGAATTGCTATAGTAGCAGAACGAATGAATTCTATTAACCTAAAGACATTCTTAAACAATAGTTAGTAGGTAATTTCTAATTTAAATAGAAGGTTTCAAATTAAAAGCTGGCATCCAATTTCCATGAAAACAGCCGGATGCCAGAATAATTTGAATAGTCTAAAGTATTAGATTCGTGTGTTTGTACTGAGAATTTGATATTACAGTTGTAAATAAATTTAAATTACATTCAATTTAGAAGGTAGCAGTAATCGATTGTCTTCAGATCGTGACGGTATTCATTGCTAACAATCTTGTTCCCGACTCAGGCCGAGTAAAAAATCAAGACAATACAGTAAAGCATGCAAAACTACACCTTGCTCTGTACATACGCGCTCTCACGCACAGATTTACAAACCAATTAACAACCAAACTATACCTCACCAAGTGCACACATGTTTAAGAAACCGGCCCCACGTCACTGTTTTGATTTGATTTTTTATTTTCACGATATTTGCATGCTTTCTAAGGATAGAAATGAAATGAAATATTTATTTCTGTAAGTAGACCTTTTAAGATACTTTTACACGTCAATATTTTAAAACTACCCGGCCGCCGGTATTTCTTAGCTGACTGATAGCTGAGAAGAAATGCCGAAACGAACTCAGAGGTCATAGTCTCATTCAAAGTCCAAACATTGTATTATTAGGATTTTATGTGAGTCTAACAATGCAGGGCCATGCCTGGAAGGGCCTTTTGAAAAAGAGCCATTGCAGCTTTGAGTTGACCTGTCCTAACAGACGATATGCATGCATCAGTCATCGTGTAGCTCAACCCTATTTTAGGGAGCTCAACGACCCGTCACACGACGCTACCAGATCTGCAGGACATTTGCGTAGGCCGTATATAAAATACTCAAAACCGCCAGATAGCTTTAAAGTCATGTATTCAATCTAGCCTGCATGGTACTCACATTCGCAGTCAGTTTTCTCTTGAAATATCATCAAAATATCATAAGTTATGTCACGTAAATCAATAAAAATTACATTATTAATTCCAAAACAGAAACAGAACAGAATAGAAGAAGTAATAGGCTATTAATATCCTTATTAATGGGTAGGCGGAGGTGTTTACTTCACCCTCATTTTTCGCTAGTTGTTTTATAAGTCCCATGAAGTAGGGAATTCGCCTTAACTTTGACATTTTCATTTGATTGAACATTAAAGAATAAGTGCTTAGTTTACAGAAATCCTCTAGACGCGACAGGTAAAATGAAGACATTCGATTTTATCTAAGACATTACTAATTTACGGAGAGGAATAACGTCTTAAGAAAGCAGGCACTTAATACTCTTAATAGTTTGAAATAAATTGTCTAATTCAAATTAACAACCGTGATGATGAGTAGAGGAAAGCAGTAAAATTAATATGTCTAGCCGTTTCCCTACTCGAGGGTCAGCTTCCAGTCTAACCGGATGCAGCAGAATACCAGTATTCTACATGGAGCTACTGCCTATCTGAGGTCAGATAGGCAGTAGCTCCATGTAGAATCCACAACCCGTTTACTGGGTAATACGATACCCCATAGTAAGACTGGTTGTCAGACTTTCGGGCTTGAGACTATCCGTAACGACTGTCAAAGATCCATGAATGACCGCCGGGACCAACGGCTTAACGTGCTTTCCGAGGCACGGAGGGGTCTTGGTATGTAAAGATGATCACCCATCCACGGATCAACCGCGGCAAGCGTAGCTTAACCTGATCGATTGACCCGTGTGGCTATTACTACTTAGCCACGAGCCCCTCTTCATTCATAAACATTCAATACTCCTAATAATATCGTATTTGTTTTGTTCACAAAATTATTGGTAACAATCCAACTTGTCAAACTTAAGCCAGTATTTAAAGCGATACCAAAATAAATTGGGGGCTTTTTCGTAACCATTTATTTAACAATATATTAGGGATGTAGTTGTTGTATATATGTTTATTGACTATTTGGTTAATACTCTGACAGAAATAAAAAAAAAAGAAATAGAATTAAATTCCGAAAAGACCTCTACTTTTAAAATATTTTTAACTGTAATTCAAAAATCCTAAGTAATTTCATTGTTAAATTGCATTCAAAATGTGCGTATTAGGTAATTCAAAACTCTGGCTGAAAATATTTTTTGTTATACAGCTTAATTTATTTTTAAACAAATTTTATCCAGTTTGGCCCTTACGTTATTTTATTTTGGTTCCAGCGCATGGTTGCGCTCTCTCTTTTTTAGCATGTGGAAGTAATTTGACTGTCACTTTCTAATGCCCGCCCTTCGAGCTAAGCTTCGAGCTTTTTGACCTGATTGTGTCCTTATTATTATAATAATGATACAAGAATGCAAGAGGGTAGATCGGAAAATTGGATTTAGTGAGCATTATTATTTACTACATTATTATTATTAGTGAATCTATAGATTTCAGGTGAGTAGGCATTCTATTGGCATCTCTTAGCTGCTAGGGTTTGCTTAAATTTAGTTGAATTTTTGAATTGTTTTTGTTCTTTTCACTATGAACGCTTGTAACGTGCACGTCTTTCTACATCGTTCTCACATGAATAATTTCTAAACGAACGATGTAACCAATATTTCGTAACAATATCTTTATTTAAAATAGTGGCCCTGGAGTTTCTTGCCCGTTTTTCTCCATAGGTACCTACTACGCTTTGGAATGGGCAACAAGCTTCATCTTTCTGACTGACCAGCCCCGTGACAGTTCAAAAGTGCCTGTAATTGGTTTAATTGAAATAAATGCTGAGAGTTTGATTCATAAACAACCAATACAATACTCCTGATATCGTATTTGTCTCGTACTGGTCAATAAATTATAGGTGACAAGCCAACTTGTCAAACATAATCCCGTTTGAGCTTAATAGTGCGGTCGTCATAATTTATTAGCTATTGGTAATAATATACCGCGGCGAGTTGTAGGTCGTAGGTTCGAACCCAGACAGGCGCTTTACTTTGTGTAAATTATTTCATCACCACTGCTATCAGAACGGCGAAGGAAAACGTTGCGAGGAAACCGGTATGTCCTAGAACCAAAAATTTGAAGACATGTCACTGGACTACCAACCCGCACTGGGCTCGCGTGGTGGATTACGTCCCACTCCCTCTCACAGAGAGGAGGCCTGTGTGCAGTGAGAATATTGTAGGCTGATTATGATAGGTGATAATACGATAATACAAGAGGGTAGAACGGAAAACGATTTAGCGAAAATTATAGATTTCCAGGTAGGTATGGTGTGCATAATATATAGCAAAGTTCCGCTTTTGTAAATGTTGTGTTGACATGTCTCTCTGAAGGATAAAATCCGAAACGAGGTGGTCCGCCAGAGAACCGACATAGCCCAAAGACTAAGGAAGCTAAAGTGGAAATAGGCAAGTCACATCTCTCGCAGAACTGACAATCGTTGGAGAACATGAATTTTAGAGTGGAGACCGCGTTTACTTACGACTTGCGAAAGGCGGCTGGCAGAGATTGGGTGAGGAGAGCCGAAGATCGTGCTCTGTGGCGTTCAATAGGAAAGGCCTACGTCCAGCAGTGGACGAATATAGGCTGATGATGATGATGATGCTGCAGCGCACACTTTAGAAAAAATGTACTTAGGTTTAAGCTGAAAAAATGCCCGTAAGGATGGGGCCAGGCCACTTTTATTAGATACAATGCAAAGGGAGTCTTACAATCTTCAGCATCTCCAACAGTATTCCAAGTGTTAACCAATTAGCTGTGGTTGTGGAGCAGGACCAGCATTGAGCCAGACATTTTTATCAGCGATATAATCCCCCAACTTTTATTATGCCTTTCTGCATATTGTGCGTTTTATTTGAATTTCATCTCATTCAGTTGGAGTATGTGGGGAGGTATTTTATTGTAACATTTTAAACAGTACCCCATGAAAGACGAGTTTACTTAGCCAGTCTGAAACCAGGTTGAATTAATAGGTCCCTATTTACGAAAGTACTACTACCTACTATTCGTTGCAGTTTATGACTCTATTGCCAATCTTTACTCTTGAAACAAAAGACGTAGTTTCGTCGACATCGATATACTTTGAGCGGCGTAAATAATGCTGGGTTATGATGGCTTGGACGTACTCTATGGTTAAGAAAGGTACAAGCCATATTTTGTTGCATTTTATGACTCAATTGACCAAAGTCGACGGCTATAACCAGCTATAACCATCGTGGCTATAACCCAAACTGTGTTGAGGGTCACACTAAACTAGTAATTTTAAACCTACATATTTGCAGTTTAATTTGAAAACAACAAACAAAAACACTTACATGAAAAACGTTCTGACTCACTCACAGGCTGTCTCATCAACGCCCAGCCCAAACCCTTGGACCTAGGAAACTGTCTGACCAAGCCAATCATCCAGACATACGTCACAATTATGGCTGCTTTGCAAATACGTGCATAGAGCACCATGCGACGCGACGAACAATGTGTACAGGGCGTAATATTGTAGCGGTATCTACATCGCCACATGCAAGCTGCGCGTCATACTGTCGTCACGCGAAATCCTGCATCGCGCAAGCAGAGTTTACCGCGCGGCTAGCATATATACAATTTCCCGACATCAATTAATGGGCAGTTGTCCAGCAGACACGACACCCGTCTGGTCGGAGGATCCTCCCTTTTCTATGGAGGCATGAGTGAACTTTACGCCCTGTTCCTCGTACCTCTATAATATTAAAAGTCGACTACTAGTGCCACTGTTCCCGTCAGTAATCATTATTAGAACTATTAATTTCCGCCATTGTGTCCTGTCGTACTGTTTACAGCATATTATACTCTTTGGTTACCTGTCATAAGAGTCAGTTTAATTTAACGGAGCCACACTTGCTCTTTAAACAATGTTTTGCTGGCGAAGCCCAATGTTAAAAAATATGCCATGATTTACTTTTATCTTAATTCGACCGAGATCTATCTTTTGAGAGTATTTTTACGAATGTACGTTAACTTTAAATGCGGCACCAAGAATGTAAGGCGACCTGCCATGTTCTTCATTTGTACAGTGGTTCCCTTTAAGATGAAGACAAGTAACAAGGCTGGATTAGAAAAAAAAGTCACTGACTTTGTCGAATGAAAAGACAGCACATTGGGACATAACTATGTAGATCTTGTCAAGCAACAAGAAGAGGGTTCGCCCTTACACCGGCGTGAGCACGGCCTGCTGTGATAGGCTTGAGTCACACATTTTTATCACAGTTTGGGAGCAAAAACCGTGATAAAATGCGTGACTCAAGTCTATCACAGAGGCCCCGCTGGCCCCGCTGGAGGACTGAACTGAACTGAACTCGAATAGCCAATAATGGCGATTCGAGTTCAGTCCTCCAGCGGCTTATGCACAGAACGCATTTGCTAATGGCTTGAGCAGCCGATTGCAAGATAAATAAAACAATTAAAAAACATTGACTATGAAATAGAGGGCGGATGAAGTCGCTGGCAAAGTGCTAGATCCTCATATTACAAGTAGTCTAAATTAATATTTTAAAAGATTGTGAAGATGTTTGATACTCAATCACCCATGAACGGCTGAACGGATGTGGATGACCTTTTGCAAACAGATAGACTACATCCTGGAACAACACACTTTTTATCCGGTCACCTAAAAAAATAATTTGAGAATGCGAGTGAAACCGGAAAAAATAGCCTCGTTAGTCTAGTGGTTACAAGCGCTACTGCTGATCATGAGATCCTGGGTTCGATTCCCAGGTCGGGCAAAGTGTAGTTGGGTTTTTTCATCACATACCTATACAAACGTCAATATGGATGCTACCCCTTTCTATATCCTTCTTTGTTCGTCTTTGGAATGGTAGGTTTAGATACACTCAAATTCAGGCGAGAATCAACACATACAAGGTGTCGTTTTGCATCCTCGTCAAATTCGAGGAGATAACTATGCTAATGATTCTCGACACGAATCAATAATAAAATAAGTAGGTATTTATTTTTATTTTTTATAATTTTCTGAAATCGGCATGTGTAGGGCCCGTGTGATACCGCCCTGTAACTGTAACGCACGCACACAGCGACATAGTCGTGCGACACTGCCTACCGCATACGCAACGGGGCGATTCTGTTCTTTGAAAGTGTTATATTCTGAAATACTGTCAAACTTAAATGTCTAAAAAAACAAGTATGTATTAATTATTGAGCAGGATAGTAATTTCATTTGATTATTTATGTCTTTCATAACAGCTTCCTGAAATTTGACGAGGATGCAAAACGACACGTTGTATAATTAATTATTATCTAATATCCGTAGATAAGATAGATAGTCCCGTTCTACGAGAGTCAATAAATTTTTATGCTCCTGACCAGTATATGCGTGGCGTTGTAAGACGAGAACATAGACTCCTCTGCTAACCGCCTACATGGCCTGCTCCCCGAACCAACAACACTCCCACTGCTAGAGCAATTAAGTTAATAAATTACTTTCTAAAATATATTCCTGAGGCAGATTTATTTTTTGACTCTCAATGGACAATCGCTAAACATGTGTTTATTTATTTAAATATGAGGAAATAATTGTTTAGTTTCTAATTTTATGTTTATGGTTATTTTTGTTTACAAGTTGTATGTTACTCCGTTTTTATTTTTTATTTTTTTTAGTCTAAGAAGGTTTAATTAAATTTTAATGTAATTTTGTAGAATTAGCATAGATATAAGCGATTTGGTGTATCAATGACTATGAATAGAACACGCACGTATTCACAAAAAAAAACGTGATACCTACTTTCCGAGTTGCACCTATTAGAAAAATATCTACATTTTTTCTCGTTATAAAAACAAACGGAGAAAATATCGTGCAACGGCCTTTCACGAGTAACTTGAACTCAATATTTTTCTTTTATCCTCAGTGTAGATTTCGAAAGTTCATTAAAAGTTCACTACATTATTTCGCTAACGTAAGTTTGTTGGCACTTTCTAGTGTCTACGTCGTCTCTGTGTAACTTTGTAGTACCGTCAAAGGGAATGTACAAAGTTTTGAGGTGATAGGTATTTTAATAATGTTTAACTTCGCGTGAAATATGTCATCTATGATAGGTTCTAATTTTAGCTAAATTATATTCTGTTGTAGGGAGTTTCGTCTTATATAGAGAAGGAACGAGTTCGACAATCACTTTCAAACCGTTTCGTATTTCGACAACGACTTTTATAGGATTGGCATATGGTTTTCGGTATCTGAGACCCACTAATTTTTTACTTTTCTCTCAAACCAGGCCATTTTTTTCGATATTCGCCTTTACAGTATGTTACTGAACTGTGCGGGCTATGCTCGGAGTTTATTCACAGGATAAAATCAGAAATTAAAGAAACAGAGTTACCAACACAGCTTGCAGAGTAAACAAGCTAAAGTGGCAATGGGCTGGCCATGTTTGTCGAAGGACCGATGGCCGGTGGAGCAGACGAGTCCTGGACTGGAGACTGCGTAGTGTGGGATGCCTACCAGCTAGATGAACCGACATCTTAAGGGGCTGACAACAGCTAAAGCGCAGTTACTGTTTTTTATTTTATTTTTTTTATTTTTTATTTAATTAGTTGTATTATGTTTTCAACACACTAAACTAAATTTAAGTTGAGTGCATCTTTTTCTTTCTATTTCATTATGAAAAGGACAGAAGATAAATATTAGTTTAGTCCTGTCAAATTAGTCAGCACCTGACATAATTTGATGTAATTTTAGTAGTCAACTTTTTAATCACGTCTAAACTTGTATGGAGTAGATGTCTGATTAATTTGACAGGACTAAACTAAAATGTATCTTCCGTCCTTTTCTTAATGAAATAGAAAGAAAAAGATGCACTGAACTTAAATTTGGTTTAGTTTTTAAACAAGGGAATCGGCACCAATATCACGTAAGTAGTCCTCTTAAAACGGTGCCGGTGGCTAGGCCAGACTTGATGCGGAAGGCGGAGGACAAGGTGTTGTGGCGCAGTCTGGGAGAGGCCTTTGTCTAGCAGTAGAATGCGATGATCTAAGTTGATTGGCAGAAATATGAACGTAACTAATGACATTGAAAAACCCACCAAGTGGAAGTTAACAACTGAGATACAAGTATCTTTTAATGTGAAACATCTATAGCCGCACGTAAAACCGATAGATGGCGTGGCGACGCTTGCCGTGGCGACGCGTCGCCACGCTATATTTTAAGTAAAGAACAATTTATTTCTTAAAAAAAAAACCGAATATTTGGTTTTTGATTATGCCACATTTATTACACAAAATATATAAAAATAAGTATGAAATAATGGTTTTTGATGTTTCACATCAGCCAGGCGTCCCGCGATGGCTCAATTTTTTTACTTAGTTCTGGAGCTAGCTGTTCAACCTGATTTTGTCCACCACTTATACAGTCAAGTTTAGTGTAAAGGTGCTGATAGACATGAACATTCACTTGTAATGAGCATTCTAGCGAATGTTACATTACAGAAAAACAAACGGGAGTGTTTTATCGAGCATTCTATCGAGCGTTCTAGCGAGCATTCTAGCGAAAAGACAGTAATTTTGCTTAACCTACATTAAATGTAAACCTATCTAGTTTTACTTTTAAGTTTCTATTTTCTTTTTTTGACGAGCGTTCGCTAGAATCATCGTGAAAATGTTCGTAGCGATGTCTAGCTCTATGCTTGGCTCTGTTCGTTGTTCAGTTCGACAATTTTAAAAACGGTGAATGCTCGATTTTCTGTTACAAGTGAATGCTCAAGTCTATCAGCACCTTATGACTAAAACTGATGTGTTTCTCTTCGTACAATAAAGTTATTATTTATTTTTTATTATTAACTAATAACATGCTAGCTTTTGAACCCGCCGAACTTGTAACCAAAAACCGGCTTGCCAACCTCCAAGCCAGCACGCTACATCATTAAATTAAGAAGGAAAATGATGTTATCCTTCAATTCCGAACCCCACACGAAAAAACATTGAAATATTGACTGAATAACGACAAAAAATAATCAAACAAGCTTTCAAAGAGACATGAAACGTTTGCCCTGCCCCTCGTCTCAATATATTTGGTAGGAATTCCTTTGCATTGTGTTCTTTGTACCGAGAACAACATTAACAATGACTTTTCCCTTTTATCGGGTTTGCATTATTAGATTATACTTAGCTTTTGCTACGGTCTTGTCCGCGTTTCAATTTCGTTTTAATGTAAATTGGTATAGAAATGGTTTCGGTTGGTTGTATGTTATTTATCTTTGGAAGGGAATGTAAATGTATTGATATACAGTCGCTTCATGTAAAATACTGGTATTCAGCTGCATCCGGTCAGACTGGAAGCTGACCTCAACGTAGTAGAGAAAAAGCTGGGCAGATTGATTATCACATTTTTTTAAAAATAAAATACTTTTTATATATACTTTCCGTTTAAGTCCTTTTAATTTATGAAATCAATAAATTAATTAAAAGTACTCACAACTAAAAAGCGCCCCACGCTTTTTGATTTAATCATTGGATTTAAAAAACGAACGAATACAAGCCAATTGAATTACCTACCTATTTTATAATTTCTAGCGCGTAATAAAAACGTGTTTCTTTTAAGCTCTATATTAATTTTTTTAGTCTAGTCTTTTCTTTATTTTGTTAATAAGTCTAAAGTCTACGAAGTTATGACTTGAGTGGTTTACTTAGAGCTATTGAAGAGTTCCACTATCACCTCTTGGCTCCTTCATCAGACCCTCGTTACCAAGCCCAATCTATTGGACTCGTCAAAACGAATCATATGAACCCAAACTCGAGCAGTTTTCTATAAACCACTTAAAAGTTCCACTATCTGCCTCGGGGCTCCATCATCAGACCGTCAAGACTAAGTGCAATCTATTGGACTCATCAAAACAAATCGTATGACCCAAAAGTGTAAGTTCTTATTAATAGCCACGGAAGAGTTCCACTATCCTGGCTCTATCATCAGATCAGCTCCAAGATACCAAATTATAGTTTTGTCATCCGAACTACACATACATACAAAGTTTCATTTCGATGCAACCATTACAAATAGGTTAAAATTTAGTTCTAAGATTTTATTACATTGTTTGTTAGTTACAAGTGAAGCTAATAAAAGCGTCATAAAATAGTACCTATCATAATGACATACTTCATGCACGTGCAACTGTAATAACTAAAAAAGTTTTCTTACGACACACAATTTAGCTCTTATTCATACATGCACTTACAGCACATTGCACTTAATTACTGTGTACAGACAGGAAACCTGGTTAATTAACAGCAGTGCGATTCTGTAACCATCTCACCGTGATAACTTAGGTGAAGTGAGCGTGGAGTTAGCTGTCAGTGTCGCCCCACTGATGCTAGGGATTGACCAAGTATTACACTTAGAATCATAATCGAGATTTTAATAATATTTCTTATGCAAATTCTATTGATTATTTTAAATTATTTCAAAACTAGTATCAAAGAGTCTAGAAAAAAAACAACAACATTGAGTTTCTAACTAAATTTCTGTTTTGCTGTTTTATTTTAAAACGCCGAAAACAGTAATGTTTTGCCACTTAACTACATACTAGCTTTGAAATAAAATAAAATGATCAATAGAATTTGGAACAAAACATATTATTAATATCTCGATTATGATTGTAAATGTAACGTTGGTCAATCCCTAGCGTCAGTGGGATCACACTGACAGCTCACTCCACGCATGTCTTCACGGTGAGATTTTTACAGAATCGACCGGCTGATTGACGCAGTACGTCAATTTGCCGTGTTATAGCAATTTAATTCGACTGAAGTGTCTTCAGTTGTCGTATCTTTTTTCCAATTCACTTTAGACGTTGGCAGAATAGTCGGCATCGGCTTTGCATGCCATTTAATAAAAATAGAATAGAATTGAATAGACTGAAAAATAATGATAGATGTGATTTGAATTTAAGAACCATTTTTTTATTTATTTTTTTATTTATTTAACCATTTATGTAGGTACACACTTATATAAACAGGCAAGAAGAAAAAAACAGAAAAATAGGTACAAAGGTGATGCTTATTTCCAATGAAATCTCTTCCAGCATACCTGCGATAGGATAGTAGATTTAGAGATGTAGACAGCGTGTGTAAGACTAAAATAGAAAATAAAATACATAAAATCAAAAACAATTCACTTAATAAAATAAAACGAATAGTATGAGAATATACATACGTACATACAAACATACATACATACTTCTAAAATATGTACCATTTAAGTTGATAATCAATTTGGTTATCAAACAAGATCCCAGGCTTTTAATACACAACTATATACCTACTAGGAAGCGCCTCATGTATGTTCCATTGGCACCCGTCACCCAATGAAGGACCAAGAATTAACTTAAATAGCTGGCATATTTGAGTGGGTATGAACTCTAATGTGGCTGCTATTTCGTCAGAACATTCTTCAAATTGATACACAGAGATACTGGGCATCCTAAACTTGTGCGTCTGATATTGGCCAAGCCTTCAATATATTATACGTGGGTATTCAATGTTGAACTGTGGGTTTTCCAAAGACGCTTCTAGATCTAGACTATCTTAGGGTCATATGTCATAAATAATTTTGCTCTTCAATGGATAATATTGTGATATTGCAAGTGCACTCTGATGTTCATTTATAAGATTTATTCACTAGGAGTGCTCGTGGCTTAGCTCGGTTGAAAACTTTATAGTTGTTCATTATAAAAAGTGCTAAGTACGGTCCAGACATTTCTTATTAAAAAAAGATTTTGTGAGAACCATGCAGGTCAATGTTTTACTTAAAAACAGTTAGAACTCATAATTATCATCATTTCCCTAGCCTTTTCCCAAGAATGTTGGGGTCAGCTTTCAGTCTAACCGATTGCTCAAAAAAAAAACTTAAAGCATTTATTTCAAATAAACCTATTATAGGCACTTTTGAATTGTCAAGGGGTCGGTCAGTCAGAAAGATGACGCTAGTTACCCATTCCAAAGCGTAGTAGGTACCTATGGAGAAGAACGGGCAAGAAACTCCATGGACACTCTTTTAAATGAAAGTATTGTTACAAAAAAGTGGTTACATCATTCATGTTGAAATTATACATGTGAGAACGATGTAGAACGTGCACGTTAAATGCGTCCGTAATAAAAAAAGAAAAAAAAAACTGGAATTTAAATAAGGCTGGCTTGGCAGCTAAGATGTAGCTGAATACCAGTATTTAACATGGAGCGACTATCTATCTGACCTCCACAACCCAGTTACTGGGTAATACGATACTCTTGGTAAGACTGGTTGTTAGATTTTCGGCCTTCTGACGACACGTAACGACTGTCAAAGATCCACGAAAGACAGCCGGGACCAACGGCTAAACGTGCTTTTCTAGCACGGATGGGTCTTGGTATGTAAAGGTGGTCACCCATCCACGGACCGACCGCGGCAAGCGTAGCTTAACCTGATCGATCGAACCGTGCGGCTTTTATTATCATGTATGGAAATGAATTCAATTAAAAAGTAATATCGATAAAATAAACTGCAAGAACCTACCTTCCTTCGTCAATCATCCACCTACCATTATATTTTCACACAAACGAGCCGCCGACCGCCTTGTCACCCCTTCTAGGGGGTGCAGGCAAATTATATTGGCCCCTTTAATCCATGGGCACCGTGTGCCATGGCAAACTATTCGGTAATTGGGTGATCATGACTGGCTAGAATGATCGCTTTGTAACCTTTATAATATATAACAGACAAATGACGCACTTTTGGTATTAGGCTTTTTAGGTATTTTGAAGCGGTATTGAAAAGTTGTTTTGATTTGATTTTAGGTTGATTTATTTTGTAGAGTTTGTAAAATGAATTGTAGCAGACTTCAATAAAGAGGAGGTTGTCAATTCGACTGAATGTTTTTTTTTGCTACTTACTTGATTGTTATTTGGCTAAAAGTAAACAAAATCTTAGTTGTAATAAATTACGAATAATTTCTATCTTACACACAATTCTGAAATAGTTGGTCTTTACCTATGAAGTTGCCGTTTTACAATACTGACCATTTGAAACATAATTTATATATGGCTGGCAATCATTTTTTAATTCAAAACAATTTTATAAAAAAAATATGGAATTTTATTTTCAAATTCAGGTATTTGTTTTGATTAGTGATTTGTTTTCACTACATTTGTATATTTTCATCAAAATGGACACGATAAAAATGTGAGTAATTATGGAATACGAGTTCCATCGCGGTAGCAATGCCGCACAAACGGCTCACAACATTAATAACGTGTACGGAGTGAACACTACAAACAACCGCACGACTCGTTATTGGTTTAACGCTTTCAACATGGAAATTATTAACTATAAAATGAACCCCGTGGTCGCCCAAATACTAAAGTCAACAAAATTACGAATTAAAGGCGATAGTGGAAGCTGACGGTACTCAATCTACGGCTGAGTTAGCAGCAGCTTTCAACGTTAGCATCGAAATAATATTTGTCCTTTTGCGTCAAATTGGCAAGGTAAAAAAAACTTGATAAGTGGGTGCCGCACGAACTGAACGATCGCCAGCGCGACGAACGCGTTGAGGTATGACTTGCGTTGCTTAACAGACACAGGAACGAAGGGATTTTGAACCACATTGTCACTTGCGATGAAAAATGGATTCTTTTTGAAAATCGTAAGCGGTCATCATGTTGGTTAGACCCTGGTTCAGCGCCTAGGCAATGCCCCAAACGAAAACATACCCCTAAAAAAGTCACTGTTTGGTGGTCGAATGCCGGTATAATTAATCACAGCTTCTTACCAAATGGCACCAGCATTACTGCGGATGTGTACTGTGAGGAACTGGACACAATGATGGAGAAGCTCGCAAATCTTCGGCCAGTCTTAGTAATCGCTCGTCCCCGCTGCTCCTACATGACAACGCTCGACCTCATACGGCACAACAGACGGTCTCTAAGCTACAAGAGCTAGGGTTGGAACAGATCAGAACAGACCTTGCGCCGACAGACTTCTACTTTTCCAAAATTTGGACAACTTCTTAGCATGGAAAAAATTCAATACCCGAGAGGCAGTACAAAAGGCCTTTGAAGAGTTTGTTGCCTCCCGTTGATCTGACTTCTTCAAGAAGGGCATTGAAAAATTACCACGCGCTGGCAGAGATGCATCGATAGCATGGGTGCATATTTCGATTGATATAAATAAAAAAATATTTATATAAAAATGACTTTATCTTTCCGTATTGTATATTTTTATCCTATGTAAATGACATAAGTTCATAATTAATCTGTTTATGTATTAAAATAAAATATGACTATCTAAAAATTAAATTAAAATTGAACGTTCCACCAAGCTCTTAAGCTTTGATTTCTGGAGAGCAGTGTCCGCCAAATAACTGCCGCAGTGACGGCTGTCATTAAAATTATGGCAGCGAGGTTTGACTTAACGGCTTCAAATAACGCTCTCTACGGAACTGTCTTACTTTCATAGATAACGTTTCAGACACGTCATTCGACGGTACATAGCGGACGCTATGTGGCGATCACCGCAGTTGCTTTAGGATGACGTTTCTGATAGGTTAATCAATTCAATCTTACGTCAATTCCCATGTCAATTATAAGTGTCAATTTGTATTTGATTGGTTCTTAGTATTTTGGTCAGCCAATCACACCAGCTAACTTGATATTTGACAGCGAATTTAATTGATTTGGCTTCCAGTAACCCTTCGATAGTCATATAAATGGTCGGAATATTGGTTTTATGATAAATGATTTTATTTCTGTAAGTCATAGTTATGAAAAACTCTTACCTACCATGCAGCTGATTGTTTTTCGCAATTTCCCAAAGAAGAAGTTGTTTATCCTGATAATCGCTTTTAGGTTTTCAGTTATGTCAATTACACTTTAATTTTCTAACCTAACTTGTTCAAGTTTAGTACCAATTTTTTTGCCTTCGATTCTTATTTTAACCGACTTAAGAAAAGGAAGAGGTTTTCAATTCTGTTGTATTTTTTTTTTATTTGTTACTTCTGAAAGTCTGTTATTTGTAAGTAGACCGATTTGTTTTTTTTTTTTGGAATTTCATTTGGAAGGATATACTTTTAGATTGGTCCAATATTTTGGTCAAGTTCTGATGAGTGGTATTTGAGTTTCAGTAATACACGTAATTTTTCTACTTTGTTTATGTTGCTTAATGTTATAATAAATTCCTGTCACTGTTATTTACTTAGCAAGTGAAGGTATACCACTTTGTGTGAGGTAGGTACCAAAACTAAAAAGGGAAAAATAAAAATGACACCGACTTCCCAAATTAAAATAATTTACTACTATATGAATGTAATTTTAGTTAACTAAATGTATTATTATTATTTCGTTTATTAATTTTTTCTTCATTAAACACATAGTTTAATATTTCTTAAAAAAAGATACCTATAAAACATCTATAGATATAAAATATGAAGGTATAAAAATAATAGTGGACCGCCGCCGGTGTCGGCAGCACTCCTAGCTACCTTATTATTATTAATTATGCACGTATCCTAATTTTAACTGGACATAATTATACCAAATCTAAAACAAAACAACCGCAATGCATTTACCGCATGAACAAACTGTCATGCATACATTACCGGTTTCCTAAGCAGCATATATTTGTCAACCCCACTGAGCGTGAAATGTAATGTACCTAAAGTAATGTATACCACGGTGTTTATCAAATAGACGGCGAATTATCTAGGTGTTGGCAGTGTTGATATATTTAGAAGAAGTCTTTTTTCCTGGGATCGATGTTTGACATACAGGGAGAGTTTCTGACTTCGGGCGAAATTTGAAATAACAACAATAGAAAAAAGTGGACAGAGAGTGATTCTAGTTCGATTCTTAGAGAAAACCTTTGGAAAGATTTTTTTGTGCTTGACTTAATATAATGGCCATTAATGGATTAACCAGAACTTTACTACTTTTTTTACTACTTTTTTTTTTTAATTTATCGCCAATCTAAAGTAAAGTCAGGGAAATTATTAGCTTAGCAAATATACTACCAACTTGAAAAATCACAAATCATAACTGTCATTCCTTGACATAAATGTTTGAAATGACTAAACCATTTCACACAATCATATGTCAAGGAATGACTCCTAGGTAAACACCTAAATCAAACGTTCTTCACAACCTTCTAATCAAGAATCTATTCAAACGACAATTAATTTTGAATCCTTCTACATCATTTTTGTACACATCCGGGTACAATCAGGGAAATTAATTGTTAAGCAAATTGGCTACCAACTTAAATTGCCCGCTTTTTTTTTTTTAAACCTTGCCTAGGAATTTCTCCTGTATCGTGGGTGCGTTTACAAACATTTAAACTTACATAAACAAACAGCCAGACCCGGAACAACTACTTGCAGGTCATACAAATATTTGTTCCGTGCGGGGATCGAACCTGCGACACGTAACACAACAGTCAATCGCTTAACCACTGCACCAACCGTGTCGTGTCGTGTGTTTAAATTGAATGTTGATAGTGTTAATGTTTCATGCTGTATTATATTCGAACGCAATGTGAATTGTTATTGAATAAATTGAATTGAATAGTATATTCAAATCACAGCTGTCATTCTTTGACAGTTTTTTGTTATGATCATAAAACGGCAAATTGTCGTAGGATGTTAATTTTCTTCACAATTACTGTTTTAGGACCAGGGTTGAATCCATTTGGTGTTACCACAGGATTATGAGGCCTTGATGTACTCATGTTTTTAGTTTTTGGAGGAGTTTGCGTGCTTGTGACAGAAGGGGTATCAAAGAAATCGTTTCGAGTCACTTGTAGACTATTCGACCGAGAAGAATTATCCAAAGAATTAAGTGTAGATGAACTTCCTTTTAAACTCTCCAATTCCTTTGAAAACACCTCTTCACTTCTTTGAAATCTTTGAGCGTGTGACGTCAGTGGTGACCTATTTTGATTTGTAGATGTGGCGCTTAAGGATCTACTTGGTGCAGTTATTATTAATTTCCTCGACTGTACTCATTGCTGATAAGTAGTATTTGGACGTAACAAATCAACAAAAGAAACGACCTTTTACATGTGCCATTTAGCTGATACCAGCATTTACCCTCATTATTCTTCTTTTTCGTCTTTCCCTTAAGGGGCTGACAACAGCTAAAGCGCGGGTACAGTCGGACTGCATAGAAAAGAAAGAGAAGCGCGATGACACAAAGCTGGTAATTTATTGCAAATTATGAAGCAATTCTCTATTTACAAACCATCTACTGATTGGACAAAAAAATCAAAATACTATCACGTTAATATGTTGCTTGAAGAGCAGAACAGAACACAAAAAAATAATAGAATTATTGCATGTATTTTTAGTATGGCTTTTAATCGTTAAAATAAATTTTTAGAGGCATCTTCGTGATTTTTTACTATCGTACCAAATTAGTTGTATTATGTTTTCAACTCACTATCTAACTAGCATATATCTTGAAGAATATCATACATTTCAGTAACTTTTCGTGTCTTTCTATGCGACTGCGTTGTTCTTAAATTAGGCTACTGATTTTGATGCGGTTTTCAACGTCATCTAGAAAATGTATTCCGGAAGGGTTCTGGTAGGTAAAGAAAGAAAAGAAAGAAAGAAAGAAAATGCGTTTATTTGCGGTAAACATGACGCAAAAAATATCACAAACACAGAAAATATGAAAAGGTTGGGAGAAACATGCGTCACATCCACGCAAAACGGCTATCGCTCAGCATTATGCCGCGACCCTATGCAAGACAGTGCCCCAGCGCTGGTTTTCAGCGACAGCCGGTTTATAATTTATTTTTATTGAAAGTAACAAATACATAAATATAAAACATACATAATTATAATATAGAAATCTCGATGTTTTGTCAAGCCATACTTTAAAGCCGTGCGAAGGACGGGCGGGTCGCTAGCCTTATATATTTTAAATAAACTCTCCGTAACTGCAACAAAGACTTCTGACTTGTGGAACTGTAGAAACCTGATAATTTTCACCCTTCCTAAAGTCATTAACGTCACCTCCAAGTACTTGAGTTTGAGTAATTACGGCCATAACCCCTCATTGTTTTAATAAAGAGAGCGATGTTGCGATTAATAAACAAAGGAAATAATTTTGACGATCAAATTTTTTGAAGAAAACTTTTTTGCGAAAAATTCTTTGGAACCACAGGAAAATTTCTATCGTAAAGGGTTAAATTATGTGCAGCCAGGGAAATGAATAACAAAACATAATATGACGCCTTGTTTGCCAAAGGGGTTAGGCAGAGATCTACAGGGCACCAATCCAGTTTTTTTTTTTGCTACTGTGAAATTCCTGATTGGCAAACCCAATAACACTGCCTGATCTGGGAATCAAACTCAGGACCTTTTGCTTAGCAGTAGAGTTTGTGACCACCAAACCAACGAGGGAAATGAATTGTTGAGAAAATTTAAACCTCACGTCAATTTGCTATGTTATGGCCATTTCAAGAAACTGTCAAAGAATGACAGCTGTGATTTGAATATACGGACAATTTAAATTGATAGTCAATTGGTTTAACAATTAATTTCCCTGACTTTACCTTGAAGGGTGCAACAATAATGTAGAAAGTTTTATATTCATTGTCGTTGGAATTGATTCTTGATTGGAAGGTTGTGAAGAACGTTTGGTCTAGGTGTTTAACAATTGGGGGTCGGTCCCGTCTTCGACTAACAATAAGCCTTTTATTATTAACGAGGCTATACGAAAGACTGTTTGGGTTTTTATAAATTTGTTTGCAGGAATTCCTTAAAGATAAATAATTATTTAATATTAATATGACTGTGATACATAATATAATGTGATGTACTCGTAGATTATAAGAATAGTATGAGATAATATTAAATGTATGAATAATGATAAATATTATACTATATTGTAAACTGTATAACTGTAATATTGACTATATACAGGGTAGCCAGAACATTGACGTCCAAAAAAATAAATTTGGGGTCCTCGTATCGTGGAGTATCCGAATCACCCCCATGTATGTTCCGCGACTATTCATAGTTTTCGAGTTATGATTTTTTTTGTTGTTATCTTAAAAAAAATCTATAAAAAGTTGAAGATTTCTTCGAGTTTTTTTTTGCAACTGAATCTTCATGAGTTTTAATTTAATGCGTAAAATAATCAGCTTTGTAGCTTTGATGAAAGATATGAAAATGTTAGTCAAAAGTGAAAAATTTACGTTCGGTGAATTCAACTTTAAATTTAAAATCTTTTCATGTAGGCTTCAAAAATGCACAAGACTCTCAGCTTTCATCAAAGGTATGAAGCTGATTATTTTACGCATAAAAGTAAAACTCGAAGGAATCTCGTTGTTTGTGTCGAAGTCAGTTGTCAAGTCGTGAGTAATTTTACATAATTATTATTATTCTTGTTTGTTAATTGTGTGTTATTTATTAACTGTCGAGAATTGTGTATTCAAATAAAAGAGTATTTACTAAATACTTACGAATTAGATTTGACAACCTAGTTCGACAAAAAATATTGTTAGTTATTCCATAATATTACTGTTGAGTCATTTTGTTAATATAATCAAGCTAAAACAGCTAATATTAGTTTAGGATAATTATTGTTTCATTATTTAATTAGTTTACAATGTAAATCCTTTGAATAAGATTGATTTTGTATTTTGTAAATGTAAACACGTGAGACTTTTCCGTAGGTACACCATTGGACAGAGTTGTGCTGGGGCGAGTGCGTGGTGGGGATGAGCCCTTTATAATCAAGCGCACTCGTTCGTGCCCTGGCTGGAGGCTTTGAGTTAGCTCAAAGGCACCACAGGATTGACCGGTTAAGCAGTCACGGCCTCTCAGGCCAACTGCGAGATGCCATACCATAAAAAAAAACAATTGTGCTGGCACCCGACCCATCAAGATGTTCGGCAAGCCGATCCCTTGGGAGAAGCAAGTCAAATATCTGGGGGTGACATTGGACAGACATCTCTCCTTCTCAGAGCACATAAAGGTGGTTCGTTCATGAGCCACCTATGCTCTGGGTAGACTACATTCCGTTTTAAATGCACGCAGTAAATTGTCACTCAGGTGCAAACTGCGCATTTTATACGGCATGCATCCGCCCCATCATGACTTATGCCTGTGCTGTTTTCGCACAGGCACACCCCCGACAAGTCCATAGGATGCAGACCCTACAGAACCGTTTCCTTCGTAAAGCAACGGGATCCACTTGGTTCGTTCGTAATAAAAACCTACATTTAGATTTGAAAATTCCCACTATTCAGCAATTCATGAAACGCGCTTGCAAGCGTTTCTTTGATACCGCCGGCAGCCATCGCAACCCTCTGGTTTTGAAGGCCACTAGCTATGTCCACTCTAAATCAGTAGAATCCGCCGTCCAAGGCATGCACTGACCGATCCTGACGACCCCATTACCCTCCTCCAGGAAAGCAGTAGGGCCACTAGTACATTATACAGCAGACACAGACACAAATCGAAATTCCGACCTCATCGCCGAAATCCTCCGCTTTTCTCCCCGATTAATTGCCCTCCCTGTCCCTTGTTCGGATGATCCGTGTCAGCTAGTGGCGTAGCTGAGCCAGTAGTTTTAAACTCCCCAGATAATAATAATTATACTAATTGTCCTCCCCCAGCGACGCACTAAGCCGAGGTTCGTACCCTACAGGGGGTGCCCTTAGGTGATGGTCGCTTAGTTTTTAATTAATATTATACCCCTAGCTGGAGGCTTTGAGTTCGCTCCAAGGCACCCCAGGAAAGACCGGGTAAGCAGTCGTGGCCTCTCAAGGCTAACTACGAGATGCAATACAAAAAAAACCGGTAGTCGGTCTTTGGACTCGACTCCTTACAGAGCACTAGCTCCCGACAAACCGGTCGGTTTACGAAAGTACAGTCTTGCTGCTGGAATTACATAGCTGTATTCTAAAAACGCTTTGTTTTATGTTACTTGGCTTAACCTCGTACCTTAATCCTAATAATACACCGCTCTTGGCCCCTGATTTTACATATATAATATACATGAAACAAGAGCAAGGAAGTGTTTTACGGACTTTACGTTTACGTTTAACTGTTGTTCACGGACCAGAGTTTTAAAAGTGGACAAATATTGACCACGCCTTATTGACACACAACACCTTATCGACCTTATTTAGTACCTAAATTGCAATTAACTATTAATATATTTTCCACAGTGATCAACAAAATATAAAACCTGCAACCATTTTCGTAGTTAACTCGTTACAAACTAGGAACGGTTAAAACTTCCCCGAAGTTTGGCTTCGTTTTAAAGAGAAGCTCAATTTCGGCCGGATGGAGTGACTCGTCGGAAAAGGAGACGGCTCCATTAAGTGATGAGCCACTTAACGTGAGCAAGCTTGAAAATATGGTTGTCATTGTGTGAAGTTTTGAAAGTGTTTTTGGCGTGGGATCTTGCCATAATTTGGGATAAACTTGCAGAATATAATGTAAAGTAAATCATTAAAACCGTTCGAACATGAACATCCGTCCTATGAAAAGTTTGTTGCTGTGTGTTCTGATGGAACTCGTATTCCGTAATTGCTCGTATTTTTATCGTGTCCATATTGATGAAAAAGTTACAAATGTAGTGAAAACAAAACACTAATCAATAAACAAATGACTGAATTTGAAAATAGAATTACGTATTCACTTGAATTTAGAATTTATTGCCAGCCATACATAAATTACGTTTCAAATGGCCAGTATTGTAAAACGGCAACTTCATAGGTAAAGACCTATTATAACCTAACTTTACTAAAACTATTAAAAAACTAAAATATGGCGTCGAAAAATTCTTCCGCATCGCTGTCGGCTGGTAATGTACCCAAGAGAGTGGCGGCATTGCCACGTGTTTTGGCAATGCTTGTCCTCTGGCCAAGGTAAAAGCCAGCCCTTGAGTCACGGGAAGTGTCAACCAGCCGTCGTTGAACAAACCATGAGCACTCGGACCCCACGGCCCGAGGGTTTCAAATTGAATTAATTCTAATTCTAATTCCAAAAGGTACTTTCGTATGAAGAATGGGCAAGAAACTCTACCGTTACTCTTTTAAAATGTAGTAAACCTTTTTTTTTGTATATACAATTATATGTGAAGACGATGTACCTCGAATAAAATTTCTATACTAAAATAGGTGCACATATAAAAAATTAAGCAATGACAAGTAAACTAATTATTTGGCTATATAATGTGAGATAGTTCACATAATTACAAATATTGTAACCGTGGACGATTTTTCTTACCATTCCAACAAATAACAATGTCTGAGTTCAGAAGGAAACTGATAGCTCCAAAAATGTGATATATATATCGAAAATGGATACCCAAACACACCCTTTTAAATACTTATCATAGTGAACGAACGAGTTCCCCGAAAACATTCCTCGGCTCTAAGATTCCAATTTCAAAATCATGACAACATACTGAATCCCTTTACTGCTAAACGAGCTTACAACATAACTCCCGATCCTTCATACAAAACGACCCTAGAACTAAAAGAATGACTGCTACTACATAAAACTTAACATTTAAGACCTGACCCGATGTCTCGAGATGAGAGTCCGGTGATAAATCTCCTCGCAACGGAAATTAAAATGCTTCTTTACTGCCAACAGATTAGGGTGTAATTTAGATTGAAGACAGTATTTCTTTGATGCCTTTTCGTGATAGAGGGCATTCGTGTTTGGGTTGATGAGATTAAATGTTGTGAGTATTATGTAAGTACTTAGGAGATAAAGTCGTGATGGTCAAGAGCTTTAACCTACTTTTAGAAGAGATGGCAATCTTTATTGATTTATTTTATTATTTATGTACACACAGTAAAACAGATACAGATACGACATATTAGTATTGAGTAGGTACAAAGGTACTGCTTATTTCTTATGAAATTTCTTCCAGCAGACCCGCAAAAGGAGATAGGAAAAAGAAATGTAGACAATAGTGTGTGAGAACAACAAGAAAATGATTTGTTTTTTGTTTTATTTCTTTCTTTTTCTTACTCAGTAAAATCGTCAACAATCAAATTACTAATTTATTTATAGGAAAACCGACAGCTATAACAGATGGATAACAATTATACAGAGTGGCCGGGGAGTTGACGTTCAAACGTAAAATTTAGATACTTTATGATGAGGAGTATCCGAATTACCCCCATGTATGTTCTACGACTTTTCGTAGTTTTCGAGATAGAATTTTTTAAATGATTTTTTTCGTAATTTTCACCTAACATCAGTTTTCGATTTTTTTCTCGTTCTGTTGAACATTTCTGGTTCTGTTTTTTGTGATAACTAATTAACATAGTCTAACCTAACACCCTAAAAAATTATGGTTTATCTAGGAATTGCAGAACTTACTTAGAATTTATTCGAAAGTTCAAAATTAAGATTTGAGCTCAGTACTGACAAATTTCCAATGTATCTAATAAATCTTACAAAACTTTTGAAGTTCAGTATGACTACTGAACTTCAAAAGTTTCGGAATTTCCTTCAAAATCCTTCGGATTGTGACCGAACACTAATGATAAATGATTTTATTTCTGTAAGTAGGTTTGAACAAACACTTTTACACGTCACTACGACTTGTATATTACGTTATTGGTATGCAGGACTGCTTTAATATCGCCAACGAATGGTTAGCAAACGGTCATAACAGCTCGTTACTTTTAAATAGAATTCCAAAGAATATACTTCTTAAAAATAAATATAAAAGGATAAAAACTTTTGTCTTTTACAAACCCATTTCAAGATGAAATCAAGTTAAATCGAACCTAACCCTTTCAACTCCTAAGTACACAATAATACGTAAGCCTTTGTATGATCTCGAAAAAACAAGTGAATCTATACGAGGCAGCCTAGGCGCTACATAAAAAATAATGAAGCAATATTTAATTTGCGCTATTTAAGAGGACGTTTAATTTTTACGAGCCTATAACATAACTTTTGTTTTTTATATATTTACTTTTGAAACTTATTCTAAACTAGATTTTACCCGTGACTTCGTCCGCGTGATTGTACCCCGTCTGTCGCGTCACATCGCCCACCCGCGCGATTACTTAGTTTTCGCACAGCGTTCTTTCTGACTCTTTTTATTTTTGCTCAGCTCCTAAGAGCCTTAGCGTGATGTTTAATAGCCCGTAACCTTCCTCAAGAATTAGGCTACCAAATGCAAATATACTTTTTGGAATCCGACCGGTAGTTCCAGAGATTACCCCCTATTACTTCACAAACACACAAACATTACCACTTTATAATATTAGTATAGATTCGCTTGAGCGATCGAATGCAACCAAAGTAATTTTTCTACCAGGCTGCATGATGAAAGGTACCCTTTGCAGACAACCTTTACTGTACCTACTATTTGAAAGGTACATAAAAGAAGGGATAGCTGCGTGTGGATTTTAAAGGTCATTGTGAATAAGTAATGAAAGGTTCCAGTGTCTATCCTATATGCCAGATACCGTATTCATGGGTTGTCGTTAAAAACAGTATTTTTGGGACGGTTAAAAGGAGCTTATGTCTTATTTTTTTTTTTGTAAATCTCTTCTCGCAGGTCAAAATAGTGCGTGGTGGATTACGGCCCACTCCCACTCACCGAGAGGAGGCCTGTGTCCCAGCAGTGGGAACATTATAGGCTGTTGATGATGATTATGATGAGGTCAAAGTAGAAGGTTGTCGGCTGCATAACCGGGCTTGCCCTTGGGTGCCTCAATAAATTAAGGCCTCCAGCGAAGGTTTCAAAACTTAAAATATAAGCGACTACACGCTAAGTTGTTGTTTATGTCCATGTTCGCGAACATGGGCATCCTTTTATGTAAGATACTATCCGGATATAACTATCCGTTTGAGTGAATACTTTAAATATATTATTTGTTACATAAAACAACAACACCGTACACCGTGTATTCTTTCTGTCTTGAAACTAACCATTCAACTTACATTACAAGTTCAAATTAAATTAACTAGACAAACTCCGCAGACGTGTTGGGTGTCCATAACTAAACAGAAAAAAAAAGAAGTGCATCGATAAATCTCCACCTGAACAGGTTTTCCTTGCTTCGACTCTATTTATAGACTTCCAGGTTCCAGGTTTCAACAGATACCATGAACGGGTTGGGTAGGGAAGCATTGTTGTTTTGTGGTGACTTTTACCATCAGTCAAGCTGTCTTTTTGGCCATTTCCACTCAAAACACACACAAAAAAAAAACAGTTGTACGTAATACAAACTTCACAAATCGACCAGCCAATTTTAATTTCACATATTACCATTGCCCAGTCTTTTCCCAACTGTGTTGGGGTCAGTTTCCAGTCTAACCAGATGCAGCTGAATAGGTAACCCAGTTTCTGGGTAATACGATACCCCTTGGTAAGACTGGTGGTCAGATTTTCAGGCTTCTGACGACCCGTAACGACTGTCAAAGATCCACGAATGACCGCGGCAAGCGTAGCTTAACCTGATCGATCGACCTGTGCCGCTGTTATTATTAGCCACAAGACCCCCTTTAATTTACTTTCACATTACCAAAGAATATCCGGTAACAACACCACCAGACGTTTCCTTACAAAAGCATTACTTAGCTAGTCGATCACCCTGCGACCTACAAAAATAAACCCGGTCCAAAGGGAGGGTTTGATGCATCGCCATCCCTGATTGAGGATATAAAAAGAGGGATAATGTCGAGCCAAATCATGATGGAATTATTTATGTACGTTTTTATGGTGTTGGCTGTACTGGAGGTTCGTATTTGTATGTTGGTAGCACTGTTTTGCATATAGGTGTGAGAAGATGGCATAGGTTTATGGCCCGATCGAAAAGTATCTGATGATCATGTAACAAATGGATCAAAAAATGCACCCGTGGATGCCATTTTGTTGTGTATCTATAAATTAAATGCTTTGATATGATTACAATTTTAAATCACTTTTAAGATGGTTTTTATTTGACTATTGCGGTTAATTTTATAACTCCAATTGTGGTTTATTTTTCAATAAAAATTTAATAGTGCTATTCAAACAATAATTGTTGAAAAAGTAGTGGGATAAAAAATTGAAACCTACTAAATACAGATGAACGTGGTACTGATTCCCGTGACTGGGTAAGATTTAAACCTGAACAGACTCAGAGGGACATTTTTGTCAGATGCTTTTACTGATAACGATAAATGATTTTATTTCTGTAAGTAGGTTTGTACAAACACTGTTACACGTCAAACACATATTTTTTTAAACTAGATGAGGTCGGCGTTTCCTATCTGACTAATCTGAGAAGAAAGACCGAAACAAACTCAGAGGTCACAGTCTCTTTTAAAGTCCAGACATAATCTTGGTCAGATCATGTGAAGGCAATGTAGATCCGTATCTAAAATGGTCTTATAAGGAAAGAACCACACAGTTTGAGTGGACCTGTCCAATCAGTGCACGCAATTGTCAGCAATCGTGCAGCTCAACTCACAACTTAAGGAGCAGCTTTTGGAACAGACTATAGGTGTGTTTTTGGGTAGTAACAGTAGAGCTCATAGTATACGAGCTCGTTAGACGAGGGTAATGGTAGATACATATTTCTGCCGCCAAGTAGAACAGATTAGAATAATATTTATTTACTTAAAAACATGGTATAAAAAGATGGTAAAATACTAAATAACAAGAGCATACATGGTTATGCTGAACAGATAAGCAGTACGACAGCGCCGGCTGTCGCTGAAAACCAGCGCTGGGTCTCTGTCTTGCATAGGGTCGCAGCATAGTGCTGAGCGATAGCCGTTTTGCGTGGAAGTGACGCATGTTTCCCTCAACCTTTTCTTATTTTTTGTATTTGTGTTATTTTTTGCGTCATGTTTACCGCAAATAAACTTATTTTCTTTTCTTTCTTTTCTTCTTTATAAGCGCACAATTTTTTATAAGCATTATTAACATAAGAACAGTAAAGGTGGGTTCGAAAGGAGTCGATGAAATTACATACTCATCAGATTTTCAAATATTTTTTCGGGTGTATGGCGTAGTGCATTGGCGTTAAACAAGGCAATTTAGATTTGACTTGTGTATTTTTTTAATTTGGCATTTCTATTTTTAATTTATCTGTATTTAAAATGTATTTTGCAAATAGTACCTTATATATTAATTTGCACACCTCATTAGGTTATAATAAAATGTACCTTTTAACATGTAACACCTTTTCAACATGTATTATGCAAATAAATTATTTGATTTGATTTGACGTCTTAGTTATAGTTTTTAGTGGATGCCGCTTTACACCGAGAAGGCAACAACCATCCGAAAAAAAAAACACCTCGAATTTTCTTTTCCTTTTTACCTAAAATTTCGTTGCGGTACCCCAAACCCGATTGATATTCAAGACGTTAAAAGAGCTATCACTCATCATTGCGGTTTCCGAGTTTCCCGGGTTCCGTATTAAAGGTACAGCTCACTAATCATTTTCACCTCGCTTCCAAAGGACGTAGGTAGGTATCCGTGTCGAGGAAAAAGTGCTAAATCGCATGATTCAGACAGAATTATTTATAGATGCTGCCTAAAACGGCTTTATTTGATATTAAAAGATAAAATAATTTATTTGCGTAAAACATGGTAGATAGGTGTTATTAAAGCATAATAGTACATACATGTTTTGCTTAATAATTAAAGCATGCAACTTTCAACGAATAAACAAATTTGAATTTACAAACCCTATAATTTATAAAAAAATCCTTAACTTTATAGAAATTATTTTCATTCAGCCACTTATACAACGTGTAACATTATTAACGCAAGACCTCATACACCCCAATTAGAGTATTGAGTTAAAAGCATTATACAATGAGCAAAATTTTTTTTTTTAAAGCGAGCTATTATTTTGAAGAAAATCGTGTTGACCCTAGTAATACTTTATAGGATTAAAAATCGAGTCTTATTGCCTTGCAAAAGGATTTAATCTTCTTTGGCTCAATCGGAGGTCAGTATTGCAAAATACATATTTTTTGAAAAAAAATACCTATAAGTACTAAAGTTACTGAAATGGATTCAGTAGTCAATTATGAGCAAACTACTTTCAGGACTTGCGTTTATTCTGTTACCCCTTATATAATAATATAACATGCTTATAATAAATTACTTAACCTATTAAAAATATTAAATTGCAGGTTATTCAAAATTAAATTATATAATTTTGAATAACCTGCAATTTAATATTTTTAATACAGTAATTTATATTTAATTTTGAATAACCTGCAATTTAATATTTTTAATACATTAAGTAATTTATATTTAATTTTGAATAACCTGCAATTTAATATTTTTAATACATCAAGTAATTTATATTTAATTTTGAATAACCAAGAATTTAATATTTTTAATACATTAAGTAATTTATATTTAATTTTGAATAACCTGCAATTTAATATTTTTAATAGGCACATTAAGTAATGTATTATAAGCATGTACATACACACGTAGCCAGACAGCTTTTATTATATTTTCTAACCTAGGGAGCTCATCTAGTACAAGTCTGTATTGATCACGGCGACTTCGGTAACTTATTTCCTCTGCTATTTTGAACAATTATTTAGATTTCCTAACAAACTTACATGCTTCATACAAATATAATGAAGGTAACGGTAGCCAACCAAGCTTTTTTTAATATTGGTTGAGATGTGAAATGTTTTGGGGAACGTGGCTACTTACAATCAATCTCTCTAGCTTTTTCTCAAATAAAAAAAATAAATAAAAAAATGAGACAACATCCACACAAGGCCTTCAGGTCCCGAACTAGGTAGAGCCAGTACTACGGTAACCTGATGACTGATATACATACTTATATACATATACCCAGACACAGGTCAAACAGACATGTTCATGCACACAAATGTTTGACTTGTCCGGGGATCGAACCCGGGACCAGCGGCTCAGAAGGCAGGGTCGCTACCAACTGCACCGACTGGTTGTCATACTGCTTGGCTTATAGAATCAGATCAGTAGGCCAATTCTCGTACTTTAAAAACTTTCAAATTCAAGTCGCAATCTCATCTCAGCGACAATCAATGTCAAAAACCTGTCAAAAATGTATGTAAATTGATTGTAATTTTGACAGATTGAGACTGAGATTAGAATGCGAACGGTCTTAAAAATACGGGAATTGTCCCTCTGGACACATTCCATGCAATTTTCCATGCAAAGTTTGCGTTCATAATGAGAAAAACGAACTCGTCTGAATGTGTGGAGTCTAGAGTTGTTGGAGACTTACATCACTTATTGATGGACTGTGTTCGGTATGAGTCTGGGTGACATGATTATTTTAGGGTCTTCAGGTTGAACAGACTTGAAGTAGCCATAAAATCCTGGCTCAACCAAATGGCGATGATGCGAAGAGTCTGTTTAGGTTCATGGTCCAGATATGACCAATGTGTATTCAGGGTACGATAGGACTGACATACGCATTGCAATTCCGAATGCCCCTAAAAAAAAAAAAAACTGGTTGTCAGACTTTTGGGCTTCTGAATACCAGTAACGACTATCAAAGATCTACGAATGACAGCCGGGATTTACGGCTTTACGTGCTTTCCGAGACACGGGGGGGTCTCGATATGTAATGGATGGTCACCCATCCACAAACTGACCGCGGCAAGCGTGGCTCAACTTTCGATCAACCCGTGCGGCTGTTATCATTTAGCCATGAGCCCCTCAAAAAAGCCTATCAACCGTCTTTAATTATGCCGTTGTGTTTACGTAGTAATAAATCAATGAATAACGATCAAGAGACGCAAATAAAACCTTCATGTTATGTTTAAACCCATAAAACGTATAGCAGAATAATTAAATAATTACAAACGGCAATAAAATGCGCATGCAATAATTACTATTAATTATTCCACAATGCTTTTAACGTTGAGTAAGGGAAATTGATTGCATTTTTCATACTTATTTCATAGAATTATGAAGAAATTTTAAATACTTATCATAGAGAAACTTTAAATACAAATACTTAAGAAGTCGGATAAAAAGTGGTTCATGAATAAAAATAGGACTTTTAAGAGATGCGCGCTGACTGTGCGTTGTTGTCTTTTCAAAAGAAGATAATTAATATTTCAGTTGTTCATTTATTTGTGAAAATTGTCAAGAAGTAGAAAAAATAACTATATCATTCAGAACATAACGCGTGTACTCCCCGAATAGATAAGCAAAGCCGTTGGTGAATCCTCAGTTGTAGCCCAACAAATTTTAATTTTCTGTGGTTTTTTGTAAATTGTAGCTCTGTTTTACGTCGTATGTTAATCAAAATGCGATTCGCGTCTGTAGTTGAATGATATATATACTGAATAACAATCAATAATTTCATATCAATCGTCAAACTTTGGAAATTTGTTCCACGTAAGAATTTTTTAGAATATTTCATATGAAAATTTGCCGGGCTACAACTGAGGATCCACCTTAGTAGAAGTATAGATACTATTCATGGGTAACCCGTTGTACGAGCACTTGATTGCTAATACATGTGATAAGTTGAGATGGAAGAAAACTATTCTTGCTGACTTCTTGATAATAAATATTTATTGATTGTACGTGTTTACAATAAGACGGTCGAAAGTGTACTTAACAATATTCAAAATCAAAAGTCATTTATTCAAATTAGGCTGAGAATCAGCACTTTTTGAACGTCAAAATCACATAAGACAGTCCCCCAAAACGCCCACCCTTCACCACTTCCTAGTGCTTTAGCTGGGAAGAAGAAGTGGCGGAACAAACTCCCCAGCAGCACTGCTGTCTGTTCAGTTAGAAGAACTGGATTCTATACATATAGTAATAAATAAATTAACATTACGAAACACAAAAATATTAAAATTATTTGCCATATGTCAGCTAGCTAGCACACGCCAATATTTAAAACTATACTCAAGCAGAAATAAATAATAAAAACAAAAACGCAAACAGAACTTAATACATAATAAAAAGCCTCCTGGCATAAAGGGCGTGCCCGCTTACATATTAGTAAGAATGTCGATTTACATTGAGTAAAAATGCTTATGCTAGCGTGTTAAATAAATGTGCGATGTAATCGTACATATGTATTTCTTGCTGAAACTCTACACACTGAACTCCTTTGATTATTACGACCTTGGCCTTGCGTAGCTCCGCTAAGGTAATGTAGGGTTTTGATGCGTTTTCTGGTTTTCTGTTTACCAAGCGCCGTAAACGTGCTAGTACGTGCAGAACCATTGTAAATGAGGTCAGTCTGCTAAAGAAGCTTTTTGATAAAGCTGTTTACTTGTGACGTCTCTTGTGTCACAATATGTACTTGCTTAAGGGATTCTTCATCAGTGGAATAAATTTGGCGACTTGCTTGGACGCTCGGCGTATAGTGGGGCAGCCAGGTGGGTCAATTCCACCACAGATTGTCTTCCTTTAGTTTCTGACTTGTTAGTCCCCTGCTCGCGCAATCTGCAGGATTATCCGTGGATTTCACATATCGCCAACATTGAGATGGCATCTCCTTAGTTATTTGTCGCACCCTGTTGGCAACAAACACTTTCCAGCGATTGGGATCGCCTTGTATCCATCCCAGAACCGCCATAGAATCGGTCCACCCGTAAACTTTGATGTCATGACCGATCAAACTTGCCTTCACTTTGACCATTAGTTTAGATAGCAGATGAGCTCCACTTAATGCCAATTTGGGCAATGATATATTCTTGTTGTATGGTACCAATCTAGATTTCGCAACCATTAAAATTATTTTTGTTTGACCTTGATTTGTAATTTTGCAATATACGACACATGCGTACGCCTTCTGCATCCATCGAGGTATTTGACATCGATTTATGTTTTCTATGTCTTGTTTAATTTTTGTCTATTCTTGGTTAATTTGTTTGGGAATCTTGTCATCCCAATTCAAGTTCTTATCTTTCCAGATGTCTTGAAACAGTACTTTCATCTTGGTAGAAACTGGAGTGAGCCAACCGAGGGGATCAAAGAGTTTGGATATCTCAGACAGTAACTTCCACTTCGCGAGTTGCGTAGCGCTAGTGGTTTCAATCCTGGATTGAAATGTGAAAATGTCTTGTTGAGGATTCCAGTGAAGGCCTAATGTTTTTTGTCGATTCAGCTTGTTTGAAGTCGTAGCGGTCCTAGTCGCAGCCCTTGCTGGTGCTATCCTGCAATTCTTGATAATTAGACCTCCATTTTCGTAAATTGAAACCACCTGTCTTGAGGATTGCCACCAAATCTTGCTGTAATTGTTTTGCTGATGCTACAGAGTCTGAACCGTGTAACAAATCATCCATGTAAAAACATTCTTCGACGACTTGAGCTGCATATGGGTAGTTTGATCTCTCGTCATCCGCTAATTGCCTTAGAGTCATCATTGCCAAGAATGGAGCGGCCTTGGTGCCATACGTGACCGTAGTAAGTAGATACTCTTGTACGTGTTGATCAGAAGAATCTCGCCAAACGATTTTTTGGAGGTTTTGGTCGTCTTCATGTGCCCAAATTTGACGAAGCATTTTTTCAATGTCTGCGATAAAAGCTATGTGATGTTGTCTCCACTTCAGTATAAGCGTCATAAGATCTTTTTGAAGATTGGGTCCCGTACGCATACAATCATTTAAACTAGTCCCAGTAGAGGTTTTTGATGACGCATTGAATACTACACGGAGTGACGTAGTTGTTGACTCGCTACGTAGTACGCAGTGATGCGGTAGAAAATACTCTGGTTTCTTGTTACCGTGCGCCGGTTTTGTATTGTAATGTTTTTATATCTGTTTTATCTGTTTTTATCAGTTTTTATATCTTTGTTGAAAGTTGACTTTAGTGGCAGTCTTACTTGATATCTTCCGTCTTCCAACCTTGTCGTGGTCGACTTGTAAAATTGAATGCATTCATCTTCTTCATATGATAATTGATCATCTTCAGGTATATCTTCTATCTCCCAAAATTGTTGAATGTCTTGTATGTTATTCAGGACTAGGTTGCATTGAAGACCTTGGACCCCGCCGAACAACATCCACCCAATGCGTGTTTGCTGCGCAATAAAGCTACCTGAATCTTCTCGGTGAATCTTGTTCATGATGATCTTAGCATATATATCCGCACCCAATAATATGTCAACTGGGTTGCTGATGTAGAACTGAGGGTCGGCCGGTCGGCCGGCAGTTGGTACCGCTGACCCGGAACATAAAGGGCCAAGGAAGGAACACGGGTGGGTTTTAGTCAGTAAGAGTCTGACACTCCCTTCCGCTCCACCCAGAGCGGGAGGAGTCATTTGATGATTTCCCATCCTCAAAAAAAAAAAAAAAAGGGTCGTCTAAGCCAATTTCTTCTAAAAATACCCATGATGGTTTTGAAAATGTTGAATTCGGCAGGTTTCTTGTTATGTGGTTCATTATAAGAACATTAGTGCTGAACTTGTAGTTGTCGTCCAATGATGTACAGTTGATACTCAACATTCCTTTGCATGTCTTGTTATTTATAGCAACGCCAGTAATAACTCCCTTGCAGTTCTGTCGTGGCAACCTTAGCACTTGCGCTGCGTTTTCGGTGATCAAGGAAACTTGGGATCCTTGGTCAATGAGGGCTCGAATCGTTCTTGCTAAAAGAACTGTCGAAGCAAGTTTTTGTTGGGCAACATGAGCTCCGTGACTTGATTCTTGTTTAGGGGGCACGCAGCCGTAAACGTCCGATGACGTCGTGTTTTCATTTGCATAGGCATCATGTAACACCGTATTATGTTGTCCGTTGCATTTCCGGCAACGTTTGCTTGATGTGCATTTTTTTCGTTGTGATTGTACAGGCAATTTGTACAAACATTGAGTCGACTTATTGTTTTTCTCTTTACGGCTGGTACCATTTCTTTGAATTGATTACAATAATAATGCCATGATGATCCTTGCAGATTGGGCAGGAGATAGATGGGGTCTTCCTTGACGTAGCCTTGTTGCTGACGTAGTATTGTTTTCCCTGATTTGATCTAGAGTTCCCTGAACTTGAATCCATTTTTTGAGTGAGCAGGTGTACTACCATTGGATCCCAGGTGTCAGTGTTGACGCCTAAATTCTTGATACCATTAAGGCACTCGGTTGTTACGTCATGAATCCGTTTGATGTGATTCGATGTCGCTTGTTGCGTAACTGGGATATTCATCAAGGTGTTAATATGAGTAGTAAAGATTAGTTTCTTGTTGTTATAACGGTGGTTTAATATATCTCAGCTAGTGATGTAATTGTCCGCGCTGATTGGAAGATGTTGTATTAGGCGTTCTGGTTCGCCTTTAATCTTG
This sequence comes from Brachylomia viminalis, assembly GCA_937001585.2. NCBI lineage: Eukaryota > Metazoa > Arthropoda > Insecta > Lepidoptera > Noctuidae > Brachylomia > Brachylomia viminalis. The sequence continues at coordinate 21,845,233 of OW443306.2, read as the reverse complement.
CTCTTTAGGAATTGCATTTTCTGTGCCGCAGATAAATATGGGTTACCGTGTATTGCTTCCGTGAATTAATGATACCCAATTCTGGTGATTTCCGTTGAACATAGGAATATCCAATTGCGGCGTAGACTTTTCTCGATAGGATGCAGAGAATAATCTACGATTTATTTCTTTCTTGATATTAAAGTACATCTGCTCATGGTGCGTGTATGATGTTTCGTAATTTTCGTCTACCTCATCAAATTCGCTGTCTATTTTCCAGTGGAGACCATCAACCGCATTCCAACGGGCTTCTAGAGTTTTCAATATATCTTCAAACTCCCATTTTTCTTCTATGGTTGACAGATCTATGTTAGTCACGAAACGAGAAAAGGCTTTGAAGTTGCTAACCTGTTTACGCAACTGTTCATCTAATTTGCTATCAGTTCCCCGAGGACTCACCGGAGTAGTTCTGCCTTCTGCGGTCGAGGCACCTGGCTGCTGACGGCCGAACAGGGTTGGCTTGATCAGACCTGCTCTCTGAATCGAATCTCTAACTTCTATGTAGAACGCCTAAGTTTCTTCATAGTGGTTTCCGATAAAATATTCTTGGGTTTTATCTTCGTACATGCACAATTTCTCATGATTTCTCTGAAACTCGTTCTAATAGCTGTTCAGCGTCTCAGTTCTCTTCTTGATATAATCCGAAGTTTTGCGATCTTGACCATCTTTCTTGAAATTTGACCAAAGTTGTCGCATGCCATTAATGGCAACTTGCTGCTTGTTAAATAGTTCTTCCATCTTGATACTTGTAAAATAGGAAATTCAAATAAATCGGTTGATATTCCCTGCTGATTGTGAAGTACTTTCGCCGTCAACTTTCTTGAAACTTGCTGAAGATCGATCTGTTTTGGGTTGCTATATAGCTTTTTCTTGATGTTTTTGCCTTGATGCTGTTGTTGATCTTGGACTGCTAGCCCACTGTCACTTGGTCTGTGTAAGTGCTCTGATATTCTTCCGTGCGACCTTATGCGCCTTCTCAATCCAACTGGGGCGACCCGCTTGTGGGAGACCAGCTGAACCGATTCGCTACCGTACGAGAGAACACAAATCACCAACACATAGGCTCGAAGGACCAAACCAAAATGTACGAGCACTTGATTGCTAATACATGGGATAAGTTGAGATGGAAGAAAACTATTCTTGCTGACTTCTTGATAAAAAATATTTATTGATTGTACGTGTTTACAATAAGACGATCGAAAGTGTACTTAACAATATTAGTAAGAATGTCGATTTACATTGAGTAAAAATGCTTATGCTAGCGTATTAAATAAATGTGCGATGTAATCTTACACCCGTATTACGCCAGTTATGTTTAAATTTCATGTAGATGATAAGGGGTGAGTCTATTGCCATTGCCATAATAGGGCTCTCATCCAGCCCTGGTGCAGGCCATGGTACAGAGCGAGAGGGCATGGGAAGCCGTCACCTCCTTCTGCCAAGCAGTAATGCTCGCGAAGGAGGAGGCGGAACGCGTGAGGAAGAGGCAAAATTGGCGCCCTAACGCCCTTTGTCGCCGCAGGAAATTCCCTGGGCGTCAGGAATCCCAGGCCGATTCCCGGCCACCGTACGATCGGAACGTACGATCCTTCCGCAACCCCTGACTGGTTTTTTTTTTTTCTGGGTTGGAATATCCCTATGCATGGCCACCGCCCTGGTTCGGGCGGCGGGATCTGTCAGACTCTTACTGACTAAAAAACTACCTCGGTGTTTCATCTTACATCTACACCTGGGGTCGCGGGAACGTACGATCCTTCCGCAACCCCCGACTGGTGCTGGCCCGCCACTGCGGGCCTCTTTGAGTCTGGGGGGGGAGTGAGGTGTTTGACTCCCCCCGCGGGCGCGCGTGGAACACTACGCGCCGCCACTTCGGGTCCTGGTGTGGGGGTAGCGACGGATGTCCCCGAGTCCGTCGCCCCTGGACCCATTTAGGGGGGCTAGAAGAGGGCGTTGTCCACCGTCCCTCCTCCAACGTCCGGTGCACCTTCTGCGGGCCGGGTGAGTGGACGAGATCTCCCTCTCCCTTTCCGCAGCCTCCTTCTGCGAGACATCTGTTTCGCAGAAGGAAACCACCGCGTCCCAGGACTCGTCGCTGCCGACCATCGACTCGACTACGGCCGGCAGCGACAAGCCTCTGCCTACTTCTGAGATGTATATACAGGGTGACTTGTAATTAGAGCACAACCTTGTAAGGGGATATAGTACAGGTCATTTGCAACAACTTTTGTAGGAACACTCATATGCAAAAGTGCACCAACATTGAGTTATAATTTTTTTCGTGTTATTTTGAAAAACTCTTATGGGGTAACCTTAAAAAATTAATAAATAGAAAACTTGACATAATTTTGTTAATTTTCTTTTTATTATTTAGTCTATAACGTTCCAGTTACATATCAGCATCATCAAATGTACATTATTGACATTATTCTAGACACAGTGCTCCAAAATCCAAAAAACTTAAACAAATTTTACTGGCATTATTACACAAAACAGCCTGTTTAAAAAAAAATCACTATGACACTTACTCTGCGTATTATTAAAAAAACATCTACATTTCATAAGCTATCAAATGAGATATAAAACCCTAACATAGCTAGTCCAATAGGGAAGATATTCGCATAACAAAGGCGCACGGCCAAAAAAAGGTCTGTTTCTACCTGCTCTACTAAGCAGGTAAAAACAGCCGGTCATTGTTTAATCTCTTTTGGGTTGTTTAGGTTAGTCCGTCCTTGTGATTCGTTGCGATCGGATGCTTTTGTGTGTGCTCTGCAGTTTTGTTTTATCTCTGACGACCCGGCTTGTGACTGTTTTTGTGATTGATTGCTCTCCTGACGACTTGGCTTTTCAACTGGTTTCCGTGTGTTATGCTCATCTGTGGTTTTGGCGCGTATCAAGGACTATGGCTCAAAGACAACGGGCAAATTTTACGAATGAAGAATATGCCGATATTCTGTACACTTACGGCGTAGCTAGAGGCAATGCTTTAGCTGCCCAGCGCGAATATCAACAGAGATACCCCAATCGCCGTTTACCTGATGTAGGCGTGTTTTCTCGAGTTTATCGACGAGCCCGGGAGACTGGACGCTTTCAAAGACGTCAAGGTATGTAATAAAAAATGTAATTTAATAAATAATTGCGATTAAATTGCAAGTTTACAGCCAACAGCTGCTTAAGCACTTTAGATTTTGTACCTTCTTAGAGAGTTAAACACAGTTCAACTGTCAATCGTGATTTGCTTCTGGCTGTACCTACTTACGTAGTACCGGAAAAAAAAAGATAGTTTTCTCCGAAATGTTTTTGTTATTGCAATTTAACTTCGTAAGCAAACAAAGGCCTGACTTGGGTTATCATTTTTAAAAAATTGTAAGTGCATTCAGTATTAGCTGCGTGTTTCCACTTAGACCGTCATTTCATTACCAATAACAATAGTATTAAATTGTGGCGGGTGAATTCTTTGTAAACACTTGCAAAGCAGGTGCGGTACGTACAGATACTTTCCCTATGTTATCTTCCTTCATTTTTAATAATTATTAATTTGTACAAAATAATTATAAAACCACGTATTTTTATTTATTATTTTAGAACAATTAAATAAATAAATTTTGTCATTGTATTTCAGTCAAAATGGCTTCTTGGCCGAAATGGCTCCTTTAAAACTGAATAGGCTTTGGTTTATTACCCCTATTGTTTACCGCAATTGATTATTTAAATTAGTTTTTTTTATCAGGCGATGCGGGCAGACCTCGAATATACCGTGCTGATGATGAAGAAGAAATCCTACGTCATTTTCAACGGGAACCTAACATCTCTACAAGACAAGTGGCCAATTTACTTGGAATATCACAGTATAAAGTGTGGAAAGTGGTCCATGAATCTGGGCGTCATCCATATCACTACACTCCAGTGCAAGTCCTGGAAGGCCGTGATCCTGTTGCAAGGGTCCAATTTTGCAGATATCTGCTAAACTGCGACATAGAGGACCCAAATTATTTAAAACAAATTTTGTGGACCGATGAATCAAAATTTGACAAAGATGGAATCACAAATTACCATAACACTCATTTCTGGGAAGAAAAGGCGGTGGGAAATCCAAAAAAAAAACGACCGAAAGGATCGCAACGAAGATTTTCACTAAATGTGTGGATGGGAATTATTAACAATAATTTGATTGGGCCCTTTTTTCTGCCAGACAACTTAAACGGTGAATATTATGAACACTTTTTAAGAAATGTTTTACCTGAATTACTGGAGGACATACCTTTAGCCACCTTGCGTGCTATCAGGTTTCAACACGACGGGTGTCCAGCTCACTACAGACGACAAATCAGAGACTGGCTAGACGAAAATTATACCAATAATTGGATCGGTAGAGGAGGGCCCATACCTTGGCCAGCAAGAAGCCCAGATCTGACGCCAATGGACTATTACGTCTGGGGACATATGAAAACGTTGGTTTATGTCGATAATCAGCCTGTCCTAGATATTGACGAGTTAAGACGGCGAATCATTTTGGGAGCTGACCAAATTCGAGCAAATCTCAGCACTGCGGTGGTGAAAAGCGAATTGAGGAAAAGGATGCGAATTTGCGTGCGTAACGGTGGGAGTCATTTCGAAAATGAGATTTAAGTGAATGACTGAGGATGACTAGAGAACGTCAATTCTACAACACACTTTTAAAATTTCCTAATTTTAGATCTTTTTTTCTCTTTTAATAAGAGAAGTTTGAAGTAAGGACCAGCTACCCTAAAAATTTTAAAATTAAAATCAAGTTAAAATGTGTTGTAAAATTGTCACCACTAAGTGCGTGGATCACATTCTACTTAAATTTGTATTTATTGTGTTTTAAACATTATGGCCATTAATTTGCGAAACTTTCGATATTCCAGCCTGTTCTATTCTTTGGCTAATATCTTTAATGTTAAACTAGCTATGTCAGACTTTTACACCTCATTTGAAAGCTTATGAAATGTAGATGTTTTTTTAATAATACGCAGAGCAGGTGCCATAGTGAGTTTTTTTTAAACAGGCTGTTTTGTGTAATAATGCCAGTAAAATTTGTTGAAGGTTTTTGGATTTTGGAGCACTGTGTCTAGAATAATGTCAATAATGTACATTTGATGATGCTGACATGTAACTGGAACGTTATAGACTAAATAATAAAAAGAAAATTAACAAAATTATGTCAAGTTTTTTATTTATTAATTTTTTAAGGTTACCCCATAAGAGTTTTTCAAAATAACACGAAAAAAATTATAACTCAATGTTGGTGCACTTTTGCATATGAGTGTTCCTACAAAAGTTGTTGCAAATGACCTGTACTATATCCCCTTACAAGGTTGTGCTCTAATTACAAGTCACCCTGTATATACACTCTGCCAGCGTATGCCGCACCGTGACCTCCCAACAGTCGACACATTGGTGACACCGGGCGACCAGCTCCCTGTTTATGCGGCACAGGTACTTCCCGAAGCAACCATGCCCCGAGAGCACCTGCGCCGCCCGAAACGACAGGGAGCCCTGCCTCCTCGCGAGCCAGTGCTCGAGCACGGGCCGGACCACCTCGATGTTGACGAGGCCGGCGGTAGGGCGTGAGAGCCAGTCCCGCAATCCCGCCACCAGGACCTCGCACCCTCGCTTCCTCGCGCCAAGTTCTAACGTAACGAACCCAAATTATTCACCACAACACTATTTTCTCAGTAGTATAGTGTGACACACATAAAATTTTTAAAACTACCCAACATCGACTTGCCATAGCGGTTGGCCCAGTATTGGCCATAATGGTAAACAAGTCGGAGACCATGGTGTTTCATGGCCCCCGGCGTGCACCGGCGCCGGGATCACACATCGTGGTCAGCGGGGCCCGGATAGCTGTCGAGTCCACCATGAAGTATCTGGGATTGGTGCTCGACAGCCGATGGGGATTCGGGCCCCACTTCTGGCGGCTGGCGCCCAAGCTGATGGGTGCAGCGGGCGCGCTTTTAACGTTGCTTCCTAACTTTGGGGGCCCGAGCGCCGCCTGTAGGCGGTTGTACGTGGGAATCGTGCGGTCCATGGCCCTGTATGGGGCCCCTGTGTGGGCGATGGACATGACTGCCGGCACTCTCGCCATTCTGCGCAAACCGCAGAGGGCGATGGCCGTCAGAGTCGTCCGCGGGTACCGCACGATTTCCTACTCGGCGGCTTGCGTCCTGGCCGGATCCCCGCCCTGGGACCTTGAGGCGAAAGTACTCGCGTCATTATATCGATGGCGCGAGGAAGAGCGGGCACGGGGCTCGAGGCTGGTGCAGCGGCAGATCGCGCTGCGCCGAGAGGAGCTCCATCAGGTCTTGGTGGCAGAATGGCGGCTAAGGCTTCTGCGCCCTACCGATGGCCTCGCTACCGTCGAGGCGATCCGGCCAGTACTCGACGACTGGCTCGGGAGAAGGCACGGCTCCCTGTCGTTTAGGGTGACTCAGGTGCTGTCGGGGCACGGCTGCTTCGGCAAGTACCTGTGCCGCATAAACAAGGAGCCGGACGCTCGGTGCCACCATTGCGTCCATTGCGGGGAGGACACGGCGCAACATACGCTTGCCGAGTGTGTAGCTTCGGAGGAGCAGCGCCGTGTCCTCACAAATGAAGTAGGAGGCGATCTGTCGCTGCCGGCCGTAGTGCGGAGGATGGTCGGTAGCGCAAAGTCGTGGGACGCGGTGGTGTCCTTCTGCGAGGACGTGATGTCGCAGAAGGAAACTGCGGAACGGGAGAGGGAGATCTCGACTCCCTTCCCCGGCCGCAGAAGGCGCACCGGGCGCAGGAGAAGGGCGGACAACGCCCTTTTCCGGCCCCCATGAATGAGTCCAGGGGCGTGGGGCTTGGGGAAGTCCTCGCCCCCTATTTGATGGACCCGAGGCGAAGGCACGCGCGGGTGTCGGCGCGTGCCTCTGAGGCGATGCACGGGGTAGTTAAACACCTCACTACCCCGTGCAGGAGACGAGGCCCGGACAGACCGGGCCAGCACTAGTGTGGGGCTGCGGAAGAATTTTGATTCCCGCGGCCCCGCGCGCACGTTCGCGGAGACACCGGGGTGGTTTTAGCCGGTAAGAGTCCGGCACGCCCCTCCGCCTTTTCCCCAGGCGGAGGTACTCCATGAGGATTTCCACCCGTAAAAAAAAAAATAAAGTATTGGCCATAACGCTAGGCCCGCTTGGCCCAGTAACATTTTCGAGCGATAAGAACTGGTCTAGCGGGAAATGAGAGACACGACACTCGCTAGCGGCTATAAACCGCCGATGACCATAAAATTACTGGGGCGTACACACTGGGTAGTGAAAAACTCGCGCGCGGCCGCGTTTCACCTATGTGAATCTAGAACTAGCCAATTCAAGTAGTCGTCATAAAATTAAAATCAAATTATGTTATATCACACCTACATGGGCAGTTATGAAAATTGTCAGAAGCTAGATGGACAGTTCCAATTGGTCGTTTCCTATGGAATAAAGCCGACAAGAAACTCCACGGTTACTCTTTTAAAAATAATTGGCTTTTACAATATTTTCAAATCAAATTCAAAGCATTTATTTCAAATAAACCAATTACAGGCGCTTTTGAATTGTCAAGGGCTTGGTCAGTCTTAAAGATGAAGCTAGTTGCCCATTCCAAAGCGTAGTAGGTACCTATGGAGAAGAACGGGCAAGAAACTCCATGGACTGGATCTTTTAAATCAAAATATTGTTACAAAAAGTGGCTACATCATTTATGTTGAAATTGTACATGTGAGAACGACGTAAAAAGACGGGCACGTTAAAAGCGTTCGTAATAAAAAAATATAAAAATCAATTCAGGAATTAAAATAAGCCGTGGCAGCTCAGAGCTAAATTACAGTGTTTAAAGTTATGGGAGGACAGTGTAGGCCTGTCAATAGGTACCTGGTACTTAATAACCTAGAAAATAGTCTACAAATCTACGGTTTGCAGAATATAGAATAACTTCCTCCTGTGTGTTAACAACAACTAAGGTGAAGGTCAGGAAAATGAATTGGTAAGCAAATTGACTACCAACTTAAATTGTTAGTATTATTCAAATCACACCACACATTGACGAAGGGTGTACCTAATTTGTTTATTAATTTTAAGTTGGTAGTCAATTTGCTTACAAATTCATTTCCCTTATTCCCAATAATTAATTATTAAACAAATTGACACCCTACGTCAATGTGTCGTGTGATTTGAATATACTAACAATATAAGTTGGTAGTCAATTTGCTTACCAATTCATTTCCCTGACGGTACAACGTTCGCGAACTCTAAGCGTGGTGAATAACAAAATACTGTTTCAAGAGTCACCCTTTTTTTTTTGTGGGTGGGAAATCATCAAATAACTTCTCCCGCTCTGGGCAGAGCAGGAGGGCGTGTCAGACTCTTACTGACTAAAACCCACCCGTGTTCCTTCAGTTGCCTGTGCCAGGGGCCACGGTAACCCTCTTGGACTTTTCCGTAACCCTAGCAGGCATCGGTCCTAGCAAACCCCGTCATTGGTGCTGACATTTCTTTGAGGCGCGCGTGGAACACAACGCGCCGCCGACCCGGGCCTGGTCCTTATCGAACGGCGAGCTGCCCATTGCTCGCCGTTCACAAGCCCACGCCTACGGTGGCCGGGAATCGGCCTGCGATTCCCGACGCCCAGGGCGTCTCCTGCGGCGGCTAGGGGCGTGAGGGCGCAAATCTTGCCTCTCCCTCGCGCGTTCCGCCTCCTCCTTCACGAACATTACTGCTTCGCAGAAGGAGGTGACGGCTTCCCAAGCCCTCTCGCTCCGTACCATGGCCTGGACCAAGGCCGGACGCGAGAGATCGCCACCGCCAATCGCCTCCACGAGGACACGGCGGTGCTCCGCCCAAGCCGGGCAGACCTCCACCGTATGCTCCACCGTGTCCTCCGGGCGATCCACACAATGGTGACGAAGAAACAACCGTGTCCGGTGAGGACCTGCGTCAGGCGGAAGGTGAGGACGCCGTGGCGCCTCTCTAGCCACTCCTCAAAGAGGGGACTTATCGCCGCAATTGTGGCGTGCCCAGCGCTGGGTTGCGACAATCGCACTCTCCATGCCGCCCTGAGATCCCGCCGGAGCTCTTTCCGCTGTACCGTGATTTCTCGCGGCAGCGGAGCTACACCCAGTCCAAGAGTCACTCGCGTTCAGAATTGAGCATTTCATTATTTTTCATTGCACACATACTCGTACATACATTTTTGAAAAATTCATTTCCACTGCTTGTTTTATTATTCTTTTATCCGTTCATAGCATCTTAATTAGACTTTTTTAATTAGCTAGGGACTGCCATTCCATTATTCTTTTGTAAAAGCATTAGTTTTTTTTCATACTTAAAAACTTATTTCACATAATATTTTATTATTCTTTCGTCTGAAAAACCTTGTAAAAATCTCAATTAAACTTCTTGATTGACAAGAGAATGAAATCAAAAATCCTTGACCCGGCCGCAGCCCCACAAAAGAGAAGACTGATCGAGTCTAATCCCAAAAGCCATATGAGCGAAATTGCCACAAAATATATTCGTAGGTACAGAAGGTCAGCTCCATACAACGAGCGCAAACGCACATACTAACGGATACGCTTTACGTACAGCGAGTGCAGGTGCACTCGCGACTGGTGTTTATTTGAGATCACCGTAGGTACAGTCACAAGCACAAATATATTACTATGAATAGCTCAGCAGTAATATCTGATTTCATGATTCATCCAATAATAAATGACGGCAAATAAATGTGATAATTTGTGGAAGGCAAATGGCAGCAGAAATACGTGGAAGAACAAAAGCAAACATCAACAAAAGAAAAACATCGAAGGAACAACAAAACTATTTGGCGAGACAAGCGACGTCAAAATATAGGACCTATGTGGCATCGGCCTCAAAAATACGTGTCAATGCAATATTAACGGACATGTCTTGCGTCATCAATATCTGCCTACTCAGTTAAATTCAGAAGAATGATAAAATAATAAAAGAGAAAAGAAATAACGCTCATCAATCTTCCTCTTTGTTCTTCATAATTTAGAAGATCGTAGTGATCGCAAATATCTGACGTCACATTGGCAGCATAAAAACTTGACAGTCGAGTAGACCTTCTGTACCCATTTATTTTGTGTGAGTGCAGGCTAAACTGAATTCTTGACGTGTTTACTTTTAATATAGTGTTGCCAGGAAATGTCGGACGGAAAATAAATACGGCCGTAGCTTAGCCATGATTGTTGAGGGAGGGTTCGGTGCCAGGATGGCGTAATATTTTGTATTATTTTAATTCTCGCTGTTGGAAATTGATTCAATAGCTTATTTGTAATTTTATTCTAGGTTATTATTACTTCCGTGTTGTTTTTAGCAAAGAAAAGGTAACTCTTTCTTACGCTACGGTTGTCAAACCATAAATGCCTTTTGGCATGAGTATTTTTTGTTTTGATTTATAAGTTAAAGGTAAGCGAATTTTCTTTCAGGAACAGCAGCTTCACTGCTCCTGGAGAGCAGTGGTGACCCAGTGGTAACGGCCGTGACTTACTAGTTGTAGGTCGTAGGTTTGAACCCAGACAGGCGCTTTACTTTGCGTAAATTATTTCATCACCACTGCTCTCAAAACGGTGAAGTAAAACATCGTGAGGAAACCGGCATGTCCTAGAACCAAAAATTCGAAAGACATGTGACATCTACCAACCCGCATTGGGCCCGCGTGGTGGTTTACGGCCCACTTCCTCTCACCGAGAGCTGGCCTGTGTCCCAGCAGTGGGAACATTATAGGCATTACCTATAGGATTATGACCATGATGAGGTTCTTCTCCATAGGTACCTACTACGCTTTGGAATGGGCAGCTAGCTCCATATTTCTGAATGACCGACCACTTGACAATTCAAAAGTGCCTGTAAATGGTTTAATTGAAATAAGTGCTTCGAGTTTGAGTTTATGGTGATAAATTTTCTTTCTTTCAAAGAACCAATGATCATTGTAGCTGTTGGGAGGTCCATATTTAGCACTGGCAGTAAAGAAAACTACGAGATTAAGTACTGTTAACGTAACCTAACCATTCAGGAAAACACAGCTTTTATAGCAGAATATTTACAAACCAACTGCGCTTGTAAAGGCTTTGCTTCACTGAAGGAAATTAATAAAAAAAAAACTCGTAAGCTTCTTACGTTGGGAACTAATTGTGCAGTCAATAGGTTTTTTTTAAAGTGCAGTTCCTCTAATGCTAAGTAGACATAATTGTGTTGATTAGTGGAAAGGCGGTTTAAATAATAAAGACTTAACAATGTGAAGATAATTGAGGAGCAGTGGTGGCCCAGTGGTAACGGCGGCGACTACAAGTTGTAGGTCGTAGGTTCGAACCACAGAAATATTAAAAACAGGTTCGAACCGAGACAGGCGCTTTACTTTGTATAATTTATTATTTAGAAAGAAAAAGAAAGAAAATTGCATTTATTGGCATTACAGCAAAATAAATACACCTTAAAACTACAACAACAAGTAAAATGCCAAAAGGACCTCAGCTCCATTCATATTCATTTCATCACCAACCAGGTCATAATTTGTCGGTTTGCCATGGATTGATTATACGAGTAAACTACCGAAAATTAATGCGTTATAATTGTAACAGTACACGATTTTTCGATAGCTTACAATCTCTCGAGATAGAGAGACGTTGACGTGTATAAAACAATTTTTTTACACAATTTGCGGAGTTGGGCATAGCTCAATGGCTAAACCACGGTTTCGAATGGGGTTACCTACTATTATTTTATAGCGGTATGAGGAACAGGGTGAAAGAATCCTCATCATCCATAGAAAAGGGAGGAGCCTCTGATCAGATGACTGACATACACATCACGTATAAAATATATAATATACTATTACTTAAATTATTTTATATTCATAGTCGCTCAGGTAGATCGACACAGTCTACTATTATACTTCATCATCATTTCAGCCGAAAGACGTCCACTGCTGGACATAGGCCTCTCCCAAGCACCTCCACTTCGACCGCTTTTGTGCTTCCCGCATCCAACGGGTTCCTGCGGCCTTGACAAGATCGTCTGTCCACCTTGTGGGAGGCCTTCTAACGCTACGTCTTCCGGTACGCGGTCGCCACTCTAGAACTTTCCGGCCCCATCGGCCATCTGTTCTGCGAGCAATGTGCCCTGCCCACTGCCACATAAGTTTGGTAATTCTTCGGGCTATGTCGGTTACCTTGGTTCTCCTGCGGATCTCTTCATTTCTGATTTATTATACTTATAGCATCACTATTTAAGCTGAATCACTGTCTCTCAGGATACAGGTTTCCTAGTTTGAGAGGCAGGGTTTTCCATATTGTGTACAGATTTCAGTTCTTTGATTATAATGCATTGTGTTACTACCAAAAGCTCATTTAAATTGTGTTTATATAAAACATATTAAATCTGTATTTTTGTGAAATAAACTTATATATTATTGTTATTATAACTGCCCGACGGTTGATGTCGGGATGTTGTACATGTGCTAATTGCGTGGATAACTCTGCTAGCGAAATGCAGAATTTTACGTGACGTCAGTGTGATGCGTAGTTTGTATGTGCGTTATTGATGCAACACTTTCAACAAGTGTCTCGAGAAGACAGTTTCACGATAGATTTTCATTACACGCGAACTCTCTTCGAGTCCGAAACTAGTCGGGCAATATGAAACTTAAACTTACGTATCTAAAATAACCGAACAGCCTGATTAATTTAAACTGACGATACTAAACAATTGACAAAATATACAGAATGGCAGGGCCATTGACGCGCAACTTGTTAGCATGGATTCAATTCATGATTCTGAACACCTTCCGAGTTGAATGTTTACGTCGGTTATGTAAAAAAAAAAAAAAATTGGCTTAAGAGCGTTTTACCTTATGAGTGGCAACGTCACAATTTAGTGTCATATTTCGTGGTTTTCAATTTTTATCATTTAACGGGAGCTATATTTTAAAAATCTGTTTAATTAACTTACTAATTAACTATAGAATTATGTGAAAACTGTGTAAAAGGTAAGAAATCGTTGCGTTTACAGTTCTATTTATATGCAAATAATACATTGGAAACTTGCAGGGCGTTATTTTCATTGTAAAATAACTGTAAGCATTACGGTTACTTACTTTTTAAACACTTTCACGTAATTCTAAAAAAATAATTAAACCGATTTTTAAAACATAGCTCCGATTAAATGATAAAAATTGAAAACCACGAAATATGACACTAAATTGCGACGTTGCCACTCATAAGGTATAAACGCTCTTAAAACAAAAAAGTTGATTTCTGGGTTATCGCCGTTTATTGTTTCGTTTTCGAAGTCTAGTCGGCTTATTAGCCAATATAAAAATATGTAATGAACAGTTAAATATAAATAATTGAATTACCTACTTTTTCAAAAACCATTAATTAAACCTGTGCAAAAAAAATAATGCAGAAATCCTAACTTTGACTCAAGCTATTAAGTCAGTAGATTTTGACCACGTAGGTCTTTGAAACAGCGGATTTTTTTTAAGCGACGATTTTTTTTTCGATAGAGTAGGTATCTAGAATCGTGTGCTGAATTCATGGTTACAATTTGAGTGTTTAATATCTCTTAATCCAGCCGCCCCGTTTCTAATATAGGTACTATCGAGGAATTTCATATCTATGCACCTTAAGGAATATTATTCCTTGCTGCGCTCGTCTGCTATAGAAATCTCATCAACCAATAGCATTGCTCCATGAGATTTTTGACGAGTCCCTTGTTTTTGTAAATGTCCGATCCTTTTGTTTCTATAGTAGGTTAAAGAAACCCAAATGTCCAGATGTTTTGGGCTAACAGCCCAAATGACCAGATGTGCACATGAGCGCAAAATCTTTTAAGTAAAAAATTGCCGTTACTTTTTTCGTCCCTTTTTATTCCACTGTTATTGGTTGATGCAAAAGGGGGCGGAAATCAGTCTTAGTCATTTCTATGCAAAGGATTTTGTTTTAAAATTGGCTAGGTCAATATTTCTCTGATATTACCTACCTCGAAACACATTAATATTTCACATTCATAACCAAGTTCTATTCAGCAGCTAACTACAATAGTAGTACTATAATTCCAATTCAAAAGACATTGTATGCTAAATTATCATAATCAATTCAAATTCACAAACAAATCCAAATATAATATTGTACTTTGAATAATATTATTTAGGGCTTTATTAAATACTGGTCGAATGGTTAAATTGGTCCACTTTGGTACTCGGTTTTCATGAATTAATATTTCGTTCATTCATTCTTTTTGGGGTGAATGAGCTAGTCAGACAGTCAGACTATTATTCTAGTTGTTCCTGTAGTAAATATCTGTAAAATATGTTATTTTAATATTTGTTCCGTTCGGCAATTGAACCCGAGACTTTAGTGTAGTATGTAGGTAATTCGCATGTATTTTAAGATATTGCTCAAAATCAAATCAAATCAAAATCATTTATTTGCTTAAATAAGGTAGGTACAGAGATATCTTAAAGTTAAGGTATATGAATCTCTTATTTTGCCATTAATGTCGGCGTGCAAATTTTACATAATTATTTAATAAAAAAGCATTATATATTATTATATTAATTAAGAAATAAAATAAATTATTAAGAATTATTATAAGTTTCAATCAGGCATGCTGTTAGTAAATATTGTATTAAATCGAGTCTTATTTGGTAACAATTAATTATTTATAATAGTACCTGTTACTACAATGCAGGACTTATACCTTATAATCTAGGAACTCAAGTACACTATAAAAGCATTTATCAATCAATATTTTTGTCAAGACACTCTTAAATTTAAAAAATGGGAGTGACGTAATTGTATTTGGAATTTTATTGTACAATTTAATGCACATAATAAAACTGTTGTTCGATGTGACTGTGAGATTTGTCTTGGGTTTATATAACTTGTTGGCATTATGAGATCGAGGGGCAAAATGCTAATTACTTTTATCGTGGAACTGAGGAAAGATGCATTTTAACTATAAAGAGTAGCTTTTGCCGACGACTTCCATCCGTATGGAAGTCAATTATACCATAAAAAATGAACCCTGTGAACCGTGCCAATAGCGCTTACTCTTTAAAAAAAAATTGTAATCAAATCAGTACTTCCAGAGATTACCTCTGACAAATAAACAACAAAATTGCCCCTTTACAATAAAATAAAAAAAGTCAAAGCAACATATTTCAAAATAGGCATTAAAATAGAATTGATTCTAGTCGCCCCTTCCAAAAGGAAGTTTCGTATGGAGAGGAATGGCTAAGAATCTTATAAACGCCGTTTCTCTTTTAAAATGTGTTACAATTAATTGCTTATCATCACGCCTGAAACCTACGAAGGGTAAGGCAGGGCTGCACCCATAGTTCACCCATTTCACCAGTAATAAAAGCCAGTCACTAGTTTGCCAGTTATGATAATTATAGTGTAGTCTACATTTTGTATATAATAATAATTTCATAATTTCAGTTTTACGCTGATTAGAAAAAAGGATCGATTAAAATACTAAAACATTTTTGCTTTACTATACAAGGTGTGGCGTAAGTAGTGGTCCACCGTTCAGGATTCGATGAATCAGATAATTAATTATAACAATTAAAAAATTTAACCATTTTTAGTAGTAAGTTTTTTTTACAAAAATCGCTCTTGAACTTGATGGTGTGTTAAAAATTAGGGTTAAAATTAGAGAAGAACCAACTTTTTCTTCAAAAGAGCTGAATTTACATAAAACATCATAATTTATCATGATAGCTCTAGTATTCAGCAGGAATTATCAGAAATCAAAATGAAAAAATAATGGTTTTTGTTGAAACTACAAACAAATTTGTAATAAAAGGCAGACATTTCGTAAATAAAAGACAAAAAGGAAATATTTTCGGAACCCTTGGGTAAAAATGGTTAAAATTGTTTATTGTTATAGTTAATTATCTGGTTTATCGAATCCTGAACGGTGGACCACTACTTACGCCACACCCTGTATAAATATGTACTATACTGTGACCTAAACACACCCCTAGCAAAGGGTCTGACACAAAAAAAAATAGGCACCTATTCTCTCAAATCGATTGACATCAATAAAACATCACATCCTAAGGTAATATTTAATTCAGACATTGTATTGGGAGCGTTTAGCCCTCGGATTGTTCGTAAGATTGTTTTTACCTTACCAGTTCTGAGCTGTTAATATTTAATTCAAACCCTTGAAAGCGTTTAATCAAAGGTCGTATTGTATTTTCGATACTTAATGGCTATTTCGGTGTCAATGACCGGCTAATACAAGGTCATGCTCAATGATTTAAAAAGAAATACAATAATCATAATCTTTATTTCTTCTCTCTTCACAAAGGTTCACGTAGTTACAATCATAGAGACAAGAATTATATAGTTTTGACAAAAATGCATAAAATATGATCCTTTGTGAGACTGGCGTCCATACTAGGATACCCTGTGTGACAGATCACCAATGAATTACAATGACTTGACTCAATCATGAAATGGTTTAACAAACAATAATGATTAGGACAACAATAATTTTTTAACAATTGTATCGACTGTGGAGAGTTTCCTGACCTCATGAAAAATAGTAAAATAATACCTTTGTTTAAATCAGGTAGTACTACAGACCCCACAAATTATAGACCTATTTCAGTACTACCTACCTTTAGTATAATTTTTGAGAAATTAATTTTAGCCCAATTGCAAAGATTTTTTAATAAACATAAATTATTACATAGTAAACAGTTCGGTTTTACAAGGGGTCGTTCAACTACTGATGCCGGTGTTGAACTTTTAGGACATATCTATAATGCATGGGAAGATAAATGCGATGCCTTGGGCATTTTTTGTGATTTGTCCAAGGCGTTCGATTGCGTTCTTCATGAAACGCTAATCAGGAAACTCCGCCACTAAGGGATCCGGAACACCGCTCTGGATCTTCTTACTTCATTCTTGAATAATAGGGTTCAGAGCGTTGACGTTAATGGTAAAAGATCTCCCGGATCTATAGTAACAATGGGAGTCCCACAGGGCTCAATTCTTGGTCCTTTTTTGTTTCTTATTTATATTAATGACTTGCCTTACCTCATAAAGGATAATCATGATATAGTGTTGTTTGCGGACGATACTTCACTTTTGTTTAAACTTAAACGTCAGCAGCTGGTTACTGACGATGTAAATAGCGCGATCTCAAAAGTAGTTCACTGGTTCAATGTTAATAATTTACTACTTAATGAAAAAAAAACCAAATGCATTAAGTTTACGCTGCCTCACGTTAGACAGGTGTTAACTAATGTATTGATAAAGGGCAGAGAATTGAATCCTGAAGATAGCACAGTATTCTTGGGCTTAACTTTGGATGCTAAGCTTCAGTGGGGCCCACACATAGATAAATTATCAAAAAAGCTTAGCTCCGCAGCATACGCTGTTAGAAAAATTCGTAATTTAACTGACATAGAGACAGCCCGTTTAGTGTACTTTAGCTATTTTCATAGTGTACTGTCGTATGGTATTCTGTTGTGGGAAAATGCCGCCGACATTCAGACTATCTTTGTTTTGCAGAAAAGAGCTGTTCGATCAATTTATAAGTTAAGCTCGAGACACACTCTCAGAGAGAAATTTAAGGAGATTAATGTAATGACTGTGCCTTCACAGTATATTTTTGAAAATCTTTTATATGCCCATAAAAATATAAACTTGTTTAAAAAATACAGTGATATCCATAATATAAATACTAGGAACAAACACAGCTTCGTTGTACCTACAACAAGGCTCAAGAAAATAGGTGGCTCGTTCAGATGTCAATGTATACGCTTTTATAATAAACTTCCAAGCCACGTTCAAGATCTAAGCCTTAATAAATTCAAATCATTCATTAAACGTAAGTTGTGCCAGAAAGGCTTTTATACCGTTAAGGATTATATTGAGGACAAAAAGGCTTGGGATTGAGTTGTACCAATTTTCTGCATACTGAATGTTTTCTTTTATTTCTGTTACATACACTGATAAATTGATAATTATTATAACAGAACGACTTGAATACTTACCTTGAGGAGTACAATTTATTGTTTTAATAATATTGTGAATTTGAGGACTATGTGGGTCATTGTTTCAGTTTTAATCATGATCTGGCAGTTTAAGTAGTTCATGCGGCCTACCCAAATGTCCTTTCTTTGGTATTGTTCGTCGAATCGTTGAGCTCCTAAAGTTCTGAGTTGAGCTGCACGGTTACTGACAAATGCGTGCACTGACTGGACAGGTCCTCTTAATCTGCGTGGTTCTTTCCTCAGAAGACCATTTCAGATACTAATCTACATGGTCCTCAAAGATTATGTTCGAATATTTATATACACATTGACATTGATGAATTTTATACACACAATGACATGAGTAATTACTTTGTAAAGTATTATATTATTTAAATTATTGTGAATGTGAAGATTATGTGGATTATTACTTTTTTTTATTTTATTTCTTAGTTAGTTTCACGATCTGGCAGCTTGAGTAATTTATGCGGCCTACCCAAATGTCCTTTCTTTGGTATTGTTCGTCGAATCGTTGTGCTCCTTAAGTTCTCAGTTGAGCGGCAAGATTACTGACAAATGCGTGCACTGACTGGACAGGTCCGCTCAATCTGTATGGTTTTTCCTCAAAAGACCGTTTCAGACACCAATCTACATGGTCTTCACATGATCTGACCAAGATTATGTCTGGACTTTAAAAGAGACTGTGACCTCTGAGTTTGTTTCGGCCTTTCTTCTCAGAGTAGTCAGTTATGAAACGCCGACCTCATCTAGTTTTAAAAATATGATTGACGTGTAAAAGTGTTTGTACAAACCTACTTACAGAAATAAAATCATTTATCATTTATCATTAGGAATAGCGTTCCTAATTAATACTTGTAGAGATCAGTTAGTTAATTGCGTTAGTAAATCACACTTACGATCCTAATGCCATTTATTTTGACAATAGTGCCGATTCTCTTGTACATCGAAGTAAACTATCACAAAAATTCCTTACTTTTGGCTATGAGAATCTTAAAGTTATTCTGCAAAAAAAAAACTTTGAATGTATAAATACTTTTGGCAGAACTAAAATCGAATTTGACAATCGCGATTCCACGTGGTACTTGATTGCCCTACCCCGTGATTTTTTTTTAGAGCCGGAGGCCCGCATATGAGTACTTTTCGTATGGAAAATATGAAAAATGACAACCTACATGTTTAGTTTCAGAGGTTTATGAGTTTTATAAAGGGGTAGAAATTTTCATTATTTTTTCGATAGGACACACCATTTTCGAGATATAAGCAAAAGAAAAGAATACAATGATACAGTACTGTTTTTGCACCTGAAGTCGAGGTGTTGGTGTGAATTTTAGTTCATGACAATTAATTTTATTCGACACCTTTTTGATCGCGATTAAAAATAGTCAGATTTAGTTAGACAATCAATCAGTCAAATTCAGAATAGCAAAATTTTCATTTTAATAGATTAATAACTCAGTGCTATCTTAGTGCTGTCAAACTAAAATATAGTTAAATTGTGTCACTTTAGTCAATTTCAGAATGGGAAATCGTCGTTTGACAGGAATAAACTAAATTTTGGTGATTTTTAGTCTAATTTAGGGGCATTTGTGACAAGAGAATCGGCACCAATGTCAACTGTATGTATTAATTGCGTTATTCACGTTGTCGATCAGGAGAATTTTTTAAACATATAATAATAATAATACTATAATAATATGAGACAACATCCACACAAGGTCTTCGGGTCCCGAACTAGGCAGAGCCTGTACTACGGTAACCTGATGACTGATATACATATACACACCCAGACACAGGTCAAACAGACATGTTCATGCACACAAATGTTTGACTTGTCCGGGGATCGAACCCGGGACCAGCGGCTCAGAAGGCAGGGTTGCTACCAACTGCGCCAACTGGTCAGTCAAATATGAAGTAATGGATTACGAATTTTCTTCAGAATTCATCGGACTGTGAGTGTGTTACGCAATTGAAGTGCTAATTTCGTAAGATTATAGTAGACTTAAAGGTATTAAAGTGATTCAATCACACACTGTAAACATTAGGCAACGTCGTTCCTACGATATTAAACACCACATAAATTTTCTCAAAGTCGTACCTAATTTACACATAACACAAGATAACAAAAATACAAATCAACTACAGCGTAATTACGAATTACTTTCATCCCGTTTTGTATACTATGCCACGCAGCATAGTAAAATAATTAAATATAAGCTGGCACAATAAAACTGAGAATTTTCGAATAAACATGCACATTATAAAACGTTGATAATCGTATAAACTTTCCTATTAACGCCAATCATTAAACGCTACAAAACCGTAGCGTCACCAGCCGTTCGATTCTGTAAAAATCTCACCACAACAATCTCACAAAGTGAGGTCAAAATGAAAATCAATATTGACTTTCTGTGTTGCTGTTTAGTAAAAATAAAACTCTAAATAATAATATTTAGACACTTAAACACTAGCTTTAAAATAATATAAAGTGATCAACAGAAATAACATTAAAAAATATAATTAAAATCTCGACTATGATTGTAAATGTAACGCTTGGTCAATCCCTAGCATCACTGGGGCGTCACTGACAGTTCACTCCACGCTCACTTCACCTAAGTTTTCACGGTGAGATGGTTACAGAATCGCACTGCTGAACCTTGTGCGTCAGTAAACTATTCAAATGTCAGAATAAATTCTGCCATGAACAACAACGGCGGTTTAACGTGCAACATAATTTTGTAAGTTTATGATGGAGGGCGTCGAAATTCGAGTACCCGACCCGCCCGGCAACTATAAATATTGGGGGCTTGGTCAATTATTAATAAGTAATGATTTAGTTTGTCCAAATAAATTTGCAGCAGTGAATAAGGCACAACTTACTGCCAAAGTTTTATAATCAGCCTACTGCTGGGACACAGGCCTCCGCTCTGTGACCGGGAGTGGGCTATAATTCACCACGCGGGCCCAGTGCGGGTTGGTAGATGTCACGTGGTTTCGAAGTTTTGATTATGAAACTATACAGGGTTATTGGTAAAACGGGTCATTGTACTCATCGTTATGAACAACTTTTACTATGGGACAAAATGTGAAATCGCGAAAAAGAATCAGCTGTTCCCTACATTTATGTTTGCAGAACTCGTCAAAATGTAGGGACCATCAGATTTTTTTTTCGCAATTTTGTATTTGGTCCCATAGTAAAAGTGGTTCATAACGATGAGTACAATGACCCCTTAAGAGGTTGATGGTGTTTTACCAATAATCCTGTATATGGTATTGCTCATATTAGGATATGCTCGTTTCCTCACGATATTTTCCTTCGCCGTTTAAAGAGTGCCAAAGTTTTGCCTGACAAAATTGTGTACAGTTGCAAAGCGGTGACAATAGTACATTGTTCACCGAGAGGAGAAAGTGACCGATTACCGTCGAGGGTGTCGTTTGAAGCCCGAGCCGTAGGCGAGGGCTTTAAAACACCCGAGATTGGGAATCGCACTTTCTCTCGAGTGATACATAGTGCTTTATACTACACCTACGAGGAAAATAAAAACCTAAATCTTCAAACAACACACAAATTGAAAATGGCGCCAATGGCGTCTGCAATTTTCACATATTCTTTTTTCAAATTGTTAATCTGCCGCCGCAGGGTCGCACTGCCAGCCCGACACCATCCAATACACAGCTAGTGGCCAGTGTCATTTTGCGAACTTGGAGATAAAAACTCACTGTAAAAACTTTTTGGCTTTTGATATTTAGGTTACCGGCGCATAGTCTTACCCAAAATTAAAAAAGAAAAACCACGTAAGAAATGGATTTTCATACACTTTTCTCTCCCGCTCAGATGCGTTTTCTCCCCGCATATTTGTTCGATATGCAATGACGTACTTTCTACCCTAAATTTGATAAAGTATCAAGGTACTTTCCAAGCAGGTGTAGTATAAAGTTATTTATCTCCACACATGGTACGTATTACGAGCCAATCATATGCCAGTTTGACGCTAAACACAAGCGAACCTTACAGCTAGCTCATACTGTGGTTTAAATATTATCCAGTCAGCTGTAGCGTACATTTGAGTATCGCCACTCGAAGGTTTTACCCGCGTTTGTTTATTTGTTTATTGGATTACTAACGGAGGCTACACTATTACATGCAAGTATACGTAGAATAGGGACAAATACAAGTGTGCGCTTCCAATTATTGGAGACCACATCATTTACTTATGATCTAGGTCCTCTAGAGGTATGAGGAACAGGGTGTAAAGTTCACTCATACCTCCATAGAAAAGGGAGGATCTTCCGACCAGACGGGTGTCGTGTCTGGTGGGCTATTAGGTACTGCCCCACGATTGATGTCGGGACGTTGTATATATGCTAGTTGCGTGGTAAATTCTGCTTGCGCGATGCAGGATTTTGCGTGACGTCAGTGTGATGCGTAGTTCGCATGTGGCGATGTAGATACCGCTACAGAACAGTTAGTTTAATGAATCAAAAAAACATAACCGGCCTTATTACAAAACAAGGTTTTTCTTTTGACATGGTTTAAACCATCGAGCCTGTTTTTGAAATAAGAACATAACTGTAATCGAAATACAGTTCCTTTTACAAAACTGTCAACTTAGTCCGGTCTTAGATTGTCAATTTTGTATTAAGAACTTTACTAAAGTCGGCATAAAGTTCCAAATACAAAAACTAAATCGAATGTGTAGGTTCGGGTTAAAGTTAGATCGTGTTTTGTAATAAGACGGAACATGATTATCATACAAAGGAAACAAACTACATTAAAATACACCCATACTAGATTTACATGTTGAGATACTTATTTTCACAAGTCTTGTTAAAAACCTCTTCAAACATGTCGTGCATAAAACATGTCGCATACAAATATTGACCTTTGGATATTTATAAAAGATTCCTATGCACTAGTTTCTACAACTTGTTTTTAGGTGTAAAGGGTAAACGGAAACAGTAGACACAACTATTACTACTACAAAAATGTTTCTCTCTTAGGATAATGATATTCGTTATTGAAATTTATTGCATTTTTTATTGTAAACGAAACTGTGTACCTATATGCTTATGTGCCGTCTTAATTTTATTGACATATTATTAACTATTGCACGAAATTGTGATATCTACTTACATAATGAATTTATTTTTATTTTATTAATTGACATAAGATTACCTCATATATTTTGAACGCCTTTTGGCGGGACATAGCATGGGCCAACATTTTTTGTATAACATCTGTATAATTTGTACCCTATGTTTACAGAATGAATATAATATACATTTGTATTTGATGAACATTTTATAGAATACATGTTTTATATCTTGGTGAAACGCGGGGTTAAAATTAATGTGGCAAATAAAACAGACAGATGCGGCGGATACAGAAAGGTCAGCTTACAAAAAAGAAGCGTGTTCGCGTGGAAGAAATGTCTTCCACGCGAAAACGCTTCACGAAGTCACGGGCTGTAGCTATAATAATATGTGATATGAATGTCTCCTATGACACTCGACAATGGTGTAGCTTTCTATCAGTGAAAGAATTTTTGTAATCGGATCAGGAGTTTCAGATAAGACCTCTTAAAAACAAACATATAATTTCATATTATTATCAATTATTTCAATTAGATGCACAATCGTGTCCCCGTTGAGTCACCATAGTTCTTATTATAGCTGAATTACAGGAACCACAAACCACTCAAATATATATTAAATTATAAACCTTCATAATTATGCAGACTGTAAACTTTAGGTTTTAAGTTTACGGTTACGACTTGAGGCTCCATCAAATAGGCGCGACACGCGACGTGGATCGTTCGTGACACGACGGCACCGCCTGTCGCGCCACAGCCGCCGGTGCCTTTAAGGGGACTACATGACCTAAACGCAAGTTTTATAATGCCTAAAAGTATATGATCCACTGCAGTAAACAAAATCAGAAAAATATATGATATTCTTCAGGATATAATGCTAGTTAGATAGTGTATTGAAAACATAATACAACTAATTTAGTACGATAGAAAAAGTCTGAAAATATACCTCAAAAATTTTGTTTTGACGATTAAAAACCATACTAATATACATGCAATCATTTTTTTTTTCAGGTGGTTCTTCAAACAACATATTTAGGTGATAGGGTTTTCATGTTTTAGTCCAATCAATAGATTTTTTGTAATTGAGAATTGCTTCATATTTTGCAATACATTAATTACCAGCTTTGTGTCATCGCGCTTCTCTTTCTTTTCTATGCAGTCCGACAGTGACCGCACTTTAGCTGTTGTCAGTCCCTTAAGAATGAAATCAAATTTCGTTTATTGGCCTTGCAGTAAAATAAATACACCTTAAAACTATAAAACACAAAACAACAATTATAATGCCAAAAGGGCCTCAGCTCAGCATAATGTATGATGGGGTCCGCTAGGGCCGATGCCTGCGAAAGTCCGAGAGGATCACCGTGGCCCCTGGCACAGGCAACTGAAGGAACACGGGTGGGTTTTAGTCAGTAAGAGTCTGACACGCACTCCCGCTCCGCCTAGAGCTGGAGAAGTTATCTGATGATTTCCCAACATCACAAACAAAAAGCTCGGCATAGTGACAGATGACAACACAAGGTGTGTCGCGCGTAATTCGCGCCTCTTTTTAAGGAGCCTTTGCATTATACACCGTGCTATTTTTATCGTCATACAACGATAACTCATGTATAAAATGATTACCTACTATTCATTTGAAAAAATAATTAAAATTAATGTTTCAATAAATAAAAATTATGGTTACTTAATTATTACTGCCTCGTTGGTCTAGTGGTCACAAGTACGACTGCTGAGCATGAGGTCTTGGTTCGCTTCCTATGTCGGGCAAAGCGTTACTGGGTATTTTCCATCTGGAATTTCTCATTAGCCTAGTTTTTTGAGGTTGGTAAACCATCAAATAACTTCTCCCGCTCTGGGCGGAGCGGGAGGGCGTGTCAGACTCTTACTGACTGAAACCCACCCATGTTCCTTCAGTTGCCTATGCCAGGGGCCACGGTAACCCTTTCTGACTTTCCCGCAACCCTGGCAGGCATCGGCCCTAGCGGACCCAGTCATTGGTGCTGACATCTCTTTGAGGCGCGCGTGGAACACAACGCGCCGTCGACCCGGGCCTGGTCCTTATCGGACGGCGAGCAGCCCATTGCTCGCCGTTATTAGCCCGAAGTCTGGATTTGTGATCGGTTGATGTCAATAGGGTCGCCCCCTATTACATAAGACTTAAATATAGCTGACGGAATGTGGGTGTACTATAGGTACACCTCTGCTATACCCATTGGCGTATACAGGCGTGATGTTATGTTATGTAATGTGTTAGTTATTACATTATTTAAATTAATTTGTATTATTTTAAATCGATAGACGTTGTTTATATTTTACTATAATACATATCATACTGAATGAGAAATTCTTCTTTATTCTGCAACAGCAATCAAATACACACGGTTTCCGTATTTTTTTTACCAAAACTTGGTTTGTGTATCAAGATGAAAGTATTTTGAACTACACTTAGCTGTCATTGCAAAGTCACGGTTTCTTAAAAAAGTGGTGGCCGCAACATAGCGTCTGCGTATTACCAGCGTATGACGTCACTGAAACGTGGTTGGTGTGTTTTCGTAGAGCGTTTTTTGACACCGTAACCCCAAAACCCGCCAACGATTTCATGACAGCCGTAACAGTGGCCGTTATTTGGCGGCCACCGTTATACAAGGAAACCGTAGCTGAACACGATGAAAATGGCACGTTGGATATGAACACTGAACACACGTCAACCGTATAAAAGGTTAGCAATCTGTTACAAAATCCTGTTCAGCCATTCCGCCATTTTATATCAATTATATACCCGCATTAATTAACATTAAATTAATTACGCAAAATAAGTAAGAGCGGGAAATTTATTTGCAAATTACCGTGAATTATTTAACGATTAAATTTAATTTATGAGTGATAGCCTTTTGGGGGTTGCAGTACGGAATAATAAGGTGCAGAAAGACAAATGATTTTCATTTAGACTCTTCGGTTGGCGTGGGGTTCTAAGAATAGGCAGAATTCTTATTATTATCCTTCTGACGTCTTCATCTCGAGAGCAGCAGTGGCCTAGTGGTAGTGGCCCCGATTAACGAGTACGAGTAACGAGTGTGTAGGTCGTAGGTTCGAACACCGGCAAGCACATTACTTTCTGTAATGTATTTCATCATCAAACGGCAAAGGAAAACATCGTGAGGAAACCTGCATGTCCTAGAATCAAAAATTCGAAGACATGTCATCATCATCATCATCATTTCAGCCGAAAGACGTCCACTGCTGGACATAGGCCTCTCCCAAGCACCTCCACTTCGACCGCTTTTGTGCTTCCCGCATCCAACGGGTTCCTGCGGCCTTGACAAGATCGTCTGTCCACCTTGTGGGAGGCCTTCCAACGCTACGTCTTCCGGTACGCGGTCGCCACTCTAGAACTTTCCGGCCCCATCGGCCAAGACATGTGATATCTAATAATACGCGCTGGGTCTGAGTGGTGCATTACGGCACATTCCCTCTCACAGAGAGGAGGCCTGTATCCCAACAGTGGGAACGTTATAGGCTGATTATGTTATGTAATGAAATCCCTACTCCAAAACATGACTTACTCCCCCTTATTAAGCCACAAAATTAAGTGGCCCCTCTTGCTGACAATATTATTTTTACGCCCGGATTATATAAGATCCAAGGTTTATATAGGACAGCAATGAAATGATAGAGGAGGGCTAATCCTTTTTGAAAGGTGTGTCTCGAGGGAAGGCAGGCTTATTTAGGGGATATTTTGATAAAGATATTTTTGACATGGGGCTTCAGTAGTGAGCGGGAGCGTTGAAATGTCTTCGGAAATTTGGCGTAAGGATTTGGGGTCAGAAGTGTCAAAATAATAATGCCAGAAAGCCCATTATACTCTCAAAGACTATATTGAGGACAAAAAGGCTTGGGGTTGAGCTGCTCCAATAAATTTACACAGGGAATGTTGATTCATTTTATTTTGCTAACTATTTTACTTTAATCTTTGCTATAAGTAGATCTACTTTTTTAGATAAACAATGGCTTGAATATTTACTATATAAAGTTAGTATTATATTATTTAAATTTTTGTGAATGTGAGGAGTATGTGGGTCATTGTTCCAGTAGGTATTAATCACGTTCTGGCAGTTTGAGTGGTTTGTGCGGCCTACCCAAATGTCCTTTTTTTTTTTTTTTTGCGGATTGGAAATCATCAAATGACTCCTCCCGCTCTGGGTGGAGCGGAAGGGAGTGTTAGACTCTTACTGACTAAAACCCACCCGTGTTCCTTCCTTGGCCCTTTATGTTCCGGGTCAGCGGTACCCCTTTTGGATGATCCCGCTTTCCCGGCAGGCTTGGGCCCTAGTGGGCCCCCTCTATGATGCTGACATCTCTTTGAGGCGCGCGTGGAACACGTACGCGCCGTCCAGCACGGGCCTGGTCCTGATCGGACGGTGAGCTACCCATTACTCACCGCCCGCAGGCCCGCGCCTACGGTGGCCGGGAGTCGTCACGCGGCTCCCGACGCCCGGAGCGTCCACCGCGGCGGCTTGGACGGGAGACTCTCTCCCTCTCCCGTCCCGCCACCTCCTTCAGGCAGGGCAGGGGGCAGGCCCCCACAGTATGCTCCACCGTGTCCTCGGGGCGATCATCGCAGTGGTGACACCCGGGCGTTTCCTCCCGCCTGATGATGTGCAGGAACCTCCCGAAACTTCCGTGTTCGGTGAGGACCTGCGTCAGGCGGTAGGTGAGGACGCCGTGACGCCTCTCTAGCCACTCCTCAAAGAGGGGTCTTACCGCCGCTATCGTGGCGTGCCCTGCGCTGGGTTGCGACAGTCGCTCTTTCCATGAGATCGCGCCGGAGGTCCGTCCGCTCCGCCGCGATTTGCCGCGGAAGCGGGGTTTCCCCCCGGCGTAGTGCCTCCGCGCGCCACTCATACAGGCGCGCGAGGACTATCGCCTCCAGATCCCACGGCGGCAGTCCGGCAAGGAGGCTTGCCGCCTCGCCCGAGATCGTGCGGTAGCCCCGGATCAGCCTTACGGCTACCACCTTTTGGGGCGCGTTCAGATAGTGGGCGGCTCTCCGCCGCAGTGAACGCGCCACCCAAATGTCCTTTCTTTTGTATTGTTCGTCGAATCGTTGAGTTCCTTAAGTTCTGAGTTGAGCTGCACGGGTACTGACAAATGCGTGCACTGACTGGACAGGCTCATTCAATCTGTGTGGTCCTTTCCTCAAAAGACCATTTCTGACACCGATCTACATAGCCTTCACATGATATGACCAAGATTTTGTCTGGACTTTAAAAGAGAGACTGTGACCTCTGAGTTTGTTTCGGCCTATCTTCTCATAGTAGTCAGATGGGAAACGCCGACCTCATCTAGTTAAAAAAAAAAGTGATTGACGTATAAAAGTATTTGTACAAACCTACTTACTTACATAAATAAAATCATTTAGGAAGGGTTTAATTTATTAGCTGTGATCTGAATTTGAAATTGATCTCCATCTGCAATATGGAATGGGACCTCATACTAATTTTATTGTGACTTGTGTCGGGAACAATAAAGTATCTAAATCTACATCAATTAATCAATCTGTCTAACCTTTTCACAACTATATTGGGGTCAGCTTCCAGTTTTACGGATGCAGCTGAATACCAGTATTTTACATGGAGCGACTGCCCATCTGACCTCCACAACCCAGTTACTGGATAACACGATACCCCTTGGTAAGACTGGTTGTCATACTTTTGGACTTTTGACTACCCATAACGACTGTCAAAGATCTACTAATAACAGCCGGGATCAATGGCTTAACGTGCTTTCCGAGTCCCCTGGAGTCCCAAAATTTATTAGATGGTCAACCATCCACGAACCGACCGCGGCAAGCGTAGCTTAACCTACGATCAATGCGTGCGGCTGTTATTATTCAGCCACGATTTAAAACTACATGTTTTGTTTAATTCTTGATAGATTTACATTTAACAATATTAATATATTTCTGAGTATAAGGTACCTACATTAAAATCTTAATATTAATAAACAGCTTCACATACAACGTGTCGCTACATTGACCTATATGTGAAAATATATTAAAATAATTTAATGTCGCCACGCTGACTACTGTTTCCGGTGTAGAAATATTAAAATTAAAGTCCAATTAATATCCCCATTAAAATAATTATAAGTTAGTTTGAAATGAAAATGGGTAATTTTTTTAATACAATGTCAAGTCAAGCCGTAGCGTGGTCATAGTAGCAAGATTGGATATTGATCTTACCAAATCGATATTTGTACCTACCTACTGCTCAGTAGGAATGATAGGCTGAGGAAGGACTCGCAAAGGAGGAGGCGGAACGTATGAGGCCCGTAGGCGCCGCTGGAGATGCCCTGGGCGTCGGGAATCCCAGGCCGATTCCAGGCCACCGTAGACGTAGGCTTGCGGACGGCGAGCAATGGGTATGTCTCCGTCCAATAAGGACCAGGTGCGGGTCAACGGCGCGTTGTGTTCCACGCGCGCCTTAAAGAGATGTCAGCACCAATGACGGTGTCCGCTAGGGCCGATGCCTGCCGGGGTTGCGGGAAAGTCCGAAAGGGTTACCGTGGCCCCTGGCACAGGCAACTGAAGGAACACGGGTAGGTTTTAGTCAGTAAGAGTCTGACACGCCCTCCTGCTCCGGAAGGCTCCGCAGTGAGAGAAGTTATTTGATGATTTCCAACATACAAAAAAAAAAGTGTGATGAATGAGGTTATAAGGCAACGGTGCGGTTCAAAAGAAGATGAAGTGACAAACATTGAATATATATGAGAAAGTTAGTCACATACTCTTGTATGTGACTAACTTTCTCATTGACTGTACTATTCTTTAAGCCTTGTCTGGGATCACACGTAATATTAGTAAAACCGGCCAATATATGATAAAAATACAATAAACATAGTATTCAAATCCTTAGAAAGGCCTTTTCTTTGGTGCCCCCTTTAACCCTAACAGGTTTCTGAGATGGTTTGGTCATGCTGACAGGATGAGTGGAAGGTGACTAACACAAGGCAAATGTGAATGGACACGCCGGAAGTATCCTAGAAGGACATACATATAGTGACTTAATTATTGGTGATGTTCATCAGAAAAGTCAGGTGCGTCGTAGCACTCACACCCGGCGAGCGTGCATGACCAGACATTTATGTACGTAAACGAAGCAAAAAGCAAAAGGAGTATGAAAGGATCCTAGGAGGTGGCATTCTGTAGTTTCTGCTAGACTTGGGTAGTTTGCGAACGATTGAAGTAAATGAAGTACTTCGTTTCACAAAATAACCCTATCTTTCCTTCAGTAGTCATTCAAATGTGTCTCTACTTCATTTAGTTTGTTTCTTTTCGCTCGCACCAACTCAGCATTCATTTCGCTCGCATGACTCTTATGTGTATAATATTTTTTTTGCATGCTAGGTAAATTAAAATTGATGTTATTCTCTCATTGAGAGAGTTTATTGTATAAAAACCAGAAAACTATACTACTTAATATAAATAGTTAGATACTTATGTACTTTTGCTTACTTCTGAAACTGTTAATTTTATATTAAGTATACTCCTTTTAGCTTTTTTTTGAAGTCGGTTTCATATTTCATGGCATTCATGGTTGACAGTCCTAAGCCTGTATAAAGTATGAAGGAAAATATAAAAGTGAACTAAGTGAAGTCGTAACTTATCACACTACGCGAGCTCGATATCTCATTGACTTGTTCAGATTTGCTGAACTAAATGAGTGGACTACTTCATTGAGTCAAAAGATATACTTCAATAATTTCTTTTCACTGACACATTTTGCGCATGTCTAGTTTCTGCCCACTTATGCGAGGAAGCCGCGAGTTTTTAGAATAGAAAATAGAACTCTGTCTGTATCAGTAACCATCACCGTCCATCCAAAACTTTTAACAAAAACCTTTCACAAAAAACCCCTACTTTTTACACGTGCCGTGTTAAAAGCCGCGCTTAGACCTAATCCATCATTGTATCCTCAAGAGATCAAAAGTTCTCAGCATTTTTCATCCCTGGATCACCATAAACCAACATCCAGGTATAAACTTCTTAATTAACAACAAAATGTTCGCAACTCTCAGCTTTTAGTATAGAAATATGAAAAAAATGCTAATGTTATCCTCTGTTTTAGTACTTAAGCGGCGGCTGCTTATTATGCTGGACGGTGTAATTATAATAGAAGTTTGTCAACTGTTTGGGTTTGCACGAAATTGTGGTGCAGTTGGGGTTGTGTTTGTGCAAAGAGGTTCTAAGTGCTTTTGAAGGTAAAACACACACGGTGCAGCTTCAGTTTGTTTTTTTTTTCAAAAAACGTAGCTCCCACACTAGGAATTTCTTCTGTATTGTGGGTGCGTTTACAAACATTTAAACTCACATACACAAACAGCCAGACCCTTTTTTTTTTGACGGTGGGAAAACATCAAACAACTTCTCCCGCTCTGGGCGGAGCGGGAGGTTGTGTCAGACTCTTACTTACTGCGCCGAGAGGAGCTCCATCAGGTCTTGGTGGCGGAATGGCGGCTAAGGCTTCTGCGCCCTACCGCCGGCCTCGCTACCGTCGAGGCGATCCGGCCAGTACTCGACGACTGGCTCGGGAGAAGGCACGGCTCCCTGTCGTTTAGGGTGACGCAGGTGCTGTCGGGGCACGGCTGCTTCGGCAAGTACCTGTGCCGCATAGGCAGGGAGCCGGACGCTCGGTGCCACCATTGCGTCCATTGCGGGGAGGACACGGCGCAACACACGCTCGCCGAGTGTGTAGCCTGGGAGGAGCAGCGCCGTGTCCTCACAAATGAAGTAGGAGGCGATCTGTCGCTGCCGGCCGTAGTACGGAGGATGGTCGGTAGCGCAGAGTCGTGGGACGCGGTGGTGTCCTTCTGCGAGGACGTGATGTCGCAGAAGGAAACTGCGGAACGGGAGAGGGAGATCTCGACTCCCTTCCCCGGCCGCAGAAGGCGCACCGGGCGCAGGAGAAGGGCGGACAACGCCCTTTTCCGGCCCCCATGAATGGGTCCAGGGGCGTGGGACTTGGGGAAGTCCTCGCCCCCTATTTGATGGACCCGAGGCGAATGCACGCGCGGGGGTCGGCGCGCGCCTCTGAGGCGATGCACGGGGTAGTTAAACACCTCACTACCCCGTGCAGGAGACGAGGCCCGGACAGACCGGGCCAGCACTAGTGTGGGGCTGCGGAAGAATTTCGATTCCCGCGGCCCCACGCGCACGTGCGAGGAGACACCCGGGGTGGTTTTAGCCGGTAAGAGTCCGGCACGCCCCTCCGCCTTTTCCCCAGGCGGAGGTAGTCCATGAGGATTTCCCCCCGAAAAAAAAAAAAAAAAAAAAAAAAAGACTCTTACTGACTAAAACCCACCCGTGTTCCTTCAGTTGCCTGTGCCAGGGGCCACGGTAACCCTTTCGGACTTTCCCGCAACCCTGGCAGAAACAGCCAGACCCGGAACAACTACTTGTAGATCATACAAAGATTAGTTCCGTGCGGGAATCGAACCCGCGACACGCAGCGCAGCAGTCAATCGCTTAACCACTGCGCCAACCGTGCCGTCAAATGCCAGTAAATTGCCAGAGGCATGCAATAAGTTGAAGGAGGCGCTCGTGGCTCAATAACAACAGCTACACGGGTCAATTAGAGGTTAAGTAACCGCAATAAGTTGCCGCCGTCGATAACATATCGAGATCCCTCCGTACGTACCTCCAAAAGCACGATAAGTCATCCGTAGATCTTCGAAAGTCGTTACGGGTAGTTGGAAGCCCAGGCCCTGCAGTCTCGACATAGTTAGCAATAGTTTTCGGTTGCTAAGTCCTAACAATCCAGATGTAAATGTTTGGTAGTCTCGACACTCAAATTTATCGGTTGTTACCTACCGGTAGCTACCTAAAATACCAGTAACAACCGATAAATTTGAGTGTGGAGACCACCAAATATCGTTACATCTGGATTGTTAGGACTTAGCAACCGATAACGAATGCTAATTATGTCGAGACTGCAGGCCCAGAAGTCTCAGAAGTCAGAATTATTGCACTTGCACATACAGCAGCAGGTCAAGTTACCACAAACTTTCAAATTTTCTCAATCGATTTTGAACTTAACTGACAACATTTTAAGGTTTAAAATCATTTGGAGAAATTTGACAGTCTCTCAGAACCTGATGTGCTGGCGACTGTACATCATACAATAATAGTTACTGAAATAATGACGACCGCATTTTTCGGGATAGGTACTTGTGTATCATTAAAAGTACAATGTCCTACTTGGCCGACTACCCTCTTTTATCTAACGACCGTAGCAACAACGACTCTTTTGGGGTCCGGTCCGGTATGGGTCCAATAAAATAAAATGAATGAGCCATAATCTATGTCAAAACATATTATAAATTTAAGTCGCTTTTCGTGTCTGTCTGTGTCTGAGACCGCGGTGTTCTTCTATACGACCGCGACGCAACGGATATTGATGCGGTTTTCACCATCATTTAGAGAATTTATTCTGAAAGGTTTATGCGTATATTCAGCCTATAATGTGCCCACTGCTGGGACACAGGCCTTCTCTATGAGAGGGAGTGGGCCGTATTCCACCACGCGGGCCCCGTGCGGGTTGGTAGATGTCAAATGTCTCCAAATATTTGGTTCTAGGACATGCTGGTTTCCTCACAATGTTTTTCTTCACCGTTTTGAGCGCATTGGTGATGAAATATATAACACAAAGTAAAGCGCCTGTCTGGGTTCGAACCTACGACCTACAAGTCATAAGTCGGGGCCATTACCACTAGGCCACCATGTGTATAATCCATTCATATTTAATTTACATATATATGTTTTGTCAAGTCGTAATAAACGAGCGAAGCAAGGGGGGTCGCTAGTAATGTATGATACAGATTCACAACAATATCTAACGATGTAGTAATTTTCAAATAGGTATTTAGACTTTCGTAACTTTAAAGAAATACAGAACCATTATAAGATCTTGCGTCCGTGTTGTCAGTATGTCACAGAAGATTTTCTCGAATAAACTCGATGTAAGAACGGTGTTGATTTCAGGTTTATAAAGTAGGTATGGTATATCGTCAGAATATTCGTCAATTTATTACTTATGTATTCTGTTGCTTCATGGGCCACAGAAAGGGCTAAAATACTCTATTTTTGGTAGCAAATAGATACCAGCACGTATCCAATATAACTTTCAATAAATTATGTAACCCAGCTTGGTCAAAATTTGCGTAGGCAGTGGGTTCCGCTATAGTTCAATAGATCGGGCTTGATCCCTTGACCTTTGATGGATAGTCAATCTATTTAGGTTCGTGTCATTATTGCTTGGAAGCGTGCATTTATGTAGTTCTGGGAGCTGTCTATAGGTATTCACAGTGTGCATTGGGTGAACTTTGTCATATTGCGATGCAGATGTTATTTTCTAGGAAAGTGTGGGTCTAGTGAAAATCGATTCTGTTTCTCATTAGGATCGGCAGCAGGGTGTGGGTGTGGAGCTGGGTCGCAAACTATGCTCCATCTTTTATCTTGTTCTGTGTGTCCCAAAACTTGCAGTCAAAATGACCTCAGCGCTGTCACCGACGAGGTCGTGGAAGTGGTGAAGTTTTGGGCCAACGAGATCTAAGAAAAGTCCTGCCAATAACACGAAGAAGAAAAAGAATACGGATCAAAAACTCTTTCGGATCAACTGAGGTTTGATTACTAGAAAAGTCACATCACAAAAATGTTCTCCAATACATTTCGCAGGAAATGTGACTCCGTCTAACTTTTTTATGATGAATAGACAGACCGAAGTCATTTAATTAAGGCATGAATCGTGCAGATTACTCGCGACTCCGGCTATACGAAAACCGAAAAATATCGTCATCAATTCCTTGTAGTTCAACCTTTTTAGTTGTACATTATTATTTCAGAAGTACTGGTGCTTTTTGTTTATGGGTTCGTCTGGGAAAGTACTATAACAACATAGCATAAGATCACGCTTGTAAGCCCGGAAGGGTAAAGCAGAGAATTACCTGTAGTACATAGACCGAGCAGAAATCCCAAGTCTTATATTATCATATAATCATCTAAATCCATGTAAAATGCTGCTTATATTATCATATAAGACTGACCTACCGCCTACCGACCGACTGACGGCCTATCTGACCTCCACAACTTAGTTTCTGGGTAATTCGACACCCCTTTGTATGACTGGTTGTCAAACCTTCAGATTTGGGTCCGACTGCCTGTCAAAGATCTACAAATGACGACTTCATGCTTTCCACTGTATGGTTTTCCTATTATAAGGAAATACATCCTATTTCCAGCATATATATTGTTTACGTCTTCAGCTCTGTGTCTTTTTTACTCTTCGATAATGCGCCTACCTACGGTTTGTGTCTAAGATAATTTGTTTTAATTTATATGTGATGAAGGTCTTTTTTTATTTAGTTACTTACGTGATTTTTGTGATAAATCATTGTATTTGGACCAAGGTTCAGCTATTTAAATAGATCTAGCGGTTAGAAGACCACACTGACAAGCGCTCAGCGCGCGTTGAAGGCGCGTTGAATTTTTGTATAGTGTTCACATGGTGCGCGCTTGTCAGGCGTTAAACGCGCGTTGTTGCGGCCAGTTTGAGTTCTACATTTGTCGAAGATGGACGTAGAAACAGTTTTATCGGTGATTTTATACAGACGGCAGAAACGACACAACAGAAGACGGAGATATTGGGTTCACCCAATTTTGTCAACCAGGCTGACTGAAAGTCAGTACATTATTTTATATCCTAAGTTAAGGCAATTTGAGCCCAAATTCTTTAACTACTTCAGAATGTCCATCAAGTCATTTGATGACTTACTGACTCTCATAAACGATGAACTCGTAGCAGATAAAAACGCTGTGCGATATAGCATTTCACCGGAAGAAAAACTCATAATTACATTGAGGTAAGTTTTTTAATAATCAACATAATCTATAAATCAAATCAACTTGTTTAGGAACAATTTTTTTAAAGAAAAAATAACATTTTGTTACTCGCAGAATAACTCTAACTCTGATTCATTGCTGACATTAGTTGGTGCTGGCGATGGAGTAGGTGTTACTGGCGATGGAGACCCCATTGCTGTAGTATAACCATAATGTGCAAAATTATTTGACACACTAGACTGCTGTGATCTATAATCATGATAACGAAAGCCTTCAACAGAAGCTGATGACTGATGACGCTGCTCTTGTGATGAATAATTTCTTCGTTGTGATACCGGGTAATTTTGATTTTCATATGTCTGTTGTTGTGGTCCTTGAAATTCATTTTGGTTTTGCAAAATTAAATTATAAATGGCAATTTTAGTTTGAAGTCGCCTATATTCCGGAATTTTTTTAATCTCTTTAACGAGTGACAAACAAAACAGCTTGTCTTCATCGTCATCTTCTTTTGGATGAGACACATTTTTCTGTGCTAAACTCTGCTCTAATATGTTTGCAAATCTTTCATCAGCAGGATTTAATTTTTGTTTTTTTCTTGAAGTAGATTTAGGACTCTTAAAGCCAGAACTTATTTCTACTTCAGCAACCTCTGACGAAGTTGATGTATTATCTGCATCGAAACTACTTTCTGTATCTTTGTTGGCAATTGATGCCTGTAGAAATCGTAGTCTATTATAATGAATATATGTCGAAGTTTTGGAAGCTCCTGATCCAGATTTGACAGTCTTTATTTTCTTCACCTCTCTCATATAATTATCCCGTAAACTCTTCCACTTTTTTTGCAGGGATGACGCTGAAAAAAAAAACAGTATTTAGTAATAGTTTATGTTTGTTTCCAGATATTTGGCCATTGGATGTTCATTTGGGACATTAAGCTACGACTATAGAATTGGCAAATCTACTGTGGCTAGTATAAATAGTTTCACATACATGTGGTATTATAGAATACCACATGTATGTGAAACTATTTGGAAAAAATTAAGGCCCGTTGTTATGAGTGAACCAACGAAAGAAAAGTGGTGTGAAATATCCACGATATTTGAAAAGAACTCAAAGTTTCCCAATTGTTTGGGAGCCTTGGACGGGAAACATATACGGTTAATCCAGCCTGAACACACGGGTTCTATGTATTATAACTATAAAAATTATTTTTCGCTAGTTTTATTGGCGCTAGCGGATGCAAACTATTGTTTTGTGTGGGTTGACATAGGTGCCTACGGTAAAAACAGTGACTCAGGTATATTCAAGAATTCTTCATTGTACAAAAAGCTGACAGAAAGGTCATTAGATCTACCTGAGCCAAAGGCATTGTTAATACAAAATAGACCGACAACGTTGCCATATGTGATAGTGGCTGATGAAGCTTTTGGCATGATGGAGAATTTAATGCGTCCATATGGGGGAAGGTCACTAACTTATGCTAAAAAAATATTTAATTACCGTTTGACATTAGCACGCCGGTATGTTGAATGTACTTTTGGCATAATGTGCAATAAATGGCGCATTTTACACAGGCCGTTAGATGTTAACATCGGTTTTGCAGAAAAGATCGTAAAAGCGATATGTACACTAAATAATTATGTCAGAATCAGGGATGGCTACAATTTTGAAGACACACTTTATACGCCACCCCTGGAAAATCTAGCCTCACATTATACCGGACGTGCTGTGCGACAGGCGGATAATGTTCGAGTACATTTAACAAACTATTTCATTAATGAAGGAAAAGTAGATTGGCAGGATCGTTATATTTAACTTGTAACACAAACCGATTGTAAATGTAAATAAATATATATACTCACATAATATTTTCTTCTTTTCTTCATTGTCATGTCCTTCACAAAATATAAGGACGAGTTCTTCCCAAGCCCGTCTTCTCAAATTCTTATCTGAATAATCGCTACTTGTCATGTCCCATATCGCAGGACGTTTCTCTATTTCATCAATTAATAATTCCGTATTAAAAGCTTCGGTTTCCATTTCGGACGATTTTCGGACGAACTTGACGAACCCTAAAATACGTCTATCCGCGTCGAAAGCGCGCGCTCAACTGAACGGAAACATAGAAAACCAATGATCTCAAAGCGGCGTTGACGCGCGCTGACAACAGTCGAGCGCTAGCGCAGCGTTGAACGCGCGCGTTACTAAAACGCGCGTTAGCATGTGTACGGCCTGAATAAAATGTATGTAGTTGTAAACGCGCGTTATCAAAACGCGCGTTGAGCGCTTGTCATCTGAACCTACCCTTAAGTCATTTAGCAAATCTACCCACTATCCGCAAATAAGTCCTCCACGAAACTGATAAACTAAAAAAATAGAAGAAAAACAAAAAAGAATCGTCCCACTCACTTTGAACTTCGAATGCACTAACCCTGCCGCAGCGGTCTATACCGAAATAACGCCATCAGACCGCACCGGGTCTAATTGGACCTTGCCATAAATAACGCGTTTTAGTGTTGAATGCGGACCGAGTTAGAATATGAAACTACGAACGTTTTTTGGTAACGTGTCGAGGTTATCAAAGTGGGTTTTTGGTTATTAAATTTGGTTTGAATCATCGTCAACATCAGCCTGGCCTTTTCCCACCAATGTTGGTGTCGGCTTCCAGTCTAACCGGATGAAGATAAATACCAGTATTTTACACGGAACGACTGCCTGTCTGACCCTCCACAACCCAGTTACTAGATAATAGGTAATATGATATCCCATGGTAAGACTGGTTGTCAGCCTTTCGGGCTTCTGTCGACCCGAAACGACTGTCAAAAATCCGCGAATGACAGCCGGGACCAATGGATTAACGTGCTTTCCGAGGGACGGAGAGCTGTTGGTTTGAATATATAGATATAAAATTACTTAAAAAAAAAACAATGTACAGTTTTGACTTCGCTCCGATTTTACTAAAGTATGCCCATACTATAGTAAAATTGTAGCGAAGTCAAAACTGTACATTGTTTTTTTTTAAGTAATTTTTGCGAAGGTAACGATAATAATGACGAAAATAAAAATTTTCGAAGAATAGAATAGAATATCTTTATTTCGGACACAAATATCCATATAGTGTTAGTAACATACAAAAAATAACTTATTGCCTAGTGTTAGTAAAAATCAACCTCCGCACAAACTGCTGCACAATCGGAGAGCAGAGGCTCTCGGCTACAGTTTTCAGGATGCTGTTCCGACTGCCTCGCACTCTCTTCAGTAGCGACGGAGTTATTTTGCGTATAATTGCATAGCAGCCGTCGTTGCGGGCTTGCGCAAACATTTCCGACGCGCTACAGTAACGAGGCAGCCTCAACAACATCCTGAAAGCATTGTTATATTGAACGCGCAGGACATCCAGCGCTCTCTTAATTTTTGTATTTCAACTTTTGTCTGTTTGTCTGAATGTATGTTTCAGCATCACGCAAAAACTACGGGATAGATTTTGTTCAAACTTTGCATAGATATTCCCTATAAGTTAGACCAGTTTGTAGGCTATATGTTGTCACGCTATTTACTATGGGGGATGAGCAATATTGCAATTTATTCGTATTCTCCTCAAAATGTAAAAAGACGAGCCAAAAGGTTAGAATATTCAGATAGTTACAGATTTAATAGTTTAAATGATTATCATCTCGCTATACCTTTTGGTAGCTAAGCAGTCAATCATTACATAACACAGGGTGGCAGGGACATCGACGCAAAAACTGTTGCCATGGATTCAGTACATGATTCTGTCTGAACCTTTTGGATAAATTTCATCGCAGCGGGCGTCGAAACATTTAGAGGGTTATTAAAAAAAAAAAAATGTTGTTCCATATATTTTGCCCGCGTAGTATTGAAACAAATAAACTACAACCTAACTACACTAGCAATAGACCTATTTCTCTAGCGACTACGGTCGCTAAGGTGCTTGATAGTCTGCTTGATATACAGCTAAACGAACGTCTCGTGCTGCACGACAATCAGTTAGGGTTTCGGTCAGGACTTTCTACAGAAAGTGCAGAACTGTGTCTCAAACAGGCCGTCACAAAAAGATGAACACCTGTTTTCGCTTGCTTTCTAGATCTTTCTAGGGCTTTTGATCTGGTTTCCTACGATATATTATGGAAGAAACTTGAAGCTATAAGCTTGTCCATCGAGCTTATAAGCATTTACAAGTATCGGTATGGAAACCAGGTCAACAATGTCCGGTGGGCAGGTGTGCTGTCGGAGCCATATCAATTGGAGTGCGCAGTGAGACAGGGGTTGACCTCCCCTGCCCTCTTCAATTTATATACGAGTATAATTCCCTGATTGAGCCGCTTAGCAGTCATCATGTCGGTCATATTGACGGTGTCTGTGTCAATAATTTAAGTAACGCGGTCGACATGGTGCTGCAGAGCGCGGTAGGTATTTTAGTCGGCGGTATTAGGACACTATTAGCAACATGTGAACGTTACGCAACAGAACATGGGTTACTGTATAATAATAATAATAATTTATTTAATTCAGACAATTTGTTCTCCATAGTTTAATGATTTACAATACATTAACCTTATAAAATATCTTAAAAAATCAAAACAGGTACTTAAATCGCGAAAGGGATTAATTAAATTTAAATATTTATGCCAAAAGTCATTAGAAAATTAATAATAGTTAAGATTGTCAAAATAAAATTATAAAAATGTCATGATCATAGGTATAAAAAAAAACAAATAAAATAAAATGTCAAATTGTAAAAAGTTATAAAAAAATGTCAAAGTATAAAAGTTTAAATTCTATAAAATAATAATAATCATCTATAAATTAAAAATCATTTTTACCTGCCCCAATTCCGATATACGGGTGCATGTAAGGCCTGCCAGTGCTGCATGAAAGGCCCGTCCAGTCTATTGGCAACAACGGTAAGAAGACTGTTGCCGCTGCCCCGCACTCTACTCGCTATCGAGGTCGCTCTCTTGCGCATGCTGGCATAAAAACAGTCAATGCGGACGCTCGCGAACATTCCCGATGCGCTGCAGAAGCGGGGCAGCCGCAGCAGCGCCCTCAGTGCTATAACGTTCAGAAAAGTCGGTAGGTACATTGTTTTTGAGGCGCGTACCAGATACCCCCTTGATGTGCCTTCTATACAGTTAAACGGTGTTCCTCTTGAGCAAGTGGAACAATTTAAATACTTAGGTCACTTGGTCATCACTGACCTTAAAGAAAATGCTGTCATTGCGCACATTAATGCGCAAGCGCGCAGCATCAATGGTGGCTCGTGTCATGGTCAGCCCTAACAGGGTTCTGAAAATAATTGCTGACAGAGTGGACTGTCCATATTATGTAATTCACTGCTGTCAGTTACACAATGTCATCGTATCGTGTTGTTTACTAACACTTAGTTATAAGGACAATTTTACTAACCCTCTATGCGTCTTCGCTCGAATTAAAGATTTTGAATTTGAATTGCACATTTCTATAAAACAGCAGATTTTTTTTTTGATAACCTACGAATTTCTACGCTAGCTAGGTACTACTACGTCTAGAATTATGTGCTGAATCCATAGTAACAGTTTGTCCCTGTCTCCTTGTATTAGAACGGC
Source organism: Brachylomia viminalis (assembly GCA_937001585.2). Lineage (NCBI taxonomy): Eukaryota > Metazoa > Arthropoda > Insecta > Lepidoptera > Noctuidae > Brachylomia > Brachylomia viminalis. Next base: position 21,803,540 of record OW443306.2, on the reverse strand, counting down.
TAGTTTAGTCAACTTTTAACAAAGCAATTAGCTTAATAGTTCGACGACTGCCTTACAAACCTATGTTCGATTCCCAACAAATTTTTTTTGCTTACTTTTTTCACATTTTTTTTAAATAAGTACGGGTATGTTGATTCTCGTATGTTGTTCGTAGAGCGTCCACAGGAAAACATAAAGTTTAGGCCTCTTCTGTCAATTTTGGTAATCAATAAAAATAGTTATATGACTGTTAATGAGAAATCCCGTGTGTTTACATTCTACTTATAGGTATTATATTATTTAAGTGATAGCTGTTCGTTAGGAATGATCTGTAAGAATGCATCAGTCAGTGTATCAGGTTTGTTCATTAATTTACTAAAAACGAAAGACTTCGCAAACAATTGGTAATTACCACTGAAGGCTATGGGTGTCGACCTCAGGACGAGCTGCTTGTCACACGGACAACTGTACGTCGCTTGCTCCCGCGTCACCAGTTCTGACTCTCTTTATAATTTGGCTGCTAAGACCAAAACTACAAACGTAGCATAGGAGGAAAGTTTTAGAAAAATCTGGCTGTTATTTTGTAAATTGTGGGACTTTCACGCGAACGAAGTCGTAACTAAAGTAGCAATGGGCTGGTCACATCTCTCGCAGAACCGACGATCGTTGGAGAATACGAATTTTAGAGTGGAGACCGCGTTTAGGCAAACGTAGTGTGGGACGCCCGCCGGCCAGGTGGAGTGACGACTTGCGAAAGGCGCCTGGCAGAGACTGGATGAGGAGAGCCGAAGATCCCGCACAGTGGCGTTCACTAGGCTCTCCTAGTGAACGCCACTGTGCCCGATCCTGCCTGATGCCTTTTTTATTTTTATTGATAGTGGGATATCATCAAATAACTTCTGCCTTCTTCTTCCTGCTCTGGGCGGAGCGGGAGGGCGTGTCAGACTCTTACTGACTAAAACGCACCCGTGTTCCTTAAATTGCCTGTACCAGGGGCCACGGTAACCCTTTTGGACTTTCCCGCAACCCTTGCAGGCATCGGCCCTAGCGGACCCCGTCATTGGTGCTGACATCTCTTTGAGGCGCGAGTGGAACATAACGCGCCTTCAACCCGGGACTAGGAGAGGCCTACGTCCAGTAGTGGATGAATATCGGCTGATGATGATGATGTAGACGCGGGCGGAAGCTAGTTCTGAATAAAATATATATGATATTGGTTTGCGTTTGGTTTGTTAAAAGCCAGGATTAATAACGCCTAGTAGAAGAATATTGGCTACAATTTTTGCTGTGACTAACATGGTTCACCGAAGGTTAAGCTACACTTGCCAAAGTTGGTCCGTGGATGGGTGACCTGAACCTCGAAAAGCACGTAAAACTGTTGGTCCCGGCTGTCATTTGTAGATCTTTGTCAGTCGTTACAGGTACTCAGAAGCCCGAAAGTCTGACAACCAGTCTCACCAAGGGGTATCGTATTACCCAGTAAATGTCGTGGAGAGACGCTCTATGTAAAATACTGGTATTCAGCTGTATCTGGTGAGACTGGAAGCCAACCCCAACACAGTTGGGAAAAGACTAAAGTTGTTGAAGTTGAAGTTGTTTTGTTTTATACACATTCACATAAACTTGCTCCTTATTCCCATGCAGAAACTACAGAACGCCACCTGCTATGATCCTTCCATAATCTTTTTGCTTCGTTAACGTTCATACACCTGGCCATACACGCACTTCGGTTGCGAAAACAACGCGTCTGATCTTAAAACTAAAAAAATGCAGCCGTCGTCGTCGCGGGGCGCCTGGCAGATGTGAAACATCGAAAATCATTCTTTCATACTTATTTAGTATGAAAGAATGGTTTAATAAAAGAAAATAAATATAGCGACAAAAACCAAATATTCAGTTTTTTTTTAAAGAAATCAATTGTTCTTTATTTAAAATATAGCGTGGCGACGCTCCGCCCCGGCTGCAATCGGTTTTACGTGCGGCTATAGATGTTTCACATCAAAAAGATTTTTTTGGCACAAAATACCTTTGTATACAATACCAATACATTTCAAATAGGTACATTGGATTTTGGGAAAGGCTGCACAAATAATGAAAAAGCCTGACTTCTAAACTAGGGGAACCCTAGGAGTCAGTGTTCTACTGATAAATGATTGTATTTCTGTAAGTAGGTTTGTACAAACACTTTTACACGTCAATCATATTTTAAAAACTAGATGAGGTCGGTGTTTCCTATCTGACTACTCTGAGAAGAAAGGCCGAAACAAACTCAGAGGTCAGTCTCTTTTAAAGTCCAGACATAATCTTGGTCAGATCATGTGAAGACCATGTAGATTGGTGTCTGAAACGGTCTTTTGAGGAAAAACCATACAGATTGAGCGGACCTGTCCAGTCAGTACACGCATTTGTCAGTAATCTTGCCGCTCAACTGAGAACTTAAGGAGCACAACGATTCGACGAACAATACCAAAGAAAGGACATTTGGGTAGGCCGCATAAATTACTCAAGCTGCCAGATCGTGAAACTAAATAAGAAATAAAATAAAAAGTAATAAACCACATTCACAATAATTAAAAAAATATATAATACTTTACAAAGTAAATAGGTACTCGTGTCATTGTGTACTGTAACTTCTTGTACAAAAGAAACCCTTATCACCTTTTTTTATCTTTCTGAAGAACATCATCACATTCATCACTAACCGTTGTTATGTTGTTGTTTGTGAATGCTTATACTCACAATACTCCGAACCGGATCAAGTCACAATAGTCCGATCAATATCTGTAGGCCTTATAAGTAAATTGTCAGTGCGGAAATGAAAGGCCGCAACCGGTAGCTCGGCGAGACAATTGCTTCATCGCTCCTTCGATATTAATACCTACCGTTGTTTGCAATGTGCTAGCTTTATTTTTAGAATTAAACCTACGTAATGTTTCAGATGTTAATATTTGTTTTTATTTTTCTTTTCAGGTAAGCGATAGACGGAACTATGGGAGTTACAGAGAGACTGGTATGTTATTGGTTTATTTAGAACTAGCTGCTGCCCATCCGTTTCTAAAATAAAAGTAGCCGAAGTTACTCCTTTTAACATCAACAAACTGCCAGTGAAAGTGCCTTTAAAATCGGCCCAGCCGTTTCGGAGATTACCTAGAACAAACAGACAGAAAGTATTTTTTTTTAAGTACCTTTTCTAGTTTCAAACGTAAGTATTTAGTAAAAATCTGTTATTTTGCCCTTACAAACCGACACTTTAACTGTATGTATTTAAAGATACATAATCAACAATTCGCCAATTTTATTCAAATCAGATTAGATTTGATTATCAAAATGATGATAATGTCTGTTTATTTATTTATTTATTTAATAATACTTTCATTGCACAAATGTACTGTGGCGACTTAATGCCGTATTCTACCAGTCAACCTTTGGGTGATGCAAAAACAACCACGGTTAGATGCAATAACAGAAATTGTGTTTTTTTTTTAAATTTAGTATAAAGATATATAATATACATATTAAAAACTATAAATATAATATATTTACCTTATTAAGTAAAAGCATATATTTTAAGTAGTTAGAAGTTACGATTTAAAAAAATATTTTGGGTTACTTTTTACTTTCATTTCACATCAACACAAAATCAAAGTCTTATCATTTATTTAATTAAGCACACAAAGGGCGTTTTTAAACATCAAAATTTACAAGAAAGAAAGAAAAATAAGTTTATTTGTCACAGAAACACGTGGGTAGAAAAAGATAATTAGCTCTAATAATTAAGAAAAATAAAAACAAAAAAGATCTATAATCACGAGCATAAAACAGAAAGTCGACAGCTGCACGTCATGACTGTGACAAGAAGGCTTCCACTCAGCATGATGCTGTGTTATACGGACCCACAGCACAGCGCTGATTTTCAGTGGTTACCCGAAAAGGAAGAATTTGTTTTTTTTTTCTAGTTGCCCCTTCCAAAAGGTAGTTTCGTATGGAGTAGATGGTTTCTCCATAACATAACGCGTGACAGGCGTGAGCCTGTATACCCCAATGGCTAAGGCAGAGGCACTACACCCACATTTCGGTAGTTATATTTAAGCCTCACGTGACAGGGGGCGAGCCTATTGCCATCAACTGGGCACAGATAAAGATATTTAATAACATACCGACAATAAAGATATTTAATAACATACCGAAGGTTATTAGAGAACTGCGAACCAGCTTAATTCAAAAGCATCTCAGAGCATGGCTTATCGAGAATGGTTTTTATACTATTAATGAATTTATGAATTAAAGGACAAATGGGAAAATTGCATGACATGAAAATTAAATATGACATTTTTATTTTTAGCTATTGACATTTGTAATTTAATTTCTTTGGTTGGTATTTAATTATTTTGTGTAAATTGATTATATTAGAATCATCAATAATGTCTCAAAATTTGCATGCCGAATTTAGTAGGCGGAATATGAAGAACTATTGTGTGTTAAAATATCTGTAAGTTACAATATTTCGTGCAAATAAATAAATCTATCAAATCTATCTATCAGATCCTTACTCCAGGCTGTTAATGAGGAATTCTTGATGGAAACACTAAACAACACCTTGCAGGCGCTCATGCTTAGCAGTAGCGCTTGCGCTCACTGGACCAACGAGGCAGTAATTTATCTATACTTTACTCATAATTGTAAGAGCAGTGCTGCAGTGCAGGCCCAGAGGTAACGACCGAGACCTACGAGGTGTAGGTCGTGGGTTCAATCCCAAGCAGGCACTTTACTTTCTGTAAATTATTTCATCACCACTGCTCTTAAAAAGGTGAAGGAAAACATCGCGAGGAAGCCGGCATGTCCTAGAATAAACAATTCGAAGACATGTGACATCCACCAACCCGCACTGGGCTCGCTGGTGGACTACGGCTCACTCCCTCTCACCGAGAGGAGGCCTGTGTCCCAACAGTGGGAACATTGTAGGCTGATTATGTAGCTCATAATTATTCCTAGGCGCTTACTCAACTCAGAATAACTCCCCACAACAGTTTAAAGTCCCGGAAGGAACATTTAATACATCTATAAGTGGCTGCGTGGTAATTTGAATACTTTGCCAGTCGTTGATGCTTTCCGGCATGACGCGATCAATCATTTACAATGTTGGCAACACTGTCGGACCGAGTGACCCGTTTTTGTGCGGTTGGTGAGACGACAAAATATTTGGGTGTCATGGTGTTGGTATAAACACTAAGTGGGTTTTTAAGTAGTTAGTGGGATCTAAAGCAGATTTCGGTTTGTGGTGGTACAGAGTTTTTGATTTGATGTTTCGACAAATTGTGGTTTGGGTAAGAAATCTTAACAAATCAAAATACATTTTAACATGGATGAACTGCTAAACGTATGTAGGATTGGGCAAACATGTTTGCCGTATGCTAGATGAGCTGTTGGCTAAAAGAAACGCTGATGTGGTCCTATTAAATGCTAGGTGATATAGAAGCAGACCCAGAAGAAGCTGGAGGGATGAATTTGATTCCTATCGAAAGGATTGGCACACAATGGTAGAGAACAGACGTGTGTGGAAAAGGAAATGAGAGGCCGTTGTCCAGCAGTGGCACATTACGGGCTAAGATTGATAGAAAATAGTTTTATTTTAAGAACATATTAATTATAGTATTTTAACAGTATGTACATCGCCACATGCGATTTACGCATCACACTGACGTCACGCAAAATCCTACATCGCGTAAGCAGAGTTTACCGCGCAACTAGCATATGTACAACGTCCCGACACCACTCGTTGGGCAGTTGCCCACCAGACACAACACCCGTCTGGTCGGTGGATCCTCTCTTTTCCATAGAGTATGAGTGAAGTTTACACCCTGTTCCTCATACCTCTACACTGGTGACCCCGAACATAGACATTGACGCAGCATTCCAGCAGCTAGTTCAGCGTGACGTCATCACCATCGCTTCCTCAAGCTATCGAGCGGCGAGTCACACAGCCAGCCAGCACCCACGGCTTCAACGGGTATTCTGACCACCACCATGCAGCGAACGCGCATTCCTGGTCATCACCCTCAGCCTCATAGGCAACCTTGGCACAGCACACTGCACTTTCAGCCGGTCCACAAGCAGAGCTGTTCACACCTCTCCTGGTCGATGCCAGCAGTCAGCCTCAACCAGGCACTGTACCACAACCGACGCACTGGAGCATAACGCAGCGCGCCACCATGACTCACTGGAGAATCATCATACCAATATAATATCTTAGTAAAAAATCGAAACCAAGCAAGTTTTAACATCACCCAGAAAACAGAACAGGAAGACAATCACCACAGTTTTAACAAATTATTCGCCCGATTTTTCTGAAAATTATACCAGTTGAATATTCAAAATTGTTAGTAGCGAATGATTCGCTACTCACAATTTTGAATATTCAAGCGCAATAAAAAACAAATATTACGGCTCATATCTTGTCTAATTCACATTATCCACCGTGCAAAGTTTGCTGGCGTGGAGCCAGCATCCGCAAATGATGGCCATCTCATAACATTTGATAAACATATAATTGTGGATTAATTTCCTTTTGGTATATCATATCGTACCATAGCCCTATAAATCTGTTGAATGGACTATTTTGCTGTCATAATTATACATAGAAATATTGTGGTGTAATTTGTAGTTGTGGTCGAATGGACCACAGTCGGTATTTTTGGGTTGAATTTAATTTACAGAATAGATGAGGGCTTTATTTTGGTTAATTAGGCAGTAAATAAATATGACACGACATTATATCATAGCCTATGTATCAGTTGAATGGAATATTTTGCTGTCATAATTATTGAAATTGTTTGGTATAATCTGTGGTCGAATGGATCACAGTCGGTATTTTTGGGTTGATTTTAGTTTACGGAGTAGATGAGGGCTTTATTTTGGTTAATTAGGTAGTAAATAAAAATTATACGACATGGTGTCATAGTCCTATGAATCTGTTGAATGAATAATTTTGCTGTCTAAATTATAGAAATAATGTGGTATAATTTGTGGTTGTGGTCGAATAGACTGCGTTTGGTATTTTTGGGTTGACTTTAATGGGAACGTATTACTCGGTCGAATTAACTGTGCACCTGTAGAGTCTGGCTAACGAAAGTTGGCCCCAGAATATTGGCGGCAAATTTAAAAAATACATGCATGACAACACTAAAATTATACTATGAAAATTGGAATAACCTACTTTGATACTTGGTAATTCATTATTAAAAATATCATATATATAGTTTTTCAATAAGGACGCTCGAACTTTAGCAGCGCATAGCGGCCATTTCGGTAATGCGATTGCTACCAAATTTGGCATGAATATATATTTTGTCGTGACATTTCACCATGGAACGCTACACGCTTCAACAACGCGTAGAAATTGTGTAAAATTTATTATCAAAACCAGTTGTCTATTCGCCTACGTTCTGTGCGTTGTGTTCAATTTATGGCGTTCATCGTGTGAGTTAACACCGCTCGATTACTTTCTGTGGGGTTACATGATATCTTTAGTGTACGCAGATAAACCAGTCAATTGTTGCCCTAAAGGCCAACATAACTCGCGTTCTTCGTGAAATTGACCATTTATGCGAAGACGTCCTCCAAGATTAGTCCACCAGAATACGCCATCTACAGCGGAGTCGCAGTGGCCATTTGGCTGATATTATTTTCCACACATAATGTCATTGAATATTCTTTAAAATGTTATAAAAATTGTAGTAATATCACTTAAACAGGTTGTTTTATTTCATTTCAAAGTTCGAGCGCTCTTAATGAAAAACCCTTTAAATAGACAGTACAAGAACATTATGTTAGGGAAATAAAGAAACAGAATTTATCTACACATGTATTCATTTTTGATATGTATCAGGTTTGTAACGGGATTTTAAGGATTTATTGATCTGGTATAGGTGTTAGTATATGAGGTAAATATGAGCGGAATCCGAAAATAAATAGACAAATAAAATACGATAATATTCCATACATAATAACTTAGTTTTATTCATCGTAATCAAAATCAGATTCTAACACTTCAATGCCAAAAGATTCATCACTGTCACTAGTATCGCTGTCTCCAACATTTATAATAAAACTTTCTAAATTTTCTTCTGTTATTTTATCACGTTCTTTATATTTATTTTCAACATGTATTACATGATCAGTAATTTTCTTCCAATCCTGTGAACTTACGTTTTCAAATGAATCTTTAATTATTTCTTCTAATGCAGCTGTAGTAACTGCAATATTTTTGCTAGCCACTTTACGTTTTGCCAAACTCCACACAAGCTCGATCGCATTTAAATCACAATGGTAGGGTGGAAGTCTCAACACCTCATGACCACATTGATTTAAAATTTCATCAGCTTCATATATTGGATTAGGCGTATTTCGTTTTACAATACACAACAGCTCTGCTTTCGTGTGGTAGTCCTCATATTGAATTCCATTATCACGAAGCCACTCTCTTATATTACTTTTACGTGTTTGTGTGTTCGGAACCTTATTTATAATTACCGAATGGAAACTAGCATTATCCATTAGGATTAAACTTGGTTCTTCCAAATTTGGTATAAGTTTTTCTTTAAGCCATTTATTAAAATTTTCAGCATTCATGTCATGGTGATAATCAGCATTTTTTGATTTAGTACTAAACACTAACAAAGAGTTTGGTACGGGGCCTTTCTCTGATCCAGCATGAACTATAATGTACCTTTTCCCGGTCGAAACATTTTCAATTGCACCACTAGTTGAAGGACCTTGCCATGACTTCTTAGGCTTGTAGTTTCTATGGACATAAGTCTCATCTAAATAAATGATTGGCTTGCCTTCTGCACGTTTTCCTGCTATAGTTCTTAAAAATCTATGTCTCCAAGCAGATATGTCATAGCGTTCTATTAATACAGAACGCTCATTTTTATTATTTTTAAATTCATAGCCATTGGCTAATAACAAGCGGCGCAGAGTTTCTCTGCATCCGTTAAAATCAATACTTTCTTTTAACTCCACCAACAGTGTCCTCAGTGTAGGAACTTGTTTTTTAACAATATAAAATTCGTTTATCTTGTTACGCATAGCATCTATGTCAAAGTTATCTAGGTTAGACACAGTAGGTTTCCGTGGGCGTTTCTTCCCCGGGGTACTCCAGACACCTTCATTTACTGCACCTTCCCTTTTTACTCTCTTTAGTGTTCTGACACTCACTTCTGCAAAGAAGATATACAAAATATGTAATTAATTCTTGGTTTACGTAAATGCAAAGGTTTTTTTCGGCATAATTTCAAAACACCAGTGTATAGTAAAAACTTACCAGTCATTGAAGTTATTTCTTCTGAGTACTGATTCTGGGTTATTATCCTATCTTTCTGCTCTAATTCAGTGATATTTTCAATAGTTCTTACTATTTCATCAACTCCTTCGACATCTTGCAGATTCTCTGTTAAAGAAAGTTAATCGTTTTAAAATTACCATTGTATGTATTTTAATTGTTTTTTTTTTCCTCTGTTATATATCGTTTTGTAAGTACAATAAAGCATATAATAAATAATAGATTACCAACAAAAATACAGCAAAAATTCATTATGAGTATATACGTAAAACATAGGTGATGTTATTAAAATGAATACGTTGACTGATGCGATGTACGAATGAATATAATTAGTTTTATTCAATACGAAAAAGCGAAAGTAACTTATTTGTAAGGATACGTAAATTATAAATCAAAATTTTATTAAGACGACTGGATAGGTAGGTGTTCAAAGTATCAAAATAATATTGTCTACTAACATATGAAATTCAACACCACACGTAGACAATCTTGTTTTTGTTTAAACGCGGCATCACGCTGTTGTTGTTTTTCGTTGAACTTGCCAATCATGCAAAACAACATCTTTCGTACACCACTTTTGATAGATTTGTTCATTTTAAACCGTAATTAGAATCACAATTTACACAAACGCATACAATTTGACACCAGAGATACCGAACGACAACCTTGTCAAATTGACGTTGACGTTCATACAGAGTTGCTATATAAAAAGTTCGCAAATAATTCCAAGGCCTACTTTCGTTAGCCAGACTCTAGTTGATGACGTCATTTCAACGTTTTGTATGCGACGTGGCGAGCGCGGGGAGGTGAGCGGTGTTGCGGGGGAGAAATGGCATTCCAGCGAGGTGCACAGTTAACTCGACCGAGTAGTAGATGATTTTAGTTTACATCATGTTTACATGAATAAATATTATTAAATTATTTAATTTGATTGGAGAATTAACATATTATTATAATGATTATTTTGTGTTTCATCCAGGCTTAAACCCGTCAGCCAGTTTTTGTATTTCCAACCTTATTCTGACTGAATTAAAGTTCTACAACTACATACAAACTTGACAACTAAGATTCTGGTTTAAAATAATTTTACGTGTGTAGGACTTTAACATAGTCGTAATAAAGTTCGAAATTCAAAAAATGGTTCTTATTTTGTAATAAGGCCGTATTTCACAACCTTTATACAGCCAATAAGTAAATTGTCAGAAAAAGATTTTTACTTAGATACTGATTGCTTTGTTTGAACTTACATCCATCATCCGTGGCTTATGTTCAAGATAAGCCGAAACAAACCCTCGCAACAAAGAGATGTCTTCGGGGCATTGTTTCAATCGTCTGTAGATAAAGATTGCTTGTGTTCTTGACAGATATCGTATCATGTAAGCTTCTTTATACATAATAAAAACATAAGTCGCTATTGGTGTCTGTCTGTGTGACCGTGTTGTTTTTAACCGACTTAGAAAAAGGTGAAGGTTCCCAATTCAGCTGTATTTAAAAAAAATGTTATTTACATCAGAACTCTGTCATTTAAAAACCGATTTGAAAAATTCTTCTTTTGTTTGAAAGGACATACTTTCAGATTAGTCCCATATAAGTTCTGATGGGTAGTTTTTGAGTCATCTTCAATATTCGTATTGTTTCCACTTAGTGTATGTTGATGATGTTGTAATAAATTCCTGTCACCGTTATTTACATTGCAAGTAGCACGACTTTGTTTGGGATAGGTACCACAACCAAAAAGTGAAAAATAAATACTATTTCACAAAAAATACCACGCAATTCCAAAAAAACACTATTCAGTAAAAAAATAACAGATTTTTTTGGAAGTCAGTGGTTAGATTTTGTGTTTTATTTTTCTAAACTACGTAACGGATTTTTTTTCACCATCGTTAAGAGTATTTTTATTCCGGAAAGTTTATACACTATGGCGATTAGGTTATCATCACATTAATTAAAACCACGTATTCTACATTACGTATTTTAAACATACACAAATAAAATAATGAATAACATTAACATTCTAGCCGTGATACCTTTTTTTTGTTTTAGTATTTTTTTTAATTTAAGATGGGCTTGCTCTTGACTCTAGTCTAGGTCAGTGGTGACCGAGACAGAGTCGAAGATGGCGTGAGCTTACCCAGAAGAAGCCTGTTCACTCTCACTTTGAAGAGATTAGGGTTTAACAACATTAAACCTAATTTGTGATTATTTGGTAAAAATACCATACATTTTGTGTTGAATTATCTAGTACCTTATTATCAAGGGTGGTTTATTTTTTGCCAATTTTTACGCAATTATTTTTTTTGTAAAATCAGTTTTTTGTATTTTTAGTAGAAATGTTTATTTTATTATTTTACCAGACTGATAACAAATTGTAATTACCGCTGTACTAATTTATTTATTTAACCAATTATTTTATAAATAATTTTTATGTAACAAACGACTCAATAATTATGTTAGAATAATATTTCTTAAGAACTATGTCAGTAAACTTAACCAAGACACTTAAGCTAAATGCCTTATACTTATGAGAATCCCTGCTGCAAGCTCAACACCGATATGGAAAGCTTGTAGCTGCGATTCACACACAAACAGTCCAGTCAGCTTGCGATACACTGCAGTATAATGTAGTGGCTGGCCCGCACCCGGTGCACCAGGCAAGCGCATCTTAATGTGATAACCTGATCGCCATTCTGTATGTATCATGCATATTAACTTAATAACTTACACATGATTAAAATTAAAATATAATAACCTAAACTAACTAAAACTATTAACAAATTAAAATATGGCGAAAAATTCCTCCGCATCGCTGTGGACTGGTAAAGTACCCAAGAGACTGGCGGCATTGCCACGTTGTATGGCAATGCTAGCCTCTGGCCAAGGTAAAGGCCAGCTCTTGGGTCACGGGAAGTGTTAAGAAGCCGTTTGGAGATTTCGTTGAACAAACCGTGAGCACTCGGACCCCACGGCCCGAGGGTTTGAAAATATTTTGTGATGGTTAGTATAAATAAATGACAGATAAATTAAACAAAAACATACCTAAAAACTTACACATAATAAAGAAATCCTCGATTTTTGACCACTCATAAAAACCGCGCGAAGCAGACGCCGGTCACCAGTGATCTTTAAATTAATGATACTTACACCCGGTTTCTAATTTAAAATTTTAAGTTGAAAACTTGTTAAACTCTGTTGATTATTTCAATGTAGCCCGCGAAATTCAATTTTTACTTTCGCGAAATAGTTTCGAGTAATAATGATGTTATAAATGGTTATAATTCAGTAATATTATTATAATTGCCGCGTATTGAATTTTCTTCAAAATAAATTGTAAAACAGCGCTGAAGCTTCTAAATAACATAAGAAATTTTATTGTTATTTTATGATTATATCGTCATCAGCCTATATTCGTCCACTGCTGGACGTAGGACTATCCTCGTGAACGCCACTGAGCCCGATCTTCGGCTCTCCTCATCTAGTCTCTGCCAGCCACCTTTCGCAAGTCGTCGCTACACCTGGCCGGCGGGCGTCCCACACTACGTTTGCTTAAACGCGGTCTCCACTCTAAAACTCGTTTTCCCCAACGATTGTCGGTTCTGCGAGAGATGTGACCTTGCCACTTTAGCTTGCTTAGTCTTTGGGCTATGTTGGTTACCTTGGTTCTCTGGCGCATCACCTCGTTTCGAATTTTATCCTTCAGAGAGACTCCAAGCGTAGCTCTCTCTATAGCTCGCTGAGCGACTTTAAACTTATGGGCCAGTCTAACCGTGAGTGTCCAAGTTTCGGCTCCGTAAGTCATAACTGGTAGGACGCACGCGTTGAAGACTTTCGTCTTTAGGCACTGTGTTATGAACGACGAAACGACCTGACGAAGTTTACCAAATGCTGCCCTAACCAGCTGAATCCTCCTATCGGCTTCTCTCTCAAAATTGTTCCTGATGAATTTATAGTCACAAATGTCAGTTGTCAATGTGATTTTGACAGTAAGGATAGAAAACTTTCTTCCGAAATAGTCTACATAAAGAAAGACCTAGACAAAGATCGTTGAAAATGAAAGACAAAATGACAGATTGTAGAAGGATTTCTACGGTGCGATGTCAAAAATGAAGAAACGAAATGTCACTTGGTATAGAAAACGCTATGTCTATTCTTCGTAGAAATAGAAAGCGTCATGCTACGCCTGGTGTTAGGGTTGTTAGGGGTTATATGCCTAAAATATACTTGCGACTCTTACCTCTTTTCTTTATACGGCTATGGATAGGTCATGTCTGATGAAACACAACATCATGAAGGCTCGACTTATCCTGTCATAGCTCTAATTGACCTCGTGACTGGAAAATGGCTCGTGGCTCGTGGTTCAATACGGGTTCGTAGCTACTGATATAACTGAACAATATTCGTGCAAACGGGAGCGTGACAAAATAATTAGCAGTCAGTATCCAAGCTTACCACAATGGCGACGGAGTTCAAGTTAATTTAGTATTAAACGGAGTCTCAGTATTTGTACGGTTGGAATTAATTAACTCCCGTCGGTACTAATTATTGGTTAAGTAGTATTAGGTAATTAACAGCAAGCACAGCAGCAGAGGACAATGGGTGAAATACGACACATTAAGGGGACTACATGACCTAAACGCAAGTTATGTATTGCCTAAAAGTATATGATCCACTGCAGTAAAGAAAATATATGATATTCTTCAGGATATATGCTAGTTAGATAGTGTGTTGAAAATGTATTACAACAAATGAGGTACGATAGAAAAAAGTCACGAAGATACCTCTAAAAACTTCTTTTAACGATTAAAAACCATAATAATATACATGCAATCATTCTGTTTTTTTTTTTTCAGATTGTTCATCAAGCAACATATTAACGTGATAGTGTTTTAATTGTTTTACGTCATGTAACGTCATGTAACGTTTTCCATACGTCATGTTCGTGAACGGGCGCCGTCAGTAGGCACTGGTCATTTCTTAGCTGCCACGGCTTATTTTAATTCCATAATTGTTTTTATATTTTTATTACGGACACTTTTAACGTGCACGTCTTTCTACATCGTTTTCACATGAATAATGTTACAACATGAATGATGTAACCGCTTTTTTGTAACAATATTTTGATTTAAAAGTGTGTCCATGGAGTTTCTTGCCCTTTCTTCTCAATAGGTACCTACTACGCGTTGAAATGGGCAACTAGCTTCGTCTTTCTGACTGACCGACCCCTTGACAATTTAAAAGTACCTGTAATTGGATTATTTGAAATAAATGCTTTGAGTTTTGTCTAATCAATGGATTTTTTGTAAATTGAGAATTGCTTCATATTTTGCAATAAATTAACAGCTTTGTATCATCGCGCTTCTCTTTCTTTTCTATGCAGTCCGACAGTGACCGCGCTTTAGCTGTTGTCAGCCCCTTAACGGCTATATCCGTTCGAATACGGAAAAGTCGACAGAGGATACGTAATTGTTAAGCTTTAGTACGAAGTTAAATTGTCGGTATGTTCAAATCACTGCATAACTATCATTCTTTGTCAGTTGCATGAAACAGCAAATTGTCGTACGATTTCAATTAACTTTACTATAAATTTCCCTGAAAACTGAATAGTTCGTTAAAATATTATATATTTCGAGTAACTTAGGGTTAGTGTCCGTCCGGATTTGTCCGGCTTTTTGATCAGCCTTGTCATTTGTCCGGGATTTCTTTTAGAAAATAAAAAAAGTGGTCTGAAGGAGTAAAAAATTAAATGTATCTACTTTTTGTCAGGACTTTACAAATTACGAAATAACCCTATATTTTCCCTAGAGTAACTGGAACACGACATCGATTTTATCTTCCTTAATTGGTAACCAAACTTTTAATTCGATTTCAGGTCCCTCCTTCAATATAGTCCGCGAAATTCAAAATCTTTTTCGTTTTTTTGCAAATTAGGGCGTTGTTTTCTTTGTATGTTTACTGCGTGTTGTGTTTTTTAATGTTTTAAGCGGCAATTATGATAAAATAATTAATGAATTTCAATGATTTAATTTATAAAAATATAATAAAATAGTAACGAAGTCAAAACTGACCATAGAATAATTTAAAAAAAGTAATTGTAGAAACGAGTTTGATGACGAAAATATACAATTTATGTTTATAGAATTTATGTCCGTTTGTCTGTTTGTATGGATATTGGCGCAGAAACGCCTGAACGGATTTGAATAAAATTTGGCATGCAGATAGTTTATAGCCTAGATTAACACATAGGATACTTTTTATCCTGGTAGTATGGTCCTGTGAATCCGCAAGCATAAACTAGTTTAAACCAATATATATAGCTCTCGAAATTATAGTTGATGGAAATAAACTATTTCGTAAACACAAATATGATGATTTCCATTGACGAATCTCCTTTATGGGGCTGACAACAGCTAAAGCGCGGTCACTGTCGGACTGCATAGAAAATAAAGAGAAGCGCGATGACACAAAGCTGGTAATTTATTGCAAAATATGAAGCAATTCTCTATTAAAAAACTTTCACGTTAATATGTCGCTTGAAGAACAATATGAAAAAAAAACAGAATGTTTGCATCTATATAAGTATGGTTTTTAATCGTTAAAATAATTTTTTAGAGGTATCTTCGTCACTTTTTTCTATCGTACTAAATTAGTTGTATTATTTTTTCAACACACTATCTAACTAGCATATATCCTGAAGAATATCATATATTTTTCTGATTTTGTTTACTGCAGTGGATCATATACTTTTAGGCATTATAAAACTTGCGTTTAGGTCATGTAGTCCCCTTAAAATTAAAGTACCCCATATTAATTTATGCAAAAAAAAATAACAAAACTGTAGCGGCTAAGTTCTTAGTTGGAAGTTTCAAATATAACGTTTTACAAAGTGGGACATTTGAAACTTGCAGAAAGTTTCACGAGACGATATTGTGTGAAAAGTGGACAGTGTCTTCATTTATAGGCTGAGGCGATTTATACCGAGGTTTTTTCGGGATTTTTAATACGTCACGGTCGGTTATATATAACTGTAATTAGTGTAACGTGATTAGCTAATACTTATCACGAAGTTACCGGGTACTTTTTTTAAAAACAAATATTGTTTAAGCTCAATATCGCTAACAGTAGGCAACACCTAAATGCCTTAATTAAATACAACAGTGCAAACAATTAAGGCATTACATTTAGGTATCGTCCAGTGTTAGTGAAAACGGATGATGTCAGAAAATAACACAGTTGAAAGCTTAAAGGCTTTTTTCAAATTATGTTTAATGTTTGACCCAAACATTAAATCCCGTAAACATTTCAAAATAGCAGTAACATTATCTAAATTAAATAAGATTTAGTAGATACATTCTTTGATTTACCTAGTACGCATGAAAATGAAAAGAAAGGACTTTTGTAAAACAATACTTTAAATAGGTTCAAAGACACGGTAAATTTACTAAGCGATTATTTAATTGATTTACATCAGTTAAAATTAGCGCACGCTCGAACTAACTATGGTAAAACATCTATTTTGGTTGAAGGTGCACGGTTGTTCAATAGTTTGCCATAAGATATAAAAAAAATGTGACAATGTAAATACATTCAAACGTAGATTAAGGCAATACATCGCAACCTTTGAAATAACATAATACAGAATATGCCAATACAATGTTTCCAACACGCTAGAGGTAACTAATGTTAATAGTAATAATAATAATAACTTAAGTATCTCATTATTAACGAACTGTCATTGAAGTTCTTATGAGAAATAAAGTTCTTTAAGCGCATTTATCAAAAAATCAAATCAGTCGTTCTCCTGTCACTCGCACCATACGACAAGGAACTGTAAGACAAAGCGGTGTTCGTCCCGAGCGCGTGAGTTGCGTCCCTGATTGCCGGGACAAAATGGGCACTGATCATTTTAGTGTCACGCGCGCAGCCGGAGGGTTGACGACGTGTGACAGGATTGTCTTTATATTTTCAATACAAAATATTTGTGTGATTGATTGGTTTGCAGTTTTTGAGAGATTCAACTTTCTAACGGACCGACTCTTTGACAATAAATTCAAAAGTGCCTGTAAATGGTTGAATTGAAATAAATGCTTTGAGTTTGAGTGACATATATGATTATGTACACTGCTACAAGGGTCTTATGGCACACGGATGACGTTGACAGGGCAATTCTGCCGCGCTAGCGATAAGAGCAGTAATTTTTGTTACAATTTTGTTTTTCCGGACTTCTTTTTTTTATTTTTATTAAATTTTTAAAGTTAAATTAATTGTGATAATTTTTTTTTTTTGAAAACAGCAATACACTGTTACTGCACTTATCTTAAGTAAAAGTAAAACCTAAATGATAGAGCTTTAATTGTAAGCCCGGGGTAACTATACTTACTCTTCTCCATAGGTACCTACTACGCTTTGGAATGGGCAACTAGCTTCATCTTTCTGACTGACTGACCACTTGACAATTCAAAAGTGCCTGTAATTGGTTTATTTGCTTTTAATAAATGCTTTGAGTTTGAGTTTACTGTTGTTATGTTAAGGAAGGTTTCTCATTTATTGGACTTAGTGCCTTTATCCTTAACGAAATTTACCAGTTCCCGATAAGCTATCAAAACAGCTGTTAGCACATCTGGTAGAGCTCATTGCGCTGATTCAGGATCAATATTTAACTCATAATTTTGTCTAAAATTGCACTTACTGCTGATATCGCTAGCGCGGCAGAATTGTTGCAATTGTTTTGTAAAATGAGTCGTATAGATACAAACGCAGCGACATCTTATTTTTAAATGATAGCAACATTGAATGCAGTCTGTCAATGTCAAATCAGCTTCATATTTGACTTAATAAGTTTATAGCAAATACAGCAACATCTAATAGAAAGAACTTAGTGCTTTGAAACCAAAAATATTGTTTACCGCCATTTTGGTTTATCTGGATGTTGCTACCTTTGCATCTATAAGACTCAAATGTCAACAAGATGGCCGCGTTTGTTCAGCTTTTGGCCACGCGTCACAATTATATTAAATTAAATATCGTTTATTTCAGGCAACCTAGTAATGCTATAGATTCATTTATATCGCAACAATTGTTTATGCTTTGTTCAGCATCGGTCGTCTTTCGGCTGAAATGATTATGATGATGTCAATTTATTTTTAAATTGAGAGAGTGGTACCTTTCTGGTTGATTGATCAAGAGGTCGCAAGTGCGACTGCTTGGTGTGGGAGTGGGCCCTAGTAAGGGTTTTGAATTTTTAAGAAATTTTCAGTAGCAAGCTAGAGTCTAGATTCATGTCTGGTTCATGGCAATAAATGCTTCATAGGACTTCATAAAGTTGTAGCTTGCCGTCCGATAAAGACCAAGCCCGGGTCGACGGCGCGTTGTGTTACATGCGCGCCTCAAAGAGATGTCAGCACCAATGACGGAGTCCGCTAGGACCGATGTCTGCCAGGGTTGCGGAAAAGTACGAAAGGGTTACATTTACGGGGTGAAGTTGAATTCATGAGCATTATTTTAAATGGTCATTGAAAATCAGCTGTTCCTTACATTTATGTTTGCATAACCCTTCAAAATGTAGGGAACAGCTGATTTTTTTTGTGATTTCAGGTTTGGTCCCATATTAAAAGTTGTTCATAATGACGAGTACAAAGCCCCTTTAAAATAATGCCCATGAATTCAATTGCGCCCTGTAGAAGCAACAAGAATATTGTAGCCAGGAATTTGTAATGTCTTGATTCAAAAGAGTGCCCTTGGAGTTTCTAGCCCGTTCTTCTCCATAGAGATGGGCAACTATAGTATAGTTAAATTGTAGTAAATATTAAATATATAAACAAAAGAACGTATATATAAAACTAAAAATAGAAAATTAAAATGATCTGTTATCGATAATGGCCTTGAACGCGCGCAACTAGCGCACATCCCTACTCTGATTATGATTTATGACCAAGTCTGCAGCGAGATTTTAACTATACTATAGCTTCAACTTTCTCACCGACTCTTTAACAATTCAAAAGTGCCTGTAAATGGTTTAATTGAAATAAATGTTCTGAGTATTAATTGGTTAACAACTAGGTAATTGATTAGTGGTCATCATAAAAACAATCGCTCCATTTTGCTTTGTGAGAATCGTAAAATCCGATCAATTTATCTTTATCATCCAAAGTGATAATAACTATAGGCGGCAATCTTCAATTTATCTGCCGGGCGATCATGGCACTATCCTGATTGGTCGTAAAAATGGCTTCGCTAACATACCATTTACAAAAAAAAAACATCACACCTACTTTCAGTTTGGATGTGTATCAGGCACTTCCGCCACTTGCATAACTTTATGAAGTCTTTTTTTTTTTGAGGGGAATTTTCAAATAACTTCTCCCGCTCTGGGCGGAGCGGAAGGGCGTGTCAGACTCTTACTGACTAAAACTCACCCATGCTCCTTCAGTTGCCTGTGCCAGGGGCCACGGTAACCGTATCGGACTATCCCGCGACTCTGGCAGGCATCGGCTCTAGCGAACCTCATTATTTGGTGCTGACATCTCTTTGAGGCGCTCGTGGAACACAACATGCGGTCGACCCGGGCCCGGTCCTTATCGGACGGCGAGCTACCCATTGCTCGCCGTCTGCAAGCCCGCGCCTACGGTGGCCGGGAATCGGCCTGGGATTCTCGACGCCCAGGGCGCCTCCTGCGGCGACTAGGTGCGTGCGGGCGCGAATTTTGACTCTCCCAAACGCGTTTCGCCTCCTCCTTCTTGAGCATTACTGCTTCGCAGTAGGAGGTGACGGCTTCCCATGCCCTCTCGCTTCGTACCATGCCTTGGATAAGGGCCGGACATGATAATTATGTCCCACCCCTAGAGGTGTGCTTGTTTTCAGCTTAAAAAAGATATATTTTAGCAACGAAGGGTTATACCATTCATACTTATAAATGCGTAAGTAACTCTGTCTGTCTTTGTCGGATTTCAATGAAAGGCACACAGGTAGACAAGTCTTGGATTAGGACATAGGATACTTTTTATCTGGGTAGTATGTTCCCGAAAATTCCCGAACTCCACGCGAAACCGCAAGCAAAAGCTAGTAAATAATAACTGCTGGAAGTTGTAAATACAAAGTTAATGAACATGGGATTGGCGAGAGGGGTAGAATATAAACAAGCTGAATGCGTCCCGGAGGCGTGCGTTGACGAATTGAATCCGTCGCGCAGACGTGTGCTGTGTTACTGATTAGCTGGAAATTGTTGCTGCATTCGAGTTTAGAACCAACAACTTTGTTTAGGCCGTAGATTTCGAGTATTTGGTTTGATAGTTGTAGGAGAACATATTCAAGTATTTCGTCATCCTGGAATTGATTGCTTGGCATTATACAGGGTCAATCCGCTGATGTGATGAGTATCGACATGACATGATGATAAAACATTTTTTTTTCTAATCTCATAAGTTCTAGCAACTACACTACCAGCGATTATTGACCCCGTAGCCATTTACATAGTAAATTAAGTAGCAACTGCTGGAAGTTGCAATTTCAAAGTTAATGAACATAGGATTGGCGTGAGCAGAAGAATATAAATGAGCTGGATGCGTCCCGGAGGCGTACGTTGACGAATAAAATGCGTCGCAGAGACGTGGGCTGTGTCACTGATTCGCTGGAAGGTGTTCCTGTGTTACAATTTAAAACTACCAACTTTAGTTGATTTCGAGTATTTGGTTCGATCGCACCAAATGTAAGCAGTGTACCTATGTATTTGAGACTTCAAAAAGGAGAAGGATCTCAATTATTTTGTATTTTTTTGTCATAGAGCAACACGGACCGGAGTCCGCCGGTGGTCCGTGTTGCTCTATGTTTTTTGTATGTCATTTAGGCTATAACCCCGGCAATTGAAGATCGATTTCAAAAATTATTTTTTTAGTAGGTCGGGTATTTCTCAGGGATGGTCCGATATAAATTTGATTGACTTTGCTTGGGTAGTTTTTCAGTTAGTTTAAATAATACGTATAATGAATGATTGATGATGTTATAATAACTTCCTGTCACTGTTATTTACACAGAAAGTAGTGATATATGAATTTGTGTGGGGTACCACAACTAAAAACTGAAAAATAAAGACTTTTCTCCAAAAGAAAAAGCAACAGACTTCCAAAAAAAAACACTGCAAAGTGAAAAATACCTTTATTTTTCAGAAGTCTGTGTCTTTGGTTTTGTATTTTCGTTTTTATCTTCTTGAAATTTATTGGTTCATACTTCCTATTCAAAATTTTAATTATTTAGATTATCATAGACCATTTAAAAAACAAAATGTTTCATTCAATCTGTCACTTCAAGCGCACTCGACCGCAGGCTTCCCCAATATAGTCGTTAACAATGACAATGATCTTTGCACAACCAGTTCTGCAGTGCGCACCTTGGCGTAAATCTGTGCTTATGATAGGAAACACACCAATTAGATTGACAGAGATTCTGAAAAAGGAGATTTGATGCATGCAAATTGCATGCAGTACCGACGACGCCGACGACGTCGATATTTGGCAGTACGCCGCTCAATTTTAATCCTTTAATACCACTTTCCTTAGCTCCTAAACTAAATTTCTAGCAACAAGCGTGACATTAATACTAATCTTTGAGAACCCAGCTGCTATGTCAAACGTCCAAAACTAATTACAACTCAAAAGGAAACTAAAAAAGGTGCGTGTGTCGACGTGTGAGTAGCATAGACGATGTCCACGTGACACGTTGAAGGTCAAGCATGACCGTCTGGAGACGTAGGCTTGGGACGAAAAGGGAATTAGTGTTTTTTCATACGTTTGTAATGTGAGAATTGTTTAACATAATGATTTTATGGAAAACGATATTTTTTTTTTATAGGAATAGTAGAGAGAAGAGAGTAGAGGAAACTATCAAAGCTACTGATTGAAAATTGTTAATTATGAAATACAGAAAAAAAAACTATTTTTTTTTATTTTTTATTTTTATTTTATTTTATTTATTTAGGAAAATAAACAGTTACACACTACAATAATATACAAACAATTCATACAAAGTGAGCAAGTGTATAACCCACGACATTTTCCACAGATTATAAAAAGAGTAATTTTTAATGCACTTACGTAGTGCGATTGCAATTAATAATTATATAATATTATTGTAAATAATGTGCTTAAATATATGACTAAAGCTAAATAGGCATGCAAATACAACGAAGAAACATCATTATGTTGATAAAAACACATAACTGGGTTTACATTTCTGAAATTTTTTGGCGGATTAGGCTACGGAATTTATTAGCATGTAAAGCGAAGATATCAAAATCGTTGAAAATTTTATTAAATTGAGTAGTAATGCGACGTAAGGGTGCGCGCAAGCCAGCATTCGTACGAGTTGATGTTATAGCAAAAAGTGGTCTCGCACGCACTCCACGGCTCATGGTAGTTCTAGGTACTACATAACAAATCTTATTACTAATATCAATACAGTCATATGAATGGTTGCATAGGTCAAATAAAAACATTGTCTCTAAAAAAGTTCGTCTGGCCTTTAAGTTATTTGTTTACTTAGTCTTTCTTATACTTACAGGAATTAATTTGTGAGGTATGTTGGTCAAACAAGCGTTCAACGGTAAATTTTAAAACGAAAGATTAAATAAAAAGGGATAACTAATTTCTACATATACATCAGTAATTTTTATGGTGTACAAGTACTTAATAAAGAGTATTATATTCTATTGACTGAAGTGGCCACAGGGATTGTCATAAAGATCGTCACTGCGTCTTTTTACCTCAATAAACACGCAAACAAAAACAAAAAAGAAACCTCAAATGCAATAGTTAAACGAAATAAGAATTTGGAACGCACATTCAAAAGAAACGCTGATTGCATTTGCAAAAAGGAGCCGAATAGCAAATTACATACACACGCGCCGCCATTTTGATTTTTCATTTTTGTGTTGCGAATGCCGCGAAAGGGTTCACGGTCCCGCGTACATGATATAATTTATGGTACGATTGCTCTGCACCCACTTTTTTTAAAAGCCTCACTTGTTAGTCTATGGTTTATACGAGGATCACGATGTGCCGTCGAAAGCGGATTATCGTATACGCTTACTTTTCCAAAAATATTATGACTGAATTCATACTTTCAACGTCAGTATTTTCAAACAAAGTTTATTTATTTATTTAGAACACCAACAGCACATTTAACATTGGTATTGGTGAAAATCAGTTGTTTTTTTTTTCTAAAAAAGTTTTTAATTTTTCTCTATTTAGTTATGGTACCTACCCCGCACCAGTTCCAAAACGATCATCTTACACGTCCACGCCCGTTTGACACGACTTTTTTATTTAAAAATAATTTCTTGTTGATTTTTTTAAAACCGCTAGACCGATTTCGTTCAAATTTAAATGGGACTACCTTAAGTATACGGAATAACCTTTGAAACAAAAAATAATTTTCCAAATCGATTAAGGCGTCTTCGTGTTAATCGATTTGGAAAATTATTTTTTACCTCTCACGCCCGGCCCTGGTTTAAACCATGGTCCGGGGCGAGGGGGAGTGGGAGGCAGTCGCCTCCTTCTGCGAAGCAGTCATGATAGCGAAGGAGGTGGCGGGACGGGAGAGGGAGAGAGTCTCCCGTCCAAGCCGCCGCGGTGGACGCTCCGATTCGGGAGCCGCGTCGGGAGCCGCGTGACGACTCCCGGCCGCCGTAGGCGCGGGCCTGCGGGCGGTGAGTAATGGGTAGCTCACCGTCCGATCAGGACCAGGCCCGTGCTGGACGGCGCGTACGTGTTCCACGCGCGCCTCAAAGAGATGTCAGCATCGAAGAGGGGGCCCACTAGGGCCCAAGCCTGCCGGGAAAGCGGGATCATCCAAAAGGGGTACCGCTGACCCGGAACATAAAGGGCCAAGGAAGGAACACGGGTGGGTTTTAGTCAGTAAGAGTCTGACACTCCCTTCCGCTCCACCCAGAGCGGGAGGGGTCATTTGATGATTTCCCATCCTCGAAAAAAAAAAAAAAAAAAAGGCGTCTTCGTGTTTTCGGAGAACTTACATTTTAAAAAAAACCGCCGATTTGAGAACCTCCACCTTTCTTGAAGTCTGTGAAAAACAAAAGGTGATATACCGAGAGAAGCATTAATTTAGCTGCACCGCAGCCAACCAACATTGAAATAGTTTCCTGGAATTCGAAATAAGCGGGCTGAGTTAATCCGTAGTAATTTTATCTTTTGCGAATTAATTCAACCGTTACAGAGTGGTTGGCTTGCAGACTTTCAAAATGATCTAGAATATTATGCATTTTAAATGTGGATCTGGAGGAGTCATGCTTTTAAACTTTCATAGATTTTTCCAACTAACTAGTTTGATCATTATTTATTACTACGTGTTTTAGGAGCAGTGGTGGGCTGGTGGCCCAGTGGTAACGGCCGCGACTTACCGAGTTGTAGTTCATAGGTTTCAACCCAGACAGGCACTTTACATTGTATAAATTATTTCATCACCACTGCATCGATCAACCCGAGTCACTGGTATTACTTAGCCACAAGCCCCTGCATAATATTATTGTTCTTTAGTCATATCAAACTCAAACTCGAAGCTTTTATTTCAGTTAAACCATTCACAAGCACTTTTGATTAGTCAAGGGGTCGGTCAGTCAGAAACATGAAGCTAGTTGCCCATTACGAAGCTTAAAATGTTCCTATGGAGAAGAACGGTGAAGAAACTCCATGGGCACTCTTTTAAATCGAAATATTGCGTAACACCAGACCGCAACGAAAATCATAGATCACCAGGAGTTCTGCCTGTCGATTCTGTAAAAATCTCACCGTGAAGACTTGCGTGGAGTGAGCTGTCAGTGTCATCCCACTGATGATAATGCTAGGGATTGACCAACGTTACATTTACAATCATAATCAAGATTTTAATAATATTTTTTATCCAAATTCTATTGATCATTTTATATTATTTCTAAGCTAGCAAGTAGTTAAGTGTCTAAACATTACTATTTTGGGGGTTTTTAAATAAAATTGCAAAACATAAATTCAGATAGAAACTCAATGTTATTTTATTTTATTTTATTATTAGTCCCTGCGTGACGCGCTCGCGCCTAAGACATTGTTTTTTTAAACAACTTTGAGTTTGTGACTTAATTTCTATTTTGCTATTTTATTTAAAAACCCCCAAAATAGTAATGTTTAGACACTTAGATACGAGCTTTGAAATAATATGAAAATTATTAACAGAATTTGCACAAAAAATATTATTAAAATCTCGATTATGATTATAAATGTAATGCTTGGTCAATCCCTAGCATCAGTGGGATGACACTGACAGCTCACTCCACGCTCACTTCACCTAAATTTTCACGGTGAGATGGTTACAACGACTGACCTAAAGATAAACTCCTGGAAACATCACCATAAATCCTACGATGAAACATGTGACAGCAGCGGTCTAGCCATAAATATTGTAACTACTCATGATTCAGCCTGACTTTATTTGACGTTCCTAATTTATTGCTGTTAATAACGATTCGCAGTTCAAAGCAGTCTCATTTAGTTTTGTTTGTATATTTAGAAGGTGAATGAGACGACAAATAAAGCACGGTGACCCAGAAGTTGTGTGATAATTGGTTGTCGTAATATGTGGTTAGCTAGCGACCTCGACAATAGATCATATTATTCTTGCCCGAACAACCGGCAGCAAGTTCGACATGCTCCCTTAGATGTCACTGCTTGCGGTAGCGTCGGGGTTCGGGTTGCCTCCTCCCTTCAAATAAGGCGAGGGGGTAATGGCTGATCTTTGCGTTTTGCTCGTGAACGGGGGGTGCTGCTTGTGGTGACGGTCGGCTTGCTGACCATGTTTTTTTATCTGTTTATATATTTTACTTCGAAGGTCCTAATTTATCATTTGTGACTTCAAGTTACAGCTTTATGGACAAAATGCAGCATTGCACATGTAAGCGAGCACGCTCTTTATGCCTGGAGGCTTTTATTTAGGTATTCAGTTCTGTTTTCGTTTTTATTATTTATTTCTGCTTGACTAAAGTTATCCTTGTTTTTGTTGGTAGGTATATTGGCGTGTGCTAACTGACATTTGGCAAATAATTTAATTTAATGTTTTTTTGTTTCGAAATGTTAATGACTAACTATTGTATAGAATCCAGTTCTTCTAACTGAATAGATAGCTGTGCTGCTAGGGAGTTTGTTGCGTCACTTCTTCTTCCCAGCTAAAGCACTAGGAAGTATTCAAGGGTGGGCGTTTTGAGGGACTGTCCTATGGAATTTCGACGTTCAAAGTGCTGATTCTTAGCCTAGTTTGAATAAATGACTTTTGATTTTGATATGCCTGGAATGGAAGCAACAACTAAGATGACGGCAAGAATAGAAACAGCCTGGAAAAATAAGACATGCTGCACCACGGGGCAAATTTTGCTCCGTGTGCTGCACTGACCTCAAACACATGACAGGAGAATGATGAATTACGTATCGCAGTCCAATAGTTCATTTTGATTTGTTTGCTGTTTATTTAGAAGGAGATTGTGCGCTTTTATAATTTCTAACGTGACGATATTATCGCGGACGTCCGCGGCAGAGAAGTAAAATGTATGGAAATAGGTGCACGTTATAACGTTATCGTGGCCTGTTTAAAAGTTTCTTCATATAGTTGCATACATTTACTTACCTGTGTTATCGTGATGCCGTAAACGTCCATGATAATATTGTCACGTTAGAAATTATAAAAACACTCCCTGTTTTGAAAAATACAAGCTATTTTAGAATTAAAGATATTATATTATAATATATCGGAAGAGTCACGAGTACGGGATGCCATTTGACAACGAAACGTAAGTGTGAAGTTGGCACGTTTCGACAGAGTCTAGCCTGACGTTCGTGCGAGTTGACGAGAGCGCTACAGCGGCGTGGCGCAGCTCTCTTGACCATCGGACATCGTACGGACAACAAGTGCCTAGAAACTGTCCAACGTTTCGTTTTATAAATTTTGTAAAGTTCAAAAATCAATAATCATCTTCAGAGTTTTTCTTCTCGCCCGCAACACACATCTACGCCCAGTAATAATGTTCAACGGTGAAGAATCCAGCTCCAATCGGCCGACTGGAGCTGGATTCTCCGAATTGGGGCCGCTTGGAGGAGGCCTTCTGTCCCGACATATACACGGTGACATTTGAATCACAGTGTTTTGCTAGAACAAACGCTGTTCAGTCAATGGTCTACAACCATTCTATAGCATACAATTGAAAAAAAAAACGTCATTGGTTTTCTAAAAAAACACAAAAAAGGCAATGTTTAAAATGTCGGGATTATCGTTACGCCCTACAACAAACTCACAGACATTGCGATGGCGCCGCGTGGCGCTCGCGTCTTGAATGCATTATCGCTACTGTGATGAGTACTTTGAAGTTACAGTTAATGTTTCAAATATTATTACACGTTTGAGCAACATAAGACTAATTTGAGAACTCCTAGATTAGATTGTTTTAATAAAATATTTGATGCTGTAGAATGGTAGTCGACTATGGTCTAAACAACGTTTGTTCTAGCAAAAATGTGATTCAAATGTCACCGTGTATATATTTACATCCGTAAGACGTCCTCGTAACATAAGGTCCAGTTGAAAACCAGCGTCAGACACTAGTTGTCTGGCATTTATGCTGAACTGGGCCTATTTGGCGCAGCTGTGAGGCACACAATACTATTTTAAGTATTTTTTGTTTGTCTGTTTTTGTGTGCCTTAGCCTGGGTCAAATAAATTTATTCTCTTTCTACCTTTCTATGTATTTTAAATGAACAATAGGAGAAATCGAGAGGTTAATAAGAACTGCTTGACCTAAAACGGCGAGTTTTATTGACTCACTGGTTTTAATCAAATGAACAATTCTTTTACAGAAACCTGACCTAGCTAAGGATTTATCGGTACCTGTAAATCTCGACTTAGATTTCGAAGTCTTTATTTTTATAATGAAACTAGCGACCCGCCCCTGCCGCCTTCGCACGGTTTTTACGACGTGAAAAGACATCTAGATGTATTGTGTTTATATATGTCATTTTAATATGCATTAGCAAACAAATTCTGAGTTGAACTGCACGATTACTGACAAATGCATGCACTGGCTGGACAGTTCCACTCAATCTGTGTGGTTCTTTCCTCAAAAGACCATTTCAGACACCGGTCTACATAGTCTTCACATGATCTGACCAAGATTTAGAATGTGACCTTTTGTTTCGGCGTTTCTTCTCAGAGTAGTCAGATAGGAAACGCCGACCTCATAAAATTGTAAAATATGATTGAGTTGTACAAATCTACTTACAGAAATGAAATCATTTATCATTAGCATTATTTATTAGCCTTTAATGTTCTCACTGCTGGGACACAGGCTTCCTCTCTGTGAGAGGGAGTGGGCCGTAATCCACCACGCAGGCCCAGTGCAGGTTGTCCGATGTCACATGGCTTAGAATTTTTGGTTCTAGGTCATGCCGTTTTCCTCACGATGTTTTCCTTCACGGTTTTATTTATTTATTTATTCATAGAGGTACACCAACAGCTTCTGTATACAAAATAAAATATATATAAATATATATCTGTATACAAACCGTTTTGAGAGCAGTGGTGATGAAATAATTTAGACAAAGTAAAGTGCCTCAAACGGTCGTAGGTTCAAACCCACGACCTACAACTCGTCAGTCACGACCGTAACCACTGGACCACCACTGCTTTCTTTTTTTCCCTCATTTTAATATGAAAGTATTATTACCCACTTAAACCTTCCGGTGATAATTCTCTAAATGGTGGTAAAAACGGCATATAAATCGGTTGCGTTTTTGAGAAGGACAACGTGTGTGGTCTGGACACACAAACAGACACGAAAAGCGTATTAAATTCATAATTATGTATATTTAAAGAAGCTATAGAAATACTGATCTCGTTAAGTGATGCTACGTTGAAGAAATGAATGTGAGTGGTAGACAGAAGAGAGAGAAAGATAGGGAGTATAAAAAATGGTTTTCCGTATGTTAATATAAACAGATAAAACATATTGTAGCACAATTTGGACCTTAAAGTCCATCACACATATCATGATCAGGGCTTTCCAGGGTAAGGGCAAAAGGCTCTGAGCCTTAATAAATGGTCATTAGGTCCAGAAAGTTTAAAACGTTTTAAAATAGCTAACACGCACCATCAAGGGTGCTGATTGAAGCTCATTCCGTCTCTATACGAGAACTTGACCAACATGACAACACAAACTATAGCATTCCAGTCTCGTTAGCTTATCAAACTACAGCAGCAGAATAATAACGCTTTAGCCGGAAAATTACGCTTTAAATTATAATGACCGGAGGACAATTCTGTTTATAATCAGGAAATGTCAGCTAAACAGTACACCATCAAAATAGATGAATGCAGAAGGTCTGTTCCATACAACGAGCGAAAACGAACGCACACATAGACGTGCTTCACGTACAAAGTCAAAGCATTTATTTCAAGTAGGCACATAAAAGGCACTTTTGAGCGTCAACATTTACATTGAAATATAATTGATTCTAGTCGTCCCTTCCAAAAGGTAGTTTCGTATGGAGAAGAATGGGCGAGAACTCCATCGTTATTCTTTTAAAATATTTTTTATACCTTAATTATATGTGAAGACGATGCATCTATATTAAAACTACCATAGCACAATAGGTAAAAAGAATTAAAAATGTAGCAATGACAAATACGTTAAATAGGTGCACATATTTACAAACATTGTAAAATTATACGATTTTCCAAAATTTTTAAAGAAGTATTAAGTCAGTATTTGAGTTAAAGTAATCGCAGAATGCAAATCAATGTCAAAAAAATAATAAAATATACAGTTAAATTAGCAACCAGTTTGATTTTGTCTAGAGCTTTACAGTCAGTGCATGTGCATTTCTTATTCTCAGCTAAAGCACTAGGAAGCGGTGAAGGGCGGGCGTTTTGGGGTACCGTCTTATGTAATTTTGACTGAAGCGCTGATTCTCAGCAAAGTTTGAATAAATGACTTTTGATTTTGATTTGGAAACGCGCGACTGGCGTTTGTGTCACATGGTTAGTGATCGTAGTAAATTGCTTCAAGGATCTTTTGGCGCTTGAATGACAGAGACAGGGGGATGTTGTTGGTGGTTTGTGAAATTGTTTTTTTTTTTAAATTTGTATTTAAAGAACAAGATGGCGGCGTTACTACCGGCAAAACATCCCCATTTCGCGTCATGTAACTTTGCCGCTCTGAAACCAGTTTTTCCAATGCGCATGGCGCTGCTGTTTAATTATAGATATTGACTACTGTGCAGTCATTTGTAGTGGCAAACTTCTATGACGCAAACTGGTACGCGTCTATATGTGTATACGCTTGTTTTCGATATTGTATGGAGTACTTACCTTCTGTATTATTCTGTGATACCAGCTATAAAGTACAGCAACGGCTCTATTAACTGGGACAGTGGGCTTAGTGTTCATTACGCTGCATTTTAATACGAAATTGTGAATTTTAGAGGCTGATCTTTTTTGTAGTTTTTTTGAACTGGTTATTGTGATTTCTATTCATTTATATTTGGCAATGGGGGTTATTTTCCTCAAAATATTATTATTATTGTGTAAGGTTCGGTTTTGTTGTTGACTTCAATACATTCAATAATATAATATTGCGATAGTACAATTAATGATAAGAGAGTTAGTTTTTTATGTTTATTACTTTTGACTGGTTACGTCGTTGGTAAATGATATTATAAGTTTTTATTTCTGTACTTAAGTAGTTTTGTTTGAATACAAACACTTTAATGCGTCAATAATATTTAGGTTGAGTCGGTATTTCCTAGCCGACCACTCTGAGAACAGACTCAGAGGTCAGTCTCTTCTTAAAATACAGACATAATCTTGGTCAGATTATGTGAAGACCATGTAGATTAGTATCTGAAATGGTCAAGTTAATCACAAATGGAATCAAATCAAATCAAAAGTCATTTATTCAAATTAGGCTGAGAATCAGCACTTTTTGAACGTCAAAATCACATAAGACAGTCCCCCCAAAACGCCCACCCTTCACCACTTCCTAGTGCTTTAGCTGGGAAGAAGAAGTGGCGGAACAAACTCCCCAGCAGCACTGCTGTCTGTTCAGTTAGTTGTTAGGTGTTAAAATGTTTCTCAGCATGCTGTATGATTCCCAGGCCAGGCAAAATTTTATTTGTTTTTTCATCAGGAACATCAAAAAAGCAGTCAGAAATCTGGTATTGTGCCCGGTCAATGACAATAGGCTCGCTCCCTGTTATATGGGATTTAACATTATAGACAAAATGTAGTGGGTGCCATGCGCACGTAAGTAATACAGCAACGGGCCGCAGCACAACACATTTTAATACAAAAAAGTGCGGTGCGACCCGCCGATTAGTGCGCGTTTGGTTTAATGAAAAGTAGCTTGTGGCCGCGGCTCCCCTCGCGTGGCGGTCGGATATTATCACACGTAGACTTACTACCGGAATACAAAGTATCTTATGTCCTTAGCTAGGTCATGGTCTATCTGTGTGGAGGCGGTGGTTTCCTTCTGCGAAACAGTCGCCTCGCAGAAGAAGGCTGCGGAAAGGGAGAGGGAGATCTCGTCCACTCACCCGGTCCGAAGAAGGCGCACCGGGCGTCGGCGGCGGGCGGACAACGCCCTCTTCCAGCCCCCCACACATCAGGATCCGAGGTGGCGGCGCGTAGTGTTCCACACGCGCCCCCTTGGACGTCGCGGGGGGAGTCAAACACCTCACTCCCAGACCCGAAGAGGCCCGCAGTCAGGGGTTGCGGAAGGATCGTACGTTCCCGCGACCCCCGGCGTAGGTGTGAGATGGAACACCGGACTGGTTTTTAGTCCGTAAAAGTCTGACAGACCCCGTGGAGCCATCCATGAGGATTTTATACCCCGGAAACAAAAAAAAAATGGTCTATCTGTGTACCAGCTTTCATCCAAATCCGTTCAGCCGTTTAAACGTGAAAGCGTAACAAACAAACCCACTTTCGCATTTATAATATAATATTATAATAATAATATTATTTTATATTAATAATATATATTTATAAAAATGTATACCTATATATTTAGGATAAGTTAGGATGTACGAGAGTGATGAAGAAAGACTTTTGCAATGCGTTGCGTTGCGCTAGTCTTTATACACCTCTGTATACCCGTTCTGGCGTCAATGAATACATTCGTGATGTTAAGTAATCAAAACATTGAATGGTTATGAGGGCGCGAATCAGAATAATATGCATTCCGTTATAAGGTTAATGCAAGCGTACATTTGCGTTGAATATTCTGCCGGCTTTATTAACGCAGTGGGGTTAAAATTTTATATTTGCATCGGTATTTGAATTTGTGAAGTTTTTGTGCAATAAAAGTAGTCGGTAAAAAATAAATAAGGTAATAGGTAATATTATATTATAAAAAGTAGGTTTAATTATGAAAGTGTATTTGTTTCGGTATTACCTACTTTATTGTGGTAATTGGAACATTTAGGAAGTGACCACACTTATCGACGCGGACGTTTCATCTACGTTTTCACGGTAAGATTGTTACAGAATCGACCGGCTGTATACACGGCTACACAACAAGCTATACATTTCCAGTATAAGCTGATCTCACATTGTATAGGATTTCCGTACGATGCGAGACCAGCGTAAACTGGTTTTGTATAGCTTGATGTGTAGCCGTGTGTACACTGTACAAAAATGTACACTGTCTTGTCGTAGGTATTAAGTTCGACACGGTGACGATTCACCTCGTGTCAGCTGTCAGTGGTAACTCGCTTATGCAATGGCCTTGGTGTCAGTTTGACAGTCCGAAGCGAATTTCTCAGAAACTCTTTGACTTATGACATCGATTTTTATGGAGTATTGCGATTATAATATTTACAGTATTTTGCAGTACAAAACGATGGTTAATTATTGTCAATAATTGCTTGGCAATAAGATTATCTGTGCACCCAGTTTCCTTGTTAAATGTTAATATCATAAGTCAGATTATTAAATAAGCAATTTAATTTAATTTCACGGTTTGTTGGTTGACCTAACTTTGCCAATTAATTTGGCCGATGGCAATGTTAATTAATTAATTGTACATTGTACCTAGCTAAGCTACTGGCCACTCAATTCGTGTTCGATTAAAGTCCAATATTAATAATTAAGCAAGATTTTGGCAGTGGACTAGCTACAGACTGGACTTTGTAGTGCATACATATAATGTAGGCATGACAAAAGAAAAAACGATTGTTTCATTCAGTAGATATATTAGTAATTTGTTAAAACTACCCCGACGGTCTTGTGGTCGCCAGCGTGGTTGCTGAGTGTGGGGGCCATGGGTTCGATTCCCAGGTCAGATACCCCCGTGCCTTGGAAAGCACCGCCGTTGGTCCTGCGCCTGATCTCTCCCCGGTCGTGTTGCATTACCGCCCCATTAGACTATGAGAGTGAGGGATGAGAGACTGCACCTGTGACTGCGCACACGCTTGTGCACTATTATATCTTCCGCGCCGAAAGCCCCGTTGAGATACAGCTGTCTGGAGGACTATACGGTTGTCACACTGAAAGTTTTTAGAGTAGGCCGGCCAGTAAGAAAAGCCGCAGATGAAAAAATTTTTTCAGTTTCGAATTAGGAACTTTTTGGGAATCTGTGGATGTGTTATGAATTCAAACATTTGATTTTACAAATTGGCGGCAATTTATAAAGTGTGTGTCGTGTGTCGAAATGGATTTGACTAGAGAAAATCTTCGTTCAATATTTTATTACGACTTTCATTGCGGTGTTACTCAGCAATAATGTTACGATAGACTTAGATAAGCATTTCATGTCGAAGCCCCATCCCGTGCCACTGCTACTGTGTACAACTGGTTTAATGAGTTTAAACGTACCTATTCGAACCAAACTTCGAGAAGGACGTCCTTCTACGGCGGCTACTGAAGATAACGTGAGTGCTGTGCGACTAATGATAATATTTATTTATTGTTCACCAAATCCACAGCTCTTTGAAATGTTACCTTAGAATATATAAACTAGACTTACAGCCAATTACGGATTTACTATTTAATAGCTATACAATACATGCAGCAGAAACAAACATATTATATAGAATGAATGAACTGCTAGCACCATCTGAGCATTGCTAAGTGTACTGTGTGGGTGAGTGTGTAGGAGTGTGCATGAGGAGTTGCGAATGAGTGTGTGAATATGTTATAATGGTCTGTGGTGATTGTCTGTATACCTTCTAATCAATTCAATGTATACCTTCTATTCAATTCAATGTATACCTTCCATTCAATTCAATGTATACCTTCTGTTCAATTCAATGTATACCTTCTATTCAATTCAATGTATACCTTCCATTCAATTCAATGTATACCTTCTATTCAATTCAATGTATAACTTCCATTCAATTCAATGTATACCTTCTATTCAATTCAATGTATACCTTCTAATCAATTCAATAATAAATCGCAGTAAGAGCTATGGCAACTTTGGAGCTTCGAAAGCTTTGCCATAACAACATGGCAACCGTCAACGACGACGTGCGCCTTGCGAATGAGTTAGCTTGCGGTATTCAGAGCGGTGTGATGGCGAGCTTGTCTCAGTGAGACAGACTTGATACTGCGTGGTGTAATGACTCTTTACAGTTTTGTTGTCTATTACAAATAATCTTAATATTATCAGCCTTTTGTTTCCAACTGCAGGGTAAGGCCTCTTGCCATCCTTCCACAAATGCTCAATTTTGTTTTGACGTTATCTTTGAATAAATAAGCGTCTTAACTTTGCATATACCTGCACCCCTACCCACCTCCCTTCAGGTAATCCGAACATCATACGAACACACACAAACGTTTTTTCTCTTTGAACTTATATCAAAGCTGCAACATAATGATTCCTAGGAAACCGTAAAGCAATCGATCGAAGGGAAATATTGCCAGTCTTGGTGACTAATATTACCTACTAATATTATAAATTCGAGTGACTGTATGTTTGAACGTTATCAAGGCTAAACCACTGAACCAATTTAATTGAACTTTGGTGAGGAGATAGATTGGGGTGGCTATAAGAGGAGGGGAAGACCAAAGAAACGACGGATGGCCTGTGTGAAGGATGATATGGCGAGAAAATAGAAAGGGGTTGACTTTCGTGAAGACGACTAATAGAGGTCGGTGCAACATGTATTTTTCTTCCATACAGAAGTATGGAAATATATTGGGGATCCACAAATAGATTGGGATAAGAGCAAAAGAATTATGATTTGGTGAAGGGTGAGTTACTACATGAGGAAGGACATTCAATCGTCAACAAAATGAAAAGTCATTTATTGAAACTAGACTGAGAATCAGCACTTTTTGAACGTCAAAATTACATAAGACAGGCCCAAAAACCGGCCTGATCTAGTTTAAAAAATATATATTTTGACGTGTAAAAGTGTTTGTACAAACCTACTTACAGAAATAAAATCATTTATCATCAAAAACCCCTTCACCGCTTCCTAGTGCTTTAGCTGGGAAGAAAAAGTGGCGCAACAAACTCCCCAACAGCACAGCTGTCTGTTCAGTTAGAAGAACTGGATTCTATATAGTAGTAAGTAATTAACATTACGAAACACAAAACCACCATCTGGATGAATCGGCCATCTCTGACACTAATCTACATGGTCATCGTATAACCTGACCAAGATTATGTCTGGACTTTAAAAGAGACTATGAGCTTTGAGATTTTTTCGGTGATTTCTCTCCGAGTAGTCGGACAGGAATCAGCGACCTCATTTAGTATTAAAAACTAGTATATTTTTGACGTGTAAAAGTGATTTTACAACTAATTTGCAGAAACAAATCTCATTTATCAATCCCTGAGTCCACAAACCCGCACCGAGCCTGCGTGGTGGATTATGGCCCACTCCCTTTCCGAGAGAAAGCTCGTGTTCCAGCAATGGGAACGTTATAGGTTGATTGTGCTTATCCCTGAAAATGTGACGTTGAACTTTGTTTGGGAAAATCCGTAAAAAGTCGAGCGATGTTGCGAGCAAAAGCATTGGTCGTCTATAAATAATAAAATATACTTGTCTTCAAAGGTAGACATCGATTCAATAATGATAGGTAGTCAATAAGTAATGAGTTTGTAGACTAGATGGTATAGGCATTTTTTTGTTCGAGGCTATTATGAATTCTGTTTGATTTTGTCCTTCAAATGAATAAGTAGTATGTTTATTTATTTGAAGGACAAAACCAAACAGAAATGGACAAAAATCATGAGATAAGATGTGTTTTATAGTCGTTATATTTTTACAAGTTGGTCATTATTATTCATTACTGAGTTTATAATAAACTCAGTAATGAATAATCGACTCTGTCTCTGTTTCCACTGGACCTAGACTAGAGCCAAGGAGCAAACCCATTAAAAAAAACTTATAGAAAAACATTGGTGAAAACACTGAACAGGCTCATGGCTGAATAATAACAGCAGCACAGGCCGATCAAAGGTTAAGCTACGCTTGCTGAGGTTGGTCCGTGGATGGGTGACCAGGACTACTCATTACATTAATCAGGACCCCTCCGTGCCTCGGAAATCACGTTAAACCGTTGGTCCTGGCTGTCACCTCAAGACCTTTGAGAATCGGTAAGGGTATTCTGAAACCCGGAAGTCTGAAAACTAGTCTTATCAAAGAGTATATTACCCAGTAACTGGGTTGTGGAGGTCATATAGGCAGCCGCTCCATGTAAAATACTGGTATTCAGCTGCATCCGGTTGTACTGGAAACTAACCCCAACGAAGTTGGGAAAAGCCTAGGTTGATGACTGTACTTGATCACAATTCGCAAACACGCATTGACTAAGTGTAGGCAACAATGCTCCTTTCTTCTCAATATGAGGAGATATCTTTACCCGGCAATAAGTAAGGAATGAGTAGACAGTTTAACCCGATATGATTCCCTCATGAATCACCAGTCAACTACCACAGTTATCCAATTATCCAAGACAAGGCAGAAATGCGTCGCCAAATTTTACGATGCTTGCTATTAGCACTTAGGGCCTTAGCCCAAAGTCAAAGCGTTTATTTCAAGTAGGCACATAAAAAGCACTTTCGAACGTCAACATTTACATTAACATAGAATTGATTCTAGTCACCCTTTCCAAAAGGTAGTTTCGTATGGAGAAGAATGGGCAAGAAACTCCATAAGTGCTAATTAGCAAAGAACGTAAAATGTTGCCTATTAA
This sequence comes from Brachylomia viminalis, assembly GCA_937001585.2. Taxonomy (NCBI): domain Eukaryota; kingdom Metazoa; phylum Arthropoda; class Insecta; order Lepidoptera; family Noctuidae; genus Brachylomia; species Brachylomia viminalis. The sequence goes on along the minus strand of OW443306.2, from coordinate 21,766,003 downwards.
ATTGTATAGGATGCTAGCTCAAATGTAAACAACTTTTTTTTGCCCCCATTCTGATTAGAAACCAATTTCTCAGTTACTTGATGTCTATTATTTATTTATATAAAGGGTAAAATTAAATTAGCTAGCGAAACTCCACAGACGTGATGATATCGATATAATATAAACATGAAACAAAAAACAAATTAATATATTGATTTTTTTTTGTGGGTTTATCGACCGCAGTTTTACAGATTTTTTGTGTAAACTTCACAGACGTGATTGTTATAGATATCTAAACATGATTAACCATATTTTTGAAACTCATACTTCATGTAACAACAATACCAGCGGTCGTTGACTCGTGTAAAAAAAAGGATCAAATCTTTTATTTTTATATATCAGTCGGTACCCATCACGTTTGCTGAGTTTCGCTAGCAAATTTAATTTGACCCTGTATACTTTATTGAACACCAGAAAATACAGAACAAACAAAAATAAATTTTACACTACAACACATACAATGGGCGGCCTTATCGCTTTCTGCGATCTCTTCCAGCCATTACGTTGAAATTATGTAGAATATGCGACGAAAAATAAAATAAAATGCGACAAAATCGTTACGCACAGTCGACAAGTTCATAGAAGATAAGAAAAACGACAACAAAATTCAACAAATCATTGATCATCATCATCAATCATTCATCAATCATTAGAAATGAATGAATACCACGTTACAGATCCCGACTTGTTTTCTGTAGGGTTATCTAAAGGGACGTGATGTGGTCAATCTTAAATACTGTGGCGGCATCTACATCGCAACATGCGAACTACGCATGACACCGACGTCACGTATAAATCTGCCTCGCGCAAGCATAGTTTACCGCGCAACTAGCATACACAACGTCGCAAAATTAATCGACGGGCCACCAGACACACCACCCGTCTGGTCGGAAGATCCTCCCTTTTCTATAGAGGATGAGTAAACCTTACACCCTTTTCCTCATACCTCTATACTGGTGTATAAGAACGTCAGCGCTGGCTTCGTGCACCTACTTTAGCGTGACGTCATCATCGTCACTTAATCGAGCTTTCGAGCGGCGAATCACACAACCAGCCGCATACAGCGGACGCGCATATCGGGCAACCTTGGCACTCACTGTATTTTCGGCCGGTCCACAAGCAGAGTCCTTAAGCCCTCTCCGGGTCGACGCCAGCCATCAGCCTAAACCTGGCGCTGTACCACATCCGACGCATTTGAGTATAACGCAGCGCCATCCCGACTCACTGAGTGACTTCACTCACTATTTTCGCAGATAGTTCAGACTCACCGTGAACTATTCCAACTCTCTGGCACCTCATCTCGCCCTGGCAAGCATCGCAAGATACAAGTCCAAATCCGTAAAGTAAAAAGCATCTACATAGCCACATATAAACTACGCAACACACTGACGACAGGCACTAGCCCACCAGACACAACACACGTCTGGTCGAATCTCTTTTCTATAGAGGATATGTGTTCCTCATACCTCTATAACACGAAAACCAAAATACTTGCACTACTGGGATACCTGATAAAGTATGCGAAAATTTGATGAAAAAAGCGATTACAATCAGCATTTTTAAGTATCAAAAAGGTGGAGATTTAGCAGATGTTATGTACCATATAAAATTGCCAAATCTAATTAATATAATAATGGAAAATTATCATTAATTTTTGTTTGTAATAAAAATATTCTTAAGTTGTATTCTTCCGAGTTGACCACCCTGTATGAGGTTAAATCTAGAACACTGACCTTTGGTTAGTGATAGGTCGTGGTACGTAAAGAATAACTTAGAATGTATTAATTTTGGGGTTAAATATGTCTTTAGGTATTGAGTTTTATGAGTCTTTTATGATCAGAGGCAATATTGATAGTGTTTGTGATGAAATGTCAATGACATCAAGCCTTTTTTCTCGAAAGGAATTTCTGAAAGTGTACGTGTATAAAATCTATGACTCAAAAGACCATCTCAGACGCTAAGATAAATATGTAGATTTTTCTTTTAAATCCAGCCATCATCTTGGTCAGATCATGATCCTCACATGATCCAACCATGGCCAAGATTATGTCCTGTGACCTTTGAGTCAATTTCAGTGTTTCTTTTCAGAGTACTACGAAACACCGGAATGATCTATTTAGTAAAATATTATACTTTTTCGTGTTCATGTCAAAGTGCTCATCATAAAACTAAATACAAAAGTCTATTTTACAGAAATAAATATCACGTATCATTAAGAAGAAAGAAAGAAAAATAGGTTTATTTGTCACAGAAACACGTGCATACAAAAAACTCCAACAAATAGAAAAAAAAAAAAAATAACAAAGAGGTCTCTAATCACGAGCACAAAGCAGAAATAGTCGACAGCTGCACGTCATGACTGTGACAAGAAGGCTTCCACTCAGCACGATGCTGTGCTACGGGGACCCACATCACAGCGCTGATTTTCAGTGGTTACCCGAAAAGGACGTACGGAAACCAAGTCAGGTTCAATGATTGGTACTACTTATAACAAAATAAAATAAAACAAACAGTAAGTACTTAGAATACAAAGCAACCACATAAACAAGCAATTATTTGAACAAATATTATTAGATAACATCAACATGTATTAATCCGCAGGTATTAGCGTGCGCGCATAAGTAATGTACCCACCCAAAACATTCATTATTTATACACAGGAATATTATTATCCAGTGTTTTGCTGTGCTTTGTCTCGCTCCCACAATCATCGCCTTTCGCCAGATATGGTGGGTATGTCCCATTCGGTCTCGCCTAGAATGTCCCATACAGAGCGAGAATATTGCCATTAAAGCGTGTCGCAAGACGAGCGCTGCCTTTGGGTCGCGCGCGATTCTGGCCGCGTGTCGCGCTTGTTTGAAGGAGCTTTTAACTGGGCAGAAATCCTGAATCTGGGCTACGACTGAGACTTCCCGGTCAGAGCAGCCCAAGCACTGCCCTAGTTGAGAATCGAGAGATTTCAATTGTCTATAACGACTCGGTTTCTAAAAACCGTAGCAGTCGGTAAACCTGCTGTCAAATCTCATGTTTATTCCGGCCGTCGAGAGAGAGACAGAGAGAGTTAGAGTGTTCCTGGCACCTGTCAGTTGGACACGATTAGGAACTAATAATATTTAAGTTCGATTAGTTTTTTTATCTCACGAAGCGACGCGCGCTTTACTTGTGGCTACCTTTTCTTTTTCGATTTATGGGGTAATCTTCAAAAGGCGCCTGGCCTCCGGGGAAAGAGCTCGGGTAGTATGGGATTCATACCTTACTAAAACCACCCCTGTGGCCACCATCAGCATACTTGTGGCACAGAATAAGTATTATACTGTGCTTGTGGTTACCTAGTGTACAAACACGCTGTGAATGTGTGTAAGCGCAGGAGCTCTCAGTAAGTCAGTAACGTCCAAGACAATGGCGAAGTCTGAAGTGTGTGTCTGTTATGTGCTGACGCTACTCGTCTTCACGCACACATTCACAGCGTGTTTGTTCACTTAGTTACCACAAGTAAAGCGCGCGTCGCTTTGTGACATAGAAATACTTTAAAATACGTATTCTTTTGTACTCGCGTTTGCAGTTCTTTCACAGTTAAGTATTTTACCTCCGATTTTGCGTCACAATAATCTACATATATTGTCGTTGCTATAAGTTATTGGCAGATTTAAAATAACTGTGAAAAGACTGTATAGCTGAAAGGTGTGAGGAACGTATTCTGTCATCGAAAGGCGCGACTGTCAATGGTTGACCGAAATAACAACATCTAATCCAATTACTTGACATGTGATCGAATAGCTTTGACAAAGGCGATGTTACACCTATGTTATAGTGTCGTTTACGTTTTTATTTCTGCTTGAGTACCTATAGTTTTTTTTTTTTGTGTACAGTCGTTAGCACATCAGGTTATACGAAACTGTCAAATTTCTCCAAATGATTTTAAACCTTAAAATGTTTACGGTTAAGTTCAAAATCGAATGAGAAAATTGGACAGTGTGTGGTAACTTGACCTGCTGCGTGTGTATATTGGCGTGTGCTATCTGTCTTATGGCAAATGATTTCAGTTGATTTTCTGTCTTTCGTAATGTTAATATTAATTTGCGTACAATTGTATAGAATCAAGAGAGTCATGTTCTTCTAACTGAACAGACAGCTGTGATGCTGGGGAGTTTGTTGCGCCACTTCTTCTCAGCTAAATCACTAGGAAGTGGTGAAGTGCGGGCGTTTTGGGTGATTGTCTTGTGTAATGTTGTTCAAAAAGTGCTGATTCTCAGCCTAATTTGAATAAATTACTTTTGATTTTGGTTAGGTTTTTCATACAGACACAGGAATATATTATTACTAGCATCAGTCCTGGATTCCTCTGAGCAGTAGGCAAAAGTTTGTAGTACCTAGTAACGTTACACGTCCCATATATAACAAGGAACATGTTGCTATTAAAGGCTCCCTGCAAACAGGCGCGACGCGACGCTAGTAGAACAATTCCTACGAAAACTTCATGGAAATTGTTCCACGAAAGTCATGTCGCAACTGTCTGGTAGATTCGAGGTTTCCTAGAAAACTGAATAATACTTTGCCGAGGATCGAGTCCCCTACGCTCAGCCCGCAAGAAATTCTGAGTATTACGTAGTAAGTTCGGGAACTGACAAGCCAAGTTAAGGTAGGAACATTATATCACCCTTTATTGGCTTCCTAGTTTCGAGTTTCCTAAATAAATATTTTCTACCCGTTAATTTTCGTCCTCGTAACCAACCTTTACGATAATGTATTCAAACGAACATCTCATTCTCATTTTGCAGTTCAAAAAATATTATTGAACTCTAATGTAACGATTGCGCCTCTTTTTTTGAACCTCAAATAGTTCCTTTTGTGGGGTCCAAAAATACAAAACAGTGAAGTTCAATCCAGATAAAAAGAGGCTCTATCATTTAAAAAAGTGTGCATCATTGGCAGTGTGAAAAAGTTTATAGAAGTTCATTAATTTAAAAAAAGTGTCCATCATCATGAGGCCAATTAGTTTTTAGAGGATCAGTTAAATATTTCCCCTAAATAAATATACTCTACCTAGCTACCATTCATCTTCAAAACCGACCTGTTTACGTATGGACCCCACAGACGAAAACGACTCAACAAAAGCAATATTTCAGACAAAGTTAAGTGGGTAAACACTAGTTAAAAAGTTGCTACCACTTGGCCAATTTAACTTGGCTAACTGCCCCACTTTAGCTGGTTGTTTCGAGTGCCGACCAGGAGTTTGTCACACCGTTCCGTAACACGTGTTGCTAAATAAGTGGGTGAGCAATTTTCTGTTGCGGTGTGACTTGGTTTAAGTAGGACCTTGAGAGTTTTCAGATATACATCTCAAGTATGGAACTACTTAAGTTAACGGTAGAGGGTACGGGTTCCTGGTAAAAGAGTGACTGTGTAGTTTCTGCCGACCATTTTGTTACCTATGAGACTACATTTTGAAGAGGGCAGTAGGCTCTGTGATTTTTGAGCTTGAAAAGTGCTGTCTATGGTCTGATATTAAAAATCTTTAAAAAAATTGGGGCCAATTTCGCCATACTCTGTGGGTTACTAAATGCTCCGTTAACCATTTAAGATATTCACCATATACAACGTGTCCCAAAATTCAACGATAAGCGAGCACCAGAGTCATGAGCAGGTTCACCCTCTGAAAGAAAGAAAGAAAATGCGTTTATTTGCGGTAAACATGACGCAAAAAATAACACAAACACAGAAAATATGAAAAGGTTGGGAGAAACATGCGTCACATCCACGCAAAACGGCTATCGCTCAGCATTATGCCGCGACCCTATGCAAGACAGAGCCCCAGCGCTGGTTTTCAGCGACAGCCGGCGCTGACGTAGTGACGTCGTCCGGCGAGGCAAACAATAGTTAGGACGCTGTACCAGTACAGCGTACTTACGAACGTTGCACTTAAATAAAAATAATATAAATGTTATAGAATATACTAAACAGACATGTAAAAGGAAATAGACATGCTACGATAATATCATCCTCAATAAACGTTTTACGCTTTATGGCAACATTTCAAAGCGTCTTATTTGACGTACACCCAACATACATATACCAACAAAGAAACGCTATGATGTAAGGAATTACAAAATGGCCAATGATGTAATGTGTTACTAATATTATGCAAAACTTATGTGTCACTGCTACAAGCGTTGGTGTGTGAATGTGAAAGATGAGATGAGATGGACCCAGTAAAAATACCAAAACCTTGTGCTCGCTTATCGTTGAATTTTGGGACGCGTTGTATATGATGAAGAGATCTTGAGTAAATTGCGGCGTAATACCGTAACACACCAACAATTGCAATGCCTTCTATTTTGACAATTCAACAACATTGATTGCTTTATTTACGTTATCGAGCAGACGAGTTTTCAAACATACGAATCAATGGATTAGGAATTTGCATTTAATCCTTCAGATTGTGATAGGAAGTGTGTTACACAATCGGGGTGTTGGACACAATGGTCTGAAATAACGAAAACAGCTTGAGTGGTAGTGATTATCAATCATCATTCCTTCTTTGTAAGAGAGCATTTCTTTACTGATTTTATTAACAACTAGCTGCGCCCTGCGATTTCATAGGTTCTGACATAAGTCTAGATCCCGTTGGAACATCGGGATAAAAAGTACCATATGTCCTAATCCAGGTCATGGTCTACCTATGTGCCAAATTTCATGCAAACCCGTTCATCTGTTTTAGCGCGAAAGCGGAACAAACAAACATACAAAAAATCTAATATATTTTCTTTTTATAATATTATTATTATTATGGTTGAGACAATATACCATCTAACATTGTTCCCCAAAATATAAAAAATCGTATAGTATTTTTGTCTCACGAAGCGACGCGTGCTTTAGTTGTGGTAACCAAGTGTACAAACACGCTGTGAATGTGAAGCGTAGGAGCTCTCGCTACCATCCTAGACAATGGCGAAGTTGGAGGTGTGTGTGTGTGGGTGCGTGTTTGTGATATGTATTGACGCTACTTGTACTCACGTACACATTCACAGCGAGTTTGTACACTTGGTTACCACAAGTAAAGCGCGCGTCGCTTCATGAGATGAAAACAGTTGGTAATAAAAATCGTTCGTCGGCTGAAGTTTGCTTTGTTGATTGACATTTTTACGCGACCGTCCCAGTTTAGTGCCTCACCGACAGCGACATGAGACCGTAAAAATGTTTTATAATATTTTTATAATGATACAAGTAAGTACTGTCTTGACCCAGCTCTGTTGTTTGAGCGAGAAATTGGTTTAGTAATAATGTTTCCTTGAGAAGTAGCAGTCGAGCTCTTTGTGAAGGAGCTCGTCCGGGGAAGTACCTACTACCACCGTATACAGGGTGGCAGCTGGCTGGGACATTGACGCGCAAACTGTAACCATGAATTATTCAGCATATGATTCTAGACCCCCTAGCGTAGTGAGTTTACCATTGAGTTTTTTTTAAAAGTTTTTTTTTTCTTTCTTTCTTTATTTTCTTTATTTCTTTCTTGTATATTAAAAAAATAAATCGGCTGCTTCATAGAAAAGTGCAATACCTACGCAGTCAAAATGTACTAAACAGCATTTTTTTTATAACCACCGAAAATTTTTTAACGCTGGGGATTTCAGAATCATATCATCTATGGTAGCATGTTGTGCCTCGATCTCTCTGCCACCCTGTATCCAAGTAACGTTGCAGTGAGTATTGATACCGGTGTAATGACAGGCACATAAGTCATTCGCCATTCATGTCGCAAAACCGACAATCGTTGGAGAAAACGAATTTTAGAGTGGAGACCGCGTTTAGGCAAACGTAATGTGGGACGCCCGCCGGCCAGGTGGAGTGACGACTTGCGAAAGTCGGCTGGTGACGACTTGCGAAAGTCGGCTGCCAGAGACTGGATGAGGAGAGCCGAAGATCGGGTTCAGTGGCGTTCACTAGGATTATTATTAGGATTGATATTTCATGAAATTGGCATTCAATAGGTTATATGAACTGACCTGCAAATTGCAAAAAACGTAAGAAAAATTTAATTTCGCAGACGACCTTGCGCTTCCCCTTAATGTTCATAGGTGGCAGGAACCACTGACCATCAGGTGGGCTGTGCCTGCCTTGTTTGCCAGTTAATTGCGGCTTAAGTAAATAAAATGGCAATTAAAAGGCAATAGGTTCGCCCCCTATTCTCCGAAACTCCGCAGTCGTGATGGGTATTGATATCTAATACACAATAAAACAAAATTAAAAACTTTTGATGTTTTTTTAGGGGTGTCGACCGCTGGTAGTATTGTTACATGAAGTATGAGTGATGCGAGGCGAAGGGATGGGTCGGAGGAACAAGATATTTCACGCGGCCTTTCGGCAGAAGCTAGTTTGATATTGAATGAGGTTGAGGTTGCTACATCATTGAAAATTTGGATGCTTCCTAAGTTTAGTGGTCGCAAGGTCTATTGCCGTTTGATCCTGGCTGTGTGCGTGTTCAAGGGATTCTCCATTTTCAAAATTCTCAGTAGCGCTCGGTATCAGGATCAGTGTACGAATAATGGCAATATGCGGCCCACTATCACATGGAACACGTGTACTGATTGGCCTAACCTTTCGTGGTATATATACCACATTAAATTATAAATTAAATAATATTAATAACATCACACCAATATATTGGTGTGATGTTATTAATATTATTTAATTTACATTTCAGACAACAAGGGGGCGTCCATAAATTACGTGAGGTGTTTTTTTTAAATTTTCTGTCCCTCCCTCCCCCCCTGGTGAGATGTCGTGAGATTTTATTCAACCCCCTCCCCCATCCCCCAATCTCACGTGAGATTTTTCAAAATGTGAGTGTCTTACGTAAACGCGTTGGATTGTTATTGTAAAAAGCAAAAAAAAAATTGCTTTGTGCTTTTATTTACGAAAAGACTTGTAATCAATATTGCTGAGAGTTTAATTAGAAGTGTAATAAAAATTCTACCACTTAGCTCGTACGCTCTCGTTCATCGAGTCGCGCGTTCGGCTGACAGTGGCGCGAAAACAAATATGGTGGTTTGACAGACAGTAGATGTATAACGTCGAAGTATGAATGAAATTATTTTCTTTCGAACGAATTAGTGAATGATCTTAATCGTATTACGATTACGCTTAAGATTAAATCTTAAGCATGTACAATCTGGATTAAATGGACCAAAATAGTATATTTTTTTTTTGTTTCAATTAGAAAAAAAATTGCGTGATATTTGCCGAGACCCCCCCTCTCTCCAACGTAAGATTAGATGAGATTTGACTCGACCCCCTCCCCCCCCTTAAACACCTCACGTAATTTATGGACGCCCCCCAAGGTCCATTTTGATATTAAAAAAAGCTTAAAACTAAGTTAGTTCACACATAAACGCATACAACTTTTGAAGAATGGACCGTCATACCTGTCCGCTATCACACTCAGGATTCTGTTGCTACTCACACGCACTCTGTGCAGCAGTGACGCCGCTCGCTTACGTAAGATCGCCGCGAAACCATCTGTGCGTGTCTCCATGAACATGGCGGACGCGCTGCAAAACGGAGGAAGCCTTCAGCAGCATCCTGAATGCGTTATTGTATTGTTATGAAGCAAACATTTAGTTAAGAGAACACGTTATATTAGCAGTAACTGAAATATCAGCCTGTTTAGAGCACTAAAAACTAAACATTTCTATGCATTCTTGATGGAGGTCACCAGTTTAATACATAAGTTGGTAACGCTTCGCCCGCGTGGGTGAAGGGACCAAAGAGAACGTGCTGCCGGGAAAATAGTAACCTTTGTAGGAACCAAGGTTAGTTTTTTTAAGAAGTACCTTATATTACCAGCTATCTGCCTGTAAAAGTCCTGTCAAAATCGGTCCTGCTGTTTCGAAGATTAGCCGGAACAAACAGACAGACAGACTAACATAAAAAAAAAAACATATAAGTACCGTATATAATTTCATATGCATTTAGTAAAAAGCTGTTAATTGTTGTTGACATTACAAACAGATACTTATTTTTTTTTAAGATGTATAGATGTGCCGTGTGCCTGATAGGATGCCCGATCAGTAAAGTTTTGGGATTTCAAGGCTTATAATTCCATTAAAATTTACTTAGTATAATTTGTGCACAAAGCAAAAGTATTAATTTTGTTTGCAGGACTACTAATTCGACCCATATCGTGCGTGTCATGACTCGTGGGGAATGTATTAAGAATTATGTCTGCTTAAACCCTTTTAGGTTCGCGAATTAAGAGATTATGTTTACAACATGTTCACTTCACTGTCTGTCAGCAAGAAAAGTGAGTATCATCCGAGTAAGTTCTTTGAATGTGAGTTTATTTGTAAGTTTGTTTATTAAATGTTTTAGTAGGTATTGTAAGCAAGTTATATTGAGTAACGATTAAAAAAAAAGTTGAAATCGCCGGTTTGTATCTGAGGATTAAGTTAAATGGCGAGCTATTGAAGAAGCCTTATCCAGCAGTGGATTGCTAAGGCTGTTAAGTATAATCCAGAGGGAGGGGGGTTAAGCATAAGACGGAGTGGGCCGTCATCCACCATGCGGGCCCAGTGCGGGTTGGTAGATGTCACATGTCTTCGATATTTTGGTTCTAGGACATGCCGGTTAAATAGTAGCATAGCATAAGAATAATCAGGCTTTAATGTTCCCACTGCTGGGACACAGGCCTTCTCTCGGTGAGTGGGAGTGAGCCGTAATCCACCACGCCGGCCCAGTATTATAGTACTAACAAGCAATCAAATTTGACGATTTTTTAATTAAGAGAATTAATATTGTATTAATTCGGCTGCCACGGTTTCCATAATTTCAAATAATATGTAAATTAAGTCCTGATCGCTTCATAATTGTCAAAATAATTGGATAATGTTACAACGTAAAACTTTTTGTAAATTCGAAAATAATTCATGCCTTTTTAAAAGTTTTAATCTGTTTTTTGTTGCAATGTAATTAAGGCCGATAGTTAGAAAACGTTTGTTTTGGTTTTTTGATACCAGTAGCTTGTTAGGAGTTCGTTAGCAAAACATATAGTTTGCAGCAACAGAGATGTATGGTAGAGTTTTAAACAATACTTTCACTAAAACTAGGTGACACCTAAATTAATGCTTGTTTATTATTATTTGTTAATTAAACGGTACAACACCAATTACATGAATTAACGTTCATTATTAAACAAAAAACACAATTATTACGTTGACAATAATTATGTAAACAAAAACTTCTTATATTAAATAAAACATTAAAATAAAAATATAATAACCTAAACTAAAACTATTAACTCATTAGAATATGGCGTCGAAAACTTCCTCCGCATCGCTGTCACTGTGGCGAAGTTGTCAACAGCCTCGGACACCACGGCCTGTCTTGCAGCCGAAGTGCGGGCCGCTTAGCTCGACACGCGAACATAAAGGATATCATCCGACAAGCTCTTGTCACCGTCGGCGTTCCAATTGTATTAGAACCTAGTGGCTTGGCACGCGACGATGGCAAGAGACCGGACGGCATGTCTTTATTTCCTTGGAAGATGGGTGGGCCTTTAGTGTGGGACGCAACGTGTGTCGATACTCTTAAACCACCCCATCTTCCTGGCTCGACGTGCTGTTACGGCTGCGGAAAACCACAAGCGTCGTATGTATGTATAATAACTTTATCGGTAATTATATTTTCGAGCCGTTTGGGGTTGAAACCCTCGGGCTGTAAGGTCCAAGTGCTCACGGTTTGTTCAACGAAATCTCCAAACGGCTGGTTGACACTTCCTGTGACTCAAGCTTAGCCTTCGATCGGCTCATGCGACTGTTAATATTTAGCCACCTTCCTCTCATCTTTGTCATAAAGAAATCAGAACCTATAACTTTTTGTTACACAGGATGTTTAATCGAATCGAAATCGTCTCGATATAGACCTAACATCGAATAGAACAAATCGAGTCCAATTACATTCGTGTCAAATATATGCGACTATTTCGTTCGAACGTGTTATACTTCAGCAAATGGGAGGGTCGAATCGAAACAATTGTGCAGACCCTAGTCTCATTTTATTTATTTTCGCTGACTTCGTTATGAAGAGGGTTTCAATTTAATTAATTGCATTATTTATTTTAATTGGTTTAATTTTGTGGGGTTTTCGTCAAAGAAGGCTCCCTTAATCTTTGGTAAAATAAAAGGCGAAGTAACAAGCAAAATCTTAGTGTAGGATGCCGTGACGCCCTCAGGCTAGATTTAGCGACGATTTTCGCAGGGCGTTTAGTAATAATAACATTGAATGGGCTAGGGTTGAAGATACTGTCGTGCAATTTGAGAGATCTATTATGTCCAGCTGTAAACAACTGAAGATAGACAATGAGATGTTTTTTTAATTAAATTAATCATAATCGTCCTCCAGACCGTATTTCACTCATGGCGGCCAATCTCAACGGAGACTAGTCTTCGGCCCAGGAGATATTATAGTGCTCAAGTATGTTGGTACATTCGCATACTAGCAAGTGGCTAAGTAGTCATTCTTATCGTCGCACTCGCTCATAGCCCAGCGACAAAACTAACCAAACTACACACTCGCTGCTCGTTGCTCGCCAGCTCGTTTCTGGTTACTAGCTCTAAACTTAAGGATTTTGAACCCACGAATCTGGGTGGTAAACGAGGTTCGTGGGTTTAATATCCTTAAGTTTAGAGCTAGTAGCTAGCGAACCTCGTTTACCGCCTGGGGTTACCAACATCTTCTTTCGCCACAAAATATTATTTTCCTAATTAGATCTTGTCTGTATCATTGCGAATCGTAAGAAAACAAATTATTCGACGTAATGAAATCTTTCGGAATGAACGAGATAATGCGTTGTTGGCAAAAATTAAGATTTTTCTTTTTGTAATATTCATCTTCTTTCTGTGATGAGATTTAAAATGTTTCGAAGGTAATTATTGTTATTTTCTTTGCTTTATATGTACACGTATTATTAAAAGCTTATTTTTTTCATTTTCATTATTAAAAGTCTTCGTTGCAAGGAGCCTCATGGATCAATTTCTCTATTTTTCCTTAGCAACGGCATAAATGGATATGTATATTGAATTTGTTTTTGTTAATAAATCTCTGCGATAGGTTTTTGTATCACGGTTCATGAATCCGAATTACCCGTAGTCCGCGACGCGACTCAATAATAACGTTGTACAAACTCAAACCACAAATACTCACATCTTTTGGGACTTATGTGTTTGAGCCGTTTGAGTTTGAAACACTAGGGCCATGGGGTCCAAGTACCCACTTAGTTTTCCGAGACATCGCCAAGCGGTTGGTCGACTCTTCACGTGACCAGAGAGCTGGCCAATTTTTTGGCCAAAGAATCAGCATTGCCATACAACGTGGCAATGCTATCTGCCTTTTGGGCACTTTTCCTGTTGAGAGCGATGCGGACGAATGTTTTGATGCCCTTTGATTTTTTTTTTACTTTTGATTATTATTTTAAGACTTAATTTTCTAAATTATGTTAATATTAGTTCAGATTGGAATAAAAATTCAACCGCCAATGAGTAGCCAGAATCTCACAGCACTAGTATTTCAATTTATGGCTCTTATACGACGCAATTAATCACAAACTAATTAATGATGCGTTATTTAGTTTCGTTGTCTACGGACATTTTGGGTACTCATTGTGTGGTTTGACTTTGTAACGCGTTACTTTTGTTTGAGTATTGTCGTGACGTTGGGCCTTTAACAAGTATACCCTCGGACAATACTACTTATTTCTTTACTAGTGTCGAGTAATCAACAATACGATTGCCCATGCCGTGGTAGTGTTGAGCCAGTCACCTAAATTGGTAGCGAGGTTTTCTGCTGAGCAATAAATTATTTCCAAATAATTTATTTCTTATGTCAACACAACTACGTCAACAGTGGATGTTGCCACTCTAACCGCGTACTACTTATATTTCACGCTGCCACAACTGTCAAAAACTTTTTAAGTATTTTTACTCCCGTAACATTGTTATAACTCCGCATAGAAGTGTACAGGGGAGGACAGAAGAATATAGCCAGTAAAATTTTATTTATTTTTGTTGTATTTTTATGATTACAGTGTCGAGCTAAAGAAATGGAACAGTTGGCTCTGTTTTATTATTTGACATTTACCTTTTTATGATTATTATTATCTAAAGTACCCAAATTATGTACCTACTCAATTTAGAATGAAGTGTGCCTCTCTGAGTTCAAAGTCAAAAGTCAAAGTCAAATAATTTATTTCAAACAAGCACATAAAAGGCACTTTTGAACGTCAAAATATACAATAAAATAGAATGTATTCTAGTTGTCCCATCCAAAAGGTATGCATCCGTATGGAGTAGAATGAGGAAGAAACTCCAGCGTTACTCATTTAAAATCTTTTACAATCAAATGCACACGAAAAAAAAATAGTCAAGTATCCGTCTAGCCAGTTAGTATGAGTTCAGTGACAATACACGTGCAGATGAATCCATACTAATATTATTAATTTGAAAGTATTTCTTTCTGCGTGATAGCTTTTCACGTCTAAACCACTGCACGGATTTCGATCAAATTTGACAAGGAGATAGCTGGCATCTTAGGCAAGGACATAGGCTAGTTTTGTCCCAGTAGCACGTTCCCGTAGAATAATTTACGAAGTCCACGGGAGCGAAGCCGCGGGTAGAAGCTAAGTAGTTATAAATATAAAGATGTTAAGACGATGTTTATCACACTAATTCCCTAGTCAATTGTCATCGTACTCTAGGAAGGACAACGATAAAGCAACTACTCCATTGAAATCATGCTGTGCCGACTTAGTAAACAAAAAAGAAAATCAAGATGTTGTCATCCTTAAAAATATTATTTATGAATTATACTGCTTAGCAAATAAAAATAATTTTATTTCAAAAGTAGAACACATATATAATATTAACAGACAATAAATATGTAAAAACAATTTTTAAGACAATAATAATCGTTTAATTTCTCATTCAAATGAAAATTGTAACTTCTGTCGCTTTTGTGAATTGTGTGTGCTGACCACCCTGAAAAAATGTCGGCACGCTACAAACTCTTTCATTCGTCCATATTATTTATATAATTATTAGGATATTTTGTCCATATTTTTTAAGCGATTAGATTCCATAAAACACAAGTGAGACATTTTTTGTACAATACCCATTCTCTCTTTCCTGCGCTGTTTCAAGTACGAAAATACCAAATTATGCTTTAGATCAATATACCTATAGAGAGACTGGTTCGATGAACAAGTACCAGGGCGACGCTGCTGTCGCGCGATATAACATAAAACGTGAAGTTAGCTCTCTATCTCATAATATTTATACTGTACTCTTTGATTGAGATAACACCCAGCGTCTCAAACGCAATGTAAGATCATCAGTCACAGCCTCGGCTGAGTACCGTCTGGATAACGGCATGCATTTAAACACAAGTCAATCTATCATCAGGCCAGAGCAGAGCTTCGGTGGCCCAGTGGTAACGGCCTTGACTTACAAGTTGTAGGTCGTGGGTTCGAACTCAGGCAAATGCTTTACTTTTTGTTAATAATTTCAGCACCGCTGCTCTCAAAACGGTGAAGGAAAGCATCGTGAGTAAATTAATTAGTAAATTCATTTTTATTAACATACGCTTGTTGACACAAAAACACTATAGCAAAAGAGTCGCGAAGATAAAAATAATAAAAAAAATTCAATCTAGTAGCTCTACTTCGCCAACTGCACAGAGTGCAAAAAGGACTTCGTTCCAATAATTTCAGGTTGTCATCATTTCCTAAGCACAATTATTGAACTAAGTACTCATTGCTATTATTGTCAACCTATTTTCCTAATATTAAGTACGACAGAGTTTTCTCCATTGACCGACTAGTCACACCGAGTTGATAGATTGCATAATCAGCCTATAATGTTCCCACTATTGGGACACAGGCCTCCTCTCTGTGAGAGAGGGTTGGGCTGTCATCCACCACGCGGGCCCAGTGCGGGTTGGTAGATGTCACATGTCTTCGAATGTTTGGTTCTAGGACATGCCGGTTTCCTCACGATGTTTTCCTTCACCGTTTTGAGAGCAGTGGTAATGAAATAATTTGCACAAAGTAAAGCGCCTGTCTGGGTTCGAACTCGTAAGACGCGGGCGTTACCACTAGGCCACCACTAGTCTAAGATTACCACAATAGTTGTTATATCAGACATTATTATATTTTGTAATCATAGAAATTAACTTCATTTTCTTTTCTTCTGGTTTCCTTTCATACACCCAAATTAAAACAGTAGTCATTGAGCCGTTACTTGATGCTAGTACAACGTTTCAGTCGTTAGACAACGTCATTAGTGAATTAAGCGGTCACTTATGGGTCTCATCCCAACCAGTATTAGACCGTAAAGTCGGTCTTCGTATTTTTATTTAACTTCTACATTCATTTATTAGAACTTGGGAACCGGGTGTCCCACGACACCTCTCGACTTTCTTTTATTAACCTTAAGTGAAAGAGTTCAGGGAGGTTTGAAAAACTGGCCTCCATTTCATTTGCTTTTACTTCATAAATAACCACGCTCACGTTCATAAATTCTCGTCACTATCCCATAGGAAAAGGGGTAAAGATACCTTTAAAAACAACAAATAATATCAAATAGGCTCATGATTATCATAAACTTGAAATTACCTTTTAAAAGGACATACAAAAAATCACGCTTGTTATCCCTGAAGGTTAAGACAGACGAGTGCCTGTAGTCCACCAACATTCTGCCAGCTATGTTTGAGTCATATGTAATAGGGGGCGAGCCTATTGCTATGTTAGTTTGTAAGGTATATGTCTATATCCTTCTGCGAAGCAGTCATGCTAGCTAAGGAGGTGGCGGGACGGGAGAGGGAGAGAGTCTCCCGTCCAAGCCGCCGCGGTGGACGCTCCGGGCGTCGGGAGCCGCGTGACGACTCCCGGCCACCGTAGGCGCGGGCCTGCGGGCGGTGAGTAATGGGTAGCTCACCGTCCGATCAGGACCAGGCCCGTGCTGGACGGCACGTACGTGTTCCACGCGCGCCTCAAAGAGATGTCAGCATCGAAGAGGGGGCCCACTAGGGCCCAAGCCTGCCGGGAAAGCGGGATCATCCAAAAGGGGTACCGCTGACCCGGAACATAAAGGGCCAAGGAAGGAACACGGATGGGTTTTAGTCAGTAAGAGTCTGACACTCCCTTCCGCTCCACCCAGAGCGGGAGGGGTCATTTGATGATTTCCCATCCTCAAAAAAAAAAAAAAAGGTATATGTCTATGGGCCATTGTAGCCTGAAATAAATGTTTTATTATTATTATTGCCATCTACCGAGCACAGGTCCAGACTCTGGGCTGCTACTGAGAAATTACCAGTGATTGGGATAGCTAGAGCTAATTAATATACTTAAAGTTCAAAGAACAGAGACAAAAAAAGTGGAGACTTCATTATGACAAAATTTTTTTTCGGCATATTTGTTTCGAGTTTCGGGACATCGGCTTAGTGCATTTAATATTCATGTTATTACAGTGGGCTAATTTGAATTCATTTTCCTTTTTAACTGAATACAAAAACAAGGAGAACGTTCTCAAAATCCAGTAGATACGTTTTCTATTGTTATTACTTCAGGTAAAGGTTCCGACTCATGTTTTCATTTCCCAGAATAGCCAGAACTTGCTGTCTCTTTCTATCTTTTGTTTGTCACTGGTAAACATTAAGTACAAAATGAATAAATGGTAAGAAAATCTATAAAATTGATTTTTTTTTACCTATACCTTGTGAAATAATGATTAAAGTTGGTATGTAAATTACAATAGCTTCCGCGCTTACTTACATCGCTCAAACGAAGATAAGGAGATTACCTTTATTTTTTTTAAACAATAAAAACCGTGCATTGACTTTTTTTTAAACAGAAACAGGAAATTTTTTTGATAGTTGTTTTACTTTATTAATTTTAGTTGTACTTAAGTAAAGTCCCGAAAATATATTTTGTCCTAAGGCGTCTCCACTTTGTCTCTGTTCTTTTTCGAACTTTAGGTATCTTAGCTGTACTTATTCCGATCACTGGTAATTACTGATAGAAAAACCCAATAACACTTTTGCCCGACCTGGGAACCGAACCCAGGCCTTCATGCTCAGTAGTATCGCGTTCATCCACAAGGCCAGCGAGGCAGTTTATAAGGACATTCTCAAAAAAGTAGGCTATTTTCATTTCGGTGTCACGTCTAGCACTTTGTACCTATAAATCCTTTTCGTTAATCTCAAACTCAAAGCATTTATTTCAAATAAACCAATTACAGGCACTTTTGAATTATCAAGAGGTCGGTCAGTCAGAAAGATGAAGCTAGTTACCCATTCCAAAGCGTAGTAGGTACCTATGGAGAAGAACGGGCAAGAAACTCATTCATGTTGAAATTATACATGTGAAAACGACGTATACGTGCACGTTATAAGCGTCCATCATAAAAAAGATAAAAAAAACAATTCAGGAAATAAAATAAACCGTGGCAGCTAAGAGATGACCAGTAATCTTTCCTATAAATCCGCCGTTCCAGTTTTACAATGCACTCTTTTAAAATCTTCATTATCATTCGTTCTGATTCTTAACTTTTTACTGCAAAATATTAAATATTGAATTACTATGTAATCGCTTTCTTAAATTGTCAATTTGGACAATTCAGATAAAATTAAGATTTGTTATATATTTTTGAGTTTCAACAGTCATTTGAGACTTTGATGTCTTCTAAAATTTTATTATTCTTAGCTTGTATAACTGCCAGTTATAGAGTTTAGTATCTTCTAGCAAATTAATTCAACTAAGAATAGCTTGGCCAGCCCCGGTCTATTTCTTATAAGTTTCACCGTGAAAACTTAGGATAAGTGGGCTTGAAGTAAGCTGTCATTCCACCTAATACTAGGGATTGACACATTTGACAGCTCACTTCACCTTAGTTTTCACGGTGCTATTTTAACAGAAAAGGTCGGCAGGCATCGAGATGGTCAGTATTTAAAAGTTATAGGTATCTACCCAAATTAGTTCCGTCTTACAAACAGTTTGATCATTAAGAAGTCTTTAAGTAAACGTGTTATTATTAAATCATTTATTTTATACTGTAGCGGTATCTACATCGCCATATGCGAGCTGCGCGTCATACTGACGTCACGCAAATACTGCATCGCGCAAGCAGAGTTTACCGCGCGACTAGCGTATATACAACTTCCCGACATCAGTAGTCGGGCTACTAGATACGACACCCGTCTGGTCGTAGGATCCTCCCTTTTCTATGGAGGTATGAGTGACCTTTACACCCTGTTCCTCGTACCCTCTATAATACTTATAATATTAAGTGGTAACAATTGTGAGTTTGTTTGTAGCGGGATATCTTTGGAACTACTGATCCGATTCCAAAAATTCTTTCGCTCGCTAGAAGCTATATATAATATTGTCGGGTACCATGGGGTACGTTTTATGGTATAATTGACTACTAGGCGTACGAAGTCGCGGGCAGAGGCCTGTATAAAATATGCAAGCTTTTGTAAAGGACATAATAAAACATGTACAAACATTGTTGTGACTTAATTCGAAAACATATTACATTTTCTGAAGCTGATGGATTGAACATTCCTCTCAATTGTTTATTTTGGATAAAAGCGAGAGTGAAGATGTCTTGTTTCACCTCCAAAACCCTTATAAGAGAATTACACGTATTCTTTTTATAATGGAGAAGTTATACGATAATAAGAATTCCTTAACCTTCTTTAAAAATAATATTATACAAACTTTTCGTTCAATTGTCTGGCCCATAAAGTGGGTCGATCGAAGGTGAAACTAGGCTTGCCGCGGGCGGTTTGTGGATGGGTGACCATCCATCACATATCAAGCCCCTCCGTGCCTCGAAAAGCACGTTTAACCGTTGGTCCCGACTGTCATTCGTAGATCTTTGACAGTCGTTACGGGTAGTCGGAACCCCAAAAGTCTGACAATGAGTCTTACCAATGGGTATCGTGCTACGCAGTTACTGGGTTGTGGAGGTCAGAAAGGCAGTCGCTTCATGAACAATACTAGTATTCAGCCGCATCTAGTTAGACTGGCAGCCGACCCCTAAAATAGTTGTTAAAAGGCTTGGCAGATGGATTGCCTGGCCCATAAAGACATAATTTACACTTACTAAACATCACTAGCATGATATAAAATTATGTGTTTATAGCACTGAACGTTACATAAAACTGGAACACACACTCGAACTTAAGCTTCCAAGTCTTAAACCGAGGTTTAACTCTGATAGAAACCATTTCGACTTTTAATAGTAACTCTCAAACTGCTTTCGCAGCCAACCATTAATGTAGCAGTAAATTGAACGAACAAGTTTCTAGAACTTTTTAAAATTATATTCGTTTAATAATTGTTTCCAATATAATCTTGGTAAAAATCGGCGTAACATGAATTGTATTGTTCTTCAATAGTTCTCCATTAGTCGACATTTCGGTAGTTGTCCGCTTTCTTGCCATATCATCTTTCACACAAAGTCAAAGTCAAGTCAAAGCATTTATTTAAAATAGGCACTTAGGAGGCGGTGGCGATCTCTCGCGTCCGGCCCTGGTCCAGGCCATGGTACGGAGCGAGAGGGCATGGGATGCCGTCACCTCCTTCTGCGAAGCAGTAATGCTCGCGAAGGAGGAGGCGGAATGCGTGAGGGAGAGGCAAAATTCGCGCACTCACGCCCTTAGCCGCCGCAGGAGACGCCCTGGGCGTCGGGAACCCCAAGCCACATCCCGGCCACCGTAGGCACGGGCGTGCGGACGACGAGCAATGGGTAGCTCGCAGTCCGATAAGGACACGACGGCGCGTTGTGTTCCACGCGCGCCTAAAAGAGATGGCAGCACCAATGACGGGGTCCGCTAGGACCGATGCCTGTCAGGGTGGCGGGAAATTCCGAAAGGGTTACCGTGGCCCCTGGCACAGGCAACTGAAGGAACACGGGTGGGTTTTAGTCAGTAAGAGTCTGATACCTGTCCTGCTCCGCCGAGAAGTAATTTGATGACTTCCCATCCTCAAAAAAAAGGCGGCACTTTTGAATGTCAACATTCACATTAAAATAGAATTGATTTTAATCGCCCCTTCCAAAAGGTAAAGACGAAAGAAAAAAAAAAAGTGTTCATTCACAGAATTTTTTTTTTACAAGACATAATTATTGTCTCTGGCAAACTGCAAAGCAGTTTGTTGGCAGACGTAGCTCCTTTTTTTTGTACATATTAACATATCTATTTATATTTTTTTTAAATGACACTCATTCACATAAAGTTAAATAAGTCTTCATTTCTTAAATTTATAAAAACAAACATACAATTTTTTTTAAGGTATTCTTTGGTAGCTTCGTATGGAGAAGAATGGGCAAGAAACCGTTACCCTTTTAAAATATTTTGTATACATTAATTATTATGTGAAGACGATGCACCACAGTCCATACATTGTTTGTTTGGTTTTCCCCTAAGCTCATTAATACTCAAAACATTAGTCACGACTTTTTCCTCATTCAGTCCAGAGTGGTAAAATATAAACTGAAATTCAACATTTTGTTTTAATTTTGTACAGCTGTAAAAGTAATTGCAATTACGATGTCAAAATAAATATTCTTAATCAAATAAGAAAAACATTATTTCAAATTCATTTTAGCAGATTTATAGTGCCAGCCAATTACTGTCCAAAGTCATATTCTCATTTAAAGAAGGCATGAGAATTGATCACCGCGCTTGCTCAAGACGGGTTGGCGATTTCAGACTAATATTAACTATAAGTCCATTATCCACTATTGTGGGGGGCTTGTGGCTCAGTAATAACAGCCACATGGGTCGATCGATCAGGTTAAGCTACGCTTGCCGCGGTTGGTGCGTGGATGGGTGACCATCTTTACATACCAAGACCCTTCCGCGTCTCGGAAAGCACGTTAAGCCGTTGGTCCCGGCTGTCATTCGTGGATCTTTGACGGTCGTTACGGGTCGTCAGAAGCCCGAAAGTCTGACAACCAGTCTTACCAAGGGGTCTCGTAATACCCAGTAACTGGGGTGTGGAGGTCAGATAGGCAGTCCCTACATGTAAAATACTGGTATTCAGCTGCATCCAGTTAGACTGGAAGCCGACCTCAACGTAGCTGGGAAATGATGATGATGATGATTAACTTTACTATAAGTCCAGGATTCCTCGCATTGTTTTCCTTCATCGATGTCAGTAATGTCCATTAAATAAACTCAAAAAGCTACATATAAATAGAAAACAATAACTCTTTTTCAATTTCCGATAGTCACAAGATCTGGTACTACCATTTTTATTTAATTAAAGTTTTAATTCGTTCTTGCTCGAACACCAATCCTTTCTTAGAGACCAAGTGGATTAAAGACGATAATCTACACTTACAGTGCGAACACGAAGCCCCCTTTATTGCACAACCGTTGTTCTTTTAAAACGTCACGTTCTTCAAGGTAACTTTAAACTTTACCTGTAGGTTCCTTTCTCTGGCCGCCAGTGTACGAAATGAAATAGAGAATGCCAACAGAATTTTTAGTAGTGGAATTATGCCCGGGTTACACGAAGCTAGTTTTTCAAAGCCTGGATAACAAGCTAGAACCTTCGTATACTATCCTAGCTTGACACAATACATGCTAGTGCTGTTTACATGATGTTAGATAATTTTAAGCCAGTAGCGAATGACACGTGGTTGCGGTCAGAAAAACAAAACACGTAGTCAATGCTCAATTCTAGCTTCACCGGCCATATGAAACTAGTAAACAAGCCAGGATAGTGAAATCAGTGGTGTAGGTGCTAAGTCAGAAAATAGATCGTCATCCGATTAAACTATCCTAGTTTGAGATGCTAGCTTATTAGTTTTCTCACTAGCTTACTAGCCTTGAAGCTAGTTATATATACACGAAACCAGAGCTACTAACTTGCTAGCTTACTAACACTAGCTTACTAAACTGCCTTGAGAAACTAGCCTCGTGTAACCCGGGCTTTAAAGCCGTATCAGATGACGTTAAAAATATTGTTGGGTGTTTTAAAATGCTATGCAGTGTAATGGATGCTTCGTACAAAGTGTAGAACAATTCCATTTTGAAGGAGTGTCTTTTGGCGAATGTAGAGTAGTACTCAAGATCAGTGTGTTGTTATTTGAAGACAGGAAGATGCAGTTGCCAAATGTATTTGGTTTCTTTAACCAGAGGGGCAATTTTCGTATTTTTAAGAACGTTCGCATTCTAATCTCAGTGTCAATCTGTCAAAAATTGTATAGCGTTTACCTACATTTTTGACATTAGACTGTCGCTGAGATGAGATTGCGACTTGAATTTGAACGTGTTTAATTACGGGAATTGGCCTTCAGCTGTTTTCACGATTTCGCATCCTACAGTTCACATGCTTGCTGCATGCTTCTGATGCGTGACTGAGTTACAGTCTGCTTGTCAGTCTTCTACAGATTGTACTACGGTGAGTGTGCCCAAGAATTCTACGACCTCAGTCCGCCGGCCCCCTTCTTCCATTCACTGCAAGTTACCTACCATCTTTACCTTGTTGCTATTCCACCAATTCGCACTAAGCGTTTCCAAATCTCTTTTGTTATGCGCACAACAAAAGAATGGAACTCTCTACCTGCGTCTGTGTTTCCGAACGCATACAACCCTAATCTCTTCAAAGTGAGAGTGAATAAGCTTCTTCTGGGTAAGCTCACTCCACCGTCGACTCTGTCTCAGTCACCACTGACCTAGACTAGAGTCAAGAGCACACATTTCATCGCAGGGGGGGTTCAGAATAATGTATTGAATCCATGGTATCCGGATGCGCGTTGATGTCTGTTGCCGCATTGTATAGATATAAATCTGAAATCGCCAACCCATCGCCACGCTTTCTCAACAAGCGTGGCGATCAATAATAAATAAATAATAAATATCGTCTGACATTGCACACAGCACCATCTAGTTCCAAGTTAAGCACTTAATTAAGGCTTGTGTTATGGATACCAGATGGTTGATACACTACTTAAATACATTTTTTTTTTCGTAAATACATACATATTATAAATATACATCCATGACTCGGGTACAAATGTCCATATTCATCATACAAACATTTGCCCCTACCGGGATTCGAACCCAGGACCATTTGGTTTCGCTGACTACACTTAGCCACTGTAGCCACTACACCAAACGTGCTCAACGTGATCAATGCTCGTGCAGAGCAGCTGCAGTGGGACAGTAATATGCTGGTATTATTATTAGACATTTAGTGTGACAACAGTGCACATAATTATTAAGCTTCACACCAAAAGGTTAAAAACATAAAATTAATTAAATGGCTTGTGGGTAGCAGTCACCATTTTTTGAAAGGGATAATGGTAGTTATTTCTTATTATAGTTTCAATTCTGCAGCTTAATAAGTTTTTAAGTTTATTTTTATTTAGAAGTAACAAACTTTAAAACACGTAAAAAAAACTCAAAACCAACAAATCTATATTTATCTATATATCTTGATTTCAAATTTACCAGCTAAAATACCTTTTGCACAAAATTCAAGGCATCAGACTCCCTCGTTATGACGAATAATTTCCGCCTTCTGAGTAAAAATGGCTCTCTCCCGCATTCGGGTACCTCTGAGGCCATTATTTAGATAGCTCGATGTATCTCGAAGGTTCCAGGACCTTCTATAGCCTGTAGATAAGCTGGAATGTTCTATAATGAGGTGTTTTGGTCTACGTTTTGAATTTTACTGAACGAAAATTGTGGTGATGTATCAAGCTTGTAAAAGATTTGAAATAAGTTTGGATATTTTTATCTTTTTGAGATTTATATAAATAGAAGACTCTCTATTGTGAAGTGAGGGAAATAAATTTAGAAAGCAAATGATCTGGAATGATCTGTATATTCAAATCACAATACTGTCATACTTTGACAGTTGTTTAAAATGGTTATAAATTAAGAAAGCAAAATAAAGAAAAAAAATGAGGTAACGAAAATAGAAAGTGAAAAAAATATATTTTACAATTACACATAACTATTTACACTAGGTACTAAAATAAATGAATACCTAACTATACAAATAAATATAAAAACAGAAGGAAACTTAGGCGTCGAAGTAATCCTCCGCATCGCTGTCATCCGGAAACGTGCCAAGCATTGCCACGTTGAATGGCAATGCTAATTCTTTGGCCAAAGAACATTCTAGCCCTCTGGTTACGTGAAGTGTCGACCAGTCTGCGAGAAATTTCCTTAAAAAGGATACGCGCACTCGGGCCCCATGATCCGAGCGTTGCAACCCCAAACGGGTCTAAACTGTAGTTACCTATAAGGTTATAGTATTTGCGCCGCTTGAGGATCTCAGCAGCCGCAGCAGCGGTGCCAGCACAGCCCTCCGTGCTAGCAACGAAGTGAAAAATATTGCAATAAGAAATGGTGTGCATAATCAGCTTTTAAGGTACTCTCCGTTCAGTTGGAGTCAGGCCTCCTCTCAATGAGCCATAGTCCACCACGCGGGCCATGCACTTTGGTAAACGTCACCATATCTTAAAATTTTTGGTTTTATGACATTCCGGTTTCCTCACAATGATTTCCATTACTGTTTTTAAAACAATGGTGATGAAACAAATGGCAGAAAATAAAGTGGTTCCTATAAGTAGGTACCTACAAAATAAGCATAATTATAAAACTTACAGCGGCAGCAGTGCCGAGCAGTGGTGGCCCAGTGGTAACGGCCGCGACTTGCGAGTAGCAGGTCGTAGGTTCGAACCTAGACAGACGCTTTACTTTGTGTAAATTATTTCATCACCGTTGCTCTCAAAGCGCTCAAGGAAAACATCGTGAGGAAACCGGCATGTCCTAGAACCAAAAATTCGAAAACATGTCAAAGTCAAAGCATTTATTTCAAATAGGCACATAAAAGGCACTTTTGAACGTCAACATTTGCAACGTCAACGTTCACATTTGTGACATCTACCAACCCGCTTTGGGCAGAGAGGAGGTCTGTGTCCCAGCAGTGGGAACATTATAGGCTGATTATGCTATGAAACTTAGAAAATAGGAAATTACGTTAGTACACGCTTTGGCAGTTTAGTTTGTTTGTTAGCTAAGGCCTATGGCCGCGTCCTAACCAAAAGCACGAAACGCGATCGTCGCGCTCTTTTATATGAATACTAGCTACAGGCCACTGCTCCACCCGCGTGGATGTTGGAAATTATCCCACGGGAAGTTGTTACCTGGACAAAAAGTAGCTCACCCCCTTTTCCAGGATGCCTTCTATCTCCTTGCCAAATTTTATTGAAATCCGTTCAGTGGTTTAGGCGTGAAAAGGTAACATACAGACGGAGTTACTTTCCAATTTATAATATTACATATTATGGATGACACAGTCGCGCGAACGCTCAAGTCTGACAACTGACAAATGCGTGCACTGACTGGACAGGTCCGCTCAATTTATATGGGTTTGCCTAAAATACCGTTTCAGACAAACTCAAACTCAAAGCATTTATTTCAAATAAACCAATTACAGGCACTTTTGAATTGTCAAGGGGTCGGTCAGTCAGAAAGATGAAGCTAGTTGCCCATTCCAAAGCGTAGTAGCTACCTATGGAGAAGAACGGACCAGAAACTCCAGGGACACTCTTTTAAATCAAAATATTGTTACAAAAAAGTGGTTACATCATTCATGTTGTAATTATACATGTGAGAACGATGTAGAAAGACGTGCACGTTAAAAGCGTCCGTAATAAAAAGATAAAAACAATAAAATTATGAAATTAAAATAAGCCGTGGCAGCTAAGAAATGACCAGTGCCTACTGACGGCGCCCGTTCACGAACATGACGTAAGGATCAGCACCATTCAACTCAACCATTTTGAAGGGGACTCAATGATCCAACACCAATCTACATGGTCTTCACATAATCTGACCAAGATTATGTCTGGACTTTTAAAAGAGACTGTGACCTCTGAGTTCTTCTCAGAGTAGTCACATATGAAACGGTGACCTCATCTAGTTTTAAAAAATATGATTGACGTGTAAAAGTGTTTGTACAAACCTACTTACATAAATAAGTAATTTATCATTTGTCGGATTTGTACGTCATAACTCATACAAACCATCACGCGTACCTATTCGCGCGACGATTGTTTTTGGTTAGGACGCGGGGTTTATCCCAGTACAGTATATAATAAAAACTTTACACGAACAAACAGATTGAAACATTTTTACCTATTGAATAAAATTGCTTCATAACTTTTTATCATACATAAGTAAATCTAGCAGAAGATTGCGTCGACAATTTTCTAAAGCATGTCAAGTAAAATGTTGAATTTTATTTGAGCGCTACTTCAAGGAAAAATATTCTACGCAGCTTGCTTGGTATATGTAAATTAATATCTTGTGAGTAAAATGGCCTCTTTAAAATGTTTATGAAGTTTTCGACATGATAACACGGATAAATTTGAACACAAAGTGAAATTCTATCAGCTAGGTATTGGTTATTCCATCATCGTTTGATTGATAAGTCAAAAATGAATTGGATTGACATTAGCTACCGAAAAGCTTAGGATATTCCTCTTGAAAAATCAAATTAAAATCAAAGTCAAATCTTTCATTAGTTTGCAAACATGGTTATTTAGTACAGGTATTTTTATATAAGAAAGATCGATATTGTTTTTTGAAAGATTTAATTTTATATTTGGACAAAACGTGAGAGCAAAACTGGGAAACTGGGATTGGATTGTTTGTCCAGTTTCGACCCCATTACCCCGCATCCACCATATTTACTAATGGTACACACACGCAGTTTTCATCGCACCTGTGTCCAGATTTTCCTGCCAGTGTCTTTGTTTAGTTTTTAAATTATAAATAAACCTCATTCAGCAAGCTATATCAAGCTCGCTGTCTGTCCTTTTGTGTTTAAATAAAGCCACTGTTTCTAAAACTATACAAACAGTGCATATAAAACGACCCAGCATAATATAAAGGTAGCCACAGTTGTCCACTTCACTTATTCATACGCCGTATCTCTATCGCGACACAAATCTGCTATACATACATATTAAATCACTCAGGTACGGCCGGCCGTTCTGTGTAGTAAATCTGACCTTTCGTTGACTTCCGTGTAGTTTTATTATACTGGTCCCCTTTTTGGGGTTGCGAAGTGTACGGAATAGTGCTGTGCTGTGAATATTTTGCTGTGAATTGCTTGATGAGAATGCCGTGAAAAGGGCTCCCTTTTCACTCCACTTCACTCACTCCTTTTTTTTTTTTTTTTTTTGGGTGGGAAATCATCAAATAACTTCTCCCGCTCTGGGCAGAGCAGGAGGGCGTGTCAGACTATTACTGACTAAAACCCACCCGTGTTCCTTCAGTTGCCTGTGCCAGGGGCCACGGTAACCCTCTTGGACATTTCCGCAACACTTCACTCACTCCTAGTTTCTGTATTCACAAACAAGTCTTTTGGGGCGTATTGGATCGCATCGGAAAACTTCGACAACATTTTTGGTAGCGCTTCTCTAGGGAGTATGTGTCTCTCCTGCTGCAGAAATCCAAATGGCAGACAGCTGGGCAAGAGCTGAAAATAGGCACCATGGTGTTAGTGAGAAAAGCTTATCTTCCTCCTCTGCTGTGGTTGCTAGGCAGAGTGGTTGCAGTGAAGACTGGCTTTGAAAGACATTGTCGAGTCACCAGCATCCTGACAAAGAAGGCCATCATAACACGAGCATACAACAACTTAATCGCTCATTTGCAAAAAGGGTGACACAACTAAAACGACTGACTATCTGACCTGCACAACCCAGTTACTGTGTAATACGATACGCCTTAGTAAGACTGGTGGTCAGACTTTTGGGCTTCCGAGTACCCGTAACGACTGCCAAAGATCTACGAATGACAGCCGGGACCAACGGTTTAACGTGCTTACCGAGGCACAGAGGGGTCTTGATATGTGATGGATGGTCACCCATCCACGAACCGACCGCGGCAACCGCAGCTTAACCTGCAATCGACCCTTGCGTCTGTTATTATTTTGCCACGAGCTCCTTTGATATATTAAACGGTCAATTACACGCTATGTTCAAACATTGTTTTTTAATCGTAAATGCTCAGAGTTATTTAACCAAATTAAACAGCTAGCGTAGATCCTTAACATTGAAATATATCACTGTTTATCCAGTTTTATAGTTATAAACGGACAGATAAACATACTGTAGGACGGTTTAATTAAATCTCGGCGTAAAATATTAGACTTGTGACCGCTTTGTTTAGTTTATAGTAACGTTTAATCTAATATTGTATGTACAATAGAATTGTTTTAGGGTGGGAAATCATAAAATAACTTCTCCCGCTCTGGGTGGAGTGCGAGGGCGTGTCAGACTCTTACTGACTAAAATCCACCCGTGTTCCTTCAGTTGCCTGTGCCAGGGGCCACGGTGACCCTTTCGGACTTTCCCGCAACCCTGGCAGGCATCGGCCTTAGCGGAACCTGTCATTGTTGCTGACATCTCTTTGAGGCGCGCGTGGAACTCAACGCGGCGTTGACCCGGGCTTGGTCCTTATCAAACGGCGAGGTACCTATTGCTCGCCGTCCGCAAGCCCGCGCATTCGGTGGCACTCTGAAACCCCTTCTTTTTTTATTAAGGGTGGGAAGTCGTCAAATAACTTCTCCCGCTCTGGGCGGAGCGGGAGGGCGTGTCAGACTCTTACTGACTAAAACCCACCCATGATCCTTCAGTTGCCTGTGCCAGTGGCCACAGTACTTTCCCGCAACACTGGCAGGCACCGGCCCTAGCGGACCCCGTCATTGTTGCTGACATCTCTGTGAGACGCGCGTGGAACACAACGCGCCATCGACCCGGGCCTGGTCCTTATCGGACGGCGAGCTACCCATTGCTCGTCGTCCGAAAGCCTGCGCCTAGGGTGCCCTTCTGAATCCCCTGCGTTGATTTTTTTTAGATTCTAGGGGTCAATAATCATGTGCTGAACTAATTGTTACAGTTTGCGCGTCATGTCCCTGCCACTGCGTATTATTATTTTATTATTTACTAGCGACCCGTTTCTGCTTCGCACGGTTTCCACGACTCGACAAAACATAGAGACAGATTTCTTTATTATATATTTCCATTTACAAGGTGTAACAGAATAAACGCAAGTCTTGAAAGTAGTTTGCTCATAATTGACAGCTCAACCGTTTTCAGTAACTAGGTTTCATAGGTATTTTTTTTCAAAAATTATGTATTTTCCAATACTAACTTTCGATTGAGCCAAAGTAAATTCAATCTTATTTCAAGGGAACAAGACTCAATTCTAAATGCATAAAGTAATGCTAGGGTCAACACGATTTTCTTAATAATGTTATTAAGCATTAAAAAAATGGTTTTGGTTATTGTATTATGCTTTTAAGTCAATACTCTAATTGGGGTGTATGAGGTCTTGCGTTAATTATGTTACACGTTGTATAAAGATGGGACATCTAATAGGAAAAAGGCGTGACCTTCTTCCCATTGGGGTAGGCAGGAACTACAGAACTCCTGCTACTACAATCCTTTTATACTCCTTTTGCTTTGTACGTTCATACATCTGCCGAACTATTCTGTAACAATCTCACCGTGATAACTTAGGTGAAGTGAGCTTGAAGTGAGTTGTCGATAGTGTCAATCCCTAGCATCAGGTGGAATGATAGCTCACTTCACCTAAGTTATCACGGTGAGATTGTTACAGAACCGACCGGCTGGTCAAACACGCACGCACATCTTTATACAGGGTTATTGGTAAAACACCATCAACCTCTTAAGGGCTCATTGTACTCATCATTATGAATAACTTTTACTATGGGACCAAATATCAAATCGCGAAAAAAAAATCTGTTGTTCCCTACATTTTGACGAGTTCTGCAAACATAAATGTAGGGAATTCAAATTTGAACAAATATGTGTGTGACCTACAGGTAGTTGTTCCAGGTCTGGCTGTTTGTGTATGTGAGTTTAAATGTTTGTAAACGCAGCCACGATACAGGAGAAATTCCTAGTGTGGGGGCTACGACCTCATTTAGTTTTTAAAATATGATTGACGTGTAAAAGTGTTTGTAACAAACCTACTTACAGAAATAAAATCATTTATCATTTACGTTTAAAATAAAAGAAAAGATGTAAGTTTTTAATATTAATTTGCTTTGCACATATACCTTCCGGAATAAATTGTCTAAATCATGGTGAAAACCTCTTCAAAATCCGTTGCGTAGCTATGAAAAACGTGGTCACACAGACCGACAACACGAAAAGCGACTTTGATTTATATTATTAGAAGATTTACGGTTGTAAAAGTGGTTGACTGACCGGTTGGTGCAGTTGGTAGCGACCCTGCCTTCTGAGCCGCTGGTCCCGGGTTCGATCCCCGGACAAGTCAAACATTTGTGTGCATGAACCTGTCTGTTTGACCTGTGTCTGGGTGTGTATATGTATATAAGTATGTATATCAGTCATCAGGTTAACGTAGTACAGGTTCTGCCTAGTTTGGGACCTGAACTAATAAACATAAAAAAAAATGGACCGATTGTGCTAAATTATTTGGTTCGTCTCTTATTAATTTAATATTATTTTGCTGTATTTTATTCTTAAAAGAAAGACTCAAAGGTATAGATATATCTGTCCTGGAATCGGACTGTAATTAAAATAGTTTATATACTGGATTAGAAATGTTCAAGTATTTAATTAATAACATTTTTTTTTGCAGGTACGTACGATCCTATTTTTTGGATATTTTCCCGCCAACCAGCACGAAAACTAAAGGTAAAACTATAAGTAATATTTATTTTAAAAACACATTATTTTATAAGGACGTTTACAGGTCGATTGCGCACCATCTTTCGTTTTTATTCAAAGGCATGCACAAAAGAATTGGCTGTAATCAATTTAAAAATACTGTATGAAGGCTTTCTTAACGTATATAAAGAAAGAAAACATTTATTTGGCCCAAGTTAAGGCACACATTATTAACCACCAAAAAACAAAAAACCACTTTGGAACCCAACCCGCGCTTTGCCTTTTAAAGCGAGTTTATAACTTCAGCTGTTCGAGATCAAACGTAGGTAATCGTCTACGGTATGTTAACTTACGTATACGACATAAAATAAGTAGGTACCTATTTTCATTCCTTGATGACCTTTTATGCTTAGAAGCCCCTAAGAGCCCCAACCATTTTAAATAAATTCTCAACTTGCATATTATTCCAGAACAGATTCCTACTATCTCATTTGCTTACAACAGCCCTTTATCATCTTAATGAGGTCCCAAATAATTCTCTAACTGTAGTTTAGAGTAATCGTCCGCCATCTTAGTTAAACATTAGTTACGATTCAATCGTTTTGAGGTCGGCTACACCATATGTAGTTAAAATTTAGTGAGTTTTGTAAGAAAATGGTGCTTAAGGTTTTATGGTCATGAGCTAGGGCTGCTAGATTTTATCTGAAGAGTTTTTATAATAGTTAATCAGATTGGTTACCGCAAATTGGAAGAAAGTTTTGGTTTTAATACAGCTGTAACTTTTTTATAAAATCGTTGAGAAAAGTTTGGATAGACAGTTGAAAAGTCGGCCATTTTTTTTTTTGGATAATATATAGTTTTTTTTGCACATAGATAAGGCTAAAAACTGCTTGTTAGCAGTTGAGAAATTCCAGATATTCTAAGCCCAGATTTGGGTAGTAGATGTAATTTATTTTTCACGATAAAACGTTTTCCAAGTTTCAGCTCAATTTAGCACTTTTTTTATTTTAATATTCATAAACAATAAAGCAACTATGCAATGTTGAGCGCATCGCAAAATCGAGCTCCTGTGGGATATACAAATTTTAAAAGCGATATTTTGCAAGCTCGACGCAGCCCTAACGGTAGTTTAAAAAGAAAATTACTTTTTTCGCGAGATTACGAAGTAAATTGAGTCGTAACAGTTTTCCACACCGAAAATGATTACTAGAACAAGAGGCTGAACGAATTGCGGGAATAAAAAAGCGGCCAACTGCGAGTCGCACTCACACACGGAGGGTTCTGTACCACTGCACAATATCTTTCTCATTCTTAAGGTTGAGCAAAGAAAAACCGAAAAAACAGGATTTTAATTTGTAACTTTATTTTATTGGAACGAAGTTCCTTATCGCGCGTTGTGAAAGGGGGCTAGACGGAAAAAATTCTTACGAAAAGTTGTCACGACACTTTTTGCTATAGTAAGCTATTGTAAGCTGTGCGGCGTGCGCATGTTTTTCTGTCTGTCTCTCTCTCTCTCTCTCTCTCTCTCTTATAGAAAGCAAGCCAGATATTGGAACGAATATATATATATATATATAAAAAAATAGATAAATATAAAAAAAAATATTATTATAACTTAAAAAAAAAAATACAATTCCTTCACTAATTAATCGAAAGGAACTTCGTTCCATCCAGGTGTCCCTTGACACCTCTCAAGTTTTTTTTTGATAATGGTGGTTATAGCAGCCATACAATAGAATCGATTTTTTTTATTAGAGTAACCAGGACTCAAAAAGCTTGTTAGTAAATCTTACGACTATTTTAGTAAGTACAGGCACTAATCAAAAACAAGCGTGCACTGACTGGACAGGTCCTCTTAATCTGCGTGGTTCTTTCCTCAGAAGACCATTTCAGATACTAATCTACATGGTCCTCAAAGATTATGTTCGAACATTTATATACACATTGACATTGATGAATTTTATACATACAATGACATGAGTATATACTTTGTAAAGTATTATATTATTTAAATTATTGTGAATGTGAAGATTATGTGCATTATTACTTTTTTTTATTGTATTTCTTAGTTAGTTTCACGATCTGACAGCTTGAGTAATTTATGCGGCCTACCCAAATGTCCTTTCTTTGGTATTGTTCGTCGAATCGTTGTGCTCCTTAAGTTATCAGTTGAGCGGCAAGATTACTGACAAATGCGTGCACTGACTGGACAGGTCCGCTCAATCTGTATGGTTTTTCCTCAAAAGACCGTTTCAGACACCAATCTACAAGATTATGTCTGGACTTTAAAAGAGACTGTGACCTCTGAGTTTGTTTCGGCCTTTCTTCTCAGAGTAGTCAGATAGGAAACGCCGACCTCATCTAGTTTAAACGATATTTAGATTGACGTGTAAAAGTGTTTGTAACAAACCTACTTACAGAAATAAAATCATTTATCATTTATCAAGGAAAACAATATACGATTCGCAACCAGGCTTAAGACACTGTTCGAGCCGCCCCACACCCTGCGCACCAGGGAAGAGCACCGTTTACGCATTGCATTGCATAGCAGCCATAATAGTACACACTCAGAGAAAATATCACGTGTCTACCTATTATGGCTTTAAACATACAGCCCTGTGACAGATGGACGGACAGCGGAGCCTTAGTAATAGGATCCCGTTGGCACCCTTTTCGTACGCAACCCTAAAAATAATATTTTACGACGAAAAAGGTGGGAATAAAATTCAGAATGTTTATCGTTAATCGAAGGTTAGCAGTTTTTGAGGTTAACGAGATAAATTGTTTTCGTTATTTTGGAGGTCTTCCCCAAAAATATCAAGTTCCCAAGTTTAAATTTTTGCGAAGGAAATTGTTTATATAAAATTAATTTTAAGTTAACTTGATTGGTCGGTTATTAAAGTCAACATCAGATATTTCGAAGCATTCAGAAATTTTTGACTACAATTTTTTTTGACATCCGATACATTTTTCTCCCTATTTCCCGGGAGCGCTGGCTGCTTTTTACTTATCAATATTTATACACGGTGTAACAGAATAAACGCAAGTCCTGAAAGCAGTTTACTCATAATTGACTACTGAATCGATTTCAGTAACTATTAATATAGTTTTTTTTTTTAATTTTATGTCTTTTGCAACACTGACCGCCGATTAAGCCAAAGAAAATTAAATCTTATCTAAAGGCAATAAGACTCAATTTTTAATGCATAAAGTAATGCTAGGTAAATGCTAGGTTAGTAATGTATACCTAGTAATTAATATCATAAATGTAAGAACGTGTACCTACTATTGCATGCTAAATATTGGCCAAATGTGTGTTACTAAATATTTTATATAAGAACTTCATGTACCTACCATATTTGATGCAATAAATTAATTGAATTGAATTTTTAGGGTCAACACAATTTTCTTAATAATAATAGCTTAAAAAAAATTGTTTTGGTCATTGTGTTATGCTTTTAACTCAATCTCTAATTGCGGAGTATGAGGTCTTGCGTTAATTATGTTACATGTTCTATATATATATACATAAAATTAAAGTCGCTTTTCGTGTCTATCTGTGTGACCGTCCTTCTTCTAAACTAAGCAACATATTTTAATGCGGTTTTCACCATCATTTATAGAATTTATTCCGGAAGGTTTATGGTTTACGTGTATGGTAAATTTATTTTAAACTTACATTTGATAAAGCAATCTAAAGAAAGAAAAGAAAAATATTTTGTTTGGGACACTCACAGGAAATACGAACAATAAAAAAAGAACATTAATTCTAACAAAATCATGAAAACAATAAAAAATAAAAAGAAGACCTGTGCGAGGCCAAAAAAGTCAAAGGAAAAAACAAAAAATGGCAAAGGAATCTCGATGTTTTGTCAAGTAAAAACCTAACAAAACAGGGGCAGGTAACTAGTTTTTTGAAAGAGTTTGAGGAAAATAAAATAAATAAAGGGTAGTTTTCAGCGACAACCGACCACGTGAATCATTTCAGTATTAATTACCGCGTGGGTGACGTCTGAAAATTTATATTTTTATTAGTTACCGTGGTTGTACTAGCCAGCAGCTATTAATCAGGATTTAAAGATAGAGAAGACGGAAATATATCAGCTTTTATCAGGTTTTTAGTGAGACACGGTTGATGACATGATCTACACTGATAATATACTCGTTAAGAGGTAAAGTTTGTAAGTTCAGATGTAGGAGGTAATCTCAGGAAGTACTGATCCGATTTCGAAATTTCTTTGAATGGCAGAAAGCTACAATACTGCTGAGTGCCATGTTTTATAGTATAGTTGACTACGACGCAGGCGAAGTCGTGGGCAGAAGCTAGTCTTTAATAAATCCCTGAAGTTTTTTTTAAAGATCTGGGGCCGTACTATGACCTGTTAACGCCATCATGATTCCGTTGAGAAAAAGAGATAGTGCTATCGGTCATGTATAGCTCCGTCTCTCTTCCACGCTGGAACAAGGATGGAATTGACACGTCATAGTATGGCCCCTGAGTAAACATTGTGTGACAAAAAAGAAATGAGATTGCTGATGTAATTTTTTTTATAGATGTAAATATTTATTAATTAATTTTGATTTTCAAGAATTGTTTTGCGGATCTAGTTCGAAAATACAGGGTGTTGACGTCGAGTATGAAAAAAAAATCACATTCAAAATGTAAGGAACAGCAAACACAGCAAATATACACCAGCACACAGCGGTATGGAACAGCAGAATATATTAATATTTTTAATTAATTAATAATAAAATAAATACAATAAAAAAAGAATTGGTTGCTGTGTTTATTCTTACACAATTTTCAAACAAAGAGTCCAGGAACGCGTGAGGAGAATTTCTCTATCTTTAAATCCTATATCACTTTCTTCTTCCTACTTTCAGCCACATTCAACTATTAACCCAATTTACAAAACAGGTAAATGTCGAAACAGGAACAGCCTAGAGGGGAAATATTATCCGCACCGCGGATACGGCCCGCACTAAAACTTGTCGGATATCCAGGATTATGTATTTATAGGAGTGTACTCTAAAATGTAATTTAAACATTAATTAATTAGCTCACTGGTTTGAGTAGTGGGAAGGGTTAAAGGTTATTATAATATGACTATACTTTTGACGCCTTATGCAACCTCTGTTATTAATGTACGTAGTACACAAGTTTAGCAATGCCAACTGAGGTGCCTGTATCGTGAACCAAACCTTAAATGAAATCATAGTCACCCAGACCCAATTAATTCCTCCGTATAAGTATGCAACGAACAACAGCGCCTGGACACATATTTATCCATGCATCGCTACAACGTTTAAACAGGCACAGTTATTGGCACAATATACAGGCACAATTCAAAATATTTTTTGGATGATATCTAGCGTAGTCAACTAATTCCCTTTGCCCTTTTGATAACAAGGAAAAAAACAAAAAAAAAATCATTTTCATGTGCTTCACTTGTCTCTCGACAGGAGCCTACGAGTAAGGGCCAGTATAGTCCAAAACTAGTCGGGCAAACCCTAAAAATGCGCATGCCAAAAACACTTCACAAAAATCAACTCACTGATGCCCACAGCTTTTATCTCACTCTATTCAAAGCCTTCCTCAAAATACAAACACATTTTGTCAGCTCCTCACTTTTTCTAACCTTACATCACTCAAGGGCCAACGAGATATCTTTCAGAGTATTCTCATAATACCCTAGTTTGTCGCTCAAGCGAAAAAAAAGGTATTGTGTCGGAACATTTAAAAGGCAATTTCGGTATCATTACGTCGTTTCGGCTACAATAGTGTGTGGCCGATACTTCGGTACAATGGTGCCTTGTAGCCGTATCCGACAGCGCGGATAATGTGGCCGATGTGTCGGATATTTTTGATGATAGGAACAACACTTATGTTTTGAAAAGGGTGTGTGATTTGGCTTATCTTTTTTAAGCTACGTTTTTATTTTGTGTTATGGTAAAAATACTATCAAGAGTATAAGCAATAGGATTTAGTTATATGGTTGTCGATTTTTTGTATTGCTGATAAAGCATTGACCGTGAAAGTTTGGGTTTTATGTTATGGTCACGCAAATATTTTAGTAAGTGTAGGTATATTTATTTATTTATTACATTTGGGAAAACAAACAGTACTATAAGAAGCATAAACAGTGTTGTCTTAAAATTAATCTTAACAAATTACTACCCACAAAATTTTCTACAGATTACTATATTATACATATAATAAAAAACAATCCGTTAAAAAACGTTGACTGTAGCATGTTAGCCATGCCATGCCATGCCATACTGTCAACGTTTTTTAACGGATTGTTGAATGATGAAAAAGAATGAAAAAGAAGTTAAAAAAACAATCATATCTGGTGCGTGGTTCATGTTATACAAGGTGTTGTTTTGCATCCTCGTCAAATTCGAGGAGGTAACTATGCTAATGATTCTCGACACGAATCAATAATAAAATAAGTAGGTATTTATTTTTATTTTTTGTATTTTTCGGAAATCGGCATGTGTAGGGCCCATGTGATACCGCCCTGTAACTGCGCTGTAACTGTAACGCATGCACACAGCGACATAGTCGTACGACACTGCCTACCGCATACGCAACGGGGCGATTTTGTCCTTTGAATGTGGAGTATTCTGAAATACTGTCAAACTTAAATACTTAGTCAAGTATGTATTATTTATTGAGCAGGATCGTAATTTTATTTGATTATTTATGTCTTTCATAACAGCCTCCTGAAATTTGACGAGGATGCAAAACAACACGTTGTAGTTTTCTATAATAGGAATAAATGGCAAATATAGTAGATTATTAACCAAGGGGATAAAGCAGTGTCTTCTGTCGCGGGTGACGATTTAAATCGCGAGCGTAATGAAGGACTCGAGGTTTACTCGAGGGATTTAAGACGAGTCCTGAGTGTAGCGAGGGATTTAAGTTCACCCAAGACTAAAACAGCTTTATCACCGAGGAAAATACTCTACTTTTCGTACCATTTGCGAAAAAATTAACACAATAATAATATGAGATAAGCATTTATTAAAAATAATGACAATTAAACGTATTTTTAGAACATTAACTTATTCATAAAAATAAATTAAAATAAACTTAACGTTTATATATTTGAAGAAAACAAAAACGCGGCAAATTCCTAGACTAATATTTTTTTGTCGGAAAAGCAAAGGCATCAAGCTCATACGGCCTCGTCGGTATTCGTAATTTTATTTAATAATCATAACTGCATAATAAATGCGTATTCCATTTTTCAAAAAGAAGTATAATGCTTTATATACAAACTCAATGGTGTAAACACAGATGTAGTTCAGTATAAATTTCGGTAAGTATTCCAAATTTAAATCACATTCTCCCCCTAGAGGATGAATGAAATTCAGTACAATTTTCTTTTCCCTGTTTTTAACAGATTAAAAATGACTATTGTTATGTTCGCTTTTTGTGGCATAGAATGTCACTTTTTTGAGCAAGTGGTACGAAAATTTAATTTAATGTTTTGTTAGTAATGTTAATTACTTACTACTGTATAGAATCCAGTTCTTCTAACTAAACAAACAGCTGTGCTGCTGGGGAGTTTGTTACTACTTCTTCCCAGCTAAAGCACTAGGAAGTGGTGATGGGCGGGCGTTTTGGGGGACTGTCTTATTTATTTATTAAAACTTTATGCCTTTATGCACAAGTAAAAAAAATACTGTACAAAGGCGGACTTAATGCCTGAGGCATTTTCTACCAGTCAGCCTTAGCGTGATGCAGAGATATACCATGGCAGGTGCAACGTACGGGATAGATAGCTCGGAAATGACTATAAAATACAAGAATAAATACTAATATATAGATACATAGATACATACATATAAACAAGATAAACCTTGGTCAGGAGAAATATCGATCGTCTTATGTAATGTTGACGTTTAAAAAGTGCTGATTATCAGCCTAGTTTGAATAAATGACTTTTGATTTTGATTTAGTATCACACATAAGTTTATTTAATGACAAATAATAATTATGGACTTCTGCGGGGCGAGCACGGCCTACTGTGATAGGCTTGAGTCACACATTTTTATCACAGTTTGGGAACAAAAACCATGATAAAATGCGTGACTCAAGCCTATCACAGAGGTCGTGCCCGTCCCGCTGGTGTATAGTTCCTATTATATGTTTTTATAAGGAGTGACACATATAAGTTTATTTAATGACAAATTAAGCACTTCTGATATTGCGGACACCATTATCTTGGGTCCGATATTAGATTCTCCTTTTCTATAGACCGGTATAAGGCATTTCCATTCCCTATGGAGATTAACTCATTACTTTTAACAACACCATGTCGTTCACATAACGACTGATGTTATCAAAGGGAAAATGAGAAATTTTCTTTTTGAGTGCAGAATGGAACAGACCAAAAATGAAATTGTGGTTGTCAGTTAATCTATGGAGCAGCAATCTGTTAAGGAAACTTTTTTAAATTTATTTTTCTGGTTTCAGGCGTTTTCCTCTTTGCGACAAGCTGTTATGATCTCAGTAGGTTCAAAATTAAATGGT
Organism: Brachylomia viminalis; assembly: GCA_937001585.2. Taxonomy (NCBI): domain Eukaryota; kingdom Metazoa; phylum Arthropoda; class Insecta; order Lepidoptera; family Noctuidae; genus Brachylomia; species Brachylomia viminalis. The sequence goes on along the minus strand of OW443306.2, from coordinate 21,725,680 downwards.
TATCTTATGATAACTTCCCGTTTTATATTATGATGTAGGTACACATACAAAACTTAGTATCTATAAATTAAAATAAGTAATTCAGCTGTAAAAAAAATATACTTAAATGTTTACTGACCATCGCCTATGCAAACACAGAAGATCTACTAGTTGTCAGCAAATAGAACGATTAACATGCTATTTTATTTTTGTTTTCCTGGTTTTAATTTAGTTTTTACATTATACTCATTGTTAATTTATTACATAATGTATTTATGTACTTTCCAGCCTGAAGCACAGGTTCAACCTAGTTCAGGCAAATAAGCAACTGTGCTCTATTTTAATTGCTAAGTTACTTATTGTAAATGTGCCCCTTTTTATAAATAAACGATTATGTTTATATATTATATATATTGCATACGAAATCAATTAAATAAATCAAATCAAATCAATTAAATGATTTATCATATTATGATAAATCATTTTATTTCTGTAAGTATGTTTGTACAAACACTTTTACAAGTCAATCATATTTTAAAAGCTAGACGAGGTCGGCGTTTCCTTTCGAACTACTCTGAGAAGAAAGGCGCACACAAACTCAAAGGTCACTTTTAAAGTGCAGCATAATCTTAGTCAGATCATGTGAAGACTATGAAGATTGTCGTCTGAAATAGCCTTTTGAGGAAAAACAACACTGATTGAGAGGACATGTCCAGTCAGTGCACGCATGTGTCAGTAATCGTGCAGCTCAACTGAAAACTTAAGGAGCTCGACGATTCGACGAACAATACCAAAGAAAGGACATTTGGGTAGGCCGCATAAATAACTCAAAGAAAAAATAAACCAAAAAAGCAATCACCCACATAGTGTTCACATTTACAATATTTTTTTATTCTTTTTTTTTTTTTAAAACGTTGCCCCACACTAGGAATTTCTCCTGTATCGTGGGTGCGTTTACAAGCATTTAAACTCACATACACAAACAGCCAGACCCGGAACAACTACTTGCAGGTCATACAAATTCTTGTCCCGTGCGGGAATCAAACCCGCGACACGCTGCGCAGCAGACAATCGCTTAACCACTGCGCCAACCGTGTCGTAAATTAAAATAATGTATTACTTTACAAAGTAAATACTCATGTTTTACTCGTGATTGTTTCACATGAGACAACAGTACTATTTACCCAGCAACCGAACCTTTGGGACTAGTAAATCTGCGAGTAGAGCACCACTCATAAGTAAGTGTACCTACTTACGTTAAATTCCGTCTCTCATCTCATAATCAGCCTATAATGTTCCCACTGCTGGGACACAGGCCGCCTCTCGGTGAGAGGGAGTGGGCCGTAAACCACCATGCGCGCCCAGTGCGGGTTGGTAGATGTCACATGTCTTCGAATTTTTGGTTCTAGGACATGCCTGTTTCTTCACGATGTTTTCCTTCACCGCTTAGAGAGCAATGGTGATGAAATAATTTACACAAAGTAAAGCGTCTAGATAGACGCTTTACTAAGTCACAGTCGCCCATCTAATTACCCCTAAATAATAATGTAATATTCGTCATTCCACCAATATTAAATTCTGTATTGGTTACCCAATTATTGCGGTGGCTGAACAACAGATCGATTCATATCGTTTACGAAATGGAGCGGCTAAATAATAATGAACTACTTTCTCTGTTTTCATATTGGTTTCCTTGTGAAATTTTCGATTATATTTTTAATTTTTAATACTATGAAATTTTTCCTTTTTTTTTAAAGATGGGTTTGCTCTTGACTCTAGTCTAGGTCAGTGGTAACAGAGACAGAGTCAACGGTAGAATGAGCTTATCCAGAAGAAGCCTGTTCACTCTCACTTTGAAGAGATTAGGGTTGTATGCGTTCCGAAACACACGCAGGTAGAGAGTTCCACTCTCTTGCTGTGCGCATTACAAATGTCATTTGGAAACGTTTAGTGCGAATTGGTGGAATAGCAACTAGGTAAGGATGGTAACATTCAGTGCGTGTAGATGACCGATGGAAGAAGGGGGCGGTGTTTCTGCTAGAAAGGGAAAATTTCATAATTTCAGTTTCATTTTGCGATGTTTGTCGTTTTGGCCTTAGGCTAATGGCTAAGTAATTACAGCCGCATGGGTCGATCGATCAGGTTAAGCTACGCATGCCACGGTAGGTCCGTGGATGGTTGACCATCTTTACACCCCGTGTTTACCCCTCTGTGCCTCGGAAAGCACGTGAAGCCGTTATCCCGGCTGTCATTCGTGCATCTTTGACAGTCGTTACGGGTCGTCAGCAGCCCGAAAATCTGACAACCAGTCTTACCAAGGGGTATCGTGTTACTTAGTAACTAGGTTGTGGAGGTCAGATAGGCAGTCGATCTATGTAAAATGCTGGTATTCAGCTGCATCCAGTTAGACTGGAAGCCGAACCCAACATAGTTGGGAAAAGGCGAGGCAGATGTTGATGTTGATGTGTAATTTTGGCCAAATTTGCAATTTTGTTGTATATTTGATGTTACAATATTATGTGTAGAAATCATAGCTTCTACATTTTTTTTTTTGCTTTGACGTCTTTTAAAGTCATTTTTGCACAGCGAATACCTAAGTATAGTCTACAAGGCTATTTTGGCGCGTGGCCCACATTGGAACTAACGCCGCCATCTTGTTTTTTGTATACATCTCATGGTAAAAAAACCAAATGCATTAAATTTCAATTACCGAATGTAAGAAGTAGCGAGTGTGACATCATGTTGAATGGAGAAAAACTGGAATTAATTAATCACACTGACAGTTTTCCTGGGAATCACGCTAGACGAGAAATTACAATGGGGACCTCTTATAACATCTCTTGCGGGGCGGCTAAGCTCGGCCGCTTATGCTGTTAGAAAGATAAGACAGTTAACAGATGTAGAAACCGCGCGTTTGGTCTATTTTAGCTACTTCCACAGCATTATGTCGTATGGCATTTTACTGTGGGGTCGGGCTGCTGACATTGAATCCATCTTTATTTTGCAAAAGAGAGCTGTCAGAGCCATTTATAATCTACGTCAACGCGAATCTCTCAGGGAACTATTTAAAAGGATTAATATTATGACGGTACCTTGCCAATTCATTTATGAAAATATTATGTACTTACGTAAGAAAAAATCTACATCTTTTTAATAAAATAGGTGATAGACATAATTTTAATACAAGAAATAAAGATAAAATAGATCAACCATTTTTCAGATTAGCTAAAGTACATACATCTTTTATGGGGTACTGTGTTAAATGCTACAACAAAATACCTTGTAATATATTGCAATTAAATGAAAGAAAATTTAAAACTCATATAAAAAGTTCACTGTGTAAACAAGCATATTACAAATTAGAGGATTATATCCAAGATAAGAATGCTTGGAAACATGCTGGTCCAGCTCCACAGGACAATCTAGGGTCTAGACAAAATTAAAACTTGTTGCTACTTTAATTGTATGGTTTGTTATTTTTATGACATTGATTTACATTCTGTGACTACTTTAACTCACACACTGACATATTAATTGGTTACATAATTTGGGAAATCGTATACTTTTACAATGTTTGTAAATATGTGAACACTATGTATCTATCACTTAATTAACTTATTTATCATTGCTACGTTTATTCAATTCTTTTTACCTATTTTGGTAGGGTAATGTTTATTATACGTGCATCGTCTTCACATATAATTATATAATTAATGTATACAAAGTATTGTAACACATTTTAAAATAGTAACGATGGAGTTTCTTGCTCATTCTTCTCCATACAAAACTACATTTTGGAAGGGGCGACTAGAATCAATTCTATTTAAATGTAAATGTTGACGTTCAAAAGTGCCTTTTATGTGCCTATTTGAAATAAATGCTTTGACTTTGACTTTGACATGTGACATTTCACAAAACTATTGCACAAATGTTTAACAAACAGCGCCCCCCTGTGAACGTCATTTGAGCGCCAAAATATCCTTGAAGTAGTTTTGCTTTCTCTCTCTTTCCCATTATTATCAAATCTATTTCAATATCCAAACCCTCTTCGATTTTTTAAGTAAAGTTTCGATCCTAAACAGAGACATATTGTGAAATCATTATTTTATACGGCTACATACTTCAGGGCTACCCTAAAAAATTGTTCCATCCATATAGAAAGTTTACTGCTATACAGGGTCAAATTAAATTAGCTAGAAAAACTCCCCAGACGCAGACGAGGGTAACCATTATCTAAATATAGTAAAACAAAAAAAAAAACGATTTTTTTTTTGTTTCAACGACTTTTGATTGAAAACCCGTTGTTTAATCAAAATATCACTTTAAAAATCAGTTATTTTTCAAACACGATAAAACAAATTTAGCCTACTATTAAGTTGAGAAAATCAGTTTTTTACCGCGAGGATTGTAATTCTATTTAGTAATAATTTTGACGAGTTCTGCAAACATAAATGTAGGGAACAGCAGATTTTTTTTTTGCGATTTCGTATTTGGTCCCATAGTAAAAGTTGTTCATAATGATGAGTACAATGACTCCTTAAGAGGTTGATGGTGTTTTACCAATAACCCTGTATATATTTCCTCAGCTGCTGAACATTGGTTTCTAAATGAACAGTCAAAGGGGCAATTTGCCAAAACCACGATATTTAGCAAAATCAAATCCTGAACAAACAATTTAGTAACCCAACAAAGTAAATCGATCCCGATTCAGCTCTAGCGATTCCTTCGAAATTCGGTATTCCTACCAAATTAACACGTTCGATGCAAAACGCCTTGGATTCGGTACCGGAATACAAATGACCTATACCGTGTTGCCTGGGAGGTACCGGGTACGGTTCAAGTACGGTCCGCACGGCTGATTTATAACCGGACCGAACCGGGCGTATTTTATTGTTATTGCCGGAACGGTATTGTAAGAAATTTGCAAGTGTGAATAGAATATTTTGAGGGGTTCCTTTGTATGATAATTTTTTGTGATGTGGGGAGGATATTACTGTTCCTAAAGTTCTTGGTTTTATTTTTAATAATTTCAACAGCTGTGCATCACCTTCACCATAATCACATCGATTAGCTGTAGACGGGCGACTGTAGCGTGTAATTGTTATTAGCAAACATGGTTTCTTTTCATTTCTTCTTATTTCTAATCATTTCTTTTCATTTTTGTTTATTTCTTTTCTTTTCATTTTTGTTTCATTTCTTTTCTTTTCGTTTTTGTTTATTTCTTTTCTTTTCATTTTTGTTTCATTTCTTTTCTTTTCATTTTTGTTTCATTTATTTTCTTTTCATTTTTGTTTATTTCTTTTCTTTTTATTTATTTTCATTTTTTTCTTTTAATTTGATTTCATCGCTTTTCATTTCTTTTCTTCTCGTTTATTTGCTTCCTTTTCTTTCTTATCTTTTGCTGCAGCCCCTTATCCACCTTTTACGACGCTCCCGGTGTATAAAGAAAAATCCTTTACTTCTACGAGTACATCAGTGGTTGTTTTTCCGATAAATATTTAGGCTTATTAGAAGTGTGGGTTATGAAAATATGTCCGAGTCAAAAAATTACTAATTTTCACTTAGTTCATCCGACTCAATGGCGGATTCCTAACTTCTACTTACCTTTCAGTAAGATAATATCCCAGTGCCAAAAACTTCCAAAACTTCTTTAAATTAATGAACACTTTTAATACTGTTGCACTCAATTTACTCAACATTTCATAAGCAGCTGAACTTTGAGTATAAATAAGGAAACGGCCCCGGACCTACGCATATTTGCCAAACTCCCAACTTGGTAGAAAGTTCAACATTTTAATACAAAGTTGCCAAGATATTAACTTCGATATTTGAACACAAAAACTGGAAAGATATTAATTCTCGTGCATACGTTAGAGGGCGGGATCGATTCGGAACTCGTGTATTTGCATCAGAGATGTTACGGAAGTCGTTTTACCGGAACCGGAATCGGAATCGGAGGTTTTAAATTTCATTGATCGGAATCGGAACCGTTATCGGAACCGAAACCGAAACCGGGGCGGAAATAGAAGAAAGATGTGTTAAGGGAAGGCTTAATGAAACAATAGAAATATAATTCAGTCTCTTTAATTAGTCTCTAATCTCTATAATAACTATCTTTAATAATTCAAATATTAGCGATAATATAATGTATAAACTTAATTTAAATCAAATTCAGTGATCCTAAAACTGGTAAAGTATACTTATAAACAGTAATTTTGCAGCTTTATCTCCATCCAATCTATTTCGTAACGGATCATAAATAAGGCCAGCGCCACTAAAAAGTTGTTCACTTTCCACTGAGCCTGGTGCTAAACTTAATTTAACGAACTTACTAACGTCTAACGTCCACAAACAAAACCATAAACTGAGACTTCGCATTACCCTGGCGAGAAGTTAAAACCTGTTTGTAGGCGCTCAGGTCACGTGTATCGCTGCGTTTCGAATTTCGGTATAACTCCGATTCAAAATTATCGGAACCGAAATCGGAATCGGAGGTGTAAAATCAATCGGAAGTTCCGACTTTTCGGAATCGGAACCAAAGCTCCGTAACATCCCTGATTTGCATTGTTAATATAGTATAGGTTTTAAGTCATAAGATGTATGATGATGTAAGATTATGTATTAATGTAAAAGTTTAATGTCTAAGTTAGGTGATACCCACTACCCTTATTGCGTAACAGATCACAGTCTAAATCATTTTGACGGATATTGCTAATCCATTGCTTCATATGTTCGAAAAATTTGTCTGCTCAACAACGTAAATAACGCAATGAATGTTGTTGAACTTTCAAAATGAAAGCCATTCCTACTAAGTGTGTAACGTGATTACCCAGCTGGTCGGGCAAAGTTTAAGTAAGTAATTATTTATTTAAATAAGAAAACGCTTAGCTGAAGCATCATCAGTGTTGTGTCAATAAATAAGTCGTTCATTTGCGAAAAGCTAGACATAATTCAAAAAGAGCAATTTTTGGGTATGATGATTTAACACTCTCACCGCCATGTGGTCTGCTGGCCGCTCACATAAATGTCAGTGCAGCAAGCCACTATAAATTTTTAAATTTTTACCAGCAGGCCGTGTGGTCCGCTGTGATACCACAAATTCACTTATTTTTGTAGAGCTTAGCTGCTAGATAATAACTTAACGACGTGTTTAGCCGGCCGCACACATGGCGTGCTGCAAAAGTTACACAAAATCTAGCGTGGCGTGGTGTAAAACACATTGCGCGGCCGCGCGCCGCCCACACGGCGTGCTGTTCTAGAAAAACCTTAAATGTGTAAGAGTGCGACGAAGCATATTATAGTCACTACTTTCTAGCTCCCTCATTTATAGGCTTTAGTTTAATGTCGTTTTTATAGCAAAAATAATAAAATTTGCTGCATTCACCTGTATACTTAATTAACTCAAAATTGCAGATTTTTTTGTTATGTCACCCTTTTTACAAATGAGCGAAGTGTTTATTTATTTTATTATTGATGTTCACACGGTAAAATTTCATTTAATTTATTTGCATACCATAGTGTGAATTTAGTTGTTACTAATAGGCTTACATCTAAGATACAGTTATGGACCCTGTAAGGCCACAGCAACATTAGTAAGAATAAAAAAAAAACAAATTAAATAAATAGCATTGAGAACATTAATAATTCTTAAATTAAATGTATTTAGATTATTATAATTATACAATATTTATTGTTTATTTTATACGCGTGAATGTAATTGGCAGATGTAGAAGTAATCTCAATTAAATATTTAAATATTATTGCAATTCCAGTCACAGTTTATCATTCATGTATTCATTTATATTATAGTAGCTTTTGTTTATTAGAAATAGCTTTAATTTATTACTAAACATATTATATCTAATTATATTTTTAAGATATTCCTTTATTAGATATAAAATAGATACAGATACTACATTATAATATTGAGTACAAAGGTACCGCTTATTTCTTGAAATTTCTTCCAGCAGACCTGCGGAAGGAAGAGAAAAATTGTGTATGAGAACAAGAAGAGAATAATTTGGTTTTGTGACGTGTTAAACAAGAATATTGTTGTGTTATTTTTATTGCTAATAGGAATTTCTTAGAAACAACCTTGCCCAGTTAAGAGCAAGAGCCTTGCCCCCTATCATATGAAACTTCAATATAACTACCGAAAGGCGGGTGTAATACCTCCTTTATTCTTCAGGCAATACACGGGTTATGAGTTGGTGCATTTCGGTTGCATTTTTATTGTTATCTGCTTTGTATAATTGATAAATTTATATTTACTCGATGTTTACATATTTATAAATTTCTACGCCGTTGAGGTAAAACTTGACTGTTGTTGTTGAAATAATCTTATCTTGACTGACCGGTTGGTGCAGTTGGTAGCGACCCTGCCTTCTGAGCCGCTGGTCCCGGGTTCGATCCCCGGACAAGTCAAACATTTGTGTGCATGGACATGTCTGTTTGACCTGTGTCTGGGTGTGTATTTGTATATAAGTATGTATATCAGTCATCAGGTTATCGTAGTACAGGGTCTACCTAGTTCGGGACCTAAAGATCTTGTGTGGATGTTGTCTCATATTATTTTATTTATATATTTATCTCATCGGTGTTTTCTTTTTCCTTCATTAGGTACTTACTACCTTTATTGTACCCGTATTTACTTTTTAACTAGGTTTTACAAGCGGCTTCGCCTGCGTGGAGGTCGGAAATTATGCTACGGGAACATACTCCCAGAATAAAAAAGTATCCTATATCATACCTACCCAGGCCATGGTCTACCTGTGTGTCATCGAAATCCGTTCAACCATTAATATTATTGACATATATAACTACGAGCTATTCGTGTAGTAAAATATTCGACCGATTACGATTCGCACTGTTTGCTAATTTGACCGTTCGCGATTAGAAAATTATGTGAATTTGACCATTCGCGATATGGTCCAATCGCTGTTTTGACAGGTCGAGATATTTATGGACCGAGCGCGATTTTGACGGTTTTTCAAGCACTTGACCGATTGCGAATTTGATCGATCATACGCGACGAAACGATATTCTCGTTGCTGAAGATAACGCAAGTGTCTGTGTGTCTCCAATACCGTTCTCAGCATGATAGCAAATAGGTTGGACTGTCCTTATGCGCGACACTGCTGTGAGAGACAAGTTACTTATTATAGTGTCGCTCGTAAGAGACTACTGTAGTGAATATGAATTAATTACGACGGAATATGAATTTGAATTTGATTGATCTTATTTGTGTGGATGTTTTTTTTATACTTTTTTATTCGTTTGTATTTATTATTAAAAACAACTTAAAGATTTTCTCTAATATGGGTTATGTGGTACCTACCTGAAATAAATGAAATTTAATTAAATTTTTAATTTTATATCAGTGTAGTAGGTAGGAGTGTCCCTAGTTTTATTATTCGAACTTACAAATTATTTCTCGCCTCATCCTACGCCTTGTACCAAATTGAACATGAAACGGTATCCCGAGACCGCGACTCGGAATACACAGTGAAGACAGCAACGTTTTGATTGTAACCTCAGTTAGCTGTGTAGTATTGTACCCATTGTTTATTGTGTTGTGTTTGACGCGATTGGCTAATGAGAGAACAGAGGCGGTGAGTAATAGAAATTTAGGTGCGTTTAATTACAACGTTTTGATTGAATGTTTCAGTTGGATGTGGTAGAGCTCCATGTTTTAGATGTTAAGTAACAACTGCACCTATAGGTGGAGTTGTTACTATGTTGTTGTTGTACTATGTTTAAGTCCCATGAAATAGGGGGCGAGCCTATTGCCATCAACAGGCACAAATACAGACTCCGGGCTACTGAGAGATGGAAAACCTAATAACACTTTGCCCGACCCGAGAATCGAACCCAGAACCTCATGATCAGCAGGAGCGCTTGCAACCACTAAACCAACCGGGCTGTATACAAAATATTGTAAAACATTTTAATAGTACTACAGTAACATTTTACTATTGAGTTTCGTGCTCATTATTCTCAATACGAATTTACGTTTTTGAAGAGGCAATAAGAATCAACTCTATTTTCTTGAGGACTTTAAAAAGTGCCTTTAAATGGCCTACGTAGAATAGATGATTGCGTGATTGGTAGAATACATTGATGCGCTTGCGACTACCAGACCAACGAGGCAGGATTGACATAATGCTTTTCGATAGCTTATGTTAGTCTCCTACATTTTCGACTTCTTTTCCATCATTATCGATCGCTGATAGAATGTCACTTCGTCTAGGTCCTTAGGAGTGACGGTACTTATTAAAAGCTTCTCCAGCGCAACCTTTTTTTTTTTTAGAGTGGTAATCATCAAATAACTTCTCCCGCTCTGGGTGGAGCGGGAGGGCGTGTCAGACTCTTACTGCCTAAAACCCACCCGTGTTCCTTCAGTTGCCTGTGCCAGGGGCCACGGTAACCCTTTCGGAGTTCCCCGCAACCCTGGCAGGCATCGGCTATAGCGGACCCCGTCATTGTTGCTGACATCTCTTTGAGGCGCGCGTGGAACACAACGCGCCGTCGTTGACCCGGGCGTCTAGATCAACATACCTTCTAAACGAATTGCTTATCTTTACCCCATAAATTGACAAATAGAACGATTTAGACTATTTGTCGACTTCATCCTGATGAGTCCTGCGAACCGTTTTTTTTTTAAATCTAGGTTTATTATCACTTCTCTCACTTTGCATAAATATGAACTCTGTAAATTTGTGTACAGTGATAAGGGGTTGTTCAAAAAAGCGTTTGAAGTAATCTCTCGACCAATAAGGGACACAGGCTTGTATCAAAGGATAATCATAAGTCAGCAAGTATGCTAGAAGCTGCCTTGTGTTGTGTGTACGTATATATATACAATCAAATACCAAAAGAACTAAAATTATTAAATAATGGTAACGCATTTAAAAAAAAAAGTTTGGAAAATCCCAAAATGCACGCCTCTTAACCGTCATTTATTTTAATAAAATAATAAGTCGTATAATTGATTTGTAATATAAAAAAAATATTTATGCAAGAAAAGTTCTTCTATTTTTGTACGTGTGTACAATATTGAATCTTAATAACAAAATACTTTAGTTAAACTACCGAAACTAGGCTTACGGCACCAGTTCACCGAATTCTGGAACTTGTAAAAAAAGTCCAGTCTCGATACATATTTTTTTTCGGGAGTTATCGTTGATACTTTGATCAACAATAGGTTGGTACAAACAAAATCAGCGTACAGACATTAGAGGGGCAGTTCCCGTATTTATAAGAACGTTATCATTCTAATCTCAGTCTCAATCTGTCAAAAATTGTATAGCGTTTAGGTACCTATATTTATGACATTTGACTGTCGCTGAGATGAGACTGCGGCTTGATTTTGAACCTTCTGCCCATCCACGTAAATAAAAACTGAGACGTTTTTTTTTCAAAGTAGCAACTTATAATGATTTTCAGAAAGTATTAAGATGGTTTAATTTAAGTGTTTTCTCAATGTACATCTACTTATATTATTGTGGTGTAATATAGTTGTAATAGAGGCATTTAAGGATCACAAAATTGCTTGACTTTGACGAGTCGGGAGTAAAGCACTACCTCAACCGCTTCGTGCAATAAACTATATAAATGGCTGAATGGACATAACTTTTAATTAAACATAAAATAGGTATGTACAGATAATGATGAAAATGTTTGTGATGTATGATTTGAATGACTATTATTGTATTACCAATTAATCTACAACATTGTGACGAACGCAGGCAGGCGCTTTACTTTGTGTAAATTATTTCCTCACCATTGCTCTCAAAACGGTGAAGGAAAACATCGAGAGAAAACCGGCATGTCCTAGAACCAAAAATTCGTAAGACATGTGACATCTACCAACCCGCACTGCGCCCGCGTGGTGGATTACGGCCCACTACCTCTCACCGAGAGGAGGCCTGTGTCCCGGCAGTGGGAACAGTATAGGCTGAGGATAATAATGATTGTGTACTTCGCCTTTAACTCGTGTGTGTGTGGGTCTTTTAAGAATAAAATGTAGAAGTTTGTTTTTAATACCCTAAGTGAAAGCCTCATAAGTGGAGAAGTATAGATTGAAGTTGTGTCATACTAGCTTATGTCTGCGGCTTAGGATTGCTATTACGCGCATTTCCGACGTTTGGCTCCCAGACTGGAAAGGGCCGGGGCTGCCTTGAAGCGGCGCCTGCCCAATCTAGGGGGGCCAAACGCCTCCTACCGGAGGCTCTACGCGGGGGTCATGCGGTCCATGGCCCTTTACACCGGTGTGGGCGCGTTCCTTGAGGCGGCGCCCAGCCCGCTGGTTGAACGCGCCCCAAAGGGTCATGGCCACCCGGCTGGTCCGGGGATACCGTACGGTCTCCGGTGAGGCGGCGAGCCTCCTTGCCGGATTACCGCCATGGGATCTGGAGGCAAAAGTCCTCGCGCATATTTGGGAGTGGCGCGAGGAGGCGAAACGCCGGGGCGTAGCTCAGCTGCCGCGAGAAATCACGGTACAGTGGACAGAGCTCCGGCGGGATCTAAGGGCGGCATGGAGAGTGCGATTGTCGCAACCCAGCGCTGGGTACGCCACAATTGCGGCGATAAGTCCCCTCTTTGAGGAGTGGCTAGAGAGGCGCCACGGCGTCCTCACCTTCCGCCTGATGCAGGTCCTCACCGGACACGGTTGTTTCGGGAGTTCTCTGTTCCGGATAAGGCGGGAGGAAACGCCCGGGTGTCACCATTGTGTGGATCGCCCGTAGGACACGGTGGAGCATACGGTGGAGGTCTGCCCGGCTTGGGCGGAGCACCGCCGTGTCCTCGTGGAGGCGATTGGCGGTGGCGATCTCTCGCGTCCGGTCCTGGTCCAGGCCATGGTATGGAGCGAGAGGGCTTGCGAAGCCGTCACCTCCTTCTGCGAAGCAGTAATGTTCGCGAAAGTGGAGGCGGAACGCGTGATGTCAACACCAATGACGGGGTCCGCTAGGGCCGATGCCTGCTAGGGTTGCGGGAAAGTCCGAGAGGGATACCGTGGCCCCTGGCACAGGCAACTGAAGGAACACGTGTGGGTTTTAGTCAGTAAGAGTCTGACACGCCCTCCTGCTCTGCCCAGAGCGGGAGAAGTTATTTGATGATTTCCCACTCTAAAAAAAAAAAAAAAAGGATTGCTATTACGCAGTTTAAAATATTATGAGCGGTAGGTATGTTATAAGTCAGCCTTCGTGCTGCTGTAAATGTTTAGCTGTAGGTATTGTTTAGTGGTAAGTGATGAAAAAGTATTGTTTAAAAGACTGTATATGGGAGCTACATCTGCCAACAAACTGCTTTGCAGTTTGGCAGAAGTAAAACAAACGGAAAAATTGGTATTTCCCACCAATTAAGCGCTTTTTCATTTTCATTTCGTTACTTATTTTGCATGCAATCGATACAATATTCTGTATAGCTAAACATGTGAACATTATATCAAATCAGACTGTACCAACTTTATACCATGTCTAAAGCTAAGCTAAGACTTATCTTATCTAGAAATCAGGCACTGATGGTGACTTTTCGTTCTTCTCTTGTTTTCGCACGAAGCATACCAGAAAACCATTCACGATGAATTTTAAAGCCAGTTATCAAGGTGAAAGTTTAGCACTCTAATTGCTGAACATACTTTCAATCACAATCCGCGGGTTTTGAAGGTAATTCCTACGAGTAATCCGTTGCTTCACAGAATTGGAAAATTCGTCGGCTCAACAGCGTAAATAACGCAATGAACCGGGGTGGCGCGGGCGTCGTCATTGTTGACCGAGTCCCCTTAAATAAAGAATAAAAAAACAAAACGCAATGAACGTGGTGGAAATGTCAAAATGAAAGGCATTGCGATCGATTGCTATTTTATGTGTTACGCTATCGCCTCGCTGTATAACCAAGATGTTGGTTTATTTAAGTATCCCCACTCGTAATCGTAAAGGCTATTCAAATGAACCCTTATTTTATCACCCGACTGCACCAGAATAAGGTTAACGTTTTTTCAATATTATTGCTACTTATCTTTTACTTATTAACACCCGAATTTATATCGATTATTTTACGCCTATCGTCAGCATTTTAAATCTTCCAGATAACTTCACGCTTCATTTTGTAATCAAATTAAATTATGTTCGGAACGGGCTTTCCTTATTTTTCTGGGGTTCCGCGGTAAAGCGTAGGATACTTCCTTCTGAAGTTGGTAAATGACAGGTATATGCAGCTTGTGTACAAACGTTCACTCCCGATTTATTCCCTTGGGGGGGAAATTTTTTCAAAAATATTTTCTTTGTTATGTTAGGCACTAAGTTGGTTATTAATTATATGTATTCCTGTTTATTGGTTTATTAAACCCTTTTACACGTAAAAAAATATACCTAAATTAATACATTTCACATAAAAATCAGGAAAAGAGTCAAAATGCGACAATACGAATCGCGAAAAATGAAAATGACAATCGTTTTGGTGAATTTTGGGCTTGATTTCCCCATTGATATTGTTTTGGAGTTAATGTGCTTTTAATTTTATTATATGTTATGCTTTATTTATCCTTTCTTTCTATAATAAACAAATTCCATAACTCAATTTATTAATCTCAACATTTTCTCTTACCTAATTCCAACACACACACACACATAAATTCACGCTTTCTTCCCACTGGAGAAGGCAGAAACTACAGAACGTTACCTGTTACGATCCTTACAAAATCCCTTTGCTTCGTTTACGTTCATTCATCCGCGGGGTAATTGCGTAAGACACTAACTTCATTTTGACAGTTCAACAACATTCATTGCGTTATTTACGTTGTTGAGCAGATAAGTATTTCGAACTTAAGAAGCAATGTATTAGCAATATCCTTCAAAATGATTCAGATTTTGATTGATAGTGTGTTACGCAATTAGGGTGCTGGTCATGCACGCACGCGGGTTGCGACTGCTATGCACCTGACCTTCCAGAAGAACATCACCAATAAGGTAATTCGAACAGTTATTTCAAAAAGTGACTACGGAACCCTTCATACTTTTTTACCAAAAAAAGCGTCTGCCATTCATCTGTACCCATAAATTCGACCCTCGGATATTGAGTTCATAGCTAATATTGATATTCTCAAAGCCAATTGATTAGATTACGGGGGTAACAGGTTTACATCCTTATTTATATACCTATTGAGGCAACGTTCTTTCTTGGAATGAAGACGTGTTTCTTTTTAATAGATTTTTTAATATTATTGGATTAGGTTATGTAATAAGGTCTTCTCAAAATATTTAAATGGCTATATTAAAATGATATACACGGTGACATTTGAATCACAGTTTTGCTAGAACAAACGTTATTCAGACCATGGTCTACTACCATTCTACAGAATCAAATATGTTATTAAAACAAACTAATCTAGGAGTTCTCAAATTAGTCTTATGTTGCTCAAATGTGTAATAATGTTTGAAACATTAGCGATAGCACAGTAGCGATATTGCATTTAAGACGTGAGCGCCGCGCGTTGCAGCCACAGTGTCAGTGTCGTAGGGCGTAACGATAATCCCGACATTTTTAACATTGCCTTTTTTGTGTTTTTTTCGAAAACCAATGACGTTTTTTTTTTCTGTTGGACGTTATAGAACGATTGTAGACCATGGTCTGAACAACGTTTGTTCTAATAAAACTGATTCAAATGCCACCGTGTATAAGTTTAGATGTTGAAAAAGTGATACTTCTAAGGTCCTATTTTATCATTTGTGACTTTAAGTTACAGCTTCATGAACATAATATAGCATTGCACATGTAAGCGGGCACGCCCTTTATGCCTGGAGGTTTTTATTTAGTGATTAAGTTCTGTTTACGTTTTTATTATTTATTTCTGCTTGAGTATAGTTTTCAATGTTTTTGTTGGTAGGTATATTGGCGTGTGCTAGCTAGCATTTATGGCAAATAATTTAATTTATTGTTTTGTGTTTCGTAATTTTAATTACTTACTCTTGTATAGAATCAAGTTCTTCTAACTGAACAGACAGCTGTGCTGCTGGGGAGTTATTGCGCCACTTCTTCTCCCCAGTTAAAGTACCAGGAAGTGTGAATGGTTCAGTCAATGAAAGTGAATGGTTGACATTTGCATAGGGGTCATAAAGGGTCATTTGGTTGCAAATGACCTCCCCTACACCCCCTTAATGGATTGCCGACGTATTACAAATAACCCTGTATATCCTATGCCACTCGACAATACTGTAGATCCCATTAGTGGTAGATTTTTTGAACTTTGTAAGTTCTTTGTAAATCACAAAATCTCTTTATATTATTGTTATTAATTATTTATTTACTTATATAGGTATTACAACGACTTATTCACTAATAACATATTAAGTACATAAAGAACTTATATTATATCTCTTGGTATGGTGAATTTGTCGCTTAGAAGTACACAACTTAGACATAGATAAAAAAATAGATAACAAATAAAGATAATTAATTTAGAGTGATTTATAATAAACGAACTTATTTTTTGTTACATAAAGATGAAATGGAAGGTTTCCATAGGGAAACCATATAAAAGAAAATACAACAACCGATTTTCTTAGATATTCGGTTAAATTTTGGTGTGATTATTATACGTGAGACGACTGCAATGAACTTGATCAAATGTTATGTATGGTTGGGGATTATAAGATTTTTTACGGAATTGGTAAAAAGTGTCGGCAAATGATAAATGATTTTATTTCTGTAAGTATGTTTGTACAAACACTTTTACAGGTCAAACGTAATATTTTTTTTTAAACTAGATGAGGCCGGCGTTTCTTATCTGACTACTCTGAGAAGAAAGGCCGAAACAAACTCAGAGGTCACAGTCTCTTTTAAAGTCCAGACAAAATCTTGGTCAGATCATGTAAAGGCAATGTAGATCGGTATCTAAAATGATCTTTTGAGGAAAGAACCACGCAGTTTGAGTGGACCTGTTCAGTCAGTGCACGCAATTGTCAGCAATCGTGCAGCTCAACTCAGAACTTAAGCAGCTCAACGTTTCGACGAACAATGTTGCTGCTATTGTAGATTGAATTAAAGCAGATATAACATCATAACTGGCGAAAAGTGTAGCCCTTCTGGGAATACACGCGTACGTTATATTATGACAAGGTACCTAATCCATCAAGCGACATTTGATGACTAGGTAGCAATTTATTTTCCTCGTACGTTTGAACTATGTTCCTACAACATAGGCCCAATCAAAATAACTGTTCTAATGGTCTGAACAACTATTAGTTCGACCATAAAAAAGGTTTCGACCGAAAATCGATAAGTAACCTCCGGGCAATATCAGTCGTTTGATAGCCGGTACGACCCCCTTCATTTCTTTTGTACGGATTATCTTTTTTACCTATTAAAAGATACGTTTGGACTTTTGAAGGTTTTGTGTCTATATTCAAAGAAAACAGATTTATTTATAACGTAGTTATGGAATGAGAAAACAATGCACTAAAGTCTTGGCCTTTAATATGCAGCTTAAAAGTTGGCAAGACATTACAATAGTTAGGGATCATTATTGTCTGAGGGGCTCGTGGCTAAATGATTACAGTCGCACAGTGCCATCGAAGGTTGCTTGCCGTGGTCGGTTCCTGGATGTCACCCATTATGGAAACCACGTTAAGCAGTATTTTCCAGCTGTCAGTCGTACCTCATAGCTACTGACTCGGACCTATTCTGTTGTTCTCTGAGTGAGTTCACAAATAATGCATTGTTTGTATTATGTTACTATTAATAATACGTTGGGATAAGAGTTTTGATTACATTATCGTATTAGATTACCCTGTAATGATAGCTGATGTAAGTTGTAAAATAAATAATAATAAATAATATTACAAAGTTTCAACAAAAATAACACGAAGGTAACCTCCAAAAACATACCACCCAAAGGTAATGTAACAGATACCATCAAGCATTAGTGTCATTATTCACTGATCGCACCATCGATCAAGCCGAACTGAAGACATCACGCGATCTCAAATTCTCTCCGTTCAACCTATCTGTCATTTGAGGTCGAGTTTGGGACAACTTTTTTATTTACTGAGAGTAAATGTACCCGAAGGAGCTTTTAGGAAAGGAATTTGAATGTATTTGCATGTATTAGGAGACGGAACGTTGAATTTGGGGATGGAAAACTTGAAAATATGACTTATTGGTTCTGTTGACCACTGCACTATGGTTAGAACGGTGAAATTTTCAGGCGTACAACGATCGTGCCACTTGCTCTCCATATCACATAGAGGTCTCATGGACACATTTAGAGAAACGCAAAAAAGTGTGTACCTAGTATAAAAAAAAGTATCATGAATATTTTTGTGACAATTAGGTAAGTTTATTCATTTGGATTTTGCTTATTATACGTTAATATAAAATTGCAAACGTTGACGAAACAAACGATCCAATGACAAAAATTAACCAATTTAAGTTTATTTTTTTTAATTACAGGAAAGAATATATAATATTTATTTTTGATTTTTCATAAATGCTTAGGAAGTGCTATAACGTAGGCTATAATCAGTACTAAGTGTTGCCCCCTCTAGCGCATCGAACTGCTTTCAGTATCCATGGCGTTTTCCTAATCAAGTTATCAGTAAAATCTTGAGAGATTGCGTTCCATTCTTCCTGTAATACATTTTAAGATCTCTCAAATTAGCGGGAGCCGGATTTATTTTCTTAATTTGTCATCCAAGCTTATCCCGTACATGCTCTATAGGGTTAAAGTCTGGCGAGCGTGCTGGCCACCCTATGGCAATGATTTCAACGTCTCAAAAGTATTCGAAAACTACGGCTGCAGTATGGGGGCGTACATTATCTTGCAAAAAAATAAACCAATCTCCTATAAAGGGGCCAAATGGTACTAAAAGTTCTTACAAAATCTCAATTACATATTTTATAGTGCCACTGTTAGGACTCATTCATAATGTCGCGGAGTTCCGAACTTGCCCCCTTACAAATACCTCCCCATACCATAATGATCCTCCACCATAGGTATGCCTCTTTTGCAATGATGTTGCACTGAGCGTACCTACCTCTCTCCCGGGTGCCTCCGCACTTTAATCCTTCCATTATCTGGCTTCAGGCAAAATCTGGACTCATCTGTGAATAGAACTTAACTCAAAGCTTCGTCATCCCAATTTTCATTATCGCGAGCAAAATTAACTCGAGCTACTCGATGGCATGTGGCAAGAAGGCCTCTGGCAGGCAGGTGTGAATTTATTCCGGCCGATTTCAGTCTTCTTCTCACAGTTTTTGTACTTACTGTAACCCCTCGAGCTTCTTGGAGCTTCATTCTTAGCTCAGCAGAAGTTAAGGTCCGGTTTCTAAGCATGCTGGTAACGATGAACTGGTCATCTCTGTCCACAGTTTTCCGTTTACGTCCCTGTCCTGGGAGCAAAGACTATGGTTATATTCTCTTTGCCTGCGAGTCCCGTATACTGTCCGGTCTGCCGTTACCTCCTGACAACTCGGTGTACAGATTTTGATACTCGTAATGTTTGGGCCACATGCTTGTAGATGTGCCCAGTTTCAATTAAAGTAACAGCAACATAAATTGCATTTAGATCTGGCATTGATTCTCAGTTTATTTGCAGTAACAATTTACGCTCTTAACACAATAAACAAGGCAGTCAAGGCAATTTATTTAACAAAACCCTAATTTAAACTTCGATTCAAAAGTTGGCAAAATAAATTGCAGTATGAAAGAACGTAATATTACGCAACAGAAACAAAAACAAATGCAATTCGAAAAAAAACATTCCAAAACTTTTTTTTATATTATTTACTAATGTTTGTGGCCAGTGTGCACGATAATGACAACTGGACAAATTAAACCTTTCATTTTCAATGCTAAATATATAAATAGACTAAAGGGTGTGGTTTCTGTAAAGTGAAATACCAAAGGGCTTCCTTCGCTGCCAATCTGATTTGCGGTCTCAACGCAGGAACACATCCACCCCAACTGCCATTCGGCTTGACAGCTAATTACGGTCGGCACATTGATTGCCACGCCAGCTTGTCTATCCCACGCGTCTTAGTACTTCAAATTTACATTTTATTTGTAATCATCACTCTCCTGCCCATATCCCAATTTATTCGGTACCTATAGCATGTATGTTTTTCTTTTGTAATCTTTATTTATTTGAAAGGGTTTTATTACTCAGTGATAATGTCACCCCGTAACAGGAAACATTGGAAACATTCAACAACTTAAAACTAAACAATGGGTAATAAACAGTCATTATTTTAATTATGACTTAAGAGTGTCGTCCCTATTCGTTTTGGTAAATAACCAACAAAAGCAAAACTAATAAACTACACAAAACTTCTCTAATGAAGAAAAGCTTCTTTGGTGTTGCTCCACGAGTATATAATAAAAATACCAGATGAAATAAAATGTATGACATTGCAGAAGTTTAAAAAAACACTTAACGGGTTACGGCTTGAAAGGTGTTATTATACTCTAGATGATTTTTTAATGACGAATCTCTCTATATATGTATATAAAATGCTGACATATATTTTAATACTTTGACATCAATACTAATATTTCGAATTGAATTAACATTAAATTCTGACATGAAATGGAATTGACTATGAACTGTAATGAAATTTAATTTATATGCATGCGTTAATACAATTAGGTACCTACTGAAATACTTATAATATTATATTGTAATAAATTTCTCATTGAATTGTCTTTTAATCACATCAATCATTTGTATGTCAATATTGGCAAAGCATAGCGCACTACTAATTTTTATGATCTTTGTATGAAATTACCTATGTTTTACAAATAAATTATTCTATTCTATTCTAAAAGTCGACACAACACCCTAGCCTCCTCCGACAAAGGGGACGCTAGGATGCTGTTATATGCCCCCACTTCAAATCCCACACCAAGCGATCCTATGACCCTCCTATCGTGTAAGTTCCGGTCACATTCCATCAGCACGTGGTAAACGTCTTCAATCATCCCACAAACTTCGCAGTTTGGTGAGGTACTTTTACCCACAAAATATTTAAACTTATTCGATAGCATGTCTTCTTCTTCTTCCAAACATATGGTTTAGCCGACATTTCAGTAGTCACCGTTCTAACCATATCATCTTTCAATCCATCCATACCAGAATTCTGGCGCCAATAGTTTTACATTTTATATATTTTGTATAATGCTGTAGCTGGTTTTATTATATTTACTAGGGAAAACAAACAATTACACATTAAGAAAAACAGAAAGATAGGATACAGAAATGATACAAATGTGAAATCAACCACGTTCTCCACAGATACACAGTGAGACAATTTGGTAAATTTAAAGACATGCGTTGTAAACAATAAATAAGAGGAAAATTAATATTAAAGTACCAACAAAACAAAGCCGCTAAAGATGCCGCATATAAGCGGAACAAAAGTTTCACATTAACTTGTAATAGGCAACTGTGTAAGTCTATAGAGGTATGAGGAACAGGGTGTAAAGTTCGCGCATACCTCCTGGTAAAGGGAGGATCCTCCGACCAGACGGGTGTCGTGTCTGGTGGGCAATGCCCGACGATTGATGTCGGGACGTTGTATATACCCTAGTCGCGCGGTAATCTCCGCTTGCGCGATGCAGGATTTTCGTGACGTCAGTGTGATGTGTAGTTCGCATGTGGCGGTGTAGATACCGCTACAAGTCTAAAACTAATTTTTACTAAACTTAAGATGTATTGTATACAGAAGATGTTGTTAAAACTTTATCTTAACGAATGTTATAAAGAGAAAATATTTTTCTTTGTTACGATTTCACACTAAAACGGCTGAACGGATTTGGATAAAATTTAGCACATGGATACACCAAGACCTGGATTAGGATGGAAAATACTTTACATCCCGATATTCTCACGGGATCAAGACTTATGCGGGTGTAACCGCGGGGCACAGCTAGTTAATAAATAAATAAATATTTCATTGGTATTTCCTATGTGAATAGTTTTATGTAATACCTACCTCTTAATATAAAAAATTAACATAACATTACTTTCTATGAAATCAATCTCGTGTTGAAAGGTGAAAACGCGAGCTAACATATGGGGCGTGCAAACGTATTGATATGGTACATGTTGATTCAATTCGCTGTTCGCGATCCCTGATTACAATGTTACGTAGGGGGAAGTAGCTCTTACTGGTGGTTCTCGATTTGGACTCACCCTGTATTTATATTTAGGGGTACGGGGTTCTTTTTACCAATTGTTGTATGGAAATTTTATTAAAGGTGCATCGTCTTCACAAATAATTATTGATGTATACAAAATATTGCAACACATTTTAAAAGAGTAACGGTGGAGTTTCTTGCCCGTTCTTCTCCATACGAAACTACCTTTTGGAAGGGGTGACTAGACTAGAATCAATTCTATTTTAATGTAAATATTGACGTTCAAAAGTACCTTTTATGTGCGTATTTGAAATAATTGCTTTGACTTTGACTTACACGCAGAGTAAATTCTCCTATTTTAAAGAAAAGAAAAATATTTAAATTGAGTCACGCACAGGAAACACAAACAAAAAAAAAATGCAACATTGATACCAACACAATAATCGAGTAAACCGCAAGACCAGAAAATCACCTATATCTTGGAATTACGTCTATTATAATTGAATTTTCCGAGCAGTTTCCGACGTAACCAGAACCCATTATAGGGTATGAGATAGTAACGTAGCTACAGCACAAAATGAACCGTACTTAAGTTTCTTTCTATCATAAACCATCAATCAAGAAAAACAACACAGTTATGAACCACATTTGTTTTCATAAACATCCTGGTTTTGCTCAAGAATTTTTCTTTAAACACAATACTGGGCTTAGAAAATATTCTGTCCTATTGTTATGCTATTTTGGATCTTGAGTTTGTGGTACCCGTGTGACAGTCACAGATATTCAGTAGTTTATAAATACAGTGAATAAGTATTGCAAATACCTATATGACAAAAATAATTAGACGTTTACAATTAGTAAGAGCCCCAACGACAGGCCACAACAAAAGAGTTCTTCTCTGTCAGATTAGACAGAAGCGTATAATATAGTCACGTCAGGGATCGGGGAATTTCCCCTTATCCTCCCTCCCCCCAACCAATACATTTGCTTGGAAAAAGATAAGTTCTTTGTTCGCGTGAATGGAACGAGATTGGGAGTGTGTATTTTTTGTAGCTTTTCATCGAAATCTTGATTTTGATTTTCTGAACACGTATAATTATACTAGTTAACGGGAAATACAAAAAATATTTTGGATAGTCTGCAGATTTTTTTTTAAGCTAAATCGGCTTTCAATAGTCATTACTATCTCACCTGACGGTAAAAATTAGTGAGGTAGACGATGGTGCACGCTGGCCCAGAAGTAACTTATTCACTCGTAGACTAGAAGACTTCCAGGCTATAGCCAGCACGCAACACAGACTCTAACAAGCAGTTCCATTTCTTAGCGGGTACGCACAATGCATGTACCTTTTTTTTTTTTGCTACAAATCGAAAAGGCAGGATTCCACTGCTTCGTAGGATGTACGACAGAGAGGTTAAACACGTTAGCTGCGCGATTAATTCGATTGCCGACCAATCATCCGTGCGTAGCGTGATCGTGGGTCGCTCGCAGTACGATCCCGCCTACATCTATACATACATATGACGCGCAGCTAGCATGTGGCGATGTAGATACCGCTACAGGGTCTCGGTATGTAAAGATGGGCACCCATTGCCAATTTATGTTTCCATATCAACTGTCTACAATTAAATAGCCACAATTCGGTTGGCATAGTGATTATAACCAGAAACAATTGGCAGTTGCGGTTAGTGATTGTGACCACGAGAACAATTATTAGTTATTGATTTAAATAGAACTGGTATTTGTGCGTTTCGATTTGCAAATAATACTGTAGTAATGTCATTATTTATTGGAAATTTGGTTTCAATTTAGTGTTCTGCCACAACTACAAATGGGCATGATTTTTATTATATCATTTTTACAGCAACTCTGTGCTATGCATTAGCGTGAAGGAGGTGTTGATACGGAGAACGATTCACAGCATCGTTTTTTAGCTGTATTTAATATTAGTCTCCACCTTTTTTTACATATTTACATACAGGCATCTCATAGATAAATTAGTAATTGGAACAGAGTGTATATGTTTTCTTATTCATTTAAACGGATCATGGCCATAATAATCAGCCTATAATGTTTCCACTGCTGGGACACAGGCCTCCTCTCTATGAGACGGAGTGGGCCGTACGTAATGGTTCTAGGACGTGCCGGTTTCCTCACGATGTTTTCCTTCACCGTTTTAGGAGCAGTAGTGAAGAAATAATTTACAAAAAGTAAAGCGCCTGACTGGGTTCGAACCTACCACTGACAACTCGATAAGTCACGGCTGCTACCACTAGGCCACCAATGCTCTTGATAATATCCCACCACTGCTCATAATAGGCCACCACTGCCCTTGGCACTTAAAGACATCTCATAAATAAATTAGAAAATAGAACAGAATTTGTCCGTTTTTTTTTAGTTCGTTTATTTAAACGGATCACGGCCATAAATAACAGAAATTAGCTATTACAAATGCAGCGCTTTGCATGTAACTTTTTATATTATTTTATTGTATTTATTCATCTTATTGGTTTTAGGTATAGTTACATGGAATTCTAAATACTGTTTATTTTATTTGACTTTTTCGCCTATTGGTTTAATCTGTACAAATCTTTAAACCTGACTTAATTTCCGATCGTCATTTCCTTGTTATCAGTAGCTCTCGAATATTTCTGTTCTGTGCTCGTAGTTTTAGATCTATATTGTTTTATTATTATTTTTCGTTACTAAAGGCTCCCACAGACAGGTGCGACGCGAGTCTAGTAGAACAATTCCTATGAAAACTTCACGGAAATTGTTATAAAAAAAGTCGCGTTGCACCGTTGTGTTGCGCCTGTCTGTGGGAGCCTTAGCTCGAGTTGACTTGTCGTTTTCTATGCACGTGTTTCTGTGACAAATAAACCTATTTTATTTTTTATTTTATGCCATCTCCGCTTAAAACGACTGCCTTGGGTGTAGTGAATGCTGTTAGTGGAAATATGAATATCTCTGTAAAAACTCTTAGTTTTATGGTGTTTCTCTGTAATATCCGTCATCAACAATAGTTCCGACATAAAACATGGTCAATTTATCTCTTCGTTAAAGTTCACCTAGCTACAATATTTCGTTTAAGACCAAGAAAACATTACTTAATTTATTTGTTATTTTTTTTTGTTTTTCTTTTTAATATGGGTTTACCCCTACGCACTACCTATGTGAGGTTTAACATAACTGGCGAAATTTGGGTTTACACCTCTGTCTAAAACAGGCGTTAAGTCATGTTAAAACAATATGACAAACACACACCCTACATTTATATCTGTAATTTGTATGGTGTACACAATAAAAAGTATTATATTCTATTGTATTCTAGGATTAACTTTTGCAAATCGAGAGACTTTCCACAGAATATAGGTACCGAACTACTGAATATCTTGTAAAAATAGTTAACAAATTCTCACAGAACTGTGGTAACGCCCCGTATAGAGCTCGTATCATGATATCATTTCACTCTAATGCCCGAAGCCATTGCCGAGCGAGCACGAACCTACTTCGTATAGCTGTACGCCTGCACGACTACGACTATTGGAAAACGCTTTAGATTGGAAATTATTCTATTGTCATTAAATGTATGGTAGCTTAGGAGTTATGTGTCATTGTGATTAGATTATCCATACGTCATGTTCGTGAACGGGCGCCGTCAGTAGGCACTGGTCATTTCTTAGCTGCCACGGCTTATTTTAATTCCATAATTGTTTTTATCTTTTTATTACGGACGCTTTTAACGTGCACGTCTTTCTACATCGTTCTCACATGTATAATTACAACATGAATGATGTAAACACTTTTGTGTAATAATATTTTGATTTAAAAGAGTGTCCATGGAGTTTCTTGCCCGTTCTTCTCCATAGGTACCTACTACGCTTTGGAATGGGCAACTAGCTTCGTATTTCTGACTGACCGACCCCTTGACAATTCAAAAGTGCCTGTTATTGGTTTATTTGAAATGAATGCTTTTGGTCTTATTACAAAACAAGGTTTTTCTTTTGACATGGTTTAAACCATCGAGCCCGTTTTTGAAATTGGAATCTAACAGAAATTGAAATACAGTTCCTTTTACAAAACCGACAACTTAGTCCGGTCTTATGTCGTCAATTTTGTATTAAGAACTTTACTATAGTCGGCATAAAGTTCGAAATACAAAAACTGACTCGATGGTTAAGGCTCGGGCTAAAGTTAGACCGTATTTTGTAATAAGATGGTTTGAGTTTTGAGTTGAGTTTGGTTTTTGAAGGGTTTCACATCATCATATACCTACACTGTGAGATCAGTGGTGGCCCAGTGGTAACGGCCGCAACTTAAGAGTTGTAGGTCGTGGATTCGATCTCAAGCAGGCTCTTTACATTGAGTGTGCCCTATACTATGTACTATGTAAATATGTATGCAGGCACGTAAGTCCTAGGAATATAATTTACATTTAAGCAAATCTGTACATATTTTTAAGCCATGTGATTTCTGAATAAATATATTATTATTATTATTACCGGTGTACTGTAACCTAAACTTATGGTCAATAAACTCTATTATTATTATTATTTATCATCTGCCTTGCATTTTCCCAAGTATTTTGGGGTCGGCTTCCAGTCTAACCGGATGCAGCTGAATACCAGTATTTTACATGAAGCGACTGCCTATCTGACCTCCACATCCCAGTTACTGGGTGATACGATACTCCTTGGTAAGACTGGTTGTTAGACTTCAGGGCTTTGACGACCCGTAATGACAGCCGGGACCAACGGTTTAACGTGCTTCTCGAGGCACGGAGGGGTCTTGGTATTTAAAGATGGTCGCCCATCCACGGACCAACCGCGGCAAGCGTAGCTTTACCTGATTGATCGACCCGTGTAGCTGTTATTACTAAGCCACAAGATCTTTACTTTGTGTAAATTATTTTATCGCCACTGCTCTCAAAACCAGCATGTTCTAGAAACAAAAATTCGAAGATATGTGACATCCACCAACCCGCACTGGGCCCGCGTGGTGGATTACGGCCCACTCCCTCTTACTGAGAGGAGGCCGGTGTGTCAGCAGTGGGAACATTATAGGCTGATTATGTTAAACCTACCCTGTTTGTTTTCTGGTAGGTATATAATAGATATTAACAAAAAAACCAACTGTTAAGTACGTTTTGCACCTTTATTTTATGTCTGAAGTCATCTTATAACTTCTCCCGCTCTGGGCCGAGCTGAGGGGCGTGTCAGACTCTTACTGACCCCACCCGTGTTCCTTCAGTTGCCTGTGCGAGGGGCCACGGTAGGTAACCCTTTCGGACTTTCCTGCAACCCTGGCAGAAGTACGTTTTACCCCTAAATTTTTGGTTTTCTAAGACAGCGCTCAATGGACACAATAATATCGGTTGTAATACAGAGCGTTTTTTGACACCTTATACTGGTGAGAATGACAGATTTTCATGACGGCCGTTTTAATATAACGGAACCGCCTCAGAACAATAACTAAAGCATAGAAGGCGCTTTAGGACATTTGAAGTGTACGCTGTCATAGACAAAAGAGTATAAGCTAGTGATGTGACTATGCATAAAATAAATACCGATATCGACTTCTTAGTTTATGGTATCGCTCCTTGGCATTTAAATCTAAAATATGCTAAGGTGAAATAAACTCACTTCTGTCTGATTAACTTATTTATTTATAAACACAGGATAAATTATTAACAAATTGAAATTACCAAGAAAACGCTTAAGTCATTTTTAAAGAGCGATTGGCACCGGAACAAGTAACAAAAATTTTAAATCACTGTCCTTTAAAAATTATAGTTTTTGTTAGAAATGTCCTTACTTTTTCTACAGGAGAAGATAATTCTTTCGCGATATAATGAATTCTAATTGTTAAATATTCTTTGCTTATCAATTTAATCAACAAATTTCTATGTTCATCCAATACATCATTATCGAATGAATGTTCGAGTAAATCATCAAAAATTGACGTTGGAGCAGAATTATAATAAAGCAGTCATTGCTGAAATGTTTGGAACAATTACGATGTTGTTTTTTCCATTCACAGTAGTTACGTGCAATAGCGTTGATCCATGTTTGTCTCATAATTATCAATATCGGAGGGAAATCTGAAAATTAAAAAAAAAATCATAGCTACACATGAGTTTAAATTATTATACCATGAGCCACACGGCTTTTTGACCACTGCCATTTCATTACTCATACGAATGATTTGCTGGCAAGACCGTAGGTATTTAGGTATTTATTTCACTCTTAAATATTTAATCCTTCCCAAAACTACGTGTAAAGAAAAATAATGTAATAATTTAGATGACGTTAGTTCTATCGATATTCTATCGATAGTTTATTTTTGCAAGCACTATTGCAAAAATTTCTATACCGATTTAAAATTTCTATTTTCCCTAGAATCGAATTATTTAATTACATAAAATATTGATTTCAAAACACTACCGAGTACACTAAACTCAAATAATTTGAAAAAATGCCAAAATAACCTACAGTGAGAATACAAAACCGATAAAATGACCATATTTGATTACTTACCGATGGAAGCTTATGATTTCCGCATCATTTTCTTTGCGGGATGAATGTGATTTACATCCCACTATAACGCAGAACATTATTTAATCTTTAAGCTTTGCGATTTACACTAAATCACTATTAATTTTGTACTATTTTTATAAAAACACGTAAAATCAACGAAGCACTTCAACTCCCATGCGCCCATAAGCATTATACGAAAAAATGCGATGAACAAAGTCATACACAAAAACCTGAGACGTTAAGTAGCTTTTAAACTTAGTATCATAAAGGTAGCCAAGGTAGCCAAATTGACGTTTGCTTTGTGACGCTTTGCATTTTGAGCAACCTACATCTGTCTCTTTCTAATGCTGTTATGAGTGTATAAGAAAACAGAGACGACTATATTAGTTAAAATTAGCTTCCTTCTATGCTTTAGTTATTGTTCTGAGGGAACCGCTGTTCTAACCAACCCTAGTTTGATGTAAAAAATAAATCGTAACAGGTGACATTTATCAAGACAAGAAAAGTGGTTTTAATCCGAAATGCCCTATATTGGAAGCTTGGTTATTTTCTTAATATTCTTATCACACTCACTTGATAGTGGGGTAGTTAAGAAGATTACTAGCAGTAGGTATAAAAAAAATCTCCCCAGATTAAAAAAAAACCTAAATTTCCCCAGTATTCAAAAATCAGTTTGTTTTTCTGAACCTGAATCTAGCTGTGTATTTTCATTTCCATAAAAATAAATGAATACTACCTCATCTTGGAACAACACTAAATAACCTACCTCAAAATTCTAAATTAAAAAAAAAAATCCTAAAATATAATTCCACCAACGTCAAAATTGATGGCATCATTATTCCGTCGATACAATTACTACAGATCCCGGAACCGGCAATACGGTTCGGTACGACGTTCCGTATTACCCCATTCGCCGTATCGGACGGACCCGCTTCTGCGTTCCATTATGAAAGACTATGGCCTGATGAAACGTAATAATTACTTTTGAATTGGACAGTTGATGAGTTCTATAGAAAATTTAAATGTTGTTATTTGGGTATTTTCGAGAAATTCGCTTGTTTCAGTAGATTAATGTCGATCTTTGTGTAGTGAGGGGTTTCATGATTAATATCTCTTCTTAAAGGGGCTCAGCCTTGTAGTGTAAAATACGATGATAAAACTCTATCTGTTCTTAGTAGGTCTCAGTCTTTTAGTGCAAAATACTAAGTAGGTAACATAAACATACCATCACACTTGAAATCCCCGATGGGTTAGGCAGAAGTATTAGCTTACACTTAGTAACAATTTTGTAGCACCCACATATCGCCCGCTACACTTAGTAACCATTTCGCTTTCAAGTACCTACCTCAGGAAAAGTCTATTTTTTCTTATACAGAAAATGGACGTGAATTTATCAAAGTGTGGGGTTTTTTAGAACTTAATTTATTGGTTTGCTCTCAACGACTTTCGAATTTTTTCTTCGTAAGTCAGCTTAGAAACGAGATACCTAAAGTCAAGAATGTTACGCAATTTTCAACCTCATTCCTTTCCCACATAGCGGGCGCATGTCACCTTTTCGAACTGTCATTTTCATTCCGAATGTTGGCAATTATAAGGTACAAGTAAAAATTAACCTTAACGTGATTAGAATAGAATTATAAATCATTTATTTGCTTTTAATGAAGGTAAAAAGATCAGATGGAATTTTTATAATAATTATACCGTTACATTTTACAATAAGCAATGTGAAATTTTCAAATAATAGAAGTTACTTAAATAATAGAATTTAATGAAATTTAAAATACCAATATCATTATTCACTTTTCAGAGAGACAGTGGGTAAGGTAAACAATATAATTGAATTACATAATAGAATTGAATTACATTATGAATAACAATATCATTATTCACTTTTCAGAGAGACAGTAGGTAAGTTAAACAATAGAATTGAATTAAATTTAAAATAACCATATCATTATTCACTTTTCATAGAGACAGTAGGTAAGTAAAACTGCACTTAAAAGAACACAACAAACACATACATTATCATTTTCACATTACAAAAAATACCGGCAAGTAGATTCATTTACTACTCGGTCGAGTTAACTGTGCACCTCGCTGGAATGCCATTTCTCCCCCCGCAACACCGCTCACCTCCCAGCGCTCGCCACGTCGCAAACAAAGCGTTGAAACGACGTCATCAACTCCAGGTGCACAGTTAATTCGACCAAGTTGTACACATCAATGTCGATTCTGAGAGGAGCATCCATTCAAAAATCATATCTCAATATTAAATCAAACTTTCATCCAAACATCCTTTCACACACAAAAGGGGAAATTAAATACGTTAATTTGTTGACGGCACGGCAGTAAATAACGGTATCTTCATCCCATCAGTATGATTGGTCCCTGAAATACAAAATGGCCACGATATGGCCGTAGTACGCTATTGAAAATAAATTTTCAATATGGTGAGTGTTTTCGTTTGACATTCGTTTAATGGAGAGAGGCTATTCGGAGGTCATTTGAGCTCGGTTTCTCTCGGGACGCTTTTAGGCTTTTGGCTTTGCAATGGAGGGTTACAGCTGGACTTCCCTTCTTTTGTGATGAGGTTGCAGTGTAGTTTTAGTTGATTGGCGTCTATTTCGAAAATGTACCCCTCCATTTTGGAAATAGACGCCTATCAACTATCAACTTTTGTGAGGATTATCTACGAAATAAACCAATAAATCCACAAAAGTTTAACTTTTAAAAAAGGTCGCCTACGCCTCGTCCTTGCCCTATGCCTTGCTTAGACATTCATGGGAAGCCGTGGGAGTCACTTTAGGGCCAAGAAAAGTGGCAATCGCTATCAAAGCGTTTCGTATTCTACAAAGACTTTCAACAGGATCGACATAAAGCTTTTCGGTAGCTAATGTCAGTCCCATACATTTTGACTTATCTGTCATCGTTATCGCTGATAGAATTTTACTTTGTCGAAGCCCTCTTTATAATAAAAGACTATCAAATAATGTTTTCTGGCACGTAGCTAGAGCCGTGCACCTCTAAATAACCTTGCAAAACAGACAAAAAAAAAAAAACGCTATAATTCTTTGTGACGACAAATTGCAGAATCCACAATGACACACTTACGATGGCTCTACAAATATCTAAGATAGTTCATACAGACTGAGTACAGAGTTAGTTAGTACATACAGATAGATAGACTCGTATATAACGCACATAAATACAGTGATAATCATTTACTTCACATTATTAACATTAAACTAATCACACTAAAACTTTCGGTGCGTAGGGTTGTCAGATATTCAGTTAAAATAAAAACGTGATCAGGATTTTAGATTCTTCTGGCAATGATTATTTTTATATGTTAACTTGCAGAATGGAAAAGCTTAGCAATTTTCAATTATATTTCCTTCTCGCATGTCGGGCACACCGATTTTCACACAGTTTTTAGGGTTCCGGTGACGCTGCGTCATCGTAATACAAATCACAGTTCCGTTGCGTCAACGTGCAGTGACGCAACGCACGCTCAATGTACAAGAAAGAAGACCAGAGAAACGAAGCGGAGAAGGATATTGCGATGCGATAGCGAGTGTCGGAGCGTTGCTTTTACTGATGAAAACTGACACACACAACACCGAGACGCTGCGGCGTCGTAGTAAGCGGCGCTGCGTTATGACTCCTAATTGCCCGCGTGGCAGTCGGTGCGTTGAAATCATCGGTGTGACGAAGCAATGCACCCGGCATCGCCCGTGTGTCCACACTCTACATATTACTAAGGCTCCGCTGTCCATCCGTCTGTCACAGGGCTGTATCTTTTGAACCGTAATAGGTATACCTACACATGAAGTTTTCACAAAGTGAGTGCCTGCTTGCGTGCGTGCTTTGACCGCTATAACAATTCATAATAAAAATAAAACAGGATAAAATGTTAAAGGGGATCCCCATACAAGTAACGTGTAGTTTTACTAAAGTATTTTTTGAATATGTAGTGTTAAATATCGTATAGTGGTACGGAACCCTTCGTGTGCTAACCCGAATCGTAAATATCCGCATTTTATTTTTAAATGAAGCCGTAAAACGATGCGTTTCGTTCACTGTGCGATTCATTTACCTCAGGTGCTTCGCCTTTTGTCACCATCGTGGTCCATGGCCATTTCTACATTTTTAGCTGTAACTTTTATGTTGTACATAATAAAGAGTATTTATTTCACAGTTGTATCTACACGTGGTACCTACTAAATATAGGCAAAGTTTTTGCGCCTCAACTTTACAAAGTAGGTATCTAAAACAGTTTTTGTCAACCCTACCTTCTGCTATAAAGCTCCACATACACTAATTTATTTTCTGAAACAAGAGAGACATTAATTACGAAGTAAATCAAGATCTATTTGAATTAAAATAACGTTTGTGTCTCATTAGTCTAGTGTAGTGTATAGCTTTGTCCTCTCTGGATATTACTGCAAGAACGACGCTGTTATACATGACAAATGAAAATCGCGGATGCTTGACATGCAAAACCGTGCAGGCGCATCACATTTGAAAGTTCCAGTTTTATTGGTACCAATTATTCTGAAAAAGCAGGCAGTGCTCATTGGTTAGGTGAAGGAAAAAATCATAAGGAAACCTCTGAATATAAGTTGGAAATCGCCAACCCACCTTGAGCAAGCGTG
Source organism: Brachylomia viminalis (assembly GCA_937001585.2). Taxonomy (NCBI): domain Eukaryota; kingdom Metazoa; phylum Arthropoda; class Insecta; order Lepidoptera; family Noctuidae; genus Brachylomia; species Brachylomia viminalis. Next base: position 21,692,374 of record OW443306.2, on the reverse strand, counting down.
GTCACCCATATTCGTGCCTTCTCTGTATGACAGGAGGACTTTGCCGTGCGAGTGAACAATAATAGGCTGGAATTATTATTTATTATTAAATGGGACCCCATGTAATTTAAATCTCTAAATCTATACCTACTAGCTGATTCATGTCTACATTTAAATTTATTTATCAACTTTTATTGTAACGGTTAAAAATCAATTACAATAATGATATGGATTCAATAAGGCCAATCTCGATGGCGATCTGTGATCAAAATCAATGTTTGCTATTGAGATTTATTGTAGACTAGCTGACCCGACAAACGAGGTACTCCCCAAACCATAATTCATACAAAAATCCTATACAAAAAAGGACGTTAAATTAGGAAACTCTTGCAAAAAAACCTAATTCCGACTATTACGAACATTTTAAAACAAACATCACTTTAGAACTGCTGCAGTTCTAAAGTGATGCGCTCCACGAATAGCATTTAATTTTTATTTATATCTATTTATTGTTACAGGTACGTGTAATGGGTCCCTAAGCAGCCGTGAGTCCGTTTTGGATATATTTATAATACTTCGCTCTGAACACCTACCGCGTCGCGCGACATACCTTTTTTTTTTTTTTTTGTGGGTGGGAAATCATCAAATAACTTCTCCCGCTCTGGGCGGAGCGGGAGGGCGTGTCAGACTCTTACTGACTAAAACCCACCCGTGTTCCTTCAGTTGCCTGTGCCAGGGGCCACGGTAACCCTCTTGGACTTTTCCGCAACCCTAGCAGACATCGGTCCTAGCAAACCCCGTCATTGGTGCTGACATCTCTTTGAGGCGCGCGTGGAACACAACGCGCCGTCGACCCGGGCCTGGTCCTTATCGAACGGCGAGCTGCCCATTGCTCGCCGTTCGCTAGCCCGCGCCTACGGTGGCCGGGAATCGGCCTGCGATTCCGCGACATACCTAGTTCAACTAGTCTCGATAAACGCGGATGCATCACGAAATTGGAGTGTTACCAACAAAAAACAATCAGCATGAACTTTAGAAATAGCCACTGCGTTTAATATCTAGTTTATTTATAGGTACACGTAACATCATTAGTTGGAATGGTGGGACCATTCTGTTTTTATACAGAATGATCTTTTCTTTCAGTTAATCTTAGTTTTATTCCAGCTTTTGTTTGATGATGCAATATGTAGTCAGATGCAAGTTTTTTTTTTGTATTGTTTTTTATACCATGGCGATACGATTGCTTGAGAGAAATCAAAATCAAAAGCATTTATTCAAACTAGGTTGAAAATCAGCATTATTTGAACGTCAAATTTACATAAGACAGCCCCCCAAAACCGCCGACCTTCACCACTTTTGATGTGGCGCAACAAACTCCCCAGCAGCACAGCTGTCTATTCAGTTAGAATAACTGGATTCTAAACAGTAGTAAGTAATTAACATTCCGAAACACGATACATTAAATTAAATTATTTGTCACATGTCGGCTAGCACACGCCAATATACCTACTAACAAAAAACATTGAAAACTATACTCAAGCTGAAATAAATAATAAAATCGTAAACAGAACTTAATTCCTAGGGTAATCGTAAGGAGTAATGTGAAAGAATTCAAACTCAAACTCAAAGCATTTATTTCAAATAAACCAATAACAGGCACTTTTGAATTGTCAAGGGGTCGGTCAGTCAGAAAGATGAAGCTAGTTGCCCATTCCAAAGCGTAGTAGGTACCTATGGAGAAGAATGGGCAAGAAACTCCATGGACACTCTTATAAATCAAAATATTGTTACAAAAAAGTGGTTACATCATTCATGTTGTAATTATACATGTGAGAACGATGTAGAAAGACGTGCACGTTAAAAGCGTCCGTAGTAAAAAGATAAAAACAATTATGGAATTAAAATAAGCCGTGGCAGCTAAGAAATGACCAGTGCCTACTGACGGCGCCCGTTCACGAACATGACGTATGGATCAGCACCATTCAGCTCAACCATTTTGAAGGGAACTCAAGGATCCAATACCCAACATCCAATTTGCCATGTTTTACACTATCATACAGGGCGGCAACATCTATTCACAACCGCTTACCATGGACTCAGTACATGATTCATGTTATTTAAAAAAACAGCAATACCTACGCGGTCAAATCTATGGAACTCCATACATTTTGACCGCGTAGGTGTTGCACTTTTGTAGAAAACAGCAGATTTAAAAAAAACATCACAATCTGCCTTGCCTTTTCCCAATTATTTTGGGGTTGGCTTCCAGTCTAACCGGATGCAGCTGAATACCAGTATTTTACATGGAGCGACTGCCTATCTGTCCTCCACAACCCGGTTACAGGGTAACACGATACTCCTTGATAAGACTAGTTGTCAGACTTTCGGGCTTCTGACGACCTGTAACGATTGTCAAAGATCTATAAATGTCAGCCGGGACCAACGTGCTTTCTGACGCATGGAGGGGTTATAGAGGGTATGAGGAACTGGGTGTAAAGTTCACTCATACCTCCATAGAAAAATACCCCTTGGTAAGAGGTTGTCAGTTTTTCGGGCTTCTGACTACTCGTAACGACTGTCAAAGATCCAGGAATGACAGCCGGGACTAACAACGGCTTAACTTACTTAGATTTTTTTTTAATTACCGACAAAAAAATTCTACATTAGGGTATCTAAAATCATGCACTGAATCCATTGTCACAGTTTGCGAGTCAAGGGCCCTACCATCCTGTTACAGTATACATTTTAATGTAACTACTTTCAGCGTTCAATGGCCTGTCAGACCCGCCACCTGTCTTTCTATTATTATTCTCACAGCATCAACTATATTCTACTGTCGGTCGGTTTTAGTCGTTACGGGTAGACAGAAGCCCGAAAGTCTTACAAACAGTGGGTATCATGCTACCCAGTAACTGGGTTGTGGAGGACTCCGCTCCATGTAAAATACTGATATTCAGCAGCATCCGGTTCGACTGAAACCGACCCCAGCATCGTTAGGAACTACCAGGGTTGCGGGAACGTCCAAAAGGGCTACCGTGGCTCCTGGCACTGACAACTGAAGGAATACGGGTGGGTTTTAGTTAAGTTTTTTTGACTCTGTCTGTATCACCATTCAAAATCAAAATCAAAAGTCATTTATGCAAATTAGGCTGAGAATCAGCACTTTTTGAACGTCAAAATCACATAAGACAGTCCCCCCAAAACGCCCACCCTTCACCACTTCCTAGTGCTTTAGCTGGGATGAAGAAGTGGCGGAACAAACTCCCCAGCAGCACTGCTGTCTGTTCAGTTAGAAGAACTGGATTCTATACAAATATAGTAATAAGTAATTAACATTACGAAACATTAACATATTAAAATTATTTGCCATATGTCAGCTAGCACACGCCAATATTTAAAACTATACTCAAGCAGAAATAAATAATAAAAACAAAAACGCAAACAGAACTTAATACATAATAAAAAGCCTCCTGGCATAAAGGGCGTGCCCGCTTACATATGCAATGCTGCATTATGTTTATATGTATATAGCTGTAACTTGTAGCATTGACCTAGACTAGAGCCAAGAGGAAACTCATCATAAATAAAAAAATTAAAAAAGTCAGTAAGATTCTGACACACCCTCCCGCTCCACCCAGAGCAGGAGAAGATATTGGATGATTTCCCAAACTAGAAAAAAAAAAATATTTAGGAAAGGCAGAAGACTAAAAACTATTCTCTCATAACATAAGAAAGAATCAAAAGTATCTTGAAACCAATATTCACAATAGTTGAGATTAAAGATTAAAAAAAAATATCGACTCCATCTCGAACTTACACCAACTAATTAGCGTAGATTTTCTTTTTTACTTGTACTTCTTCTTAATCCTGCACAAGTCCGCACCGCCTCGGGCTGACTTTAGATTTCCAATATTAATTCTGAGAAAGAAAATTAACTTTACTTCAAGGAGAACTTTGTCACAACCAATGGTAAATGGATTATCGATCGCTATAGTTATTGGTCTTTAAAGCGATCTTGCTGAAGCTTGCATCAGTATCTACTGATGCCTGACTTTTGATATAATCATTGTTAATCTAGTTTTGTAAATATTTTATTCTAATTTACCTTGGACCTTACTGACATCGGTGGAGGAAAATATCGTGAGGCAACCTTAACTTATCCATACTCTAATATTATACATTCGAAAGTCTGTCTGTATGTTACCTTTTCACGACTAAACCACTAAACGGATTTCAATAAAATTTGGCAAGGAGATAGATGGTATTTTTGGGAAGGCCATAAGCTACTTTCTGTCCTGGTCATCATGGACATCTACGCAGGTGAACATGCTGGCAGAAGCTCGTAGTTAATTTATGTCTGAAATCGCCAACCCCTCTTGAGCAAGCGTGGTGATCGATGCTCGTGCCTTCTCTGTCTGAGAAGAGGCATTTATCCTTAATGGGACAATACTATCATTGATATTTATTTTTATCATTGATATTAATAATATGGCTACACAATTTAAATTATGATGATACAGAGTTACTTTTGCGACGAGTGACTTAATAAATGATCTAGAGTGATTTTATTCGCTTATTTGGTCACACCATGTACACTCAAAATCTGTATCTCTCACTCTCTCACACACACACACTACACAAATACACCCACTCACACACACACAAACACACTCATGCACTTATACAATTGATCGTATTATCTTTCTGTCTTTAGTTTTATTTCTTATTTTATTTTATTTTTTCTCCTTTTGTTACTTACCTGTTTGTAATTTATAATGTAAGGGAAGAGCGGAGCCTTCAACTACAGGCATTGCTATGCCTAAATGGAGACTCCTCGACATGCAATGTAAGCCAAAATGATATGAAATAAACTTATTTATTATTTATTATTATTTATATATTTTTATCAGTTTTTTAAAGCCTGTACGCAGCCGTTCGCACGGCGCTGTCTTGTACGATATTTACAGTAAGAAGTTGGTATCACACGTCAACATGCCACTGTTCATACGGTTAAAAATAAATGCAATACAGTGACAGCACCAAATGAACGAAGGTGAATTCATTTGTTTTTAAAGTAAATCATCACGGAATCACTAATCGACACCGTTCGAATTTTGGAGTAACCTTTAGAGAATAACCCCACAGATTAAAAATCTTTCTAAGGGTTAATTCCCGAGGTTGAAAAGGTTCGAAATCTGGCTAAAATCTCATCTCAATGACAATCAATGCCAAAAACTTGGTCAATAATTAAGGGAAATTAGAAGTATTTTGACAGATTGAGACTGAGAATAAAATGAAAATGTTCTTAAAATACGGGAAATGAAATGAATCTCTGATAGTTTTTTAAGGATATGTGCCACCCACGACAAGCAGCGGGTTAACCATTTTTTTAATGCATTATAATTTACATAACGAGCCATTACCGCCGTCTTATCGTAAGCGACATTTTTACCTAAACAGCGATTTTTATCGCAGACGACATTTTAAACTATAACGGACTCGGTTCGTCGACATTTCCCGCCAAAAGACAACCAATTAGAAAGTTATAGCAAATGCTAAGTTTATCGTTAGCACAACAGTTTTCTATATTTTACAGTAACCGACATAATCAAAATATATCGTAAGTTGCGTAATTATCTAAGAATTGCAGCGTAAGCGACCCTACTGGTTATCGCAACCGACACAGTACATCAAAATTTTGTCGTTTACTATAAACAAAGTGGCAAAATACGTGTTGCGACGAGTTCATTCCAGTGAAGATTGTGATGCAATAACTATCTCTTTGCACTGTATTTAGTGTTAAATTATAATTATCTGGTTATTACGTGACAAAATTAGGTTTTATTAAGTTTAAAGTGGTGTGGTACTGTTGTATAGTGTTAAGTAAATCACTGCAGTTACTTATTACGATTGTTCTCCAAAATGTCAACTCCGGCAAAGGTATGTAAGATACCTACTTAATTATAATTGTGATTTTGTTAGTAAATGAATGTAATTATAAAGGTAACTAATGTTTGTTCGTGGCTTTGCCTGCGTGGGAGTAACCACGTGGCTTCCATGCATAACTTTGGTAATCACTAAAGAGTTGCCGCTATTTGTTACCTACTTAGCTAAAGTTATTGTTGTTAGATGTAAGTTTTTGTATACCTATACATAACTGAACTGACTGGGGACGTAGGTACCTACCTCAGCCCTACAGAAAACAACATCGCCGCTTAGGTAGTGTTGTGTTCCTGTTGGTGTACAGAGCCCCAGAACTCCATAGGTGCAGGGGTACGGGTTCGGCAACGCGTTAGAGATATCTTTGGTATTACCAGCGCCTAGGTTATGGTAACTGTTTACCATTAGGTGGGCCGTATGCTTGTTTGGCACATTAGTAGTATAAAAATATGTTTAGTTTTTTAATAATTACGTATTTTGCATTTTTGTGTCAATAAAAGAACTTTTTAGTGCTAAATACTTAGTTTTTCTTTATTGTTACAGTCAAGGATTAAGAATATTATGGAATTACTACCACCGAGTTCTTTACCTAAACAGAACATTACTAAATCTCCTGTTCCTGAAGATACACAGCAGAAGAACGTAATGCTTGATTCGATCATGCCAGTGGGAAGAGACTATGACTACGATCTGGAAGCGGTTTTGCCTCATATGACATCACCATCTTTACTAAATTTTACAGCTGAATCCCTTTCAATATCAGACCATAATGATTCCACATTACCTATAGGTAAATTTCTTGTTGATTACACTGATTCTGATAGTGAGAAATCATACACCTTAATGGACTTAGATAATCAAAATAAAATACCAGATGAAAACCTTTCCGATAATGATCACACTGCTTTTGTTAACCAAAGTTTTTCTACTCTTGAATGTAATCAAGACGAAACCCAACCACAACCAAGTACCAGTTCACAGTCTAACGAATCGGAACATAATGTGCCCATGACGTTTTACGACTTGTCCTATATTGATTCGGAGGATTCATGGAAGCCACAGTCGTCGTCCAGTGGTTCAGAAGAAGACATGCCTCAACAAATTGAAGAAGAGACTAGTGTTGGGAAAAGAGGGTACAGAAAAAAAAAGACCTTTGCCGAAAAGGCTTCTGAAGAAAAAAAATCGTCAAGCTGCTGTTGGCAAATCTGTACGGCCAAATCCTTGTTTGAACAAAAGATGCGGCAATTCATGTGCTGATAAATTTTCTGAGGATGATCGGTGGATTATTTTTGAAAACTATTGGGGGATGGGATGTACTAAGAGACAAAAAGACTTTCTACTGTCATGTGCTAAGGCAAAACCAATTGGTAGAAAGCGAGCGACTAGTAATATTCGCCAAATATCATATGATTACTTTATAAACTTTAAGGGTCAAAACATTAAAATTTGTCAACAATTTTTGCTTAAGACATTAGATATATCCCAGATGACTTTAAGGTATACAATTGAAAATGCAAATAAAATACTGAATACTACTCAAAAAGACAAAAGGGCTCCTCTCCCTCACAACAAATCTGGTACAGAAAAAGTGTGCTATTTAAAATCTTTCATTGAGATGTTGCCTGCTGTGCCATCTCACTATTGTCGCAACAAAAGTACCAAATTATATTTACCTCAAGAATTACAGAACATAACAAACTTGTACAAATTGTATATTGATCACTTAAAAGAAAGGAACCTAGATTCATCAATATTATCTAAAAGAGTTTTTCGTAGTATTTTCAAAACCGATTTTAATATAGGATTCCATTTGCCCAAAAAAGATAAGTGTATCTTTTGTGAGAAGTACAAAAATTTACCGCCAGAAAGCAAAACTGTTTTTGAACAAACTACAGAATATAAAAATCACATTCTAGATAAAGACAAATGCAAAAATCTGTTTTTAGAAGATCAAAATATTAGCAAAGCTTCTAATTCTACCTCTCTTTGTGTAAGCTTTGACTTAGAAAAAGTCCTCAATACTCCACATGGTAAAAGCGTTACCCTATTTTACTCACGAAAATACGCATTTTATAACGAAAGTATCTACGAAAGCGGTACGAGGGCTGGGTATTGTTACGTGTGGGGCGAATGTCAAGGAAAAAGAGGTTGTAACGAAATTGTTACTATCCTATTTAAATATTTGACTCTTATAGACAGTAAAGGAACTCATAGCGTCATAAATCTGTATGCAGATAGTTGTGCTGGGCAAAACAGAAACCGTGCAATGATATCCATGTTAATTCATTTTTTGAAGACAACAACTACGATTACTGCAATAAAAGTAACTTACCTCCTACCTGGACACACTATGATGCCAGTTGACTCTATTCACAGTACAATTGAAAGTTTTATCCGCAATAAAACAGTGTGGGCTCCTTCTGAGTGGCCAACTATGATCACCAATTCTAGATCTGATCCAACAGGTTATTTTGTACACGTTTTAAATTACACTGATTTCATGGACTGGAAGTCTTTTTCGCAAGCTTTATTGCCAGCCAAATTTAAAATAGCCTTCAAAACATTAAGAATGGTACATTTGGAAAAGAACAATCCAGTAATTACACTGCAATACGGTTTCTTCGAAGAAAGCAATAAACAAGAATTGAATATGGACCTGATTATTAGATCAAGAGGCAATACTGCAACTATAATTAATGGACCAGCACATCTATACCATTCGGAACTAAACATTTCAGCTGCCAAGTACAAAGATCTTGTGGATTTGTGTAATAAAAATATTATTCCATACAGGTACCACGAACAGTATGTGAATATGAAGCATGATGGAGCAGTTCCTGACGTGTTACCTGAAACTGATGCAGATGATAGTGATAAGGAGAATTAAAGGTTTAATTTTTGTTTAAATTGGGTTGATTTTAGTGTTATTTTAAATGTTAAATTAATGATAAAATAATGAGAAATATATATCTATATATTTTAATTTGTGTTTAATTTATTAAGTACCCGTTTATTTATGAAAATACATCCATAGTTTAAATAGCTTATTGTCGCTTGCGTTATAACTTTAACCAGGTTACTTTTTATCGCAAGTGTTATCTCAAACGCCCGGAAACATAAGAAGTCCTTAGTTTGAGACAGCAAAAATATTGTAAACGCCAAAAAACCCTCAAAACCTATTGTTTTTATGAAAATTTTAACCGTTACACCTAAGGTTTCAAAAATCATTATTATATGTCAAATTTCAATTTAATAGCGCAATTATTTATATAAATATTGAAAAAATACCTTCTCCTGTAAAATTTGGTTTTTGTCGGTTACGCTAAGTCGGCGGGAATGGCTCGATAAGCTAAGTTTAAATATAACAAAAGCATTCCGTGCATAATAGTTTTAACAATTCTAATTGACTTTGACAAAACGTTGGCAGACTTCTGATTAATGGCGACTGCGGCAAAATAGCAAGAATTGTTGCTTTATTTTACAGTTTCAAAGTATTTCAGGCAGAAACAAATGGGTTAGATAACCGAAAAAATAAAGATGTATGTTTTTTTAACTTTCAAAATTATTTCGTAGTGGAATTAGGTAAGAAAATAATTTATTAAGAAATACTTTTTTCTTTATAAATTTTAGGGAAGGAATCGGTAGGGCCGTTGGCCTGGATAAATGGCAGTTAAAAATAAAAATACATCCTCCTGTTTTTTTCGAAGTCGATTAAAAACGACAGCATTGGTACAATGTGCTTCCAGATCAAAAAAAAAAATAAGTACTCCATCTATCATTGTGGGTGTATGGCTAAGAAACATCTGACTTCTACCCCTTTTTATGTGATGATGCCTAAATTGAGTGTAGACTTGTTTGGTAAACCACAATATTTTGTCATTTTCAAATTCGCCTCAATTTTTATTCGCAAAAAGTTGAATACTAGCCAATTTACAAGCCACTTCCAGCCACACAGCCACTTCTGATCAAAAAACTCCTGTTTAATATCGACCAATTTAAAAGCCCACTTCTGATCAAGGAACTGTAGCGGTATCAACATCGCCACATGCGAACTATGCATCACACTGACGTCACGAAGATCCTGCATCACGCAACCAGATTTTACCACGCAACTAGCTTAGATACAACGTCCCGACATCAATAGTTGGGCAGTTGCCCACCAGACACGACACACGTTTGGTCGGAGGATCCTCCTTTTTCTATGGAGGTATGAGTGAACTTTACACCCTGTTCCTCGTATCTATATAGAACTCCTAAGTCCCAATGAACCCCCTTGTCCCTTTTAAAACGAAATAACTACTTACGACTTTTTTTTTGTTTTCTTATTCGCCCCAATAACACCATATCCCTAAAACTCGAACAAAAAACAGACAAAACTACATCAGACGCTACCCGCAGTGCCGAGAAACAACGTTTTCCTTGAACATAACATAACAAATAAAATGTTATGTTATAACTTTCTAAGCGGTGGACTCAATCGGGTGTGAAAAAGTACTCCTTTGAACTCTTTCTTGACTATACCGATCTTGTACTTACAAGTTTTTTATTTGTTTCCGTAGGAAATATATCTGTTTCATAAAAAAAAGAAAGTGAATGCAAATTTTTCTTTAGCGATTTTGTGTGAAATTAGGTGTGAGGGCACAGTGTTCTGCCTGTATAAAATACTGTTGTGGAAGTTAGCTGAGTTGCACTAGATACTTAAATGGGCTAAATATGTGCTAAATAGGAGGTGCCTCTTTCTATCTACGGCCATTGCATTAGATAAAAATAGGCTTAAGCTTAGATTGATTGTGTTCACGCATCATACGCGTGAACGAGCAGCGGCGGGGGACGCGGGAGGAGAGGTCTCAGCTGATCGGGTCGGCGGCCGCGCCGCGCACTCTCGCCTACAGATTCGGACAGCAACGCACGCCTAGTACCTACTAGTTTTAATTTATATTGTAACCGATTTCTGTACCAAATATAATCAATATTCAAGCGAAGTCACATTTTATTTAAATATATCCAACATTTGGCGACCGTGAACAAAATCGAAAGTTATTCTGGTCATTTGGCGACCATAGCTTCAATATACGCTGAAGAGATTGGAAGGGATTGCTGCTTATGCTGCCTTCTGCCCTGGTGGAGTGAAGAACTTTGCTGAAGACCGTGTTGGACGTCTGGCTGGGTACTCAAGGGAAGTAGGCCTGTATTCCTATCCACTATTTTTCCTCTTCGAACTTGTGTGCAGCTTGCCGCTCCGATAGCGTTATAAGATAGCATTTCGTGTACACGTACTATCTATATTTTTCCTATTATACGCTTCGGCTATTGCGAGAGCTTGCCTATTTCCTACCTACTATATTATTTTATAAAGTATTTCTATATCTTACTGCATTTGGTGGCATTGCCTATAGTCATTTAGCTATCCATTGCATTTCAAAGCATAAATCCATTTATCATAATATTGCCTAGTCATTTTTTCCGTTAGCGATTTTTTTTTTTTTTTCCCCATATACCCCCACATAAGATTATCATAAGATTTGTTGTTAACTGTTACTCATTTATGCAAAATTCCAGATAAGCGCTAAGGCCTTACGTCGCAGCTAGCTGTTTTCGCTAGGCCCAGAGCTTGGTTTGTGGCTGACGAGCCGTCAAGCGCTTGAGTGCCGACTGCGGGAGGGCGGCTGGTTCGAAGATCGACGGAACCGTTGTAACTGGTTTGATCGTTTCATTTTCTTGCCTAATTCATTGTTCAGTTTTGTTGTTTCTTTTAGTAAGTTATGGAAGGAACTGTAAAGGAGCTTAATAAAAAGCGTAGCATTATAAAGGGGAGATTAACAAAATGTAAAGACTATGTAAATGTTTTAACGCAGGTAGGCGCGAATAAATTGACTAGTATTCAAGTGAGAGAATTATCGTTACGGGTTGACAAATTTCAAGAATTGTTATCAGAGTTCAACGAAATTCAATCGGAGTTAGAATTACTCTCACCAAATGAGGATGAGCAGTTAACAGAGCGGGAATTTGTTGAGTCACAATTTTTTTCTCTTCTTTCCACAGCTAAAGAATTAATTGAATTTGCTAATTTAGAGAAAAGATCAGAGAATGGTGAAAGCATATCGAGCCAATGTTCACATTCCATGAATTCTATAAAATTACCCACAATAAATTTACCGAAGTTTGATGGGAACTATTTAAAGTGGTTGGAGTATAGGGATACTTTCGATTCCCTTATTAATAAAAATGATTCGATTCCATTAATTAATAAGTATCACTATCTCAGATCAAGCTTGGAAAATAGTGCCGCTGTCGTTATAAGATCAATTGAGTTTACCGCTGATAATTATAGAAATGCCTGGCAAATTTTATGTGACCGTTATAACAGCAAAAATATTTTAATAAATAACCACCTTAAGTCGTTATTAAGTATCGATCCTATTGTGAAGGAATCATTTAAAGCATTGCGCTATTTAATTGATCACATATCTAAAAACTTGAGTTCTTTGCACACTTTGGGGCGTCCTACTGAACAGTGGGATGATTTATTAATATTTATAGTCTCAGCAAGGTTGGATCCCGTCACTAGTATGAAATGGGAGGAATATAAAAATAGTTTATCGGATTTACCGACACTCATTAATTTTTTCTCATTTTTACGCAACCGAGCGGACATCTTGGAAACTACCCACTATAACAGATATGATAAACATGAACATAATAAATCGAACTCTCAAAGTAATAAATCGGTGAGATCTTTCTTAGCTGCTTCGGATTCGGATACGGAAAGGAAGGATCATAAATATCAATGCGTAATTTGTAATCAAAATCATTTTGTTTATAAATGTTCGAAGTTCAAGGAAATGAACAACGATGATAGGATTCGCGAAGTAACTAAGTTAAAACTATGCACTAAATGCTTACGTAGTGGGCATAATAGTCATCAGTGTCGTTTGAAAAGTTCATGCCAGATATGTAAAGGGAAACACAACACTTTGATACATAGAAATGACACTAATACGACCGAAGAGCAAAGCGCAAGCGCACATAGTCCACCGGTTACATTATCGGCTACAACGATGACTCATACGTTGTTGTGTACGGCGCAGGTGGAGATCGTTAACGAGTCAAACAATAGAAAGGTAATGGCACGTGCACTATTAGATACTGGAAGTCAATCGTCATTTTTAACAGATGTTCTGAGGGAGAAATTAGGGTTCAATAAAACCTCTAGTGAAACCTTTAAGGTTTGTGGACTTAATGATATTAAAACTAACATTTTAGGAAAGTGTATCGTAAAAATAAATTCTCATTCAAGTACCTATAGTACTCGGGTCTCCTGTTTATTGGTGCCAACGATAACAGGTATTTTACCTAGCGTCGAAATAGACGTCCGAGAATTAGATATCCCATGCGGTATACAGCTCGCGGATCCAAAGTTTTACCAGCCTTCCAATATAGATATACTGTTGGGGGCTGACATATTTTGGAATATTATTGGAACAAATCAAATTAAGCTAGGGTCTAATAAGCCTACTTTACAAGAATCACAATTAGGGTGGTTGATAGCCGGTCCAGTCGGTATCAGTCAATCCAAGTCTAAGATCTATTGTTATTTCAATCATTTTTCGAATCTCGATAATTCCCTTAAGAAATTTTGGGAGATTGAAGAACTACCTGCAGAGACAAAAACATATTCATTAGAGGAACAGTTTTGCGAAAATGACTTTATAGAAAACACGAGCCGCTTACCTGACGGTCGGTTTTGTGTACGTATGCCACTAAAAGAACCCGAAACTAATCTCGGAGATTCGTATTATCTGGCTAAGAAACGTTTTTTGAATTTAGAATTAAAACTAAATAGAAATCCAAAACTTAAGGAGTCATACACTCAATTTATAGATGAATATAAAGAATTAGGTCATTTGAGTGAAGTAAATGGTCTAGAGTTTGGCAACTACCTTCCACATCACTGCGTAATTCGCGAGAAGAGTGAAACGACAAAGTTGAGGGTGGTATTCGACGCCTCGGCCAAGACTACTTCTGGTAAGTCATTAAATGACATACAGGCTGTAGGTCCAGTTGTACAGTCCGACTTAATCTCAATTTTGATACGCTTCCGCGGGCATAGGTTTGTTCTCTTAGGAGACATTGAGAAAATGTACCGACAAACGGCCTTGCATACTTCTCAACGTCACCTTCAGTTAATTCTGTGGAGGGATTCATCTCATACGGAACCCGATGATAATAATGATTTAAAAGTTTTACAATTAAATACAGTAACATATGGATTGGCCAGCGCTCCATTCCTGAGTACCAGATGTTTATTACAACTGGCTAAAGAATGTAATGACGACACTATCGCGAACATTATTAAAAGTGACTTTTATATAGATGATTTGAATACGGGAGCGGAAAGTGAAAGTGAATTGCAGCACATTTACAAAAATATTAAGGAAATTCTAGATTCGGCATGCTTCCCTTTAAGAAAGATTCGTACTAACTGTTTACAGGCATTTGCTGTTGATGAAACTATGCTCGACCCGGTAGATTTAACAAAAGAATCCAGTGTGCTAGGTTTGAATTATTCTCCAAAACTAGATATTATTGGGTTTCCCTCAAAGATCGAATCGCCACCGGAAATTATTACGAAAAAGGTCGTTATAGCTACTATTTGTAAAATATTTGATCCTTTAGGATTAATTTGTGCATGCATTATTAAGGCTAAAATCTTTTTGCAACAGTTATGGGTTATCAAGCTAAACTGGGAGGAGCCTATACCACAAACTCAATTAAAAACATGGTTAAAATTCATTACTAGTTTGCACTTCCTTTCTAATATTAAAGTTAGTAGAAATGTTCTTTGCGATTTCCCGATATCCATACAACTACATTGCTTTGTCGATGCGTCACAGAAAGCGTATGCCGCATGTGTATACTTACGATCAATAAACGAAAAAAATGAGGTTACTGTAAGACTTCTGTGCGCAAAGGCAAGGGTTGCGCCCTTAAAGCCTATGACTATACCAAAATTAGAATTACTGGGTTGTTTGCTGGGGGCTAAATTATCTAATAAAATTCTTCAGTCATTTCGATTTAATATAAATTGTAAAACCATTTGGACTGATTCAACAGTGGTTTTAGGATGGTTAAAAACAGATGTGAGAAATCTAAAAATGTTTGTCTGCAACAGGGTTAATGAAATTAATGAGTTAACTAATGGTTTTGAACACCGACATGTACCCACAAATATGAACCCAGCTGACTTGGCCTCAAGGGGAGTTGAACCCCAAGATCTATCATCTTCTTCCTTGTGGTGGGAAGGTCCTTCTTTCCTAAAGAAAGAACGTTTAGAATGGCCACAAAATTCAATCGTAGCAAAAATATTACCAGAGTTGAAGGTACATTCATTATTATCTGCAGCAAACAATTCTACCGACAAAACTTCATTTATAGATTTTAATAAGCATTCCAATTTCAATAAGTTAAGTAGAATATTTGCATATGTTCTACGTTTTGTTAATAACTGTAATAAAAATAAACAAAAGTACTCAGGCCCTATAAACTCAGACGAAATAAATAATTCAATTATGTTTTTAATTAAAATTAGTCAATTACAATCATTTTCTTTCGAAATTGAGTTACTTAAACAAGGAAAAACATTACCACGAAAAAATAAATTATTACAATTAACTCCATTTATAGATTCCAATGACATTGTTCGTGTGGGTGGTCGTTTAGAAAACTCCAATTATAATTTCGATAAGAAACACCCTATAATATTGAATTCAAAACATCATTTAACTAAGATACTAATGATAAGTGAACATATACGTTTGTTTCACGCAGGTCAACAGCTACTGTTAGCGTCAGTGCGTGATAAGTACTGGCCCATTGGAGGGAGATGCCTAGCGCGGCAAGTAGTTAGACAGTGTATTGTGTGCGTTCGATTGCGAGCGAATACCTTACAACCAATAATGGGTCATTTACCTGAAGCGCGTACTAATGCTTGTTTCCCTTTCTACTCGTGCGGAGTTGACTTTGCTGGACCTTTTATGATAAGTAACCGTAAAGGTCGTGGTAACCGAATTAGTAAATGTTATCTATGTTTATTTGTATGCCTTAGTACCAAGGCAATTCACTTGGAACTTGTAAGTGACCTGAGTACTCAAGCTTTTATTTTATGCCTAAGACGATTCATATCACGCAGGGGAAAATGTCATGAGATCTTTTGCGACAACGGTAGGAATTTCGTAGGAGCTAACAATGAATTAGGTAGGCTGCTTCGATCCAGCCGTCAGTCTGTCAGTGATTATGCCTCTTCTGAAGGTATCAAATTTGTATTCAGCCCCGCTTATTCTCCCCACTTCGGTGGAATATTTGAGGCTGGAATTAAATCAGCTAAGTTTCATCTGAAACGTGTAGCAGGAAATGCTGCTTTGACGTTTGAGGAGCTAGCAACGCTGTTCACACAGATTGAAGCAATCCTAAATTCACGCCCGCTGACTCCTCTCTCGTCCAATTGTACTGATCCTTCTCCTCTGACTCCAGGCCACTTTCTAATTGGGAGACCACTGATGTCTGTCCCAACGAAGCCCATCACTGCTACTAGACCCAACAGATACGAGCTCCTAGAGAAGATAAGGCAGCACTTCTGGGAGAGATGGCGCCGGGAGTACATCTCTGAGCTGCAGCAGCGCACCAAGTGGCGCACTGGACAGCAAGGGCTCACCTGCGGTGACGTGGTGCTACTGAAGGAAGACAACTTACCGCCACTACAATGGCGGCTGGGGCGCGTGTCTCGCCTCTATCCAGGGGCCGACGGCGTCAGCAGGGTAGCTGACGTCACTACTTCAAAGGGCATTATACGAAGGGCGATCAACAGACTATGTCCTTTGCCAACTTCACAATCCAAAGATGACAACGAAGCGGAGCGGGCCGCATCCAGGTCCCCTTCCCCGTCTACTTCTTGAAAGCTATGGCTCTCAACGCGCCGGAGGATGTTCACGCATCATACGCGTGAACGAGCAGCGGCGGGGGACGCGGGAGGAGAGGTCTCAGCTGATCGGGTCGGCGGCCGCGCCGCGCACTCTCGCCTACAGATTCGGACAGCAACGCACGCCTAGTACCTACTAGTTTTAATTTATATTGTAACCGATTTCTGTACCAAATATAATCAATATTCAAGCGAAGTCACATTTTATTTAAATATATCCAACAGATTGATTATAGGATTGAGAATCAAAATCGAAAGTTGGAAGATAAAAAAAATTGTATCGTGAGATAAGATGGATAAACTGAAAAGATCTTATCAAAGCCAGTAATGTGCAGTGCAGTGTTAAATAAAAAACCCAGTCTCATAAATATAATTCTACATTTTCTCTTAATAATTTCCTTCTCAATAAGTCAAAGGTGCCAATGATTATTGAGAAAGTCTAACATAACAGTAGAAAATCATTCAGTCATCTGGTTAGGGCTTAGCCTTACAACCAACAAGTAATTATGTAGGTACTTAAAAAGTGGGTTAGCAAAACCCTCCAAGTAAAAATTGTTGATGGACACAGGCCCTGCAGTCTCGACATACTCGTAGTTAGCAATCGTTTTCGGTTGCTAAGTCCTAACAATCCAGATGTAAATGTTTGGTAGTCTCGACACTAAAATTTATCGGTTGTTACCTACCGGTACCTACCTAAAATACCAGTAACAACCGATAAATTTGAGTGTGGAGACTACCAAATATCTTTACATCTTTATTTTTAGGACTTAGCAACCGAAAACGATTGCTAACTATGTCGAGACTGCAGGGCCAGGAAGAAAGACAGCGGGACGAGCATGGCCTCTGTGGTAGGCTTGAGTCACGCATTTGATCACGGTATTTGCTCCCAAACTGTGATCATAATGTGTGACTCAAGCCTATCACAGTAGGCCGTGCTCGCCCCGCTCGCTGGTTTTAACTTGATAATCAACTTTTATTAGTGTTTAACATTCTTACTTCGTCATCCCATCATTTTTAACTTTTCTACAGAGTAGTACATAGTTACCACAGCCTAAAAATATTAATATGTTAAGAAAAATAACCTAATTCTCACTTACCACACAAATCAGCATCAAAACAGTCCAGAAGCTTCTTGACACGAATCTTCCGACCTAATTCCCGTGTACGTTGGTAATATGGAGCACATTTCAACACGCGTACGGTGTGCAATCAGCCGGACGTCCGGTTTTACCGCCGTACGGGATATCATCGAGCCTATATCTGGGGAAAGTTGGTTGGAACATTTGTAGATTAAAATATTAAATAGGAAATAATGTGTGGGTAGCTTTAGAAAGGGATCGTGGCTAAGTTACAGCCGAACGGGTCGATCAACTGCACTGGCCGCGTTCGCTCCGTGGA
The DNA here is from genome assembly GCA_937001585.2 of Brachylomia viminalis. Taxonomy (NCBI): domain Eukaryota; kingdom Metazoa; phylum Arthropoda; class Insecta; order Lepidoptera; family Noctuidae; genus Brachylomia; species Brachylomia viminalis. The sequence continues at coordinate 21,674,082 of OW443306.2, read as the reverse complement.
TGGTGACCATCTTTACATACCGAGGCCCTCAGTTCCTCAGAAAGCACGTTAAGCTGTTGGTCCTGACTGTCATTCTTGGATCTTTGACAGTCGTTACGAGCATTCATAAGCCTGACAACCTGTTTTAACAAGGGGTGTGTTACCAAGTAATTGGGTTGTGCATGTCAGATAGGCAGTCGCTCCATGTAAAATACTGGTATTCAGCTGCATGCGGTTAGACAGGAAGCTGACCCCAACATAGGTGGGAAAAAGCTAGACAGATGATTTTGATGATGACATGATAACAGAACCGGTCAATGTGACGATGCTTCGGGAAAGCCTATGACCGGCAGTCGACGTCTTTCTACTGAAATTATGGTGATGAGATACAATGAAAGTCGTATTTCTATTTTTTACTGCAGTCATCACCAGCCTATATAATGGCCCCACTGCTGGGACACAGTCCTCCTCTCTGTGAGAGGGAATGGGCCATAATCCACCACGCGGGCCCAGTGCGGGTTGGTCGATGTCACATGTCTTCGAATTTTTCGTTCTAGGACATGCCGGTTTCCTCACGATGTTTTCCTTCACCGTTTTGAGAGCAGTGGTGATGCAATAATTTACACAAAGTAAAGCACCTGTCTGGGTTAGAACCAACGACCTTTACTACAGTATCTCTAAATAAATGTCAAGTGCTGGTTTTGTAGGTCATTCTGTTTTTTCTCGCATTTTTTGTCTGATTAATTTCTCACAGAGTTTTAGCATACATAGTTATAAACAATCGTCGTAAATTATTATCTTATCATTTCAGACGGTAGATTTCCAAATACCAAAAGAGCGGCGGTGGCCATGGTCTAGTGGTTACGAGGAAACTGGCCGTTGTAGACCCAAAAAATCGAAAGAAATGTGATATGGCTCACTCCCTCTCGCAGAGAGGATGCCGGAAAAATTTTCCCAGCAATGGGTACGTTATAGACTGATTACACATAAGCGTATATTGTCAAAATGGGTATTAAAATAAAAGTCACAACGTGAAACTAAGACAATGATAGAAAGAGGAATGTAAAGCATTTGGAAATCAGAACCAAATCAATCACGTTTGCACGGATCAAGGAAAACTACAAGATCTTTAATAAAACCCTAACAAAATCCCTAAGACACTGCCATCAAGGAGACCCAAACACGTTATAATGAAATAAAAAGCTATTCATCAAAATGCCATTTGGTGCCCTAAAATACTTTGCATAACGATCGCGGATCAAGACCCGAAACCCTTCCGTGGACACAAGGGGTAAGTAAGGGTTACCCCGGCATAAAATATTTCAGCAAAAATTGGGATCCTTCTGGATTTAATTTAGCTATAAAAATAGATTTGGGATAATTATTTTATTATTACTAACTACCAAATTGTTTTATTGGAACAGTTTCAGACTTTGAGGGGCTTATGTTACTATATCATCAGCCTAGCCTTTCCCAACTATTTTGGGGTCGGGTTCCAGTCTAACCAAATGCAGCTGAATACTATTAATATTTTACATGGAGCGACTGCCTATCTGACCTCCAAAACCCTGTTACTGTTAAGACCTCGGTAAGACTGATTGTCAGACTTTCGGGCTTCAGACGACCCGTAACGACTGTCAAAGATCCACGAATGACAGCCAGGACCAGCGGCTTTTTGTACTTTCCGAGGCAAGGAGGGTGTTACTACACGAACATCAGACTAGTTGGTTTTAAGATTGTCTACCTGAATTTATAACGGTACTATATAAGTACTGAGTTTTAACAATATTCAACAGCAAATTCGTGCATTCAAAAGTTGCCGTTTGAGCACCGGCGCACTAAGAAGTCAGCTCTACTTAACAATTTTACTAACTGGCTATAATTGGCCATGACACGCTCGATGTGAAAGAAGTAGATATAGTACCGACCTATTATTTACTATAGATTATATTCGATCTCGTAATTGCTTCATCACCAAATCACGAAATGAATGTTCTTGCACATCATAAAACGACTAGATCTACTTTGGAGGTCGCCTATACTAATATCTCATATCTTGCACTTTTATAAATACTATAAATTAATGCCTTGAACCTGACAAAGAACAGCTGTAGTTTGTCGTTTTAAGAACCAACAGCACGAAGAAGTCGCAGAAAGAGTCTTAGACCAAAAACAAAAAGCAATCGACAGACCATTCTCCATTTCAAATTGCAACAGGATGAAACATCAGCGTTTCAGATCCAACTGCAAAATGGTCTTGTAAAAACTATTATACCTTTGGAAACCATTAACATTTTCCTACATTTCGTATTGACTTAAAGATCGTATTAAGAATTCATTTCGTTTCAAATCGGTACAAGCCTGCTACCGTCTTGTGTTAATGAGATTCTGTATTTTAGAAAATTAAACCTTTCCTGAGCGTCTTAGAGTATAATATCGTTCGGTTCGTGTAAGAAAATTGAGGTGCTAAGTATGTATTGATTTTATCTTTGGTTAGATAGTCGCCAGGCGCTGTTATCTGTGATTATCCTGATTTCCCTTGGGCTGCTTAATATTTTCTTAGCACGTGATTTGTTGTGACAATTTTGTTCTTTTTCAGGAGTTAGCAGAGGTGAAAGGTTCTCTAGGTATAACATCATTCTTTTCAGCTGCCTAAACATAGCCATAATTAAGTATACCAAAGTCGACCAGATTTTTAAATTATTGTCAGATTTTTTTTTCATTTCTTAGATTGACACACCACGTGAATGAGAGTTTTCTGAAATGACGTTCACTAGGTGGCAGCACTGAGACGTCAGGTCCGAGCTTCTGTCAAAAGTGTCAAAGCACCTATATTTTCTTTAGTTGTTACTGAATGATGAACGAATGATGAACGTCATCATATATTTTATAATCATTGTCGAAATGGAAGACCTCTTGTCAAAGTGGCGCCAACTGGTGGAGTGAATTTTCAAGAAAACCCTCATTTGTCATTTCATAAGACTGACAAAGAATGATAGTTGTTATTTTTTAAGTACAACTATTGTGACATTTTAACATAGGTGTGTCTTATTGTGTAAAAAATTAACATAGGTGAGAATTTAAGTTGGTAAGTCCGTAAGTAGTAACCAATTTGCTAACCAATCCATTTTTCTGGCTGCACCTAATCGTTGATTGCACAGAGACTTAATGTTTTAAGTGCTTATATCGGAAGAGAAACATTTCCTTTCATCATTTGTTTTCTTGCTGCCCTGGCGCTGGACCACAGGTTTGTGTATACCGAATAAATATCACGGGTGTGCCGCACTGCCACCGCACCGCCGCCGCTTCGGAGCCGCGCCGGAACTGCGTGTACACCGCATTGATGCCGTAGTTTAATAGTAAAGCAACGATCACAGGTCAATAAAGCATTACCAACGAAACTGTCAAGACGTCTGCTTTTAAATAGATAAATTATTTATCTATGCATACAATTATCTTATGATGTTAACTTAACACTTACTAGTTTACTTGTTTGTTGTTATGTTATGTTGTTGACGGCATGGTTGGCGCAGTGGTTAAGCGATTGACTGCTGCGCTGCATGTCGCGGGTTCGATTCATGCACCGAACAAATATTTGTATGGCCTACAAGTAGTTGTTCCGGATCTGTCTGTTTGTGTATGTGAGTTGAAATGTTTGTAAACGCAACCACAATACAGGAGAAATTCCGAGGGCGGGGAAAAGTTAAAAAAAATACTGTCATAAACTGTCACTATATCCAAAAAAATATAAGTAGATAATTTACAAAAGCAGACAGAAACAAATTAATACACGTAAGAGACAATTTTGGGTACATCCTGTTTTAGCCTGCAGATAAGACAAAGCGGAATATCTCGTGCTTCTTGAAGAAATAAGAAATTATGAAGCAACATTTTTAGAATCTCTAAATGAGTGTAAAACCTTTTGTAAAGTCTTCACAGTTTCGTTGGCAATGCTTAACTGAACAGTGAGCGTTGCTCTTGACTATCTAAAACTCGGCATCAGTGCGGTGTACACGCGGTTCGGGAGCGGCGGCGGTGCGGTGGCGGCGGCGGCGGTGCGGATCACGCTCGCGCGATATTCATACGTTTTCCAGCGTCATCTAGAGGAAGCCTAAGGGCCGGTTTTTTGATCCGTAGTTAACTCAACCATTAGTTAAAAAAAATAGTGTTCGGGTCAATCCCCTAACAATAATAAACATGTCAGCGTAATTGCAACACCGCGCTCTGTGCCTTGAATATTTTATGTATTACCAAAGTACAAGAGTCAGTACGTCTTGGACAGCATATCGGGCGCGACTCAATCTCATCCCATTCACCTCATTAGTTTTAATCGTTATCCCATTTGTATTTCTGAAATATAAGTAGTTACCTTTATAAGCTTTAATCTTAGTTTATCTTAATCTCATCCCAACCCCGAACAAATAGTAACTATGGTAAAATTTTGGCAAAATGTGTTTTGAACCACTAGTTACTATTTACACACCCTCCCGCTCAGCCCAGAGCGGGAGAAGCTATTTGATGGTTTCCCAACTCCAAAAAAAAGGGACACACTGTTTTTTTAAAACGATTACACTCCTTTTTTAAATTGTATTTTGTGTTTCATGATCTGTTGCTAAATAGGTAAACGTAATTCTTCTTTATTTTTTTTATCACAAACCAGACCAGACCCATTTATCAGAAAATGGTACCATAGTCTCTTTTTAGTCCTATCCTAAGACTTTTCTGGGTCATCGAACAAGGGTCATAATAGGTATTCTACATTCAAATACAATTTTATTTAAGTTTAGTTTCTATCCGGGGCGTGTCATTAGGAAAAATGGCCAGTCATCAGACGATAAAATGAAAGGAGGTAGACATCGATTTGTCTGTGAGACATTCAACGCATTCACCCTACAGCTATCGGCTTGGGGCATGACCTATTGGATTAGTTAAAGTTTTAGTACTCAGGTTTTGTCGTGGCTTGAGTTATTTCTAAGTATACAGGGTTATTGGGTAAACACCATCAACCCCTTAAAGGGTCATTGTACTTATAATTATGAACAACTTTTACTATGGGACCAAATATGAAATAGCGAAAAAAAAATCTGCTGTTCCCTACATGTATGTTTGCTGGACTCGTCAAAATGTAGGGACCAGCTGATAAATTTTTCGCGATTTAGCTCAAATTGATTTGAAAAGTTCAGCTTGTAACCTACATAATTATATAATTATTAAAATCTAGCTTTGTTTCTTGGACCTCTCCAAAGCATTTGACCTGGTTGATTATAATATCTTGTGGTCGAAATTGTGTGAGCAAGGTCTTCCTAATGATCTCATTAAGCTCTTAGGGTACTGGTATGACCACCAAATCAACCAGGTCGAATGGTCGGGTGCTCTGTTTGGGGCGCATGGGTTGGGGTGTAGGGTGAGACAGGGAGGGTTGACTTCCCCGGCATTTTTCAGTCTATACGTCAAAAATATATATACGTTTAGTATCGGATGCTCTATTGATGGTCAGATTATTAATAGTATAAGTTATGCAGATGATTATGGTACTGCTGAGTCCCTCGATTGATGGACTCAGACGGCTGCTTGAGATTTGTGAGAGATACGCCGCTTCTCATGGTTTATTGTACATTGTACGGAAGAGTAAGCTTGTGGTGTTTAGTGTAGGTACTAAAAAGCCTAAGACAGTTCCTCCGGTATCTCTGTATGGAGTACCACTAAAAAGGGTGTCGCATTTCAGGTACCTTGGCCACATTGTAAATGAAGACTTGAATGATGACAGTGACATAGAAAGGGAGCGATGTGATATGCTGGTAAAGGTTAAGGTTAAGGTTGACTGGTAGAAAATGCCTCAGGCATTAAGTCCGCCTTTGTACAGTATTATTTTTTACTTGTGCATAAAGTTTTAATAAATAAATAAATATGCTGGTCCGTAGGTTTGCACGATGTACGCGAGAAGTGAAGCTCACGCTGTTCAAGAAACAAGGAATGAAGGAAGGATGGTAGAATGTAAATAGGCCACATTTATAATAACATCATACTACTTTGTACACATAGATTTTGGCAAATAAAGTGTCTTATCTTATCATAAAGTCGTTTTGCCAGTCCTTCTACACGTGCAGCCTGTGGGTTAGACATACGCAGAAGGCACTCTTCGTTTACAGTTTTAGGATGCTGTTGGGGCTCCCGCGGTTCTGCAGCGCGTCGGGCATGTTTGCTGAAACAGATACAGATAGCTTTCAAGCTATTATGCGGAAAAGAACGACATCTCTGTGGCGAAGGAATCGGGGGAGCACCAACAGCATTTTAAAAGTGATAGTGGACAAGCCTGATTGCTCGTTCCTGGGGAACAGCTGCAGGTCTGGTGCAGCGGGAAGCGAACATTGTTATAGGATTTTGAATTAGTATTAGTTTTTTTTTTTTTTTTTTACTTCTGTATAATGAATAATGTTATATAGTTTTATGATTAATATTATAAAACTATATTAGTAACATTATTCATTACACATAACGATAGCGATTCATATTTTTGTTACTAATGTAACAAAAATATGAATCGCTTGTGTTCGAAGTAAATAAATAAAAAAAAAATGTTTTTGAGGTCCTAATAAGTCTACACTATGCCCTCACTTATAATAGTTTCATTTTATCAATGCCTTAAACATTTGTCCCCATCTCATCATCAACGTGCGCAAAGTAAACAATCGAAAAGCACCCCTTTCACAAAACACACAAAATCTACCGATATGAATTCGGAAATGTATTTAGTTCTCAATTTTCTGGGGTGGAAGGGTTGCTCAACATTTTTATCAGTCGCTTTCCTGTTCAGCCGCCTTTGGACTGTCTGATAAAGTTACAAATAAGTTTGGGGTTGTTTTAGAAAGGTTTCGAAATGTTTTAAGCACCTCTACTTTGATGACAAAGGGATGGGAGGCCAAAACGTCTGGTTTGGGGCTCGCCGTCCAACTGATATTGTATTTGATTATTATTAAATCATTCGAAAAATTATTTGAATTTGAATATGTTCACCTTCAATACTGAGGTCAAAATGTTGTAAGGTTAATATGGTCATCCAAGTAAGTAAATTTTATTTGTTTAAACATGGTGTAGCAGGATAATAATGGGATACAGAAAGTTCTAACATTTCGTTTCGTTCAGCCGTATATCGTGACAAACAAATTTTCAGGAAGAGATGGTGCATAAACCGTGATAATTTTCATCTAAATTACATTTCTTCATTATTCATTAAAGATTAGGTATTTATTACAATTCAATAAGCATATTTTTGAGATACAATTCAATGTCAAAGTAGTTATTAAATAAAAACAATAAAAATATGACTACTGCCATTAAAAATTTCAATTCCAAATTACAATTATACCAAAAAAAAAAACAATAGATTACAATAACGTCATGTCAAAAATACAACATTGCCATCTCAAAAATTAAGAAAATGGTCCTCTTTCATAAACTCTACTATACTGTATTATGCTCTTTCAGTTACTAAACTCTTCAACTTACTTTTAAGAGTATTTAATGTCTTCCACGATTTGGGCAATTTATAAAAATGGTCGGAGCCATGCGAAAGATTCTCTTACCATTAGTGTCCAACTATTATTGACCAAAGGTTGAGTCTTTGAGAAGACGTGGGTTCATATCAGGTGTGATTAATTCGTTAGTCTTTTGTTTGTGAGAGTTTTGATTTGTGGAAGCATAAAATCGTGCGTTTATTTATTTATATAGGATCTCCAACCAAAGATATACACAATGCTCTCACATACTTCTACACCTAGTGATACTGGCTGCGCGTTGTCTGTAAAAGAATTTAAGAATTTTTTAAACCAGTTTGAGAGATCTTAAGACAGTTTAACATCTCTGCCTAATCCATTGGGGAATACAGGGTTCTGCTATGTTACCTAAGTGTTGACGAAACTCCGAGTCAAAAGTTGTTTCGTAACAAACACAAGTGACTACATCCCGAAAGTATAGTTAAAATTAGTTAACGTAACGACATTTGCTAATTAGGTGTCGAGAGGCGTCAGTCCTGAGTAATGTTCGTGTTTGTTCCAGACTTCGTTTTAAAGAAAAATTTCTAATAAAGATCAAAGGAAACTGCGGAAGTAGCGACTTAAGGAAAAGTGGCGAAGAGAGAGATTATTCTAGAATTGAAAGGAAAGTTCTGGAATTTAAAAGCTACGTGAGAAGTTTTTAGTTTTTGTGAATAAACATGTTCTGGTTTCTGAAAAGTTTTTTCTAGAAATTACGTGTTTTAGGTAGGACCTACCCCCCCAGTTTTAGTGAGATAAAAATCGTCGGGTGCTTTTTGAAGGTTAGGCCACAAAAACAAAAAAAAAGGTAGTACCAACCCATTCACGGAAATAATTTAGTTCTTTTTCCAATTTAGTATTACCACATTTCTCCAGTTATGTGAAAGTACGGCACAAACCCATACTCCAGTTGCTATTGAGAATTTTCTTAAAAATAAATACCTACTCTTAAACAATATACCTCTGCCTACCTAAAAGCCTGATTTAAACGGTGCGAGTTAATTGCCCATGGCATAACATAAGTTGAACCAACAATTAAAGTTGCACTGTCTAAAATGATAACCAAAGTGGTCTATATCGACGGCGACCCGTAGGTCAAAGGTTGGTTTTTTTTTCTTCTACATCTCACTACAGTTATACATCAGTCAAAACACATTTGAAGTTGATGAATTTCAAAACTGCAATATTAGCTAAGCAGTCTACCCAAAGCCGGAAAACATAGCAAGTAGTTTCTGAGTCCAAAAAGTTTGGTCTAAACAATTTTTAGACGATGCATGTCATTTGTTGCTTCAATTTCATTGTATGCCACAGGCAATAAACTTGTATCGCGAAAATACAGACAATATGTCATTTCCTGCCTCCACTATCACCTCCAATCATAACATAATCTTAGAAGTCACTCACGTGGGTATAGCCGTCATCTTTGATCTCAGATCATCTATCGTTAGTTCGCTTACTTTCGACCTCGGTGACGCTTCCTTTATTTTGTATTTTATTTTATGTGGGACGGAAACACGGTCGTCTGAAATAGACTTTAAATGCATGTGTTTAGGTTTGTTTTATAGTTTGAGCTAATGCGATGCGCAAGCGATACATTTTTTTTGTAGTCAAATGTGAGTGCTAGCAATTTCAAAACAACTCGCGATATCTAGAAGGATGACAATTTTAAATTGGAGATGTATTTGTTTTAATTTTCTAACGGTAGCATAATCGGTTGTTGTTCCGAACGTGGTTGGTCCCAGGGCCTGCAGTCTCGACATAGTTAGCAATCGTTTTCGGTTGCTAAGTCCTAACAATCCAGATGTAAATGTTGATGTAAATGTTTGGTAGTCTCGACACTCAAATTTATCGGTTGTTACCTACCGGTACCTACCTAAAATACCAGTAACAACCGATAAATTTGAGTGTAGAGACCACCAAATATAGTTACATCTGGATTGTTAGGACTTAGCAACCGAAGACTATTGCTAACTATGTCGAGACTGCAGGGCCAGTTGTCATTCGTAGATCTTTGACAGTCGTTACGTGTAGCCAGAAGCCCAAAAGTCTGACAACCAGTCTTACCGAGGGGTATCGTGTTATCCAGTAACTGGGTTGCAGAGGTCAGATACGCACTCGCTTCATGTAAAATACTGGTATTCAGCTACATCCAGTTAGACTGGAAGCTGACCTCAACATAGATGGGAAAAGCCTAGGCAGAAATTGTAAAAAAAAAAAAACTAAAATCTTGTAGTTTATTCAGTGTGACACAAGCCTCAACGCACATTTTTTTGTTTAGTTTTCATTCATTAGCAAATGTCACGACAATAATTCCGCGCTGACAGGCGGATGTACTGATATATATTATGAAGCGATGTTTAAATAATATAGGATTCAGTGCCATTTACCGCCATCGCGTATTGAAACTTTTATTTAGTTTAAAAAATATAATTATTAAAAGTCTTTTGCCTCTCTTGCAAGATGGACGACACGGTACACAGCTTTACAATTCCATTCTTACTCAGGGTTACCCTTGTGTAGAGTGACACTCTGAGCTTACTTAGCAGCGCGGAAAACCCGGCAACGTTGCTCTCGGCGAACATGTCAGTCGCACTACACCGCCAGGGCAAGTTCATCATAGCCCGGTAAGCATTATTATACTGTACACGAAGAGTATTATACGCACTCCTCGTGTACCGGTACCAAAGTTGGCTGGTGTATAACGACTGACAGTAGGCTCTGAACAGCGTCGTCACCTTAACTTGATTCACGCAGTGATAAAAACGTCTAGCTAGCATATTGCTTTTACAAGCGATACTGCGTCTCTGTCGTTCCAAATCATCAATATCCGATAAGTTTTCTGTTACAATATGCCCGAGATATTTAAATTTTGAAACTATTTTTAAATTAGTTCCACCTAAATTAATAGAGAGTATTACATCGGGGCTTTTCATAACTTCCGTTTTATTTACCTACATTGTATGTCAAGTGGTGTTGAGTTGCGTACCTCTCACAGATGTCTATTAGTTTTCTTAGGCCGTTGACCGACGGACTGAGCAGCACCATGTCGTCCGTGTAGCTGAGGTTATTAACACGCACACCGCACACCGGCATAATTCAATCACGATTCGAAAGACACGTAGCCGCCTTCTAGCGTCCTAAAGCAATCGTGACCGTCGAAATGTATTGTTCTTTCCCTCGAGGAGTACTTTTTTTCTGGATTATAGGTACCCTATATCCTTTTCTATACCCCTGACGACGTATCTGCAAAATTTCATGATGATCTGTTCTGTGGTTTACGCGCGAAAAGATAACAAACAAACAAATAGACTTACTTTCGTATTTATAAATGTTAGGAAGGAGAAGTTAGAATTAAGATATATTTATTTAATTTCAAGTCTGTATTATAATAATAATAAGCACAAATTATGCTTTGCAATTTGTGCTTTTAACCAAAATGCTTCATGTATAGTTAGTTGTATTTTCGATAAAAAGTCTATCGAAGGGCGTCGTTCAGACTGTCCCGATTTTTCATTCATAGTTGAACACACAAAACCGATGGATGGTGATTTTACGAACCCTTAGTATTTTGTTTTGCTGATTGACCAGAAAGCTTCTTGTTATTCCCCGATTTAAAACCATAGATTACCTACCAAAAGGAACCAATAACATGTTATTTATGTTACGAACGACACAGATTCTTTATTTTCTTAACAAGAAACCTATTATGAACAGGAAACTAAATATATTTGTGACACGTATAAAATATTTAGTGTCAGAACTGTAATAAAATTGATTTATTTAATGGGTTTAAGAGAATGGAATATGTTGTTATAAATGTATGATTTGTGAAGGACAGTCATTGACAGGATATATTATACTTCGTAAGTAGATCGTTGCTAGGTTAGAGTTTATTTTAACATAATTATAATCTACTTTACACATAGCCTAATCAGTCTATAATGTTCCCACTGCTGGGACACAGGCCTCCTCTCGGTGAGAGGGAAGTAGGCCGTAATCTACCACGCGGGCCCAGTGCGGGTTGGTGGATGTCACAATATCTTCGAATTTTTGGTTCTAGGACATGCCGATTTCCTCACGATGTTTTCCTTCACCGTTTTAAGAGCAGTGGCGATTAAATAATTTACCCAAAGTAAAGTGCCTGCTTGGGATCAAACCCACGACCTGCAACTCGTAAGTCGCAGCCGTTACCACTGGGCCACCACTGCTCTTCAAAGTCAAAGTCAAAGGCACTTTTGTACGTCAACATTTACATTTAAATAGAATTGATTCTAGTCGCCCCTTCCAAAAGGTAGTTTCGTATGGAGAAGAATGGGCAAGAAACTCCATCGTTACTCTTTTAAAATGCGTTACAATACTTTGTATACATTAATTATATAATTATATGTGAAGACGATGCACCTATAATAAAAATTACCCTACCAAAATAGGTAAAAAGAATTTAATAAACGTAGCAATGATAAATAAGTTAATTAAGTGATAGATACATGGTGTTCACATATTTACAAAAATTGTAAAAGTATACGATTTCCCAAATTATGTAACCAATTAATATGCATTATAATTTGCACCTGCCACTGTTTGTCTCTGCATCACCCAAAGGTTGACTGGTAGAAAATGCCTATGGCATTAAGTCCGCCTCTGTACATTTGTGTGCTTAAAGTGTTAAATAAATAAATAAATAAATAAATATGTCAGTGTGTGAGTTAAATTAGTCACAGAATGTAAATCAATGTCATAAAAATAACAAACTATACAATTAAAGCAATCGACATTATAGCGACCGCAGTATCAATCTCCAACAGCAATATGACTAATCATTCAAAAACCCATATCCACTAGACATTTACGTCCACAGTCACACATAATGGTCATACTAACATCTCTGCTGACCCAGTAACTCGCTGCTAGTGCCGCCGGCCCTATTGGCACAGTGCCAACAAGAGTTTACGCAACAGACAGTGAGTTCGAGTCCGGCTCGTACATTTGGACAGATAATAAAAGTTTTTATGTGATTCCTGAGAGCTTATTGTTTTTTTTTTATGGCGATACTGATACCTACTTCAAATACTAGCTAAATGGTATGGTGTGGCTTGGGGTTTTCTAAAGGTTAATTTTTATTTCATCACTAACTGCGTCCCGCGGTTGCGACCGCATAAGTCTTGATCCTGTGAGAATATCGAGATAAAAAATATCCTACCGCCTAATCAAGGCCATGGTCTACTCATGTGCCAAATTTCATTCAAATCGTTCAGCCGCTTTAGCGTGAAAACGTAACAAACAAACACACAAACATACAAGAAAACAAATCTTTTCTCTTTCTAATATTTATTATTTCATATTCATCGGCATTCGGCTTCATCATTTAGCCTAGCATTTTCCCAACTGTGTTGGGGTCAGCTTCCAGTCTAACCGGGTGCAGCTGATTACCAGTATTTTACATGAAGCGACTGCCTATCTGACTCCTACAATCCAGTAGCTGGATAATGATACCCCTTAATAAGGCTCGCTGTCACAGTTTCGGGCTTTTGTGCAAAATACATGTTCGAAATGTTTTTGAAATGAAGTTCTTTAACGGAGCTTGCGGCGAGAGTAAAATTAAGAAGGTAAGAGCAAATTGTAGAAATTTATTTATTTATTTTTTATTTATATATTCACAAATTTGAGACAACCATACAGAGTAATTCAATAATAAACACAAAATAGACAGATCGCTGTAGGTGAAATGGTAGGTACAATGAAAAGATGGTTTGGTTGTCTATAGTCTGATTCGCCCTATCCCCTCGTACTAGTATACCTCTACCTCTATCACGAGCGGATAGTCTTCCTCAACCTTAGAACAACAGATTTCCACAAGGTTCCTGTTACAAGTCACATAGCAGCAGTTTGATTACGTACTGTATAGGTAATAAATCACGGTACAGATAGTTATATTAAGTTACAAATGATTGGAAATGTCTGTGTTTTTGTCACGTAACGAAAACGGGTTTATACAAAGTTTTCATAATGGGTGTCGTTTTCATGGTTTTCGAGGGTGCTGAAGCCAATAGTGAGGTCAAAATAAAAATCCAAGATGGCGGCTGCGGAGATGTTAAAATTTATCGTCATTTTAAAATTCCTGTTACTGCCGGGGGTCCTACATGTTTTTTTTTCTAGTTGCACCAATTTTGTTTATGAAGAACTTGAATCCTATTGTTACCTATACTTATATTGTATACAGAAGCTGCTGGTAAACGTTTATGAATTAATTAATAAACGGAAAAGTTATAAGAGTAGGTACAGGTATTGGCGTCCTTTCGTTATTTTAAAATAATTTTACTTATATCTATTTTAGAAATTAATTATGTCTAGACTAGACTACTTTTAACCGAGACTTCGCCAAAATTATTATACCTATTTCTTTCGTGATTTGTATTGTTTTATAAGATCGACAGTGGTGACACCTGTTGGTGACCAATCAAAGACAACCTTTCGTTTGTAGACTATAAATAAATTATATGGTAAAACTCTTCCGCCAACAGTCATAAAATTAAAGTATTTATCGGCTAAGAACACCCAAGTTGAAAAAAAACAGAGTGATATTTTATCATTTTATTTTTTAAACCAGGTTTTTTTTTATTTCTATTTGCTGTACTCTGGATACCTAACGGGTAGGTACGTCTTATTTACTTCATTGTCATATATAATTAAAAATTAATGATATAATTATTATTTATGTAACAGTATAATTTCATGCCCGTTCTTCTCCATAGGTACCTACTACGCTTTGGAATGGGCAACTAGCTTTATATTTCTGACTAACCGACCACTTGACAAATGAAAAGTGCCTGTAAATGGTTTAATTGAAATAAATGCTTTGAGTTTGATTTTTAGGAAGGCAGCAGGCATCAATCAGCTGTAGAAATATTACTGTATGCTGAAAGGTAGATTCCCTAAAGGAGACTTTTAATTAACGAATAAACAAGAAAACGCAGCGACATTAAAAAAAACCTACGTAAAACATCATTTAAATTTTAACAAACATGGCCGTGAAGCAAGCCTTGCAAAATAAAAACATAATAAATACGCTATATATTTCTATAAAATCGGCCTGCCACTAACTACAACAATAATATAATGTACAAGCGAGGTCTAATACTCATTTTTTCCTACTAATCGTTTAGGGTAAGGATACAACAGCGCTGATTCTATTGATCAAAAAACTTGTATTTTTTGGGTGGCAGGGGATATTTTTGGGGGACATCGATCGATCTGTGGATCGCCCGGAGGACACGGTGGAGGATACGGTGAGGCCTGGCAGCTTGGGCGGAGCACCGCCGTGTCCTCGTGGAGGCGATCGGCGGTGGCGATCTCTCGCGCCTGGCCCTGGTCCAGGCCATGGTATGGAGCGAGAGGCCATGGAAAGCCATAACCTCCTTCTGCGAAGCAATAATGCTCGCGAAGGTAGAGATGGAACGCGTGAGGGAGAGGCAATATTAACGCCCTTACGCTCCTAGTCACCGCAGGAGACGCCCTGGGCGTCGGGAATCCCAGGCCGATTCCCGGCCACCGTAGGCGCGGGCTTGCGGACGGCAAGCAATGGGTAGCTCACCGTCCGATAAGGACCAGGCCCGGGTCGTCGCGTCGGCGCGTTGTGTTCCAAGCGCACTTTAAAGAGGAGATGTCAGCACCAACGACGGGGTCCGATCTGAAGGAACACGGGTGGGTTTTAGTCAGTAAGAGTCTGACACGCCCTCCCGCTCTGCCCAGAGCGGGTGAAGATATTTGATGATTTCCGAACCTCAAAAAAAAAAAGTGTCAAGTTTTATGTTGAACTAAATATGATTCGAAGTCGTGGCAGCTAAGAGAGGACCAGTCCCAACTGACGGCGCCCGTTCATGAACATGACGCATGGATCTCCATCATCATCAGCATATCAAGCCATTGCTGGACATAGGTCACTACAATAGCACCCCATTGAGCTCGATCGTCGGTGCCTCTCATACATTCATTACCATACAGCCATGCTGTCATTCACAAAGAGCCAAAAGTCAAAGTGTTCTTTCTTTAAAAGTTTTGCGAGTTTCAAAGCGGTAAAGCTGTCTGTCGCCTTTCTAAAATGCTGCTTTTATCAGATGGGTTTTGATAAGTTTTATTCCGACTGGTAGTTTTTTTTTAAGAAACGATTTATATCACCTGTGGTCCCCGAAGAATAAGTAAGAGACCTACCTTACCTTACCTTTTGTACCTTTATAATATACACTAGTCTTTCTATTTAGTTATTAAACACTTTGTTGTACAACCACTATGCGGAAAATCAATTTAACACAACTTTTTTTAAATCTGCAGGTGTAAATAATCTTTTGAATTAATCATCAGCACCACCACTATTTACATAGAGATATCCAAAAAGAAAATCCACACAAAAGGGGCATTTCTGCCTTAAGATACAACCCAGCTCTAAACTATCTCACCTCTTCAGGTATAAAATTAAATCATGTCCCTCGCATAAACCTTCAGCCGCCTCGGGTTTGCAAACAAATGACGGTCTATTTATTCTCAAGTAAAGGCGAACTCTTTTGTAACGGAGTACTTGGTCTTTTAACTCTTTATACCTAGATCCATGTTCTGAAAGACACACAGGCATGAATGCTGTTTTAAAACTAGATTGAGTAAAGTTTGAACATCTGAGAGGACTAAATCGTTATTAGGGCATTCAGCGTGTCAATGCTGCCAGTCTTCTGGCCACGTTTCCGGATGACAGCGATGTAGAGGAGTAGGTACTTCGATGCCGATGTGTCCGTTTATGTTTGTATGTAGGTATAGTTAGTTAGTTATTTAGGCGCTTTCATTTGTGTAAGTTATTTCTACACCACTGCTCTCAACGGTGAAGGAAAACATCGTGAGGAAACCGGTATGTCCTAGAACCAAAATTTTGAAAACATGTTACATCTTAACCAACCTGCACTGGGCTGGAGCGGCGTGGTCACTCCCTCTTACAGAGAGGAGGTCTGTGTGTGTCCCAGCAGTGGAAACATCATAGGCTGTATAATTATCGCGTAAAAAATCTGTAAGATTTAAAAATTAAGTTTCGTTTCATGAATATATCCTAAGTAGATACTCTTGATGATCCAAACAGCTTCTACCGATTAGTGATTTCCACATCCTAGCTAAGGGGACTACGTGACCTAAACGCATGTTTTATAATGCCTAAAAGTATATGATCCACTGCAGTAAATAAAATCAAAAAAATATATGATATTTTTCAGGATATATGCTAGTTAGATAGTGTGCTAAAAACATAATACAACTAATTTGGTACAATAGAAAAATGTCACGAAAATACCTCAAAAAATTCTTTTAACGATTAAAAACCATACTAATATACATGCAATCATTCTGTTTTTTTTTTCAGGTTGTTTTAAAGAAAAATATAAACGTGATAGTGTTTTCATTTGTTAGTCCAATCAATAGATTTATCGTAAAGAGAGAATTGCTTCATATTTTGCCAGCTTTGTGTCATCGCGCTTCTCTTTCTTTTCTATGCAGTCCGACAGTGACCGCGCTATTGTCAGCCCGTTAACGGCAATGCCTACTTCCTAAGATCAGACTGCCTTTCATACTGACTTTTTTTGCTTATTTTTCCCCGTAAACAATGCTAAATATGACATTCACGCGATTGTGGATCTACAATACCACATGCGAACTACGCATCACACTGACGTCACGCAAAAATGCTGCATCGTGCAAGCAGAGTTTATTTATTTATTTATATATTCTTTATTGTACACCACAAAAAACATAACAACAAAAGTAAAATTGAAATAAATTAAAATTATTAATAATTATTTAATTTTTTACCGCGTGACTAGCATATACAGGGTGTGGCATAAGTAGTGGTTCCGAAAGTATTTCCTTTGTGTTTTTTATTTCCGAAATTTCTACCTTTTATTACAAATTTGTTTGTAGTTTCAACAAAAACCATAATTTTTTCATTTTGATTTCTGTTAATAACTGCTGAATACTAGAGCTATCAGATAAATTAAAAAAAAATATGTAAATTCAGCTCTTTTGAAGAAAAAGTTGGTCAAATTATTTAACCCTAATTTTTAACAAACCATCAAGTTCAAGAGCGATTTTTGTAAATAAAACTCACTACTAAAAATGGTTAAAAATTTTAATTGTTATAGTTAATTATCTGGTTCATCGAATCCTGAACGGTGGACCACTACTTACGCCACACCCTGTATACAACGTCCCGACATCAATCGTCGGGCAGTTGCCCACCAGACGCAATACCCGTCTGGTCGGAGGACTCTCCCTTTTCCATAGAGGATGAATGCAATATACTCCCTGTTCCCCATACCTCTACAGGATAAAAACATAATTTACATACATACATTTCTGGGGCACGGAGGCGTCTTCATGTGCAATGAATAGTCCTGTTACAATACAAAAATAAAAATATTAGGTTAATATTGAAAGAAAGAATAAAAAGAAAGAAAATATGTTTATTTGTCGACAGAAGACGCAGTCTCGGCATTAACTTTTCATATTGTGGAGCAAGTGGATTCAGGAAAGAAGTGTCTAACTGTTTTTCTGGATCTAAAAAAAGCATTCGACACCGTCTCTGTTCCCATCCTTGTACGTAGTCTAAATAACATAGGTATTAGAGGAATTCCCTTAGCTTTGCTTATAGATTATCTCCAGGATAAAAAGCAATGTGTAAAAATAGGAAATCACGTCAATGATGAGTTAGGGGTGAGTTTTGGTGTCCCGCAAGGCAGTGTTTTGGGTCCGACGCTTTTTCTCATTTACATTAATAATCTTTGCGAAATGAAGCTTGAGAATGGGCGTGTTTTCTCCTAAGCAGACGACACAGCTCTTGCTTTCACGGGAGATACATGGGAATCCGTATATGTAAATGCTGAGGGGGGGCTCGCTAAGATTGCTAAATGGTTAAATGCTTATTTGATAACACTAAACACTTCTAAAACTAAGTATATCGCGTTTACAAAATACAACATCACTCAACCTGGACCTAACTGTAATCTTAAAATCCATAGCTGTGATAATTTTCAACTTAACAAAAATTGTTCTTGTAACAAAATCACAAAAGTGACTGATATCAAATATCTTGGTATTATGATTGACCAACGATTATCTTGGCATCTACACACAGAAATAGTGATGGCTCGAACTAGAAAGCTCATTTTGATCTTCAAGACTTTAAGACATGTTACCTCCAAGACTCTCTTAAACCAAATTTATGTTTCACTAGCCCAGTCAGTTTTAGTGTACTGTATACCTGTTTGGGGAGGAGCTACAAAAATTAAATTTCTAGAATTGGAGCGAGCACAAAGATCTCTCTTGAAGGTCATGTATTTCAAATCGTATAGATTCCCGACTGACAAATTTATACACTAAGCGGTCTTCTCACAGTCAGGAAATTGTATGGCCTCCATGCTGTTTTAAAACTCCATAAAACTCTCCCTTATGATCCCAGCCTCGACAAAAAAAGAAGGAAATATCTTGTTGCACCAGAAGTCTCAGTTAAATCGACATACGCAAAAAGACAGTATATCAGGCAATCCGCTTCCATCTACAACAAATTAAATAAACTTTTAAATATTTTCCCCTTGACTTATCGGCATTGTAAAAAATCTTTGATGGATTGGCTTAAAAGTAAAAGCTATCATGACATCGAAACCCTTTTACAAACTATCGTGTGATAATCTGGCGACAAGTGGCGCATACACAAATATACTTCCTTATACACTGACACACTCTTTACAAACACCAACATACCCTTACACAACGCACACTCACTCATACACGCACATGTTTTTAAGTTAATGGTTTTTGTTAGTTTTACCTTTTTTTCTTCTATTAGTTAATTAATATGTTACCATATTGTAAAATTACATGTAAGCACAATCCTACATTCTACTGTAATAGTTTTAGAAGAGCGGGGCCTCCTAGCACAGGTATTTCTCATACTTAAAAGGAGACCCCTATGTAAGATTAATTGTAGAAGCTGTAAATTTACTGAAATAAATTTATTATTATTATTATTTGTCACAGAAACACGTATATACAAAAAAGATAAGTAGCTCTAATAATTAAGAAAAAATAAAAACAAAAACGATGTATAATCACGAGCACAAAACAGAAATAGCCGACAGCTGCACGTCATGCATGACTGTGACATGAAGGCTTCCACTCAACATGATGCTGTGTTATAGGGGACCCACAGCACAGCGCTGATTTTCAGTGGATTCCCGTAAAGGACTACTATTGAATAAATAATTACGAATTAATATTACAGTATGAGATATTTCAGTTAAAAATATTATCTAGGTTAATGTCAAAGTATTATTCAATGTCAAACTATCAACTATCAAAGAGAAAGGAGAATGGGCAAAATCGTACGGCACTTGGTCTATCAGCGGCCAGGAACATTTTATTTTTTTTTGGTTTAATATCACCCTACAATAACGGGTTCAAGAAGTTTTATATCTGTAGTGTCATTATTAATGGAACTAAATACATTTTTATTTTAGATATGTAAGCCTGTGATTTAGCGTATTAATTACTAAGATTTAGTCTTAAAAATAAGGAAATAAAATAAAATGACTTGTTTACTTCAATACATTTATTTTACATACATTTACATACATAAACTCACGCCCTTTTCCCATGGGGGTAGGCAGAAACCACAGAACGCCACTTGCTACGATCCTTACATACTCCTTTTGCCTCGTCCACATTCATACATTTAATGTACAATAATAGCACTGAGTTCTGATGCCGGTAATAAAATATCCTCGTCTTGATGTCTAGCCCATGCCAGATACCACACTACACACATAACGTGTGCGCAACAACCGATTGTGCGCCTTCCACTCAAACAACTGCAATAATAATGAGCAATTGCTTCTCTATTTTGTCTTTGTCGGTTAATTACAATATAAGAATAATATATTCTGGACCTTACATGTCTAGATTGTATTCGCACACGTAATAACCAAATATCTTCTTCTTCAATAAAATCTCTGAGCTGACTTATTTGTCGCTCCCGGTATACTTCGATATTGTATAAGCCTTCAATTAAGTGTTCAGCGTAGTAGCTGCGAGCCAACTTGATTTGGTATGTGCCAAGTGCAAACAGAATTAGGTCTTCTTCAGAAAAAACCGGAAAGTCTTCAAAAATAGGTTGGTCGCTGCTGAGTCTTTCAAATGATGCCCTCTGTCTATTTATGTTATGACGGATAACATAGTCCGCTAAGACGTTCGGTATTTCAAAACGTTCATTAATTATATTTACGAACGATGATGCATGAATACTATCTTGTATTGGTGTTTGGAACGCATTGATGAGTGCCGCTGCGTTTTGAAAGTCCTCAAACATGTGACTTAAGGCGCGATTAAAATATTCTTGCCTAAACAATTTGAAATCTCGCTTGAACCTGCCATTTATAACTTCCACTACCCAGCGGCATAGAGTTACCAGCCTAGTTCTATTGGCCTGTTCAGTAGTAAGCTGGTCTGCACCGCGGTCTTTGGTTTCTGGCATATAGGCACTGTAGTTGCATCGCTCCAAATCGCCACAGACGTCTCTAAACCCACGATCTAAAATGAATATGTCGCCAGCCCGGTAAAACCAGTGAAATGTGCCTTCTTCGTCATTTATAATTCTTTCCAAAATACTGGCATCTGAGTCGGTAGCAGCATAGGGCCCGCAAACATCAATTATATGCCCATCGGAACACACCATTAAGAACGGTTTTAATAGATTTTCGTATTTGTGTAGACTGTAGGTCTGTCGCTGGAACGAAAAGTTGGAGCTCTTCTGTATATAAATATATGTTCCATCCATGATTGTTACTGCCTTCCTTTCTTCTGGAGAAGACTCGGGATTTCCAAATAACGCGTTTGGTACAATAAGATTACGGTCAGCGACCATTCTTCTATTTAAATGGTCGAGTCCCAGGTGTCGTGGCTTAAAATCCAGAGATATAGCATCACGCGCGGTTTTTAAATGCCTTTCTAGAGTCCTTCTACTTATGTTAAAGAGCGTGGCTAATCTCTCGTTGCTATCACCAGTTCGCAACTTCATTAAATAAATGGCTAGTTTTGTTTTGGCGTTTGACTCAGACAAAGAAGGCGTTTGTTCCAAGATTGTATTGAATTGATCTCTGCTAACGCCCAATCGAATATGAATCTCATTAGGATCCATATTTGCAATATCTTCAAAGTCCAGAATATTTTTATTTAAAACAGCTTTTTTAAAAAGCTCTAGTATTTGCACAAAATGAGAGCTGTTAAAATCATGTCTGAGATTTGGACTATCAATGAGCTCTTCCCAATCATTTGATGTTAAATGTGCATCACATATTCTGGCACTGTCTGGTATGAATAAGTTAGAATGTAACATAAGAGTAATCCTTACATTCTCAGGCATTCGACGACGTGAAACACTACGGCATCTGTCAAACATACAGTTTGCCGAGGTGCTAGGCACTCGTGAATATTCTTCCACTTGAAGAACACATTCGTGCGGGGCAGGGTTATTGTTTGGCTGCACAGCCCGTTGAGCTCGTTGCCAACAGGGTCGACAAACGTATTCTCGGCCGTTGTATTCAACCTGAAAAGGAAAATAGTTTATAACATAGTATTTAAAACTCACAGCAGTTTCAGTTAAATCATGTGTTGTATAGTAGAACATGCCGAGCTCTTTTTCAACGTGAAGAATGAGTCATGCTCATACGCATTGTTAATGAGTGGTTGGCCTCTATTATATTTCGAAGCTAGATAACGTTGGCTCTGTTTCCATATGCACCATGTGTGTAAAAGAGAGAGAAGATCTGTTTTGACTATAACTTAAGTATTGTTAGAAAAGAACCATACGCTTAAGGAAATAACATAATTCACTAAAAGGACGTACATAAAAATACAATCAAAACTGTAACGTGGACTTTCAATAAAGAGCCCACACTTCACCCAACGATGTGTCGCATATGCACATCGTGACACAATATTATGAGGCCATCACCGCTATAGGGTGCGTACATACGGGTAAAAACAACCAAAAAATAGTCTAAAAATACTTACTTGCTGTGGAGCTATAGCTTCAATAATATATTGAGCATTGGCAGCATTTTCCTCAAAAAGAGCATGGGTTATTTCTAACCTTCTTCTATTAACCACTGATCGATTGCACAAAACACATATAGGTCGATTTTCTGCCATTTTTCAATAATGTTCCGTTGGCGTACACAAGTCCAGAGTCCAAGTACACAAGCACAAACGTACAGAAGTTCAGAGTTAATAGCCAGGTTATCAGGTTAGGAAGAAACACAGTCCAGAGGGTAGCCAGGGTCAAAACGTTTGAAAAAGAATCCGTAGATGAGCGCACAGTACACAACGTCACAAGGGTAAGCGAAGGACTGCGCCGAGTGACGCACACGCACCCCACACCTCGGCTCTTTTGTTTGCACTCGAAGCTGATTGGGCCGTTCGAACTCAGGTAGTCCATGTAGTAAACCCATTGTTGAGCTGAGTCTTGTAAACGGTATGCTGACAACGTTTTGAAATACTTTTGAAGACATAAACTAATGTTAATAAGTATTTTATAAAATGGGTTTGCACATTTTCTTGCACTTATTATCTAAGTATTTTACCTATATGTATTTTTTTTTCTAAATGAGCTGCAATGTTACGTTCATAGTAAAAGTTAGTCCTTAGTAATAGTACTTTCATTTAATACCTATTTCGTTGTTGGCCGCTCATAGACCATTTTGCTCTTTCTCCTTTCAAAGTATAAAAGCCTTTTTCATCCAATCTCCCATAAACGCCTGTGACGTTTTTACTTTATTAAGTTCATTGAAACAAAAAATAAAACACTAACATATTTTCTTTTAACTATTAAATTCCAGAACTCTTTTAAAATTCTACAGTGTACTCCTATCTTAAGAACACAATATTACCGTTGGCTACCCGCCAAGCGGTTAGATTCTAGAAATGAAAATAAATAATTGAACACTTAATAATACACAGAATACTCAGTTATTATGAACAGTGGTGTTGATAGGAGGACAGGGGTATTCGTAATTGGCGAGAAATATGTTAATACATGAGAGAGAGAGAGAGCATCTGGGCGGAATGAGTGCGTTTACATAGCTGGCGAGAGGTTGGTATTCTAATGGGGTTATTCTGGAATTTCTGTTCGTGGGTAAATAATAACAGCTGCACGGGTCGATCGAAACTTAAGCTACGCCTGCCGCGGTCGGTTCGTGGATGGGTGACCATCCTATCGTGTCTCTGGAAGCACGTTAAACCGTTGGTCCCAGCCGTCAATCGTACTCGTAGATCTTTCACAGTCGTTACGAGTAGTCAGAAGCCCAAAAATCTGACAACCAGTCATAACACTGTTCAGGGCCTACTGCAAGTCACTGTACACGTGCACCCTGCGGGTCAGTTATACACAGGGCTTGTACAATGCTCTACGAGTCCAATATAATAACGCGCTCCAGTATACAACGTGTTGTTTTGGTATACAGTATACATCCTGGTCAAATTTCAGGAGGCTGTTATGAAAGACATAAATAATCAAATAAAATTACGACCCTGCTCAATAATTAATACATACTTGTTTTTTTAGGTATTTAAGTTTGACAGTATTTCAGAATACTCCACTTTCAAAGAACAAAATCGCCCCGTTGCGTATGCGGTAGGCAGTGTCGTACGACTATGTCGCTGTGTGCATGCGTTACAGTTACAGCGCAGTTACAGAGCGGTATCACACGGGCCCTACACATGCCGATTTCCGAAAAATACAAAAAATAAAAATAAATACCTACTTATTTTATTATTGATTCGTGTCGAGAATCAGTAGCATAGTTACCTCCTCGAATTTGACGAGGATGCAAAACAACACCTTGTATAGTAAGTACCAACTTATTTATTAGGATGATAAGGTTATCTGGTCTGAAAATAAAGATTTATATTATATTAACAAGGGGTATCGTGTTACCCAGTAACGGGGGTGTGGAGGTCAGACAGGCAGTCGCGCCATGTAAAATATTGGTATTCAGCTGCATCTGGTTAGACTGGAAGCCGACCTAAAAAGCCTAGGCGGATTGATTGACCTACTTTTATATGTGTTTTCCATGTGTGTGTTTCTATAACGATGAAATGTCTGGTAGGAAGACAGCAGTACTCGTAATTGGCGAGAAATATGTTAATATATGATAGAGAGGTCGGATCTGGGCGGAATAGGCGCGTTTACATAGCTGAGAAAAGGTCGGCATTCTAGTATTATAGTGTGGCGGCATCTACATCGCCATATCCGAACTACGCATAACACTGACGTCACCCAAGATCCTGCATCGCGCAATCAGAATTTACCGCGCGATTAGGATGTATAAAACGCCCCGACATCAAATTGTCGGGTAGTTGCCCATCAGACATAACACCCACCTGGTCGGAGGATCCTCCCTTTTCTATAGAGGATGAGTGAACTATACACCCAGCTCCTCATACCTCTATAAGTATTTGAATCAGTATAACCATACTAAAGTTTTTTCTGTGATTCAAATAGAAAACAGAAGGGCTATTCCCGTAATTAAGAACGTTTATAATCAAGTCGCGATCATAACTCAGCGAATATGTCAAAAACTTCTCAAAAATGCATGTATTATTATAATATAATACTCTGTATTAAACACGCCGAATGAAATACAGCCGGTCGATTCTGTAACAATCTCACCGTGATAACTTAGGTGAAGTGATCATTCCACCAGCAGCCTGTCGATTCTGTAAAAATCTCACCGTGAAGATTTGCGTGAAGTGAGCTGTCAGTGTCATCCGAGTGATGCTAGGGATTGACCAACGTTACATTTACAATTATAATCGGGATTTTACTAATTTTTTATTCAAATTCTATTGATCATTTTATAATATTTCAAAGCTAGTATGTAGTTAAGTGGCTAAACATCACTATTTTTGGCGTTTTAAAATAAAATAGCAAAACAGAAATTCAGTTAGGAACTCGAATGTTTTGTATAATTTTTAGACACTTATATTCTAGCTTTGAATTAATATAAAATTTTCAATAGCAATTGTATAAAAAATATTATTATAATCTCGATTATGATTGTAAATGTAATGCTTGGTCAATCCCTAGCATCAGTGGGATGACACTGACAGCTCACTCCACGCTCACTTCACCTAAGTTTTCACGGTGAGATGGTTACAGAATCGCACTGAGGGATTGACACTATCGACAACTCACTTCAAGCTCACTTCACCTAAGTTTTCACGGTCAGATTGTTACAGAATAGCTCGGCTGATATAGTATAATATATGTAGAAATCTTACATTGGGTGATATAATGTGCGGTCTTATCGCTAAAAGTAATCTTTTATAGACAATCTTTAGATGGCTGAAATTAAGAGGAAATCAGAGTTGTTGGTTGTGTTTTTGACAATTTGAAATTGAGATTAGAATGCGAACGTTCTTAAATACCATCTCTCGCTGAAGGTGTACTGAATGTGTTACTTTTACTGGTGTCGAATAGGTACCTATAAATACAAGTTTTAGAGGTGTCGACATCAGGTTTAACTATTTCCAAACTGCATTAAATGAGAAGGCGACGAATTATGTTGCTCAAAATACATTGCAGTTTATAAATATAAAATTAGTCTGACAGCAATAAATTACTTCCGTGTCTTTCTTGTTTTGCCTCTCAGTAAAGAATAATAGTCGTTCTTTGTCAGAAAGAAATACAGAAAATAAAATCTAAAGGAAAATCAGCGCCAATTTGCCAATAATCAACATTATAGAAAGAAGAAAGAACAATAGTTTTATAAATGATTTGAAGCTTATTGTCACTACTGCCAATCTTGGTTAACAGTTTGGCCATTGCAATACCTACTCCTGAAACGTTTTTTAGACCTACACACCCTACAAATATATGTTACCTTTAATAAAAGACATGTGTCATTGTATTCGAACAATTATAACATTATAAACTAATATGTCATGTTCGTGAACGGGCGCCGTCAGTAGGCACTGGTAATTTATTAGCTACCACGGCTTATTTTAACTTCATAATAATTGTTTTTATCTTTTTATTACGGACGCTTTTAACGTGCACGTCTTTCTACATCGTTCTCACATGTATCATTTCAACATGAATGATGTAACCACTTTTTTGTAACAATATTTTGATTTAAAAGAGTGTCCATGAAGTTTCTTGCCCGTTCTTCTCCATAGGTACCTACTACGCTTTGGAATGGGCAACTAGCTTCATCTTTCTGACTGACCGACCCCTTGACAATTCAAAAGTGTCTGTAATTGGTATATTTGAAATAAATGCTTTGAGTTTGAGTTTATGACATCACCCGTATCCCCCGAATGGTTAGACAGAGATGTGCCTATAGTAACCCCACATTTCGCCAGCTATATTTAAGTCTCATATAATAGGGGGCGAGCCTGTTGCCATCAACCGGGCACAAATCTAGACCCTGGACTGCTACTGAGGAATTCCAGCTGGAAAAACCCCGACCCGGGAATCAAACCCAGGAGCTCATGGTCAGCAGTTACTCTTGCAACCTCGGCACCATCGAGGTAGTCAATGTACATAAACGTAGGTACATAAAAATAAACATAATAATAATAATAAATATCGTCTGACATTGCACACAGCACCATCTAGTTCCAAGTTAAGCACTTAGCACTTAAGGCTTGTGTTATGGATACCAGATGATACATTTTTTTTTTCGTAAATACATACATATTATATATATACATCCATGACTCGGGTACAAATGTCCATATTCATCATACAAACATTTGCCCCTACCGGGATTCGAACCCAGGACCATTTGGTTTCGCTGACTACACTTAGCCACTGTAGCCACTACACCAAACGTGTCGTCCAACATAGCTACTACCAAGTACCAAGATTTAAATGCAACGTTACGATTAATTTCCGACAAATAATAAATGCAGTAAAAACAATAATCATTTCACGCGGAACATTGTTAAAGTAATTACCGTTCCTGCAATTACAGAAACTCTGCATAGTCCCGGATTAAAAACGCAATAATCTGAATCCGGGAAATTACAGGAAGCAAAAGTTAATGAAACTGAATAAAGTAATTTTTATGTTAATGTTGTGGCAGTCTGCTTTCCAGGTAAAATTGAACCAGATATCTGGGGTTACTTTAATAATAATATATTAGTAAAAAAGAAACAAAATTGAATTTTGACAACAGCGGGGCTAGCACAGCCTCTGTGATAAGCTTGAGTCACGCATTTTATCACGGTTTTTGTTCCCAAACTGTGATAAAAATGTGTGACTCAAGCTTATCACAGTAGGCCGTGCTCGCCCCGCTCGTGTTGTTGAATAAAGCAGAAAACTATGAAAAAATAATATAAAATATGTCGTATTGGCAGATTGTCGTCTGTCGTCTGCCTGTCACTTGTTTTATTAAATAGGCCCCCGACTGTAACTATATTATTACTCCGAAGCAATGTAATGGAAGCAGAAAAGGTCCGGTTACATCTCGGCAGCCCCAGGAGAAGAAGACGGGACGAGCTTGACGCCTACGGACAGGATTGGTCCACGCTAGCTTAAAACAGAGAAGATTGGAAAGGAAAATGAGAGCCCTTTGCCCGGCAGTGGGACAAAATAGACTAAAAATTAAATACTGTAATGTAGGGGTGAATTAAAATAGCTTTCATGAACAGCGACTTCGTAAAAATATAGTGCAACTGGCGTACGTGTATGACCAGATGTTTGAACGTAAGCGAGGCAAGAGGAGTAAATAAGGATCGTAGCAGGTGGCATTCTGTAGTTCCTGCCTAACCCCACGGGGACAAGGCGTGAGCAGTAAGCCATGAGCCACCTAAGTGGCTGGCTAACACTTTCACTTCGTCATAAGCTATTCTTATACCCTAAACACAAGTTAAATCTAACTTTGGGTGCCAGAGTTCATCGAAAACACTCTTTCCTTAGTTGTAACGCTGCGTGGTGTTTAGATAAGTGTATTTGTACAACAAAAGGTAATAAAAAATCTATTTTTTTTTTAAACTCATGGTAACATTCACAGACTTGCTCGATAAAGTAAGCGTCGCAAACGAATGTGAACATTATTGGTATAGACCTGATGTTCTTATTTGAATGAAACGCTTACCCTCGGTCCCGATACTAGAGAAGAATAATGTAATATTCGTTTTTTAAATAATCCATGATACCGCTTTTGGTAAAGGGAAATATCGAGAGGGAAATAAATATTTTGGTCTGAAATCGCCAACACACAATCTAGGTCGACTCTAAATTCCCTTTCAGTATCTACAAAACAAAATAGGCCATTGCTGTTCAGTAAGACTAATAATAGACTTAATAATATTTCTTTTTGTGTAGTATTTAAACGAGTGGCTGTAAATCAATGACTAAAAGTCTTTAGTCATTGCTGTAAATTAATGTTTTAAGTGACAAAAATATCTAATTTACGTTCTATCGTTTTGGCTGGCATGAGTGGAGGTTCGCAAGAGCAAACGTGCTCGGAGGAAGGTAGTATTCCAGTAAGGTGCTGGTAGGGATCTTGAGCGTACTTCCGGGATTGTCCTGATAGCCGTGGAATACCTCTCCACTCCTCAAGCACCTCAGGAAGTGTTGCCTCCTTGTTGCTACGTCACTATGTGCTAGCGACCGTTTTCGGGGGCCCATTATTGAGTGTGCAAGTCACCCCCTGCCATTTTATCCGTGTATTACACAACATTGATCAGGCAGGGGACATAGTCCTTCCATAGTCCTAGGTAATCAATCCACTATAGCCACCCAAACCCACAGCCCAATATGTTTGTTCCTATATTTTGCAATAGTCCTGCACCAACTGGGGGTTGTCCTTGGGTACACTTGCATAGTGCATACAGGGATAATCGTCGGTTAGTGCCTCAACACTTAAAATTGTCTAAGGGGCCTCTGCAAGTTGGTTTCGGCCCCTCGTACGCCTTCCAAAGGTCCGGGACCCCAGGGTCCCGAGAAATGTCAAAACTAATTTACGTTCTATTATTATTAGTGATCGGAATAGGTAGTGTTAAAATACCTAAAGTTCGAAAAAGAACAGAGACAAAGTAGAGACGCCTTATGACAAAAGATTTTTTTTCGGTACTAATGTCCCAGGTTTCGGAACATTACTTAAGTACAAATAAATTAATAAAGTAAAACAACTACTTATCGAAATAATTTCCTGTTTCTGTTTAAAAAAAAGATTATGCATGATTTTTTATGTTAAAAAAAATGAAAATTATAATAATAAAAAGGAATTCAATTAGCTTACTGTATTAATAACATATACATTAAATGTAGTTAAGAGATGTCCCGAAACTAGGAATAAATATTACGAAAAAAAATGCTGTCTTAAGGAAGTCTCCAGTTTTTTTGTCTCGGTTTTTCGAAGTTTAGGTATATTAACTCTACCTAACCTCACTATTACTCAGTGAGCGACTGACTGCGAGTGACGAGAAATCAACAGAACAGCAACTTACAAACATTAATTTGAGTTACTTAAAATACAAAATGAGAAGCTTCATAATATTTGAGCGACCTAATATTTGTTTGAGGGTCAACGTTACGTTTGCGGAAAAGTCCAAGAGGGTTACCGTGGCCCCTGGCACAGGCAACTGAAGGAACACGGGTGGGTTTTAGTCAGTAAGAGTCTGACACGCCCTCCTGCTCTGCCCAGAGCGGGAGAAGTTATTTGATGATATCCCACCCACAAAAAAAAAAAAAAAAAGGGTCAACGTTACGTCCTGCATTTTTTTCAATATTTGGCAAATGATTTATTTAGACTGAGCGGCATTTTATATTAAATTAAGTGTTTCGAATAAAAAACCACTTTGAAAAACACTACAATGAGCAAGCACTATGAGCTCACATTTTTTTTCAAACTAACCTAACTAAATATTGAAGTTGCCGTCTCTGTATTTCTAGTCGCTCACATAATCATTTAGTGGCACGGCTAGAATTTTAATATCTGAAATGGATTAATCACAGCCCTCTTTTACTAAGCTCGTTCTGGATTTCATTGTTTATCAATATTCGTCGTTAGTTTAGTTAATTTTTCGCGTTCAAGTTATTAAAACAGTGTCTCATCATAAGTCGCATAGTTTTTTTTATTCGTTCGTTTTATAATTCACCTTTATTTCTCAAGTTATATTGACCTCTTTTGTATTAAGACTCGTTGATCTACTGATCGCAGGTACTACTGGTGAGCATGACTTCCTGAGTTTGATTCCCAGGTCGGGCAAAGTGTTATTAGGTTTATCTATCACGAATTTCTCCGTAGCAGTCATCCGGAGTCTGGATTTGTGGCCGGTTGATGGCAATTCATCATCATCGTCATCAGCCTATAATGTTCCCACTGCTGGGACACAGGCCTCCTCTCGGTGAGAGGGAGTGGGCCGTAATCCAACACGCGGGTCCAGTGCGGGTTGGTAGATGTTACATGTCTTCGAATTTTTGGTTCTAGGACATGCCGGTTTCCTCTCGATGTTTTCCATCACCGTTTTGAGAGTAGTGGTGATGAAATAATTTACACAAAGTAAAGCGCCTGTCTGGGTTCGAACCTACGACCTACAATAAGTCACGGCCGTTGCCACTGGGTCAACACTGCTCTGGCAATGGGAATTGGCTTCCCCCTATGACATGAGACTTTAATAAAACTGGCCAAATTTGGGTGAACAGTACACCTCGGCCAATCTCTTCGGGTTAAACCAGGCTTGAGGTTAAGCTAAACTTATGTTTAAAATCATTTGCACGTTTGAACTGACGTAGGTTTCGCCCACGTCTATAATAATTTTCCCGTGACCGTAGGTATTTATTACTCCCACAAAGGGTCGCTCGCAATACCAATTACGAGGAAATGTGTATATTTAGAGGGCAAATTACGCAACAGCGGAGTTGTTTTAAATACAGCTATTGTTAGTAGAATAACAAAACTGAAAAAAATACTTAAATGTCACATGTTTGTTTTGAGGTTTGACTACTTAGGTAATTACGCGTTACAGCCGTTTTGACTGAGCGGATTTGGATATATTTTGCCAGACAAATATGTATGGTATCTAAAATTATTTAATGAAAATGTAAGTAAATGGATCAGGAAACGTAGTACCTGTGGATGCGAATGTGTAGTGCAAATGGATTGCTTTGATTCTAATTTTAAATCATCTTAGAGATGTTTTTCATTTGATAAATAATTGAGATTGATTTTATAACCTCAATTATCGTCGATTTTTTTTCAATTGTTATTAAATAATGTTATTCAAACAATAATTGTTGGAAAAAGTATTGAGATAAAAAGTTGAAACCTTCTTACTTAATACAGATGAATGTATTATTAATCCCGTTTAGTAAATGATTGTGTAAGAATTCAAGCTAAACGGGGTTTGTTTACACTTTCATATGATAATTTTGGAACAGAATTAATACATTTTTATTCAGAGACCTAATTTATTCAGAGACTATTTATTTACCATCGGATTGGACGCCTGCTGACTTGATTACCACCCAGTCTGAGAAATAAAACTAATAAAAATAAATCAATCAATTTAGAATAATAAATCTACACTGCTACATGGAACTTTTGGCGATCGAATGACGTTGAAGGGACGCTGTTGGTAAACATTTGAGCAATTGTTTCGTGAAATGTCACTTGAAATGTATTTTGAAAACAAGGAGTTCTGATGTGTGATTATGGTTTAGATAATTATGGCAACAAAATTAAATAAAATATGCCCGAGAATGTATGATTATTTTTCTCGGGAGTGCTCTAAATAATAGTAGATTATGCACCGAGGGGCTAAAGTTGTGTCTTATGTCACGGGCGCGGGCGTCATATTGAATCTCGAGCGCAATGAAGGATTCGGGATTTAACTCCCGAGCGCAGCGAGGGAGTTAATACAAGAATCCTTCATTGCGCTCGAGATTCAAGCTAGCCCAAGGCAAAGACACCTTTAG
Organism: Brachylomia viminalis; assembly: GCA_937001585.2. NCBI lineage: Eukaryota > Metazoa > Arthropoda > Insecta > Lepidoptera > Noctuidae > Brachylomia > Brachylomia viminalis. Next base: position 21,641,562 of record OW443306.2, on the reverse strand, counting down.
CCCAGAGGAGGATACTCTACTTTTTACACCTACTGTGAGAAAATAATAGCCATAGTACGAAAAACAAAGTATTTATTAAATAAACAAACAATAAGAATAACATATTTAGAACTAGTTAGTTATATGCACTTACATATTCATTGAAGTTAATGGTAACATTTGAGACATTAGTCCAGTTGTGCAAAATTATTGACCAGCGGGTCATAATGAAATCCAGTACAACATTACTGACCGGCTGTGCCCCCGGCCACTAATGACTCACTTTGGGTTAAGGTTGCTTGACTATAGATGCTGGCGGGAAAAATTCCGAATCATTCCCGTTGAATACTTCGGAAGTATTCGGAAATATTCCGAAGCTTTGGGAATATTTCAACTGTCAAAAAAAAACCAGGAAAATCGACCTTACTACCTATTTCGCGCTTGGAAGTTGTAAAATAGATTATTTTAGTTATGTTGTGAGCGGTTCCCTTTTCTTTTTCCCATGGTAAAAACTAAGCTTACAACAGAATGCAGATTTAAGAGGACAAAGAATATACACTATGGGGACAACGGGAAGTAAATTTAATCACGTCCCGCTGTCCCCGTGACGGGGATATGGCATGCGGGTTAAAAAAAAGCAGGTTAAAAAAAAGGTTCAAGCGATTTTCGACCCTCCACCCCACTCCACCTCACTCCACTCCACTCCACAGCACTCCATTCCATTCCATTCCAGTCCAGTCGTCCATTCCATTCCATTCCATGGTAATAAACACATTACCCTCCTTTGCGTCGCGCAAAAAGTGTCGGGTAAAAAGTGTCGTGACAACTTTTCGTAAGAATTTTTTCCGTCTAGCCCCCTTTCACAACGCGCGATAAGGAACTTCGTTCCAAAATAGCATTCGATTTCGAAATAAGTAGGTACCGACCTAAAAACAAATGAATTAAAATCCTGTTAATCGCAGGCTAACATAATTATCTACCTATAAAAATATCAACATATACTTAATCAATTCCATTTATAATAAAATAAACATTTATATTTTACTTACGTATGTGCCACTGAACAATAATTAACTCACCCACCACACCACAAACAAACACGTTTATTCCCATTGAATTATTCAGGCGAAATATTCCGCGGAAACATTCGATTGCGGGGTACGAATCTTTCTCGCGGGGCGAGGGAAAACTTCTCCGGGGAGCATCTCCCGTCTTACCGCACCCCGCACCGCCATTGCCTGCACGCACGACTCGAGGAGCGCAGCGGCTGGCGCCGGCGCATAGAGGGGCAGCGGCGGCGACGAACGACGATCGATGCAAAATACGATTTTTCAGCAAAAAAAAAACTTAATTATATTCATTTTGAATAATTCTGATTTAAAGAAACTTTCCCAGAAGTATTCTGGAATTATTCAGAATTTTTCAGAAGTTTTGCAACTATATGCTTGACATATAATTTGACATTTTCGAGCAGGTGGTGTGAAAATATATTTTTTTTCCTTGTATTTGAGTGTGTGACTCTTCAAACAATCAAATACAAGAAAAATTGTGATAGCCCTCTTAATTCATTCTGAATCGGTATCGGATAGATGTTTTGTGCATAGTTTTTTTCTTATTTGCTCTCTAGTTTGTCACCCAGGCCATCCGCTCATGAATGAATGCGACAGTGACATTAGATACGTCAGTACATAGTAAAATACCTCAGACTAAAGAAAAGAAAGGACTCGGCATAACGAACAGTATACAGCATATCTCACTGCGGCCGGTCGCCATGTTTTGTCACAGCCAACAAGCATCAGTTGTCATAGCAACTTGTTTTTTTCAGTGTTTTGAAGAAAATTTTGTGCCAGACTCACATTTTAGGTAGGGACGTTTTTTTCGTAGTTATGTCATGTCTATTCTTCTTTTCCTTAGTCTGAGTAAAATACAGACCAAAAACCTACCTTTGCTTGTCATGGCGGCGCCACTTGCAAAGGACAGAAGTCAAACTTCAGTCAAATTCAGTATATTTCGATTTAATTCTGTTTTCTGCCACATGCAAAGATAAATGTGTAAGTTTTTATACCATAGTTGTAATGCCAACTGTTTGCATCATTACCAGTAACAATTTACTTGAAAATTGAGATAATAAAATAATGTTTTGAAATGTTACTGTCAAAATATTGTCGAATTAAATGGTGCGTGAAATGCAATTGCCATAACAAATGTGTTAAAATTACATTTCACATTTTAGTTGCATCCTATACATTATGCGGTTTCGTGGGATTTCTGGCAAATACTAGATTTTCTTAATCCATGGGTCTCTTATTTTGGCCAGGAATAAAAAATAGTAATGTAACAAAATGGCTTTCATTGTTCACCGCAGTATAATTCACACTTGCTACTCCGCTCAGTGTTCCGCCAGTGTATTTATATTTATATTATATTAATCTATAGGTTCTACAACGGCTGTCCCTAATGGCGGACGAAGCGATTACGATGTCAATTTGCCCACCGCTCATAGTGGGAGCTTTAATCAAATTCGTGATCAACAAGAATAAATAAATCAACTAAAATGCTTTGACCAACGAATCAATTACTTACTAATAAATTGATATAACAAGATCGTTTATACAAATGAATGAATAAGTCGTCAAAACATTTGAAATTAATAATTTCAGGAGTGCACGACTTTCTGACACATTTACACAAAGTCATTTAAATATACTTTAATTAAATAAAATCCTTAAGCTCTGGTCACACTGAGTTAAAACACGCGCGGGACGCGGAACGTGACTGCTCGCGACGATTGTTTTAATTTATTAGAAGTTACGTTACTAATTGCGCCAGTTTGAACACCTTTATACAACGTTAGTTGATATTCGTTTCAGTTTAGCCAGAGTTTTAAAGAAATTGAATAATTTTCGATCACATAACAATAGAGTGACACAAAAAGCACATTTGTCAAACAGATTCGTGATTGCAGACGTTGATACAATTCCGCTATCACCAACAATAAGACCAAGAGCTACAAACATTTTCACAGTAGTATATAAATAGACACGTTTGCTTTCTAAATCTACTTTTTACATTCTGTATCCCTTACTAATGCAACAACCAGAGAACAACTCCACTGAAAAGGCGAAGTACACGAACATTATACACAGTACACAGTTTGTGTACTCGAGTATACAGTGCAAATGTTAGTCTGGAAGCTGATGTACCGCTAGGATAAATATGTGTGTTCGTCTTACAAATTGTGCTCTGGTCTTGAGTGACTTGAAATAATACATGGCTTGTAACTTTTGGCTTCCAAGAACGATGTATGTTGTTTGGTTTTCCTATTTCCTAGTTGAAACATATTGCTTTTGTAATAAGAAGTTGAAGTTATGGTTTGTTTATAAGATAGTACGTGATTTAATATATCATATAGTTTCCGGAATTATATTGTTGTTAGTAGTGATCCGGGAAGTGTAGATTTCCATACCTATACACGGTGACATTTGAATCACAGTTTTGCTAGAACAAACGTTGTTCAGACCATGGTCTACTACTATTCTACAGCATCAAATATGTTATTAAAACAAACTAATCTAAGAGTTCTCAAATTAGCCAAACGTGTAATAATGTTTGAAACATTAACCGTAACATCAAAGTACTCATCACAGTAACGATATTCCATTCAAGACGCGAGCGCCGCGCGTCGCAGCCGCAGTGTCTGTGTTGTATGGCGTAACGATAATCCCGACATTTTTAACATTGCCTTTTTGTGTTTTTTTCGAAAACCAATGCCATTTTTTTTCTATTGGATGCTATAGAATGGTTGTAGACCATGGTCTGAACAACATTTGTTCTAGCAAAACTGTGATTCAAATGTCACCGTGTATATGTAGCCAAGCAAGGGGGCTAAGTAATAACAGCTGCACGGATCGATCTATCAGGTTCAGCTTGCCGCGGTTGATCCGTGGATGGGTGACCATCTTTACATACCAAGATTCCTCCGTGCCTCGGAAAGCACGTTAAGCCGTTGGTCCCAGCTGTCATTCGTGGATCTTTGCCAGTCGTTACGAGTCGTCAGAAGCCCAAAAGTCTGACAACCAGTCTTACCAAGGGGTATCGTGTTATCCAGTAACTCGGTTGTGGGGGTCAGATAGGCAGTGGCTCCATGTAAAATATTGGTATTCAGCTGCACCCGGTTAGACTGGAAGCTGACCCTGACTTAGTTGGAAAAGGCTAGGCAGATGTTGATGATCTGTAGCCAAGCAGTGTGGTTGTGTTTTGTTTTGAAGCTTATACAATTGCTGGTATTAGTACAGGCATATCACACATTTTAACCTAGTCTCAAATGTGTTGTTTTTGTACTTACTAGACAGCGCTAAGCACTTTCTTTCATAAATTGTTAGTTAATTAGTTAGTCAAGCATTAACATATATCGAGGTAGAAGCAAAGCAAACTTTTTATTACACAGTATTTTCAAATTATTTTAAAGTTAATCAGAATCGTCAGAATTTTCATCAACATTTATAATAAAAGAATTCTGTTCCACGAGTTCCCTAGCCTTGTCTAAGTCCCATAAGTTTTTTACAGTACTTAAAAACATTATAAAAGCAACAACCGGTACCAATCACAGAATAACGTCAGTTCGTAAAAAGACTTTTTAAATTACATAAGTACTCAGAAAAAAACATAAAAAGTTCTATAAAATTCAAGTTCTAGGTCGTACTAATAATTCCTAGTCTTTCAAGATGGACGGCACCTATATGCACCTGAAATAATTTTCTTCGTTAGCTGGTAGAGAGCTGAAACCTTACGCTTGTTCTGTTTACTGTTCTTACAAGCTTTATTTTTTTAATTTGAATTTAAGTTTCCGTATAATTTTATTTTGTACAAACAAGGTGTGCATTACCTGGATTAAATTATTTCTTTCAGAAAAATAAATTATTTCAGACGCCGTCTGCCGCAGGTGATTAAAACCACAAATTCCAAAGAAGAGTAGGTATCGACTTTTATCGTGGCGACAGGTCGCATGCGGCGGGTGACTAAAATCGACCGTGAAAGTGCTCAGTCGCAGGCAATCGCCCGCCGCATGAATTCGACATTTTGATGCAAAATTAACTAGTCACCTGCGATTTTTATGGACTTGTGTAAATGGGGTGGCAATTTGTTAAGCGACCAGCCGGTCGATTCTGTAAAAATCTCACCGCGAAGACTTGCGTGGAGTGAGCTGTCAGTGTCAACCCACTGATGCTAGGGATTGACCAACGTTACATTTACAATCATAATCAAGATTTTAATAATATTTTTTATCCAAATTCTATTGATAATTTTATATTATTTCATGGCTAATATGTTGAATACTATTTTTGGGGTTTTCAAATAAAATAGCAAAACAGAAATTCAGTTAGTAACACTAGTTTTTTTTAGACACTTAGATACTAGCTTTGAAATAATATAAAACTATGTATAGAATTTGCATAAAACATATTACTAAAATCTCGATTATGATTGTAAATGTAATGCTTGGTCAATCCCTAGCATCAGTGGGACGACACTGACAACTCACTCCACGCTCACTTCACCTAAGTTTTGACGGCGAGATGGTTACAGAATCGCACTGCTGCTACACGGCGAAAATCGACCTAGAGTAAATACCCTTTAACGAAGACAGTTCTCGGTCTAGCTACAGATTATATCAGATATTCTAATTTAATTCAGCCGTAAGTAAGCCTGTCGCCACCAGAATTCCTTAAATACTAAGAGGCAGATGAAAGTATCTCATTAATTCTATTACTCTCAAGATATAGGGCAAACTGTAGATTAATATTAATATACAGGGTTATTTTGTGATACGTCGGCAATCCATTAAGGGGATCTAGGGGAGGTCATTTGCAACCAAATGACCCCTATGCAAATGTCAACCATTTTCCAGTAATTAGATATTTTATATTTTTTTGAAGATATCTGGTATCTTAATATTGTATTCGTTTGGATAGCTGAGAAGTTGTACATATTTTTGGAATGTTCTGTTGATATAGTCTATCTTTGTTTTTTTTTCAGATATCAACCATTTTAGTCAAATGATGATAATTGTGTGCTCTGATTTAAAAAATACTAAAGATAATATAATTAGCACTTTGTGGTTGATTATTATTAATGAAGTAGAAGCAGATAATAATAATTAAAAAAGAATCACATTGACACAATTAAAAGTGTTTGTACAAACCTACTTACAGAAAGAAAATCATTATTGTTTTTTTATACATTTTTCAAAGTTGTAGATATACCGCCAAAAAATATAAAATGTATAATTATTCGGAAATGGTTGACATTTGCCTATGGGTCATAAGGTGACATTTGGTTGCAAATTACCTCCCTACATCTCCTTAATGAATTGCCGACTTATTACCAATAACCCTGTATACGACGTTAGAGGAAGCAATAAAACTGTCTACATCTACCTGTGTATAGTATGTTTACGTAACATAAGTCCGGAAACAGTTTGGTAGGCATATATTCGAAAGGGCTGATTTTCCGATCTGTAGATACATTTTATGTGAGAATAAAAAAAATGGTTAGACAGCCTTTGTATACAGAAAATATCGAACCGCCATAAATAAATATGGCGGTTCGATATTTTCGAACGTATGGTAAACGTATGGTAGGTCATTCACCAGTAGGCCAATTCTCGTACTTAAAAAACGTTCAAATTCAAGTCGCAATCTCATCTCAGCGACAATCAATGTCAAAAACCTGTCAAAAATGTATGTAAATTGATTGTAATTTTGACAGATTGAGACAGATTAGAATGCGAACGGTCTTAAAAATACGGGAATTGCCCCTCTGATAACTTTTTTCTAAAGAATAAACTTCAGAAAAAAGTTATCTGGTGAATTACCTAAAAATTGAGATGAATAGAATAATCAATATTATCCACATAAATTACAGATATAATACTTATAATAATTTCGATTCGTTCTCAACCCAGCGCCCTTACTCTGTAGCTGATTCGGTAAGATAATCCTGTTCATTTTGACTATTAAACCAAATATCCATGGTGTGTAGGTAATTGTCGGACAGACGAGTTTCGGAGTAATTGATATTTTTGTGTTGTCAAAATGAAAAATATGAAAAGTACTAGCTTTTGCACGCGGCTTCGCCCCGTGGTGATTGAAAAAACCCTGTAGATCCATTTCCATTAACAATACATTTATACTTATCTGTGTACCAACTTTCATGGTGTTCGGTCAAATGACGACACGGTTGGCGCAGTGGTTAAGCGATTGACTGCTGCGTTACGTGTCGCGGGTTCGATCCCCGCACGGAACAAATATTTGTATGACCTGCAAGTAGTTGTTCCGGGTCTGGCCGTTTGTGTATGTGAGTTTAAATGTTTGTAAACGCACCCACGATACAGGAGAAATTCCTAGTGTGGGGCAACGTTTTTAAAAAAAAAAAAAAAAAAAAAAAATGGTGTTAGAGTTCACTCTAGACTCACAAAATGAATTATTAAAAAAAATTAATGTTTCTTAGAATAAATATCATAATATCATGATTCGAAAGACACGTAGCGCCATCTAGCGTCCTAAAGCAATTGTGACCGATGACAGTTATTGTTCTTTCCCTCGGAAATAGCACTTTTTTTCTGGATGAAACTTACCCTATGTCCTTTTCTGTACCCCTGACATCGTATAATTATGCAAATTTCAGTATGATCGGTTCAGTGGTTTAAGCGTGAAAAAGTCACAAACAAACAAATAAAAAAACTTACTTTCGCGTTGATAATATTAGTTAGGATTTGCTTTCCGAGTGTGCGTACGAATCACGGTGCAACTTCACAACTAACCATTGCTCGTCGAGGCTTTCGTTTATGGTATTGTCTTTCTTTATTCATTCTAAATTTAAATGTATTAATTCTAAAGGTAGCCACCTTTAGACCTTTCAGATTTCTTACACACCAGCTTTACATTGCATGTGAGGTGCTAACAGTACGCCAATTATTTATACTGCACATCATATTACAGCAGTACGTTGAACTGGCTTACAAGCCAATACCTTCTGACAAGAGAAGGAAAGATTTGGTCTGCATAAAGCCTCAAACTAGACATGCCTTTGTAAACCGATTCTATGTCTATTTAGGACCCGATTTATATAATAAGCTCAATAGACTACTTAATATTTACAGTGCCGGTTACAAACATTGTAGTCTGAAGATACGCGAATATTTGGGTAAACTGGATTACACAGACACAGAAAGACTTCTAGAAGTAGGTACTTCAATAATGATGTAGTTATTAAATTGGCAACTTTTATTTGTATTTAGTACCTAGTTTATTAAGGATAGTATTATTGTATATCGCTTAGTATGGGGATGGCCTGAAACACAGGTTTTTATTAACCTAGCTCAGGCAGGTCGCCACAAGATAGAATGTCAGTACCAACGCACCTTTCATATGTAATTAAAAACGAGTAAATTAAACTAGCTTTTATATAAGTATTTAAGCCAATCTGTTAAGAACTTGGTACTACTAAGTATTTATAAGTATTTAGATGTATTACTTTGTAAAAGGACCTAAATAAAAGTTATTATATTATTACCTTTAAATATTTTATTCTTCTTAGCGTGTCGATGGCAAAAATAAAAATAAATGTTCCGATATTCAGCAAGGCGTATATTATTATGTTTAACGAAGGCATTTGGATTTCTTCGTTATCAGGATGGATGGACATGATCGGTAACCGAAATAATAGTCAAAACAGTAAGTCTTGTACAGACGTCTATTAATGCACCAAAGTTAACGAATTACAAAAACATCACTTGATTAGGCATGTGAATGATGGAATCAGATTACAATATTATGGTAACGCGGTGAATTCGATATAGGATGGCAGGACAACTTTTCGCAAGTCCGTCTGCACATAAACGGCCTTATTACAAAACAAGGTTTTTCTTTTGACATGGTTTAAACCATCGAGCCTGTTTTTGAAATAAGAACATAACTGAAATCGAAATACAGTTCCTTTTACAAAACTGTCAACTTAGTTCGGTCTTAGATTGTCAATTTTGTATTAAGAACTTTACTAAAGTCGGCATAAAGTTTCAAATACAAAAACTAAATCGAATGTGTAGGTTGGGGCTAAAGTTAGATCGTGTTTTGTAATAAGACGGAAAGTGTCCAAAGTCAGCCAAAGTGAGTCCCGTGAGCTCTAATGTCTAACGTTAACGTTCACAAACTTCAAAAATATCAAATGTCAACCGACAAGCGACAAACGGTAACCCAGTGTTGCCACTTCCTCTGCCAGGGTTGCGGGAAAGTCCGAAAGGGTTACCGTGGCCCCTGGCACAGGCAACTAATGGAACACGGGTGGGATTTAGTCAGTAAGAGTCTGACACGCCCTCCGGAGTGGGAGAAGTTATTTGACGATTTCCCAAAAAATAAAAAAAGGGTTGCCAAATTATTAGACGACGTTACTAACAATCAAAAATAAAAATGGCGGATCAGTGTTGACGCTGCGACATGATTGTGTAATATATTTATATATTTTATTTCCTTTTCATTATTATACATGGTTCGAAATCGATCGTTCCTTATCTGTACGAGAAGATTACAGTTTAGCCAACAGTGGGATAGTTCATTTACAGTCTAGTATTATTGTTTATATGACAGAGATGTGAATAGAGGCTATTATTAAATCAACACACAATTCAAACGGATCACGTGTTTGTGGTCGCTCGAAAACGATGGAGTGTTTACATTGCATCTTGATGTACACATAGACTTCGGGCCAAACAGAACTGGGTGAATATAAACATCGATATTTTGTTTGACGTTTATTTAGTCATTTTGTTTGTGATGATAATTAGGCGGTTCAGTTTAATTTTCGAACGGGTAATGTAGAAGTTTATACATAATACGTTAATGAAGGCTTTGCATTAATTTCATTTCACATGAGCAGTATTTGTGTATATTGTGTTTTATTCGATAGCCTTGCCATTGAGATCTTACATTACAAATCGCAACGTCAACAGGTTTCGCCTACTGATCAGAGACCGGGGGTTAATCTGGCTTGATGTGTAAATTTCCATAATGAACACAAAATCATTTTAGTTATTTAATCTTGCCATTGGATTCATAAATTACATAGATTGAAAGACTAAACGAATATAATTGACACAACAAGTAAGTAATTAAATTATGCGTTCCTAACAACTGTCAGTTACAGCCCTTTGACAGTTATTTTAAATCTGACAGCAACCTTATAGCAACGACAATAAAGATCACTGTGATGAAAATTCAGAGGTTAACAATTACTGTGAAAGGACAGCAAACATTGAGAAAATAAAAAACGTGTTGTACGAATTTAAACTTTATTAGTTCCTAAAAGTGTCCAACTGACAGGTGTCAGGAACGCATTCTCTAAGTGTTCGGAGTATAGTCTAACAATTTTATACGTTTACACCGACATGCTGCACTAAAATATACTATCAATCAATTAAATTCTAGTCGTATGTAACCCATACAAGCACACACACTTGTGAGCTCAAGTACCTTTGACGTCACACATCTGCTAAGCTTGAAGTACTACAGTAATCGACGACCACACAACCAGTCGGTCATAGATACGACACTAAATGTACGTTACTAGTCGTTGGTCGCGTCATTCGTGACATTTATAATTACGCTATAAACACTCGCACTGATTATGGTAAAAAATCTTCTTTTTTTATTGAATGAGCACGGCTGTTCAATAAATAGTTTGCAGAAAGATATAAATACATTCAAACGTAGATTAAGGCAATACATCGCAACCTTTGAAATAACATAATACAAAAAGGCAATACAATGTTTATAACACGCTAGAGGTAACTAATTATAATCACTTAAGTATCTCATTATAAGTGAACTGTTATTTAAGTTCTTATGAGAAATAAAGTTCGTTAAACCCAACTGTGTTTTCTTGTAGCAACTTTATTAATAAATTCATTTCGCAATACTGAAAGACATCGCGGGCCTGCGGGCGGTGAGTAATGGGTAGCTCACCGTCCGATCAGGATCAGGCCCGTGCCGGACGGCGCGTACGTGTTCCACGCGCGCCTCAAAGAGATGTCAGCATCGAAGAGGGGGCCCACTAGGGCCCAAGCCTGCCGGGAAAGCAGGATCATCCATAAGGGGTACCGCTGACCCGGAACATAAAGGGCCAAGTAAGGAACACGGGTGGGTTTTATTCAGTAAGAGTCTGACACTCCCTTCCGCTCCACCCAGAGCGGGAGGGGTCATTTGATGATTTCCCATCCTCAAAAAAAAAATACTGAATGACATTAATTTTTTCATCGCACTATAGAAACTATACTACCGTCCTACCAAAAGTTCTTTAAAATCTTTTACCAATTGGGTTAATTTGTTGCTGTTATTTTTATCATTTATTAACATGAGATTTAACAGGTTTACCAACTGATCAAAGAGAAGGGTGGGGTAATCTGACTCGACGTGTAAATTACCATAATGATTATGCACGCTATGTTAAGTCAAGATTGAGTTCACTATTAATGTGTTTTCTATATGCATTTCTATAATAATATCGAGTTTCCTGTGGGGCTAGTGGCTAAGTAATAAAAGCTGCAAGGGTCAATCTTCAAGGTTAGGAATCATTTGTCGAGGTCGCGGTCGATCCGTGGATCCGGTAAATACTGACTGGTCGTTGGTCTCGGCTGTCATTTGTAGATCGTTGACAGTTGTTACGGATAGGAAGCCGGAAAGCCTGACTTCCAGTCTTACTAAGGGGTATCGTGTTACCCAGTAACTGAGATGTGGAGGTCAGATAGACAGTCGCTCCATGTAAAATACTGGTATTCAGCGCGCGTAGAGTTAGACTAGCAGCCAACCCCAGTATATTTGGGAAAAGGTAAGGCTGATGGTGACGGCGAGTTTTTTGCGTTTATCTCAATGTTCGAGAAAGAAAAAAAATTGTAAAGCAGATTATTATCTTTTAAAGTGTTTTAATTCTCAGTTTACAGAAAATACCCGTTATGCATACACTTTAAGGATAGGTATAAGCCCCGTGGTCTTGCACGACTGCTTACATGCATTTAAGTCGTGCATGTCAGATCTCTCTGTTGAAAGCTTATGTTCACAAAGGATACAGCGCGAGCGATTCCGTGGTTTTACAATAAAATTTGCATTATGATTTTCTAAAGAAAAATTGTCCTTTTTGGATTAATAAAAATATCGTGCTGGCTGTGTGCAACTAGAGAATAGTACCTTAATAATTGATCACCGTGATTACATCTACTTTTAAGTAAATTATAACGGTTTTATAAGGGGACTACATGACCTAAGCGCAAGTTTTATAATGCCTAAATGTATATGATCCACTGCAGTAAACAAAATCAAAAAAATATATGATATTCTTCAGGATATATGCTAGTTAGATAGTGTGTTGAAAACATAATACAACTAATTTGGTACGATATAAAAAATTCACGAAGATACCTAAAACATTTTTTTAACTATTAAAAACCATACTAATAAACATGCAATTAAACCGTTTTTTTTTCAGATCGTTCTTAAAGTAACATATTTTCATTTTTTTTATCCAATCAATAGATTTTTTGTAAATAGAGAATTGCTAAGTAAAGTAAGTAAGTTAAAGTTAAAGGGGGTGTCCATGGAAGAAACGTGTATTTTTCGGCATTTTTTGCTTTGTGGTACGGAACCCTTCGTATGAGAGCCCAACTCGCACTTGGCCGGTTTTTTGCATTGATTGTTGCTGAGATGAGATCAGGACTAGATATTGAAACATTTAAATTACGGGAGTTAGTCTCCTGATAGTTAAATTATATACTAATGTTTTATACCATTCAACAGTAGCCATGTTAGAGCAATTTTTTATGAAGTAAATTCAATACGCAGAGTACACTCACTGAGCAGAGTGCTAGCTATAAATAATGAATATTTACTTTACGAAATTTTAAAATGTCAAGTGGGACAGAGTTTATAATATTGAACGTGTACAAAAATAATAAAATACACGTTGAATATTTTAAAAGTATCGCATGAAACTTTTTGTATTTTTCAAGTACACACAGCAGCAGGTCAAGTTACCACCAACTGTCAAATTTTCTCATTCGATTTTGAACTTGCAGCATTTTAAGGTTTGAAATCGTTTGGAGAAATTTGACAGTTTCGTATAACCTGATGTGCTGGCGACTGTACCTGCTGAGTAACGTGGGTAGAGGTTTAAACTTTAAAATATACGTGCCTACATAAATGCAGGTCGTTTTCCCGAGAGTATAAAGAGTTTCTGAATGCCACATGCTACCACTTTACCACGTCCTTTTGGCTGCGTACTTCTTTTGAGTAAATGCTCACCCCCACGTATACTCGTAATGAGCACCAAACTTTTTAGGTAATTTTTAGGCCTTAAAGATGACCTCAAGTTAGTAAGGAAAATACACTTTTTGCCATGACAATTATTCCTTAAATAAGTGTAATTTATGCGTTTGCGTTTTCAACTTTAGTAAATACGTTTTCTTTCAAAATATAAGATTGACATAATTTAAAAAGCTAACAGTCTAAAAAAATAATAAGTACAAGTATATAAAAAGAAGGGGAAATAATCGAAAAGCATCAAAAAAGGCTGGCAGCATTGCCACGTTGTATGGCAATGGAATCAGCCAAAAATAGGCTAGCCCTCTGCTCACGTATCGACCAACCGCTTGGCGATGTCTCGAAAAATAAGTGGGCACTCGGCAATAGTGTTTCAACCCCAAACGGATCAAAAAGAATAAGCCCCAAAAACATTAGAGTATTTGCGCCTTTTGAGCTTTTCTGCACCTGCAACAGTCACCCTAACACAGCCCGCCGTGCTAGGAAGATGGGATGGTGCAAGGGCGTCGACACCCGTTGCATCTCACACCAAATGCCTACCTACCTTCCACGGCTTCATTCTGGTCTCTTCCAATCGTCACGTGCCAAGCATTAGGTTCTAAAACTGCGGGCACTCCGGCGGTGACAAGAGCACGACGGATTATGTCATTGATACGGGCGTATAAAAATGTATTTATTAAAAAAAAGGCCATATTCTATTAAGAGTATTATACAAAATTGTACGCTTATAGTAGAAATTCACTTATACAGTAATACAAACCAACATAACTTTGTACAGGATTAACGAAATGATTAAGAAATGACAGCAGTTTACAACGCTGATTATCTCAAATACTACATCCAAAAACTAATTTCTAAATCCACACAGAAATACAGACATACCCTTTGCACTTAATTCGGCAAATTCGCGTTAATTATCCGCATTGCGATCCCCTTCAAGTCCCGGCGGCGCCATGAATTCGGCAATGGTTGGTTGTGAGCCGTCAAATTGACGGCGTGCATATCATTAATTTGCGTGCAAATTTAAATTGCGAACCACTTGTGTAGTCAAGTGTACTTTGACAAGTTGTCACTTTATTTTCTCTTTAGTATGCGCGCGTGTGTTTACACCATAAATTAATTTAAAATTAAAATTAATATTATACACTTTCCCTGACGCTATCGACTAATTAAACAGGGCCTTGATAGCCATAAAAACCTGGGCTGGTAGATTTGGTGTAGCTGTAAACCCTACAAAGTGTCAGGCGATCATCATTGTCAATTTATCAGTCCTCGTAGTATTAGCAAGGTAGATGGTACAGCCTTGCCACCAGTTGTTTTCAATGGTACGATCATTCCATTTATGAGGGGCGTTCAATGTATTTTCGGTATGAGGGTGATTTACTAATGCAATTTGGCTAATTAATGACATTATCTAAAAGTATAAAGGTAAAATTTCATATAATAATAATAATAATATTTTATTCACAAAAAAAAGTAATAGGTTACAGAAAAATAGTTTGGCAGTATTAATTTCTAATTACATGGATGTAGCCACTGCAACCGAACTAGGCAATGCCTGTATTTCGGTTTTCAGCGCCTTTTTCCCTCGATATTTTTACAATAAATATATAGTTGTTGTCATTTGTTTGCTAATTATCCTTAGTCAACGACAACTGGAATGGCTAACGTGACTATGTTAAAGAAAATCGAGCACCGCGCTGTTATTAAATTCCTTACCAAACAAGGTCAAAAAACTATTCACGAAATGGTGGCTGTTTACCAAGATTCTGCAGCTTCGTTATCTATGGTTCAAAAGTGGTCAAGTGAATTTAAAAGGAACAGAGAAAGTATTGAAGACGACACTCTGCTTGACGACACGTTGCTTCTTCACGACGATGCCCCGGTCCACACGACGCTTGTTTACAAGTCTGCTGTGCGAGATTGTGGTTCCGAAGAAATTAACCACCCACTCCATAGGCCTGACCTAGCCCCAAGTGATTATCATTGGTCCCCTAATTTGAAAAAAGACCTTCGTGGGAAACGGTTTTCCAACGATGAAGAGCTCAAGGCGGCAATAAATGCGCATTTTTCAGAGAAAGAATAAAACCTAATTTCGAGATGTAAGGAGGCAATGCATTGAGGTAATGGGGGATTACATTGAGACATAAAAATGATTTTAATTGAACTTATGTTTTTTGTCATGCCGATACCGAGAATACATTTTTTTTTTTTTTTTTTTTTTTTTTTTTTTTTTTTTTTTTTTTTTTTTTTTTTTTTTTTTTTGGCAGGAGTGGGAAATCCTCATGGACGCCCAGACTGCCTCACGTATGAGCCAGTCTGGGCAGTGCCGGACTCCTACCGGCTAAAACCACACTCCTGCCTCACATATAGTTATTGCCAATATTAAGTTCGGCACTTAAGTCTAATATTATACAATAAAACTCTTACAGCAAACAAAGTATACGTAAAACTAACAAAATACACAGAAATAAATGAAAAGAATAAAATAAATTATAAATGTATAATATATATATATAATTTTTTTTTTTTTTTTTTTTTTTTTTTTTTTTTTTTTTTTTTTTTTTTTTTTTTTGCTCATATTACAGGACACTTATTAACAGGTACAAGCTAAACTACTTAACTTAACATAAAATATTTATATATCTATGGGAGTATAGACCCATTTGCTTTCGCAGCTTTGGCCAGGACTCTTTCTGCGAAAGCCATGAAATAGGGCCGGTAATTTGCATCATCAATTAACTCCTCGAGGATATCCATCGCGCGCCCCATTCTCTGCTCGCAGTCGTACCTCTCCCGTGTGTACTTGGGGCACTCAATGAGGATGTGTCTGACGGTTTCTGACGGTTCGGAAAAAACCGAGAATACATTGAATGCCCCTCGTAACACTGACGTGAAGGACGTAGACTTGCACATTGATAGTACCCTGAACTGGCGTACTCAAGTCGCTAGGGTAAGCCAGAAAGCTAGTGGAACTCCGTGGGCTCTGTAACTATTGAAACATTTATTACCATCGAGTACGAAGGCAATGCTTAATTAATTTAATTAAATCCTTAATTTTCCCTATCATCGATTATGGTGATGTGTGCTACTATGGCCTGAATGCAGATCTCCTCGACAAACTTGACCATCTTCTCAATAACTGCATTCATTATTTTTCAATCTGCGTAAATATGATCATGTCCCTGCGCATCGGTCGCTTCTAAAGTGGTTGGCCATACGCTAGTGCAGAGAACAGAGGTTTACTGACCACGTTGTTTTCATTTCTTGAATCTTCTTCTTCCCCTGGTTATCTGCCCCCCCAGTCTCTGTATATTTGCGCCAACCACAATAGAAATCTGCGTTCGTCACACGGTCGTCTTCATCAATGTTCCACTCACCGCACAGACTTCATTTACTCTTAGTCCTTCGTTCAGTCTGTCTTTCTGTGGAATGCGCTCCCTCAGGAAGTCAGGATGGCAACCAACCGATTATCTTTTAAAGTTAAAGTTCGCGAGCACATTCGAGGAAGCTGGCAGTATTATCACAACGGTAATGTTTTCTCATTGTTTGTCTTATTTGTTTGTAGTATAATTAGGTGTATATATTACTTTTACTTAAAGTTTTAATAGGCTTATATTTAAAAATATTTACTCCCCAATTTCCATTAAAGGTTGACTGGTAGGAAATGTCTACGGCGTTAAGTCCGCCTCTGTACATTTGTGTGCTTAAAGTATTAAATAAATATAAAAGCTTTTTTCGTAGATAATTTAAATTTCTATTCCTACGGACATATAGACTCACTTCGGTACTTTGAAAGAAAGATAATGAAATATATTTTAAAGGCTAAATCAAATCACACAAGCACACACAAAACAGTAGGTATCATTGCGGCCAAAACGCGCCCCAATTTGAAAAGCACTAAACAAAAAAAAAATACACCATTTATCCCATCATCAGAACTGATAATAAATTAAAATCCAAATGACAGATAAAATTAGAAAAATATATTGCCCACAAAAAAAACATTATCAATGAAAGAAATAATTTCAGTCTGGCAATAAATTCTTTTGAACAAAAAGGAAGACAATAATAACATGTACGTCTCGATCTAAATGGGGACCAAAAGATGATATACGTTTGTTAATAAAAGCATTAAGAAAAATACCACTTCTTTTTTCTAGCCGTCAAAATCTGTCGCGGGAAACATGCCAAGACTTTATGCTCGGGAGCTAGGATGTCGAAAATGAGTTGGATTTAATAAAGTATTTGAATATGCTGAGATGAAGCTATTGGTCTTATTTTGCTATATTTGAAGCTTTTTTAAAAGTTTTAGGTATTGAGTCGTGCATCACTGCTGGTTTTTAATAAAATATTTTTCTTAGATTTTGTAGTAGGTACGTGTTGACTGTTTTATGTTTAAGAAA
Source organism: Brachylomia viminalis (assembly GCA_937001585.2). Classification (NCBI taxonomy): domain Eukaryota; kingdom Metazoa; phylum Arthropoda; class Insecta; order Lepidoptera; family Noctuidae; genus Brachylomia; species Brachylomia viminalis. The sequence continues at coordinate 21,623,813 of OW443306.2, read as the reverse complement.
CTATAAAAATAAATTAAATGCGTGTCGTTGACTTAGTCGACTTAAATAAATATTCAGGGAGTTGCGTAATCTAAAAAAAAGTTAATATCCGCAAAATTTACAAACTCACGGCAGCGGCGGTTTTCTATGGAGGTAGGTAGAAACTAAAAAAACTTGACTTGCTACGACCTTCATGGACCCATTTTGCTGTTACGCTAAATATATTTCGAAGGTTTAAGCTTTTATATATTTACAATAAATTATACATATTTACCTCATTACCTATACAGATTACACCTATTTATTTATTAAAACTTTATGCACAAGTAAAAAAATACTGTACAAAGGCGGACTTAATGCCTGAGGCATTTTCTACCAGTCAACCTTAGGGTGATGCAGAGATATACCATGGCAGGTGCAACATATGTGATAGATAGCTCGGAAATGACACTAAAATATAAGAATAAATACTTATACATTGATAACGATCGTTAGAGGAGAAAACGAATCCAGCAACTCAGCGCTGGGATGTTTCAGCCAACTTCTGACGGATATGTTCACGTGCCTTCACTTTAAAAGATAACCGACTGGTTGCTGTCCTGATATTCAGAGGGAGCCCATTCCAAAAAAAACCGCCTGGACAAAGAAATAAGAGTGAATGAAGCCGGAACGGTGAGAAGGACATCGTAGAAGACGATTGTTGGTGGAACGAAGATTTTACTATGGGCAGTGCATAAATATTGAATTTGGGAAGTCAGGTAAAAAGAAGAAGTGGGCTTGTCCAGAATAGCAAGCATTGCTTTTATGTGTGATGGAAGAAGGTTCTATTCTACATGTAAGATATATTATTTACGTAAAGAAACACTCGAGACACTTTATACAAGAATCTCGAAACCTGAATATAATTTATGGTGTCCGCGTACAAAGGACTCTCCAGCTCACTGCACAGCGTTCGTATCTAATCTATTTCTACATAGACTCTGGTGTAAGCCCAGCTCGACCGCACGGGCGATTTTTAACGCAACTATTATTTATCGAGCAGTTGATTTTCAACTGTCGGTGTTGAGCCGAGCATTTAGAATCCAACAGAGTGCATCCCAGCGCGGCAAAATAATGCGTTGTTCGATTTTCAACTCTCGAGGCTAAGCAGTGCGTTGAAAATCCCTAGCACGGTAAAAAATCGCCCGTGGGTACGAGGGCTAAGCTTCTTAAATTAGCATACAAATGTTTTGTCCTAGATTCAAAGCTAATTTCCCGCCTCATTGGTCTAACGGCACGCGCCGTCTGACGCTGAGGTTCTTGATTGGTTCCATAATCAATAAAAATGTGATTAGTTTTTTTCCTGGTAGATATTAGGAATGCACACTAATATTATTCATTCGAAAGTAACTCTGGCGGTTTGCAACCATTTCACTTCGTAACGGCTGAGCAGATTTCATTTAAATTTGGCACATGGATATCTGTCTGTCTGTCTGTTGATAAATTATTTTATTCCTGTAAGTAGGTTTGTACAAATATTTTTACACACGTCAATTATATTTTTTTAAACTAGATGAGGTCGGCGTTTCCTATCTGACTAGTCTGAGATGAAAGGCCGAAACAAACTCAGAGGTCACAGTCTCTTTTAAAGTCTTGGTCAAATAATGTGTCTGAAATGGTCTTTTGAGGAAAGAACCAGGCAGATTGAGTGAACCTGTCCAGTCAGTGCAAGCATTTGTCAGTAAAGGAGCTCAACGATTCGACGAACAATACCAAAGAAAGGGCATTTTGGTAGACCGCATAAATGACTCAAACCGCCAGCCTGCTACATGTTACCTTTTCACGCCTTAATAGCTGAACGAATTTTGATGAAATTTGGAACACAGGTAGACATGGGTACATACGATGCTTTCTATCCCGGCAGGTAAAATAAAGAAAAAGAAAAGAAAGAAAATACGTTTATTTGCGGTAACCATGACGCAGAGAACGAACACATACACAAAAAAGAACAAGTTTGGGAAAATGTGCGTCACATGCTAATGCTACAACCCTATGCGAGACAGAGCCCCAGCGCTGGTTTTCAGCGACAGCCGGCGCTGACGTGATGTCGTCAAGCGGTATAGCAAACGCTAAGATAAAATAATACAATAAGAAATAAAATAAATACACAGTACCTAGTTCTCAGTCTTTATATAAACAATATTTATACAATCGTAACACTCACGCGCCTATGATAATCTGTGCGCGAAGCTGTCATAAAACTATAGGTCTGACAATAATACATACTGATTACTTAGTAACATGGCGTATTATAATGAAAACGTTACAACATTAAAACATTTCCATGACACAACTTCCGTCCTCCATGCGAGTGAAGCCGCGGGCTAAAGCTGGTCAATAATAAACGTAATTTGATTTTTTAGTGTGTTTTCATAACTTAACATCACGTTTGTAATCCCTGAAGGATTGGGCAAACTCATAATAGTCCCATGTATTAGGAGGCGACCTCGACGGCGGGCTGCAGGCAGTCCGGGGAAACTATACCACCCTCAGATGGCAGGGTAGCCAGACGTTCATTACGCCTGGACAGGAGCGGTCTGCGCCTGGTGACGGGGACCATCATGGGACACTGCTCACTAAGCAAACACTTCCACACAATAGGCATAACGGACAGTCTTCTATGCAGGGCTTAATAATAATAATTTTATTTCATAAGCCTAATACAATAAGGAGAGAAAAAAGGGTTTACAATGCAATTATGTACTAAAATAAGTTAGATCCTTATAATAATAGGCTAAGTAAATGCACGTTGTGTGAAACTCCTGACACCCAAACTAGGACATGTCCTGTATCTCAGGTGTCAGCGTGCCTCCCTGCCCTTCACATTTGTGAAGCCTAACTTTCTATTACAACAAATAAAATAAAAAAATAAAATAAATATACAAATAAAAATAAAAATACTTATTATAATCTAGGTATTAAGTTTTTATAAATACATTTTAAAGAAGGAGAAAGAATAATCACCATATTCTATATCTGCTATGTGTGTGGAAGTGAGCGTAGTGTATGGATGAGTGTAGTGTTAGTAACTGTAGTTTGAGGGTGAGTGTAGTGTGAGAGAGTGTGAGTGTGAGTGTTGGTGTTGGTGAGTTGCGGATGTGTGTTCTTTAGTTGCGTGTGGTGTAAATGCAATGACTAAGGCAGTGCTGCTATCCAGCAAATCCTCAGTTTCCTTATAGGTTAGAGAAATAAGCCAATCCCTTACCTTCATTTTGCAATTAATTCTGTTTAGGTGAAATATATCCAACTTTACGCAATGGATATAATAGTGTTAACCCGTAAAAGAGGTTCTTGCATGGAGGCTGAGGAAACCGTCGTGCATGTGCTCTTTGAATGCACAGGTGTTACCCAGATTAGGACGGAAACCCTCGGGGTACTTAGATCTTACACAGATGTTCTCAACAGACTAGGTGATCTAATCAACTTCTACAAGGAGGTGCGCTGGTTGGAATGAACCACTGATGGCTGCCATGGCCCACGTACAATGGTCCACCTGAAGGACTAAGTGCGGAAACCAAAACCACCTAACATAGAACATAGATAGGGGGCGAGCCTATTTTAATATGAATAAAAAACGGCTTTCGTAGTTAAATTTGTGTATACTGCAGTAAGTTCGCTACGTCATATTAACGCGTGATTAAGTCATGAATAAGGCAACCGATCGCGTATTCCCAAAATATGCACATAGATACGTAAATGTGCATATTTATCGCCATCATGCAAATTCTGACACAAAAGTGAGGGAGCCTAAACTGAGATTATTCTGGCGAGCTCAGAGCTCTTACGCGTACGCTGTCGCTCGGAGGCGAGGAAAATGTATCAAAAATGCATCAAACTCCAGCAAGGTTAGAAGTAATTTCCTTGAAGAACCAGTTCATAATGGTGATACTAATATCGCCATCATGAACTGGTTCTTCTTCTGACTAAATCTTCCGAACGATATTATTTTCTGACGAAATGTCTAAGGCTTAAATAAATATTTTGGACACTGCCTACTTGGAAGTGTAAAACTGTAAATCTCCTCCCAACACTTTGACTTCAAGAAGCACAGCAATTTATCCAAGATAGCCTCCTTAAATTAGCATATAGACGCTTCGTCCTAGATCACAGTGTAATTTATCTGGCGTAACACAAAGCGTCCGAAATAGTGCTGCTCCTTAGATTTTATGATTTGCAGACAATTGCAGAACCGGAGCAATAAAAGCCATGGCAGATGCTACTGGTTGTAAATATACAGAGAAAACTAGAATGCCAGTTAAATGTGTCGAAATTTGCCAATCTGGGTCTAATATATTCATAGCTTGAGATTCTGATAGTAAGGGAATGGTGTTGAGAGCTAATTTGACAGTAAGCTACCAATTAAACTTATCGTAGTCGATTACTAGACTTGAGCTTTCAAAAAACGTAGATAATACCAGATTGACTTATGGTTTTACACAAGTTCCTATTTTACTTTTGGTATTGTCTCTCCTTCTTCCTTAATCCATCAAAAGGTTGTCTCTAAAAGATCGCTTTTAGCGATAAGACCCATTGTGTCACCCTAAGTAAAATTTCTACATATTTTATATCTGTTACTTTTACAGTGTACATAATAATAAAGAGTATCTATTCTTAACTTTGTAGAACACAATAAAAAATAAATAATTTCTAAAAAAGTACCTTTTTCCTTTTTGAAGTCGGTTTTATAAGTAGAAGAAAAGATCATGATTTTTTGTTCCTATTGTTGATTGGAATTTTGCTATTGTTGATTGGAACAGAGTAAATGGAATCCGATATGTTCTGACGTGAAAGAAAAACCCAGGAAATTTTCTTTATGACGTTTGTAGTCACCTTTTATGCAAGGAATTGCTAGTGGTGGGAGACTCCGCTACTTCCATGGCATAGCATTCTCTAACAATAAACAAACGGTGTAGACAATAAACATCCTAGTTGAGCCTTTGATGGGAAAAAGGGAGTTAATTGTAGAGGAAAATAAATTAAAATCAAACGTAGGAAAAATTTTAACACTTTTAAATATATACGACTTTCAAAGCAGTTACCAAACCAGATGCATCAGCAACTTCTATGTTGGAAGATACATACTAACTTGGTAAATTATCCACACTTCAAAAAGCGTGAACTAGTTATTTAATACTTGGAAAATCAGCGGAAATTATGAGAAATTGAGTTAAATCTCTAATAACCTTTTTTTGCAATTTTGTTATTTTGTTCCTCGTTGGTATCGTGGTCGTAAGCGCTTGTGCTAAACATTGAGCAAGGATTCGATCCCGGGTCAGACAAAGTGTACAAAATTTTATTAGGTTTTTCCATCTGGAATTTCTCTATAGCCCGGAGCCTGGATTTGTGCCCGGTTGATGGCAATGGGCTCGCCCCTATTACATGCGACTTAAAAATTACGGGCAAAATTTGGATTAGGCAGAGGTGTACCTATAACTCCTCTGCCTAATCCTTCGTGGAATATAGGCGTGATGTCACGTTATTAATTTGTATGGTAGACATTACATTGATTCACAAAATTAAATGACGTTATTTCGAATTCCGTAGTAAATTCCTAACTAAAACTGTGCCCAATGAAATTGCCAATTTATTCACGTGAGACGTAAAACCGTCATCGTTAAAGTTTACGTGTTCTGCACATTTCTTATCCCTTCTAGAAACACGGATTTTATGTTACGTCTATACGTTATTAAAATACAGATTTATAGCTTTTTATTTCCATCAACATCATCTATATACTTTTACGAGCAATAACAGTAAAATAAAATGAAAATAAACAAAGATAGTCGGGCTCCCGGGCTATTCGAACATTTGTAAAAATAGTGACGACTCGAACCAAACTCAACATCAGTTTATTGCAAGCCACAGGCGGAAAGCAACCGAGTTTCCCGCCGTGCCAAATTTGAATAGTCGCATTCGGAATTCGAAATCGTGAAGTGTATTTTTTTTTCTCAAGTACCAAGAAGTGCTTGTCTCGACGGATGTTTTTAAAGATCTTATTTTTTTTGTGCAATAAGGATTTATTCCAAACTTTTTGTTGGTGTTCCTAGTGAATGGCAGTGCTTTTTTCAATGAATCTGTTGAAATAAAAGTGAAAGTAATTTGTGTTACCGTTGTATACAAGCTTTTACAATATTACAGTTTATACTTGCAATAACAAGTAAGTAGTTTCTCTGCTAAAACTTTAAAAAAGTTAATTATTAAAATTAAATAGTATCTATCAAAGGAATCTTAGATATTTCAAGTTCCTTTATTCAAAATAAGCTCCACAAGAGTATTCTATTCTATTCTACCAACCAAGGTTCTAGACTCGCTTTGATTATCTAGTTCCAAGAAACTGTAAGTTTGCAGCATAAACACGGCAATACATAATCGCACCGTATTCTGAGATGCCTTTAGTGTTCCTTCCAGAGGATTTAGAGGTAGTCTGCTTTAAGCCCAGGGTTTTGAATACACAAAGAGGTGTGTTAGTAAAATGCAAAAGTTTTCTGTAGCGAGGATTTCTGAGATGCACATTATAATGTAATTTGCAATGTGATACTGTGAGAGATTATGATTCAAAGTAGCTGTTGCTTGTGATGTCGCGACTTTTCGCAAAATGTTGAGACACTCTGGGTTCGCATTCCGAAAAATTCTAACGCGTATTTTATATTCTAAAACATTTAGGGCGTAAGGGGTTAAGCCCTCTGAGGAATATCACACGCACAAACTCACCGCTTTGTTGTACGTAATACAACTTTATTCTTCACTAGCATCTGCTCACGACTTCGCGTGAAATTTCTTGCTCCCCCGTCCCACCCCGTCGCATTGCATCGCCTGCCCGCGCTGTTAATTAGTTTTCACTTAGCGTTCTATCTTACTTTTAGAGTCCTAACGTATTGTTAAATACCTCAAGCACATAATCAGCCTATACTGTCCCCACTCCTGGGACATAGGCCTCCTCTCGGTGAGACGGAGTGGGCCGTAATCTAAAACGCGGGCCCAGTGCGGGTTGGAGGCTGTCACATGCCTTCGAATGTTTGGTTCGTGGACATGCCGGTTTCCTCACGATGTTTTCCTTCACCATTTTGAGAGCAGTGGTGATGAAATAATTTATTCAAAGTAAAGTGCCTACAACACGTAGGTCGCGGCCCTATCTCAAGAATTGGGCTATCAAATGCAAAAGATTTTTTCAAATCCGACTGGTAGTTCCAGAGATTGGCGCGTTCAAACAAACAACTCTTCAGCTTCATTATTAGTATACAGGTGACTTGTAATTTGACGTATTCCTCCCTCCTTCCTCCATATATTTTAAAATGTTTGAGCCTCGATAGATAGCTGATTAATTGAATATCTGTCCCGTAATTTTTACGCTTAATGCCTTTGTAAAATTTTGAGATAATTGTTGTCAAAGTTCATGTTCGTAGATGACTTTTGAAAATGGTTAATAAACTTCTTCCTATCTTTTAACAGTTTGATGTTTTAGAAAATCTGGTTCCATCCAAAGGTGTGTTATAGTATTAGGTACCCAATGTAATAGCAATGAAGGCTATTCAGTTTGAGAGTTAAGAGAAAAGTGATATTTAGTAACGAATTCTGGGAAATTTTCAAAAATACTTAAAAAAAAAAATCTCGTATTCCATGAATGTCTGCATAGGCTTTATGGGGTGCTTAATTATTTCAAATTGATCATACTATCAGGTCCTGGACTACTTCATGTAAGTAGATACATAAAGGTAACTAATAAGGTTTGCCCTTCTGCTGGCTTAATAAACAAATTCCGATTTCACTAAAGTCCAGTTAAACTACCACCTCCGTTTCATCATTCGTTTCTCACTAACGTCGGACTATCAAAGTTCTGTTACCTCTGATTTTGAATAACTGTCAAAATCACAGTCATCATAAGCATGGATTGCTGCTGGCAGAGCAGCAAATAACTGAAAGAGCTGTAGGCGGTAGGTAAGCTGTAGGCTTAAAATCTATAATTATACTTTGTTTAATTAATCTGTGGTTTATAGCTCAAGTTCTCTGTCTGTCAATATTGTTAAAAATCTGTTGCTAGACTACCCCTTAGATTTGCTTAAGCATTGGGCATCGGCGACTCGGTGTCGTAAGGTGGCGCCATAGATCTCTACTCATCTTCTAGTGGTTTGATTTAGACATTAGGTACATTACAAAACAAAATCAGACAAAAACGATCTAAATTTCATACCTATTCATTTAGTAGTATTCTGTAGTTTACACTTTGTGTTGTCTATCAATCAGTCGCGAAGGTTAACTTCATCATCATGTTGTAAGATAACAAATGTAGCGAAACGACCTAACCAAAATTACTTACTTAATTTTTTTTGTCAAATCTTCGCAAAAGCCACAGGTGTCTCACAAGAGTCATAAGACGTGACTCATCTCACGTTCTCGAATGAATTGAATGTTGAATACATATCTTATATAATCAGCCTATAATGTTCCCACTGCTGGGACACAGGCCTCCTCTCTGTGAGAGGGAGCGGGCCGTAATCCACCACGTGGGCCGAGCGTTGGTTGGTGGATGAATGTTGAATGAATGTTATTAATAATAATACCAGCCTATTAATATCCCACAGCAGGTCAAATGTATCTTCTCATACAGAAAAAACACGAGCATTGATCACCACGCTTGCTCAAGCAAGACGGGTTGGCGATTTCATACTAATATTAAATTAACTATAAATCCAGGTTTCCTTACGTCACGTTTCCTTCACCGATATCAGTTATAGTCCAAGATAAACTTAGACGGTCTTATTACAAAACAAGGTTTCTTCTTTTGACATGGTTTAAACCATCGAACCTGTTTTTGAAATAAGAACCTAACAGAAACCGAAATACAGTTCCTATTACAAAACTGACAACTTGGTCTGGTCTTAGATTGTCTATTTTGTATTAAGAACTTTAAAAAGTCGGCACAAAGTTCCAAATACAAAAACTAAATCAAAGATTTAGGCTCGGGCTAAAGTTAGATCGTGTTTTGTAATAAGACGGAGAGAGTACATTCAAAATTAGATTAAAACTATAAAGTTTTCTCTCAAATCTTCGCAAACACCACAGGTGTCTCATAAGACGCGGCTCATCTCACGTACTCGGAAATTGTCATGAAATATGTTCCTGACATACAAATTATAATAGAATTTCTTAGAAGTTACCGTACCATCCGGTGACTGGGAAGTTTTAATTCTTCGTATATATTATTATTATCAAAGAGTTTGTGTTTGACGGTTTCATAACCTGATGAATATTTTGCGATCCAAAAGTTTGTTTTAAATTGTATGGTATTGATTTGATTAAATACTAAATGTAAATATTATTTTGTTTCAAAGGCCGTTCGTTGATTTGAATAATCAAGTAATAATATTATGGGTCTTCGATTTTTTTTCTTCTGGGTACTGTTGTAGATTTAATTTCCTGGATTGCAGGGTTGGCATGATAAAACAACAAATGCAACAAATTGAACCCCCCTTAAGTATGGCCGAAATTCAATAGTTTTCGAGAGTATTATGAGAGAATTATGGATTTTTCAATATTACCATCTAAATACGTACGCACATACAAAAATTGCCATCCACTTTCACGCCACTTTAGCGGCTAAACGCATCAAGCAATATGCCGAAGCTATAAGTAAATAAATACAATCAAAAAGGGTATTTCGTGAATTAGGGTACCTACATTTCTTAGCTGAAGATGGGATGCTGCGGATATTTCCTTATTTCGTATGTCTCATTAGTCGAAGGGCCGGAGGAATTGAGTGTTTTGCTAAGATGGCGGTGTAGAGATAGAGGTGCGATGATGAGCGAGAACGAAGGTGTAAATGATTTTGTTGTACACATATACAAAATGGCACGTACCTTATCACATTTAATTATACTACGTATACTACATGGTATACTTAGACGGTATACAAAATTTGAATGAAATCCATTCACAAAACAAATCAGTTGTGCCTTATATTTTGTTACACGTAGCTCGACAAAATATATGGAACAGCAGAGTGATACCTACTTAATTCACATTCTGGCCTATTCGCTAATAAGTAATTTAAATATAGCTTAAACTGCTAAGTTACTATGATTGTAAGTAAATATACGTTGTATACGGCTGCAATATTTGTATTTTATTTTTTTCTATAGGTGTGTTTTCTATAGGTGTTTTTTCTATAGGTGTTTTTTCTATAGGTGTTTTTTCTATAGGTGTTTTTCTATAGGTGTTTTTTCTATAGGTGTTTTTTCTATAGGTGTTTTTTCTATAGGTGTTTTTTTATAGGTGTTTTTTCTATAGGTGTTTTTTCTATAGGTGTTTTTTCTATAGATGTTTTTTCTATAGGTGTTTTTTCTATAGGTGTTTTTCTGATCTATATAATAAAAATCTTATAATCATTCACTATACCGCTGGGTCTAGAAGAATGAAGTTTTGCACGAAAATTCCTTTTATTTATTTATTTATTTAACCATTTATGTACACACTTATATAAACAGACAAGAAGAAAATAACAGAAAAATAGGTACAAAGGTGATGCTTATTTCTAATGAAATCTCTTCCAGCATACCTGCGATAGGATAGTAGATTTAGAGATGTAGACAGCGTGTGTAAGAGTAAAATAGAAATTAAAATACATTAAATCAAAAACAATTCACTTAATAAAATAAAACAAATAATATGAGAATATACATACATACAAACATACATACATACTTCTAAAATAAATAACACTAGAATATTAATATATACGCAACTATGACGAAGTGGAAAGATAGTGTTCTTTCACTCTTCTTTTAAAAACTGCAACAGTTTGGCAGTCCCTAATGTCAGGCGGAAGTGAATTCCACAACCGCACCGCGTGCACAGTGAAGGAGTAGGAGTAAAAGTCGGTGGAGTGGGGAGGGGACTTAAGGAGGTTTCTAAGATGCGACCTGCACGGCGCATCTGAAGGTCGGGCGTAGGAAAAACGCTCCCGCAGATAGGATGGCGTTTTATAACGAAAGTGAGCATTAAGAAATTTGAATTAAGAGCATTAAATTGTTTGAATTAATGAGCATTAAGATTCCTGCATAATTAACGATCTACATAATAAAAATGTTAAAATCATTCACAGACAACGCACGGTCTAAACCGCTGGGTCTAGAAGCATGACATTTTGCACGAGTGTTCCTTTTACGAAAGTGAGTATTAAGAAAGGATTGAAATTTGAATTAAGAGCATTAAATTGTTTGAATTAATGAGAGAAAGGAATTAAACTTTGTATAAAAGTTCGTAATTTTTGCCGATGGAAAATCACAATGGGCACTTGTCTATTCTATTCAAACTCTAAACATATATATTTATACATGCATACAAAATAAATAAAATTGAATTAACTGTTTGTGATGTCAAAATAACAGCATTTTCCTAAATGCATATGAAAGTACAACGATACTTACTTAAAACAAATTACATATTTTTTCATTTGTTTTTCTGTCTGTCTGTTTGTTCCCGCTAATTTCCGAAACGGCTGGACCGATTTTGACGGGACCTTCACTGGCAGATAGCAGAAGGCCAAATCCCGTAATTAAAAACATTCAAATTCAAGTCGCAATCTCATCTCAGCGACAGTCTAATGTCAAAAATGTAGGTAAACGCTATACAATTTTTGAAAGATTGACACTGAGATTAGAATGCGAACGTTCTTAAAAATACGGGAATTGCCCCTCAGATGTTATAAGGAGTAACATAGGTTAATGCTTTTGGTCCCGTTAGCACGTTCCCGTGGGATAATTTCCAACATCCAAGAAGCCGCGGCCAGCAGCTAGTTGTTTAATAACGTTGTATAAAAACTGGTTAATTTAGAAGCTCTAGCACTAGGTGTATTTAATAATACAATTTAACAAGATGTCTGTGACTAAACACAGAATCTGTGAATGATCTGACTAGCTATCTGTTTGTGTTACGAAGATAAAACCTTGCGATGTGACAGACATTAACGATGGCCTTTGTCATCTTTGTTGGCAGCGTTGGCATCCTGTGGGTAACACTAAAAACCGATTAAAATTAATATTCTCAGCATTTATAATTAGCACACACTTGTAACCTATGTATGAATACAAATAAAAAAACTTGAGAGGTGTCAAGGGACACCCGGATGGAACGCAGTTCCTTTCGATTAATTAGTGAAGGAATTGTATTTTTTTTTTTTTTTATATATATATATATATATATAAATGAAAATATCTGGCTTGCTTTCTATAATACAGATAGAGAGAGAGAGACAGACAGAAAAACATGCGCACGCCGCACAGCTTACAATAGCTTACTATAGCAAAAAGTGTCGTGACAACTTTTCGTAAGAATTTTTTCCGTCTAGGCCCCTTTCACACCGCGCGATAAGGAACTTCGTTCCAAAACTCAATTAGTTATCTATTGTTGTGTTACCCCCGGGGAGCCAACGCGTATAAATAAGTTAACAGAAACAATACGGCTGCTATAATTCTTCAACCTAATTAAGTTTTTTTTTCAAACTTTTTAACCACCGCTGGGTAGAAGTCCTCCCCAAAAATGATTACCGAAGAAGAACTCAATAATTGATCATAGTTAGCGTCATATTTGGCAACAAGACTCTAAGTTTCACTTTCACAATCTATGAGACATAAAATTACCTTTAGAAAAGAAAAACGATTAAAAATACAATTATTGTCTTCTGTACAAGGAAACTCGAGCTGTAATAAGAAAACGTCAGTCACTGGCCACTTGCCGCGTCGCGTCATATATCTATGTCGTGCATTTCATGCCCGACATGACACGACAGCGCTCTCTGTCGCCGCCGACGACACGACACACAAGCGATTGTCTTTTATTATGAATGGGTGCCGGGTGCGTGCAATATGAGCCAGTGAAGGCCAACAAATGAGCATCGGTTATAATTTGCACGCGATGTTTCTCATCGCTCATTATCATTAGTCTAAAAATGGCACTGATGAAATTTGACTTGCGTTATGATTGTAGCAATAAATGAAGAGTACGTCCAAAGAAGTAGCTTCGAATGTCCATTTGTCATCAAGCTACGTTTCTATATACCGGTTTAAATCACTGATATCATTCAAATTGTCTGAGGTTGCCAATTTATCTTTCTGGTGATATTCTTTCTTCTCCATCGACATTCTATCTATCTTTTTCTGATATGGTCTGAACAACGATTGTTCTAGCAAAACTGTGATTCAAATGTCACCATGTATAAAGGATGCCAGGGTGCTACATGCATTTTGTTTTTATTTAGATTTACCTGTCAAACTAGAGCAAAGTATTTCAAAATAGGAAAGAAAATAATACAATAAAGGAAATGTCAGTTAGTGCCACTTGGCACGACGTGTATATATGACGTCAGACGCTTACTTTACGAGCGAGGGCTGGACATAATAACACGGTTAAATATATTTCAAGCCGCGTCCATTCAAATCGCTGTTATATTGTTGTAAGTACTCTTAGTGGTAGGAATATTAGTTGGGCTTGTTGGAACGGCTACTAGAATTACGTATTGTCGGTTGAAGGAGTCGTAAATTATAGTTTTAGTATTTTGTTTGTTGTTGTTTGGTTTTGGTTTTGTTGTGGCTTATTAGACACCTTATTGGTAATGTTCTTCAGAAAGATCAGGTGTGTAGTATATAGTATGAAGGTAAACGAGGCAAAAGGACTGCGTAAGCATTGTAGCAGGTGGCGTTCATAACTTTCTGCCTACCCCATAAGAAGAAGGCGTGATTTTATGTATGAATACAACGTGTAACAGAATAAACGCAAGTCCTGAAGGTAGTTAGTTCATAATTGACTACTGAATCTATATCAGTAACTATTAATATAGGTATTCTTTTTCAAATTTTATGTATTTTGCAATACTGACCGCAAATCGAGCCAAAGAAAACTAAATCATATTTCAAGGCAACAAGACTCAATTTTAAATGCATAAAGTAATGCTAGGGTCAACACGATTTTCTTAATGGATTGTATATTGTATTGGATCATTGAGTTCCCTTCAAAATGGTTGAGCTGAATGATGTTGATGCATACGTCAAGTTCGTGAACGGGCGCCGTCAGTAGGCACTGGGCATGTCTTAGTTACCACGGCTTATTTTGATTCCTGAATTGTTTTTATCTTTTTATTACGGACGCGTTTAACGTGCACGTCTTTCTACATCGTTCTCACATGTATAATTTCAACATGAATGATGTAACCACTATTTTGTAACAATATTTTGATTTAAAAGAGTGTCCATGTAGTTTCTTGCCCGTTCTTCTCCGTAGGTACCTACTACGCTTTGGAATGGGCAACTAGCTTCATCTTTCTGACTGACCGACCGGACCCCTTGACAATTCAAAAGTGCCTGTAATTGGTTTATTTGAAATAAATGCTTTGAGTTTGAGTTTAATACTAATAATTAGATTTAAAAAAAATGGTTTTGGTCATTGTATTATGTTTTTAACTCAATACTCCAATTGGGGTGTATGAGGTCTTGCGTTAATTGTGTTACATGTTTTATATCACACATACATATTATATAAAATCACGCCTTCTTCTTTGTTTTTGTGAACTAGGATTCGACAAGTCATGCATTTGATCTCCAACCGTTGCACTATTGACGTGGACTCATTAGTAGCATGGCTGCATAATTTGAGCCTGCTCACACCACGCGCCACACTTGCGTGGTGATCAATACTCGTGCCTTCTCCGAATGAGAAGAGGTATTTGCCCTGCAGTGGGACTAGGCTGATATTTATTATTATAATAAATGATTGGTTGACATTATTCAATATATTGCAGTGACATGTTTATGACGTGTTTCTTTTTCAAACCATTGTCACCCACTGTCTAATCTACTCGTGTTTCCATGCGACTTGATCTGAGGGGCAATTACCGTATTTTTAACAACGTTCGCATTTTAATCTTAGTCTCAATCTGTCAAAAATTGTATAGCGTTTACCTACATTTTTGACATTTGATTGTCGCTGAGATGAGATTGCGACTTGATTTTGAACGTTTTTAATTACGGGAATTGGCCTTCTGCTCTTTAACTGTTTCAATTATATGTTCTTCACCATGCTTTTCTTTGAGTTTCAATAAGAGCTTTAGTTGCCAATGTGCAATACCGTGAAATAGTGCCCAATATTCACTTCGAAGGGATTAACTGTGATGGGCTAAATTAATTGATTGAGTTTGATTGAATGTTATCAGTGGGGCTTACTACCTAGGCTCTCTACAGGGTTATCGGTAAAACACCATCGACCTCTTAAGGGGTCATTGTACTCATCATTATGAACAACTTTTACTATGGGACCAAATATGAAATCGCGAAAAAAAATCAGCTGGTCCCTACATTTTGACGAGTTCTGCAAACATAAATGTAAGGAACAGCAGATTTTTTTCGCGATTTCGTATTTTGTCCCATAGTAAAAGTGATTCATAATGGCGATTACAATGACCCCTTAAGAGGTGGATGGTGTTTTACCAATAACACTGTATAGTCTACATCCTAGATTCTAGGATGTATACAGTCTTTTGTGGAGTATCTTATATAGCAACTTACATATTATATTGTTGACAAGATCCTACGTGAGCGTCCAAGAGCGTACGTGAACTAAACATTGACACTAAACTACAAACTAGAGCTGTTCTAAAACAACCATACTACTTAACGATCTTTTGGTACAATGTATTGATATTACGACTCAAGTTTATGACCCAAGTGACACCTGAAACTCACATTTTTGCAGGAAGACATACTATAAAGACACATTTATTACTTATAGTTATTTTATTTATTTTGTTAGAGAAAACAAACAGTTGTACACACCACTACACATCAATCTATATATATATTTCCAGTTTACACTGAACTCTCATTGTAATGAAATCTTGGACAATGCGAGATCAGCTTATACTGGAAATGTATAGCTTGATCTGTAGCCGTGCGTACATTCCATGTTAGATCTAAAATAACAAAATAATTGGAAATGGGTTCATGTGAAATCCACGACGTTTCCACAGATTAAGTAGCTAGCTAAAAGATACAGTGAGAACAAAACATTTTAAGTTACAGAAACACAAAAACTAAGACAGGAAGAGAAAAAAGGGGATGTGCTTCTCTTATTAATCCCTAATAAATTACGTAAACATAAAAAAAGACACAAATCATTACAAAAATGCACACTTTTCACGGTTTTTTTTCTAAATTTTTGGTGATCTAAAATGAATATATACAGGGTGTGGCGTAAGTAGTGGTCCACCGTTCAGGAATCGATAAACCAGATAATTAACTATAACAATAAAAAAAAATAAAAAAAATAAATCAATAAATTATCATTATCATTTAACATTCCTGAACAACTTCTTTATTGGCATGCTACAAGTGAGATTGGCGTAGTCTTTGCCAGGAATATTATTTAATAGCTATTCTTATTAGTCACCTTTGACGGTACATATGCACTTGCACAGAAAGATAATATACGTGGTACGTAGAGTAAGTTTCTAATGCCCAGTAACTGGGCTATGGAGGTCAGATAGGCAGCCGCCCCATGTGAAAAAAGTACTGGTAATCAACTGCATCCGGTTAGGCAGGAAGTTGATCTAAACATAGTTGAGAAATGGCTGGCGGATGATGATGATACAGGAAGATAGTATAACGGTGTGCAAGTGCCGCGAGTTAAATGGCGTGCAATGAGGGTTTTCAGAAATGACGTTCACCAGGTGGCAGCACTAAGACGTCAGGTCAGACGGCACCTGTCAAAAGTGTCAAAGCGCTTATATTTTCTTCAATCGTGATTGAATGTCATCATACATTAATTTCATTATCATTTTATATTCATTGTCGAAATGGAAGACATATGGTGGCGTGAATTTTCATTGGAGAGGCCTATGTCCAGCAGTGGACTTCTGTAGGCTGATGATGATAATGATTTAGGGTTGTAGGGATAGTGGAAGTGTGGTGGCACGTCCTTACCTCGCATCTCATGTTGGCACTCATATTATACTCACACACAAACATGCACACACACACCCACAAATGCACACACCAACACACACACACATATACTCACACACACATATACTCACACACTCACACATATACTCACACATTACTCTGTCACTCACACCCGCACTCACACATAGTGTATTTTTTATTTCTATTGTTATCCTAGTAGTATCCGGTATGGAAGAGCGGAGTCTCCCAATACAGGCATTACTTGCTTAAAGGGAGGCTCCAATCACTAATCTGTTTAGTCTAATTTATGTTGGAGAAATAAATAAAAAATTGATTTTGATTTGATGATGGTGATGGTTCCTATAAAATCTTACTCATTGTTCTTAAATCGATATAATTCATAATTATACAGTACGCGACTGTTCATAAGACACATTCGGATGTAGAAAAAAATTGGCTAAGTCTCGTGTCTGTCACTTATAAGTGGGATGCCAGTCTCCTTCTGAAACCCCTTATTTACGCCCGGGTACAGTTCTTATAATAACACAGATATATTATTATCTCCCTAGCTTGTTCCCAACTGTAAGTACTGGGGTCGGCTTCCAGTCTAACCGGATGCAGCTGAATAGCAGTATTTTACATGGAGTGACTGCCTATCTGACTTCCACAATTCAGCTACTGGGTAATAGGATACCCCTTAGTAAGACTGGTTGTCAGACTTTCAGGCTGCGGACGAACCGTAACGACTGTCAAAGATCCACGAATGACAGCCGGGACCGTGCTTTCCGAGGCACGGAGGGACCCCGCCGTGCCTCGGAATTTTTTTGGTAATTTTTTTTTGGTACATTTTTAAATTGGTATGTAAAGATGGTCACCCATCCACAGACTAACCGCGGCAATAGTAGCTTAACCTGATCGATCGACCTGTGCGGCTGTTATTACTGAGCCACGAGAGAGGGTGTGAGCTTAAGATCACACGATAGAAGTGAAAACTTAAGACTGGAGCCGAGTAAACGCAATTCAGCGTCAACGACCGACTGGAGCCGAATATACCCGATTTAGCGCCGAGTAATTGCAATTCAGCGTCAACGACCGACTGGAACCGAGTATACCCGATTCAGCGCCGATTAAATGCAGTTCAGCGTCAACGACCGACTGGAGCCGAGTATACCCGATTCAGCGCCGAGTAAATGCAATTCAGCGTCAACGACCGACTGGAGCCGAATATACCCGATTCAGCGCCGAGTAAATGCAATTCAGCGTCAACGACCGACTGGAGCCGAATATACCCGATTCAGCGCCGAGTAAATGCAGTTCAGCGTCAACGACCGATTGGAACCGAGTATACCCGATTCAGCGCCGAGTAAATGCAGTTCAGTGTCAACGACCGACTGAAGCCGAATTTACCCGATTCAGCACGGAGTAAATGCAGTTTTGCGTCAACAACCGACTGGAACCGAGTATACCCGATTCAGCGCCGAGTAAATGCAGTTCAGCGTCAACGACCGACTGGAGCCGTGTATATTATACCCAATTTAGCGTCACCTACCGACCGACTGGAGCCGTGTATATTATACCCAATTTAGCGTCACCGATCCGAGTGTAACGGTTCTGGGGGCCTACTCTCTAAGTCCGTCAACGAAGGAACGGGCCCATCCGACATTAATTCGATACTTCGGAATTAGCCCTACACCGGATTATTTTTTTTCGGACGGGCATCACACATCGGGAGTTAGAACTAACTGTCAAGTGG
Source organism: Brachylomia viminalis (assembly GCA_937001585.2). NCBI lineage: Eukaryota > Metazoa > Arthropoda > Insecta > Lepidoptera > Noctuidae > Brachylomia > Brachylomia viminalis. Next base: position 21,605,096 of record OW443306.2, on the reverse strand, counting down.
TGTTGTCATTCATTTTTAGTTCAAGGCTCAAAGTAATCTTATGTCCGTAGGTGATACGGAGTAGCATACGCCCGTTACTTCGGCCGAAACTACGGATTTCGTGCTTAAGGAGTACCTCCAGTTTTACTCACTGTTCAGAAAAAGCGCATAGTATGCCAAAAGCGGACTTCACATAAAAAAAAAAAAACTACAAAGCTAACCAAGCGATAAATCTCTTTCACTGGAAGCGAACGCATACAACCCTAATCTCTTCAAAGTGAGAGTGAACAGGCTTCTTCTGGGTAAGCTCACTCCATCGTCGACTCTGTCTCTGTCACCACTGACCTAGACTAGAGTCAAAAGCAAACCCATCTTAAATAAAAAAAACCTTTAAGGTTTCGTCCCTTCTGGCTTACACTTAATTTTATCATTTAATTTAAAATTAAAACCCTAAAAAGTTTATGTTGCGATCGTTTGAGAAATCCTTTGACATTATAATCCATGCTTGAAACTGTTCTGATTACAGAAGAAATTACAGTTACAAGGTTTTTTAATTATATAAAACCTAAAAAACACGCTTAGATCACGCACGAAGAATTATAAAATAATTAAATTTACCTGTATTCGTTCTTCTTTTATTTTTATCCAATGATTAAATCAAAAAGCGTGGAGTGCTTTGTTTAAATAAATTCAAGTACCTACACACAACAGAAAAGCGCTCCACGCTTTTTATTTCTATGCTGTGTTCTTATATTGTTTTCCCGTTCAACGAAAGAGTTATTTCGTCAGTAGAAATAGATAGGGTATTCTTCGTCGTCGTATCGATTCAATTTGTACTTTTATTTTAAATCAGCTTCGACCAGAATTAAGCCACTTCGACGGCGGTGGCGTACCGTTAAGAAAAGATAAGATAAGATTTTTTATTTGCTTAAACATGTGTGTGTACATACATAGAAAGTGCATACAAGCTGATAAAGTTAATTAAGTGCAAACATGTTTGTCACTACGTATGAACACCCCACACGACACGCCCCAAAAAAAAACAAATCCCTTAAAATTCAAATATCTCGAAAACTATTGAATTTCGGCTTTAAATATGGGTTCAGTTTGTTGCATTTTAGCCCTCCTATCAGCTCCTGACGGATATACGTCGAATTACAAGTAATCATGTATAGTTGATTTATCTAAGGTTTAGTCATAATTGTTGCAGTTGAGATCAGTCGGTGCGACAATGTTATATCGTTATATTATTATCGTAGTGAATTGATGAAGTTTAATAATTTATTGCATTGAATTTGCTTACCAAAAGGTTGACGAAATGAAATAGATATTATAATGTGGTAGATCCGAATGTGAAGAAGTATCGTATATACATAGTAATTTTAAAGATCGATCCGTGCATTCATTTAAATTTCATTTCGATCTTGAAATCGTAAAAGAACGAAATTATTGCATTTCAATACAAATGGGTGAAAAGCAAGATTGCTCAAATTGTTTTTTGTGATCATCATCACCATTTCAGCCGAAAAATTTTCACTGCTGGATATAGGCCTCACCCAAGCGTCGCCACATCGACCTGTCCTGTTATTCTCGCATCCACCATCTTTGTTATCAACATCTCAAAAAACAACAAACAAATTCATTAATTTTTCATTTGTCAACAATTTACTTCTCTCTTTCCAGGTCCAGTGCTGTGAGTGTAAAGTGATGAGTGGCAAGTGAGTGAGTGAGTGAGTGAGTATTGTGATGGAGGCGACCCCGCTGCCTCTCGAGGTGGACGAGGAGGGACGTCCTCAGCAGGGTTCTTCCACTGGGAGTGGCTCCTCATCGGGAACTGGGTACTATGCGCATAAGAACGGTGAGTACTTAGTGATTATGTTACTTATAATACATGGCATGCATGGTGTCTTAGATAGAATTTCACAAATGAAGTTGAACGCGATCAGTATATCTAAACCAAGTTCAAGAGTTGTCAGTGCCATCACTGTAGTGGAATAATATATAATTAAAATATACAGGGTTATTGGTAATATGTCGACCATCCATTAAGGGGATGTAGAGGAGGTCATTTGCAACCAAATGACTTTATGACCCCTATGCAAATGTCAACAATTTCCGAGTAATTTGATAGTTTATATTTTTTTGGCGGTATACAAGGTTGAAAAATAATTTAAAAAAAACAATGCTTGTTTTTTTTAATCATTTCTATCTGCTTCTACTTCAATACATAGTAATCAATCATAAAATGACATTAATACCTAATATTTATTCAATCAGATCACACAATTTTCATCATTTTGAGCTGGTTATTTGACTAAAATGGTTGATTTCTGCAAAAAAAACATGGTTATACTTTATCGACAGAACATTCCAAAAATATGTACAACTTCTCAGTTATCCAACAAGATACAAAAAGATATCAGATATCTTCAAAAAATATAAAATGTCAAATTACTGTAAAATGGTTGACATTTGCATACGGGTCATAAGAGGTCATTTGGTTCCAAATGACCTCACCTACATCCCCTTAATGGATTGCCGTCGTATTACAAACAACCCTGTATAGTCTGAATTGGCTAAGCTGTGCCACTCTTGTGCAGTTAAACCTTTAAAGTTTTCCTGGATTCGGGTACTTTTTAAACTTCACGTCATTATTTTTTTTCAAGCCACTCAAATCTCTTTTTTGTTACTAAAGTCAAAATCAAAAGTCATTTATTCAAACTAGGCCGAGAATCAGCACTCTTTGAATGTCCAAATTACATAAAACAGTCACTCAAAACTCCCGCCCTTCACCACTTCCTAGTGCTTTAGCTAGGAGGAAGAAGTGGCGCAACATATTCCCCAGCAGCACAGCTGTCTGTTCAGTTAGAAGAACTGGATTATCTACAATAGTAAGTCCTTAACATTACGAAACATAAAAAAAATAATTAAATTATTTGCCATATATCTATCAAAATGTATACAAAACATTGAATACAAGCAGAAATAAATAGTGAAAACGTATTTTTTTTTGACACGGCATGCATCTTGCTGTTGTCCTTGAGAGATCGTCACTGCTTAGCCGGATTATCCTGTGGCTGCATTAAGCGAACTCCAGCCTCCAGTCAGGGGCAAATTTCTGACATTACTAAGCGACTGCACGCTAAAGGCACCCCCTGAGGGGTAAGGACCTCGGCTTAAGGCGTCACATGGGGGAAAACAGCAAGGTGGGACAGGCTGGATCAAATTTGGATGATTATTATTACAGGGGGAATTTAAAGCTACAGGCTCAGCTACGGCACGGGCTGGCACTTCGTCGAGCAAGGGTCGGGAATGACAATGTGAGCAGAATTTAGTACCTAAATAAAAGCCTCCAGGCATAAAGGGCGTGTCCACTTACATATTCAATGCTGCATTATGCTTAGCTGGAACTTGAAGTTACAAATGATAAACTAGGACCTTCAAAGTAAAGTAAATACACAGTTTATTACTAATATCAATAACAAAACCATGGTCGAAACAGCTATTTCATGGATGCCTATGTGAAAATGGAATAAGAAATATAATATTTCGCTCAGACAATGGACTGCCTACAGTAAAATAACAATGAGCTTTGTGAAACGGTTCATGACACTTTATTTCCCTCAAAAAGAATACGTGTATTCACTCCTATGAGGAAAAACATATTCATTATTAATATAAGTGACGGTTTCTTTATGTGATGAAGTTGATAAATTAAAATTAAGTTATAAAAACAGTATTATCTTACAATTCAAACATTATCCAGGTGCTTTAATAGCATTTTATAAGTCGGAAGTGATTTCGAGTCCTTAATTACTTTAGGTATAGATTTGAGCCTGCTCATATTATATATACGACAGTACTTCTACCGTAGATTCTCCTCGGTGCTCTTAAAATTATAGGTTGAGTTTAGAACCCGCATTAGTTTTTGCAATAAAACAAAATGGTTGCCTTTCTCCAGTAATTCGTTCCAGTAATTAGAGGACACGGAATTTCAAAGCTCAAAGTACCGAACCCTTAGCAAATCACACCAATTTATCAAATACCAAATCTTTCACAATTCCACGCACTATGCTCAAACGACATTCTGCGACGAAAATTTGACCCGAAAACCGTATCGACAACGATCTTGAATCTAGCATAACTTCATGGCGTAGATTCGGTCACAGAGCTCATAAAATATAAGTGAATCAGATAAGTCGACTTTGTGTTGACTTTCAAGTTCTTTACTCGACAATCGCCACATAGTCTGTCATTATGTTAGTTTTCGGGTTACTGAAACCGTAAACTGTGATTTTCGTAATTATTCGTTGGTATAATTATACTTAAGTCTGTTATAATGACTTGGATAATCATACTTGTGCTAAGGCGTAGCTTTGCCGTGTGTTCTGATTAACGTCACTATGTACTAGCGACAGTGTCCGGGGGTCCATTTTGACGACACGTTTGGTGTAGTGGCTACAGTGGCTAAGTGTAGTCAGCGAAACCAAATGGTCCTGGGTTCGAATCCCTGTAGGGGCAAATGTTTGTATGATGAATATGGACATTTGTACCCGAGTCATGGATGTATATTTATAATATGTATGTATTTACGAAAAAAAAAAATGTATTTAATTAGTGTATCTACCATCTGGTATCCATAACACATGCCTTAATTAAGTGCTTAACTTGGAACTAGATGGTGCTGTGTGCAATGTCAGACGATATTTATTTTTTTATTTATTATTGAGTGTGCAAGTCACCCCCGGCCATTTTTAATCGACTTCAAAAAGGAGGAGGTTCTCAATTCGGTTATATTCTTGTGTGTTTTTAGGTTTGTTACCTCAGAACTCCATTATTTATAAACCAAATTGGAAAATTCTTCTTTTATTTGAAAGGATATACTTTCAGAATCGTCCCACATACATTTGGTTCAGTTCTTATGAGTGGTTTTTGAGTCTGCTTCAATAATCCGTGTTTTGTCCACGTAGTGTATGTTGATGATGTTGTAATAACTTCCTGTCACTGTTATTTACATTGCAAGAAGTGGTATACTACTTTGTTTGGCATAGATCCCACAACCAAACTGTGAAAAAAAAAACAAAAAAAAAAACAGTAAGTACCTACACAGTGAAAAATAACTTTAATTTTGGAAGTCGGTGGCCAAAACTAAAATACAAATCCAAGACACTGACTTCCAAAATCACAGTTATCCATGTATATTTAAAATATTGATCAGACAGGGGCCACAGTCCTTTAGCCATCCAAACCCATAGTCCGATATCTTGGTTTTCATATCCTACAATAGCCCTTTTTTTTTTTTTTTGTCGCTGAGAAATGACATTACGCATCTCCGCTCGTCGGGGGACGAGACGGAGTATGTGGGACTCCCTGCCAGGGTGGCAGTATACCCACTAAAACTCAGCGGTATTCCCGCGACGCCGTGATGGGAGGGCTATGGGAAATTGGCTCAGCCTCTGCTTCCACAGCCCTCCCGGCGTATGCCCGCCTAGCTGGCGGGCCCCGCATGCCCCCCAGCCTGGGGGGCTACGGGAATGGCCGGGAACACCTGGCCATTCCCGTCCGACACTGGTGGAGGCCCGTGCAATACAGGCAAGGGTGCCCCCGCACCCGTTGCCTGCTGGCCTCCACCGGGGAGGAGTCGTTGATGGCCGTCATACTGACGTCTTCTCCGACCCCTCCTCCGTCTTCGGAGCGCCGCCACGTGAGGGTCGTCCTCCCGCGCGCGCTCCGCCGCCTCCTTCTGGGACATGACGTGTTCGCAGAAGGAGGCCACTGCCGCCCAGGACCTCTCATCGCCCAGCATGGCGTTGACCAAACCGGGGAGTGAGAGGTCCGGTCCGATCACCGAAGTGAGACTGCGGCGCGGCTCGGACCACGACGGGCACACCGCGAGGGTGTGCTGCGCCGCGTCCTCCGCCGCACCGCAGTCGTGGCACGACGATGTCTCCTCCCGTCCGATCCGGTGCAGGTACGATCCGAAACAACCGTGCCCGGATAGCACCTGCACCAGACGGAACGAGAGGAACCCGTGCGACCGATCGAGCCAGTCTCGCAGGACCGGCCCGATCGCGTCGAGGGTTCGGCGGCCGAAGGCTGCGGTGGCAAGGTCCCTCGTCCAATGGACGACGATGGCGTCCCTCGCCTCCCGCCGGACGGCCTCCCGCTCTTCCGGGGCGGGGCGTTCTCCTCTCGCCCTCCGCCCCGCCGTCCATTCGTATACTCTGGCGAGCACCCACGCCTCGAGTTCCCAAGGAGGGGTGCCAGCCAGAGCACACGCTGCCGCGTAACCCACCGTGCGGTAGGCCCGCGAGACCCGCTAGGCTATGGCCTTTTGGGGGGCCCGCAAGGCGGCGGCGTTCTCCCGCCTTTGGAGGGAGTCCTCCCAGATAGGGGCCCCGTAAAGGGCCATGCTCCTCAAGATGCCGGCGTAGAGTTGCCGGCATCGCGCGCTGGGCCCCCCCAAATTGGGGAGCAGTCACGAGAGGGCACCCGCAGTCTTCAGCAGGCGCGTCGACAGCCCGCTAAAATGCGGGCCGAAACGCCACCTGCTGTCGAGTACAAGGCCCAGATATTTCATCTGGGCCTTCACAGCCCACACGCCCTATGTGTGTGTGTGTGCCCTCCACAAATATGTGGGCGTCTGGTGGTTGGCGCTGCCGAGGCCCGTGGAAGAACACAGCCTCGGTCTTGTGCAGCGCCACCGTCAATCCTAGGCGGCGGATCCTCCCTGCGACCAAGGATCCGCCCGCTGAGGCCAAGTTGGCCGCCTCCCTGAAACTCTCCCCCCGGGCGGTGAGGAGAGTGTCATCCGCGTAGCAGACGACACTCGTACCTCGGAGGAGAGTTCCCCGCAAGAGCCAGTCGTAGCCGACGTTCCAGAGGAGAGGTCCCAGGACTGACCCCTGTGGAACGCCGGCCTCGACTGCGTACCGCCGGACTTGGCCAGCCCTGTTCACGAGGACGATCGCCCGATCATCCAGGTAGCTGGCCAGTAAACGCCGCATATATTGAGGCACCCCGTGGAATCGGAGCGCCTCTAGGATGGTGCTGTGGGGAACAGAGTTGAAGGCGTTGGCAATGTCGAATGACACCGCCAACAATCCGTCCCCCACCTCCACCGCCTCCTTCACCTGCCTCTTGAGGCAGGCCAGCGCGTCCACCGTCGAACGCTCAGCCCGAAAACCGAACTGAGCGTCCGACAAGTCCGGCCCGATACGCCGCATATGGCCCTTTAGGCGGGCAGCGATTATCCCCTCGAACATTTTGCCGACCTCATCGAGCAGGACGATGGGTCGGTATGCCGAGGGGGAGTCTGCTGGGCGATCCTCCTTGCGAAGGAGGCACAGCTGCCCCTCCTTCCACGGTTTCGGGAACCTCCCAGACGCAAGGCATGCGCTGAAGAGGTCCCGAAACCGCTCCTCCATTTGGGTGGCGGCAATTGCCACCACCCTCGCCGGGACACCGTCGGGGCCCGGAGCCGTCTTCTTGGCGCGGATATGCACAATCGCCGCGCCAAGTTCCGACTCCGTGACAGGAGAGGGAGCCTCCTCTTCCTCCTCATCCTCCAGCAGCGGGGCTCCACACATCACTGGCGGGGTGAAGTTGTCCCTGCACGGAAACAGGGACTGAACCACCCCATCCAGAAATGTGGGCTCCAGGGTCTCGACAACCGGGGGACCAAAGGGGCGCAATTTGTTGCGTGCCGCCTTATACGGTCTCCCGTATGGGTCGTTGTCGAGACCCTCCAGCAGCTCGGCTCTCGCCGAGTCTTTAGCGGCGGCGATGGCCCGATCGAGGCCCATTTTTGCCTCCACGTACACCTCGTAGAGGCGGTCCTCGTCGGGCCGGTTGCGTCGACGCCGCCGCCGACTCCGCGTGTAGGCCCTCTTGGCCGCCACGCAGGCGGTTCTGAGCCCCGCCAGTGCCTCCGACCACCAATAGACGGCGCGGCGGGGAGCCGGGCGGCGAGACCGGGGCATGCTGGAGTTGCACACCTCGGTCAGAGACTCCCTCAGCTGGCCCGCTATGGTGTCCACATCCAGGCCGGTGGTAGGAGGCGACAGCCAGTCCTGGATGAACGCCGCCTCCGCCGCTGCCTCCCTGTCCAGGCGGGTGAAAGCCCACCGCGGAAACGGTGATCGCCCCGAGAGGGGCTGCACCGCTCCGGGGCCACTGGCGGAGATGTCGAACCGCACGTAGCGGTGGTCCGACATAGTCTCCACCAGGTCCACCCGCCAGTTCAGCACGCGCGCGGCTAACCCAGGGGTGGCGAAAGTGACGTCCACTACTGAGCCACCCTGACGCCGCACGCATGTCTGGACGCTTCCTCTGTTCAAGAGGGAGAGTCCAGAGGAGGCTGCCCACATCTCCACCGCCCGCCCGCGAGCGTCGGTGGCCCGGTTGCCCCAGGTCACCGACTTGGCATTCAGGTCTCCCAGCACGGAGACCTGACGCGGCGCCGCCCTGCCGACCACGGCGGCCAGGACTCCGAGATAATTCTCAAAGTCCTGGAGAGGGCGGTTTGGGGAGAAATATACCCCCACGAGGGCTACCTCTCCCCACGCGGCGGCCACGTATCCCGGTCCCCTCTCTAATAGCGAGAGGGGAGAGGAGTCTGTGGAAGACCGCGGCGCTAGTGCCACCAAGTCGTCCTCGTCACCCAGCCAGCTGCTGGGGATCGAGTAGGGCTCGGCGACCACCGCTACGTTCACCAACCACTCGGCCATGACCTGCACTGCCAGGTCCTGGGCCGCTCTGCAGTGGTTGGTGTTCGCCTGGAGGATGCGGTAGTCGGAAACCTGCATTATTCCGACATGGCACCCTCCTCCTCAGCTACCGCCGCTGGAGCTGCAGCGGCGGCGACGACGGCGGCGGCGGTGGTGGCGACAGGTCGAACCTGCGCCGGCACTATGCCCTTCTTGACGGGGGGCTTACAGCTCCTGCCCGTCATCCTGTGGCCCGCGGGGCGGCCACTGGCGGCACACGCCGTGCAGTGTGGCGTGGTGGCGCGGCAAGTGGCACTCTTGTGCCCCTCTTGCCCGCACTGGTAGCACGTGTCTCCCCAGTCGGCCTTGGAGGGACACGTGGCTCGGGTGTGGCCGAAGGAGAAGCACTTGAAGCAGCGCAAGGGCTGGTCTTCAAGTGCTCGGACCACAGCTTAGCTGAGCCCCACAAGCAGCCGTCCCTTGGTCGCAGCAAGGGCGGCCCCAGCCGCGGCGACTGGGCACTCGACGCGGACGATGCCCATGCCGCGGCGGCCGAGCCTGATGGCTCCAGCCTTCACCGCGCCAGCGTCGCAGCCTCCAGCCGCCGCGACGGCCGCCACCACATCCTCCTTGGTGGCCGAATCGTCCAGATCGGCCACCTCCAAGGCTGCGGTCTTGACGGGCCTGACGACCGTTGCCGCGTCGGCGATGACCTCTTGCAACTTCGTTGCGAAGAGGTCCGCGTTTGTGCCGCGCTGTTCCCCCGAGAACTCGAAAATTCGAGCTCCGGTTAGGGTTCGGCGGCACGTTATTTTGCTGATCCCCAGCTGGGAGGGATCAGCATTGGTACGAGCCCGTCTTAGGACGGACTCGTACGTCTCGCCCCGCTCCGCGGCCTCCGGGGTGATGGTCACCACGACGGCCGCGGTCTTGGGAGGAACTAACTTCCTCCCGCCAGCTGGAGCCCTTTTGACTGCCGGTGCAGTCGCGGCGGGCTTGGGGGCCGACTTTTGCCCTCCCTTCCCTTTTCCCCTCCTGACCACTTCCGTCCACGACTGGTTGGACGGGGTGGTGGAGGGAAGAAGGGCGTCTTCCTCCTGCGAGCTCTGGGGGGCTGCCGCTGGAGTGGCAGCCGACCCAGACGCTCCCTCCGAGCTGATGGTGAGGGTTTGAGGAGCCGCCTTGGTCCTCTTGCCCTCGCCTTTGCCCTTGGAGGGCTTCGGGGCCTGGGGCTGCGCACCCGATGCCGGGCCTGCTAAAGGCGCAGGTTCCGGCACCCTGCGTGGTGCCTTATCCTACAATACTACAATCCTACAATAGCCCTACACCAACCTGGGGTTGTCCTTAAGTGCACCTGCATAATGCGTACAGAAATAATGATCTGTTGGTGCCTCATTTCGTTAAAAGCGTCTAACGGGCTTCTGAGTTGACTTCGGCCCCTCGTACGCCTTCCAAAGGTCCGGGTCTCCAGACACCCTAGACATTTATTTATATATTCTTTATTGTACACCACAAAAAACATAACAACAAAAATTCAATTGAACACTACTTAATATACAATGGGCGGCCTTATCGCTTTCTGCGATCTCTTCCAGGCAACCTTGGAATGGACAGACATGTCAGATAAGTAGCTGATTGTTAATTAACTAGATAGGTTTAAGCTGCCACTTCGTTCGTATTCAAACTTCAATCGTCGATCGATCTGTAGGTTGTAACTCTGGGGGGTTCAGTTTTCAAAATTCCACTCTGAGAGGTGTACTATGAAAGGAAATTCTGAGGAACACACCTCCCAAATGTTAGGAGTCAATTTTTTGTGATTTAGATTGTGCCTTGTCTGTTTTTCAGTCAGTCCCGAAACGTATCGTGTATGTAAATGATAAATGATTTTTGTCTGTAAGTAGGTTTGTACAAACACTTTTACACGTTAAGCATTATTTTAAAAACTAGCTGATGAGGTCGGCGTTTCCTATCTGACTACTCTGAGAAGAAAGGCCGAAACAAACTCAGAGGTCACAGTCTCTTTTAAAGTCCAGACATAATCTTGGTCAGATCATGTGAAGACCATGTAGATTGGTGTCTGAAACGGTCTTTTGAGGAAAAATCATACAGATTGAGCGGACCTGTCCAGTCAGTGTACGCATTTGTCAGTAATCGTGCCGCTCAACTCAGAACTGTAAGGTGGGTGCAATATAGGTAAATATTACCAATATGTAGGTATAAATGTGTCTTTTGGCAAGAATTAGATAGGTTTAGATTTATAGTCGGTAGGTAATTTATGTTTCTCAGGCTTTTTATCAGTATAAAGGTTTTCATAATCAGCCTGTAATGTTCCCACTACTGGGACATAGGCCTCTTCTCGGTGAGAGGGAGTGGGCCGTAATTCAACACGCGGGCCCAGTGCGGGTTGGTAGATGTCACATGTCTTCGAATTTTTGGTTCTAGGTCATGCCGGTTTCCTTACGATGTTTTCCTTCACCGTTTTGAGAGCAGTGGTAATGAAATTAAATACACAAAGTAAAGTGTCTGCCTGGGTTCGAACTAACGACCTACAACTCGTAAGTCGGAGCGGATACCACTAGGCCACCACTGCTCGCTGAATAAAGGTTTATCAAGACAGAATATACCTACCTCTTCATTTGAATTATCCAGCTTAATCGTAGAGAACTTTAGACACATTACATGAATCCTAACATTTAAAATCAGGTCACCTTCAACAAAAAATAACAGAAATCGTAATGTATTATGTTCACCCTTCGACAAACAAAGTCGAAGTAACTCACACTCGTATATCATTACGAAGTAACGACATTATGATAACCATTGATTCGAAGAAATGAAAGGTTATTTACCAATATAGGGGAGATTTTTTCAGGCTGTAATCAAAACATTATCGTACCCCTCGCACGGTTGCGCTGTAACTAGCTAGACCATCGAAGTGAATTATAAATAATTTTCATAATTTAAGTAAAGGAAAGTAAAGCAATTGCCCTGCAGGGGACTACACAGGTGGATTATTAAACATTCCAAAAAAAAAGGATAAAATAAATAGAAGTGGTTACGAATATGCTTATAACGCTTTTGTTATTCTCGGGTTATGCCAAAATCGTGGCGTAGGAAAAACGAGATGACAAAACGCTCAAAACGGCTTATGTGCTCAAAACTCCTCTGCCTTCTACGGACGAATTAACAATTTCTTAGAAGAATGAGCAAAAACCATCGCCATAGGTACCTATGACTGCCGACATACGGAAAGCCTTTGTTATTGCAAATGTCTATGAATATGCAGCGGTAATCTCGTAGGCAGCCAGTCGGTTTGTCAAACTATTGAACAATAAGATCAACAGATGGGCAGACATTGATATCTCACCATAAGTTTTGACGTCTTCGGAATAGAATTATTGCGTAACTAAATACCACCCACTTACGCCACTTTAGTACCACGCAACAATAAAAAAACGGGCTAACTCCAAAGACAAAATAAACAAGCGTGTCTTCAGAGTACCTACCCATACTAACTGTCAAATCCAAACTAGCTAGACGCTGCACCCATTTTTCCCAACCCATCACTTACAATAATGTTAACAAAATCAGCGACCTAAGGAACTGCTCAGACACCACCAGCAAGAAAACTCTAACTTGAGCTCTTCTATAGATGGCTTTTCAATCGGATGCAACTGCATCTAGTTAGATTCGAAGCCGACCCCAATATAATTGAGAAAAGTTTATACGAAATAGTAATAAATAATGAGGTACGGGATCTTCTAAAAGAAAGACATTAGCTGTAATACCTTAACCTACGCTAAATTTCTTATGAAACCAACCCAAATGATCCAAAACACGACCACATTCTCTCATTTCTCACATCTGAACAATACTCTTCAAGCAAAAACTCCCAAATGAATGGTTTCTAATTGGTATGAATTTAACAAAGAGTGTAATGTAGTGTGACGTCACAACACCTGGGCTTAATGGCTTTTAGATTTGCTCGCTGGATTATTTTGGTGGTTATAAATTGAAAATGAAAGATTTCGTCTACAGAAAAATGAGTATAATTCAGCATTTTAAAACGACTCCTTATTAATTGGGCCTGTGCCCAGTTAGTGGCAATAATTGGCCATTTTTTTTCCATCTATTTCATAGGATTTTTTAAGTACCTATTGGGAAAACGTGGGTTTAATATACACCTCTGCTTATCCTATAGAGGCACGAGGAACGGGGTGTAAATTCACTCATACTTCCGTAAAAAAGGGAGGATCCTCCGACGAGTGTCGTGTCTGGTGGGCAAATGCCCAACTATTGATGTCGGTAAGTTGTGTATAATATGCTAGTTGGGTGGTAAACTCTGCTTGCGCGGTGCAGGATTTTGCGTGACGTGTGGCGATGTATATACCGCTACAATACCTTCGAAGAATTCGATGTTATTTTTAAAAGAGTATGCATGGGGTTCCTTATTAGATAGGTTCTTAGCATTAAGCCTAAAGTTAAGTAAAAGACACAAATAAAATACACAAAGTGATACAAGATTATTTTGGCGCGTGGCCAAAATCTTAACTAACACCGCCATCTTGTTTTTTGAATACATTTCAAGTGACATTACACAAAACATTTGCACTAATGTTTACGAACAGCGCGGGCCCCTATCAGCGTCATTGGAGCACCAGAATATCCTTGTAGCCGTATAGGTCGCTTTATGTACCTATCTCATCTTCTGCCTAGCCCATCCCCAACTATTTTAAGGTCGGCCTTCGGTCTAACTGGATGCAGCTGAATACCAGTATTTTACATGGAACGACCACCTATCTGACCTCCACAACCCAGTTGCTGGGTAATACCAAACCCGATACCTCTTTGAGAAATACTGATTGTCAGACTTTAGGGCTTCTGACGACCGGTAACGACTGTCAAAGATCCACTAATGACAGCCGGGACCAACGGCTTAACGTGCTTTCCAAGCACGGAAGAGTCTTGGTTGACTGACCAGTTAGTGCAGTTGGTAGTGACCCTGCCTTCTAAGCCGCTGGTCCCGGGTTCGATCCCCGGACAAGTCAAATACTTGTGTGCATGAACATGTCTGTTTGACCTGTGTCTGGGTGTGTATATGTATATAAGTATGTATATCAGTCATCAGGTTACCGTAGTACAGGCTCTACCTAGTTCGGGACCTGAAGACCTTTTGTGGATGTTGTCTCATATTATTATTATTATTATCATTGGTATGTAAAGCTGGTCACCCATCCATGGACTATCCGCGGCAAGCGTAGCATAAACTGATCGATCAACCCGTGCGGCTGTTATTACGTTTTAAAAATAACATAAATGGGAGTCTCGACACATAAAAGGCAATCTTTCTAAGCAGATATATCTTCTTAGAAAACATTAGCCTTCCATTAAAGAACTCGACTAAAATAATATCATAAAATATTTTCTTAAACACAAAATAAAATAATGTTTTTGAGAAATAAACACGTGTAATATAATTAAACCTTTTATTTTGTTGTTAGCGAAAAATTGTATGTATTGTAGTTGTTTCCAAGAATATTATTTAAGAATCTTAAAAAAATTACAAAAAAGAAACATTTCAACTTAAATTGTGTCACGAAAACACAATTTTCTTTAATTCAATCTTTATACAAAACTGACGTAATGTTTATTTAAATCAAATTAATTCGTCTATTACGTCTTCTTAGCATTGAATTAGTAAAAAATACTATTTCAATGGAAGTCCTTAACTATCCCATACGTTACGATAACTAATGGGCAATTAAAATCGAAGAATTCCCCACAATTCACTGAACCCATGATACATTTTTATTGTCTTATATAACCATGTTGAAATATTAAGAAAGATTAATGTAATCGAAACTGAACACTACAATACCGACCTTAACATTATTGGGTTAAAGTTTAAAATAAAAATTCTATAACATTAACTAAGTACCTATCAGGAAATATCAAGACTACTTGATTCCATATAGTAAAATTTAAATCTTTGCAGGATTAAAATAGAGTCCAAAATCGATTGCGATTACTTTTGAACTACAGAAAGATCTCGAATACCGTATACCTAATTAATGTTTGTTTGATCTGAAAACTTGTCCAATGGATTTGTCTCTTTGATATAAGGACAAAGTACAAGATAGATACACATATAAAGTCATGCCTTCTTCTCATGGGGTAGGCAGAAAGTACAGAAATGAAATGAAATGAAATGTTTATTTCTGTAAGTTTATTCTACCTCTTTATTTACATAATTTATTTGATAGGAATATTTAAACAACCTAAAGTAATATTTACATAATTTAAAAATCTAAGTCTTAAAATAATAATATGTACTAAGTATACATATAAAAAAATAAATCAAAGGGCATCAAAAAATTCGTCCGCATCGTTGTCAACAATAAAAGTGCCCAAAAGCATGTCAGCATTGCCACGTTGTATGGCAATGCTGATTCTTTGGCCAAAAAATAGGCCAGCGCTCTGGTCACGTGAAGAGTCGACAAACCGTTCGGCGCTTCTCGAAAAACTAAGTAGTCAGTTTTTGTATGTAAGATCTACATTCAGACACGTCAATATTTTATTGGTCAATATTTTAAAACTAGATGGCGTCGGCATTTCTTAGCTGACTGATCCCTGAGAAGAAGTGCCGAAACAAACTCAGAGGTCGTCTATTTTAACACCAGAATAACACTAACGCGACGGGTAGAATGCCACCTGCTACGATCCTTATATACTCCTTTTGTTTCGCTTAAGATTATACATCTGGTCAGCATGCCGGTTACGTGTACAAATTACAAGAGCTTAGTTATTTGACTAAGTTACAAATAAATAAATAATAAATAAATAAATAAATATCGTCTGACATTGCACACAGCACCATCTAGTTCCAAGTTAAGCACTTATTAAGGCTTGTGTTATGGATACCAGATGGTTGATACACTACTTAAATACATTTTTTTTTTTTTTTTTTTTTTTTTTTTTTTTTTTTTTTTTTTTTTTTTTTTTTTTTTTTTTTTCTTAAATACATACATATTATAAATATACATCCATGACTCGGGTACAAATGTCCATATTCATCATACAAACATTTGCCCCTACCGGGATTCGAACCCAGGACCATTTGGTTTCGCTGACTACACTTAGCCACTGTAGCCACTACACCAAACGTGTCGTCAAATATAAAAAAACATACATACGTCAAAACATCTAAATAACGGATGAAAGATAGGCACGTAAACTTGTCTATTTTTCATCCTATGTATCACAGAATCTATCTATCCATCTTCCGACAAACAAGGCACCTAGGAGAGGCATCTTGCAAATTGTTTAGCATCTACTATTCCATCTTGAAATGAACACACCTTTTTCAGTGTATACATTTCTGTATTTGAATTCTTTTACATATACAAACCTGGTGTATAGCAATATTCTTGCATACATACAAACCTTGTATATAGCAATATTCTTGTACAAATACAAACTGGTATATAGCAATATTCTTGCACAAATACAAACTGGGATATAGCAATATTCTTGCACAAATACAAACTGGTATATAGCAATATTCTTGCACAAATACAAACTGGTATATAGCAATATTCTTGCACAAATACAAACTGGTATATAGCAATATTCTTGCACAAATACAAACTGGTATATAGCAATATTCTTGCACAAATACAAACTGGTATATAGCAATATTCTTGCACAAATACAAACTGGTATATAGCAATATTCTTGCATAAATACAAACTGGTATATAGCAATATTCTTGCACAAATACAAAGTGGTATATATAGCAATATTACACACAAAAACCTGGTATAAAGCAATATTCTTATACACATACAAACCTGGTATATAGCCATATTCTTACACATATAAAAACCTGGTATATAGTCATATTTAACCAACTATTTTAATAAGTTCTCAACGTAATATCAATAAAAACTTCTTGAAGACAACCTTTTGATTTCGAAGCTCGAAGAGAACTAACTTAGAAACTAGGCGATGCTCCAAACATCATATTTCCATTCCGTACCTTTATAAAACCATAAGATACTTTTAAACTTCATGACTACAATGATACAAAAATCATTTGAGGCAAATCACATACTTTTAATTTTATATTTAGTATTTAAAATCACTACAAATCTTATTGATATTTGGAAATCATGACAATCTCGATTACCTTGCGCTTATATTATGTAAAAGGCAAATTTACATCTGGTAAAACTTGTATTTTGAGCAAATAAATAATTATTATTCTTACAAGCAAGAAAGGTCACAAACATCTATCTCCTAGTCAGCAAAACAATATCGTCAACAGTTAAGTTACAAGAAATTCCTGTCTCGTTGACGAATTGTTATGTCTACTGAAGCTGAAATAAAAAAAACGTTTATTGGTATACTAGCGACCCGCCCCTGTTTGCGCGGTTTTATGACTCGATAAAACACAGATTTCTTTGTTATATGTAAGTTCAATATGAATTTAGTATGCACTTAAATCTTCCGGAATAAATTCTATAAATAATGGTGGAAACCGCATCAATATCCGTTGCGAAGATTAGAAGAACAACGCGGTTACACAGACAGACACGAAAAACGACTTTATTTTATAATAGGTATATCTACAGACGAGACCCTTCATCGCCCAAGAGATTATTGGATACGCATCAGTGGTTTTAATTATATAAATTGCCTCTTAATTATTTGGTTATTTTGTGTGTTGTAAGAAATGTTGCCAGCTCTAAAAATGGCGGTGACGTTAATTGGGAACTGAGATGAAACTATTATTACTAAAATAACAATTATTCGAATTATTAGCTCTGTTAGTGATGGAATTTTCTTGTAATTATTAAAAAGCAGTTTTTGAAGCCACGAAATAATCTACACAATACATTTTTTTTAATTCATTCATTCAATAACATACAACGAACATCCTAAATAGCTGGGTCTAGAAGTAAGAAATTTTACAAAAAAGTTTCATAAATAACGAAAGAGAGTAAGCACTAAGGAAGTATTTTTGATGTGTAATATCTTTCACATCACTATATATATTTTACACGGCTTGTAGACCATAAATTCTTTAAAACAGACCGAGAGCAAACAATAATCCCTCGTTTGGCAATTGGTGCGCACAAACATGGCATGGTGGCATTGGTATTCACAATCAAGTGACCCCCCCCCCCTTTTCTCCCCTCCCCTCTACTGAATGTGGGTCAATCACAACCTTTTAATCAGACTGACTGCGAATCATGGACGTCATTCATTAATAAGAATTGTATGGAGTGGCTTTTAAATTAAAATTGAAGATTTTTAAAACTGATTGTAGTTTGGGAAACTGTCTTCTAAGTAATTTAGAAGCTATTGAAAACAAGTTTTTATTTTATTTTAGATCGTCGATCATATAATAAAGTTGGTATATTTTTAAGAAAGCCGTGAAATTGATAGATCTTTTCAAAATATTCAATGCTCGTGCTATTTCGAAAAACACCGAAAACTTGTAATGCAGCACTTAATTATAAGTGTTTTTGTATCTTTAAGGCGATATCACTGTGTTGTAATTTATTTATTTACTTTTATCAAAATGGCTTAAAATCAATTGGAATGATTATTAAAGACACAATATTAATTAATACAATTTATATCAACTCCATTCAATCCCATTGAGTTCATCCCGCGTTGGGCGCCAACTTCGTTCACTTAGTCAGTTCGACCGCAGTATCCGATGTTTATGTGTTGTTGTTTGTTGTTTAACTGAGGCATATGAATACAAATAGATACACGAATAATAAAGTATTAAAAACTGAACAGCTCCTTTAAACCACTATAAAGTACTCCTTTAAACTAAAAATATAAACTATGTACCCACTATAAAGCTTACTGGGTTCGTCTTTCATTGACTTGAATGTGCCCTGGCGGCTGAGAGTATGTCATGCTCACTCAAATGTGTCGCTGGTGGGTGTCGTGTGTGATCATTGAGTTCCCTTCAAAATGGTTGAGCTGAATGGTGCTGATCCATACGTCATGTTCGTGAACGGGCGCCGTCAGTAGGCACTGGTCATTTCTTAGCTGCCACGGCTTATTATAATTCCATAATTGTTTTTATCTTTTTATTACGGACGCTTTTAACGTGCACGTGTTTCTACATCGTTCTCACATGTTTAATTACAACATGAATGATGTAACCACTTTTTTGTAACAATATTTTGATTTAAAAGAGTGTCCATGGAGTTTCTTGCCCGTTCTTCTCCATAGGTACCTACTACGCTTTGGAATGGGCAACTAGTTTCATCTTTCTAACTGACCGACCCCTTGACCATTCAAAAGTGCCTGTAATTGGTTTATTTGAAATAAATGCTTTGAGTTTGAAAAAACCTGTGATTGTTCCCACGCTGGGCGCAAGTTCGGTTCACGTAGTACAACTTTGCAGTTGTACTATGTGAACCGAATTGGCGCCCACCGTGGCAAATTCGATGTAACCTTATTGGTGCTTGTCGTTAACTGAGATTATTGTAGGCATTGTGTGTACGTTTGTTATTAGACAAGATTTAAGAACATATTTTTTTTTTTACCATTTATGTACACACTTATATAAACAGACAAGAAAAAAAACAGAAAAATAGGTACAAAGGTGATGCTTATTTCTAATGATATCTCTTCCAGCATACCTGCGATAGGATAGTAGATTTAGAGACGTAGACAGCGTGTGTAAGACTAAAATAGAAAATAAAATACATAAAATCAAAAACAATTCACTTAATAAAATAAAACGAATAGTATGAGAATATACATACATACATACAAACATACATACATACTTCTAAAATAAATAACACTAGAATATTAATATACAACGTGTTGTTTTGCATCCTCGTCAAATTTCAGGAGGCTGTTATGAAAGACATAAATAATCAAATAAAATTGCGATCCTGCTCAATAATTAATACATACTTGTTTTTTTAGGTATTTAAGTTTGACAGTATTTCAGAATACACTTTCAAAGAACAAAATCGCCCCGTTGCGTATGCGGTAGGCAGTGTCGTACGACTATGTCGCTGTGTGCATGCGTTACAGTTACAGCGCAGTTACAGGGCGGTATCACACGGGCCCTACACATGCCGATTTCCTAAAAATACAAAAAATAAAAATAAATACCTACTTATTTTATTATTGATTCGTGTCGAGAATCATTAGCATAGTTACCTCCTCGAATTTGACGAGGATGCAAAACAACACCTTGTATACACAACTATGACGAAGTGGAAAGATAGTGTTCTTTCACTCTTCTTTTAAAAACTGCAACAGTTTGGCAGTCCCTAATGTCAGGTGGAAGTGAATTCCACAACCGCACCGCGTGCACAGTGAAGGAGTAGGAGTAAATGTCGGTGGAGTGGGGAGAGGACTTAAGGAGGTTTCTAAGATTCGACCTGACACTTATCTACTTTAACTGCTGTTTAATTTTACTGGCCCCGCGGTGGGCGCCAATTCTGTTCAATAGACTGCAAGTCAACACTTGCTTATAGCTGTTTGATGATTTCTGAGTTAGTTATGCACATTCATTTATAAATTTGATTTAAGAACGTATTTAAATAGGTAGTTCTTTTGAATATCAGTGAAGTAAGTAGAGAGATGTCCCGCGGTGAGCGCCATTCTATTCACATAGTAAGACCACAGTAACCATTGAACATTTCTTTAATTAAACTAATCCTTGAATTTTTTTAGTATTTTCTAATCATTAATATTTAGGGCAGTTTTGGCATCTCTATCAAATCTATGGGTAGTTGTTCAGGCCCCGTGTTGGGCGCCATTTCTTCTTCTTTCAAATCGACATCAACTTTATGAGAATGGCTCATGCCGTGGTAAAAATATGTTACATAGCGAAACATATCGAGCTGTATGCATATTTTTCTATGTATTTCCTCATTTTAGACCCTGGATGTAGAAATATAATATAGTGATTTAAAGCAGGTAACGATGCTCTGATTAGAAGTTGGCAAATTGCACACTATTCTCAATTCAAATCTATTTTTCAAATGAGGTTCATTAACCTCTAGCCAGTCATGACTGAGTATCATTCCGTTGTTATACTTTGCAGTTTTTCTATACGTAGCATTGCTTTTTATGTTATTTCTTGTAGGAATGCGTGTATACTTACATATTCTTTTTTACAAACTAATAAATAATAATTTAACAACGTCTGAATGGTCACGCGAGCTTGTTACGTCACGAGACACGTAACCGGTCATTTCTCATAGTTACCGGCCAAGATATAGATTAATAGTTTTAAATGTTGGCTCAAAGTTATTGTTTGGTTAAATTGGAGTGCTAAAGATTTGAAACTCTTTCGTGTTTAGAGTAGGTACTTTATGGTTAGATCTAAAGTACTAGAGTTAACAGAGATATTGTGTAAAAAATAAATATCAGGCTTAGTATTATAATTAGGTGATTAAGCTATTACTGGCGAAATGTAGGTGTACTATAGGTGCACCTCTGCCTAAGTATAAACATTACTGGCAATTTGTGGGCGTACTATAGGTGCACGTCTGCCTAATTATAAACATTACTGACGATTTGTGGGTGTATTATAGGTGTACCTCTGCCTAATTATAAACATTACTGGCGATTTGTGGGTGTATTATAGGTACACCTCTGCCTAATTATAAACATTACTGGCGATTTGTGGGTGTAAGGTGCACCTCTGCCTAATTATAAACATTACTGGCGATTTGTGGGTGTACTATAGGTGCACGTCTGCCTAATTATAAACATTACTGGCGATTTGTGGGTGTATTATAGGTGCACCTCTGTCTAATTATAAACATTACTGGCGATTTGTGGGTGTAAGGTGCACCTCTGCCTAATTATAAACATTACTGGCGATTTGTGGGTGTACTATAGGTGTACCTCCGCCCAATTCTTCGGAGAATAAGTACAGGCTTGAAGTTATGTATTAAGTTATAAGCAAGACGCTGATAATTATGAAGCCAAATTATACAAAAATATAGGGTATTGAGAGATTTATGACAAAAACACATCATGGTTATATAATGTACACCTTATTTCAAATACCTTACATGAATGATATTATTATAAATCTTACATTAATGATATAACTAATATTCCTATAACAATATAATTTAAAAGAGTGTCCATGGAGTTTCTTGCCCGTTCTTCTCCATAGGTACCTACTACGCTTTAGAATGGGCTACTAGCTCCATATTCAAAATCAAAAGTCATTTATTCAAACTGGGCTGAGGATCAGCACTTTTTGAACGTCAAAATCACATAAGACACCCGCCCTTCACCACTTGCTAGTGCTTTAGCTGGGAAGAAGAAGTGGCGGAACAAACTCCCCAGCAGCACTGCTGTCTGTTCAGTTAGAAGAACTGGATATTTGTGTCAGACCGACACCTTGACACTTCAAAAGTGCCTGTAAATGGTCTAATCGAAATAAATGCTTTGAGTTTGAGTTTTGAAGGACATAGGAAAATAGCAGCATTATAAACAAACTCATCAATATTTGCCTAGCCTCTTTCCAACAATGTTCGGGTCAGCCTCCAATCTAAGCATTTTACGTGGAGCGACTGCCTATCTGACCTCCACGACCCCGTTAATGTGTCACAAAATACCATTTGGTAAGACTGGTTGTCAGACTTTCAGGCTTCCGACTACCCGTAACGACTGCCAAAAAACTGCGAATGACAGACGGGACCAACAGCTTAACGTGCTTTCCGAAGCACGGAGGCACGAGGCATGCATGTATACTTGTCGTATTATAAACATACTATGATTGCCTAACCAATTCCAAGCGCTGTGGTTACGGCAATTTGAACAATCTTTTATAGCGATTTATTACCAAAAATTCGACATTTACAGCCTAATATAATTGAGCTGGTAAAACAACAAAAAACACTATAAATGTCACATTATTTTAGCAGTAGGAACGCTTATTTTACTGTGTTATTTTGTAACAGCTGTCACGGTGAGAATAAATACTCGCTTTGACAAATTAATATAATTAGTTACGTTACAGACGCCAGCAGTTGTTTTAATATTATTGTTGTACGTTCCCACTGTTAATTTGTGCAACAATGTATGTATGTGATCTAGGTACTTAGTAATTTATTATACAGTTTCTTTTGCGGATCTGCTAGACTGATTAAATCTAGTCTATCTATAATCTTTGGCTTCTTCGCTTGGCTTGAGATCAGTTTGTCAGCAATGTCGGAATCGTGAATGTTTGATAAGATTCGCTCAGAGGAAGTTCTGTATCTCTGGAGCTTTTGTTTAAATCATGTCTTTTTTTATCATCATCAGCATCCTTGATATCCTTGTTCCACCCACTACTGAGTATAAGCCTCCTTCTTCCTTAAATAGGGTTGAGTTACACGATGACTGATGCATGCATGCCGTCTGTTAGGACAGGTCAACTCAAAGCTGCAATGGCTCTTTCTTCAAAAGGCCCTTTCAGACATGGCCCTGCATTGTTAGACTCACATATAATCCTAAAAATACAATGTTTGGACTTTAAAAGAGACCATGACCTCTGAGTTTGTTTCGGTATTTCTTCTCAGGGATCAGTCAGCTAGGGCTGACGCCGTGTAGTTTTAAAATATTGACGTGTAAAAGTGTTTTAAAAGATCTACTTACAGAAATAAACATTTCATTTCATTTCTTCCTTTTGTGCCACGTTTACCTGGTCTGTGCGAGTCTCATCCACGTCTTCTCCGCGATCTTCAGTAGGTTGTGCTCCCGCCTGGCTGTTGCCCTCCCAACGCTCCTTCTTGTTGTTTTTTTTAACGGGTGGAAATTCTCATCTAAGTAAGGTGGAGGATTATGTCAGACTTCTACGAATCAAAACCTCACCAATACGTTTCATTGAGTTATGCTCATGGCATATCTTTAGAAGAAGTAGTGACAAAAGTTTAGAGAGTATGCTTAGATGGGTTGGTCGTGTTGAGAGGATAAATGAAAGGTCACTAATAAGGCAGAAGTGAGTGGAAAGGACGGGACCTTTTTTTTTTAAGGTTGAGGAATCATATAACTTCTCCTGCTCTGGGTGGAGCGGGAGGGCGTGTCAGACTCTTACTGACTAAAACCCACCTGTGTTCCTTCAGTTGCCTGTGCCAGGGGCCACGGTAACCCTTTCGGACTTTCCTGCAACCCCGGCCGCCATCGGCCCCAGCGGACCCCGTCATTGTTGCTGACATCTCCTTGAGGCGCGTGTGGAATACAACGAGCCGTCGACCCGGGCCTGGTCCTTATCAGACGGCGAGCTACCCATTGCTCGCCGTCCGCAAGCCCGCGCCTACGGTGGCCTAATTGGTGATGTTCTTCAGAAAGGTCAGGTCCGTAGTACTAGCAACTGGCGTGCGTGTATGAACGTAAACGAAACAAAAGGAGTAACTACGTAAGGATAGCAGGGCGTTCTGTAGTTTCCTTTCCTATCCCAATGCAAAGAAAGCGTGTGTTTAACCGTTCCTTTTCTTTCCAAAATCTGTTTACGCGTCAAATCCCTTCCCCACGCTATATTTCCTACAACGTTTACGAGTATTTTTATTAATACACCCTTGATGTTGGCGTGTTTCGACCCCGTTAGCATTTCGTGGGTAGTATGCAAAAGTGCTTGCTTGATTGATTGGTTGAACATTGCAGTACTGGACATGCTGTGTTAACATAATATATTTAGTTAAAAAACTAGGGAAATTCTTGTCGTTATTGTGAAATCAATAAAGAAAAACCACCAAAAACCCAACTAAGTATGTTGGGATCGGCTTTCAGCCTAACTGGAGCAGCTGAATTACATGGAGCGACTGCCTATCTGCCGGTCGATTCTGTAACAATCTAACCGTGAAGACTTGCGTGGAGTGAGCTGTCAGTGTCATCCCACTGATGCTAGGGATTGACCAACGTTACATTTATAATCATAATCGAGATTTTAATCATATTTTTTATCCAAAGTCTGTTGATCATTTTATATTATGTATTTCAAAGCTAGTATGTGGTAGTATGTGTAGTAAGTGGCTTGACATTACTATTTTCTGGGTTTCAAAATAAAATTGGAAAACAGAAACTCAATGTACTTTTTTATACTATTATCGAATAGTCTAAAAAAATCTCCAAAAATCTAAAATCTTATCGACTAGCTTTGAAACAATATCAAATTATCAATAGAATTTGCATAAAAAATATTATTAATATCTTGATTATGATTGTAAATATAATGCTTGGTCAATCCCTAGCACCAGTGGGATGACACTGACAGCTCACTCCACGCTCACTTCACCTAAGTGTTCACGATGAGATGGTTACCGAATCGCACGGCTGATGCTAGGGGTTCCCACTATCGACAACTCACTTCAAGCTCACTTCACCTAAGTTATCATGGTGAGATTGTTACAGAATAGCTCGGCTGCCAGTTACTGGGTAGCACGATACCCCTTGTTAAGACTGTTTGTCAGACTTTTGAGCTTCTGACGACCCGTAATGACTGTCAAAGTTCTACGAATGACAGCCTAGACAAAAGGCTTAATGTGATTTCCAAGGCACGGAGGGGTTTCGATATACAAGGAATGTATGCTCACCCATCCACGAACAGACCGCAACCAGCTTAGCTTAACCTTCCGGCTGTTATTACCTAGCCACGAGTCCTGAATTCCTGTGAAATCAATGATGTTGATC
The DNA here is from genome assembly GCA_937001585.2 of Brachylomia viminalis. NCBI lineage: Eukaryota > Metazoa > Arthropoda > Insecta > Lepidoptera > Noctuidae > Brachylomia > Brachylomia viminalis. Next base: position 21,579,726 of record OW443306.2, on the reverse strand, counting down.
AATTATGAAGGTCAAATTAAACAATTTGACCTTCATAATTAGGCATTATGATTGATAGCCACGTGCGTCGATGGATCTCAAGGTCAGGACGTGATCTATTCCAGAGAGAGTGCACGTTAGTTGATCGGCCATCGACGACTAAAACAATAAGAAAAAAATAATGAAATAGTATTTATTGGGACTCGCACAGGAAGATCAAAAAATAAACTAAACACAATCATAGTAACATAAAAAGGAATAAAAACAATTTATGAAAAAAAATACAGCATTCATTGCCCTGAGGAACTCAATAATGAATACACCTAAAACCACGTCAAGATGGTTCTAATCAAGCATAAAAAGGACATGACCCCAATCAAAAATGGCGGCTTTCCTCATAAGCGCTTATATAAATAAGAAACTCATCTTGACTTAAACAGTTCTCGGAATTCCATTCATCATAAGGTAAACACTTGAATTCAAAAGAAAATAATTTAGCAAAACATGAGAATTAATATCAAACGAGCCGCATAATACTCCACTTTGGCACCAAAAGCCAGCCATATTGAAAATGTTGTCGTGACACAAGTAAATTAACATAAACCACTCTGATTGTATGAATATTTACAAACCGTCGATCTTACGCGTTATTATATTCAAATAAGACAAAATTTCCCTGTAATCTGCATCGTACTGCGTTCCCCTAGAGAATGTTAAACGACTGAATAACTTGACCTCTTCGCGCTAAAACAATTCGAAGGTTCAGAGCTCAACCTAAAATTGATGTCGAATATGCTTTTATAGCTGTCGTTAGCATAAAATAATACATAATGTTTTCTTATATTATTTTAAGCTACGCATAACAAATTCGTAATAAGAATGTACCGTGTGTTGTTTTATTATTTTGCGTAAAATTAAAATTGTGTGGAATAATTTGTAACGTTTGCGTAATTTTCAAAATGAATGAGACTTTCAAGGAGGACGATGAAAATGCGACATGATGTATTTACTCGTTTAGACAGAATTTGTCTTGAGAAATTAAGACACGACTGTGTAATAAAAAGTTAAAGAGCAGATGTTACTCACTCTTACCTAGACAGTTAATATCTTAGACTTTATTTTACTTTCCCAAAATATTAAAATAAACATTGTAACTATTCTCTAACGCCGACGCGAGCTGTACAAGATTTTTTTATTTGCCTCTAATGAAATAATGATAAAAAATAAAAATTACTTTGACTCTTGTCCTATTACTCATAAAAATAATGATAAGCAGGGTAGTGATAGCGGAGCCTACACTTAAAATGTACTTAATCGAACCCCATATGATTCCCATATTGATAGTCAGATATCTTTTATCTGACTATTGAAATTTTTTTTTTTTTGTCTGACCTGTTGGCGCAGTTGGTAGGGACCCTGCCTTCTGAGCCGCTGGTCCCGGGTTCGATCCCCGGTCAAGTCAAACATTTGTGTGCATTAACATGTCTGTTTGACCTGTGTCTGGGTGTGTATATGTATATAAGTATGTATATCAGTCATCAGGTTACCGTAGTACAGGCTCTGCCTAGTTCGGGACCTGAAGACCTTGTGTGGATGTTGTCTCATATTTATTTTATTTATTTATTTATCTGAGGAATAAATATTGTGGTTTGACAGCTTTTGTATGGAAAATATGTTAAACTGTCAGATTTATTCTTTAGATAAAAGTTTTCTGACTATTGATAAATCAGCCCTAAAAATGTAATGGACACTCTAATATAACAAAAGTGCCTCTTTTTGTGGACCTCAAATACCAAATGGCCAAGTACTGTGACCAACTTGGATGAAGCGTATTCCAGCCGCTACCGGAGCTCCGTTCGCTTTCCTCACTCGGCTCCCGTGCGGTTGGTCACAGTTCTAACCTTGTCTGGTCCACCATTTGGTCAGGGTAAAGAGGTTCATTTATTTATAAAAACCGATCATAATGTAGCTATTTGTTGTTCTTATTTAATAAAATAAAAATCATTACAAGGAAATCAGTTTTTAGACGATCATTTCCCGTCTGATAGTGGGGTATAAGTTTTATACACAAGAATAATCACATTTAATAATATTTACATTTTAAAAGCACTAGTGACGAATATAAACATTTTTTTAAAAGCTTCTAACACCGTGCTAAAAAAATATTCTTATATAGTATCTGAAATAAAGAAATATACAACCTAATTGGTTTTCAACCTCTTGATATTAAATTTTATCCTCGTAGATCGATATCAATTTAGACACAAATGCAATCTCCAATTACACACAAATGTCACAACATTACATAAAATAAACAATTTACCTCATACATCAAAACAAACACAAACAAAATAATTCCGTGAAATAATCCGGTTTAAATATGAAATTGCCGTAATAAAGCTGGTTTCAAAATTACTCTGAACCAACCAATATTATACTAATTATCATGAAATCAAGGAGCGGCAAATAAAATTATTGGCACACGAATTAAACAGGACGCGCAATTATTTCCGTTGCGTATTTGCATAATGCCGACCATCCGTGTAATGACGTCGGCGGCATGGCGCGTTGTGATTGGTGGATAATCAAGCGGTCGGTGCTATGCAAGAGTTTTCCAGCTCAATTCCATTTGAACTTTGTATCTCGTGACGAAAAGAAAAATGCGTTTTATAAAGTTGGATTAGTGTAGGTAGTATTTATTAAAGTTTATTCGGTTCATGCTCAATTCATTACTACACTGACAGCCTCGTTGGTGTAGTGGACGCAAGCGCTACTGGGCATGGGGTCTTGGGTTCGATTCCCGGCTCGAGCAAAATGATAATGGGGTTTCCAGTATCAGCCCGGAGTCTAGATTTGTGCCCGGTTGATGGCAATAGGCTCGCCCCCTATTACATGGGACTTAAACACAAGTCGTGAAATGCGGGTGTACCTACTATAGGTTCTATAATAACTACGGGTACGTAGGAGAGAAAGGCGTTATATTTACTTATTACGTTTATTCTGTAGCGGTATCTACATCGCCACATGTGAACTACGTATCACACTGACGTCACGCAAAATCCTGCATCGCGCAAGCAGAGTTTACTGCGCAACTAGCATTTATACAACGTCTCGACATCAATCGTCGGGCATCAGGCATCAGGTCGAGCATCGGGCCCACCATACACGACACCCGTCTGGTCGAAAGATCCTCCCTTTTCTATGGAGGTATGAGTGGACTTTATACTCTTATATAAGAGTCTTACAGCACGTCCGTGATAAACCCCGCAGAAAATAGCATGTTCCTTAGCCCTGTAGACCCCTGGGAAGTAAACCGTTTAATAAAACAGTTAAAGAACAAAAGCAGCCATGGGATAGATGAAATCCCACCAATCTTATTAAGGCAATGCGCAGACGAACTGACGCTACCGTTCCACATCCTTCTGAACCAATCTTTTGAACAAGGTGCCTTCCCCGATCTATTAAAAAAGTCACTAATTAAACCGATCCACAAAAAAAATTCAAAATCAGATCCAAACAATTACCGCCCAATAGCTCTCCTACCTGCAGCCTCAAAGATCTTTGAAAAAGCCATGTGTGACCGAATATACAAATATTGCGAGAAATATAAAATATTTGACGAATGCCAAAACGGTTTTCGCAAAAACCGCTCAACAACTTTGGCAGTTTACAAATTTATTCAAGAAGCACTTAATATAATTAATAAAAATAAATATGCCGTCGGTTTATTACTAGATATGACCAAAGCCTACGACAAAGTCCAATTTAATATATTGCTTAACAAGCTATACGGAATAGGCATCCGTGGAAAAGCCCATGATTGGCTTGTATCTTACTTGGAAAACAGAGAGCAAACGGTAGAAATTGAATATTTTAATCACACGTCAAAAGATATAGAAAAAGTTCGATCTATCAGCAAATCAATTAGTGCTTCAATACCCCAAGGAAGCGTAATAGGATGTCTCTTGTTTCTAATCTATATCAACGACTTACCCAAAATCATAGAAGGGCCATGTGTTTTATTTGCGGATGACATTTCTCTATTAGTCTCCTGTAAAAACAATTTAAATCTAAACGAAGAACTAAATTCAATCCTCACTAAAACCATCACTTGGATGAACGCACACAACCTCGAAATAAATTATTCCAAAACTAAACTTATAACCTTTCATCCCCACCAAAAAACACCATTAAATACTGATTTTACTTTTAATAACCAAAAAATAGAAACTGTTAAAGAATTTACGCTACTTGGTCTCAATTTGGATACTCATATAAATTGGAAATCCCACATACAAAAACTTAGATCAAAAATTTCTAGTTTTTCATATGCTCTACGTGAAATAAAGAAAACCACCAATCTTCAAACAGCGCTCACAACCTAACTATGCATATGCTTATGCATGGCTAAGCTATGGTGTTACCCTTTGGGGAAATAGCACAGATGCACCCTCACTATTTATCCTTCAAAAAAAATTAGTTAGAATTCTGGCAAATATTAATCAAACCGACAGCTGCAAACCTCACTTTCAAAATTATAATATCTTAACACTCCCCAGTATATACATATTAGAAACCTGCAAATTTGTTCATAAATATCAAGAGTTTTACACAAAGTGCGAAGATATACAATCACGTTTCACACTCCGACACAAATCAAGATTAAACATTCCGCAATCTCGACTAAAAATACACTCAACAAGCCCCTATGTAATGTCTATAAAAATATATAATAAACTACCTGAAATAATAAAAAAAGAAGAAAAATTAAACATGTTTATAAAAAAACTAAAACAATTTTTAACAGAAAAATGCTATTACAACATAAATGAATATTTAAACGATAAAATATAATTTAATAATGTATACAATTTCTATGTGTATTTATAAAGAATTATGGTATTATTGGATTTATTTTAGATATATTATTATTTTTAATTTTTTTTTTTTTTCTATTTTAAAGCTTCCTCTCTCCTACTATTTCTTTGTCTTTTGCTGTGCCCGACAGGGTCCATAATGATCTCATTTTTAATTTACCACCTAAGTACACATTGTGGAATGCAAATAAAGTTTGAGTATTGAGTATTGGACTTTATACTCTGTACCTCATACCTCGATAATTCTAAGCTTTCGTGTTTACATCAACGCGCCTATTCTATCACAATGTTTTTCAAACGAAAACCTTATTCAAATAATTTAAACACTCTTTCTAAATGCGCTTGACTGTTCGAATATAGCTAGAGTTATTTTACTACCAGCCTGCACAACATATGGTCGACTTTTGCAGACAACCTTCACAGCACACACCTCTTCCAATCTCTTCGGGAAAATCTAGGCGTGATGTTATGTTTTAATTATTATGATCATTTGTTTTTTCAAGCAAATATTTGTTTTGAATGCTTACTTGGAAGCTGGGTAAAACCTAGGTATGATAACGTAGGTGCCATGGCAATCGAGAGCCGTAAGAAATATTTATACACGGTGACATTTGAATCACAGTTTTGCTAGAACAAACGTTGTATAGACCATGGTCTACTACCATTCTACAGCATCAAATATGTTATTAAAACAATCTAATCTAGGAGTTCTCAAATTAGTCTTATGTTGCTCAAACGGGTAATAATGTTTGAAACATTAACCGTAACATCAAAGTACTCATCACGGTAGCGATATTGCATTCAAGACGCGAGCGTCGCGCGTCGCATCGCAGTGTCTGTGTTGTAGGGCGTAACGATAATCCCGACATTTTTAACATTGCCTTTTTTGTGTTTTTTTTGAAAACCAATGACGTTTTTTTTTCTATTGGTTGCTATAGAATGGTTATAGACCATGGTCTGAACAACGTTTGTTCTAGCAAAACTGTGATTCAAATGTCACCGTGTATAGAGCAGATAAAATAAATATTTTATAGATCAGTGGTGGCCCGGTGGTAACGGCTGCGACTTACGAGCTGTAGGTCGTAGGTCCGAATCCAGACAGGCGCTTTACTTTGTACAAGTAATTTTCATTAACACTGCTCTCAAAACGGTGAAGGAAAACATCGTAACGAAACTGGCATGTCTTAGAACCAAAAATTCGAAGACATGTGACATCTACCAACCCGCACTGGGCTCGCGTGGTGGATTACGGCCCACTCCCTCTGACAGAGAGGAGACCTGTGCCCCAGCAGTGGGAACATTATAGTCTGATTATGGGAAGTAATATTTAAATGATAAAACCTATGCTGGGACTATATAAAGAAAGAAAAAACGTTTATTTGCGGTGCACATGACGCAGAGAACGAGCACACACACACTAGAGATCAAGTTGGGGGAAAATATGCGTCACATACACGCAAAACGGTCATCGCTCAGCATAATGCTACGACCCAATGCGAGACAGCCCCAGCGCTGGTTTTCAGAGACAGTTTTCTCCTTACCATTTCACATATATTAATTAGCCAGTAAAAAAGCATTAGGAAAGTTTTAAGTATGAATGTGGATATAAGAGTAGGGCAAGATCAAAGAAAATAAAGATGGACTGTGTGAAATATAATATAAATAATATATACAAACTTAACACTACACATGTCGATGCATTCCACAAGTTTTTACGACAAGTCTTTTACAGTTCAAGCAGTACGATTATGGAATGCCTTGCTCGTGTCGATAAGGCGTGCTCAATCTTTGTCCACTTTTAAAATTCTGGTTAAAAACACTTCCTCTCTCCAAACTTTACTTAAGCAAGCATCATTTAAGGTTTCCTTGCTCTTGTTTGTTATTGTATATATATTTATATATGTGTAGATAAGTATATGTTTTATGTAAGTATGTATTATTGTATATGTAAATGGTACACCACTGACTACCTGCAGTCTCTCCTTTCTCTAATCCATCCAAAAGTTATCAGTAAAAGATCGCTTTTAGCGATAAGACCGCCCATTGTGTCACCCTATGTAAAATTTCTACATTTATATCTCTAATTTTTATAAAAAAAATTAAACTGCCTGTAATATTGAGTAAGTATGTATACCTAATTTTTTTTCCTTTTCTTAAAAATTTATAGACATTTAAATTGCAATGCCTTAACAGGCAACTAAGTTCTAAGAGCCTACCAATTGTTAACATCATCACAATTTCTGTAGGTACACTTAGTTCGCAATAAAGAATTTTTATTACATAATAAAGAGAGTATTCTATTCTATTCTATAGTATAGTTAGAAAGAGGGTGACTACCGACATGACATAGAAGGAAGGACATGAAGGAAGAAAAAAACATGTTGATGATGTCGGGAAAATGATGATAGTATCCACACTTCAACCATTAAATAAATACAATTAAACTAAAATCAAAGTTCTCTCTCATAATTAATTAAACACCCCAAAATAATGGAATTATTAATTAATTTTCCAGTCTAATTGAAACCCATTGAAACGCATTAATTGATTACTTCGCCCGCTTTGATTGGCGACAAATGACAGTAATTGGGCTAACCATTATAATTATTTTATTGAAGTAATGAATATTAATGTTTGAAGTGGTTTGGGATATTGGACATGAGGCTAGGTGGATAAGTGCTCTTTTTATTAAGTTTCAGCCTTCATTAACACACAGATGATTTTCACGCCCTTCGAAGAACAAGGATCCCATTTCCTGAGCGTGTTCCGAGACCGGTGGGAGGCGCAGCGGGCCTCTGCTGCGCCACTGGATAAAGATCCACACCAGTTGAGGTCCCTTATTTGAATTACTAATACCAGTCTTTAAGTAACTTTGTAATACTAACTCTATGGACTTATGGAGGTACGAGGAACAGGGTGTAAAGTTCACCCATACCTCCATAGAAAAGGGAGGATCCTCCGACCAGACGGGTGTCATGTCTGGTGGGCAACAGCCCAACGATTGATGCCGGAAAGTTGTATATATATACTAGTCGCGCGGTAAACTCTGCTTGCGCGATGCAGGTTTTGCGTGACGTCAGTATGACGCGCAGCTCGCATGTGGCGATGTAGATACCGCTACGCTACAGACTCAAGTCGGAATTAAAGGTTTTGAATTTTAATTAATTAGGGAAATATTTGGTTAACCTGGCTTTTTGGTCTAGTGATCGCGATCCCGACTGCTAAGTGTAAGGATGTTGTTTGATCAACGGATTAGGCAAAGTGATATTAGGTTTTTCTTAGTAGCCGCTTGGATTTCGAAGTTGTAACCAGTCAATGTCAGTAGGCTCTCAATTTGTTTCATTGGACAATGATAAATCCTGATTTGAGGATATACATATATCTGTGTGGTTCTTTCCTCAAAAGATCATTTCAGATTTGAACCTCACATGTTCTGACCAAGATTATGTCTGGACTTTATAAGAGACGGTGACCTCTGAGTTTCATTCGGCGTTTCATAAAATTATTTATTTTTGCAGAAAACACTGTTACAATTGTGTTATTAAGTATAAGTAAATGTCTCAAGTGATTCGAACGGAAGGCATGCAAAATTGATCAATCATGGTTTATCAAAATCAAGATTGACATTAATAGTAGATTATGCACCGAGGGGCTAAAGTTGTGTCTTATGTCACGGGCGTCATATTGAATCTCGAGCGCAATGAAGGATTCGGGATTTAACTCCCGAGCGCAGCGAGGGAGTTAATACAAGAATCCTTCATTGCGCTCGAGATTCAAGCTAGCCCAAGGCAAAGACACCTTTAACCCAGAGGAGGATACTCTACTTTTTACACCTACTGTGAGAAAATAATAGCCATAGTACAAAAAACAAAGTATTTATTAAATAAACAAACAGTAAGAATAACATATTTAGAACTAGTTAGTTATATGCACTTACATATTAATCGAAGTTAATGGTAACATTTGAGACATTAGTCCAGTTGTGCAAAGATAAAGTTAAGTTTTTATTTGGTACGTTTATAGATGTTGATGTGGAATTTATTTGAGTATTGCTCGTCAATCTGAGCATGTGAGATTCCAAATTCAAATCACATTATTGACCAGTGGGTCATAATGAAATCCAGTACAACATTATTGACCGGCTGTGCCCCCGGCCACTAATGACTCACTTTGGGTTAAGGTTGCTTGACATATAATTTGACATTTTCGAGCAGGTGGTTTGAAAAATATATTAAATCAGATAAAAGTATTTAAAAATATTAAAATAATGGATTGACCTTCCTATAGTCATATTAATACAGAAATAGGAGTAAACTCACCTCTCAATAGGCTCAGTCGTGAGATGAATTCTTATATAAAATCCTCTCCAGATTTTGACATAATATTATGACTCAATAACACACTAATTTAAGACTCAAATTTTGAGGTCCTAAAACATGCAACTCACACAATCTTAGGATTAATTGTATTGTATTAGTATGTAGGTATTTCAAGCAATTTCTGCAATCTTATAACTTATACCTTATGATATCACTGTATTTGAGAATGTTGGTTCACCTATTATTGGCAACTGTGTAAGCCCTCGACTGTTATCTACTGTTATTTGATATTTTGTATGCAGAAGCAGTTGGTGTACATTTATTAATAAATAAATCCTTAAATCTATAAAAATCAATGCCATATTTCGTTGTAATTTTATAACTCAAGAACGGATGGACCGGTTTTGCTAATTCTTTTTTTAGAATATTCCTTGAAGTACGAGGATGGTTCATACGGAGAGAAAAATTAAAAAAAAAATGTTAGGCGGTACGAAGTTCGCGAGGTCAGCTTGTAAATAATACAGATTAATTATTCATTTAATAATAATAGTAATTCAATTATTTAGAAATACATGCATAAAATTGTTTTAATACTTGATGTTACTGTGAGGTCTTGAGTTTGGAAAAAATATCGTAGTGATTCAAGTTATAGTAACATTTATTAACTAAAAAGCTCTATAGATTTTTCTTAAGATCTCAGAGTAGTCAGATAGGAAACGTCGACGTCATCTTGTTTGTATAATATGATTGACGTGTACCAGTGCTTGTACAACCTACTCACAGTGTAGCGGTATCTACATCGCCACGTGCGAGCTGCGTGTCATACTGACGTCACGCAAATCCTGCATCGCGCAAGCAGAGTTTACCGCGCGACTAGCATATATACAACTTCCCGACATCAATCATTGGGCAGTTGCCCACAATAAAATCTTTTATCGATCTTGGATACTTTATAAATGTCTACTTATACGAACCAAAACCTTTTTTATTTTAGCTAGAAAAAACAATTTATGCGAGAGAAAAACAATTGACAGGGAATTAATTGTAGCTAGCACATAAAAATATGAAGTCTCTATTATTTGGTTCATTGGAACCGGGAATTGGACCGAAATGAATTGGTGTCGAGTTGCGGTTAGTTTAATAAAATAACTATCCGATTTTATTTCAAACAGTTTTTATATGCTTGCTAGTCATTGCTGTTGAGTACACGTGTGATACTATTTATGTTGAAGACAAAAAGCTCAACCCCTATTATAAGGTACTTATATGCTACTGGCGAAATTATGTGCTGCTACTATTCTCTGCCAAACCCTTTGGGATTACAGGGGTGATGTTTCAATTATTAATATTATGGACAACAGTATGTTGTCTTTTTGAGTATTCAGCCATATTTGACGTTCATGACGCCGCAAAAGGACCCATTTGGCTCTTAGATCCAAACTGCATAAAATACACCAAAGTCGCAAGTCACCAAGACACCAAATCACCTCTATTCCATAAAAACATTAAAAATCAATCAAAAGCGTTTCCAAATATCTTTTGTAATGCGCACAGCAAAAGAGTGGAACTATCTACCTGCGTCTGTGTTGCCGAACGCATATAACCCTAATCTCTTCAAAGTGAGGGTAAACAGGCTTCTTCTGTGTAAGCTCACTCCATCGTCGTCTCTGTCTCTGTCACCACTGACTTCAACTAGAGTCAAGAGCAAACCCATCTTAAATAAAAAAAATTAAAATAACATCAGAACACACTCCATTACACAAACCAAATACTGATCAACTTCGAACCAACCTATTTCCCGGCTGAACTCATTCAGATTCCTATATTACGAAGAGAAACTTGGTCTCGGTACTAGAAGCTCATGAAACAACAAGTCAGAATAGATGTGGCGTGCGATCTGTATCAGAACTGGCATAGAGTTGCTAAAGGATATCTTATAAAAGTTGTGGAAAGTTCGCCGCAGGTTGTAATCTTGTATTCATATTGATATTGTTGGTTGAAGCGTGGCAAATGTGTTTTTGTGGTTGAATGGAGATGCTTTTGAAGTTTTGTTGTACGTGAGGTTTACTAGAATTCTTTTTCGAAGTGCCTGTATAGACTTCAAATGAGATAATGTCAAGAGTAAAGTAGTAGGGAGTTTGTTACGCGACTTCTAATAAGAAACTGGTGTAGGTTGTGCGTTTTGGGTACCGTCTTTTTTAACTTTTACCTTCAGGGACGTACAAAAACCAATGACTGGGTTAAAGCGCAGGGTAGATTAATTTATTAGGGTGGTCACACATCTGACAGATGATGCGGACTATAATCCTTAAAGTGTGTAAGGTTGAATGTTTGATTATCTGTTTGTCCGTTCTGGCGTTACGCGACGCATCTTCCGTCAGATGTGCGACCACCCTTAGTTGCACCAACATTTCTATTTAAATATTGTTCTGACAAAGTCCCCAGAAAGTGTTGATTCTAAGCCTTATTTTTCATTCTGAGTAGCTACGAGCGCCACGTGCCAAGATAACTGACGTCTGATTCTGAATAATCAGGCCTTGAAAAGGTAAAGGGTCGGCTTATTGGAAGAATGCCTATTGTAACTTAGACTTTTAGATAGCCGATTTAGAATACGATGACTTTAGAATTTTTATTTTTCTTCGGGTAATGGTCTGGCCCATAAAAATAATCACCTAGCCTTAAATTACTAAACCTAAAAGAAGCCCTTTATGTCATCCTACAAAAAGTTACAATTTTGAATACATTTTGCATTGTCAGAAAGTTCATAAAAATAGATAAAAACGAAACCGGTCCTCATCACAACACATCTTTAACTTAACACACCACACGCTGCATTTACGTAACTTCGGTCCGTAAGTGTTGCAAAAATCAGAAAAAAATATAAACTTTGACAATAAGTATACAGAACGGTAAACAAACTTAAGTGGAATTATAAAGGTTGGATACAAAAGGTATAGTGAGGTCGAAAGTCCAATAAAAATAGGTACCCTGCCCCCCAAACTAGGAATATCCTATTTCTTGGGCGGCAGTGTCTTCGCATAAAATTAAGGCAAGCGAATTAGGTGAACATATAAGATGAAATAAAAAGGCAAAAATTGCTGCTGAAAAAAAATCTTATTAGCTCTAATAACACATGACATAAAATCACGCATATACACCCCTAAGGAAAAGGCAGAGGTGAACCTATTTGTGGGGCCCTGGTCCAGGCCATTGTACGAGGGCATGGGATGCCGTCACCTCCTTCTGTGAAGCAGTAATGCTCGCGAAGGAGGAGGTGGAACGCGTGAGGGAGAGGTAAAAGTTCGCGCCCTCACGCCCCTAGTCGCCGCAGAAGACGCTGGGAATCCCAGGCCGATTTCCGGCTACCGCAGGCGCGAGCAATGGGTAGCTCGTCCGATAAGGACCAGGCCCGGATCGACGGCGCGTTGTTTCCGCGCGCGTCTCAAAGAGATGTCAGCAACAATGATGGGGTCCGCTAGGGCCGATGCATGCCAGAGCTTTTTTTTTTTCTTGAGATTGGTAAATTATCAAATAACTTCTCCCGCTCTAGGCAGAGCGGGAGGGCGTGTCAGACCTTTACTGACTAAAACCCACTCGTGTTCCTTCAGTTGCCTGTGCAATACACATGCCACCACCAGCAACACATTTGAGTGAGCATGACATACTCTCAGCCGCCGGGGCACATTCAAGTCAGTGAAAGACGAACCCAGTAAGTTTTATAGTAAGTGCATAGTGCTCACACATGTGATATGTAATTATACAATCCTAAAAGATTGAATTATACAATGCAAAGATATTTTTTACAATCTTCAGCAGCTCCAGCAATATGCTAATCAAATAGTTTATGCGCCCTTGTGAAGCAGAACCAGCGTAGAGCCAAGCATTTTTGTCAGCAATGTAATCCTCAAACGTATAATATGCTTGGCTGTATAGTGTGCGTTTTATAAAAGATTTAAATTTCAATTCATTCAGTTGGAGTATGTGGAGAGATATTTTATTTTATCATTTTAAACAGTATCCCATGAAGGATGAGTCTACTTTAGAAAGAATAGGGGCAGGGGGGCTAAGTTTAATATTAGCTCAAATCTAATCTAATTTGTAGTAGCAAAATATTTTGTAGTCATTTCTAAGGCCCATTTGAACCAACAATCACAAAATGCATTTAGCATTAAATCATTAAACTATTTAAAAGAAAATATTGTCTCTGTCATTTTCAAACGCGATTGACAAAAATAGAACGAACTTTCAAATTCGTTTAGTACTAAACGTATTTAGTTATTTGTGGTGCAAGCGGCCCTAGGAGTTCTAAGTTCGTTTAAAGTCTTACATAAGTATTCAAAAATAAACTAGGCAGCGGAACTTGAAGCCACTTCCGAAACTAGAGCCAAAAGAGAAAAACAATTTGTTTAAAAGTTAAAGTTTGAAGTTAAAAATAGTTTAATTTCCTAACCCGTCTTGAACTTGGTAACATCTGTTTCTAACGTCTGGCTGAACCTTGAACGACTTTGAATCATTTCAACACAACGACTTTCTAAGGGTCAGCACAGACGGAAAAGCAATATGCTCGAGCACTTTTTTTTTTATTAAGTGATAATGAATTTTAGGTACTTGAACACGATGCATGTAACATGCGCAAGTAGACGCATATGCGCAAGTTATATGTGTGGTGTAAATGACCGCGTTAAAATATGTATTAAGTTAGAATAGGCGCATTTATCGCATTGGGTTATCTTGAAATGGTACCTAGATGTAAGTAGATATAAAAAATATATTATGTTAAAACACTTTACCTTACTCCACATAAAACAAAGGATAAAACATATTTAAAACTAGTGTACAATGGGCGGTTTTGTCGCACAAGACGATGTCTTACAGACAACCTTTGGATGGATATTAATATTATTATATTGTGTCCAGTAACTAACACATCGCATAAGTGACCAGCGCGAGTAGCTCCAACAAGTAACTTGCAACGTGTACTTATTACATCTAGAATAGATTTTAAAATAGCTTACAGCAGAAGATACCCATAGGCGAGGTCGTAAATAGCAGTGACCAAATCGTTGAAAGTTTGTGCAAATTGAAAACCAAATTTGATAAATACCTTCCTAAATAGAAGTGTGTGTTAACATATAATAAGTACCTACATTATATTGTTAAATTATGTCGAAATTGACATTATTTAAACTTTTACGGAGGTACTTATTATTTAAACCTCTTTCATAATTTTTTGTACAATATCTTAGTTCATGCGGAGTTTGCCTGTGGGTGATTGTTGCAGTGTTGCATACATACTTTCGTATGTAAGCTTTAGCATAGAACCTGTGTGAACAATCGTTGGTGAACCAATCAAAATAAATAAATTCCCTGTGGTGTGTGTCTCAGCATGCCTACGCATATTTTCAATCAAAACTTTACACACGAGCACATGCACAAAGTGTTTATAATAAATAATATAGGACTCGAAGAATGTGCATATAAAATTAAGATAGTAAAAACATTAAAATTCATTATTAGTCTTACAGGCTGGATTGTAATCATTGTAGTTATTAATAAACAGGTTTTTTTTAAATAAAGAATTAAAAAAAACTCAAAACTTGACAGCAAAAATCATGCTCGAGCATTTTGCTGCCCTGTCTGCACTGCCCCTAAATGGACCTATAAAATCCTGGCATTGATTAAGAAATATGGTCACTTGTTTTAAAGTTGGTTTGAATTGAAATCGGACACAAACGGAATTTAATGAATATTGTATTATGTTTAAGTGGCTTTCATAGCGGTCATGTTGTCTCTGGTTCTTGGTATGAAATTGAACCTTTGTAGAGGTGATGTTGATAAGACATTAACTATTATTCAGTTTCATAAGAACCATTTTTATTTTTTATTTTATTAACCTATGATACACCTACATTCCGTCAGTTACATTAATGTCTCACTCTTAATAGGGAGCGATAATACTTTGCTCGACCTGAGAATCGAACCCAGGAACTCATGCTCGGCAGTAGCGCTTGGGACCAACTATTCAATGAAATTCATTCAATTCAATTCATTTTATTCAATTCATTCAATTCAATTCATTCAATTCCTCATCAATAAGAATATATTTCACTATCTATAGGAACAATCCTGAAATCGCGACAAAAATGCTAAGGTGTTCCCTAGATTTTGTCGAGTAATGCGAACATAAATATATGGAGCAGCTGTTAAAAAAAAAATAACTGAAAGCCTCTTAGAGGGTCTAAAAGGTTTTCAGTTATTTCAATTACTCCGTTCTGATTGAGTTGATAATAAAATTTAGCACTCCCGTGTAATATTGATGTCGATAATTATAGTGTCCTTTCAGCATCATTATGCTGAGATACCTTTTGACTTCGTACAGTACTTTTTTAAATTTTAAGTTTTATATCCTTTTATTTTTATTTATCTATGTTTTTGATACAATATTCTATGTATTTTGTGATCTTCCTGTGCGGGTCTCAATAAATACTTTTTCATTCTGTATTTCCTTCATATTGCAAAACGTGTTACGACCCAATATAATATGAAATAGTTTCATTACTACCTGCCCAGCCGGATCACTATGTATGGCAAGCCGATCCCTTGGAGGAAGCGAGCTAAATACCTAGGTGTGATCCTTGACCACCTCCTTACCTTCAGTGAGCACATAAAGACGGCTCGTTAGGGCGCCTCTTTCGCTCTCGGTAGACTTCACTTCGTATTAACAGCCCTCAGCAAATTGTCACTAAAGCGCAAATTGCGCATCCACATCGCAGTCATCCATCCCATCATGACCTATGCCTGCGTCGTATTTGCAAAAGCTAAGCCACGCCATCTTCATAAGATGCAGACCCTCCAGAACCGCTTCCTCAGAAAGATTACGCGAGCCCCCTTCTATGTCCGTAATGTGAACCTCCACCTAGACCTTAGAATGCCCACCATCCAGTAGTTCATCTAACGCCTTGCAAAGCGTTTCTTTGACTGTGGCATAAAGCTCACCAATCCCCTGATTAAAGCGGCTGCCCGCTACACTCCCTCCAGCATAAGTAATATTCGCCGCCCTAGACATACCTTAATTATCCCCGACGACGCCACTCTCCGCGCTGCTCCTCCGGGAGAGTTGTAAGGCCACCAGTTTACTCTCGTCTCTCTTTGATTTCGTCCCTTAATAATAATTCCGATCCAGCCGGTCCCTTGCTGCTTTTCCCCAGCGACGCCCTAAGCCTGTCCAGTCAGTGCAAGCATTTATCAGTAATCGCGCAGCTCAACCTGAATTTAAGCAGCTCAACGATACAACGAACAATACCGAACGAAGAAAGGTAATAAAACACACTCCATATCAACACTAAAACTACTAAAAGTACTAAATCATTCCGTCTAAATTACGAGCAGCTAAATTATCAGCCATCCAATTTATTTACCTATATATTGGAAGACACAATACATCAATTTGCCTCTAATTTCAACTGCTGCCTCGGTATTGGACAAAAGCAGTAAATCTTTTTACTGTCCTCCCGGGCCTCGGTTTATGCCGCGGTTTATGCCTCGCGAGTAAGTTTGGTGTGAATAATAAAAAAGCGTTTTAGGGTAGGTGAACTTGAAAGTGTTTTTTTGGGGTCGAGTAAACTCTGTACATATTTAGTAGGAACCTTGTATATTGTGCTGAAATCAAAATGAAAATAAATCGTACAATCTGGAATGCAAAACACATTGGGATTGGCTGTCCTCAGGTTTAGAGGGCCTTCAGAATCCCTTATAGCATGCAAAATAGTAGTTTCACTAGAACTCTTCAAATATTATAGGCACACGTATAGCGATTTGGGTATTTTTTATAGAAACTCGTGCAATTGGTGTGGCGATGGTACTATAGAGGTATGTGGAACAGGATGTAAAGTTCACTCATACCCATAATAAAGAGTGAATCCGACAAGACGGGTGTCGTGTCTGGTGGGCAACTGCCCGACGATTGATGTCGGGACGTTGTATACACGGTGACATTTGAATCACAGTTTTGCTAGAACAAACGTTGTTTAGACCATGGTCTACTACCATTCTACAGCATCAAATATGTTATTAAAACAATCTCTCAAATTAGTTCTCAAATTAATCTTATGTTGCTCAAACGTGTAATAATGTTTGAAACATTAACCGTAACATCAAAGTACTCATCACGGTAGCGATATTGCATTCAAGACGCGAGCGCCGCGCGTTGCAGCCGCAGTGTATGTGTAACGATAATCCCGACATTTTTAACATTGCCTATAATGTGTTTTTTTAGAAAAACAATGGCGTTTTTTTTTCTATTGGATGCTATAATATAGAATGGTTGTATACCAGGGTCTGAACAACGTTTGTTCTAGCAAAACTGTGATTCAAATGTCACCGTGTATATGCTAGTTGCGCGGTAAAATCTGCTTGCGCGATGCAGGATTTTGCGTGACGTCAGTGTGATGCGTAGTTCGCACGTGGCGTACAGTACCGCTACTGTACCGTACCGTAGGTACCTATAGTTATAATGGTTAATAGTGAAAAATATAAATGTAAAAAGAAAACCCTTGAAAGTGAAAAATTACTTTCATTCGGTTGTTTCTTTTGCAAAAAATGTTTTTAAATACCTACTTACTTTGTAATCAATGATTAAAAATACGTAGCGCACCCTATGATATTACTCTTATCTCTATAGTCTATCCTGTGCAGAAAAATATAAAAGACAACGAAGACTCAATGGTCACACCACTCGCCCCATTAACGTTACCTATATCTTAACAAATGACAATACATGTTCCGGAACAAAAGTACCGCGAGAACAAATTGTTTTCATCTCACAAAAGAAATGGACATCGGACACATTTCACATCTTCATAGCGATAAGTTTCTCATATAGAACGAAATGGTTTTAGTTGGTCTTCGCGTATAGTTTTGTGGGTTCTCTGTCGACATAGATGAAACGTTTTTATTTAGGTTCAAGTAAAGTTAACGTTGTATGATTTGGGTTCTGTACTAAATTTGAGTAAAGAAAGGTGTTCGTTTTGAAAAGTTGGCACGTGGCAAAGACGGCACGGTTGGCGTAGTGGTTAAGCGATTGACTGCTGCGTTAGGTACGTGTCGCGGGTTCGATCCCCGCACGGAACAATTATTTGTATGACCTGCAAGTAGTTGTTTCGGGTCTAGCTGTTTGTGTATGTGAGTTTAAATGTTTGTAAACGCACCCACGATACAGGAGAAATTCCTACTGTGGGGCAACGTTTAAAAAAAAAAAAGTTGAGAAAATAATGAGCAAAGAAATATTGCAGTGATGAAAAAAGGTATCTTCTTCTTCTTCTTCTTTTTAAAAAACGTTGCAATTTCTCCTGTATCGTGGGTGCGTTTACAAACATTTAAATTCACATAGGTACACAAACAGCCAGACCCGGAACAACTACTTTGGCACAGACCAAACGTAATTTCAGACACTTTAGCCACCTCTCAAAACGTTTAATTATCGCTCCTCAGTCCAACTTTGATGTGCAATGTACGGAACACTAGCCATGTGGAACCGGCTCGCGTTTAGTTCTCGCACTGAGAATTCCCAAGTGTTTTCAGGGCTAATACCGTGTGGTCCCAGGATAAGAAACTTCTAGCTTTTGCTTAGGACTTTGCTCAAGTGTTAGGGTAAATTAATTTTAAACAGGAACGGACTTTTCTGTTACTACCAAATATTTAAATCGTTAGATTCGTTCGTTCGCATCAAAAGGTGGTCACGTTTCCGTTTCGTTTTGAAACTTCTGACACACGCAATGATGCAGTAATTGACTTGGTTGTCACGGAAACGCTATTATTATTGTGTCGGCTCACTCATCTCGGTAGGGACTCGTTTTCGCGCCTAAGTACGCTGAGAGCAAATCCAACGATTTGAATCTTTGGTTACTACCGTCTCATATTTTTGTGTTCCTCCTCTCTCTGTCTGTCTGCCTGTCCGGCATCGTCTCTCTGAGTTTTTTTTAAAGTATGTAGGTACACACAGCAGCAGGTCAAGTTACCACAAACTGTCAAATTTTCTCATTCGATTTTGAACTTAATCTTAAACATTTTAAGGATTAAAATCAAATTTGACAGTTTCGTATAACCTGATGTGCTGGCGACTGTACAAACCACGGTACAAACTTACTAAAACTACAAACTGTGTACATATTAAGTAAAAGGTATAGTTACGTAAAAGTGTCAAAGTGAAAGTTAAACTATTGAATGTCAACAATTTCGTTCTAAGAATCAACAATAATAACCAACGCGGCTCTAAAATAAGCATTTAGCACTGTGTCATACACAATTAATCATATAAATAAATAGAGTATTCCGTGTGCCAAATTATACGATGGCTGGTTGAGGCGTTCAGTCGTGAAAGGGCGAACAAACAGAACAATCCGAGTTTCATGTTAGAATATTAGTAAAGATGTTCAATCGCGCTTACTATGTATTTTGTAATAATTATCAATGGTTAATCTTAGGCCCAAGAAAAGATGGTTATATTTTGTGACAAATGATATGAAAGAGATGGGATTGAATTATAGCGTGACAGGAGAGAATGGAGTAAGTCTTGCAAATGAAGAAGAAGAAGTTGATCTTGAATAGGTGGTTATTACCGCAATGCTCGTTTGAGTACCTTTTTTGTTATAATGATTGCTACACTTGTGACAAAAAGACGGTGATCGCACATTACTAATTGTATTGTTTCTACAAGGGTAAAAAAATAGGTTCTCTACCATATTGTCCTAGTTTTCAAATGTGTTTCCTTCTCTGCTGTAAATCATGATAATAATATGTCGAATCGAGATTTTTATCGAGTTTTATATGAGCATTTTATCGATTGCAGACATCGAGTAGTGGAGGTCCTGTTTGTTATCCTAATGCTAAATCGGTTATCAGAAATTTTAGGCTTGCGACTGACCGACGACAGTGACGCTTATCATTGATTAACATCAAGAACAGGTCAAGCTTGCCAATAGCAGTGTTTAATCTTGTAGAGCAATCGGTTTGCACTGGTTCCAATTTGCCTCGAGCCTATTAGGCTGTGGACATAGTGAGAGCAAGGCTATGAATGCAGCAAACTGATGAGTTGTGGTGAAGTGGGGTTGACATGTTTCCAGCTTCCCGTTGTGTCTAAGGCCGCAGTCTTTTAAACATGATAATTATAATCATTTGTCAGTCACTGTCACTGAACAGCAGGGCTGCTGGGGAGTTTGTTGCGCCACTTCTTCTTCCCAGCTAAAGCACTAGGAAGTGGTGAAGGGTGGGCGTTATGGGGGGACTGTCTTATGTGATTTTGACGTTCAAAAAGTGCTGATTCTCAGCCTAATTTGAATAAATGACTTTTGATTTTGATTTTGAGGGGCTCGTGGCTGAATAATAACAGCTGCACGGGTCGATCAAAGATTAAGCTACGCTTGCCGCGATTGGTTCGTGGATGGGTGACCATCCATTACATATTGAGACCTCTCCGTAGCTCGGAAAGCACGTTAAGCCGTTGGTCCCAGCTATCATTCGTAGAAGTTCGCTACGGGTAGTCAGCCCAAAAAGTCTGACAACCAGTCTTACCAAGGGGTATCGTGTTACCCAGTAACTGGGTTGTTGAGGTCAGCCGGATGAGGGGCTTGTGGCTAAGTGATAACAGCTGCACGGGTCGATCGATCAGGTTACGCTACGCTTGGCGCGGTTGGTCCGAGGATGGGCGACCATCTTTACATACCAAGACCCCTCCGTGCCTCGGAAAGCTCTTTAAGCCGTTGGACCGGGCTGTCATTCGTGTATCTTTGCCAGTCGTTACGAGTCGTCAGAAACCCAAAAGTCTGACAACCAGTCTTACCAAGGGGTATCGTGTTACCCAGTAACTAGGTTGTGGGGGTCCTCCCCGTCGGCGTTAATATCGTTTGCTACGCAGACGATACTCTGGTGTTAGCCGGCGGGGACACCTTCGAGGAAACCATCCAGCTATCCGAGCTCGGAGTGGCAAAAGTCGTGGCGTCAATCCGCGGGCTGGGTCTTGAGATAGCGCCTCAGAAAACTGAGGCGTTATGGTTCCATAAACTGTCGAGGGGCAGAGAGCCACCCAGCTCGTTGGTCCATGTCGGAGATGCGGAAGTCCAGGTGGGGCGATACTTAAAGTACCTTGGCCTCACCCTGGACGGTCGGTGGGGCTTCGAAGAGCACTTCGAGCGCCTGGTTCCCCGGATCGAAAAGGCAGTGGGTGCTTTGCATAGACTGCTGCCCAATCTCGGGGGACCTCGGGAGGAAGTTCGCCGCCTCTACGCGGGTGTCGTGCGATCGATGGTCCTTTACGGGGCACCTGTTTGGTCAGGTAGACTATCAGGCGTCCGACGCTGCAGGACTAAAGTCAATAGACTGCAGCGGAAAATGGCCATTCGTATCGCGCGAGGATACCGAACGATATCCTTTGAGGCGGCAACTCTCCTGGCGCGCTTTCCGCCGCTGGACATCCTGGCGGATATGGACGCGAAGGTTTACGTCCAGATTCGCGATATCCGCCAAAGCGGGAATAGTGTGCCAGGAAGCGCATTCGTAAGGCTGAGGCGGTGGGAACGGCGACACGCGCTCGAGCGGTGGCGCGAGCGGCTACAGCAGCCGCAATACTCGTGCAAGCGCGTTGTCGAAGCCGTCATGCCGCACTTCGAAGCCTGGCTGAAAAGAGAGGAGCGCATCTCCTTCAGGCTCACCCAGGTGCTCACCGGACATGGTTGCTTCGGTGAGTACCTGAACAGAATTGGGCGAGAGGCCACGGCAAATTGCCACCATTGCGGAGGCAGCCTGGATTCCGCACAACACACGCTCGAGGAGTGCCCTGCGTGGGCCTCCGAGCGGCGGGTCCTGGTTGCCAAGATCGGGCGGAACCTGTCTTTGCCGGCAGTAGTGAGGGCTATGCTGGCAGAGACAGAGAATTGGGCAGCAGTGGCTTTCTTCTGTGAGACCGTGATGGTCCAGAAGGAGGCCGCCGAGCGGGATCGGGAGAGGGCTGATCCTGCTCGGATAAGGAGGCGTCGGGGAGGCAACCGCCTTGGCGCCTGATACGCCGAGGTCTGCTTACCAATCAAGGTAAGTGGACCTTTGGGGTCGCGGGTGCACAGAGAGGGGACTCTGTCCGCCCACCAAGTGACCCCAGGGAGGACGGTGGCACAGTGGTCACATGCTGCCGAACATAGCGAGGCTCAGGGGAGGCCCCTTTACAGTCTCCCCAGGGATGTGCCTTACAGGCTTTGCACAGGGGTGGTTCCGGAATTGGTCTTTTAAGAGGAACCGGGACCGCCCCTATGTGCTGATGGTGATCACCGGGGTGGTTTTAGTGAGGTAAAAATCCCACACTCCCCGACCTCCCTCCCCGGAGGTCGGGTGCCTTTTGAAGGTTTCCCCCCGAAAACAAAAAAAAAAAAAAAAAAAAAAAAAAAAGGTTGTGGAGGTCAGATAGGTAGTCGCTCCATGTAAAATACTGGTAATCAGATGCATACGGTTTGACTGGATTTCAACCTCAACATAGTTGGAAAAAAGCGAGGCAGATTGAGTTATAATTTTTGGTTCTGAGAGCGTCGAAAGTTTTACAGTGAACTGCAGTACTTTTAATTTCTTCAATAAGTTTTTAATGCTTAAGTTCGTCCAGTGTACCCTAGGCAATCAATCTGTCTTCCACACGCCGAGTGAATCATTATTCTTTATTTAACATGATCGAGATATTTTATAATCCTGCCAAAGCACATAATGGCAGGTCATTAGGTATGAAAGTCCGTTTTACTTGCACTGAACAGGCTCCAGTGCAACCTCAGTTTGGCATGGATTCTTCAATTCCTCAATGTGTTAGTAGAGTTGCGAAAAAATATACTATTCATATATACTATAATATTACATGGTTAATTTTTTTCGCAACGCTGTCTGTTTACTTCAGTATTGCCAAACTTAAGTCGCAGTGGGCAGGGTACATTGCTTGCAGAACAGATGGCTGGCGGAGTTGAAAGGTTCTGGCACTCCAGAACCTTTCAACTCCACCGGCCATCTGTTCCGTTCGTGTGTCTGCTTCGTCTTCCGGTAACGCTGTCGCCACTGCGACAGCGTTACCGGAAGACGAAGTGTTGGAAGGCCTCTTACAAGGTGGACCGATGACCTTGGGTAGGCCGCAGGAATCCGCTGGACACGAGAAACACAGAACTGGTAGAAGTAGCGATGCTTGGAGGAGGCCCTGGCCCAACAGTGGACGTCTTTCGGCTGACAAGATGAAGTGCTCGCCATTTAATGACAGTAAGGCAAGTTCATTGTGGAGTTTTAGCCACAGATGCATTGATTCCTGCCTACCTGCTAAGCCTAACCTCATATCCATACCGCTATTAAATATCATATACCTAATTTCCACCACTAATCTCCAGATCTCTCAAGATGCGATGATAATCAAAGGCACAGGTGTGTTGGCACTGTTGCCATTCTGCAGGCGGGCTGGCAACGCGTGGCTGCCCGTGGCTTGCTGCCAGCCGTAATGGCCCGTTAAGTAATGTAATATCGGTATAAAATCTTAAATGTTCGAGTGAATGCCGGAAATCGTGAGTGGTTTAGGGAGTAAAGTTATGTTTAGATTTCGATTTCAGTGCTCGTTTAGATTTTCCGATTTGCAATAGCTTGTCTTTTTGTTGAATCTGGCGAATTTATACCTACATAAACTAGCGACCCGCCAATACTTTGCACAGGTGCAATCTAAACATCAAGTCAAAACATCAAGATTTCTATGCTTTTCCTGAGTTAATTGTTAATGATCTTCCGGAATAAATTCTCTAAATGATGGTGAAAACGGCATCAAAACCCATTGTGTTGTTTAAAAGAACTAAGTGGTCACACAGACAGACACGAAAAGCGACTTTGACATTATTTAACTATACATTATTTAAAAAGTAAGTAACCGTAATGCTTACAGTTATTTTACAATGAAAATAACGCCCTGCAAGTTTCCAATGTATTATTTGCAAATAAATAGAACTGTAAACGCAACGATTTCTTACCTTTTACACAGTTTTCACATAATTCTAAAAAGTTAATTAAACAGATTTTTAAAATATAGCTCCGATTAAATGATAAAAATTGAAAACCACGAAATATGACACTAAATTGCGACGTTGCCACACATAAGGTATAAACACTCTTAATTATGAAGCCCAAAACATATTCATTCACAACCAACAAGTAGGTCATTTGCAAAGAGATTGAATTTAACACACGTTTTTGAATACCGAAAAAATTATAATACCTGTACGGCTTTTCAGCGCATGTTTTCAGATATATTTTCAGTGTTTATTTGGTTCAAAGCAATATTTCTTTACGCGAATGATTTTGGTGCTGCGAGTCGAATTTTTTCGATGTTTGTTTTTAATTTACTTTTTACGGAAAACTGCTTCAGGTATTTTTTTATCACAACTTGTTCGTTGTGATTCATGACTGGTCACATGACAGCCTTCGTCTTGCTCGTGATGTCGATTATTTCATTATTTGAATTTTTAAAGAGTTTTGAGAAATTGGCCACATCGACAGCGCCTACCGAAAGCTAGGGTTTCCTAAAACTGCGGTGTCCGCAACATAGCGTCCGCAATTACCGTCGAATGACGTCACTGAAACGTTGTTTATGAAAAGTATGTCACTGTGTTTTCCTAGAGTGTATTTTGGCTGCCATCATTTACATGAGAGCAGATACTGCGGCCGTTATGTAGCGGCAACCGCTGTCGTAGGAAACCGTAACTTTACTGATAAAGTCTATTCGTGTTAACAACATTTTCGGAGCAACGCGCAAAAGAAAACAATATTTACACAATAACCTACATGGGCACTTATGAAAATTCAGAAGCTAGGTGCACGGTTTCAATTGGTCGTTTCCTATGGAGAAGAACCGGCAAGAAACTCCACAGTTACTCTTTTTAAAAAAAATTGGCTTTTACAATGTTTTCAAATTACAGTGTTTATAGGTATGGGAGGACAGTGCCTGTCAACAGATACCTGGTACAAGATATAAAATGGTTTACAAATCTTAACTTTACAAGTTAAAAAAGGCCTACGACGTTCTCTAGGCCTACGACGTTCTCACATTCACAAAATACAAAGAATAAAAAGAAAGAAAATATTTAAACTCTTAAATCTAAACCCAACTACACTAGAAATGATATGATTGCTATTACAACTATAACAAATCTGAATTATGACAATGATGTAAAAAAGGAAAAAATAGTAATTTGGGAGCAGTTTGACTGACCGGTTGGTGCAGTTGGTAGCGACCCTGCCTTCTGAGCTGCTGGTCCCGGGTTCGATCCCCGGACAAGTCAGACATTTGTGTGCATGAACATGTCTGTTTGACCTGTGTCTGGGTGTGTATCTGTATCTGTCGGATGTATATCAGTCATCAGGTTACCGTAATACAGGCTCTGCCTAGTTCGGGACCTGAAGACCTTGTGTGGATGTTGTCTCATATAAAAATATATATATAAAAAAAAGTTCATAGACATTTACATAATGATGCCTTTAATGAGGTACAAACCAGGAAAGCCACATGTGCAGAAGGAATTATGGCCAGACTTCCTTGTCTTCAACGTAAAATGTTTTTGACCCTAGACTATTGCGATGTTGTTAGCACCAGGAAAGGTAACCAGTGGTTACTGCAACATACTATGGTACAGATATATTGCAACTGCAGCTCAACTTTTGTTTGCCATGAATATGAGGTTCTAATCAACATTCCACAAAAAATTCTAAATATATCTGCCTGCCTTTCTTTCATAATAACAAACGTGAAAGAAAGAAAGAAAAAGAATGAAAATGCGTTTATTTGCGGTAAAAAATGACGCAAAAAATAACACAAACACAAAAAATAAGAAAAGTTTGGGGGAAACATGCGTCACATCCACACAAGACGGCTATCGCACGTCAAAATCAAACATCAAATAAGGAACCACCAGGCATACCGTTATCCGGATATTCGTCTGTCAACAAGTTGCCTAAGTCCTTTCCAAACTCATCGCAATACTATATCATTTTTATAAAAATATAAATCCCAAATATCTTAGGGTCGCTTTTCAATCAAACTGGATGTAGCTGAATACCAGTATTTTATCTGACCTCCACAACCCAGTTACTGGGTAACACAATACCCCTTGGTAAGACTGGTTGTCAGACTTTTGGGCTTCTGGCTACACGGAACCAAACACCGTCCGTTATCAAACGATAACCATTTGTTGCCATTGTTTGCCATTTGTTGTGAAACGATTAGGTTACGTTGAACGATTACACAACAAATGGTTTGATATGATAACACACGATGTTATGATGCATCAGAAGGAATCACTAGACGAG
Organism: Brachylomia viminalis; assembly: GCA_937001585.2. Taxonomy (NCBI): domain Eukaryota; kingdom Metazoa; phylum Arthropoda; class Insecta; order Lepidoptera; family Noctuidae; genus Brachylomia; species Brachylomia viminalis. Next base: position 21,553,199 of record OW443306.2, on the reverse strand, counting down.
AAAATTAAAGTCAAAGTGAAATCATTTATTTCAAGTAGGCCATTATATGTACACTTTTGAACGTCGAAATTCAAAAGAAAATAGAATTGATTCTAGTCGCCCCTTTCAAAATGTAGTTTCGTATGGAGAATAATGAACAATATATCCATAGTTACTCTTTTAAAATGTTTTACAATATTTGTATAGTATATTTATTTGACACAAAACAGTACACAGATACAGAATGATACTTATCTTAGGCATGCAAATAGCCTGGTACAAAATAAATGACCGATGACCCCCATGCTAGGAAAAACCTGTGTTACAGGGGTTATCCATCCGTCCATTATGGATGTTATAATTTTGTTTAGTAATGTGCACTTTTGTAAAAAAATATATATGTGAAGACGATGTAGGTACCAAGGATAAAATAAAATGACCATACTACAATTTATAGCTCACGTCAACCTAGTGTGAGTCCGGCTATATTGTCTCAAATAATATGTATAATTGTTACTTCGACTCGACTTACTGTCGAGTCGAAGTAATTATTATGTAAATTGTTTCTTATATTTAAGGAAAATCTCGAAACAAGTTAATCCTTATCGAGCCTGTAATCAAACTAATGACCAACCCTTAAAGTATTGTCACGTAGCTCCTAACGCCATCTGTTAGCGAATAGAAGAACTACACGTTAGACGCTAACGCCATCTGTTATCGAATAGCCGAACTACACTGGACCGTTCCCGTAAGTACTAGAATGTTCTGGTATTATGCTAGAACATTCTAGTAACTTACACTCGTCATATAAATAAGGGGTTGACAGCGTTGTAGGACAGTTCAGTTCAGTTTAGAATGCGAAACAGTGAAGAACAGCTAATAACAGTAAAAGTGGACTAATAGTGAACTACAAGTGATTGTGTTTAAAGTTTCTGATTACTGTATTTGTGATTTTTAATTATAGTGTGTTTTTCGTGTAAATTGGTATAAATTTATTTATCCCGAACCCCAGCTCGTAACATTTGGTGTCAGAAGTAAGGGATAAATTATGCCAGTTTTTCCGAAGGACGACACGGAGGGTATCCGTACCCGGAGTCAGCGCCAGCAGGAGGTGGACCAGAGGCGGTTTGAAGGTTCTCCGATACAGACACCTGGTGGTAATCAGCCGACGACGGAGCCAATCTCCGAAGTACCATCTGGAGTTCCTACAGCATCACCAGCCATGGATCTTTCCGCTCTGATGGTGATGCTGCAGGAACAGGCCCGCCGACAGGAGGAACAGGCCCGCCGACAGGAGGAACAGGCCCGCCGACAGGAGGAACAGGCACGCCGACAGGAGGAACAGGCCCGCCGGCTGGAGGAACAGCTTCAGCGTGACAAGGAGGAACAGGCCCGCCGACAAGAGGAACAGGCCCGCCGACAGGAAGAACAGGCCCGCCGGCTGGAGGAACAGCTTCAGCGTGACAAGGAGGAACAGGCCCGCCAACAAGAGGAACAGGCCCGCCGACAAGAAGAGCAGATCCTCCTCATTAAAGATTTACGCGCGACGTTTGGCAAGGACATCACAGCCGTGAAGGAGAAGGTTCAGCTGCACGAAAATCGTATCTCCGAGGCCGAAATCCAGATCGCTGACATGAGAAAAGCGTTGGGGAACCTGAAAGCTGGAGACGGGACTGCGACTTCTGTAGTTGCTGCACCTTCGGTGCGCGGGTTTAAAGTGCCACCCTTCGATGGAACATCTTCGTGGTCGGCATACAAAATCCAGTTTGAAGCTGTCAAGGAAGCAAATGGGTGGACAAAAGGGCAGGCCATGACCGCACTTACTTTGGGCCTTCGCGACCAGGCCTTAACCATATTGGAAGCTCTCGGTAAGAATGTGACTTACGAGCAGCTGCTGGAGGCGTTAGAAGCCAGATACGGTGACGCACACTTGGAACACGTATTTCGAGCCCAGTTAAAAGATCGTGTGCAACGCAGTGGTGAAAACCTGCAGCAGTGGGCCCTGGAAATTGAAATGCTGGTTCGAAAGGCGTACCAGTCTGCACCTGCACCCATCGAAGGGATTCTGGTTCAAGCATTCATCGATGGTATACGGGACCTGGAAGTTAGGGCTGCTGTTAGACTTGGACACCATGAGACGCTGAAGGACGCCTTGGCCCATGCATTGGAGGTGGAGGCAGTAAGGCACGATCATCGAGCCCACCGCATCAGGGAGGTTGCGGAGTTACCAGGACGTGACCGCACTAGGTACAGCCCTAGATGCTACACTTGTGGAGAAAAGGGCCACCTCAAGTCGAGTTGCCCGAAGCGAAGCACTGTCCGCGAAGATCACACCCAGGAAAGAAGGGCGGCTGATGTCACCGCCCAGCAACACCAACGAGTAAACGCCAGGACTGCGGGGCGGGTGCTGGCTGGTGTTAAAAGAGCCCCAAGGATTTCGATCTCACAAGCCCATGATGGGAACAGCCTTATCATCAAAGGTGAAGTGAATGGAAGACCATGTAAGCTGACATTGGATACTGGAGCTTCTCGCACGGTTGTCAGTTCCCAACTAGCGAATCACTTTCTTGGGGACTTCTTCGGTAAGCATGACCGCGTAAATTTAGTAACAGCTACCGGTCAGCACATACCCGTCCGAGGAGAGAAAGAGGTGGAGTTAAAACTGGGTAACACAATTTACCGGCATAAGGTCATCATGGCTGACATAGTAGATGACTGCATCCTAGGTTTGGACTTCATGCGACAGCACTGTTGTGAGATCGACGTGAATCAAGGAGTCTTGAAATGTGGTTCAGAAGAAGTGTTCATGGAAGGTGCACCATCGGGCGAAGTGTACTGCTTAAAGAGGATTGTTCTTCCTCCCCGGTCGGAAACAATAGTTCCAGTTATTCTTCCACATAATTCTGGACAGAAAAATCGATGTATTCTCATTGAAAGATTGGACGAAAACCTTCCATGGAAGATGGCGCGGACCTTGGTTAGGGCAATCAACGTTGCAGCCGTACGCATACTGAACCCAAGTAAAAGGGAACAAGTAATCAAGAAGGGTACGTTGATGGGTACCTGTGAAGAAGTGGCTTGGTTGCGTAAATGCCAACATCAGCCTTCTCGGAATAATGTCCGAAGTGCAAGATTTGACATGTCAAATCTTTTGGAAGACTGTCGCAAAGATTTATCGGATGGAGAAATGGAGAAGGCTAAGAAGATGCTACTTCAGTACGCCGACATTTTCTCTGCAAATGATGCTGACATAGGGAAGACTGGATTGGTTCAGCACAGAATTAATACGGGAAACGAGTTACCAATTCGTCAGCGACCAAGGAGAATACCAGTGGCAAGAGAAAAGGAAATGGATAAGATGATTGAAGACATGGTAATGGATGGAGTTATAGAGCCTTCATCTAGTCCATGGTGTTCTCCTGTGGTCCTGGTGAAAAAGAAGGATGGCAGCATGCGGTTTTGTGTGGACTATCGTCGACTGAATGACGTTACAAAGAAAGACAGCTATCCACTACCCAGGATCGACGACACATTGGACACGCTGTCAGGAATGAAGTGGTTTACCACGTTAGACCTAAAAAGTGGCTACTGGCAAGTGGAGATAGATCCTAAGGACAAGGAAAAAACCGCATTCTCTACGGGAAAGGGACTATGGCAATTTAACGTCATGCCATTTGGATTGTGCAATGCTCCTGCAACTTTCGAAAGGCTTATGGAGCTAGTACTCACCGGATTAATTGGAGACGCCTGTCTTGTCTATTTAGATGACATAGTCATCGTAGGCCGCACATTCGAAGACCACCTCCGAAACTTGGAACGTGTACTGTCAAAAATCCGAGGAGCCAATCTTAAGTTAAGTCCGAAAAAGTGCTCATTCTTCAAGAAGCAAGTAAGCTTTTTGGGACACGTGGTCTCGGAAGAGGGAGTACAAACTGATCCAGAGAAAATCGTCGCCGTCAAGGATTGGCCAGTTCCGAAAGACAAGACGCAAGTCAGAGCATTTCTGGGTTTGTGCTCGTACTATCGACGGTTTGTCAAGAATTTTGCTGATATTGCCAAACCTCTACACAAGCTTACTGAAGAGAAGAGACAGTTTTGTTGGGATGAGAGCTGTGACATGGCTTTCCAGGACTTAAAGAAACGTTTGTGCAATACCCCAATTTTGGGCTACCCTGACTCAGAAAATGAATTCATAGTTGACACGGACGCTAGTAATACTGGAATTGGCGGTGTGTTATCCCAACGGAAAGGAGATCATGAAGTTGTGATAGCTTATTTCAGCAAATCTTTATCAAAACCAGAGAGAAATTATTGCGTCACGAGGCGCGAGCTACTTGCTGTAGTGAAGACATTACAGCATTTCAGCAAGTACTTGTTGGGACGTAAATTCCACCTGCGAACTGACCATGCTGCATTGAAGTGGTTGTTGCAGTTTAAGAATCCAGAAGGACAAGTAGCGAGATGGATTGAATTGCTACAAGAATTCGACTTCGCAATTGAACATCGCAGTGGGAAATCCCACGGTAACGCGGATGCTTTATCAAGAAGGCCTTGTCCTGAAGACTGCAAGCATTGTATCAGACAAGAAGCTAAGGAAGCGGTACCTGTCAGGATGGTAAGAACGGACCTTAGCGACGAATGGAAGAAAACTCTACAGCATGCTCAGCGAAGCGATACAGATATCAAGCCAATTCTCGAGTGGATTGAAGCTAATGCTCCTAAACCGAAATGGTGTGATGTTGCAACGATGAGTACAACCACAAAGAGTTATTGGGCACAGTGGGAGAGCTTGGTAATCCAGGACGGTGTCTTGTGCCGCAAATGGGAAAATGCTCGAGGGGACAGCTGCCACCTGCAAATGATCGTACCTAAAGCAAAGGTACCAGAGGTTCTACAGCTCTACCACAATGGATGTTCAGGAGGTCATATGGGAGTAAAAAGGACTCTATTGAAGATCAGAGACCGGTTCTACTGGATCCATTGTCGAGAGGATGTTGAGGATTGGTGTCGCAAATGCACTAGTTGTGCTGCGGTAAAAGGACCTCACACACGCAGCAGGGGTGCATTGAAAGTGTACAACGTAGGAGCCCCCTGGGAACGGATAGCACTAGACGTCGCTGGCCCTTTCCCTGAAAGTGAAAGTGGAAACAAATATTTCATGGTTGTCATGGATTACTTCACTAAGTGGCCGGAAGTCTTCGCCATTCCTAATCAAGAAGCTACGACAGTTGCTGATAAATTAGTCCACGAAGTCTTTTGTCGGTTTGGGGTACCTTTAGAAATCCACAGCGATCAAGGACGAAATTTCGAGTCTCAAGTGTTTCAGGAAACATGTCGGGTGATGGGTACTCACAAAACCAGAACTACTTCATACCACCCACAATCTGATGGAATGGTGGAAAGATTTAATCAGACGTTGGAAAGATATCTGGCAAAAGTTGTAGCAAGCAGACAAAAGGATTGGGACAAGCACATACAACCGTTTCTCCTGTCATACCGAAGTGCAGTTCACGAGAGTACGACTGTGACACCAGCCTTCGCTAACTTCGGAAGGGAGTTAAGGCTACCAGCAGATTTAATTACCGGCATCCCCCCTGATACTCCACGCAGTTTAACAGATTATGCGAATGACCTGCGCAACAAGATGAATGACGTATATGAGCATGTCAGACAATCAGGCCAACAGATGTCCGAGAAAATGAAAACTCGTTATGACCGGAAGATGAACAATAGTGGTTTCGACGAAGGTTCGCTAGTATGGTTGCATAACCCAGCCCGCAGCAAAGGGAAGTCCCCTAAGCTACAGGCAAAATGGGACGGACCGTACAGAATCGTGACCAAGATCAACGATGTCACCTACCGAATTCAAAGGAATACGCGAACTACTCCTAAAATTGTTCATGTCGATCGATTGGCACGATATTACGGGAATAATGATGCTCGGGACGAGCATGTCTTAGGAGGGGGCAGTGTCACGTAGCTCCTAACGCCATCTGTTAGCGAATAGAAGAACTACACGTTAGACGCTAACGCCATCTGTTATCGAATAGCCGAACTACACTGGACCGTTCCCGTAAGTACTAGAATGTTCTGGTATTATGCTAGAACATTCTAGTAACTTACACTCGTCATATAAATAAGGGGTTGACAGCGTTGTAGGACAGTTCAGTTCAGTTTAGAATGCGAAACAGTGAAGAACAGCTAATAACAGTAAAAGTGGACTAATAGTGAACTACAAGTGATTGTGTTTAAAGTTTCTGATTACTGTATTTGTGATTTTTAATTATAGTGTGTTTTTCGTGTAAATTGGTATAAATTTATTTATCCCGAACCCCAGCTCGTAACAGTATCGTTGCGACCTACGAAAAGATATTTATCTTTGTTATAGGATACTTTTATTAAAGTTTAAAGGTTAATATTTTTTGTCGTCTGCTTGTAACTTTATTATTTACGTTCGTTAATGATGACTACGTTAATATTTAGGATAACTAAACACCACGCCTGTGATCTCCGAGAGGTAAGGCAGAGGATTTGTGCCACATTTCGTCAATTATGTTTCAAGTCCCAAGTAATAGGGGGCGAGCGTATTGCCACCAACCGGGCATGAATCCTGATTCCGTGCTGCTTCTGTGCAATTCCTGATCCGCTGGAGTGGATGAGGTGACCAAAGTCGCCGCATAAAAAGTAATGCGGAGTGCATGCTCTCACCTAAGTAACCCTTTAATTAATCGAAATCCGATAAACTTTATTCAATTTTTCATTTTTAAAAGATCTGTGGCACACTGTATCCGATTGCTTAGTCGATTTTGTGCTTAAAGGCCGCTTACTCAGATGTATGACAACACTACAAGCGTTCAACCAAAAAAATCAAATAATTAAAAAAATATGGCGTCTTGTCAGTGACGTACGGACTCGCGCGTGTTTTGTTTACATGATAAATAATTTGTGTTTTAAGTGGGTTTTCAAGTGTTTGAAGTGCTATGGCCTGTTTAAGTATGTGATAAATATTATAGTGAAGTGAATTACTGCAGGATTTCAAGGTCGGTGAGTGAAAAAATATTACGTAATTTCGGTTTTATTCCACAACCGGCGCTGACCGATTCATGTTTATTGTTATTACGTGTATGTGTTTTCAGATCCTTATTTTAGTACAGTGTGTTATTCTAATACGACTACTTTTATAACAAACTTGAAGCATTAAATAAACTTTCCACAGGTACCAATATTTTTATTCTACGTATCAGATTTATATTTATAAAACAACATTTTGTTTCCATTGTCTTGGCGGCCATTGTTATTTTTTTGCCGTCGGCAAATTTTTTCAACTTTGGGCGCTCGTAAATAGTACATATTGTACTAATGCTATGTGGTTTTATTAGTGTTTTGCATTAAGTATATACACATAATGTATTTAAAACCTTAAACAATATAGGTCATCGCTGGTTTTTTCGAACTATAACCATTTATTTGAAAACAAAGTTATGATTTATGGTTACGTCATACTAACGAACGATTTGTTTACATGAATACTATCCTATTTCAAACGAAACTCCGCTATCTTAAAGCCCCGTTCCTTACCATAACAAAAAACACAAGTGTTAGCACCATTCAATGAAACCCAAGTCGTAAAAATGCTTTGTTTACATTATCGGGCGGCCGAGCGGCGCCGGCACGCCGGTGACGCATCTGGCATTCACCCCACTCGATTATTTTTCCCGCGCTCTGCTGCGCTCTGCGGGAAGAACCCAATAACACTTTGCCCGACCTAGGAATCGAACCCATGACCTCATGGTCAGCAGTCAGTAGTTCAATATTTAGGATCCTGTAGCCTCATTATGTATACGAAATCTTTAGAGTTTTTGTTTCCATTTTAATAAAGTTAGGTTTATTCTTCCATTTGTGTATAATACTAAAATAAACAGGGCTAGTACGTCAATAACTTCTACAGGGTTATTGGTAAAACACCATCAACCTCTTAAGAGGTCATTGTACTCATTAGTAAGAACAACTAGTACGTCAATACCTTCTACAGAGTTATTGGTAAAACACAATCAACCTCTTAAGAGGTCATTGTACTCATCAGTAAGAACAACTTTTACTGTGGGAACAATATTATGAAATCGCGAAAAAAAAAAATCAGATGTTCCCTACATTTATCTTTGCAGAACTCGTCAAAATGTAGGGACCAGCTGATTTTTTTTTTCGCCATAATTGGTTGATGGTGTTTTACCAATAATCCTGTATATAGTTATAATATAAAACAATAATATTCTACCAAACACAGTCCGATGAGCCATTCTGGCAACGCGAAACTATCGAAGGTCGATAAACTGAAGAGCTCTCGTTATGTCGGTATTATATCCTAAAATATAAACTTACATAACAAAAATAGGTAGGTACGTATCTAGTATCTACAGGGGCCGTACTATGACGTGTTAACACCATCATGATTCCGTTGCGAAAAAGAGATAGTGCTATCGGTCATGTATAGCTCCGTCTCTCTTTCACGCTGGAACAATGATAGAATTAACACGTCATAGTACGGCCCCAGGGTCAAATTAACATAGCTGGCTAAACTCCGCAGATGTGACGGCTATCGATATCCAAACACGATAAAACAAAAACAAAAACTGGTTTTCCAAACGTTAAAATATATAATCTAGGCATTTGTCGCAGTAAGGTGGTTGAAGCCGTGATATAGTTATATCCCTAGGGATCTACAATATACCGTAATATAGTTATATGAAAGCGGTTCTATATCTCTAAAACATGTTATATAATATTTAAGGCTAAAAATAAATCAATTCCTCCATATGACCCTCTAACAATAAATGATATCCCTCTACAGCAAAAACCATGCGAAAAACACCTCGGTCTAAGAATGGACAGCTCACTAACGTGGAATGCTCATATTGATCATATAAAAAGTAAACTCTCGGCACTCTCCGGGTCAATGCGTAACATTGTTCGTTGTATTCCACCAAAATTGCGGTATACTATTTACAACTCCCTAGTAAAGCCACATCTACTTAATTTAATCGAAATTTGGGGCAGTGCTGCTAAAACAAAATTATCAGAACTTCAAATTACCCAAAATAAAATCATAAAAATAATATTCAACTACCCATATCTAACATCTACCAGCAAAATTTATCAAGACACAAAAATAATGAACATAAAACAACTTTATATTTACAACACATGCATTTTCATCAGATATATTCTCAACAAAAGCGTTCACTCAAACATAACACTCACTCAATATAAACAAGTTAGTCAACGTAGCACACGGCGAGCAAGCTTGCTAGTTTTACCAAAAACAAGAACTAACTATGGCAAAAAATACTAACTTTTGAAGGAGCACAGCTTTATAACAAATTACCGTCCTGTATAAGAAATATACACTCTTACAATGCATTCAAAACTCAACTTAGCCAGCACATACTTGCGGATCGATCACTTCTGGAGAAATGAATGCATTGGATGGGTAAAATTAAATTGTAATACTGATGACGAACATATTGTAATCTATATTTTTAGTACTGTTCTCAAGTAAGTGACTTATGTCTTTATTGGGAATAAAGTTTCTTTAAACCGAAGCGGTTCATAACTGTCTTACTAGGAATATGATACGAGCACGATCTACTAATAAAACTATCTTATTAGACTAATCTAGTGAAATGATTGTACGAGCGGGGCGCTCCCCGCGGCATTACATTTGGATTTCAAAGTTTGTAACAATATACTTTGAAATCCAAATATTATATTCCTACACCGGAGCTTGTCAGTTTCGCCAAACTGTGTGTAACGTGTCAAAACAAGAAAGCGTTTCCAAAGAAAGGTTTTGTAGTCCACCCTATATCAAACTAATTTAACAACAATCTATCTGCAATCTACTCCAGATGGAGTATACAAATTAATTATTTGTTACGAAGACCACATAACAAAGTTTTCGATCCTTCGTCCTTTGACCTCCAAGCGTGTGGCTAAGGTAGCTGCTTTACAATAAATTATTAAAGATATTTTTGGATATATTCGGTGCCCTGAGATACTACAAAATGATAACGGCCGCGAATGTACTGCGTCGGTTATAATAGAGTTGGTTACGGAAAAACAGATTGTTTACATTAATCAAAAACTCGCATACTACACAAAGTAAAGGACGCAATTAATGTGGTTGAACTGCCAAAATGAAAGGTCGTTGTCATTGCAAATATGTTGCGCAATTACCCAGCTGTTTTCCCAAAAGTGTCAAGCCCATAACATTAAAGCTACCTATAATTTTCAAAACCCCTATAATTTTTCACAAAAAAACTCTCTCGCACTAAGACTAAACTATTACAGAAAGCAGCGCTCTTTACGATTATAGTGATGGCGGCCGATACAGTCAAGTACGTCTCCCGCCAAAATGAATTTCGCGCCAAAGCGACCGCTACTTTGGCGATTTGTTTGTGAGAACGCGTTTGAAGAGGTTGGAAGATACTTGCGATATACGGATGACATTTTTGTATAGCGAAGGTCAAGATGTGTATATCTAATGTTATATTTTGTTCCAAAATAACGTACCTATTGCAAAAAAGGGATCCCTGTAGGTACTCAGCAGTAGGCTGCCAATGATGATTTATTTAATTACTTACTGTTGCCCGCAACTTCGTCTGCGATCCTGGATGAGAAGAAGCCTATATCCTTTACCAGGTCATTGTCAACCCATGTGCAAAATTTCATCAAAATCCGATGAGCCGTTTTAGCGTAACAAACAAACAAACTTACTTTCGCATTCATAATATTATTAGGATTGAGGACCTCCAACAAAAGATGTACACAAAAAAATGTATAGAGATTAAGAGTTAGTCTAGTCACACTCTTTCAATTACGAGTGATGATGATGAATGTATAATAATAATGATAAGGCTAGGGTGATTACTGAAATTATATCTGATAGAGAAATATATATATTTTGCTACCCAAATTAATTGGGATAAGGGGCAGCAGGATGATGACCATTACGATCGTTGAAGACCGATAAAATCCGTAACTAAGGTACAGCCTCTGATTACGGGCCCTCTCTGAAAATCATATTTTTGATAAGGATTATTAAACTTATATACCTCTTCGACTTATAAAGTGTCAATTATTGATGGTCTAATTCAAATAAATCATTTGGCTGTAGAAGCTTGATAAACAGACAAAAATTCTCACCAGTTTTCCAATTCGACAAAGTAAACGGCTAAGATTCGAACAATCTCATCATAGTGTAGAATACACAATCAAATCGTAATACAAAAACAAAGGCCAGGAATAAACAGTGAGTGATCAATTAGTTAGAGAAGGCGAGTTCCAAACATTCTGTGAAAACTATCTCACTCAGTTAAATACACTCACCGGCACGGAAACTTGGCCACATGCGAATTTATCGATAATTCGTATTCAAATATATTTTTAACACTGAATTAAGGGTAGGTATACTCTATAAGTGTTTCTTATGCTTTTAGAACTTAGTTATCACAAAATGAGGACACCATTAAGCATGTTTTCGAAATTAGGCACTTTCGCAGAAAAAAAGGATTATGCACTATCAATTTAAAAACACTACAAAATGAAAAAAGTAATTTCATAATTGTCTCTACGTTTTAATATCGGGTGTTTCCTCCTCTTGCCCTAATAACAGCTTGCATACGATCTGGCATGCTTTGAATGATGTTTCTGATATCAACTTGCAGTATGTTTTCCCAAGCGTCCAGTGCCGCATTTCTAAGTTGATTTAGAGTTTCTGGTGGGTCGGAGGTGGACTTAATCTTTCTTTTGAGCATGTCCCAGATGTGTTCTATAGGGTTTAAGTCTGGACTACGTGCTGGCCACTGCAATTTTGTAATGCCAACATCTTGAAGGTATTCTTCAACGCAACGTGCAACGTGTGGGCGAGCGTTGTCGTGCATAAGAAGAAATTGGTCGTACCCAATGAACCCCGAATATGGCAAAACATGTTCTTGAAGGACCTCCTCGATGTATCGGGTTGCATTTAAGCGGTTATTAACAATAACTAACTCCGTACGAGCATCGGAACTTATTCCTCCCCAAACCATTATAGAGCCTCCATGAAAACTCACAGTTTGTGTGGTGGTAATGGGTAGAAACCTCTCTCCTCTTCTTCTCCACACTCGCTCCCGACCATCTGGAGCACGCAAAGCGATTCGACACTCATCTGTGAACAGTACTCTAGCCCATTGCTCATGCGTCCAGCTGGCGTGTTCACGTGCGAATTGAAGTCGAGCTACTCGATGATGTCTGAGAAGTTCAGGACCGCGTGCTGGTCTACGGGCTTTTAGGTTTACTTCCTCCATTCGTCTTCTCACCGTTCGCTCACTAACATTTATACCTCTTGCGGTTTGGAGCCGCTGGCGTATCTCAACAGCGGTAAGGTAGCGATTTCTTAAAATTTCCAGGACAATAAACCGATCGTCCCGGGCCGATGTGCATCTGACACCTCCGCTGCCTGGTCTGCGGGAGTAGTGGCCTGTCTCCTGGTATCGTTTCAGGGCATACTGCATTGACGAACGTGGTACATTAAGCACCACAGCAACTTCGCGCTGTGTCAATCCTTGATCGATTAAGGCAACAGCCTGTGCAACCTGTGCAGGTGTTAATGGCATTTTTATTGTTTATAAAGCACCTTTAGTGTTTAAATTAAAAGCACGAAAACACAATTATTGAATAACTTAACCGTAAACATTCACAATACACAAATTTAAACGTGCAACTTAGTCGCTCAAGACACGGGATTCAAATAAAAATTAAAAGTTACGTTACAGTGCACTCAAACATAATGAATTACCCACTTCAACTAAGGGTAAACATTTTTTGACCTACCTTCATAAGAAACAACCGTTAGAAACACTTAAAGCTTGTGTTATCGCAACTATACGCGAGATAAGCGTTTGGCCAAGATTCCGTGCCGCTGAGTGTATCTTAGGTGTTGGGTATTGAAAAATATTGCTGTCTTGTAGACCAAAATAGACGTTTCAATTGAATGTAGTGAGATGTATTGAATAATGCTCAGTTCCTACATATACTATAGAGCAGTGGTGTCCCAGTGGTAACGACCCGGACTTACGAGCTGTAGATCGTAGGTTCGAACCCAGCGAGTCACTTTACTTTGTGTAAATAATTTCACCACGACTGCTCTCAAAACGGTGAAGGAAAACATCGTGGGGAAACCGGCATGTTCGAGAACCAAAACTTGAAGACATGTGACATCTACCAACCCGCACTGAGCCCGCGTAGTAGATTACAGCCCACTCCCTCTCACAGAGAGGAGGCCTGTGTCCCAGCAGTGGGAACATTATAGGCTGATTGTACTATGCCTACATTTAGACAATCGTTTATGTTTAAAATACCCCTGTAAAAGGTAAATCAAGGTTCTCGTCTCTTATCACGTTAGCTTTAGTTATTAGATCATTAAAATACGAGTAGTTACTACCAATTCTGATCGTTGAAGTCTGACTTAATAACGTCTTTTTTTTAAAGCCTGTTATTAACCCTACATCAAAGCGCAATAAATAATCTAAACTATATTAATAGATTATATTATTATAATATAATATTAAAGAGAAAATATTTTATTTTTGCATATTAATTTGTTTGTTACTCTTTCACGCTAAAACGGCTGATCGCATTTTGATGAAATTTGCCACATGGGCAGACCATGACATGGATTAAGACATAAAATATTTCTAGCCCGATATTCCTATGAGGTCTTATGCGGGTGAAACCGCGGGGTGCAGCTGGTATATTATGAAATACAAAGCTGTAATAGGTATAGGTACCTTCATACAAAATCTGTAGGTAAATCATAAAAAGATAATACTGACACCCGGTTTCTGAATTGAGATTTGAAGTCGAGAACTTTTTAAATTTAAAACTTCTTACGAAAAAAATATACTTAAGCTACAAAAATACAAATAAAAAAAATATTAAGAAATAAATCAATAAATTATAAATAACAAGCATGAAATTTTAAATTTAGCAGTCATTAAAAAAATCAAAATATTAGAGATAGTTTAGATTGTTGAATCGAAAAAATTATAAGCTGTCGATTTTTAACACCCGTGTGTATCGCAAAAAAAATGCCACGTCATGATAGCTCCGCTACGTCCATTGTTTCTATAAGCAAACGCGTCGCACTCGATACATTTATATAGGAATCCGTTATTGACTGTGGAGTACTATGACCGTGACGGGTTACGTTATACTAGAAGAAAATGTACGTCAAATATTTCCATAGGTACACACTTAATATTCACGATATTTTCTGAGAATTTCCTAGTCCCAATAACGGTGATTGAACCCAGCGGGGTAGTTGCGTAATGCTAACACGATACAAAACAAAGAAGATGTTCAATTTTCCGCCATAAAGTGTACAGTAATAAAAAAAGAGGAAAAAAATCCACGAATTGAGGAAAAATATTCTTTACTGATTTTTCTTTTCTTTACTTCGGCAGAAAAAAATAATAGTTTTTCAAATTATTGCTATATTCTGTTGATCATGGCGCCGCGCGTCGTCTTACTTGCACACTGCATTCGTCCAGAAATCATGTTACATTAAAACATAATAATAGCACGTAGACGTTATTTTTATGTAAATATAAAACAGGCATGTATTTATGTGCTATTAAGATAAAATATTTATCTTACACAATTTTTAGATTTATATGAAAATGTGATTCATCGATTAAAAAAAAGTTAATTTTGTGGATTATAGATTTGTAGGTAATTCTGGATGAAAAATTTAAACACATTTTAAGTGTTGATATTTGACATCACATCTCAATCATCATCACGTCTCGTTAGTCTCGACTTCGTGGCTTTCGCTGGTATTTTGCGTTTAATTTCTTTCTTTTTAACTTCTTGTGACTTAGTATACGGTTTACACTTTTATAACCTTTTAATCAAGATGAGCTCAAACCCAGAAATGGTGCAAAAGATTTGATCGTGTCTTGGTAAGCCCACTTTTGTCTAATGTCGTAATAAAATAACGAAAACAACAATACAGTTTCGACAATTCTAGGTTATGTAAATGTCATCTCTCAAACCTATTATGGCTGGCTGTCGATAGTCGTAAGTTCGTAAGTCTCATGACAAACGTCAAACATTTTCAGTTTTTATTAAGAGCCTAAAAATATTAGCTATTATGAAACAAAACAGTCTTTATTGTATTCAGGGCTTAATTTGCCATGTTTTGTAAAGCGTACATGTTATGGCCGGAGTCCCATACAAAAATGTAACGTCTCCTTTTAAAAGCCGTTTTTTTTCATATTTCGGAGTTACTGCCATAATTGAAAAGGCAGAAAAAAAAACTTTTATTTACCATTTCAATCATGTAACTAATATTATTTACTAGCTATGTTCTGTAATATTCGGGTGCGCCAAAGTTCACCTAAATTTTCAACTCCGATAATTGGAAATCCGAAAATGTTCTTCCTAACATTTTTCATCCTAACAATCACAATTCCTAACTACTCTGTCTCTAATGTTCATAATTCCGAAGCATTCAACTTCATAATGTCAGTAGCAAGAAACATCTATTATACTTTTATTTGTTTCCCTATATTTTCTCAACATAACCATCTTTTATACTATTATTCAAAGTCATATCTTTTTTGTTTAGATTTCTTTTTATTCATAATAATCAGTATTATATACATTAATCATTGTAAGCCCTAATTATCACATGCCATAATTATGATATGCCATAACATAATTTGCCATCGACATCGGGTGTGTAACGGTTGTTTATATCAAGAGAAATGGGATGCAATTGGGACTTTAGGGCACCCCGACTCGGACAGGTTAGGTTAGAAGGGGATGGCGGGGTCGTATAGACCCCGCCATCCCCTTCGTGGTTATTTTTTTATAAACCACACAGAAGTAGGAGCCCCGCGAAGCGGGGCTCCGTCGACCTAGCCCACCATCAACCATGTACAGAAAAAAAACCTAAAACTATAAATATCATCTTCTACCCACATATATTTTTTATAACACTTGGTAAATGTTTCTTTCAGAGTGTGAGCGAAAATATTATGGTAATTATGTTTAGGGATAAAAGCGTTATGATAAAAAACAGTAGGAGTTTAAATATATTTACATTAATGATATTATTAATTACAATTTTCGGAAACATGAGTGTTATGAACATCGCCGGTAGCACTACAAATAGTATGAATGAAAACTTTAGGATGAAAAATTTTAGGAAGAGTGATCATTCGGATTACAAATCGTTAGGAAGAACAATTTCGGGTAAAGAACTTTAGTTGAGCCAATATGGACCCGTAATATTCACCTATTACTGTAATCTGAATAGTAATAAATTTACAAGGAGCAGGTTTAACATAATTATGATAGAGCGTCGATAAAATGAATTGAGCTGACCATTCCTCACGCCCGTGTCTCTCCCGCAAAATGCCACGTCAAGATAACTACGCTGACATACGCCCACTATTTACTGAAACCGTCAGCCATCCACAGACACATACACGTCACACTTCAGAAATTTTTATAGGAACCCGTATCTTACTGTGAAGTGCTGTGTGCTTGACGGGTTATGTTAGTCTTGAAGAAAACATTATGTAGGATAGATGTTGCGGATCCAAATTTTTTTTTTTTTTTTGAAAAACTCCTTATTATTGGAAACCATGAAAGCTTTTTGTAAAAATGCGAACGTTCTAAATCTTAGACTAGTTTTAAGCAGAGATCAATGTTTGAGTTTCCTTCTGAGATACGGACCTCAAAGTCATATCACAACTCTTTAGTCTAGTTGGTCAGGACTTGGCTCGAATTTAGCTGTTAACCAATCAGTGCTAATATCCTAGGATTGACGCAAAAAAAAACGATTTTCCCAATCATGCAAGAAAGATTGAAAGAATGAAAAAGTAAAGGAGAATTTAAAAATAACAAAACCAACATTAAAAACAACAATAAACAAGAAACAATAAAACAAAAGACCTGTGCGAGGCCAAAAAGGCTCCTATGCCAGCATGATGCTGCAATATTTAAAAATAAATACCGCAGCGCTGTTATACTGATAGGGCCCGCTGTGCCACAGATACACCCACGGACATCTATAAATCCCACTAGTGACTAGGGGATTAAAGAAATAATAGTAAGAAATTATAGCAATAAAACCTAATATGGAAAAAAAAAAACGTAATTATGTATGTACAATGCATATTAAGATCGACCCACGCCCGACGCTCCAACAATACTAGTCAATATTAAAGACTTTTGTTTAAAGTCTATGACAAGCGATGAGACACGGCCGCAGCCGCGCAGGCGACCGGCACACACAACGCCTGAATTTTTCTAAGGAGGCAGCGGGGTACATTGCTATGCACGTTTTGTCAGCTATAGGCATTATAGGTAGAGGGCCAGTATATTACTTACCTGTCAGAAATCTATGCTCATGGCTGCTTAACCTACAGGTTTTCAGAATTTTCTTATGGAAAACCCGAATATCGCTGATAGAACATGAGATTCCAAGCTCAGCAGCATAATCAATCTATAACGTTCCCACTGCTGGGACACAGGCCTCCTCTCTGTGAGAGGGAGTGGGCCGTAATCCACCACTCGGGCCCAGTGCAGGTTGGTAGATGTCACATGTCTTCGAATTTTTGGTTCTAGGACATGCCGGTTTCCTCTCGATGTTCCTTCATCGTTTTGAGAGCAGTGGTGCTGAAATAATTTACATAAAGTAAAACTCCTCACTGGGTTTGAACCTACGACTTATAACTCGCTGGGCCACCACGGCTCAAATCTAAAGCTCAGCAGTCAAGTTCTTAATAAACTGTAAGTCAATATACTCGTAAACCCATAATTGATACAGTCAATCTACCCGAAAGAAATGTAAAGATTGATTGAATGTGACTCAAACTGAAGGATCAACAGGAAAAGAAGGTTATCAGAACCCCGGGGAATGACAAGATTGATTATTTTTTTACGCGAATGCACTTAATAATTACTTTGGAGACCTTACACGTTACACACTCTGACTTTAAGGACAATAATATACCTGCTGTTTTCAAAATATTTACCTAGGATACTAGAGACCCGCCCCTGCTACGCACGGTTTTTATTAATGTACCTTAGCTAAATATATATAGTCCTCCAGACCGTATTTCAGCCATGGCGGCCAATCTCAACGGACGCTAACCTTCGGCGCGGGAGATATTATAGTGCACAAGTGTGTGCGCAGACACAGATGCACTGTCTCTTCCCTGACTCTCATAGTCCGATGGGACGGCAATCCGACACGACTGAAGAGAGATCGGGCAAAGGACTAAAGGCTTAACGTGCTTTCCGAGGCACGGGGGTATCATACACCGCCAACTTCCAAACTCCGGGCTGTTACTAAGATTCCTAACGGAAAAGTCCAATAACACTTTGCCCGACCTGGGAATCGAACCCAGGATCTCAGCAGTCGCGCTGGCAACCACGAGACAAACGGGGACCAATTGCTGTCCACATTTGGACATAGAACACCAGCAGCAGCTCTAGAGGTATGGAATCAGTGCATGTAATGAGCTCCGTGGTGCTTTAGAGGTTCCTGTTTATTCAGTAAATGGAAATATCTACCCGTGTCTTAAGTCGCATACTAGTCATCTCGGTTGTCACCCTCTTTCTAGACACTCTCTAGACATCTTTCACACAGTCCATCCATCGTTTCTTTCTTCTTTCCCTACTCGTATATTCATCCACATTCAAGCTCAAAACTTTCCTCACGATATTTTCCTCATTCCTCCCCATCACATGCCTATACCGTGACAACCGATTTCCACACAACTTTTAAGTTACCGGTGTCACTTTTAGACTTCCTCTTGCAGCCCTGTATGAAAAGAAACCGCTTAGTGATTCTCAAACAAAGACCCTATATTTTTGTAAACAAAATACTGACAAAATATGTTTATTTTTAATCCCTAAAACTTCCAAACAGACTACAACATCAAACGGTGTACCCAAAAGAATATTTCTCCAAACGTGAAGTAGTTACCAAAAATTCATGCGACCACACTCTGCTTGTAAATATTAAAACAAGTCCATATTAAACTACAAAGTTTCGGCTTTTGACGAAACCACGGTTGCAATATACACTTCGTTTGTAAGGGTGAGTGTAGACAGACAGGCCGAGACCGCGATGGATGCCGAAACCGCATTACCACATTTGATGAAGGCGGACGGGGACCGACGTGTTAATTTGCGGTTTTTCTAGCATTAGGACGGACATTTTCAGTGTGTCTACTGGTAGTTATTGGAAGAGTACTGTAAACTAGGCTACTCCGTTTGGTTTCGTATTGACGTAATCCTACTGATATGTATACCTTTCGGGTTCTACATATACACAAATAACAAACATTCCGCAAACTAATTACATACACATATGCATAAACTCACGCCTTCTTCCCATAGGGGTAGGTAGACACTACAGAAAGCCACCTGCTACGATCCTCACATAGTCCTTTTGATTCGCTTACGTTAATTCATTCGGTCATACACGCACGCCGATTGTCAATACTACGCATCTGACCTTTCTGGAAAACATCACCAATAAAACACACTATCACCAATCCAATAAAACACTTCCATTCCTAAATAAATAAACTGAATTCACAGCCCCACTAAAGTTGTAATTAGGACTTCCTAAAACTGGATGCACAGTTAGTGAGTTTAATAAATTCCCACGAATTCTATTTGCTGTGGTTTGGGCCTCGGTTCCGTTAACCCATAACACAAATTCGATGAAACGAGCTTCGCGGAACTCAACTGTGTTTCTAAAATTGGCTTGTGTAAACCAAGCCTTACGGTCTTTACAAATAATTCATAGAGTAAAATGCTTTAAGAAACAAAGTCGTAAATTATACTGAATTTTACACTAGATTTAAACATACGTCACTTTTGGACCAACATTTTCAAGGATAGTGGAAGATTTTTATGACTTTTACACCTTTGAGGGTTTTACAGCTTTCGCTTTAGGAGATTTTTTGTGCTTGCAAATAATACATTAGGTTAGTCATGTCCGCTTTCTAATTTTATTCAAGGTTCAGCTAAGTTCTTCATTCATATTGTTTTTTTTTTAAGTTTTGTGGTGATGTTCGTCAGAAAGGGAGGTGCGTAGTAATCGCACCCTGCGCGAGTATAAGACCAGCCGGTCGATACTGGAACAATCTCACCGTGATAACTTAGGTGAAGTGATGCTAGGGATTGACGCTATCGACAACTCACTTCACCTAAGTTATCACGGTAAGATTGTTACAGAATAGCTCGGCTGATCTAAGAACGCTTTGATCATCAATAGTACTAGATTTCGGATGAGCGCATTAAAAACGGCCGGAAAAATAAGACCACAAATAATGTTGTGCTCTTATCTTGCAATATAGTTTTTTCAGCCTTATTGCTTAGACATTATGTTTTATATTTCCTTAATATATTTGTTCTTATTTTAAAAATACATTTACTTTTCAATCGAAGTAGTAAGTACATCGCAAACGATAATAAACTTTATGTTTGAGTGTTAAGGTTTGTGACCAAGCTATATGCAACCTTGGCCACTTGAGCGATATGTTTTTGTACCTAATCCTCAATCTAGTGCTATTGTTAATCGAAGTATGAACGTCAACAAAGCAAAAAGAGTATATTATTTTATAGATCGTAGCAGGTGGCGTTTTGTTGTTTCTGCCTACCCTATGGCAAGAAAACATGAGATTATATACGTATGTATGAAATTCTGTGAATCTATTCGACTCTACTCAACAGTTTGGCTGTATATAAATGTAAATAAATTCTGACTCCAAAGTGGGTAATACCGATGAAAACACGTATACAGACGTATACACGTACAAAACAGGGTAATGAAAATCAGTGTCATAAAAAAGTCACCACCCTCACAAAGCCATTAAAGATGGCACCCAACACAATAACTACGAATAAAAACCAATAAATCTCTCAGATAATAAAGGCCTTCCACACAACCCATCAAATGAGCATCACGGTAACAGGTGACGTGGCCCATTCAAAATACATTACACCCTAGCCCGTATGAAAGGGCATAAAACATTGGGTTATGTTCATGCGGACGTACGTGAGATGTTTACTTAGCGTGGGTGTTGGAAGAATTAGGTGTCATGGCGGTTAAAATGGCCGCCGTGGGAATTGTCAAACTTGACAGTTAATGACAGCTGATAAAGGTAAAGTGTAAGAGGTACCTAAATATTTTACGTTTTCATGATCGTGATAAATGGTGAAAAAGAACATTTGCTGAGCATGCAGAACATGGTACTGATTCATTGGTGCCATAAGAGCGTTTATACCTTATGAGTGGCAACGTCGCAATTTAGTGTCATATTTCGTGGTTTTCAATTTTTATCATGTAATCGGAGCTATATTTTAAAAATCTGTATAATTAACTTTTTAGAATTATGTGAAAACTGTGTAAAAGGTAAGAAATCGTTGCGTTTACAGTTCTATTTATATGCAAATAATACATTGGAAACTTGCAGGGCGTTATTTTCATTGTAAAATAACTGTAAGCATTACGGTTACTTACTTTTTAAACACTTCCACGTAATTCTAAAAAGTTAATTAAACAGATTTTTAAAATATAGCTCCGATTAAATGATAAAAATGTATTATGATATCTGTTATTTTACCTTTCTTTGTATTTATCAGTCATAGCTTCGGCTCGCGGCTTCATCCACGTAAAGTTTCTGGTTTTAACATAAAACATATCCAATGACATTCGGCAATAGTCTAGTTTTCTATCAGTGAAAGATTTTTTGTAATCGGAACAGTAATTCCATAGATTACCTCTTATAAACAAACGAACCACTTTACCTCGTCATAACATTAATTGATTAAGCAGTTTAGATTAGATTTAAACACCAAATCCTTGACATAACAAGGACAAAGCTACATCAAAATGTGCTGAAACAACAGATTGATCAATATTGTATTAAAGTGACAGACTTGTTTTGTACAATTGTAACAAAGTTTTTTAAAAAAAAACAAAGTCTTCAATTGAATGTCTGATTGATTACATGTTCCGATTATCCCTTTGTGTGTACGACAGCCTAGCGCCTTATGCTTTTATATCCGTTCGAGTTGATGTTTTCATGTAGATACTCGCTTGTTTCAATTTATTTGTATATTGTGAAAGATATAATATTTTCTTTCACGTGTCATCTTGGTTTTGATGTAAAAGGAGATTGTATTTTTTCCTTTGTGGAGTTGGTAGGACCATCTTTTTCTCGTGTTGGTTTGTGGTATATACTTATATAGCTTATTTTCTTCTTCTACAGCCGAGGTTAAAATATTATATAAAATAAATATTCTAATCACTAAACTGTATGTCGATTTTGTAAAAATCTCACCGTGCAGACATAGGTGAAGTGAGCGTGGAGTGAGCTGTCATTCCAACTGCATTCCCACTCTGTAACAATCTCATCGTGAAAACTTAGGTGAAGTGAGCTGTCAGTGTCATCCCACCACAGACCAAATTAGCCCATCCCACTGATGCTAGGGATTGACCAAGTATTACATTTACAGTCATAATCGAGATTTTAATAATATTTTTTAATGCTAATTTTGTTGATCATTTTATATTATTTCAAAGCTAGTATGTAAGTGTCTAAACATTATTATTTAGTGGTTTTTTATTAATAAAACAGCAAAACAGAAGTTCAGTCAGAGACACAATTTTTTTTCTTTTTTAATGAAAATCGTTAATTTTGACCTCACTTTCAGCTTTAGCAACCCCGACAACCATGAAAACGACAACAGTAATCATAGTAAACAACAGGTCCATTATAACAAATAATGTCCATGAGCATCTTCTTTAGTAGCTAGCTTAGGGTTAATATTTTTCTTAAAATTAAATTGATTTTCACACTGAATTTCTGTTTTGCTATTTTATTAAATGAATCCCGTATTTAGTAATGTTTAGTCACTTACATACACTAGTTTTGAAATAATATACAATTATCAATACAATTAGCATAAAAAATATAAACAAAATCCCGATTATGATTGTAAATGTAATGCTTGGTCAATCCCTAGCATCAGTGGGATGACACTGACAGCTCACTCCACGCTCACATAATAGAATATTTATTTTAATTTATCTTCCATTGTTTTCATTGTCGTCAAGAAAGATTTGAGTATGAATGTGGATTAATATACGAGTAGGTGAAGAAGAAAGAAACGATGAATTCACTGTGTGAAAGACGATATGGCTAGAAAGGGGTTGACAACCGAGATGACTACTAATAGAGGAGTCATCATCTGCCTGCCCTTTCCTCACTATTTTTGGGGTCAGCTTCCAGTCTAACCGGCTGCAGCTCATTACCAATATTTTACGTAGAGCGACTGCCTATCTGACCTGCACAACCCAATTACTAAGCAACACTTTACCCCTTGGTAAGAATGGTTAGACTTTTAGGCTTCTGACGACCCGTAACGACTGTCAAAGATCCAGGAATGACAGCCGGGACCAACGGCCTAACGCGCTTCCCGAGGCACGGAGGGGTCTCGGTATGTAAAGATGGTCACCCATCCACGGACCGACCGCGGTAAGCGTAGCTTAACCTGATCGATCGACCAGTGCGGCTGTTATTACTTAGCCACGAGCCCCTAGACGACTAATAGAGAAGTGTGGGAGAAAACACACAGCGCTGACCACGAAAAAATTGTGATTCGGGCAAGGGATTGATGTGACTAAAATTATACGACTTTAAACGTGCAAACAACAAGTTTACTTTACTAAAAGCCAAGCTGGTGCATAGAGATTCAGTCACCACTCCACGACCTTATTCCACCGGCTTCCTTCTTCCATCGGTCATCTAGACGCACTGCAAGTTACCGTCCTTACCTGGTTGCTATTCCACCAATTCGCACTAAGCGTTTCCAAATGTCTTTTGTAATGCGCACAGCAAAAGAGCGGAACTCTCTATCTCTGCGTCTGTGTTTCCGAACGCATACAACCCTAATCTCTTCAAAGTGAGAGTGAACAGGCTTCTTCTGGGTAAGCTCTCTCCACCGTCGACTCTGTCTCTATCACCACTGACCTAGACTAGAGTCAAGAGCAAACCCATCTTAAAAAAAAACACACACATTGTATCTTTACCCCCCTCTACTTAAGACCTAGGATGTCTAGATTAAACTTTAACGTCTTGCATATAAGACCCAGAATGCAAAACAGCAAAGTTATTCTGTTAAACCCATGAACATTAACTTAACTCAAACTCCCCTTAACTCAAACCCCCCTCTACTTAAGACCTAGGATGTCTAGATTAAACTTTATCGTCTTGCATATAAGACCCAGGATGCAAAACAGCCAAGTTATTCTGTTAAACCCATGAACACACGTCTACAAATGTCAAAATTCCGTGTTCATCCAAAAAAATCCGAGCTCAACGGTCAGTTTTTTCAGAATACCTACATGAAAAGGAAACGTGCATTTCATTTGCACAACTTTTTTATCTGTGCCTCAACTTGTTGCTAAGTATGTGCGCTCAGCTTTAATATTATGTTTGAAACTACTCAAGCATACCCAAAAAGGTTGGTAAAAACTACTTTGTAAACATTGAAATATCTTTCACTCACGAAATGTTACGAAACGTGTTTCCCCTTTCCCCTTCCTTTTTGCTTGCAATGTTTAAAAATTTAAATTATTTTTATGCAAAACGTATTGTAGTTCGTCGTATCGGAAACTTTATTCGCGAACAGCGAATTGTAGTAATACTTTGTACGAGCATAACATCACGGATGTGTTCCCAGAAGTGGTGCGCAAAAGTTTATAGAGCACAAACTCAAACTCAAAGCATTTATTTCAAATAAACCAATTACAGGCACTTTTGAATTGTCAAGGGGTCGGTCAGTCAGAAAGATGAAGCTAGTTGCCCATTCCAAAGCGTAGTAGGTACCTATGGAGAAGAACGGGCAAGAAACTCCATGGACACTCTTTTAAATCAAAATATTGTTACAATAGAGTGGTTACATCATTCATGTTGTAATTATACATGTGAGAACGATGTAGAAAGACGTTCACGTTAAAAGCGTCCGTAATAAAAAGATAAAAACAATTATGGAATTAAAATAAGCCGTGGCAGCTAAGAAATGACCAGTGCCTACTGACGGCGCCCGTTCACGAACATGACGTATGGATCAGCACCATTCAGCTCAACCATTTTGAAGGGAACTCAATGATCCAATAAATCCACACATTTGTTAATACTTTGGAAGTTCGTGTTTATATTTATTTTCATGATCAATCCCCGGGGGGTTGAGCAGACGTGTGCCTGCAGGGGGTACACCCTCATTTCGCCAGCTATGACTCAAGTTCCATGTAGCAGGGGGCGAGCATACAAATACAGATCCAACTCCAGGTTGCTACTTAGAAATTCCAAAACAACCAATAAAACTTTGCCTCTTTTTTTTGATGGTGGGCAATCAAAGAATAACTTCTCCCGCTATGGGCGGAGTGGGAGGGCATGTCAGACTCTTAACTGACTAAAACCCACCCGTGTTCCTTCAGTTGCCTGTGCCAGGGGCCACGGTAACCCTTTCGGACTTTCCCGCAACCCTGGCAGGCATCGGCCCTAGCGGACCACGTCATTGATGTTGACATCTCGTTGAGGCGCGCGTGAAAAACAACGTGCCGTCAACCCGGGCCTGGTCCTAATCGGATGGCGAGCCTCACCCTGATTGCCTGACCCGGTAATCAAACCCAGAACCTCACGCTCAGTAGCAGCGCTTTCGACTAAACCAACGAGGCGAATCTATTTAAAAATCTACTTACACACTGCCTTGTTGGTATTGTGGGCGGGCTGCTGAACATGGGGACTTATAATAATTATAATTGTTAGACCCTTGCTCGAGCCAGCCCACGCTGCTGAGCCTGTAGCTTTAAATTCGACGCTAAATAATAATTTCGATCCAGCCTGTCCCTTGCTGCCCTCCCCCAGTGCCCGTCCCCGGGTGCCCTTACCTAGTTTATAAGATTTTAAGCCCTGTTTCTCCAACCAGGGCTTAATTGCCTTAATTTATTAAGGCAACCACAGGCAAGCCCGGTTTAGCAGCCGACAACCTCCCAGGTTGACCTGCGAGATGCTATAGAGGTACGAGGAACAGGGTTTAAAGTTCACTCATACCTCCATAGAAAAGGGAGGATCCTCCGACCAGACGGGTGTGTGTGTGGGGAACTGCCCGTCGATTGATGTCGGGAAGATGTATATTTATGCTAGTCGCGCGGTAAACTCTGCTAGCGCGATGTAGGATTTGCGTGACGTCAATATGATGCGCAGCTCGCATGTGGCGATGTAAATACCGCTACAAAGCAATTAAAAAAAAAAAAACATCTAACGAAGAAGAGTTGCAACTTGGTAACCACTGCACGCGTAGCATGACTACCGTAAAAACGGGGTTTGTCGACGGAAGAATAGACAACATGAGAGATTGTAGAAAAATTTCTTTAGAAATCTGTTAAGGACCGCTCGCAGCGGGTTCGTCTCGGCGAGGCATCTTCTGATTGGTGCTCTCTTTCCGCAGGTGTGCCTCAGGGCGGCGTTATCTCTCCTCTTTTCTTTTCTATTTTCATTAACTCTATCACCAGTGTCATCTCTTCCAGCTTCCATCTCTATGCCGACGATCTGCAGCTCTACAATCATTTTTTAAGGGAAGATGCAGAAGCCGCCGTGTCTGCCATGAACAGCGACCTGGATTTGATTAGCGAGTGGTTGCGGTCTTTTGGACTGCAAATCAACCCTAAGAAATCCCAGGCCTTGATTATCGGCGGCAGGTATATGCGGAATAGGCTCGATGTTGCGTCGCTGTCTCCACTCTGTCTGAATGGTGTTCAGATTGAATACGCACATACGGTCAAAAATCTGGGGGTGACCATGGATTCCTATTTATCATGGACTGCCCATGTTGCTCAAGTCAGTCGCAAAGTGCATTGCACGTTCCATTCGTTGAAATGTCTCCAGAGCGTCTTGCCCTTGAACACCAAAATCTCTCTTGCTCAAACTGTCATTCAGCCCATCATAGATTATGCCGATGCCTGTTATTTGGATGCCACCGAGTAGCTTTTAAATAAACTTGAGCGTTTGCAGAATATATGTATTCGTTTTGTTTTCAACCTTAAAAAGTATGATCACGTTTCCTACTTTCGCAAGATACTCAAGTGGCTCCCCATTCGACTTCGCAGGAACTCTCGGATATTTTGTCTGCTATTCAACCTCCTTCACAACCCTAAAACGCCATCCTATCTGCGGGAGCGTTTTTCCTACGCCCGACCTTCAGATGCGACTTGCAGGTCGCATCTTAGAAACCTCCTTAAGTCCCCTCCCCACTCCACCGACTTTTACTCCTACTTACCTCCTCACTCCTCACTCCTCCTCCTACCTTCACTGTGCACGCGGTGCGGTTGTGGAATTCACTTCCGCCCGACATTAGGGACTGCCAAACTGTAGCAGTTTTTAAAAGAAGAGTGAAAAAACACTATCTTTCCACTTCGTCATAGTTGCGTATATATTAATATTCTAGTGTTATTTATTTTAGAACTATGTTTGAATGTATGTATGTATATTCTCATATTATTTGTTTTATTTTATTAAGTGAATTGTTTTTGATTTTATGTATTTTATTTTCTCTTTTACTCTTACACACGCTGTCTACATCTCTAAATCTACTATCCTATCGCAGGTATGCTGGAAGAGATTTCATTAGAAATAAGCATCACCTTTGTACCTATTTTTCTGTTATTTTCTTCTTGTCTGTTTATATAAGTGTGTACATAAATGGTTAAATAAATAAACAATCAGTCATTTTGTCTATTCCTCCGTCGACAAAACCCGTTTCTATGGTGGCCTTCCTGCGCTTGCAGCGCGGCAGCGCATTAAATTACCATTCCTAGCCACACATTACACCTTCATAGTAAAATAAAAACAATTTCCAGCCGTCATTTTATATTTTTACAACTCATTGTTTTCACGACACTTCCTGCCGTTGCCGTAATTTGTATAATAAAAATATTATGGCGCAGTTAATGGTGAAAAGTACCATATTTGATGACGGCGTGATTTAAAAATGTATCCCTAATGATGGTACTACGTGTTATGATGTGGATCAAATGAATTATAATCGAGTTAATGTAGGAAAGGTTTATTTTACACGCTTTGTTTTTAGTTAGAAACAGAAAAAAATATCGATTCAAAAATCAATCGAATTTACGTAACGTTTACGTCACGCATTCGATGCTAGACCCAGTGTAGCTAATTCTATTTTGTGAAGTTCACTTCAAATCTCACTGAAGTGACCGCATACAATTCTAAAGCGAACGAATTTGTTTTTATAGAAGGTAAATCATCACCTATTCAAGCCTCAACACCATTCGAATTTCGAATTTTCGAATTCGAAGTGATTTTTAGTGAATACGGTAGTCATATCTTGTGCCAAATGATTGATAGATTTTTGTTATTTTGTACAGCTAATAATAGATTTGACAGCTGAGTTTACTGATTCGGCTTCTGATTTAACTGCCGTAGTGTTATTTGAACTTCGAATGGTATCGAGGTGTAAGTAAGCGGTGAATTGCTTAGCAATTCAGTAAATAGTAAAAAAACAAGTGATATCGCTTTTCTATCGTGAGCGATCGCTTGAGTGAGGTTCGAAGTGAACTTTCTAGAATAGCGATATTGCTGGCCTGCAGTATACAGAGTAAGTTTCATAGTCGTGGTTGGAAGTTTGTTTCCATTAGACATACGGCTTGCTTTACATATTCGTCAAGGTTCTGATGTTAAAGTTATGGTCAGCTACAGAGAAAGTAACATCGGGAATGAGATCTTAATCAATGTAGTTTCACGAGCTTGTATTTTCACTCTCTTACAAAAGGTTGATGGTTAAAGCAGACACTTAACTTCGTGCAATTTATTCGTGCATTAAAAAATGCTCTCTAAAAATGGTGAAGGAAAACATCGTGAGAAAACCGGCATGTCCTAAAGGCAAAAAATTCACCCGCACTGGGCCCGCGTATTGGATTACAGTTTAGAGTAGATAGATAGATAAACCATTTACTCAGTGCACACAAAAGACGCCGCACAACAAACAAAGGCACAATAAAATTATAACAAATCACATGAATATAAAAACAAGGTGTCAAAATACAAAACAAAATAAAAATCAAACACAATTAAAGAAATAAATCAATTGACACCATGACGTACTAAAAATCAAAATAACGAATATACAAAGTGCGGCGTGGGTCTCAAGATTGCACCAAATGGAAGTCCAGCTCAGCATCTGTCAGGCAAATGTACCTGACGCTGGATCCCTGCAGTGACATACGGACGTCGAGCAGACGAGATAGAGTGGTGTTGTGACAAAGTGTTATGTGCGGAGTGAAATTATACCCGCAACTTAATTAATGTACCTATTCTACAATAAAGTTTTGGTTTAGGCGCGATTGGTGAAGAAAGGCGAGTGCCAGGGTCCGTTTTGACACAAGATAATTTAATGTTTTGCTTTTGGGAATGAGCTAGTAAAACAAGATATGATTAATTGTAATGTGATTATGAATAAAATAATAAATATAGTACAAATAATAATAAAAACATATTTTTTTTTATTTCGGAACTACTTTATATGGACCAACCACGAATTGGACCCATCGCGCCTAAACGAAAGTTTTGTATTTGGAAACGTTCGTGTTCGTTGATGTGTTGATTGTGTTTTGATTATTTATAAATATATAATTGTGTCTAATGTATAAATAAATAATCTTATTATAATTATGGTGGCGTAGGCAGTACAGCCCTCTCCCTCTCACGGAGAGAAGGCCTACGTCTGAGCAGTGGGAACGTTTAGCTAATTATTGTATGCGCAATTCTTTTATTCGTGCCGATATAAGAGAAGACATCATTTAAAATTATTACTTTATAAACCTAACAAAAATTCCGGTTTTAGGGTTTTAGCAATACATTCTAGAACCTTTTTAACTTAGTACGACGTTATCGCGTGTTTTTCTAAAACCAAAAGCAAGCAAGTACTAATGGTAGTCAAAGTTAATTGCCACCAGTTCGTAACTTAAGCTGTTTAGTAAAGCGGCTAAGTTGAAGGGCGCCTTGCCCCAATACCCGGTTTATAGCCCGCTGGGACCGAGTGTAGTGTTTGGCCCAGATCATAGAGATAACATGGAGTTTGTAATAATAAACAAATGAAATACGACGCCTGCACAAAAAAGTAGTAGAACTTATAGGTCTCTGTGAGGGAGCTCGTCCGAGTATTTAGTAGGAGTTCAATTGGTGAAGTCAAACTCAACGCTAATTGAAATAACTTTTCATTGAAATCTATACTGCAAGCACTTTTGAATTGTCAAAGAGTCAATCAGTCAGAAAGACGAACCTAGATGCCCATTCTTAAGCGTAGTGGATTCCTATGGAGAAAAATCGGGTAAGAGACTATGGATACTCATTCAAATCAAAAAGGTAAATGGGCATTTTGTTCGGACCTATGACCCACCATCGACCACTATCGTAACTAGTCTGAGTATGTTAAAAACCATGAATACTACCCAATGATATGAGTCGCATTCCTCAAAAGTATTGGAGTTTTTTTTTTTTTGGCAAAACAAGAATTAATATAAAAACACGAATTTTCGTATATCCATATACTTATAAATATATATAAAGTGCTTACAAAAATGCACAAAGATCTCCCTAAAAAGGTACAAAAATTTTTAAGAGCTTTTCTATCAGTTTCTCCCGCGTCATTCCAAGCACCCATTTATTTAAAAAAAAAAACTAGTTTATGAGTAATCCCCGAACAAATCTGAAAATGGTTACCTGCCTTGCCTACATTATTTTTAGAGAGTCATGTAGGATAATGAGAAGTAAAACTCTTTTTGAAAATCAATAAGTGGGAAAAATATACGTTTTGAGTTGAACCACATGACTTTTTTTCCCCATACATTTGGATTAAAATAAATACATTCCGTAAAATGTTAACCCTAAATCTTCAAACCAAACCACCATTCCGTAATGGACGCGTACTTCGAGGTACCGGGTCAAAAATGCCCAATGACCTTTGTTACAAAACATCGATTACAGGTATAGTACCTATTACTGCCGTCGAGTTGAGCTGGTGACACTCAAACTCAACGCATTTATATCAATTAAACACATTACAAGCACTTCTGAATTGTCAAGTAGTAGGTCAGTCAGAAAAAAAAGCTAGTTGCCCATTCCAAACCGTAATAGGTACATATGGAGATAAATGGGCAAGAAACTCCATGGACAGGCGCTTTACTGAGCGAACGACCGTGAGTGTTCGGTTCTTCTCTGTCCTGTCGCACTGACCCGCTCTGTCTCGCTCCCTACGCACGCCCCTTTATCATAGACTTCTCTCATTTTTTGGAATGATTGTAATAAAAAAAAACGATCTTTTGAAATAAAATAAAACGTGAATTATTTAGATTTTATGATTATCTATAGTTTAATCCCCAAATGAATAGAACGTCACCTTTAGCAAAAGATGTATGCAATCAATATTATTGTAGTAATTTTTTTACGAGATGATTTTAAATGTATGTAGAACACACAAATACAAATAAGAACGTGATGTTAACGCAATTTGATGATAGGATATTTAAAGTTAAGTTATAAAGTTACATACCTAATGGTGTCGATTCCCTTGTTTACAAAGTAAACCAAATTTAAGTTCATTACATCTTTTTCTTTCTATTTCATTAAGAAAAGGACAGAAGATAAATTTTAGTTTAGTCCTGTCGAATTAATCAGCGCCTGATACTACTCCATACAAGTTTAGACGAGATTAAAAAGTTGACAACTAAAATTACCTACATCAAATTACGTCAGGTGCCGACTAATTTGACAGGACTAAACTAATATTTATCTTCTGTCCTTTTCATAATGAAATAGAAAGAAAAAGATGCACTCAACTTAAATTTAGTTTAGTTTGTGAACAAGGGAATCGGCACCAACAAATCGGCTATTCATTATAAACTTACCTATAAAAACACACTAGGTACAGAATAAACACACTCAATCCTCCTATGTTGATTTTGAGCATATTCAGACGATCACCTTTGTATATTCGAACTTCTAAGCTCAGCTGAGGTACGTAATATATTTTGATAGTAAGGATAAGTAACGTAAGTGAATGCGGCTAAATTAAGGTGTATACTTGTACTTGATTCGAAGGGTTCCGTAAGTTTTGTCCGTTGAATTTACTTACGAGGACAAGAAGAGGTTTTTCCTTTGTGCTTAGCGGACCCGAGTTAAGAGTAGCTACCTAATTATTTGTTGTTCTGTTGAGCACAGTAAATATGTACGTATATTTACTTTCTGTATTTCAAGTATTGTTTATAAACCAAATTAATTTTCATTCAAATTCATTTATTCATTTTGTGAACATAGGGTAGATACATATTATACAGATGTTATACAAAAAAAGGCATAGGTACAAAATATATGTGTAATCTCATGTCATTTAACAAAATAAACATAGATCATCAGCCTATAATGTTCCCACTGCTGGGACACAGGCCTCCTCTCGGTGAGAGGTAGTGGGCCGTAATCCACCACGCGGGCCCAGTGCGGGTTGGTAGATATCACATGTCTTTGAATTTTTGGTTCTAGGATATGTTTGGTTCCTCACGATGTTTTTTCCTTCACGGTTTTGAGAGCCGTGGTGATGAAATAATTTGCACACAGTAAAGCGTCTGTCTGGGTTCGAACATGCGACCTACAACTCGTAAGTCGCGGCCGTTATCACTGGGCCACCACTGCACAGCTGATAAACAAAATGAGTAACCTATATTATTTATTTTAATAGACACTTTAATCTACCCGTCTTATACAGCATGTATTAGAAAGGTGTGGGTGGTCTTCAATTAAATATCAGTAATGTGTCAACAATCGCATTTTGCCTATTATTGATAGCTATACTTGTTTAAGATTTTTCTTTTGTTTTCTCTCGCTACTTTCTCGTTACTTAGCTTTATCAATGTCGTGAAACTCTAATAATTATTGGCTGTCATCATCTCGCTATCACTGAGCTGTGTATGCAGACTGTAAGATGCTGTAACTTTGACGCAACTGCATTACGCTGTTCATTAATAGTGGGGTGAACATTCATAACTCATGTAAGTTAATTATAAGCTGTTGCGTTTCCAAATAAATAAGATAAAATAAAATATTTAAGGGTGTGGTACTTATAGATCATCAAACTGAACTACTGTCTCCACGGGGCCAACATCGTAACCGCGGAAAAAATACTAACTGTCCCATACAAAACTTAGTTACCTACTACACCCAAATGTATGAGAGACGGCTGATTTTTTTTTGCGATTACGATGTTAGTCTCATAGAGAGAGAGAGAGAGAGAGAGAGAGAGAGTAGAGAGAGTTTGATGGTTTAAGCTTGAGTTACAACTCAAGCTTAAATAATAAATGACCACACCTTTCTGACACAATTTAAGTATACCTACACAAAATAAATGAACATTATTTATTTCACTAACCCAACTTCTCTATTAATAATTCAAATTACAAATGGCACCAAAATGCTAAAAGTCAAATACCTACCTGAGGCTGTATGTTCGTATGTCTCTTGTTCCATCCTAAACAAACATGGCCGGAGTCAAAACATAATATACGGGTTACAATGAAAAATAACTCCCGTTTTCTCGGGTAGGTACAGTCGGGAAAAAACAACAGGACATCGTGAATTTATGTCGGCACTTTGTATTTGTTGGGTTCTAGGACTTTTTGCCACAATTATGCGAAGTCGCGGTCGACTTCTTTTTTGTTGACCGTATTTGGTGAGGCAGTAAATTGTATTGTATTTTTATTTATTGTTTTGTTGTCCTTCTTCTTCTTTGAGTCTACGACTGGATTTAAGAAGCTTTAAAAGAGTTCTTTGGTTATAATCATAATTCCAGCCTATTATCGTCCCACAGCAGGATAAAAGCCTTTTCTCGTATTGAAAAGACACGAGCATTGTTCACCACGCTTGCTCAAGCTCCCTAAAATAGGTTTGAGCTACACGATGACTGATGCTTGCATGCCGTCTGTTGGGACAGGTCAACTCAAAGCTGCAATGGCTCTTTCTTCAAAAGGCTCTTCCAGACATGGCCCTGCATTTTCAGACTGACATACAATCTTGGACTTTAAAAGAGACCATGCCACCTGAGTTTGTTTTTGACATTTCTTCTCAGGGATCAGTCAGCTAAGAAATGCCATCGAGTTTTAAAATATTGACCAAACAAATTATTGACGTGTAAAAGTGTTTTAAAAGATGTACTTACAGAAATAAACATTTCATTTAATTTTATTTCTTCTCAGGGATCAGTCAGCTAAGAAATGGCGGCGCCATCTAGTTTTAAAATATTGACCAAACAAAATATTGACGTGTAAAAGTGTCTTAAAATATCTACTTACAGAAATAAATTACTTACTTATTACATTTATTTTAATTTCCAGACGGGTTGGGGACTAGTTATCTGGATTTTAACCCCACAGTCGCAGCTCATTCGTGCCCCCATCTCTATTCACCAAAATCGTTCTTGATTATTAAAAGGTTATTCATACCACGTCTAATTGATAGCCAACGCCTTTTCCGAGGACAGAATGAGGCCCTCTCCTTGAAAGAGGATTGTCAGACTTCGTTAAACTTTGAATTGGATGTCTCTGACATATTCCACAACCGACTAGAACCTAGATAGTCTACGACAAACTTTTTGAGGTACAAGATCTTGTTCAAAAGGAGATTCTATTCCTAAAAAAAGGAATTTCGTGTTCAAACCGTCATAAGTAACTAATAAACAAGAACAACACTGTCATCAATGAAGATGTTTGGCATGTGTAGTATGTCCACTTCTATCTCTACTCTACGAAGAATGGACATGAATATCTCTTTGTCTACAAAGTGACATTTTTTTTTTTAATTTTGACACCTAGTGGCGACGTTGAAATCTTTCAACAATCGTTGATTTTGTCTTTCGTTTCTGCGGTGGCTATGCTACGCGTGCTGAGGTTGTTAAAAAAAACTGCACACTTCGCAGTGCCACCTTTTTAATTAATACAGTTCCGGACTCCTTAACCAAGCCATAGTGCATTTCCATGTAATATTTTATAGGCCGAAAATAAAAATAAACTAAAATATGTCAAAGAAAAGTTATAATGCAGTTTTGAAGTCGACATACTGGCCATCATTTTGGTGTCATGATTATTCCAAATTAGAATTCATGATCAATTCAAAAAGGTAATTCATTATCATTTATGGAAGTTAGTAGATTTAGTAAGTAGGTAGTAGATAAGATTAGTATTAAATATTTATGGAAGGGCCCAAATATTCCTTGACCCGATCATCTTAAAGGAACAGCTGTCATGATGCTACATAACTTCGACCAGACCAGTTAAAGGCATACCATAGTAGAAGCTCCTACAGTGTCTTCGTTATCTTAACGACAGTTAGGAAGATGGATGTTTTAAACACATTACGGTTGTCATGCAGCCCGTTCACCTACTTCCTTCAATTTATCATCATGACTTTGTTATCAACACATAAATTTTCTCGTTTATGTGGGCTTGTAGTTTCTACTAGGAAAGGCTAGTTACTTACTATATCCTCATTTCTTTTCTGCTGTAAAAGTACATGTCTGAGATGATTGATTTTCCAGAGAGAACGTGCGGAAAGAAAATTGTGGGGACCAAAAATACAACACGCGGTCAAGGAGTCGTATTCTGTCAAACTGACATGCGCTCTTAGTTTCATTCAAATAAGGTTCAAATTCATGTTCTCAACAACTGCTATACTGATCGTCACAGCACAATATTCCGTACCTTCAGGCTGAGAAAATCATACACCAATTGGTCATGCCATGAAGATGAGCCTCAGTTTACCGCGACCGCTGAATCGCTTATAAAGAAGGTACATTATTACTTGTCTACTCGCTGATCTTCTTTGAAGAACACAAGAATAGATTATGCCATGGTGAATGGCAATACTAACTGAAATTATCATCATTACTGCCGTCAGTATTTGAATAGGGACTACAGTCCTTTCCGTACCTAAACCGTCAGTCAGTCTCTTTTATTAAAAAGATACTTAGTGCCCTCTTCTATAGAGTAAATACCATACGCTTACAATACCCTCATGCAAATAGAGATCGTATTTTTCTTTAAAAAAGCTACCAACATCGTCAAAAGAAAGGATAGCCTATTTTACCCAAGACCCAAATCTGCCTCATAACCCAAAACTAAAACCTTCATTCTACCAACTTTATCGATACGTTGTATCTTTCAGTGGAGTTAGTTCATTATTTCTCGAAGACTTTTTTGTTGTAAAGACTATTATTTACCCAACGAATTTGCTGACGTTACGGTGTAAGTGACTCCTTCTTACATAAACAAGTTTATTTATTGAGTCTTCTGAATTGTAGTGGCTGTCTCAGTATAGCTTAGCTTTTCTATTTTTTATTTATCTTGTTCTAGGGTATTCATAAATAAGATGTCTATTGAATTATGTTATGAATGTCAAGTAGGTAATGTTAACAATATTCATTTTATTTTTAGTTTCAATAAATGTCAATTTCATACATGGTGATTTCTTTACTTTTTCAGTAAAGAAACAATTTCTTTCCACAGTGGTTTCTCTGAAATAACATAGTCACATTCAAGTTAGCTCATTACACTGCTTTTTAGGTTTGTCCAATCAGGTAAAAAGCATAACAACATGCAAAGATAATTAGGGAGACCAGTTTAATTATTTTACATCACAAACATTTTTGTCCTTAACGAGCTAACTTCATCTCGTCTTGCTTAAAAATTCACCATGTTTTATGAAGGTCAAAACTTATAAAAATGCTATGAAGGTCACATAGGATAATGGCTGTAAAAAACTGGCAGTGTCCTCACAAAAGTTGGCCGTAACCCCATAAAATATTTTATGTGAAGCTTTGGCTCTTGTAAATAACTCTCGAAGTCAAGATAATAAAGATGATAAATATATAAGAGTGTTCAATGGGGTTTTTGCCTGTGACGTTTGGAGGACATTGGCAATATCTTGTGCGATATAGATTCACACATTTAAAAATGTCATCACTTTCTAAACACACATACCTATACTTACGACTTCTTGCCATGGGGGTAAGCAGAAACTACAGAACGCCACCTGCTACGAAACCTACGATCCGTATAATATATATTTTTTATCTACTACTTTCCTACTGTTTAATAAACTTTGTTTGTGTTATTTACAGGTAAGGCGATGTTCGAATACCTTCTAACTACAGGTAAATTTGATAAAATTAAGCGAGTTAACATTTATAATTAATGCTAATTTCTGAACGACGAGCCGTCAACAATTAAGGAATTAACTAGAAAGGCAGAGATCGAAAGTTAATTGTTTTAATTAACTTAGTACTCCTTTATAAAGAGAAGTGAGTTACACATTAAGAAGCATTTTGACAAAAAGTGCTTTTTATCCTTTATTAAAACGAACCGGGCTCTTATTAATTAATTAAAATCTAGTCTATAAGACTATAGGCTCCTTCAAACAGGCGCGACAAGCGACGACTCTGCACGCGACACAAAGAAGAAGTCTTAATACACAATTTTAATCTGAAAAAAAGGTTTACGTGATAATTATTTAAAAAGAATAGTCTTGATTGCACTTAACACAAGTTTGTTACACTTCCTTAGAGTCTGATACAATAATATAAACAGCCTGTTCAAGTGTTATATGAGTGTACCTAATTGTCACTATTATTTCTACACTTTTTAAAACAAACTTACTCAAAGGGTTTTGTTCATTTTAGATTTCGCACTATGCTTGTTTTGTCTTACAGCTGAATTGCCTCGGAGGCGTTCACATGTCGGTGGAGACGGTGTTCATGGACGTCAGCAAGCTTTTGGATTGTTTTGGTGATAGTTCCATTTTTAGGTCATGATAAAGAATGCGAACGCCGTATAGTAGTATTTATACATACAATAAACAATAGAGTGACTATTGTATCTACACTACAAATAATTTTTTTCTTTCTTACTTTTTTAAAACGCAATACTTCTTCCAGTGGTAAGGTTTGTGAACCAAGTAGGTAGGTAGGTATTTCAACTATAAAGTTCGTAGCATCATCATTTAAAATAGTCTATACAGGGTCAAATTAAATTAGCTGACGAAACTTCGCAGACGTGATGGGCATCGATATCTAAGCCCGATAAAATAAAAAGATTGGATTTTTTTATTAGGGGTCAATGACCGCTGGTATTTATGTTTTCCGCGGACAACCGTACCATTAAAACTGTTTATTATGCCCTCGTTCAAAGCATCATACACGACTGCATCACAGCGTGGGGTGGGAGTGTGGGACCACCAAGACAACTTTTCTGCCTCTGGAACGAGCACAGAGATCTGTCCTCAAGGTCATGACCTTGAAGCCGTTTAGATATCCCACCTCAATTCTCTACACCGAATGTAAGGTCCTCACTGTGAGACAGCTCTTTGTTCTTATAAAATAAATAAACTATGCACCATTGCTACCATGAGCCTAAATGGATGTAAGTCCAAGGTCACAAAGTGGCTATTGACACTCAGTTACGATAAGACTGAAGATTTACTATCAATTGCTTAGCGAAATGTAGTTAATAAAGTCATATATATTTATAGTTTAGATATCTAAACACGATCACTAAATATTCTGGTATTTATCGATACTAATCACGTGTGTAAAGTTTACATAAAAATAACTGATTTCTTAAACTGATATGTCAAGTGAACACACAAACTGCTGTCGATAACACCACAATTTTTTTTTTATTAAATTCGTTTCTTTTTTTTATCATGTTTAGATATCGATCAAGTATCAGTTAAGTAGGTTTGTCTTTATGATTGAATAACTCTAGAGACAAAAAATTGTCGAGAGGTGTCGTGAGACATCCGATTGGAACGAAATTCCGTTTGCTTCAAAAGTGTCGTCACGACACTTTTGTTACGTATCAAAAGTGTCGTGGCGGTCAAAATGTAGCACTTTTTTGGTCTAGCTCTTATTCGCCAAGTGTTCAGAGTATAACGTGCAATAAGGAATCCAAAAACTACCCAAAGATTTTACGTTAGTTACCATCGTTGGTGATAGAAAATAACCATTCTAATAATGAGGTAAAGCTATTTATGCATGTAACTCTTGAAACAATCAAGCCATAAACTTGACAAACAAGGGTCTCCGCAACAGCCTTTTACAAAGAAAATTCTTAAATAAAATAATTTACTTAACTTAAGGACCATATACACCTGACCCTTAAAACGTGGAACAAAAAGGACAAACTCATTAACGTCGTTTGACTTTCAAAGTTTCGGAGAAAAAAATACATTATCATTCGTAAAAAACACCCCGATGGGAGAACATCGTTTTCAACAAAGTTTTGTTAAAAATGGATTTATAAAGTTCTCTTTGGGGACTAGTAACGAAATAAGGGGGAGCTTTTATGAAAATTTTTGTTAGGACCTTGTTGGGAATTTATTTAAGCTTGCATTTCGTGATAACCTATGCAGCGTGTATCAAAGAAGTGTGGTCATATGTAGGGGGTGTTACAGGCTATCAGACTGTACAGCTTTGTATATGGGACCAAGACTGTAATCGAAAAAAAAACTGCTGTCCCATAAAAAAACTTCAATACCTACTCGAGTCAAATTTGTGGGACAGCTGATATTTTTTTCGCAATTACGATGTTGATCCCATGGAGAAAGTTGTTCAGTTTGATGGTCTGTTCCGTTAAATATGACCACACATTTCTGATACACGCTGTATATCTACCTATTTTGTCTTTAATTCAATAAGCTGTACGATAATAGGGGAGCGAAAATAGTGTCCCATTATAGGGCCCTACTATGGGACACTTTTTTTTGTCAAACTATAAATAGACAAGGTTTGCTATTTTACTGCTTGAACTAAGCTCATTCTGTTTGGTATTTAGTATTGTTTATGTCCTATAATGGCTATCTCTGTTTACTTCAACGCGCCATGTTTTCACATCTTTTTTTCCAAATAAAAACCTGATTCAAATAATTTGAAAACTCATTCTAAATTCGCTTGACTGTTCGAATATAACTAGAGTTATTTTACTACCAGCCTGCACAACATAAGATCGACTTTTACAGACAGACTTTACCCCATTACATTTCCAAGAAAAAAAGATGTCCCTAATATTGTACGAGTTTAATATAAAAGAATATATTATTTTCAAGATAATTTATTGAAAATTCATTTACTTACATGTCGTGAGCCACTTATTTTTTCGAAGATCTTGCATGCATGTATTGATTTTAATTCAGTATGTATACACATGTTTGAGCAAATAAAATTTCTTTCTTTCTTTCTTTCTTAATAAACTTGGAAAATAAATCACTTTGAATGCAGTCCTTCTACGAACGTCACACGAACAAAGTCGATTTAAGAAAATACCAATTGGTTTTTTTTTGTACATTGCATTAATTTTGCACATCGAAAACATAAAAAATGTATCCCACACACATGTGTAAACATGTATATTGTGCGTGTATTTACAGAATGTTTAAAAAAATCTCAACAATTTTCAGACAAGACTTTTATTTTTTATTATTTTTTAAGCAGATTAGTAAATCTTGCAGAATTTATGAGTGTATAAAAAATTGAGTTTACGATGTTTTTTTGTCTAGTAGTAAATTCTCACGACTTTCCTATGACATTGTACGAATAATGTGCGAAGCAATAAAACTGAGGAACGCAAAAGTAGATGATAATATATTGTGTGTGAATTCCTGCACGTAGGAAAAAAACTTTAAAACAAAAAAATATTTTGTCATGTTCTGTCCCACACGTTTTTAATTTTACAGTTTAGTTGTAAACACACCTCTTTTCAACAATAAAGATGAAGCATTTTTCTATTTCAATCCAATTCACAAACAAAAAACTCCTTCAACTATGTCAACACACAGAAATAAACAAAAATAAATTTGAATCGGAATTTGAATCGGACAAATTTTCAACTCACACTTGCCTGTTTAAAAGACTCGGGAGTCAAACAAAAAGCCAGAGACGAGAGATGCACAGATAAAACTTTGTCAAAGCAATAAACTGTCTCATTGGTCTTTGTTGAGAGAAATTATATTAAAGGGACAAACACTTGGATGTTAGATGGGACTGAATAATTACTGACTGTTGCTGAAATTGGAAAATTGCTTTAAGCGTTTAGGGTTGGCCCACACTATGGGGCGCGTAGTTGCGTAGTGGAGCGATTGTTTGTGAGCAATTAAACGTGCTTAGGTATGTTTCGGCATGGTTGTAAAT
Organism: Brachylomia viminalis; assembly: GCA_937001585.2. Classification (NCBI taxonomy): domain Eukaryota; kingdom Metazoa; phylum Arthropoda; class Insecta; order Lepidoptera; family Noctuidae; genus Brachylomia; species Brachylomia viminalis. The sequence goes on along the minus strand of OW443306.2, from coordinate 21,511,841 downwards.
AGTGCGTTAATTGTTGACATATTATTTCTAACAAAGGGAGAAATTGAACTGACCCTCTAAAATCGTATTGACTTTCTAAAGATGCGATAAGACCTACGCTTTTTTTTTAATAAATGAGCTTTTTATTAACTTTATGGCTTTTTCATAGTTTGTTGCAGTAACTAGCTAGGGTATCCCGACCAAACGGGTTAGGTTAGGTTAGAACTGTGACTAGCACGCGCGAGATGAGCGAGCGAAGCGACCAATCCCGAGGGCGGCGCGGGCGGTCGGCGAGCAGTAGGTACCTTCATGTTGGTCGCAGTTACTTGACTATTTAGTATTTTTGTGAACCCAAAATGAAAATTATTTCAGGCTCAAAAAAGGGGCGTAATCATTATATTAGACTGTTCAATAATATTTAAAGGAAAGCAAAATAGAAATGATTTGAGGTTCGGTTTAAAACATGTCTTTATCAAAATTTCAGTCAAATAGAACTTGTATCCTATATCAGCACTTATCGCGAATGCATGACCAATCTGAAAGAACTTACAAATGGCTGTCTATTTTAAAAGTTTAATAGCTAAACAATAATTATAAAGGGTAAGTAGGTACTTTAATTTACATCATTACCTACGCATTTTGCATTACGTAGGTATTTACAGAATTAAGAACCAAATAATTAACCAGTTGTATATTTTTAGTAGCTTAAAAATCAAACATTGCTAAACTCATTCCTCTATTAACACAGCCTTAATTACATGTAAATGACATTATTCGAAACTCATTTTGTGTATTGTTAAACATAATATGGCACTACCCTAAACATTTTGCAATTCGGCAAACGACACCGTGCTACTGCAATTATTTACTGTCAAAACCCGCACTTTTGGGTATTCTGAAATTGAATTAAACTGTAATTTAAGACAAAATGGCGGCTGTAGAACGGTAATGGTGGGTGCAGTTTTGAAATGAGACAATACAGTGGCATAAAAAGTTATTTTAATGATTTTTTTTGTTGATGACTTTTGATAGATAAAATATAATAAATTATTAATCAAACCAAGTAATCAAAACACCATCAACACATCAACAAACAAAAACGTTTCCCATTACAAAACTTTACTGTAGAATACATAATTTAAGTTGCGGGTACTTACAATAATATCACTCTCCGCACAATAACACTTTGTCACAACACCAATCTATCTCGTCCGCTCGACGTCCGTATATCACCGCTGGGGTCTACTCTCTAAATCCGTCAACGTAGATACGGGCCCGTCCGAAAGTAGTGGTTCCGTCAAAACAAGTGTCAAGTTCTATTTATCAGACGGGCATAAACACATCGCATGTAGGTACAGCTGTTTAATCGTGTTGTCATTGATTCTTATAAACTGAACTAATCTTATGTCAGTAAGTGATAAGATAAGCGATACGGAGTGGGAGACGCCCGTATCTTCGGCCAAAACTATGGACTTCGTGCTTATGAAGTAGACCCCTGGGAATCCAGCAGAATATCAGCGTCAGGTTGTTTTTTTTTTTTTAACCGTTGCCTTACACTAGGAATTTCTCCTGTATTGTGGGTGCGTTTACAAACATTTAAACTCACATACACAAACAGCCAGACCCGGAACAACTACTTGTAGGTCATACAAATATTTGTTCCGTGCGGGAATTGAACCCGCGACACGCAGCGCAGCAGTCAATCGCTTAACCACTGCGCCAACCGTGCCGTTTGCTTGACATGTGCTGAGCTGGACTCCCTTTTGGGCCACCTTGAGACGCACAGCGCACCTTCTATATTCGTTATTTTATTTGAAGTACCTATGTCATGGTGTCACTATAATCCTATAAGTATGTTTTATTTGTGTATATTGGCGCCTTCTTTTTATATTTATTTGAAGGCGCAGGCGGGCCTTCATCGATATTCATTTCGCAGGGCGTGGATTTAATGCGGTGAATAAAACCGAATACCCTCGGAAATCAACTGATTTAGTGCTTTTCTTCAATAATCACAATATCACTCAAATTAAACTTCTAATAATAAAACAATAGTCTCTAGTCTTGAAATATTCACAAAGCTTATTAAAAATCACTTTGAATGCGGCAATGGAAAGCGATTCGTCGGAGACATGGTGCGCTGGCGCCGCGCGCCGTTCCGTTCAACAGTGTGTTTTAAAAGATGGCCGCCCCGCTACCATTGACACGACGCTCCGCTAGAGTGGCTTTGACAGCGATCATAAAGCCACTCTTGACATTGAAATTTCGATTACGACGTCAACGCGCCGTCATATTTATATTCATGTCATTTGTTATCATTTCATTGTGCTTTTGTGTGTTGTGCTATGTCTTTTGTGTGCACTGAATAAATGTTTTATCTATCTAGATATTTGATGACACGTGAAAGTAGGAAGGCATATACCTAGTACGTAATTAACGGGAGCAAAAAAGAGAAAAGACGAAGAAAACTTCGCTAATTAGCCAAGTTTTGACGAGCACTTGCGGGCCGTGTATAACATATTTATCTCTGTTTAATTATAATATCATTGCCACACGCATGAAGAGTCAGCGTTTAAGTCAACACTTAATGCTAGGAAATAGCCTTGATCAGGATTATAACAACATACAAGCTTCTAAAGCTTATTTCGTCACAACTGTCCGCAAACAAATTCAGAATGATTTTAAACTCCTTCGTCGCTTTGCATAATGTATCTAATTGAAAATAGAATACAAATTTCAAATCAAATTCCAGACATCTCTTCACACATAAAGCCCTATACAGACGTGTGTAATGTTTAATGTGATATATCGTGTTATGTAACGCGAATTCTGCGTGCGGACGGCACTACGAGCATTACAGTAACGCTCGGGCTGATCCTGGCTGGTGGTAGGTATTTATTTTATTTCCTATTGTATTATTTTAACATAGCGTTTGCTACACCGGTTGAAGTCCTCACATCAACGCCGGCTGTCGCTGAAAATCCAGCGATGGGCCTCTGTCTCCCATAGGGTCAAGCGATGGCTGTTTTGCGTGGATGAGAAAAAAAAATAAAAAATTCCCCAACTAATTCTTTTTTTGTCTGTGTTCGTTCTCTGCGTCATGTTTACCGCAAATAAACGTATTTTCTTCCTTTTCTTTGTCCATCGGCTGTCGGTTTTTAACACGAAGTCAATAGCTCTCGTAGTCGAACACATACAGGATTCGCGTTGAGTTTGTATGCCGTCCACACTATTCGCATTACCACCTACATTACACATTACATACGTCGGTACTCTGGACACGGCTTAAGACGTGATAAACTGGAAGCCACCCCCGCTTCAACTAACAAAATACTACCCCGACAAAATGACAAATCAACAACCAACCAAAAAAAAACAATCCGGCACGACATTTCATAGAGATTCCAATTTCAAATCAACTTGAAAGCAACCACTTTAACATAACCTCAAAACAGAGCAAAAACGTTCAAAACAATTCATTAACCCGACTACAAGATAAATGGTGACCATTGTGTGAGTAGTAGGTAGTGGAGACAAAGTCTTGGACTCCACCGTCGTTCGATGGCTTAGGCCTTCGCCCCCGGGTCCCTTTTGGGGCTTATCACCGTCCGTGTAATATGAATGGATGGTAAGTAATAGTTTTGGGACATAGAGGTCCGTTGGTTGTGCAGCAAATTGTGATTTGAGATTTGAATTATCTTTATGGTTATCGTAATACCTATAGGTATAAATTCTATTGAGGGTTTACATTATCTATAGACTAGCGACCTGTCCCAGTTTTTTTACGATTTTTTCTACTTGACTAAACATCGAAATTGTTTAATTAAATGCAAGTTTAATATTGATGTTTTTTCCTCATAAACCTTCCAAAATAAATACTGTAAATGATTGTAAAAACCGCATTTCCATCCATTGCCTGCTTTTGAAGAACAACTCGATCAAACAGACAGACGCGATGACTTGATTGAATCTTCATAGATTCAAGAGTATGTTGGCTCGATTTAAACACCATTTACATACCTACGAGTACATTGTGTGATCCCAAAAAGAAGGCAGAGATAATTCAATATAGCGGTTTTCAGTGCGGTATTTAAAGAACCTACACCGTATTACTGGGCGCCATAATACCTTTGACATTTTACCCTAATTCTAGTAAAAATATCGTTCCCCGAAAAAAAAGCATCTTCCTACAGAATACCGCACAAAAACCTCAAAAAATAAAACAATATTTACCCTCCACCATAATTTTTATCCGATTCAATAATAATTTCACAATTTATCTCGACTATCTTATTTTTCATTACGATGCTCTACGAATTATGTGGCAGTGTGTATCGCATCAACAGATTCGAGCACACGAATATAAGCCTTGCTTGTTTGGTTATAGAGTTGAGTTTTGTTTGTAGGGAAATAAAATGTTATTCGTGAATGACATTCGTTTTTATTTACTTTAGTTTCAGGGGTAATCTAGTTGGTGATCATTTTGTTTGTCTCTATAGGGATTGTTTCTATTGGTTAGAACTATTTGTTAGATATTCTGTGATTCTGTGTGGGACTGTCAAGTGATTTTCTTTAGTTTTTGTCTCCTGTGTTCTGTTTTCGCAGTTTGTGGCTTTCAAGACTACTGGTTATTTGAAATAAGGATGAAGGAATGAGGAAAACTTAGACTACTAAGCGTTTGCGACCACAAGACCAACGAGACAGTAATTTACTTTCATCTCGGATAATGAATATCCTTTATTTATTTATTTATGTACACATATAAACAGACAAGAAGAAAAGAACAGGAAAATAGCTACAAAGGTGATGCTTATTTCTAATGAAATCTCTTCCAGCATACCTGCGATAGGATAGTAGATTTAGAGATGTAGCTATGATGTGAGATGTGATAATCATGATGTGTGTGTGTGATGTGTGTGTGTGTGGTGTAATGTGTGTGTGTGTGTGTGTGATGTGTATGTGTGTGTTTCTTTATTTCGTGTGTGTGTGTGTGATGTGCTGGATGTTTGGGATGTTGTGTGATGTTTGATGGTGATGTGATGTGTGTCCTTCGTTACAAGCGAAGCCATAGGCTTACCTAGTATACTAAAACAACAAAGGCAGCTCTTACCAGATAAGTTACAGCACAATATCTTTAATTTTATCGCTCAACTCAATGAATACCTATTGTGTGGGTGTTCGTAAATGGCTTTGTTTGTACTAAGGGCCGAAACAATGGTCATAATGTTCGTGAGGGTTGAAACTATATTAGTTTAAACTAAACTAATAATAACCTGTTTCATTTCTAACGTAATAATGTTCAAATACATCAGTTTATTTAGATTAGATTGGTTCAGTCTACACTTCTATATTTAATATAATATAATAAAGCTGAAAAGTTAGTTTTTTGTTGGAACGCGCTAATCTCTGGAACTACTAGCTGGATTTGAAAATTTCTTTAGTGTATTTGATAGCCCAATTCTTGAGAAAGGTGATAGGCTATTTAATATCACGCTAGGACCTGTAGGAGCCGAGCAAAAAGAAATAAAGTCCGGAAGAACGCTAAGCGAAAAGGAAGTTAAGGCGATTCGATACGATGCGTTGCGGTGGGTCGGGAACATGTTTCACGCGGACGACGTCGCAGACAAAAACTAAATTCCATTTTTTTATTTTTATTTTATTTAAGGGGCTGACAAAAGCTAAAGCGCGGTCACTGTGGGACTGCATACAGAAGAAAGAGAAGCGCGATGACACAAAGCTGTTAATGTATTGCAAAACATGAAGTTATTCTCTATTTACAAAAAATCTATTGATTGGACTAAAAAGTGAAAACACTATCACGTTAATATGTTGCTTGAAGAACAATCTGAACAAAAATCAGAATGACTGCATGTATATAAATAAGTATGGTTTTTAATCGTTAAAAGAAAAATTTAAAATGTTTTCAACACACTGTCTAACTAGCATTATATTATATCCTGAAGAATATCATATATTTTTCTGATTTTGTTTACTGCAGTGAATACTTACTTTTAGGCATTATAAAACTTCCGTTTAGGTCATGTACATAGTCCCCATAAGATGGGTTTGCTCTTGACGCTAGTCTAGGTCAGTGGTGACAGAGACAGAGTCGACAACGGAGTGAGCTTACCCAGAAGAAGCCTGTTCACTCTCACTTCGAAGAGATTAGGGTTGTATGCGTTCGGAAACACAGACGCAAGTAGAGAGTTCCACTATTTTGCTGTGCGCATAACAAAAGACATTTGGAAACGCTTAGTGCGAATTGGTGGAATAGCAACTAGGTAAGGATGGTAACTTGCTGTGCGTCTAGTCTAGATGACCGAATGATTGAAGAAGGGGGCCGGTGGTGTGAGGAAAATCCCAGATAGTAATTTGACATTTCAACTGTTTTTGTGTTTATTTTTACTAGTATTGGAGTTTGACATCACACCTGTCAAATTACTATCTGGATTTAAAAAACGAACTATAGTTAGATTATATTGGTAAACGCACAAGATACCCCCAAAGTTGATACCGCAACAAATCTAAAACACGACTTAAAAGAAATGTTCTAAAAAGAACCCGACTTCCAAAAAATATTTTTTGTCGGCGTCTTTGGATCTGTATTTTAGTTTTTGCAACCGACTTCCGAAATTAAAGTTATTTTTCAGTTTGTAGTTTTTTTTTTGGAAGTCGGTTGTTTTTATTTGGAAAAACGTTTTTTATTTTACTTTTTAGTTATAGTAAAACGAACGTCTTACACGTCTACTTGTTTGTCACACACCTTTCTGTTGATTTTTCAAAAACCGCTCTACGACTGTCGATAAAATTTAAATGGGACCACCTGGGAAGTATTATACCTACCCTTTGAAACAAAAAAGTAATTTTCTAAATCAGTTCAGGCGTCTTCGATAAATCGGTGAACATACATAAAAAATATTTATATACGGTCGAATTGAAAAACCTCCTCCTTTTTTGAAGTCGATAAAAAAATTGCAATATCTTTCTCTGCATTTAGATTGATATCTTTCTACACACATAATATTAATTTACTCACGCCTTCTGCCTATTGGGGCAGGCAGACACTACAGAACGCCACCTGCTACGATCCTTACATAGCTTACTCCTTTTGCTTCGTTTACGTTCATTCATCTGGTTATACACGCTCACCGGTTGCGAGCGTTAAAGAAAGAAAGAAAAATATTTTATTTGGGACACGCACCGGCAATACAAACAAAAATAAAAAAATATACCATTTAAAACGAATATAGAGGCACGAGGAACAGGGTGTAATGTTTACGCATACCTCCATAGAAAAGGGAGGATCCTCCGACCAGACGGGTGTCGTGTCTGGTGGGCAACTGCCCGACGATTGATGTCGGGACGTTGTAAATAATATGCTAATTGCGCGGTCAACTCTGCTTGCGCGATGCAGGATTTGCGTGACGTCAGTGTCATGCGTATTTTGCATGTGGCGATGTAGACACCGCTACACTAACAAAATTAACATTAAACACACCCAAAAACAATGAACAAGAAAAAAAAAACTGCTGTGCGAGGCCAAAAAGGCTCCTATCTGAGCATAATGCTGCGACATTTAAATTACGCACAATTTATTACGCACCTGACCTTTCTAAAGAACATCACCAATAAGGTCATGTGTCCTTCTGGGGCGTCCCCTTCCGGCGTTTCCACTCACATCTGCTTTGTTAATCCTTTACCCTCCACCGTACCTTTTTTTACCTTTCTATGTTGTCTAAAGTGGTTTTTGTACCAAGTTCTGAATGTTGCATCTGTCTAGGCTTAGACTGTGTGTGTGTTTAGATCTGTGTAGATAGGAGCTGAAAGAGAACTCGTATTCCTTTGGTAATCTAATATTTAATGTCTTCCTTTTACAGTAGGTACTTTATTTACGACAAGAATATAATACTATGGTAGCAGCGACCTTTTGACCGCCGCGCACGCGCTTTTATAACGTCGTTGTCCGAAGAGTGGGGAGTCGGCGGCGGCGGCGGCGCGGCCGCACCCGTAGTGCTGGGCGTTAACAACATCCATGACCGATGGCAATGAGTTGTACCTACAAGTGTGCAAATCGAAAGAAATTTATAAGTTTTAGGGCCGATTTTTCAATCCTCAGATAAACGTACCTGAAGAACAAAGTAATTAGACTCTTTATTCGTCTGATAAAGAGAAAGAAAGAAATTTGTGTTCATTGGCATTACAGAAAAATAAATACACCTTAAAATTATAAAACAGAAAACAACAAATAAAATGCCAAAAGGGCCTCAGCTCAACATAATGTCAGATGACAACACAAAGTGTACCACCTGACGCTGATTTTCAGCTGCAACCCTCCCATAAGTGGTTGACAATTATTTAAATTAATATTTAACGTAGGAATAACTATCCGATCGATTATCTCATTTGTGAAAACGGTAACTTCAGGGTGGTGAAACAAATATACAGAATAAACGAATGTTAGAACGGGACGGACTATTTCTTTGATTTCTGTCTATGTCAAACAAACAAGTTTAGTGTCAGCGTAATGTCACTTTTATTACGTTACGATGTTGTTTGTTTGGCTGTATGGTGTTTTTATTTGTGATTTTTTTATTTTATTGTAATAATGGAAAGCAAAAAATGGGAGCATTCAGCGAACTTTAATAATGCTTAGATTCAATTTGAAGACTGATTAGAGAGGGCACACGTAGACAAGACATTATGCGTTACAAGGTACAGCCTAATTAAAATATTGTGAGGCACTGTCTCAGAAATCGATCGGTTATATTATTTAATAAGTTGCCCATAGATGAAAGCTCTATCTACTCAAGCACCTTTAAAAAGCAACAAAAAAACCTGTTGAATAAGTGTCTTTATGAAGTTAACGAAATACCTGTAAATCTTGTATTTATGCATTGTTGTAATATGTAGCGTGTTTTTTTTATTCCCTTATGTAATTTAATTTTAATTTCCTTTTATAATAATCAGATACAATTTATTGTTCATGAATAAATTACTTACTATATATGACTTAATTACTTGTGAGTTTAGTCGAGAGGTATAAGCAAATAATAGAAAATAAAAAGACGACGGAACTGTTGAATCCCACACGTTAAAGTGTTCGACTCTCGGTCTTACAATTCTTTTTTTTCTTTCACTGAATCCAAGTGAAAGAAATATATTCGTTTAATATGGCTTCTTTCTCAATTGCCATGTCGTCATTACCATAGAAAATATATATTTTTATTTATTTTAGTACATGGAGGACTTACAGCTAATAAAAACAGACAAAAAATGGCACCATAGTCACCAGCAAGCTAATTAAATTACAAATCCTAGATACACACTTACAGTACAGACTTAGAATAATAACTTACGGTGTAAGCATAAACAAAAAACACATCGACTTTAGAAACAATATAAATACTTGGTTTACAATAATAAGACTGAATCAATAGAGTAATGTTTAAAAAAAATTAAGTAAATTGTTTAAATAAATGTTTTAAGTAAATTTATTAAGTATACTTGTAAAGCACGAAATCTATCCACAGACTAATAACGTCAACGTCGTTTATCAATGGAATTAGCCGTTATCTGGCCGTCAAAGAGTCAAATAGACTTATTCCTCAGACAAGTGAATTATTCGACGAACAAAGCCTATTTGACGATCGAACAACAGTAGGCCAATTCTCGTACTTAAAAAACGTTCAAATTCAAGTCGCAATCTCATCTCAGCGACAATCAATGTCAAAAACCTGTCAAAAATGTATGTAAATTGATAGTAATTTTGACAGATTGAGACTGAGATTAGAATGCGAATGGTCTTAAAAATACGGGAATTGCCCCTCTGATTTTTTGCTATATATCGAATAAACCCTATCTGTCTGTTTATCTGAGGATTGAAAAATCGGCCCGAAGTTCAGTTACTAGATGAAATAATTATATATGGATATCTTCCTCGGGCATCCTGTGTAATCTATTAACAATAGTTATAATCTCGTTTGGTAGTATAACAAAACCCGTACATATCCCTCCAACGTTTGCCATTGTTCTAATATCCATGAGGTTTACTCCAAAAACACAACTGGCCCATAACGCTTTGACACTCAAAGCGATGACTTGAGTGTAAATGTTATCGTGGACGTCCACGTCCATAACGTGTATCGAAATACGTGCACGTTATAATGTTATCGTGGACGTCCACGTCCATAACGTGTATTGAAATACGTGCACGTTATAATGTTATCGTGGACGTCCACGTCCATAACGTGTATCGAAATACGTGCACGTTATAATGTTATCGTGGACGTCCACGTCCATAACGTGTATCGAAATACGTGCACGTTATAATGTTATCGTGGACGTCCACGTCCATAACGTGTATCGAAATACGTGCACGTTATAATGTTATCGTGGACAGAAATTTAAAAGCGTCTTCATACATTTTTATCTCCCTGTGTTATCGTGATACCATGACGTGGACGTCCACGATAATATCGTCACGTTAGAAATCATAAAAGAGCACATTAATCTTATCCAAAACGGACAATCGTTCGCTCTGATTTTACCTAAAACTACCCACTATCTAAAAAGCCCTTACCTCTACATAAATACATCCCTAGTTTTAAACTGAGCGGCAGGTTCCGCATGGCCGGCGCTCTAACCGCAGGGCTCTCAATTTTCTCGACGACCCAAGCTCTGAAGTTCGTGGCGTAGGTATTTGCCTTTAACGTAAATATACTATGGTTTACTAACAATAAAGGGGCTTCGTAATTGGTTGTTTACATAATATTAATTTGCATTAGCGCCTAGAAAACTAAATTTATTGACTTAATTTAAACCTAAAATCGTTCATTCACTTAGAGACAACGCCCAGCCCAAACCGTAGGTAAGCACTAAGGAAGGATTTTTGAAAATCCATCCCGTGAAGGGGTTAAAAAGCGGCTTTAATAGTAAGTAGTTATATAAAAGTTTGTACGGAAGTTCCTCAATGTTATCGATAGGAAATCCGATCGAGCACACGGTTTCAACCCATCGCAGTTCACTGATGGACATAAGCCTCTCCCAAGCTGCGCCACAACACCCTGTCCAGCCTGTCCTCCGCCTTTCGTATCCAGTCTATCCCAATCACTTTCTTAATGTCATCGGTCCATCTAGCTGGCGGGTCCCACACTACGTTTGCCGATACCTAATCTCCACTCCAGGACTCGTCTGCTCCACCGGCCATCAGTCCTTTGACAAACATGGCCAGCCCACTGCTACTTCAACTTGCTTATTCTGCAAGTGGTAACTCCGGTTCTGTTCCGGACAATTTCATTTCTGATTTTATCCTTCAAAGAAACTCCGAGCATAGCCCGCTCCATAGCGCGCTGAGCGATCTTGAATTTGTGGACCAGCCCAACTGGCAGTGTCCACGTTTCGGCACCGTACGTCATAACGGCCAGGCCGCACTGGTTGAAGACCTTACTCTTCAAGCATTGCGGGATAGGCGACAAGAAGACTTAACGAAGTTTCCCAAACGCTGCCCAACCCAATCGAATGTTTCTGTCCACTTCTTTCTCAAATTTGTGTCTACCAAGCTGAATGACTTGCCCTAGGTAGACATACTCCTTCACAACTTCGAGAAGCGACCCTTCGATGCGGATGGAACTCGGCAAGACGTGTAAATTGTACATGACCTTCGTCTTGTCCAAATTCATGCCGATGCCAACCCACCGAGAGGCTCCATTCAGGCTTGCAGCATCTGGTCTAACTGTTCCAGCGTCTCTGCCATTATGACAATGTCATCGGCAAAGCAAAAGTGTGAGATGTACTCACCGTTCACGTTGATACCCAGTCCAGCGTCTTGCAAATGTCCTCCAACGCATTGGTAAACAGTTTCGGGCCGAAACTTGTAGTTAGATAATTATGCAGTCAAAGTAAAAACAATAGGCGGAGTTCAATTGCTTTTTCGCTATGAATATTGATTCAGACTGTACCTTATAACTTTATCCGTATATAAAACCGCTGTGTACCTATTACTCCCGTTTCTTTTTCAATGCTGCGCAAGACAGCCTTTAGCCCTCTTGACATTTTTATTTTACTTGGAGCAACGTTGTTTTTTTTCTACTTCTTCATTGCATAGTCTTTATTTTTTTCTTTGTCACTGGAAAGTGGTTTTGTAAACTCTTTAGATTATTAATTTGATGATTGAAATGACACGTATGTCATGTTAAGAGTTGTTGGTTCGACCTCAATCAATCTGCTATTGTTGGTTCACCTTATTCGACTATTTTAATTGAAGATAAAATTAAAAACGTCTATTTACCAATGCAAAGTAGATACAGTTTTTTTTTCTGTATTAGGTTGATGTCATACTTAGTGAATATAAAAAAAAAAATCATAAAAAAAACAACTTCGTAAAAAACACTACGAAAGGAAAAATAACTTTAGGAAGTCGGTGTCTTTGGTTTTGTATTTTCGTTTTTTGTCACCGACTTCCGAAATTAAAGTTATTTTTCACTTCGTAGTGTTTTTTTGGAAGTCGGTTTTTTTTTATAAAAAATGTTTTTATTTTTCTCTTTTTGTTTCGGTACCAAACTCACAAAAATATGTATACCACTACTTGCTATGTAATTTCGTATAAATCAATCCTGAATAATATGTGCTACAACTAGCTTCCAGTCGCGAAAAAATATGCTAGTACTTACTAACTTTGATAGAAAATGTGGGTTTTAAAGAGTTCCGTTATCTGTCTCCGAAACTCTTCATCAGATCTATATGAAATTTAAACGGGCCATTTCGGAATAAACTTCTTTCGAACAATAAAAGAATTTGCAATTCCGTCTATACACGATGACGGAGTTATGCCTGAAAATACATTAAACAATATATAAACATCCGAATTGATAACCTCCTCCTTTTAGAAGTCGGTTAAAAATACTTTAATTTATTCACACGTAAAGCCAAAACTGCTTGGTCTTAGAGAGCATGATGGAAAAGATATCCTTAGACTAAGGTGCAATTAAGGAGGATTTTTGAAAATGTATCACATAATGAAAGTTATTATAGAAGTTCGTCATTTTTGCTTAAGGGAAAGCCCATTGGGCATACAGCTAGTCAATTCATTACATAGACTAAAGTAAAAGAATAAATATTTAATTTCATTAAGGGCCGGTTTTTGGATCCGTAGTTAACTCAACCATTAGTTATATACAGGGTGAAATTGAATTCATGGGCAATATTTTTAAGGGTTATTGTACTCATCATTATGAAGAACTTTTACTACGGGACCAAACCTGAAATCACAAAAAAAATCACCTGGTCCCTACATTTATGTTTGCATAACCCTTCAAAATGGAGGGGACAGCTGATTTTTTTTTTGTGATTTCAGTTTTGGTCCCATAGTAAAAGATGTTCATAATGACCCTTTAAAATTATGCCCATGAATTCAATTTCACCCTGTATATAAATAGTAATAAATGGTTAAATTTTGGCAAAATATTTTGTTTTAATCAAAAAATTTTACTATAGTTACTATTTTTAACTAATGGATGAGTTAATGGTAAAATTTTGGCAAAATGTGTTGATTTGATGAAAACATTTTGCAAAAAATAATGTTTTTAATTAATGGTTGAGTTAACTAGGGATCAAACAACAAGCCCTAAGAATACATGCATGCAAGCATTACTCAATTATTCCCCCCGACCCTTGCTCGACGAAGTGAGAAACCTTTGCCGTAGCTGAGCCCCTAATTTTCCCTGATAATAATAATTATATAAACTCGATCAAGCCTGTCCCACCTTGCTGTCGTCCCCCGAGTGACGCCATAAGCCGAGGTTAGTACCCTTCAGGGGGTGCCCTTAGCGTGCAGTCACTTAGTAATGTAAGAAATTCACCCCTGGTTGGATGCTTTGAGTTCGCTTAAGGCAGCCACAGGACAGTCTGGTTAAGAAGTAACGACCTCCCAAGGTCAACTTCGAGATGACTTACATTAAAAAAAAAAACTCAATAATATATACAAAAGTACTGCCTCGTAGGTCTAGTGGCCGCGAGCGCTACTGCTGAGCATGAGGACCTGTGTTCGATTCCCAAGTCGCGCAAAATTATAATGGATTTTTCTATTTCGAATTACTCAGTAACACCCATATTTTTTTTTTTTTGTGGGTTGGAAATCATCAAATAACTTCTCCCGCTCTGGGCGGAGCGGGAGGGCGTGTCAGACTCTTACTGACTAAAACCCACCCGTGTTCCTTCAGTTGCCTGTTCAGTTGCCAGGGGCCACGGTATCCCTCTCGGATTTTCCGCAACCCTAGCAGGCATCGGTCCTAGCAGACCCCGTCATTGGTGCTGACATCTCTTTGAGGTGCGCGTGGAACACAACGCGCCGACGACCCGGGCCTGGTCCTTTTCGAACGGCGAGCTGCCCAATGCTCGCCGTTCGCAAGCCCGCGCCTACGGTGGCTCTCTAGCCACTCCTCAAGAGGGGACTTATCGCCGCAATTGTGGCGTGTCCAGCGCTGGGTTGCGATAATCGCACTCTCCATGCCGCCCTGAGATCCCACCGCAGCTCTGTCCGCTGTACCGTGATTTCTCGTGACGGCCCGGCGTTTCGCCTCCTCGCGCCACTCCCAAATGTGCGCGAGGACCTCAGTAACACCCCGGAGTCGGGATTTGTGCCCGGTTGATGGCAATAGGCTCATCATAACTGGCGAAATGTGGGTGTACTATAGGCACACCTCTGCCCAACCCTTCGGGGACACAACGCGTGGTCTTATGGTATGTTATACAAAAATAGGCCTTTCTTCTCCCCAAAAATGGAACTTTTTCTCCTTAAAAAAGGCACATAATCTCCTTACAAGAAACACTTTTCTCCTTAAAAACGGTCAATCTTTTACCACTTGTTGGTTCCAATTTAATAGTTTTTCTAAGCTCGTTCCGGCTAAGTGCACTCGCCGCAATTTTAACACAATGTAAGCTTAATGAACTAGTAGCCAGTATTAACTAGGATTTTATTTACTACGTATTCGCCTTGAGGAACTCTTAGTATAATGCACTTCAAGCAGCTCGTGGGTGAAAGAAAAAAAAAGAAAATAATGAAAATACGTTTATTTGCGGTAAGATTTAACGCAAAGAAAAAACACAAACTCACTAAGAGAGAGAAGAGTATAAGAGAGAGAGAGAGTAAGAGTATTGGATTTAGGATCAAGTAGAGGTAGTACCTTCACACACCTACAGTATCTGGCCGTAAATAAATAAATAAATAAAATTTCCAGTTTTACAATTTACATTTACCACTTGTTATAAACATGCCAAGTTTTGTCATATAAATTGTAGGTTTATACAGAGTTATTAACCTCTGACACCTTAACTAAGATTAAACTTTTATTATGGATGTCAAGGCTCTAAAGTTAACACCAGCATGCGTAGTATGGCCACTATAGAAACGGAACAAACGGAAGACAATCTGACAGATTGTAGAAAGATTTCTACGGCGCGATGTCAATATTCAAGAAAAGAATGACTTTTGGCTAAGAAAGTGATATGTCTTATCTCCGAACACAGATTCTGATATACATATATTATATTATTTCTGAATTTCATAGTGCAGAAAATATTTAATTTTATTTTTTAATACAGAAACAATAATGAACGAATCAAAGAGAAAACCATTTGTATAGTGTGTTGTGTAGTTTTGTGTTGTGTAGTGTTGTGCTGTGTAGTGTTGTGTTGTATAGTGTTGTGTAGTGCTGTGTGCTGTAGTTTTGTGTTGTGTTGTGTTGTGTTTGAAAAGGTTTATTTGAGGATGTGTCTGACGGGGTACTGCTTGGATCGAAGGGGGTGTGCAGCAAAGCTACGTATTGAGGAGAAACTATGGCACATCTTTGTAGAGCGACGTCTTTGACATACATTCTTGTGGCTCTTTCTAAAGTTCGTTGCGTCACTTAGGCCTGGGTGGTGTACTATGTGTGTGTGTATTTCAGCTATCTAACTCTCATACTAATCATTATCAAACTAATTATTACTATTATCGAAATATCTATGCAAAATAAAAAAAAAGTTTTTTTGTAATAAGTAGATGCCAAATAAATCATAATAAAATGCACAGCTCTTCGCAATTTTAACATAATGAAAGCTTAATGAACTAGTTGCCAGTATTAACTGGGATTTTATTTAGTAATAATCCCCTTGGTATAAAGCACTTTGAGTAGCCCTTGGGAAAAAGAATATTGGATGTAGGATTAAATACTAACGGCTGTTTGTGTATGTGAGTTTAAATGTTTGTAAACGAACCCACAATACAGGAGGAATTCCTAGTGTGGGGCAATGTTATTAAAAAATATATTTATTTACCGACATACTAATGCAATATACAAGTTCTTTTGTTGTATTAAATTGAGCTATATAAACATAATGCAGCATTGCATATGGAGCACGCCCTTTACACCTGGAGGTTTTTATTTAGGTATTAAGTTCTCTTTACGTTTGTATTGTATAATTCTGCTTGAGTTTTCAATGTTTTTGTTGGTATAATATTGGGGTAAGCTAACTGACACACGGCATATAGTTAAATCGCTTGATTGCTTCATAGATCGCTTATAGCGATAAGACCGCCCATTGTGTCACCCTATGTAAAATGTCTACATTTATATCTGTCATTTTTATGGTGTAAATAATAAAGAGTATTCTATTCTATTCTCTAATTTAATTTAATGTTTTGTGTTTCGTATTGTAATTACTTACTAGCGTTTAGAATCCAGTTCTTCTAACTGAACAGACGGCTGTAGTGTTGAAAGAAAGAAAGAAAGAAAAATAGATTTATTTGTCACAGAAACACGTGCATACAAAAATATAATTAGCTCTAATATTAAGAAAAAAGTTAAAATAACAACAAAGAGATATTGTTGGGGAGTTTGTAGTGTCTGTCTTCTTCCCAGCTAAAGCACTAGGAAGTGGTGAAGGGCGGGCGTTTTGGGGGACTGTCTTATGTAATTTTGACATTCAAAAAGTGCTGATCCTCAGCTTAGTTTGAATAAATGACATTTGATTTTGATGCCTTTTCTCACTTTATAAATCTAAAACTCATTACTGACAGAAATGGCACCGCTGGATCTAGAAACAAAGTGCAAGTATTCCTGAATGACGAAGGTGAGCACCAAGGAAGATTTATTTTGTTAATCCCTCCCCTGATGGGGTTAAATAGGGGATGAATATTACTATCTAAGCTATTAATGAACTAGTTCCCAGTATTAACGAGTATTTTATTTAGTTATCCCCTTGCGGAACTGATATTATAAAGCACTTAGTAAGAAAATACGTTTATTAGCGGTAATAACGCAAACTTGGACGAGCAAAAAAAGGTGGGGCAGATTCTCGCTAGACTGAGCGCAAGAGACGAGTAGGTACAGCGCGCATGTTTTGCGCGCACTCTAAAAAAAACTTTGTCACTGAAGTCGGCCAGCTGTACACACAAACGCAACACAAAGATAACATTCGCACATAAATGGGACTCAGTTTTGTCGTAGCTGAGTTCAGTCCGACTTTTTTTGTTCATCCATGGGGACGCAAAGAAAAAACACAATCACAAAATATAACAAGTTGGGGGAAATATGCGTCACAATCACGCAAAACGGCCATTGCTCAGCATAATGCTACGACGACCTTATGCGAGACAGAGCCACAGCGCGGGTTTTCAGCGACAGCTGGCGTTGACGTAATGACGTCAACTAATGCAGCAAATACAATACAATTTCTAAATCCACCTTATACTTACTTTAAGTAGCCCTTGGGTAAAGCAGTATTGAATTTAGAATTAAAGTATATCTTCACGCACCTACAGCCGACGGTATCTGGTTGTAAATATGCCACATCTTTTCAGAGCGTCGGCGTCGAGTCGTCGTTGTTTCATAAACCAGAGGAGAGACAAATCCCGTTTTTTTAAGAACGTTCGCATTCTAATTAATCTCAGTCTTGCCGTTGCGTAGTTTTGAAGAGCAATGCAGTTACACAGACGGACACGAAACATGACTTTGTTTCATGCTATTTATAGAAGACTAGCGACCCGCCCCTGCTCCGCATGGTGTGTACGATTTGATAAAAAAACGAGATATATTTCTATGTAAACTTATTATTTTATACACTTATACCTTCCAGAATAAATCCTCTAAATGATGGTAAAAACCGCATCAAAATCCGTTTAGTAGTTTAGAAGAAAAACGCAGTCACAAAGACCTGATAAGCGACTTTGTTATAGGCTGTTTATAGAATTGGTATATACTACGAGTATAACAGTCTCTAAAGGGCTAGGCCCAATGGGTTCGCATGGGGTGTACGTGCACACACTGTTTGTTAGAAACGGTATGAAAGATGTCCTCCCAATCTCGTTATTTAATTTACACATCAAACACGAAAAATTCTATTAGAAATTGTTAAAAAAATACCATAAAGCCGGATGTTTTTACCTACCCTTGAAACACTGCCCACCCTAAAAATGTGATACTGGCGCTAAGCCTACATTAATCCCATACAAATTGAGCCCTGTTTAAAAATAGCACCCTCGAGCTACACGACAGAGTAGATGAAGAAATGTAACTGGGATACATCATGCAAACCTCCCAAGCCATGTTAAAGTGTCAGTAGGCACTGGTCATTTCTTAGCTGCCACGGCTTATTTTAATTCCATAATTGTTTTTATCTTTTTATTACGGACGCTTTTAACGTGCACGTCTTTCTACATCGTTCTCACATGTATAATTACAACATGAATGATGTAACCACTCTATTGTAACAATATTTTGATTTAAAAGAGTGTCCATGGAGTTTCTTGCCCGTTCTTCTCCATAGGTACCTACTACGCTTTGGAATGGGCAACTAGCTTCATCTTTCTGACTGACCGACCCCCTAACAAATCAAAAGTGCCTATAATTGGTTTATTTGAAATAAATGCTTTGAGTTTGAGTTTGAAAGAACTGAGCCTCAATCAATTTAAATCATTTATTAAACAGAAACTCTGTCGAAAAGGTTTCTATAAAGTTACGGATTACTTGGATGACAAAAAGGCTTAATTAAGCTACTCCAATGTACCCCCAAGCAACAAACCATTTTGTACTTAATAAGTGTTTTGGAATGTCTTTTTTAAAGATTTACGTGACTTAACTTATGATATTTAGAGAAAACTGACTGTGAATGTGAGTACCATGCAGGCTAGATTGAATACATGACTATAGCTGTCTGGCGGTTTTGAGTATTTTATATACGGGTCGGGTCGTTGAGCTCCCTAAAATAGGGTTGAGCTACACGATGAGTGATGCATGCATGCCGTCTGTTAGGACAGGTCAGATGCGATGGCTCTTTGTTCAAAAGACCCTTCCAGACATAGCCCTGCATTGTTAGACTCACATAAAATCCTAATACTTAATACCATGTTTGGACTTTAAAAGAGACAATGACCTCTGAGTTTGTGTTTGTTTCGGCATTTGTTCTCAGGGATCAGTCAGTTAGAAAATACCAGCGTCATCTTGTTTTAAAATATTGACTTGTAACAGTGTCTTAAAAGATCTACATACTTACAGAAATAACTATTTCGTTTCATTTCAAAACCAGTCGAGAAGAACAATTCTCGTTATTTTACGAACGTTCGGCACAGACTAAATAATAAATCAATACATAGTGCTGCGTACAATATAGTGAAGCATGCAAAACTACACCTCACTTAGTGCACACATGTTTAAGAAACTGGCCTCACGTCACTGTTGACAGCGCTATGTCTTGATGTTTTATTTGGTCTGAGACATCCGCAGTCTAATCTTGCAATAAAACGGGCTGACAACAGCTAAAGCGCGGTCACTGTCGGACTGCATAGAAAAGAAAGAGAAGCGATGACACAAAGCTGGTAATTAATTGCAAAAGATGAAGCAATTCTCTATTTCCAAAAATCTATTGATGGGACTAAAAAATGAAAACACTATCACGTTAATATGTTGCTTGAAGAACAATCTGAAAATAAAAACGGAATGATTGCATGTATATTAAATAGTATGGTTTTAAATAGTTAAAAGAAATATTTTGAAGTATCTACGTGACTTTTTTCTATCGTACCAAATTAGTTGTATTATGTTTTCAACACTAACTAGCATATGTCCTGAAGAATATCATATATTTTTCTGATTTTGTTTACTGCAGTGGATCGTATACTTTTACCTCCTTACTAATAAACGTCGTATAGTGTCTGTATAGTTACACAACTCTTTGTCTTCTTCTTTCGAAAGTCAAATTACTGATGACTGAAAGAGAGAAATCGGTGTGTAACTATACAGACACTATACGACGTTTATTAGTAAGGAGGTTAGGCATTATAAAACTTATGTTGGTTTTTGACAATGATTGTCGCTGGGATGAGATTGTGACAATTTGATTAAGGTTAAAGGTCAAATACAGGAATTGGCCTGTAAATAGCGGAAGGTCGTGAGTTTTAGACTTCCGAGAGCGGTATTACCGTGCTGCGCCGTAAATCACCATTATGCAGTCAGCTCTATTTAAATATACATACATACATACTCGTACAAGCAACGCTGTAGTATCAGAGCCATCGCAATCCGCAGACGTGTTGCTTCTCAGAGACAAAATTTGAAAAATCCTATAAGCCTGTATAACACTGGCACCCATAAAATTGAATTAGGCATACAACAACGTGGTTTGCAACGGAAACCAGCTTAGCAATTGGTGTCGTGGAACTTCTGCATTTCCATATTATTGTACACAGATCCCAAAAAGTAATTACGTCAGCAAATTACGCGGGTTCCGTATAATTTCATTTATTTTGTTGGTCCATCTGGCGGTGCTTATTATAACATTTTGCTGTGGCTTCATTTCTGGATTAACGGATATGCAGGTAGACTTACGATTTATGTTTGGGAGGAGGCAACATGGGTAGCTCACCGTCCGATCAGGACCAGGCCCGTGCTGGACGGCGCGTACGTGTTCCACGCGCGCCTCAAAGAGATGTCAGCATCCAAGAGGGGGCCCACTAGGGCCCAAGCCTGCCGGGAAAGCGGGATCATCCGAAAGGGGTACCGCTGACCCGGAACATAAAGGGCTAAGGAAGGAACACGGGTGGGTTTTAGTCAGTAAGAGTCTGACACTCCCTTCCGCTCCACCCAGAGCGGGAGGAGTCATTTGATGATTTCCCATCCTCAAAAAAAAAAAAAAAAAGGAGGCAACATTGTTTATTGATATTTTTTATGCTAATATTTATATTTTTTTAAATGATCAGCACGCAGAGGTACACTCGAATACAGGCACTTTTAATTTTTTCAATGAGTCGGTCAGTCAAAAACATGAAGCCCGTTCCAAAGCGTAGTATTGTCCTATCAAGAAGGACAGACAAGAAAGTCAATGGACATTCTTAATAAACCCACATACCTATCGTAGGGTACCAATCTAGGCTCCATGTTGCTACTGAGTATTCCATAACCGAAAACTCCAGTAACACTTTGGCTTATCATATATGGTCGGTCATTGTTTTCTTTGTATTTTTCTCAGTTAGTGTAACCATGATCTGACAGTTTGAGTAATTTATGCGGCCTACTCAAATGTCCTTTCTTTGTTATTGTTCGTCGAATCGTTGAGCTCCTTAAGTTCTGAGTTGAGCTGCACGATTACTGACATATGCGTGCACTGACTGGACAGGTCCACTTGATCTGTGTGGTTCTTTCCTCAAAAGACCATTTCAGACACCGATATACATAGTCTTCACATGATCTGACCAAGACTTTGTCTGGACTTTAAAAGAGACTGACCTCTGAGTTTGTTTCGGCCTTTCTTCTCAGAGTAGTCAAATAGGAAACGCCGACCTCATCTAGATTAAACAATAACGATTGACGTGTAAAGGTGTTTGTACAAACCTACTTACAGAAATATAATCATTTATCATCTGTAAAAAAACACGCCTGCTTGAGTTCGAACTAACGACCTACGATAAGCCGTTACCACTGAATTATTAACTAATTAAGAGCGTAAGCGTAAGACATTAAAAAAAAAAACAGTGCCAAACCAAATATATACAAAATAATCAATCCATGTCTTTCTTTCGCCCCATCTCACATCGTCCGATTGTTTATTGGACTAATGAATAAAAGGACTCTAAATTAAATTCAATACGACCCACTCTGACCACAGAGGGAGAGAAATATAAGACACAATATTTACATTTTGGCAAAATGGAAGATTACTGAAACTTTTTGACGGATGAGTTATTCATTACGAATATTAAAATTGATTTTGTTTTCTTCTGCAAACCATTTCGACCATTTTGCTTGGTTTGATTGAGGTATCATCGCTCCCTATCGCTATTCGCTTTATAGATTCGGTCTTTAAGTGTGTATATTTATGCTGTTCCTAATAGTTTTCGTCCCAATGTAGGGCAAAAGGTAATTGGTATTTTCTCAGGCACAGAAGATGCGCTAGCTCGAATCAACAAGTTGACAATTTCATGCCATTACACGGGGCTTGAAGATGAGATAGGCAGTCGCTCCAAAGCTCAACGTAAAATACTGATTATTAGCTGCATACGGTTAGACTGGAAGCCGACTCCAAAATAGTTGGGAAAAGGCAAATCATATGATCATGGTCTTGAAACTGAAACGAGTCCTGCAGACAGATTTATATGTAAGTACATAGGTAGGTAACTAGGTATACGAAAAGTCAGGACAATAAATATACTTCCAACAATTTGATTACCAACTTTAAATTGTCCTTTTATTTAAATCACAACTGTCATTCTTTGACAGTTGTATGAAATGGTTTTAACACGGTTGTCGTACTGTCGAGGGTGTCAATCTGATAAAGGATTAATTTTCCTGGCTGTATCACGATAAACTGCCAAAATTAACACTTCAGAGCCCATTTTTTTTTTAAGTTATAAAATTTGATTAAGATTTGTGATGAAACATTTTTAAATTCAATATTGCCATTTGAAACTTGACATTAACGAATACACAAGGGCTTTTAAGACAAAAAAAAATAAAAGCCATCCCTTGAATGCCACCAAGACAATTAGATACTTTAACAATATGACGATAGATTCGTAATTAGAATTAATCTGGGTTTGATATTTCCCGTGTAATGGTAGAAAATATTATTTTGCTTTATTTTTTGTTTCTATTAGAATTTTCTTTATGAATTTTATTATTTTATGGTTAACTTAGAAAATTTCAAGGCAATTAGCAGTAACATTTCATCATGTAGTGTTGATAATCTATTGTTAACTATATGATTTTAAGAAAACGAAAAAATTGTATTGTTGTTATATGTATATTGATTACATACTTAATTTTACCAAAACTGTATCTAATATAAGCTAGTAACATGTGGAAACGTAGTGGATTATACATTGACTTATAGCATACGGTGTATCTAGATATAATATATACAATGTACAATTGTTTGTTTTCCCAAAATAAAAGAATGATTAATAGTATTTCTAGTCCGGACCAAAAAACGGCTTTAAGTATGTTCACGGTCGATTTCAGTCATCCGCCGCATGCGACCTGTCGCCGCACGACAAAAGTCGAAACCTACTCTATTTTGGAATTTGCGGTTTTAGTCACTGAATTGCCATTGAGACTTTTGCTATAGTCACCTGTACCTGTGTAAATGGAGGAGGCGGAGGAGGCTCGTTGCTAATGCGGGCCCGCATTAGCAACGAGCCTCCTTAGCCGCAATGATGCAGTAATTGACTTGATTGTCACGGAAACGCCATTATTATTGTGTGGGCTCACTCTTCTTTGTATGAACTCGATTTCGCGCCTAAGTACGTTGATAGCAAAGTCAACGATTTGAATCTTTGGTTACTACCGTCTCATATTTTTATGCTTCTTCTTTCTCTGTCTCTCTGTCTGTCTGGTACCACAAACTGCCAAATTTTCTTATTACATTTTGAACTTTAACTACAACATTTTAAGGTTTAAAACCATTTGGAGAAATTTTACAGTTTCGTATAACCTGATGTACTGGCGACTGTACCTTCGAAACATAAGGAACTGTTGTGAACATGTTCATGCTCTAGATCCAGCGGCTTAGCCTGTGCGTTGTCTGTCACTGAATGAAATTAAGATTTTCAAGATGTACTTAGCTAAAGAATTCACCTAAATGCTCTCTTCTCCTTACCATGTCGATGGCAATCTAAATGAACTCGGCCTAGAATTCAGCTACGTGTTTGGCAACATCACTACCATCAATTAAATCCTGTAACGTGCACCTGACGGGACACGCAGGACATGATTTTAAGTGTTCCATCATTTGTGGAACAGCACCACATTTAAACTCCAAGGCGGAGTCGTCTATGAATCTCCACTTGAACAGGTCTCCTTTCTAAGTCTTTAAACGAAAATACAGGCCCGTCCGAAAGTACTAGATCCCTCAAAACAAGTGTCAAATTAAATTTTTTGGACGGGCAAATACATATCGGCAGGTACAGCTGTCCAATCGCAATGTCATTAATTCTTAGGTCGGGCCCCAAACTTATCTCGTGTTCGTAGGTGTTACGGAGTAGGTAATGCCCGTAATTTCGGCTGGGACTACAGATTTCGTGGTTAGGGAAGTACTACCCCCAGGATTCCCTTGCTTCGGCCAGCCTGGGTCCCAAATTTGTGCAAATGATTATTAAATCTTTCAGCCTAATCGTTTTTATGCTCAAAACTCGCCCTTTAACGACTCGATGACCAATACAGGTCCAATTTTTATAATAAATAAAATCACATTCTCTAATCTAAAACCTATTAAAACTCCGAACTATTTCTCTAATAGTTGACGTGCCTGAACAAAGTATCTACACTAAAATTAAAATAATATTAGGTAACGACCTAATTTCTACCCAATTAAGCCATAATAACACTACGGTCTGATAATAATCTAATGTGACTGAATTTATAAATAAACCTATATAATAAAGCTAAAGACGTTGTTATTTGTTTGAGAGTCGGATTTGAAAAGTTATTTTTGCATTTGATGAATTCTTAATTCAGCGACCTAACTAAATGTCCTTTCTTTGGTATTTATTGTTCGTGGAATCGTTGAGCTCCTTAATTAAGCTCTGAGTTGAGCTGCACGATTACGGACATATGCGTGCACTGACTGGACAGGTCCACTCAATCTGTGAGGTTTTCCTCAAAAGACCATTACAGACACCAGTCTACATGGTCTTCACATGATCAGACCATGATTATGTCTGGATTTTAAAAGAGACTGTGACCTCTGAGTTTGTTTCGGCCTTTCTTCTCAGAGTAGTCAGATAGGAAACGCCGACCTCATCTAGCTTTTAAAATATGTTTGACGTGTAGAAGTGTTTCTACAAACCTACTTACAGAAATAAAATCATTTATCACTTGAACAAGGTTATAAGCTACTTTACGTCATATCAAACAAAACGCTAAGACCATGTTCGCACGGACGTAAAAATATCGCGTCGAGATTTTAGCGCGCACTGGATTTCCAACTCTCGGTGTTTAACCGAGCATTGAGAATCCAACAGAGTGCATCCTAGCGCGTTGATAAAACACACTGTTGGAGTTTCAACTCTCGGCGCTAAAGCAGTGCGTTGAAGATCCAGTGCGCGAGAAAATGCCGCCGCAATATCTTTACGTCCGTGCGTATGTGGACTTTGGCTACGTTCAGACGGCCGATTTATTTCCCGCATACCGTACACGAGATTTTATCGAATAGAGCAGTGACAGAAGGAAATATATTTCATTGTTCACCCGGAGTCTATGCGGGAAAATATCGTGTTCGAGAATTTTTTCCCGTATACCTACCGTACGAAGTTGTCACCGAGGAGGCCGCGTCTCAAAACGGTTTTATTGAATACGAAACGTAGCGGCGCTTATGTTCATGTTGTATGTGTTGTATCCTTCACACGAACAAACTTGTCTGTCATATTCGAAAAAAAGTATATATAAATATTCTGGTGTTATTTATTTTAGAAGTATGTACTATGTATGTATTTTTTTGATATTATTGTATTTTTATTGTCTATTTGTTTTTGATTTTATGTATTTTATTTTCTCTTTTACTCTTACACACGCTGTCTACATCTCTAAATATACTATCCTATCGCAGGTATGCTGGAAGAGATTTCATTAGAAATAGGCATCACCTTTGTACCTATTTATCTGTTCTTTTCTTCTTGTCTGTTTATATAAGTGGTTAAATAAATGAATTAATAAATAGATTTTCCCCACAAATTGTCAAACTTTCAAGTTTTTTTTTACATAGGTCGCTCAATATTGTGATTTTTTTTGGCAGATTTTTTGTTTTTAATTGGATTTTTTCCAAATTCATCATGATATTTTTTTTGATTAATGATTATATTGTGTATAAATATCTTGCACTTTTATTGTTAAGTTAAATTATAAAGTGTTTTTTTTTATATCCGTAAGTATTAGTTATTCTGCTTTTACATTTAGGGCTCGGAACCGGTTTAAAAAGAGCGGTTAGTTTCGATTAGATACCGGCAAATTTATCGTTCCATCATTTACCGGTTAAACAAGTGAACTGTTTTTGTCAAAAACAACCGGAGAATTTAAATTGTGCGGGTAGATTCATGTTTCAACTTGCTTAGTTGCGCCTATTTTGTAACTAATTGGCATCGCAACGTCCAGACCTTGCCAGCGAGGGTAGCGGTGGCCGGGGACCCTATCAAACTTTGTTTTAACTGGTTAACTTTCACTATCAAACCCAAAATTCATGAAAAACCGATGTTCCGGATAAACCGGTTAGTACCAGTAAAGTGCATACTTTAACCTAAATTGATTTCGGTTTGGGGTCAATGACCGTAACCGGTTAAGATTTTTAACCGGTTTCCGAGCCCTGTATTTACCTCTGGTTTATAAGTTTTATTTAGGTACCTTTTTAGGTAGGTAGGTATACTTCCTCCAAAAACATCTACTAAAATATGTATCTGAAAACTAATAATTAAGCATAGTGAATTGCATTGAACTGAAATTTCAGATTATTTTCAGCACGCCGCGGTACCGCCCATTACTCAGTATTGTCATAGTAAGTAACTATAAATCATATAGTCATTATATCATTCATATTCATAGTAATCATAAAGTCATTAAATAGTCATTCATAAATCCCGTCGGGTTCTATCATTCGATCTACAGTGTGGCCACGAAGCCAGCGTTTCGTATGTCTTTTTAACGCCTCTAGCACTAGGAGGCTTGCAAATAGGCGGATTTCTAAATGGAGTGTATGTTATTTGTATGCGCCGCGGGGCTCAATTTCACGTGCGCCATGCGGTCAGTGGACGCAGCTTAACGGTTAGGTGTGCACTGCCTTTATGTGAAATGGTTTTGCACTTGTGGCATTGGGATTATGGTGGTGTAGGTATGCTGTGAGTGTTATGCATATTCTAAAAGGTGTAATTTGGTAACGATCAAGCGAAAGATGATTGGGGGGGCTGACCCCACCACCATATGCGATCAACAGTTGGTAGGAGAGTCAGAGAAATACCGGGAAAAACATGGTTGGCTTTCCAACAAAAAAAAAAAAACAACACAAGTATTGTTTAGGTTTAAATTAGGTATGTTTTTTTTTATCCTCGACTAAATAGTATGTGAACAAGATATTATCTATGCAAATCAACCTGCAGTACAAGGTAACCGTGCCGCTGGGTAGTACAGTGACCTGAATTTACTGAATTACGTATTCTAGCTACGCGGTCAGCCGGTGCGCGGCTGTCAATGAAATTTTGAGAGACCGAGTACTAATTTTACTGTAGGCACTTGAAGCTTTTATTTAAAATGTGAAAGAGAACGCAATTGCCTTTTCCGAACTATGTTGGGGTCAGCTTCCAGTCTAACCGGGTGCAGCTGGTCGCAATTGCCTTTTCCGAACTATGTTGGGGTCAGCTTCCAGTCTAACCGGGTGCAGCTGGTCGCAATTGACTTTTCCGAACTATGTTGGGGTCAGCTTCCAGTCTAACCGGGTGCAGCTGGTCGCAATTGCCTTTTCCAAACTATGTTGAGGTCAGCTTCCAGTCTAACCGGATGCAGCTGAATACCAGTATTTTACATGAAGCGACTGCTTATCTGATCTACACATCCCAGATACTGGGTAACACGATACCCATTGGTAAGACTGGTTGTTAGACTTTCGAGCTTCTGACTACCCGTTATGTAAAGTACCGTATTTTTGGAAATTAAAGGTCAAAATATGAGGTCTTCAATGTAAGTACATGTTTTCTTGAAAAACATACGTCCGATTCAAATATTTTTTTCTTTAAAACGCGCCCGAGATTTTATCGAATAGAGCAGTGACAGTGTAGGAAATATATTTTAAATTGTTCACACGGAGTCTATGCGAGAAAACATCGTGTTTGAGATTTTTTTTTCCGTATACGTATCGTCCGAAGTTCCGGAAGTCCGAATTTATACTTAATTAATTTAGCTTAAGTATCTCTTAATGTTTTGTTTTGGTTTCTTTTAATGAATGTCCTTTTAAAATTTAATAACAACTAGCAAACCCCGCGAACTCCGTTTCGCCACCAGATGGCTTCGTTTTATGTAACATTTCGTTGTATGTTGTTTTTTTTTTTTGCTATACACCTCACGTAGCCCGACACCTTTCCAGCGAATGCAAAACCGTGGAAATCGGTTCGTGCGTTCTGGAGTTATAGCGTCAGGAAGGAAAACCCGACTTATTTTTATATAGTAGATTTTTGATATTTGAACTTTGTTAGCTTAGTTATTAACATTATTGTGGAAGATGTGGTCTCACATAAACGAAGGAATACACCTATTTAATTCCGGATATTGTCCTCTGTTTTTGTGTTAACGTATTGTGTACATCTTTTGTTGGAAATCCTAAATAAATCAATTATTTGTCACCGAGGAGGCCGCGTCTCGAAACGATTTTATCGTATACGACACGCTGTGATAGATAGATAGAGAAACCATTTATTTAGTGCACACAAAAGTCGTAGCACGACACACAAAAGCACAATTAAATTATAACAAATGACATCGTTCTCACATGTATAATTACAACATGAATGATGTAACCACTTTTTTGTAACAATATTTTGATTTAAAAGAGTGTCCATGGAGTTTCTTGCCCGTTCTTCTCCATAGGTACCTACTACGCTTTGGAATGGGCAACTAACTAGCTTCATCTTTCTGACTGACCGACCCTTTGACCATTCAAAAGTGCCTGTAATTGGTTTATTTGAAATAAATGCTTTGAGTTTGAGTTTGAGTTTGAGTTTGACATGAATATAAAAACAAGGTGACAACATACAAAAAATAAAAAAATTCTATTCAAATTTCAGTGGCGCTTATGTTCATGTTGTATCGTTCACACGAACAAACTTGTCTCTCGTATTCGAGACTCACGCACGTGCATAAAATTGTTCTTGTGACGTAGCGAATTTTTTCCATCGAGCAGTTTCCAAAACTTATCATAGGGGTCAACCAGTTTCCAAAACGCTACTAAAGTGTAAATGTGTTATATTACCTTCTGTTACGTATTTCTCAATATACCTAACCGTAGTGTGTAAGAAAGAAGTATGAAGCGAGCATTAATAAAAAAAAGAATCCTCCAAATCGAACTACTCTGTAAAATTTTATGCGCGATGAAACCTAAAAACAAACATTGACTTGAAAACCTCTTCCTTTTTGTCGTCGTCGGTTAAAAAGTCGTGGATTGTGGACAAAGACAAAGATGAAAATAGTGAGCGTAGATTAATCAGTATGCAATACAAAATCAACAAAATAAGTCAGGAGCTGATAGGGGGGCCAAAATGCAACAAATTACCCCCATATAACATAATCAGCTGATAACGTTCCCACTGCTGGGACACAGGCCTCCTCTCTGTGAGAGGCAATGGGCTGTAATCCACCACGCGGGCCCAGTGCGGGTTGGTAGATGTTAAAATTAAAATGATGAAAAAAAAAAACTTGATATAGTTTTTTACGATTAATGTCATAGTAGTTTTTTTAACGAGACAAAAATTTTTGAAGCGTAACATGTAATTATTGGTAAGATACTATTCTTAAATCGCTCGTCATTTTAATTATTTTGTTGACTTAAGTAATTTTAATTATGTTCATAGCTTAATTGAAATGCCAGCTACAATTTATCGTTTTTAATTGTACCCATTTGTTAAGTAGTTATTTTTTGTATTTGGAATTAAATGTCAAATTTTGGGTAAATATCTAAAAGCCCTTAATATTCAAATATCTCGAAAACTAATGAATTTCGGCCATGCTCAATTACGGCTCAATTGGTTGCATGTTGGCCCCCGTACTTCGAATTACAAGTAACCCTGTATACACCTCACATTCCTATTATCGAATCTCGTTGAAAATTTCCAATTTTCCTCACATTATGCTTCCAAACTTAATTTCCTCGCTGCCATCACAGAATGCTTCGATTATTGCGCAGTTTTAAATTGAAACTGTCGTACAATAGAAATAGTGTTACCTCGTACCGTGCATGGTGGGCCATGAAATCAGCGGGTACTTTTAAGTAAATATTTGTATTAAAATGTAGTCGTTGCGGGTAAAATGTTAAAGTAAGGCTTGCAGTTTCATAAACAACAAAGGTATAAATTGGTTTTGAATCATTAACATGGACGTTAGGTTTAATTAATAGTAATTAATGGTATAACCCTAATGCCCATTTTATATTCTCTGGAGTTACCCTCGTCTTCAGGAAGACCTCAGTCTTAATGAAGACGAGGGTTGAGGGTTGAGGGGGAGGGGGGGATGGTTAAATAAAACAACTACCTACCAAAAATGTTAACAAGAGATAATATTATTATGAATTTATACTTTCAGTAGCTTTAAAAAACAATTGAATAAAGTGTATAAGTTATTATTGTGGGATTCAAATACATTAAAAATTCAAGGTTGTTCGAGTTAAGTTAGACAACTTTTAAGAGGCAAATACCGCATTCCTTTTATTCTCATAAGTCATAACTTTTAAACGTTCGTGTCATCTGAAACAACTTTTGTTCAAAACAAACTTTACTAAGATAAATTGTCTTTACTAAATAAATAAGAAAATAACACAAACCGATCAACGTCGCATGTTTCAGTTTATTTGAACATTTTATTTTTGTCAAGAATTTATATATCAATCATGCTCTTTTTAAATTGTTAAATTAAGGGCAGTGACAAAGAAAAATATTTGGGTTTTTGCCAATTTTTTTTTATAAACTCACTTCATACGAAAATTTATTTAAAAAATAGTGAAATGTTTTTGGGATAATAAAGAAATTATCAGTTGTTAAAAAAGTAGTAAAATGAGTTTTGTGATGATCCTAAATAGTTGAGATGGCGGGAAATGAAAGATGGCGAGGCCTACGTCACTAACTCATTAGAGATGTTTAAGATATTTTTATGAGTACTCAGGAATCTGAATAAAAATCTTGTACTACGTGTAAAGACTGCTAATAATAGAGAATAGAGCATTATGAATTCATTTTAGTAGTACATTTTTCTATGACACGAAAAATTGGATGAATTAATAAAAAAATATATTTTAATTAGTTGCAAGATTTATATTTGAATTTAATATCCTCTTTATTTTCCAGTTTTTTTTTCACGTAAGTAGGTACAGAAATATCGATGGTTTTATTTATTTCCAATTTGAGAAATCTTCCGCATGCTGTAAGTACTAAAACACCTGTAAGTACTTAATTCTGCTAAAACGACACTCCACAAACTTTCTAAAACTAATACTTGCTTTCAACTATACCATGATTCAAAAACTCTAAAACCTTTCCGGACAACTCCAGCAACATACAATATTTCCTAGTCGACGCGACAAAGTAAACTTAGACAAATAAATCCGCTGGTTTTATAGCCCCACCGCGAGCACGGCGTACTGTTATTACGGGCTATTTTTCAGCTATTGTGATGATTGGTGCTCGTGAACTGCTTACTGAGCAGCATTTGGCCGACTTCGAAGCAAAATATTGTGTGTTGAAAGCACATTACTGGGTGCTCTTTTCGCCAATATAGGTAATGAAATTGGTATTGACGAATGTGGTTCTGAACTGAATGGCTGAATCAATGTAAAAACAATAGTAGATTGTTATACAAGGAGCTAGAATGACCCATTATATACGAGGTAGTTTTACTCCCGAGCTTTAGCGAGGGAGTAAATAGAAACCGAGTTTTAATGGGTTTTTAACGCCATGTGTTACACTCTACTTTTCACTACGATTGCGAGAAAATAAAACAATCCAATACAATATGAAATATGTAGTTTATTTTATTAAAAATTAAATGTACAATTTGTACAATTCTGGATATTTAACGAGATGTTTTTCCCGGTAACTTAATTTCAGTCCTCTGTGAAGATTAATGTTGAGTGGTTCTTTTCCTTTCTCTTCTATTTGCAAATTAGGGTCTCCATTCTCACTAGATGATGACATTTTCACTATTGTAAAATTAATTACGGTCACTACCAATTCAATTTGCAATTAGAGAAAAATTATAAAGATTTCGCGCCAATGTCTTTTTTTTTGTTTTTTCTTCTGCAGCCGCAACGCATTGCATGCATTCTACCAAAGAGATCGCCGATTTTAGTTCCATTTTCAAAAATAAAATGAAGTTATTTTTTATGAAACAGTAATAAGTCGAGTCTATATTTATGATTATTCTA
Source organism: Brachylomia viminalis (assembly GCA_937001585.2). Classification (NCBI taxonomy): domain Eukaryota; kingdom Metazoa; phylum Arthropoda; class Insecta; order Lepidoptera; family Noctuidae; genus Brachylomia; species Brachylomia viminalis. The sequence continues at coordinate 21,479,237 of OW443306.2, read as the reverse complement.
CTTATGACTAAAGACTTTTTCGTTTTTGTAGGCTCATTGTCATTTGACACACAAAAATAAAAAATAAAAACTTTTTCCCCTAGAGGAAGAATTGCTATTTTTTCTTCGCTATGGTACGCCACAATGACGGTCTTTTTGAGCAAGAGGAGTGAAGAAATATTTTCAGTCCAGTCTGGTGCTTACTTGTGAAAGAATTTATGTTTTTGTCGCCAAGCGGTATTGCCTTCGTAACTGTTGTATTTTGGTTTAATTAAAGGTACCGTAAACCGGGGCTACTTTGATCAATATTGAACTTTGAAAGTCCATATCTTTTAAATTAGTGGGTATAAAAAAATACAAAAAATTTCTAATAATCGGTTTTTTTATCACTCTCGATTCCTGTAATGATAAGTGAAAAAATATGGCTTGAAATTGAGAAAAAAAATAAAAATTGGCTGATCAAAGTTAAACGTAGGATGGGGTTACTTTGATACCCCTGATTTTATTGCGTGATTAATGATAAATGATAAATGATAAATGATTTTATTTCTGTAAGTAGGTTTTTACAAACACTTTTACACGTCAATCATATTTTTTTTTTTTAAACTAGATGAGGTCGGCGTTTCCTATCTGACTACTCTGAGAAGAAAGGCCGAAACAAACTCAGAGGTCACAGTCTCTTTTAAAGTCCAGACAGAATCTTGGTCAGATCATGTGAAGGCTATGTAGATCGGTGTCTGAAATGGTCTTTTGAGGAAAGAACCCCACAGATTGAGTGGACCTGTCCAGTCAGTGCACGCAATTGTCAGCAATCGTGCAGCTCAACTCAGAACTTAAGGAGCTCAACGATTCGACGAACAATACCAAAGAAAGGACATTTGAGTAGGCCGCACAAGTTACTCAAACTGCCAGATCATGATTACACTAAGAGTAAAAATACAAAAAAAAAAAAGCAATGACCAACATAGTTCTCACATTCACAATAGTTAAAATAATAGCATAATACTTTACAAAGTAAATACTCTTGTCATAGTATATGTATATAAAATTCATTAATGTCAATGTGTATATAAAATCCGGACATAATCATTGAGGACCATGCAGATTGGTGTCTGAAATGGACTTTTGAGAAAAGAACCACACAGATTGAGTGGACCTGTCCAGACAGTGCACGCATTTGTCAGTAACCGTGCAGCTCGACTCAGAACTTAAGGAGCTCAACGATTCGACGAACAATACCAAAGAAAGGACATTTGGGTAGGCCACATAAACTACTCAAACTGCCAGAACATGATTAAAACTGGAATAATAACCCACATAGTCCTCACATTCACAACAATTAAAATAATATAATACTTTATACAGTAAATATTCATGTCATTGTATATGTAAAAAAATATAGATACTTATAGCAAAGATTAAAAGTACAATAGTTAGCAAAAAAAACAATAAAATAAATCAACATTCCCTGTGTAAATTTATTGGAACAGCTCACTCCCAAGCCTTTTTGTCCTCAATAAAGTATTTGACAGTATAATAGGCTTTCTGGCATAGTTTCCTTTTTATAAAAGATTTGAATTTATTAAGGCTTAGTTCTTGAATGTGGCTAGGAAGTTTATTATAAAAATGTATACATTGACATCTAAACGAGCCACCTATTTTCTTGAGCCTGGTTGTAGGAACAACAAATTTGTGTTTGTTCCTAGTATTTATACTATGGATATCACTGTATTTTTTAAACAGATTAATATTTTTATGTGCATACAAAAGATTTTCATAAATATACTGAGAAGGCACAGTCATTATATTAATCTCTTTAAATTTTTCTCTGAGGGAGTGTCTGGGACTTAATTTATAAATTGAACGAATTGCCCTTTTTTGTAAAACAAAAATCGTCTGAATATCGGCGGCATTTCCCCACAGCAGAATACCGTACGACATTACACTATGAAAATAACTGAAGTATACTAAACGGGCTGTCTCTAAATCTGTTAAACCACGAATTTTTCTAACAGCGTATGCTGCAGAGCTAAGCTTTTTTGACATTTTATCTATATGGGGGCCCCATTGCAGCTTGGCGTCTAAAGTTATGCCTAAGAATACTGTGGTATTTTCGGGTTTCAACTCTTCCCCCTTTATGAGAACACTTGTTTCTACCTGTCTAACATGTGGTAACGTAAACTTAATACATTTAGTTTTTTTCTCGTTAAGAAGAAGGTTATTAACGTTAAACCAGTTAACTACTTTTGCGAGGGCGCTATTTACATTGTCAGTAACCAGCTGCTGACGTTTGAGTTTAAATAAAAGTGAAGTGTCGTCTGCAAACAGCACTATATCATGTTTATCCTTTATGAGGTAAGGCAAGTCATTTATATAAATAAGAAATAAAAATGGACCTAGAATTGAGCCTTGAGGGACCCCCATTCTTACTACCGATCCGGGAGATCTTTTCCCGTTAACATCAACTCTCTGAATCCTATCACTTAAATAAGAAGTAAGAAGATCCAGAGAGGCGTTCCGGATTCCGTAGTGGTGCAGTTTTCTGATTAATGTTTCATGAAGAACACAATCGAATGCCTTGGACAAATCGCAAAAGATGCCCAACGCATCGCATTTGTCCTCCCATGCATTATATACATGCCCTAGAAGTTCAACTCCGGCATCGGTAGTTGAACGACCCCTTGTAAAACCGAACTGTTTGTTATGCAGTAATTTATGTACGTTGAAAAATCTTTGCATTTGATTTAGAATAAGCTTTTCAAAAATTTTACTAAAGGTAGGTAGCACTGATATAGGTCTATAATTAGTAGGGTCTGATGTACTACCCGATTTAAACAACGGTATTATTTTACTGCTTTTCATAAGATCAGGAAACTCACCACGGTCAATACAATTATTAAAAATAACAGCTAAAGTTGGTGCTACAATGTTTATAATCGACTTAACAACGTCCACAGAATTACCCCATAGATCTGCGGTCTTTTTAACATTTAACGTGTGAAAGGTTTTAATTATATCTTTACACGTGACATATTGGAAATAAAATTCAGAATCACAAACTGGAACGTTTTCTTTAAGTAAAGACTCTGAAGCAGTGGGTGAAGAGTTAAGAGATTTAGTAGTCGATACGGGAATCTCTGCAAAGAAATTTTCAAAGGCCGCGGCGACTTTAGAATCTGATTTAATTATATTGTCATCAATAGCTAGGCTGTAGTCACTACATCGGTTGCATGACCTTCCCGTTTCGCTATTAATGATACTCCATGTCATTTTAATTACATTACCACTATTTTTAATTTTTGAACTCAAATAACGTGACTTGGCTATACTACAAACTTTTTTAAATAATTTTGAATAATTCTTGACATATAAATTAAATTCAGCAGTGTTTATACATGCCCGTTCATCATACAATTCATAAAGTCTTTTCCTACTTGTATGTATACCAATGGTGGCCCAGTCACTGAAGGAAGCATTACTATTAACTGAGAACGTCTTTGGAATGAATGTAATATAATAATGATGATGATGATGATGATTAAAAAGTAACTCCAATAACAATGCCAATTCAATTTAAAAAACCAAAATCTGCCAACGGGAATAATAAATATTGACGTTTTTGTCGTATGGGGTAACTTTGATCTAGTAAAGCTATTAATAGAGATATATTTACCTTTTTTAATTAAAATCGTTGACGAAGTCTCCGCGTGTCCTCAGAAAAGGATATGACAGTTCTTCAGTGTTGGTAACATCGAAAAAAAAATTACCAAATTGCGTTTCGTTTAACGCAATTCGCGATTTTATACGAAATGGAAGTTTTGATCAAAGTCATCCCGCAATTCAAAGTAACCCCGGTTAATGGTACAGTGTGTGTCACTAACCTCCAAATAATAGTAAGATTTGTACTGATTTTAAATACTGAATATAAAATTGAAAGTATGTGATTTGCCTCGAATGATTTTTGTATCAGGGTAGTCATGAAGTTTAAAAATATCTCATTTGACAGTTAACGAAAAAGTACTGGTTTTATAACGAAACGGAATGGAAATATGATTTTTGGAGCATCGCCTAGTTTCTATGTTAGTTCTCTTCAAGCTTCGAAATCAAAAGGTTGTCTTCAAGAAGTCTATATTGATACAATACACACACAACATTGTTGAGTACAATTAAATATTGCTATAGGTATAGGTACCAGATTTGTAAGTGAGCTCCGGCGGGATCTCAGGGCGGCATGGAGAGTTTGTAAGTGAGCTAGAATTGAAATACAGAAATGTTTATACTGTAAAAGGTGTGTTAATTTCAGTACCGAAATGAAATTAATTGTTTATTTCTGTAAGTAGATCTTTTAAAATAAAACACGTCAATATTTCAAAACTAGATGACGTCGGCATTTCCTAGCTGACTGATCCCTGAAAAGAAATGCCGAAACAAACTCAGAGGTCATGGTCTCTTTTAAAGTCCAAACATTGTATTGTTAGGATTTGATGTAAGTCTAACAATGCAGGGCTGTGTCTGGAAGGGCCTTTTGAAGGAAAAGCCATTGCAGCTTTGAGTTGACCTGTCCTAACAGACGACATGCATGCATAAGTCATCGTGTAGCTCAATAGCTCAACCCTATTTTAAGGAGATCAACGACCCGTCACACGACGCTACCAGAAGTGCAAGACATTTTCATAGGCCGTATATAAAATACTCAAAACCGCCAGACAGCTGTAAAGTCATGTAAACAATCTAGCCTGCATGGTACTCACATTCACAGTCAGTTTCCTCATTAAATATCATCAAAAATATCTTGTTATGTCACGTAAATCAATAGAAATTACATTATTAATTCCAAAACACTTAGTACAAAATGGTTTATTGCTTGGGGGTACATTGGAGTAGCTTAATTTAATCCCAAGCCTTTTTGCCATCCAAGTAATCTGTAACGTTATAGAATCCTTTTCGATACAGTTTCTGTTTAATAAATGATTTAAATTTATTGAGGCTCAGTTCTTTAACATGGGTTGGGAGTTTGTTGTAAAAACGTATACTTTGGCACTTAAAAGATTTACAAATGTTTTGGGCACTTTTAGTAAATCTTTGTTTCTAGTATTTATGTTATGAATGTCGCTGTGTTTAGAATATAGATTAATATTCTTTTTTACATAAATCAGGTTCTCATAATTATATATATTGTGAGGCGACTGTCATTATGTATATTATTATTTCCTTAAATTTATCCCTCAGCGAATGCCTACAACTTAGGCTCGAATGGCTCGTTTCTGCAGCACAAATATAGGAATGAATGTCGGCTGCGTTTCCCCACAGCAAAATGCAATACGACATTACACTATGGAAATAACTAAAATACACTAATCGAGCTGTTTCTACATCAGTCAAATGACGGATTTAATAAACCGCGTAGGCTGCAGAGTTAAGCCTCTTCGACAATTCGGTTATATATGTGGCTGGTTATAATTATGTACTGTAGCTTCGAGTCCAAAGTCATACTTATGAACACAGTGGTGTCCGCAAGAGCCAATTCCGCCCCATTTACTAATACATTGGTTTTCACATGCTTATCGACAGGTGTCACAAACCTTTAAAAAAAAAAACAAATACTTAAACTCTGGTACTCAGGGTCGTTACTTAAAATTAATCAATCATTTACTTTATCTGACCAGTATAAATTGGAACGCTGTCAGTCAAAAGTATGTCAGATTGAAAACGTTTTAATCTAGGTGACATGTGCCAAGATATGGTGGTTTATCAAAGTTAATGGCTGATTAATTTCAAAAGCGTCAACATTTACACTAACGTTTTGTTTGTGACGTGAAATTATGGACACATGAGACTAAGGTGATATATTTAAAACCATATAAAGAAGATCAAGTTGGTCCTTAAATCATTGATTAACAAATAAAATAAAAACTATGTGTGAACAATGAAAGTAATTTACAATAAATTATAATTTAATAATAAAAGTGATAGTGTATTTAGTGACAAATGGTTCATCGGTAACAAATTGTCAAACTTTACGATTTGACTCAAATAAGTGATATAGGTATTATCATTTTGGTTCGAACAAAGTTTTGAATTATATTGCTTAGGATGTTTGAAACGCTGTTCTCGACCCGTTTTCGTTAAAGGTGAATAAAGGACACTAGGCAGACGCGTCGGTGTGTGTGCTAATCTATACTAAGTAATACTCCTTAAGGGGCTGACAACACCTAAAGCGCGGTCACTATCGGACTGCATAGAAAAGAAAGAGAAGTGCGATGACACAAAGCTAGTAATTTATTGCAAAATATGAAGCAATTGTCTATTTACAAAAAATCTATTGATTGGACTAAAAAATTAAAACACTATCACGTTTATATGTATAGTATGGATTTTAATCGTTAAAAGAAATTTCTAGAGGTATCTTCGTGAAATTTTTCTATCATACCAAATTAGTTGTTCAACACACTACCTAACTAACATATATCCTGAAGAATAACATATATTTTTCTGATTTTGTTTACTGCAGTGGATAATATACTTTTAGGCATTATAAAACTTGCGTTTAGGTCCCTTAAGAAATATTATAAACACGAAAGTAACTCTGTCTATCCGTCTGTTACGTTTTCACGCCTTAACGGTTGAACGGTGAACGCATTTGGACGAGGCACACGATACACCATGACAAAGGATACTTTTTTATCCCAGTAGTATATCTCCGTAGGCCCTGGGATAAATTCCAACCTCCACGCGGTCGAAGCTGCGGGAAAAACCTAATAAATTATAATTTAAAGTGATTGTCACAAATGTCTATCTCAATTTGTCAAACTTTGTGATTTTAGTTAGAAAGGTGACAGCAAAGTTTTGAATAATATTGATGAATGAGATGCTTAGGATAGTGGAAACGCTGTTCTCGACCCGTTTTCGTACAACGGGGACAAAGGACACTAGGCAGACGCGTCCTTACGTCACCTTATTACAAAAAAACTGCGATTATCAGCGGGGCGAGCACGGCCTCTATGATAGGCTTGTGTCACACATTTTTATCGCAGTTTGCGAGCAAAAACCGTGATAAAATGCGTGAATCAAGCCTAACACAGAGGCCGTGCTAGCCCAGCTGACAATGACTTTTAAAATTTTAGAAAAATCATCTACGTTTAAAATATTTGTAAACATGTGAGCACCATGTTTAGATCACATAATAAATTTACCTGTCATTGCTATATATTTAATTATTTTTACCAATTGTGGTATAGTAATTTTATTCTAGGTGTATCTATCGTCTTCACAATTATATTTATATAATTAATGTATACAAGATATTTTAAAAGAGTAACGGTGGTGATTTTTGGTCATTCTTCTCCATACGAAAGTACCTTTTGGAAGGAGCAACAATCATTATTTGTTTGTAAATTTTAACGTTCCGTTCCGTTCGTCTGTCTATTTGAAACAGATGAGCTGTCTACATCTCTAAATCTACTATCCTATCGCAGGTATGCTGGAAGAGATTTCATTAGAAATAAGCATCACCTTTGTACCTATTTCTCTGTTATTTTCTTCTTGTCTGTTTATATAAGTGTGTACATAAATGGTTAAATAAATAAAATAAATGATTTGACTTTGACTTCGAATCTCCCTCGACTTTCGGATAAAAACTTAAAATTTTGTCTGAACTCTGTCATGGATGTTTTTTTTTTTTAAACGTTGCCTCACACTAGGAATTTCTCCTGTATCATGGGTGCGTTTACAAACATTTCAACTCACATACACAAACGGCAAAACAACTCTCATCATCGTCATCTGTGTATATGTATATAAGTATGTATATCAGTCATCAGGTTACCGTAGTACAGGTTCTACCTAGTTCGGGATCTGAAGACCTTGTGTGGATGTTGTCTCATATTATATTATATATTATTATTATCTTCCTTCCCTCGTCCCATGTTACTTGTGATCGGTGCATCACGTGTTCTTCTTCCATACCCCTTCGTCAGACAGCACGCTATCATTCACTCCCTTTTCTTTATAGTTTTCGTGTTTTTATCTATTTGCTGTACTCTGGACACTTTTAACGTGTACGTCTTATTTACATCGTTCTCACGTATATTCAACATTAAAAATGTAACTAATATCTAAGTAACAATATAATTTATAAGAGTATCCATGGAGTTTCTTGCCCGTTCTTCTCCATTGGTACCTACAACGCATTGGAATGGGCAACTAGCTTCATATTGCTGACTGACCGACCCCTTGACAATTCAAAAGTGCCTTTAAAAGTTTTAATTGAAATTAATGCTTTCAGTTTGAGTTTGATCATTCCCCTCTTCTTCTCTCTCTCTCCATCAATCAACATTTTATATTAATCACTCTTTTAGTCACACGTGTGACCTCATTACATATGCATACCAATCCGTGATTCGTTTAAACCCGGGAAATCGCGAATGATTGCGATTTTCGTTTTTTTTTTCAGTACTTTTTATCTCAACAAAGTATATTTTCCCCACTCATAAATATGGTTTTAAAAAGTTTGTTCTCTTGACTTGCTGAATCACATTGCTCATACAAATTACTAGTCCTATCTAGCAATTGGTTAGTTTAGTCTGTCAATTGGTCACGAAACAGTTTCCTATTTTTCTCCATAATTTCGCATTTCTTACTTCACACGAGTGCATTTGTTATTTCTTCGTGACAAAGAGTGATCTCTCTCGCGAGCACTCGGTACAAATGTGGTAATATCATGTGAGCTACGGCCGTGGTCACCGCTGTACTATATTGCGTGCTCTGTGGCTTTGAAGTTCGCGGGTAGAGTGGATAAAACTGTTGATAGATCTTTGAAATATAATACATTACAACAATTTGGTCTCGCACACAAGATACAGATCTTTGTGGAAGGTTGCATAATTCATATATTATTATGTCTTATTGCGCGAATCAGACGCTGAGAAGATATACTGGTGCCGATTCCCTTGTTTACAAACTAAACCAAATTTAAGTTCAGTGCATCTTTTTCTTTCTATTTCATTAAGAAAAGGACAGAAGATAAATTTTAGTTTAGTCCTGTCAAATTAATCAGCGCCTTATAAACTCAGTCATTAGTTTAAATGTTCATTAATTCTCCAAGAAATATTGGCTCTGTTCTAGTATTGTCGAGAAAATATGATTGTTAATAATAGAAAACAATTGACAAACGCCATATTTGTTTAATCAAGAACATACAAAACTATATCACGTATCTTTACGTATTTTCTTCACTTAATAGTACCAGTAGGTACTTGGCCTTAGAAAAAATAATGCTTTGTCACTTGTTTGCTCTGACGCTCATTTTTATCTGACTGTCTCTTTTCAAAGCTCGATCTGCCATGATATTACTCGCGGGTACCAACAAAAGTTAGGGGCGACTAGAATCAATTCTATTTTAATGTAAACGTTGACGTTCAAAGGTGCCTTTTATGTGGCTATTTGAAATAAATGCTTTGACTTTGACTTTGAGCTATGCAGAAATCGCTCCCGGTACCTCCCCCGCTCGTTTCCCAGCCCCACACTCCAGCTGTTAACAATCTAGTTTTCTGTTTTGTTTCACCAAAGACACTTGAAGTTTACCAACTGTTGTTTTTGTTATCGGTGGCAATGCTATGCTATGAAACTAGAGCGCGTGTCACTAATTGAGCACGTTTAGTATGTGCGAGGAGTGGGATATTATTTACCGGGGTATTTTTGTGGCAGGAAGAGGGGCTTTGTGGCTGAGTAATACCAGCCGCACGGATTGATCGATCAGGTAAAGCTACGCTTGCCGCGGTTGGTCCGTGGATGGGTGATCATCTTTACATAACAAGACCCCTCCGTGCCTCAGAAAGCACGTTAAGCCATTGGTCCCGGCTGTCATTCGTGGATCTTTGACAGTCGTTACGGGTCGTCAGAAGCCCAAAAGTATGACAACCAGTCTTACTAAAGGGTATCGTATGTATTACCCAGTAACTGGGTTGTGGAGGTCAGATAGGCAGTCGCTCCATGTAAAATTTTTCCGGTTTCACGGTTCAGTAGTTTTGGAACCTATTCGTAAAAACAAACAAAAAAATCCTTCCTTTTTATTATTAGTGTAGGCAAGAACTAAATTAGTTTCAATATTAATTTACAATAACAAGAATATTTTTACACAATTTTTTTTTTTTTTTTTATTTTTTTTTATTTATGAAAACCTGTTGTTTGAATAAATTCCTTGAACTAGGTACCAGAAATGTTGTCAACTATAATGTCGTTACTATTTAAACTTTCATCTTAAAACGCCTTTGTATTTGTGAGCTTTTGCATTGTTAATGATAAAACAATTAACTTATAAGCATCTTAGTATTGTTTTTAAGTTTTATTTCGCTAATTAAGTAATAAGATTCGAATATTATAGTAGGGATGTTTCCGCCCACTTGAGAGAGTCACGTTTATGATGGCGAGTGGTATCGCGATGAAAGTTGTGTAATTTTTTTTTTCTGTTCAGTGGTAAAAAGGACAATAATTTTTTTAATAATTGTCGAACAAGAAACCTCTTTTTTTTTAAACGTTGCCCCACACTAGGAATTTCTCCTGTATCGTGGGTGCGTTTACAAACATTTAAACTCACATACACAAACAGCCAGACCCGGAACAACTACTTGCAGGTCATACAAATATTTGTTCCGTGCGGGAATTGAACCCGCGTCACGCGACGCCGCAGTCAATCGCTTAACCACTGCGCCAACCGTGCCGCCTCACCTCTGTAGCATAACGTTTTGATTTAAAAGAGTGTCCATGGAGTTTCTTGCCCGTTCTTCTCCTTATGGAACCTACTTCGCCTTGGAATGGGCGAATAGCTTCACTTACTAACTAAAACTAAACGACTTCTTGTTAAAATGATAATTATAAAATACCTGTAAATGTTTTAATTGAAATAAATGCTTTGAGTTTGAGTTGAGCGTTGTGTGTGATTGAAAAGCGAGTACCTATCTACCATCAACGAAGAATTTCACCGGAGACTGGTCGGAGACTACTTCCCTTGGGGTCACCGTCGTGTCATACATAATCCCAAAAAAAAAGTCCCTTTAAAAATAGACGTCAAATTGATCATATTCATTAAACTGAAATCATAATACTGCCTAAACGTAGATAACAATCTGTAACTTTACCTGTCCCTTATAATCGTTTAAAGAGGGTCTTAGTAGGGAGCGGAGTACAGACGGCAACATAAGTTGCTTTAAGCTAAGCCTCCACCCATGGAAAATTTGAGGCTTTTGTGTTGTCAACTGACACGTCAAACAAAAAACGAGCGAACCTTACAGTAGTCGCATAATATGATGTGTAACATTTGACATCTCACCTTGGTAATAAGCAAAACATTAACATTATATCCTAAAAAACAAATATTCAGGTATTATTTGAAATGATTATTTGAGGTTAAGCACACAGCTGTAGCGTTCACCTTCTCTATTTCCCTTTCTCGTCACACACACGCAACTGCTGGCTGACAGTTCCAACCTCTCGGGAAATGGGTTGGTACCATTTGACGGCCAACTCTATCACCGCGCTCGCTCATTGGTCAAAACAAATAGCGCGCGCTTCCCCGGCTTCCAGTTACACACTTCCGTCGCATTTCACGGAATCACGACCACAGATTGCAGAAAAGCGATAGGAAATATATTACACGTCAATAATAGGTTTTGCGTCTTCCCATACAGAGAAGACAAGAGCATTGATCACCACGCTTGCTTAAGACGGATTGCCGATTAAGTCCAGGTTTCCTCTCGATGTCTCTCCTTCAATGATAAATAAATATAAGACAACATCCACACAAGGTCTTCAGGTCCTGAACTAGGTAGAACCTGTACTACGGTAACCTGATGACTGATATACATATACAAACCCAGCCACAGGTCAAACAGACATGTTCATGCACACAAATGTTTGACTTGTCCGGGGATCGAACCCGGGACCAGCGGCTCAGAAGGCAGGGACGCTACTAACAGCACCAACCGGTCAGTCAAATGACGATGTCAGTAATGTGCAAGGTTAACTCAGAAAGTAGGTATATTATGAATTGAAACAGTCACATTAGTACTTGCCCGGATTTGAACTCACAGCCTTGTGCATGAGAGGCGGGGCGTTACCCACTGGGCTATCACGATATAGCAACACATTTTGGAGATACAAGATTATGTTATTACTATAAGATGCTATTTTGCTAAAGTCCGCACGCAAGTTCTAGTCACTGCTTGAGGTAAGTGAGCGGTGGGACGGGGGAGGGCGCCATTGACAAGATTGACAGACTGATTTAGCTTGGCCTTTGTCTACCTCCCTCGTCCCACCTCTCACATACCTCAAGCGTGACTCGGTTACTTAGGGTTACCGTGGCCCCTAGCACAGGCAACTGAAGGAACACGGGTGGGTTTTAGTCAGTAAGAGTCTGACACGCCCTCCCGCTCCGCCCAGAGCGGGAGAAGTTATTTGATAATTAAACACCGTCAAAAAAAAGGCGTGACTCTGTGGCGATAGTCCGCGCGTGAGATAACAAAAATTGGAAACAAAGTGTGTTTCCATTTCAAACAGTTGTAAACACAGCAATATATGCTTTAGGAAGCGCCAGGGATATAATCACATTGAATGACTTTTTCATGAAATAGTCAGTTAATACAGGTTTTGGCGTAAATAATGGATAACCCTGAAACTGTCGACGGCCAGATCATTATCTATCATCCATGGGCATATCGCCATATGCCCATGGATGACAAAATTATTGATTTAAAAAAAAATCGTACCTATTTACTCTTACAAAATCAGCTGCCATTTCTACAATTGACGCTTACAACGCTTAATGTTTGCATTGAAGTTTTTCAGTTAAATGTTATATTGTTGGCTTGCTGCACGCTTTAGTGTAAACTGTTAGTTCAGCAAGCAAATATGTCGCTGGTGGTGGTGTGTGTATTGGATCATTAAGTTCCCTTCAAAATGATTGAGCTGAATGGTGCTGATCAATACGTCATGTTCGTGAACGGGCGCCGTCAGTAGGCACTGGTCATTTCTTAGCTGCCATGGCTTATTTTAATTCCTAAATTGTTTTTATCTTTCTATTGCGGACGCTTTTAACGTGCACGTGTTTCTACATCGTTCTCATATGTTTAATTTCAACATGAATGATGTAACCACTTTTTTGTAACAATATTTTGATTTAAAAGTTGTCCATGGAGTTTCTTGCCCGTTCTTCTCCTCCCGTACCTACTACGATTTGGAATGGGCAACTAGCTTCATATTTCTGACTGACCGACCCCTTGACAATTCAAAAGTGCCTGTAATTGGTTTATTTAAAATAAATGGTTTGAGTTTGAAATTATTATACAGCATGTCTCAGAAATGCGTGGTCATATTTAAGCATGTGGTACAGCAGACTATATATGACTAAGCAACAGCAGTCCTGTACATTTGGGTCGAGTAGGTATTGAAGTTTTGTATGGATCAACTGATTACTTTTTCGCGATTACGAGCGATTACGATCCCATAAAGAACGTTGCTCAGTTTGATGTTCTGTACCACACCCTTAAATATGACGACACATTTCTGATACACGCTGTGAAAACAGAAACAAAAAATTTTAATTTTAATATTAATTTATTTTTATTTTTATTTTCTTTATTTAAGGCTCCTACAAATAGGCGCGAAACGAAACGCGACACAACGGCACGGCCTGCCGCGTGACGAGCGAAGCCGTTGTGTCGCATGCGATTCGCGTCGGTGTTTCGGTGAAAACTCACCTTTACCCACGAGTGGGTTTTATGAAAGTTTTTAATTACGCTGGCTAGCAATAAGCACAATTTTCCACTTGGTTCTATGTGTGGAGTAAGAGTGATAACGAATATTTGTAAATGAAGTTGACTGGTTAAATAGAGCCACACTAAATCTAAGCTAAACACGATCATTTTCAAGTAAAAACTAGTCAAGTTCACGTCAGACTCGCGCCCTAAGGGTTCCGAGCCAACCACCGAAACAACTTTTGTAGTTTACTAGGAAAACTAATGTCGTACATTAGAAAGATTAAAACTTCTTTTTATTATTTTAATGTATGACAAAAGTTTCCCAAAATAATTTCCTCTTTGATAACTTTTCTGTGGTTACCTACTACCGAAACAATAATTATAGGCAGTTTACCTTCTTTTTATTACGTTTAACTAACGACACTATTTTCCCAAAAAGAATGTCATTTAGATAACTTCTTCTGTCGTTAGAGTACCAATTTATTTTAATACAGCAAGCGACTTCTTTACCCAACTGTACGAGGAGACCATTAATTCAGTCCGTTCACAGGAAGTAGTTACCGGGCGCAGGTGACGCCATCTTGGCGATGTACAATAAACGTCAAACGCATTACGTAGGCACTGCCGCGCAGACGATTAATATTAAAAGGAGCCGGTTCAATGTAGCTTGAGATGTGTTGATGTTGGTAGTTTAGCTGATGTAATAAAATCGTGTGAGTTCGGGAGACCCCCCTGAGGATCGAAGTTCCTTCCGCGATACTCGCACGCACACACACAGTCGTATAAAATAGAAAGAGACAGAGAGACAAATAAACACTGACCGACACTGACGACCCCATTACCCTCCTCCAGGAAAGCAGTAGGGCCACCAGTACAGTATACAGCAGACACAGACACAAATCGAAATTGCGACCTCGCCGCCGAGGTCCTTCGCGTCCGCGTTCCTCCCCGGTAAATTCCCCTCCCTGTCCCTTGATCGGATCCGCAGAGCCAGCTGGTGGCGTAGCTGAGCCGGTAGTTTTAAACTCCCCTAATAATAATAATGCATCCAATTTGATCCAGCCTGTCCCCAACTTGCTGTCCTCCCCCAGCGACGCCCTAAGCCGAGGTTCGTACCCCACAGGGGGTGCCCTTAGGTGATGGTCGCTTAGTTTATAATTAATATTATGCCCCTGGCTGGAGGCTTTGAGATAGCTCAAAGGCACCACAGGATAGACCGGTTAAGCAGTCACGGCCTCTCAAGGCCAACTGCGAGATGACTTACACAAAAAAAAAAGACAAAGAATGTAGCATTTAGATATTTCAGCATGACGATTTCTAAAGTGCGACAAAGATAAGTCTGCGTGCGTTTGTGACCTACAACACTTCATTCTTACCAGCACTTTTAATCACTTTCAGCATAGTGATGGCAATTATTTAATTTGCAAAACACGGAACACAGCACACTCTTGACACTGTTATACTATTCTGTAACCATCTCACTGTGAAAACTTAGGTGAAGTGAGCGTGGAGTGAGCCAAAGAGTACAATATATGTATATGAGGAGTGAGCTGTCAGTGTCATTCCACTGATGCTAGGGATTGACCAAGCATTACATTTAGGTACAGTCATAATCGAGATTTTAATAATATTGTTTATGCTAATTCTATTGATAATTTTATATTATTTCAAAGCTAGTATTTAAGTGTCTTAACATCTTAACGCGACGTGTTTTGAAGAACAGCACAGTCTTTACTCGACTCTATCCACAGTCGCTTCTTCAAAACACGTCGCGATTGGGTCATGGGCTGGCGTTTACTTAATCATATATCAATGGGTTCAGAATAACAAACAACATCGGTGCGCATTATCTTTAGTAGCTGTCTTAAACTTGTATGTTTTATATTTTATTTATTGTTCGTGCGTGACGCGCTCGCGCCTAAGATCTAAGAAAAAAAAACTACTTTGATTTTCTGATTGAATTTCGGTTTTGCTATTTTAATTTAAAATCCCCTCAAAATAGTAATGTCTAAACATTACTATTTTGAGGGGATTAATAACAAAGACTTTAAGAAGAGAGATTTTATAATTACAAAGATAATATGTAAGTGTCTAAACACTTACATATTATCTTTGTAATTATATAAAATAATCAATAGAATTTGCATAAAAATATGATTGTAAATGTAACGTTGGTCAATGATGCTAGGGGCATCAGTGGGATGACACTGACAGCTCACTCCACGCAAGTCTTCACGGTGAGATTTTTACAGAATCGACCATTGTCACTTCAGCTTACTTATTCTGTGAGCTATGTCGACTTTGGCTCTCTGCCGGATCACCTCATTCCGGATGCTTTCCCTCACAGAGACTCCAAACATAGCTCGTTCCATAGCTCGCTGAGCGACCTTGAATTTAAAGAGCAGGCGTACCGTAAGTGTCCAAAATTGAAATGTTAGTTGTGGTTTATCAATACATAACAAAATTATATTATACAAGTATATTCATATGCCAATTTGGACGTATGGCATCCAACTTTGGAGCAGTACTAAACGAAGTAACGTTAAAACAATCCAACAATTCCAAAATAAAGTTCTCAGGGAAGCTGTAAATGCAACATGGTAGGTACATTAGAAATGACGACCCCAACGTGACCTTAAAATGGAACTCGTCACTACCGTTATCCTAAAATTTGCTGAAGCCCACGAACACAGACTTCACCGAATTGTGAATATTGAGGCAATTTAGCTGCTAGACAATACGGGCGTAGTGCGTAAGTTAAAGAAAACCAAGAATCAATTTGAGATTGTAGTGTATAAATAGTGAATGAATATTATTAACAAGGCTGTGCCATACGTGTGACACATGAGCAAAACGTTTATATTAATTATCAAACTTTAACTAAAGGTAAAAGATTTCCGTGTACAACTATGATATGTTTAAAACATGCGACCGGACTACAGACTAAGAAACCTGGCTGGAGGCCTTAATTTATTAAGGTAACCACAGGCAAGCCCGGCTAAGCCGACAGCCTCCTAGGTTGACATGCGAGATGCCACTTATAAAAATAAAAAAACAGAATAAGAAACCACCCGACCCTTGCTCGAGCCAGCCCGCGCCGCTGAGCCTGTAGCTTTTTTGACCGTAAATAATAATTCCGAACCATCTTGTCCCTTGCAGCCCTCCCCCAGCGACGCCCTTGGTCGAGGTCCGTACCCCACAGTGGGTGCCCTTAGCGTGTAGTTGCATAGTTTATAAGTTTTTAAGCCCTGGCTGGAGGCCTTAATTTATTAAGGCAACCACAGGCAAGTCCGGTTAAGCAGCCAGGAAAAGAAAAAATCCCGTTTATGTAATATTTAAATACAAAAGGTTCAGTTTTAGGTATATTTTATACTTAAGCTTAAATCTAGTTGTAAGTGTAATTAGTTTGAAGTTTCAATTATTATTTATTTTATTTATCTTTATAAAGTTCTTAAAAAAAACTTAACTTAAGAACTATGCTCCGTAAAACCAGTTTCACGGTTTGTCTGCCTGTCTGGTTTGTCGGTTTTGGTTTGTTTGTCTTATATTTGAGTTTGAGACATACATAGGCCTAGACATACATAATGGGGTAGTAGAGCCGAATAGTAGCCGAATACCGACGACGTGGGCAATATCATCGCTTATCTAATTATAATTTCACTATCATATCATATAACTAATATACACTTCCATTTCCTTCTTTTTAGGTCTTGTTTGTTATTAAATTAAGGCATGTATTTAATGCGGCAACTAAGTAAAATGAATATAGGTCTAAAAAAAAAATAGAGTGGGTACCATATATAATGGGTTGGCAGCTAATAAGGAGTATCGTATTAAGTAATAGGTAGCATATTAATATATCAGTAATAAGCTCCGTTTTAATTTAAACTAGCATCAAGTTTTTCTTTTGGGAACAGAATTAATATCTAAGCGGAAACTTAATGGCGAAAACAAAATAGAAAATGGGCGTTCATGTTTGTCATAATTGTCACAGTTCTAACCAAACCTTAATTGAAATATTCTATGCATGTTCGATGGCAGGGCTTGGTCGACGGAGCCCCGCATCGCGGGGCTCCTACTTCTGGGTGGTTTATAAAAAAAATAACCACGAAGGGGATGGCGGGGTCTATCGACCCCGCCATCCCCTTCTAACCTAACCTGTCCGAGTCGGGGTGCCCTAAAGACCAGATTGCATCCAGTTTCTCCTGGTAACAAATTAAAACGGAGCTTATTACTGATATATTAATATGCTACCTATTACTTATTACGATACTCCTTATTAGCTGCCAACCCATTATATATGGTACCCACTCTATTTTTTTTTTGTTGCAAACATTTAGTCGACTTTTAAGTTATTAATTAGTCACTCGGAAAATAATAATCTTTAAATTAAATATCACTGTACTTTCGGAACTACACCGTACTACCGTATAGTACTCAATTGAGAACATATTTAATTTCTCTTTTTATTTTGTAACTAAATCAACTAACGATTACTAAAACGTCCTTTAATCATTAAGTTCTCTGCTAGTGCTGTGCACTTCTGTAAGTGACGAATTCACAATACTTTAAACTGTATGTGATTTTTGTATGTGTGTGTTTTAGTGAGTAAGTCGTTGAGGTGCCTTACCAATAAATAAATATAATATCAAGATACAAGCAAAAATAGGACAAATGATTCATTAGAGTCATTCGTTTTCTTTGTTTTTCTCCCGCACCTACCGTTTACACTACTCTCGTGTGGCTGAAAAACAAAACAACAAAACACAATGTATGGATAAGAATATTGTATTGTTTATATAAAGTTTTGCAAATAGAAGATCCCCTATTTTCTCTGCTTTTACAAAACCCTATTATTCTTAGCTTCAGGGAGTCGGATATAGGAATGACAAAATTAATAGTATCAGAACTAGGGCAGAATAAAAATGTGTTAGCCAAGACCCTCGCAAGCTATCCGAGAGTAAATACAGGAAATAATGGCTACAGAAGATGAATATATTTATTCCAATTCAAGTAGACGTCTTTATGAAAATATAATAAATTACGAACTTACGTTTTGTAATAGAATAGAATACAAGAGAATGAGGCTGTCACTCTGTGTAGTTGTATGTATTTTTCAATTATGAGGGAGATGGCCTTACACCCACTTTATGAAAGCCTGATCAAGTCTGATCAGCTGATCAGACTTGATCAGGCTTTCATAAAGTGGGTCCCATCATCCATCATCATGGCATCATGGCATGGTGGGTCATCTCCCTCATATGAGCAGCTGATCAGACTTGATCAGGCTTTCGTAAAGTGGGCCATCTCCCTCATATGAGCAGCTGATCACACTTGATCAGGCTTTCGTAAAGTGGGCCATCTCCCTCATATGAGCAGCTGCTCATATGAGGGAGATGGCCCACTATATGAAAGCCTGATCGTTTCTGATCAGCAGCAATTTGCTGTAAGCTGCTGTGATTGGTGGGCGAAAACCACATCAGCTGTTCACTGTCTATGAGATTTGACTATAGATTTAATTGATTTGGTTATGAAGAACCGAGAGACACTACATTATGTCAGTTTAAGTTATTTTTTATGGGAGGAATGTGTGTCATATTTTATTATAATTAATTAACATTTAATCTATAAACTTCTTATACTAAATTAACTAACAAAGTATTAAAATAAAAATATAATAACCTAACCTAACAAATAAGCATCACCTTTGTACCTATTTTTCTGTTCTTTTCTTCTTGTCTGTTTATATAAGTGCTTACATAAATGGTTAAATAAATAAATAAATAAACCTGCCCGCGCAATCACTTCGTTTTCGCTTAGCGTTCTTTTTACTTTATTTTTATTTTTGCTCGGCTCCTAAGGATCATAGCGTGATGTAAAATACCCTATAGCCTTCCACAAGAAGTGGACTATCGAATGCAAAAGTATTTATTTGAATCCGATCGGTAGTTTCAAAGATTACCCGCTGCATACAAACTTACAAACAAACAAACTATTACTACTCTTACTATTATCTGTCATCTCTTTAGTCGCTCCATAACTAGCCATATAATGTTTAACACAATCCACCCTTCATTTCTCCATAGAAATTTTTCCCCTACTAGGTATCGTAGGTACAAGTCTAGTCTTTTATAGAATATCATTCCAAAGTCCCGCTTCGTCGCTGCACCTTCCATGTAGCCCAACCTTATTACTGCACTTCTAAAAACCCACCTACAACCTGAACTCATAAGCGAAATACTCATAAAACGCAATGAATACATATAACAATATTTCAGCCACTTGCACTTCTACTTCCCCCTTTCCGATGTCACAGGTGAAGACGCTCTGTATAAATATTTCCAGGTTACTAAATTATTCATGGTTCTTGCAGCGCCATCTCGTGGATGCATATATCGAGAGTCCGATGGTTGCATCTGTATGCCTGGGAGTTGAGTTATTAGGGAGGCTGAGTTATAAGCGGAAGCGTTTTCAAGCGAGGTTATGAGTAGTAATATTCATATGTGTAAATAATGGCTCTTCGTGGATCTGGCGCCGTGACAAAACTTCAGGTTAATGTCGCGTCCTAACCGAAGGGATCGTCACGTTCATGTCATTTTTGTTCGGAAAATTGGAAGGCGCCCTCTGCCGGCGAGACCACGCGTTCCAGTTCTCCGAACAAAAAGGGATATATGAACGCGACGATCGCTTTCGGTTAGGACGCAACATCAAAATCAAAATAAAAGTCATTTATTCAAATTAGGCTGAGAATCAGCACTTTTTGAACGTCAAAATCACATAAGACAGTCCCCCCAAAACTCCCACCCTTCACCACTTCCTAGTGCTTTAGCTGGGAAGAAGAAGTGGCGGAACAAACTCCCCAGCAGCACTGCTGTCTGTTCAGTTAGAAGAACTGGATTCTATACATAATTATAGTAATAAGTAATTAACATTACGAAACACAAAAATATTAAAATTATTTGCCATATGTCAGCTAGCACACGCCAATATTTAAAACTATACTCAAGCAGAAATAAATAATAAAAACAAAAACGCAAACAGAACTTAATACATAATAAAAAGCCTCCTGGCATAAAGGGCGTGCCCGCTTACATATGCAATGCTACATTATGTTTATATGTAACTTGTAGTAGCTGTAACTTGTAGCCACAAATAATAAACTAGGACCTTCGAAGTAAAATAAAGAAACATTAATTTCTAATAACAATAACAAAACCATAGTCAGCAAGCGGATTAAAACATCAGAGTGCCACCCTGAAAGCAATTTAGGACTGTAAACTTCAAAACACCAATTAATGACATGTTATTATTTTGATTTGATATTATTATTGACAATTATAGGCATGACCTAAAACCAAAAATTCGAATTTTCTATTGACCCGCACTGGGCCCGCGTGGTAGATTACAGCCCACTCCCTCTTGAAGAGAGGAGGCCTGTGTCCCAGCAGTGGGAACATTATAGGCTGATTAAGCTATACTTACAAATGACTATAAAACAGCATGAATCAATGGAATAGAATATGATTTTTAGTAAGTGACATTGTCAAATCGTTGACCTATCATGTGTAGAGGTGAAGAAAATATGTCCCTTGCAAGAGAGTCCGATATAAGAACTACAGCAAATCAACGTTCCGGGCAGCTACCATGAACTCGATGTTACAAACCGGTCACAATATCTGTGCACCTCGCTACGTGACGTCACATCGGTGCTCTCGGTACGGTGTGCAAAAAAGCAGCGAACGCGGGGAGGTGAAAGGGGAAGCGGGAGCGGCGTCGCATTCCAGCCAAGTCCACAGATACTGCGACCGGGTTGTAAGTATGATTTTGAGCAATTTAACTGTGAAGTTCACCTACCCTGCGCTATACACAGTCATCTGCTTTAGACTTGCAGCACACTCAACCTGTAAAATAAGTACCGGTTTATTTACACTCGGCTCAAGACGTTCCTGAAATTTATGTTGAGCATTAATTTGAGCATTTATTGCGACGTAGGCTTATCTTAGCGAATTAGTAATGACTACGTAAGTTCCTTAAATTGTTAGTAAATAACTTGGCAAATCTTGGAGGATTATAGACTCACGTATGACGATCCATAAAAAAATTGTCCACTGATTCTTTTGGTGAGTCAACATCTGCCAACATCAAACTGCGATCACTGAATATGTTTGCAGTCACTGGTAGTGTTTTTAACCGGTCATTGTCTTTTCTCTAAGATCTTCAATTATATACTTTTATGGTCTAAAAGTCTGATGAATAGGAACTGTCTGGTAGGAACCAGAGAACCGTAATCTTAAACCAAAACCGTCTCCAGTACGTTTTCAATGAATAAATATTTTTTAATTAAATTAAATAAGTAATAATAATTATAAAAAAAATAAAAAAATATGTTAATCAATTACAAAATTATTATTTATTAATTATATAATTTGAATTTAATTTAATTTTAGAATAATTTTATCGATTTTTTTTATAACTTTCTCCAAATTACTAGAGTCAAACCCCAGTTGATATTCACTTTTAAGACAATTTCTCTCGCGTCAGCACATAAAACATAACACGAGCAATGTAAGTAGGTACACTTATTACTTTTATTTCGTGAACAAAAAGAAGAACGTTACACTTATGCAATTTATCACCGCGGAAGACAAACGTCATAAGCGAAAAAGTGAGTGAAAAACGCTACGTTTTTCGTCGTAAATATACAAAGCCGGTAGACACAGGATAAAGAAGGGATATAGTATAGAGATAAAGTTTTTGACTATACAAAATACTATTATTTTATTGGAACAAAAAGAATATGGTTGCAGTGGTAAATGAAATAGACGAAGACCTAGAAACCGATGAATGGATTGTGTCAAAGCTGATACGGCTAGATATGGGGGAACCTTGAGATGACGGTATATAATAACAATTGGAAGAAGATATAATTATGCTGCAGCGACCCGTAATAAATTGAGGTAAAGGCAACAAGATGATGGGATAGTTAGGCAAAATGAGACGTTGCTTTTGACGTATGTCAAAAAATGGTGATCCATTCAGGACTGACATTGGCCAGCGTCATTTAACCAATGACTAAAGAATAAGAGAGGACATGAACTAAAAGATCGTATCGCGTGCGCGCGTGGAAAGTAAAATGGCGTAGGCTCCGCCCATTACCTAGTGTTGTCCTCTGCTCATTCTTTGCAATGATTTTGTTCATCGTGTTGATTACAAATCGATTAATCGAAATCACATACATTAAAATAAGGTTTTTGATTTTAAGTAGATAGTAGGTAAGTAGGGTGTTATTCGATTCTCATTCTAGAACGTCGCATTATGGATTAAGTACAAAAAAGCCTGTTGTTGCGTAATCTGACTGAAAAATTGCAAAAATCATCAATTTGGCGGTTCATTTAAAATTAATTGTACTTGATATTATTTACTCTATGATTAATAGTTGCTCGTGATAATCAAGCTAGAAGAAGAGTAAATTAAACTGCAACAAGGAATTCAAAACTACACCGATTATTAACAAAATAAAACAACAGAAATCGATATTATTTAATGGGAGAACCGTTTTATTTCAAATAGATACAATAATATCAGTTTGTAATTAGTATTAAGTACACCAATAATGTGAAATACAATAAAGTCTGCCTGTCTACAATAAATGTACAGGGAAATAATAATGTATTATGACTCAAACTCAAAGCATTTATTTCAAATAAACCAATTACAGGCACTTTTGAATTGTCAAGGGGTCGGTCAGTCAGAAAGATGAAGCTAGTTGCCCATTCCAAAGCGTAGTAGGTACCTATGGAGAAGAACGGGCAAGAAACTCCATGGACACTCTTTTAAATCAAAATATTGTTACAAAAAAGTGGTTACATCATTCATGTTGTAATTATACATGTGAGAACGATGTAGAAACACGTGCACGTTAAAAGCGTCCGTAATAAAAAGATAAAAACAATTATGGAATTAAAATAAGCCGTGGCAGCTAAGAAATGACCAGTGCCTACTGACGGCGCCCGTTCACGAACATGACGTATGGATCAGCACCATTCAGCTCAACCATTTTGAAGGGAACTCAATGATCCAATACACACGCCACCACCAGCGACACATTTGAGTGAGCATGACATACTCTCAGCCGCCAGGGCACATTCAAGTCAATGAAAGACGAACCCAGTAACCTTTATAGTGGGTACATAGTGCTCACACATGTGCTATGCAATTATACAATACTAAGAGATTGAATTTATACAATGCAAAGATGGTTGTACAATCTTCATCAGCTCCAACATTATTTTCGAATATATGGGTAAATGTAGGCTTACAATGAAAATGTGATAATTTACCTTAGGGAGCCTTGTCGGTATTGCATTGTCGTGAAGTCTCACTATATCAAGACTTCTATTAATACAAGACTCTTCTAAATGTAGTGAACAAACAAATACTGTTTCCTGGCTGGAGTCGATATTTTCTTGACCCAATGATTCAAGCCACTTACTTTTAAGTTTATCATTTTTTGGTAACCTAAAAACACAAACAAAACACGCAAACTAACATAAATGTGTATATTCTTTCATGCTAAATATTCAAACGAAATTTGGTTTTTATCGATGCAAAATCGATTCGTTGTGCAAATTACACAATCACAACACTATATTTGTCAATAAAAATACGTAGTAAACAAAACCAAAATAAGGAAATATATCGTTCGAAAGACTATGAATAGGCAATAATCTATGACCGAACAGTAATAAACATGAATTGAGACTAGAAATTGGTATAAATTTATATAGGAAACTTAATAATCTATGAATTCTTTCGACTTACTTGTGCAGGGATATCAGAGGCGCTTTTTTACTGTAATTCGAGCCACAGCCCCTTACACAACACTTAGGCATGGTTTCCTCTATCACAGACAGCCTCAGTCAAATTTACAGCACTCAAAATGTTCTCAAAATGGAAAAAAAACTTAATATTTAGTCGCACGATAACGCCAAATGACACTTCATGTACACTCTGAGAAGTACTCAAAACCAGAAACTAAAATGGCGAACCGGCCGATGGGCAGGGCTTCCGTGACGTCATACTTCAATATTGCAATTTTAGAAAACTGACAAAATACGGTTTTCTCTTTTTGACGCTTGCAGAATTGCATAAGTTAGAAAGAAACATGTATATTTTTTTATTTCTGTATAGAATCGTATGATATTTCCTTAGTGTATAATTTATATAGATCTTTTAGTTCATGTCCTCTCTTAGTCTTTAGTCATTGCATTTAACATTATATATCGATTAGAACGAGAGTGTTGATTAGTCATAAGCCGTAAAGTGAAAAGAACGAAATAAAAGCGGTACCAGTTTTAAACTTATCCCTATATTTTAGACTCCCAGTCAAAATAACCTTAAAAATAAATAAATACTGCCCTTCCCTACAAAACCTTTAACATTTAACAGCGAACCATAAAACGGGAATCAGCCTTTTCAAGTAACATCTTAATTTGTGGCGCAAATTATCATTTTTTCCGTAAACAAACCCTGCTTAATATGGTGATTTTAATTTATGCGCGCGATAACCGCCCAGAACGGTGTTTGGCGTAAAATATCAACTTCATTAATATTTTCCTTAACTAAGAGGAACTCTTTAGGTAAGTGGTGGTTTGAGAGATAGCAGGAGCTCTTTAAATACCTGCCTACCTACCTAGTGAACTAGTCATGTGAACTTGAAGTAAGTTGTCATTTCAGCTAATCCGGGCATGAGGTGCGTTCCGTAATCTCTGCCTACCCACATGAGAAGAAGGCGTGAATTCGTGTATGCATGTGTAATTAATGCTTTGAGTTACAAATCAATCATCATAACATCAACAGACGTATAGCAGGGATGGCGAACCTCCGGACATCTACGTGGCATTTTATCCAAATAAGTATTTCTTGTGGCTATGACGTGCCAAAAAACAATGTTGACATAATGGTGCCGATTCCCTTGTTCACAAACTAAACCAAATTTAAGTTTAGTGCATCTTTTTCTTTCTTTTTCATTAAGAAAAGGACAGAAGATACATGTTAGTTTATTCCTGTCAAATTAGTCAGCGCCTGAAGTAAATTGACGTAATTTTACTGGGCAAGTTTTTAATCACGTCTAAACTTGTATGGCGTAGTGTCAGTCGCTGACTAATTTGACAGGACGAAACCAAAATTTATCTTCTGTCCTTTTCATAATGAAATAGAAAGAAAAAGATGCACTGAACTTAAATTTGGTTTAGTTTTTGTACAACAGAATCGGCACCAGTGACTACTTTAAAAATCGAAATAGTTTCAGAATAACACTCTTTGTTCGCAAACCGATCCTATAATATTATCCTGTCATTTTAACATTTAACTTTTTTTTTATGTGCGACCTCTGCTGTTTTAGAAACTAGATACCTACTAATTTATATCGGGGTCACATTCCCTTGCATTGATGCTGCAACTCTAGCTGAAATATTGGAGTACCTACCAGTCGTATCCGGGTGCGCTCAGATGTATATGTTTGTAACTGTGACTTATGAAATTAAATGAAATGTTAATTTCTGTAAGCAGATCTTTTAAGACACTTTTACACGTCAATATTTTAAAACTAGATGGTGCTGCATTTCTTAGCTGACTGTTCACTGAGAAGAAATGCTGAAACAAACTCAGAGGTCAAGGTCTCCTTTAAAGTCTAAACATTTTATTATTAGGGTTTTATGTGAGGCTAACAATGCAAGGCCCATGTCTGGAAGGGCCTTTTGAAGAAAGAACCATTGGAGCTTTGAGTTGACCTGTCCCAACAGACGGCATGCATGCATCAGTCATCGTGTAGCTCAACCCTTTTTTAGGGAACTCAACGACCCGTCACACGACGCTACCAGATCTGCAGAACATTTGCGTAGGCCGTATATAAAATACTCAAATCCGCCAGACAGCATTTTATCTAGCCTGCATGGTACTCACACTCACAGTCAGTTTTCTCTATAAATATCATCAAAAATATTATAAGTTATGTCACGTAAATTAATAATAATAACTAGTTACTACTTATGTACCGAAATTCCTCAGTTAATGACGTGCACAAATTATTTTTTCGCGTGCCGTTGCGTCGCCATCCCTGGACTATAGTAGGTATATGTATTAAGTAGTAATTCAGTTTCATCTAATGTGCTCTATGGTATGTACATAAGTGTCAATATTCAAACATCATGATTAATGACGTTTCAACCAATATTAACAATACTTGATTAGTAGTAGGACAAATCGCTTTCAACAACCAAATATAAACCTTACCACCAAAATTCAAGCTTCAAAATCACTAGCAACGTACTGATTATCCTAGACCAAACAGTATTTTGATTAACTCAATCTGTTTTGAAGTTAATTAGAAAACGGATAAGGTTCGAATTCGTCTACTTCGACATGATTATGCAGCTGTAATGAGAAGTTTCAATTAGATCGCTTTGTTTGGATCATTAGTGGTTCTATAATTTATGGGCGATTGTAAATTGAGTATTACGTCATCGGGTTAGTTAAGTGTGTCGTCTGATATTCTGATATAATTGATTATGAGACCGATCTAATTGGATAATGATCGCAAGATGATTAGTAAAACGTTATAATAAATATGGTGTCGTTTTATGGGGCAACAGTACCGACGCGTTCACACTATTCACTTTACAGAAAAAACTACTCAGAATCATAGTTAATATTGAAGAAACCGACAGTTGTAAGCCCCACTTTCAAGAAATGAAAATTCTTCCCTTACCCTCCCTCTATATTTTCGAAATTTGCAAATTCGTACTTAAATACCCAGACTTCTACACCAAAAGGGAAGATATACAAACAAAAATAACACTTAGGCACAAAAATAGGCTCAATCTACCAACGTCACGACTAAAATGCACTCTGACAGTGCCTACGTTATGTCTATAAAATTATACAATAAGCTGCCAGAATCCATTAAAAATATAGATAATTATAACATTTTCGTAAATAAATTAAAAACATTTCTAATAAATAAAACCTATTATAGTGTAAATGAATACTTAAATGACAAATTATAAATATGTACATAAAATAATTATAATATAAAACAAAATATAATATAATAATAACCAAATTAATTAAATATTGATATTATAATAAAATACTTACAATGAAACCCCGCAATAGTATAAAATAATGTCTATACCAACTTATATTATAATATATAAATACCTAGAAGATTTACCTTTATGAGTAATAATAACGTAATGTGCAATATTTTTTTATAGTACCTATTAGAAGTAAACACTCAGTGCTCTTTATTTTTTTATTTATTAATTAATAAATAAATAAAAAAAAAAAATAATTAAGAAATTGAGTATTGAGTAACTTTCACTAGTAATCTCAATGTGAAGACAAATCGTTCATGCCCAAAATCAGTTTCGTATTATACGTAAACAAAGATAACTTCTTAATTAAATTCTATGGTGTGTCGTATCGACCTGTACTTTCATTAACTGGAATATATTGCTTGACACATTTTTAGTTTAAGAATCAAACACGTCAACATCCTCAACATTCAAACCAAGAACATACGTGTAATCCGCAAGCACAAAGAGCAGGCAACAAAACAAATCATATCTCACACGTTTTCAGATAAGTTGCTGAAATGTTTGCGAGTTAATAACTGGAGCTTCCGTCTCACTGGGTCGCTAAATAACGGCTTACAGTGTTAGGAATTGTGTGAATTCGCCGCGTGAAGTGGGGTGATGCAAGATTACATTCACACAGCACGGAATCGCCAAGCCGACAGCGTCTAGAGACGGCCGTACCAATAAATCGATCAATGATGAGAATATTTCCCCGTTTATAATTTATTCATTAGAAAAAAATTGAGAAATGTAAAGACACATTTGGTTAAAACAGCCTTAGGAAACCATACATCCCTTTTTTTTTTTTTTTTTTTTTTTTGTGGGTGGGAAATCATCAAATAACTTCTCCCGCTCTGGGCAGAGCAGGAGGGCGTGTCAGACTCTTACTGACTAAAACCCACCCGTGTTCCTTCAGTTGCCTGTGCCAGGGGCCACGGTAACCCTCTTGGACTTTTCCGCAACCCTAGCAGGCATCGGTCCTAGCAAACCCCGTCATTGGTGCTGACATCTCTTTGAGGCGCGCGTGGAACACAACGCGCCGTCGACCCAGGCCTGGTCCTTATCGAACGGCGAGCTGCCCATTGCTCGCCGTTCGCAGGCCCGCGCCTACGGTGGCCGGGAATCGGCCTGCGATTCCCGACGCCCAGGGCGTCTCCTGCGGCGGCTAGGGGCGTGAGGGCGCAAACTTTGCCTCTCCCTCACGCGTTCCGCCTCCTCCTTCGCGAACATTACTGCTTCGCAGAAGGAGGTGACGGCTTCCCAAGCCCTCTCGCTCCGTACCATGGCCTGGACCAAGGCCGGACGCGAGAGATCGCCACCGCCAATCGCCTCCACGAGGACACGGCGTTGCTCCGCCCAAGCCGGGCAGACCTCCACCGTATGCTCCACCGTGTCCTCCGGGCGATCCACACAATGGTGACACCCGGGCGTTTCCTCCCGCCTTATCTGGAACAGGAACCTCCCGAAACAACCGTGTCCGGTGAGGACCTGCGTCAGGCGGAAGGTGAGGACGCCGTGGCGCCTCTCTAGCCACTCCTCAAAGAGGGGACTTATCGCCGCAATTGTGGCGTGCCCAGCGCTGGGTTGCGACAATCGCACTCTCCATGCCGCCCTGAGATCCCGCCGGAGCTCTGTCCGCTGTACCGTGATTTCTCGCAGCAGCGGAGCTACGCCCCGGCGTTTCGCCTCCTCGCGCCACTCCCAAACGTGCGCGAGGACTTTTGCCTCCAGATCCCATGGCGGTAATCCGGCAAGGAGGCTCGCCGCCTCACCGGAGACCGTACGGTATCCCCGGACCAGCCGGATGGCCATGACCCTTTGGGGCGCATTCAACCAGCGGGCTGGCCGCCGCCTCAAGGAACGCGCCCACACCGGTGCCCCGTAAAGGGCCATGGACCGCACGACCCCCGCGTAGAGCCTCCGGCAGGAGGCGTTTGGCCCCCCTAGATTGGGCAAGAGCCGCTTTAAGGCAGCCCCGGCCCTTTCCAGTCTGGGAGCCAAACGTCGAAAATGCTCCACGAAGTTCCACCGGCTGTCGAGGACGAGTCCCAGGTACTTCATCGTCGACTCGACGCCGATGTGAACCCCTCCTACCGTTATTTGGGAACCCGACGGTGGCGTGTTCCGAGGACCATGAAAACACATGGCCTCGGACTTGTGCAGGGCCACCTCGAGTCCCAATTGCCGGATCCTCTCGACGATTGTCGCAACCCCGCGTGTCGCTAGTTCGGCCGCCGCCTGGTGCGACCTCCCCTGCGCTAGGACTAGCGTGTCGTCAGCGTAACAAACCACGCTGACGCCGCTGGGGAGGTCGGCGCGCAGCACCAAGTCGTAGCCGATATCCCACAGATGCGGCCCCAGGACCGATCCCTGTGGGACACCGCACGACATCTCTTGCCGGTTCCACACTCCCTGGTGACCGGGGTAGATGACGGCCCTGTCCGTCAAATAGGCCTCGACCACACGACAGAGGTAGGTCGGCATCCGGTGATACCGGAGTGCCTCCCTGATGCAACTCCAGGGCAGGGTATTGAAGGCATTGGCGATGTCTAGAGACACCGCCAAGACGACCCCACCCCGGGCCACAGCATCCCCCGTCGTGAGGGCCCGCACGCGCATGATGGCGTCCACCGTAGAGCGCCCCCTGCGGAAGCCAAACTGGCTCTCCGCCAAATCCGGCCCCACCCGCACCAGCCGCCCGACGAGGCGGTTTGCAATGACTCTCTCAAAGAGCTTGCCCACCTCGTCGAGCAGCACGATGGGCCGGTAAGCGGACGGAGAGTCCGCTGGGCGCCCCGGCTTCTTGATGAGGACCAGTTTCCCCGTCTTCCAACGAAGTGGGAACTGGCCCCTCTCCATGCATGCGCTTAGGAGCCCCCTTAGTCGAGGCCCGAGAGCCTCCGAGGCCAGGACCCAGGCTTTCCCAGGTAAGCCGTCGGGTCCTGGGGCGGTATTTTTAGCACTCAGCCTACGTACCGCCACTCGCAGCTCTACCTCGGTCACCTCCGGAGCATCGTCGTCGTCGTCGGCGGTGTGGTCCGCATTCAGCACCGCAGTAGGCGGAGCCATGGGCGGGGAGATATGGTCCCCTCTAGAAGGGAACAGAGTGCTCACCACGTCCTCCACGAGCTGGGGCCGGAGACTCTGCGTCAGCGGGGGAGCCCATGGGCGGAGCTTCTCACGCACCAATTTGTAGGGGCGTCCCCACGGGTCCCTGTTCAGAGTCTCCAGCGACTCCTCGCGGGCCAGTCCCTTGGCCCGCAGGATCTCCGCTTGGAGGGCGGTCTTCGCCGCTCTGTACCCCTCGTACAGCTCCGCCTGAATGGCTTCCGTATCCGGAGGGCGAATACGGAGCCTGCGGTGCCTGGTGTACCGGCGTCGCGCAGCGACGCACGCACTGCGTAAAGTCGTCAACTCAAACCATACATCCCTAGGAGTTTCAAAACAAGGAGTCACAAAAGGAAACAGTAAGATTAACTGTATAATAGATGATGATAATGTATTCGATTCCCGCACGGAACAAATATTTGTATGAACTACAAGTTGTTGTTCCGGGTCTGGCTGTTTGTGTATGTGAGTTTTCAATATGTTTAAACGCATCCACAATACAGAAGAAATTCCTAGTGTAAGGCATAGTTTAAAAAAAATATAATAATTAAGGTACAAAACATTACAGCAGAGACAAAATCATGGAAATCGCAATCAACTTCTATAAATTGTTATATTTCGATCACTCACCACCCTATTTCAATACCGAATACATATTATGACTCTTAGCGAATAGAAGCATCTTCAATATGCTCTCGGCATTTACCAGCGAGCGTTTGCAAACGGATGCCACCGTTTGTATAATGGTACCAACCAACCACAACATGTTTTGCTTATTATTTCAAAAACTTTTCCTTGACACTGTACTAAAATTTCGATTTAACAAAAGAACGGGTCGTGAGTGGTCCCAGCACGGTCCCAGTCGCCTGAAGAAAAATAATAAAAAAGCGGCTCAGGCAACTGGGACCGCGGTCCCAGTTTGACAGTGCTCCCAGTCACCCGAGCACCTAAAGTGCGCGCAAGATAAATCTGCACACGTGTTTGACCTTCAAGACTGATGTTAGCACTTTTAATCACTTTCAACATAATGAAATACTTGAAATACTTTGGAAAACACGGAACACAGCACACTCTCTAGGCACATTAACGTCGAGTCAGCGGCAAACGATTATATCCGATTTCGACCGGGCGTAGACTTATTTTGCACGCACTTTACTAATAAAATCGTGGCAACGAATGTGCGTTAAGTCCACAACTTCTATCGAGGACCGCCTTCAAAGCCATCAGTTTCTATACATCATTATATTAGTGTCGTAGTGCGTGTAAACTTTAACTCGCTTAATTAGTATATGGAAACTGTTGACAATGCCGCCTCTAGCAGCGGCCGCTGGATCTAGCAGCGGCCGCCGAAGCGACTCCGTGCTCTGTGGTTACATTACATTTGGTGATATTATTAGAATTACAGTTTGTATGAAAGAATTTCTAAGGAAATAGGTGAAATTTATTTACTAATGTTTTCAGTGATATTGTAATTTTTTACTAAAATGCAGGTTTCGGGATTAACTGCCAAGAGCCCCATTTTATGAGCTGATTAAGGTACGAGGCGGAAGTGCACTATTAGGTACTGAGCTAAGTAATTGGTAATTTCACGCTATCAAGTTCCCTAACAATGTATTCCCACTGAATACATAAGTAATTAAGTTAATGGTGTCAAGCATTCAACTTCAAACTCAAAACTCAAAGCATTTATTTCAAATAAACCAATTATAGCCATTTTTGAATTGTCAAGGGATCGGTCAGTCAGCGGGGCTAGCACGGTCTCTGTGATAGGCTTGAGTCAAGCATTTTATCACGGTTTTTGTTCCCAAACTGTTATAAAAATGTGTGACTCAAGCCTATCACAGTAGGTCATGCTCGCTCCGCAGAAATATGAAGCCAGTTGCCCATTCCAAAGAATAGTAGGTACCTATGGAGAGGAACGGGCAAGAAACTTCATGGACACTCTTTTAAATCAAAATATTGTTACAAAAATTGGTAACATCATTCATGTTGAAATTATACATGTATTACATACATATTATTTATGAAATGAAATTATATAAATCGATGGCCTAGAAGACAAATGTGCTAACTACAAAATTTTGATAAAATTACATTTTAATGCCAAATGTATTAAATGAGCATGCTCTACCGATCGCACTTATCCAAATGACATAATTCCGTCTCTTTCTGTCTAAACTGTATTTGTACATTCATAGTAAGTGATGTCATTTTGAAGCCAAAAGAAGTAATAGCAGTTATTTACCATCAGTTTAAACTACAAAAAATGCTAAATAGATTTATAACATTTCGCTTGTGTTTACCATGATTGACAAATAAGCGAAATAGTTTTATTACTTTTGTCATTTTGTAACTTTCAATTCCCAATTATATTATAGGATGTTAATCTTTTCAAGTGCTGGTAGACAAATGGTTTAAGTGGTTTTAGTACTACTGAACAGTCGTCAGCAAATAGTAAAAAATATTAAGTGCTTTAAAAATACTTGGCCGTATACGCGGCAGTAAATGCCAAAGCTCCTTCTGAAACACCCAATACCGCCGCTGCTTCTCATATCACCTCTGTTGGCGGTTGGATTGGTGTATTTCTCATTTATACAAGCCGTTAAAAAAAGCATACAAGTCCCAGATACCAATTTCAAAGGCTAAGAAGAAGGATTTGATGACGCTGTTGAAGGATGGAGTGCTCCCACAAGACTACGTTGATTATTACACTAACATTCCTTCTATTGATCAAGAAAATATTATAATTAATGATTGTTCAGACTCAGAGTCTGATGATGACTGACCATTAAAAATACTTACACAATACTTACACTTTTGTTTGTTTGTTTTTTTTTTTAATAAAGAAACTTTTATACTTATTCTTTTTCTTTTTTTAATACATCGGCCCTAAATTCTTTCAATAAACCCTAAATTAATATACAATACACGAAAGTGTTAAGTGAACAATATAATATAAAGTTTGTGTACAAACGTACTAAGTGATGCTCTTTTTTGCTATTTTGCTATTTTTATAGAATATTTCAGATATTGATGTTTAAATTTATGATAAGTAAGTACAAAGATAAATACCCTTACTAAGTATAGGCAGAATATACACAATTTCTATGTACAGTTTTACGTTATAGTATCTAGAAGTTATGACTCATTAAAAACAGTCCTCCTGAAAAATTGGTAGGTCTGTAATTAGCATGTTTGTCTTCTAGACCATCGAAATATACGATGTAAAAAGACGTGCACGTTAAAAGCGTCCGTAATAAAAAAGATAAAAACAATTATGGAATTAAACTAAGCCGTGGCAGCTAAGAAATGACCACTGCCTACTGACGGCGCCCGTTCACGAACATGGCGTATGGAGTAGCACTATTCAGCTCAACCATTTTGAAGGGAACACACACATGCCCCCACCAGCGAGACATATGAGTGAACATGGCATACTCTCAGCCGCCAGGACACATTCAAGTCAATGAAAGACGAAACCAGTAAATGTTAGCTTTATAGTGCTCACACATCATCATCTGCCTGGCCTTATCCCAAATATGTTGATTCGTCTTCCAGTCTAGCCGGATGTACTAGTACTCGTATTTTACATGGAGCGACTGCCTATCAGACTTCCACAACCACCACCAAGTCACACCAGTCTTACCAAGGGGTACCGTATTACCTAGGTTACTAGGTAATACGGTACCCCTTGGTAAGACTGGTTGCTTCTAACGAACCGTAACGACTATCAAAGATCCTCGAAAGACAGCCGGGATCAGCGCCTTGACATGTTTTCCGAGGCACGAAGGGTTCTTGGTATGTAAAAAAGTGCTCTCACATGTGATACGCATTTATACAAAACTAAGAGATTGAATTTATAATATGTATTTCAATCAGCTCCAACAATATGTTGAATGCTAATCAATTAGTTTATGCGCCCTTGTGGAGCAGGACCAGCGCTGAGGCAAACATTTTTGTCAGCAATGTAATCCCCGAAATAATAATATGCTTGGCTGCATAGTGTGCGTTTTATACAAGATTAAAATTTCGTTTCCTTCAGTAGGAGTATGTGGAGAGATTTTTATTGTAATATTTTAAACAGTACCCCATGAAGGATAAGTCTACTTTAACCAGTCTGAAACCTGGTTGAACTAATTGGTCTCTATTTCTAGTCCTATAGTTTGTGTCTTTCACCTCTTTTAATGAAAACATTTTAGAAAATCCTTATTATATGGCTCTAATGGATATTTTCTGCAGAATAAAATATACTCGATATAAGCAGCCCATCCCCATAGTAAAAAACCGAAAGACATGAGCCTATGAAAATAACTGAAATAGACTAGCCTCGCGGTATCTACATTAGTAAATTGACGGGTTTTTCTTACAGCGTATGCTGCTGAACTTAGCCGTCCTGCAAGAGATGTTAAATGAGGACATGGGGTCCTCATTTACAGCCTTGAGTCCAGCGTTATCACCAGGAAAACAATGTAATCCACGAATTCTAGTTTCTCTTTATTCAATACTATATCACTATCACTACTTTTAACATTTGGTAATGCAAATCTTATGCATTTATTCCCATTGAATATTAAATATTAGCAGTGAAGCAATTTTGTACCTGCAGTAGGGCGTTATTTACGTCGTCAAGACTTCATGCACGTCTGCTTATAATTCACTGTCTTAGACACTTAATAAGAAGACATTGAAATGGAATTGTTATCTAAACCTGAGAACCCAGACAAAGTGTCATTCTATCAGCGAAAACGATTATGGAAATGTCACACATTTTTTTAGACTGACATAAATTACCTAAAAACTTGTGTCACTCTTGTTAAAAGTCTTTGTAGAAATACGAAACTCTTTTAAAGCTATCGTCACACCTTGTTTATGCCTTCTGACCCCCTTTAAACGTAACCTAAACCACCCCCAGTTTTAAATCCAAAACCTGTAATAAACTGTTGCTCGTCATATATAATATAACAGTTGCTTTACATGCACTGATCGTCTTCAACATAAATCTCAATCTATTTAGATTTACAAACGCTACTCGACATTTAGCCAGATTTTCCACAATTTTAACCGAACCACTAAACTATAAGTCCGTCGTAAATAACGTTGAACTACGGTTAGCTAATAAATTGTAACCGTCATGTTTAATGTCTAGCGGCCGCCCAGGACGAGTTCCAGATAAATATCTGACAAATTGTGTCTCGGCTATTAAGTTTTGATGTTAAACTTGTGTTTTCTTGTCATCTGGAGCTGGTTTACATGTTTCCTGTTTAGTAGTGTATTTAATTGCTGAGTTGTCGTGGCTTGATCTGTATAAATGACCAGTTCAGTAATTCATTTTTTTTTTAATCTTTGCCCCACACTTGGAATTTCTCCTGTATCGTGGGTGCGTTTACAAACATTTAAACTCACATACACAAACAGCCAGACCCGGAACGACTACTTGCAGGTCATACAAACATTTGTTCCGTGCGGGGATCGCATCCGCGACACGTAACGCAGCAGTCAATCGCTTAACCACTGCGCCAACCGTGTCGTCAATGAGATGGATATCTCTGGACACGCAACGGAAATGTATATTGTTTTAGAAGATACTACGACTGCCTGTTAGTTTTGGTTCGAAGCCGGGCCGGGTAAAGAGTCATTGGCTTTTTCGATCCGGAATTTGTCAGTACCAGCCTGGAGTCTGAATTTGTGCCTGTTTATTGGCAAGAGGCTCGCCCCCTATATCATGAGACTTACACATAGCTGGCGAATTGTGGGTGTACTATAGATGCACCTCTGCCTGTCCCTTCGCAGAATAGTCTAGATGTTATGTTGTTTAGAAAATAATTCATGCAGCTCTCACCCGGTCATTGAGAAAACTAATACATCACTTACAACGTAGGTAATGACCTTAGCCCTCTTCTTATGATGGTAATGAGGGATCTAAAACAACATGAATATACCATAATTAGGTATAATATTTCCACTGCTGGGACACAGGCCTCCTCTCTGCGAGAGGGAATAGGCTGTAATCCACCACTTGGGCCCCGTGAGGGTCGGTGGATGTCACGTGTCTTCAAATTTTTGGTTCTTAGACATGCCAGTTTCCTCACGATGTTTTACTTCACCGTTTTGAGAGCAGTGCTGATTTAGTGTATACGACATGAATGATGTAACCAATATTTTTGTAACAATATCTTGATTTATAAGAGTGTCCATAGAGTTTTTAGCCCGTTCTTCTCCATTGGTATCTACTACGCTTTGGAATGGGCTACTAGCTTCATCTTTCTGACTGTCTGACCCCTTGACAATTCGAAAGTGGCCTTTGATTGGTTTAATTGAAATTGCGTCATATTTTTTTTTTACACCATTTAGCCACACCACCACGATATAATAACCTCCTAACTGATAATCTGGACATAAACCCTTTGCCGCCCTTTATTCAGATGTAATAAGATCGGTCTTTCATAGCTTCCAATTCAACATCAAATATCCCAATCAAAAAAGCTTGCTTTGTTTAAAATACGTCCCATGTTTGACACATTTAAAACGCAATACGTTAGGTTTTTGACTGCCATCGGAATTTAAATTGTTCATATTTGTATGCATACAAATATGTTTTTTTTTAACAGCATGCGAAAAATGCCTTACTGCGGCAATTTATAGCACAATTCATTGCGAACAGATGTAGGTATGTGCTGTTGAACAAGCTATTTAGTATACCAGCAGCTATGCTCTGTTTCAAAAGTATATGATGATAATGTAAACAAAGGATCTGAAAATTACTTACCTGTGGATGCTAATTTGTAGTGCCACTTACAAATTCAGTGCTTGATTTGTTTCTTTGAATACTTAACCCCGAAATTCTATTTTTATATCACCGCAAAGATATTTTGCATTTGTCATTTGTTTTCTCATCTTCGTCGCGCTAGGCCGAGACGAAGATGGCGGGATGAGCTTGACTCCTACCGAAATTACTGGCCGGCACTACCAGAAGACAGAATCGTGTGGAAAAGGGAGAGAGAGGCCTTTACCTTGCAATGGGACATTATAGGCTGGTTAGATTAGATTTGAGGTAAATTTTATAACCTCAATTTTCATCGATGATATTTTAATTAGCCCAAAGACTATTATTACTACCCCGAGACCGATTTTCATTGACGGTGTCCCCCTTGAAGTGGTTCAGGAATATGTTTACCTCGAGCAGAATATGCAGTTGGGTAGGAATCATTTTGAGAGTAAAGCCGATAGGAGGATTCAGCTGGGATGGGCAGCATTTGGTAAACTTCATCACGTCATCATCTCATCGTCCATAACACAGTGCCTAAAGACGAAAATCTTCAACGCATGCGTCCTACCAGTTATGACTTACGGAGCCGAAACTTGTGAAAACACTCACGGTTAGACTGGTCCATAAGTTTAAAGTCGCTCAGCGAGCTATCGAGAGAGCTATGCTTAGAGTCTCTCTGAAGGATAAAATCCGAAACGAGGTGATCCGCCATAAAATCAAGGTAACCGACATAGCCCAGATAAAGCAAGCTAAATTGGCATTGGGCTGGTCATATCTCTCACAGAACCGACAATCGTTGGGGAAAACGAGTTTTTGAGTGAACACCGCGTTTAGACAGATGTAGTGTAGGACGCCCGCCGGCCAAGTGGAGTGGTGACTTGCGAAAGGCGGCTGGTAGAGACTGGACGAGGAGACCCGAAGATCGAGCTCAGTGGTGTTCACTAGGAGGGGCCTACGTCCAGCAGTGGACAAATATAGGCTGATGATGATGATTTTAATGTAATGTACGTTTATATAGTTGAAACCTTCTAATTACAGATTTATGTTTTACATCACTCTAAAGTAAGCCATAGGCTAAAAAAATTATAAGCATACAATAAAAATTAATATCGGCAGTGTGATATTGGGACTGTGTAAAAGATATATATTGTGAACTTTTAGGGGTAAAACAACAAAAATTTTATTTCGATAGTTTCTGACGAATATTTCCATTGTAACTGTAACAAATGTTTTTTGAATAAACATTCACTAGAACAGTTGCCACGCTACGCTATACTAGTTCTGCCTGTGTGTTAGTTTTATTTTGACGCGGTCAAATATGGTGATGAAATCTAATATCCTCACTGACATTATAAACCTAAAAGTGAGACCTCTCTATCTGTTTAGTTCAATTTTAACGCTGATCTAATAGACACATACAGGTAGTCCAAATAGTGACGTCAATAAAATAAAATTAGATCCCTCATACCTAGGGGCATCCGAAAATACCCCATTATGTATGTTCCGCGATTTTTGATAGCTTAGGAGATATGAATATTTTTTTTTTAATTTTTGGGGAAATTCTTCGGGGACATCTTTATAAATTTATAGCTTATTTACGACAAGCGTTTTTATGTTTTTTTTTTTCGAAAGTGAGACATTTACATTCTTACAAATAAAAGGTTCTACAAATAAAGTTTAAAATTGAAAAAGGAAATCAACCTTTATGTTTATTGTAAGAATGTTTATTTCTCACATTCGATAAAAAAAATTGTACCTTGCACTAATGTTAGAAAACACGAAA
Organism: Brachylomia viminalis; assembly: GCA_937001585.2. Classification (NCBI taxonomy): domain Eukaryota; kingdom Metazoa; phylum Arthropoda; class Insecta; order Lepidoptera; family Noctuidae; genus Brachylomia; species Brachylomia viminalis. The sequence goes on along the minus strand of OW443306.2, from coordinate 21,439,712 downwards.
GGATATTTCATGATAGTCCCATCGAAAGAAATATAATTTTAATCGATACCCCGAAAACTAAAAAAAAATATTCATATCTCCTAAACTATCAAAAATCGCGGAACATACATGGGGTATTTTCGGACACGCGGCATGAGGAATCTATTTTTTTTATTGAGGACACTATATAAATGTGAAACGCAATATGAAAAGTAACTAACGTTGACGAAAATTACTTAGTGGTTGTGTTAGGAGGGTGGCAGGGACATCGGCTCACAAACTGTACCATGAATTCAGTTCATGAATCTGAACCGCGTTGCGTTGACATTTCTCGCCAGTTATTTTTTTAAAAATCTGCTGCGTCCTACAAACGTGCAATACCTACGCGGTCAGAATGTATGGACCAGCAATTTTTTTAAATATATTTATTTGGACGACATGTTCGTTTCAACGTATGTTACATACACTTCATGGTACTTTTCATGTTAAATGGCCGCTGAGTGGAAGCCTTCTTGTCACATTTGTGACGTGCAGCTGTCGACTATTTCGGTTTTGTGCTCGTTATTAGAGATTTTTTTTTGTTTTTCATATTTTATAATTATTAGACCTAATTATAAAAACCTAATTATTACCTAATTATTTGACTGACCGGTTGGCGCAGTTGGTAGCGACCCTGCCTTCTGAGACGCTGGTCCCGGGTTCTATCCCCGGACAAGTCAAACATTTGTGTGCATGAACATGTCTGTTTGACCTGTGTCTGGGTGTGTATATGTATATAAGTATGTATATCAGTCATCAGGTTACCGTAGTACAGGCTCTGCCTAGTTCGGGACCTGAAGACCTTGTGTGAATGTTGTCTCATATATTGTATTAATATATTATTATTATCAGAGTTATTATCTTTTTTATATATCTACACGTGTTTCTGTGACAAATTAGGATTCACAAAATTAGACAAAGAAACACAAATCCAAGAACTGCAACTAAAGACCATGAGAAGGACCTTGGATTGTAAACACTTTAATACAGTTACAATAAATCTAGCGTAGAAGTAGTAGGAGTCACGTTCACAGCTAGTGCTTTAAAAATCGAGCTGGTAGATAAGAATGCGACCTTAAAGTGGAAAATGAAAAGCCTTTGTACTTTCAGTTGCCTTTTAAACGGTGAATCGCCTCTTAAAAAAAAATACAGCGTAACTCGGGTACCTCAACCGTGATTGTGTTTTTGATAATCATTTCGTAAGTACCTAAAAGAAAACGGTTGATATCTTTGGAAGTACGAGTATGGTTGGAAAATACACTTTTATCTTTCTCATATAATGTGCGTTTTATCGCCCGTTTCACACGTAAGTTATTTGTGCGAAAGCCTAAAAAGCTGAAAGTATTTTATAGTAAAATAAAATCGTAGACACTTTGAATATGCGGCGGTATCTACATCACCACATGCGAGCTGCGCGTCATACTGACGTCACGCAAATCCTGCATCGCGCAAGCAGAGTTAACCGCGTGACTAGCATGTATACAACGCCCCGACATCAAACGATGGGCAGTTGCCCACCAGACACGACACCCGTCTGGTCGAAGGATCCTCCCTTTTCCATAGAGTATGAGAGAACTTTACACCCTATTCCTCATACCTCTATAAATATGTCTAGTACTCAATGTATAGTTTGCCGCATGCTTAATGAAATGGCAGGACGAGCTGGACTAAATAAGCAACCAGTGGTCCAAGTTAGCACTGCATAGCAAGGACTAGAAGTCATTGGGCGAGGCCTTTTGCCCAGCAGTGGGATGATACACGCTAACAGTAACAGTAGTAATGTATAGTCTTCCCAAAAGAGACGGTTTTGAAAAAATAAAAAAATAAAACAAATTCAAAAGTCATTTATTCAAATTAGGCTGAGAATCAGCACTTTTTGAACGTCAAAATCACATAAGACAGTCCCCCCAAAACGCCCACCCTTCACCACTTCCTAGTGCTTTAGCTGAGAAGAAGAAGTGGCGGAACAAACTCCCCAGCAGCACTGCTGTCTGTTCAGTTAGAAGAACTGGATTCTATACATATAGTAATAAGTAATTAACATTACGAAACACATAAATATTAAAATTGTTTGCCATAAGTCAGCTAGCACACGCCAATATTTAAAACTATACTCAAGCAGAAATAAATAATAAAAACAAAAACGCAAACAGAACTTAATACATAATAAAAAGCCTCCTGGCATAAAGGGCGTGCCCGCTTACATATGCAATGCTGCATTATGTTTATATGTATATAGCTGTAACTTGTAGCCAGTTAGCCACAAATGATAAACTAGGACCTTCGAAGTAAAATAACGAAACATTAATTTCTAATAACAATAACAAAACCATAGTCAGCAAGCTGACCTGTCACCACATGCAGCACCCGTTCACGAGCATAACGCAAAGAAAACGAAATAGAAAGAAAGAAAGAATAACGTTTATTTGGACACAGTTCGTGAAACACAGAATACAAATAACAAAATACAAAGTGAAAATAATATTTTAACAACAACAGTGTGTGCCTCACGACTGCGCCAAAAAGGATCATTTCAGCATTAATGCCTGACAGATGCTGTCTGACGCTGGTTTTCTAATGAACCTTTAGGGACCATGGACGGGGAGTACAAACAGTTTCGACATAGGTAAATACCTAATAAATAATACATATTTTTATACTTATAAATAAATACATGAACTAGTAATGAAATAAATATATATTTATAAATACTTACCTTATTTTAATAATAAAGGGTTTACGTACCTATGATTGGCAATAGACGCCGCTCTCATATCGGTAAAGATATGGGAGACTTAGGCGATTCTCATACAACGCCGCGAACCGATGCGGCTGGCGGTGGAGCGGATCTTACGTCGCATTGGCATGCATGTAATCCGTTGATGCCTAACACACCACGTACACTGCCCGACCGTACGTTTTTGAAAATGGATTTTCTTTCCGCCTGCCGCGTCTCGGTGCCCGGTGTCATATGAGAACCGCCTTAAGTTTTACCAAATCTGGATTGGTGATGTCAGATTCTATACGGATTAAACACTTACAGCTCACGATATCCCCAAAACTAGTTCTAACTAGCCTAAACTACATTGAAACAGGACATTCTTTAAAAACACAATTAATGAAACAATATTAAGCATACTACGAGTACCTCATCGGTCCAGTGGTCGCAAGCGCTACAGAACATGAGGTCCTGGGTTCGATTCCTGGGTCGGGCGAAGTGTAATTGGATTTTTCCATCTGGAATTTCTCCATATCAGCTTAAAGTCTGGATTTGTGCCCAGTTGATGGCAATAAGCTCGCCCCTTATTACGGCAACTATTAAACATAAATGGGCAAAAACAGCAGAGGTAACAAGTTCTCGAAGTCGCCGTGATCAATACCATACTTGTGCTAAAGTTCCCGTCACGAGAAGCTATAAATTTTGTAAACACACATTCAGAGGTTTGCAACCATGGTATCAAATACAAAAAAAAAAAAACAGTAAAAAAAAGACAACATTAACAAACAATATAACCTAATCCGCGAAAACAACACAAACAAACTGAGACGCATTTGAAACTCGAATGACAGCATTGACAGCGTCAGCGTGAACTTACTTCAAGATGGCGGCCCAAATGTTTACGTTCCATGAGTCAGACGCGTTCCAGTACCACAAAACATTAGACGACAGCGCTTTATATCGCTAAACTATAACCCGACCAACTGAAATTGCTCGTTAGTTTCTTAGTACACGTATGTCACTTTGAGTTGATTGAATTTGGGATTATTTGTTGTTGATTTTAATTGTCGCTACGTAACTCAGTAGAAGTTCTTTATTTACAAAATTTATAGCTTCTCGTGACGGGGACATTAGATGAGCTCCTTAGTTTAGTAAAATATAATACAAGCTGTCTAGCTATGTGGGCTACGTGTTTATAATGAATTACCTAATGTATTCAAAATATTAAGTTGCAGATTAATAAAAATTAAATTTTATAAATGGCTGAATGACATTAATTTCTATATTATTAAAGATTTTTTTGAACATAAATTATAATGTTTGTAAATTCAAATTTGTTTATTCGTTGAAGTTTGCATGTTTGAATTTTTAAGCAAAACATGTCTGATCTCATATGCTTTATACCATGTTTTACGCAAATAAACTATCTTATCATAACAATGCACAAACAAAATCCAGACCAGAACACAGCACAAAATAAAGCAATATATTAAGAAAAATTCTGAAACCATACCGCGCCCGCGGCTTGCATCGGAAACTATAAAATTTAATATTGCAAGTCTCGCTCGCGTTGTTTTTATTCTAGCTTGCTCACCCACGTGATTTCGCTTCGTTCTTTAGGGGTCCGCATCTGAAGGGTGCCAACAGAACCCAATGGGGAAGAAAACTGTAAAATTTGTTCCCCGAACTGCCTCATTGGTCTAGTGGTCGCAAGTACTGCTGCTGCTGTTGAGCATGACGTCCCGGGTTCGATTCCCGGGTCGAGCAACTCAGTAGCAGCTTGAAGTCTGCATTTGTGTCCGGTTGATGGCAATAACCTCGCCCCTTATTGCGTAGGACTTAATCATAATTTGACGAAATTTGGGTGTACTAAGTATAGGCACAAGTCTGCCTACACCATTCGAGAAACACAGGCGTCATGATATGTTTATGATACTTCCCCGTAGATGTTGCTAAGAGATTGTTAAACTCAAACTCAAAGCATTTATTTCAAATAAACCAATTACAGGCACTTTTGAATTGTCAAGGGGTCGGTCAGTCAGAAAGATGAAGCTAGTTGCCCATTCTAAAGCGTAGTAGGTACCTATGGAGAAGAACGGGCAAGAAACTCTTTTAAATCAAAATAATTGTTACAAAAAAGTGGTTACATCATTCATGTTGAAATTATACACGTGAGAACGATGTAGAAAGACGTGCACGTTAAAGGCGCCCGTAATAAAAATATAAAAACAATTATGGATTTAAAATAAGCCGTGGCAGCTAAGAAATGACTAGTGCCCACTGACGGCACCCGTTCACGAACATAACGTATGGATCAGCACCATTCAGCTTAACCATTTTGAAGGGAACTCAATGATCCAATACACACGCCACCACTAGCGAACTTACATTCATCCAACTGCCAATGTAGTTCCTTGCTGAAACCTTGGCCGCGAGATGGCCCTTAGTATGTTGTCTTGTCGCCGATTGGTCGCTTTTCATTCAAGATGACTTTGATAAGTGACAAACACTTAATGCTCTCTCACGGCGAGGCTTCCAGCAAACAACCCCATAGCCAAGACATCTGGCTGTCGGTCAAAAAGTCGAAAAGTTCATATTCACACAGGGAACCATTTATTTAAGGTTTTATGTTGCTAAAAAACTAAATTCAGTCATGACTTGCAGCTGCCAATTCTGATCTCTGCACGTAAGTAAAGGTTTTTGTTTTAGGTACTAAGTATTAATTACTCGAGTTACATTATCTGTTTTATATGCACGTGTAATCTGTGGCTATAAACATTTTTTTCTTTTCTTTCTTTCCTTATATTAAACATTAGAGTCAACCATCGTCAAATTCTAGTGTATATTCTCTCCATGGAAACAACAAAATCATAATTAAAAACCATCCCTGAAAAATATATATTTAAATAACGAAAACACCATCTAAATCGGAATAATAATTATTAAGCAAATCGCGGACATACAAACAAAATACATACATACATGAGGGTCGTAAAACAGAACCTAATTTTTTTGAAGTCAGTTAAAGTAGTGGTAGGTCAGTATTGCTACAGACAAGATTGTGTCTTGGTACGGAACCCTACATACGCGAGTCAGATTCGCACTTAACCGGTTTTTTTCCAATATACCACCTGGGATTAAAGAAAAACATCGCATATGAGAGATGGTGGAGGCTGCAGGTGTTAAATTCTGATAAGGATGAATGACGTACGTATCCTTTGGTGGTAAAATATCGCTGAATGCTGTATGGAAATAACTCAACGATATTATGTGCGCAAATGATTAAATATATCTTCTGTGGTGATACTTTTCTAAGACCATTTTTTTTTTTGTTTGACATCGTTCACAGCTCGGACCAATTATATAGGTAGGTAGGATAGTTGGTCCGAGGTTTACAGTGATTGATTTCTAGTATTTGAATTTCCCACGAGTAAAATTTTTGACTTTCTTCGATATGCAGAGAACTTTTCAAAATTGACTTTTTACGTCTTTTGATCATTTTATACAGGAAATTCTTAATATGTGATGATGTTGTTAAAACATCATCTAATAACCTCACTTAATAAAAAAAACATTGTTACTTAGATTCCATCTCACAAAATACTTAATCACTTTAGCCGCTAATCTAAGAAATCCCCACCACCAACACTAATAGGTCAAAGCGAAGAATTCAATAAAATTTTCAACAGCCACTTACAGAGCTATTACAATCACAGAATACAAACTCCGAAATAGCCGGGCAATTTGGATAATGTCCAAGTGCATATTTTGATTTATTGCAACAGTTTTTGCAGTAAGGAAGATTTTGCATAAATTTATAACTCTGAAGATAATATATTGAACTAAAATATAAAATTACACTTGCGTGCAAAAAAATCGATCCACACCGTTCTCTTAGATTGAAAACAAGATAATTCAACGAGTTTAATTAATAATAACCTAATATATTGTGTACTAAAATCTTCCTGTGTGTATGTAGATTTCACGTCTGTGAAAAATAATACAAAACAGATTTATTAGTTTTTGAAAAAATCGCGAGCTTTAAAACATATGGGTCGAATGAAGATCCTCCTTTTTTTAGTCGGTTCAAAATTGAAGTTAAATGATCAATAATCGAATAGTTATAAACAAATTAAGCTTTTGACAACGTTTGACAACTTCACTGGCAAAAAAATGTCACGCAGTTTTTCCAAGCATTTGTGAGTGATAAGGACACCTAAAGAATCGAGTCGATCTTGTCAAGAATATTGCTTTTATCAAAGTATAGGGTATGTGTAAATAAACTTTATCTCACCTATCTTCACACACTATAAGATAATTAAAATATACAATGATATTTTTGAGATATTGTCTCTCAATTAGAGAGCATGGGTGGGCCAATTTTTTTGCACGCAGGTGTATTATAAAGAAAATATCTAAAGCCACGTACAGACAGTGAGCAGGGAATAGTTTGCCACGCATGCCAATTAAGTCGCAAATCACCGCAAATACACATGCTTAGAACTTCCATAGAAGTAGGTTCCTATACCTGCAAGCGGCTTGCATGTCATTGTGACATTGTCCAATCAGCCGGTCTATTCTGTACAAATGTCACCGTGAACATTTTGGCAAAGTGAACGGTAATTCTGGCTGGCACAGGAGCGTGGAGATTGTCACAAGAAAAGAGAGGCTTGTACTCAGCAGTGGGTGAAGTGGGGCTGTGGGTGATGATGATGATGATGATGCGCTGTCATTCCACCTGATGCTAGGGATTAACACTATTGACAGCTCATTTCATTTAAGTTTTCACATGTTTCATGGCATCAATAAAACAAAAAAAAACAATAAAACACAAAAAAACTAAAAAAAACTTTTATTATTTATTTATTTTATAAATGGTAGCTTCACAGCTGACAGTAAAAATAACAAAATTATTATTCCAAACATTACGCCAATTACGAAGTACAGAGAAAATAAGAAATACAGAGAGTGACGTAATTATTAATATTTATAGTGTGTGCGTGCGTATCTGTGCGGCTTGAGTGCTTATAATAATCATGTGTAATAAAGTGCCTACACATGGTACGAGGCAAATGCATTTTTTATCTGTCATATGCCTCAGCATGAGGTAAGCGTCACATGCGTAGCTTAAAATTTGTTGCACATGCCACACGCTGTCTTTACGCACATCGCAAATTAAATTTTCCGCAGCGACGCAAGATGGCCCCGTCCATACAGCCAGAGGCATCCGTGGCGAACCATTCGCGGCGCATGCCTCGCGATGTTAGTAGCATAATCAGCCTGTAATGTTCCCACTGCTGGCACTGTCACAGACCTCCTCTCTGTGAGAGAGGGTAGGCCATAATAGACCACGCGGGCCCATTGCGGGTTGGTGGATGTCAGGTCTTCGAATTTTTGGTCATAATAAAGACCGTTTTTATCGCAGTGTCTGTACGCGGCTTTAAGTATCAGATGTTTTCTATCCAGCAAGATTTATGTCTGGACTCTGGTCGCCATTATTTCGATATTGGCTGCAGTTCCATTTGTTGGAATTTTTATTTTATTCTTGCAATATTTCTTTGCTTTCAAATAATTGTGCAGTGGTGAACAAGTGTGGCTATATTCCCACCTTTTATTTCTATTCTAGCACAATTTTTACGAGGATAACTCAATCGTAAAAAAAAAAAAGTTTGTTGGAGAAACTTGTACAACTTTTACACTAAATCTAACATAGGGACCTCCTTTTAAGTAAAAGATATACCTGTGCTAGGAGATCCCACCCTTCAATGACAAATTATGAAAAGGTAAAAGTGATGTACAAAAGAAAACAGAAATTAAACAGAAAATTTGAAGTAAAATCTCAAACTAAACAAGAAGACATGTACTATAACAAAAAAAAAGAGAGTAACTCATAGATATATCCTAAAATATTGTGTGTGTGTGTGTGTATATGTGTGTGTATCAATTCAACTATCAGCATTAGTTAAAACATTCCATTTTCAAGTGGTGAATTTTTTTTATTTACAAGGCTGCATTTTTATTATTAAATCCAATAAAAATCCTAGTAAACAGAGCGTTTGAAATATGTACAAGGGAAAATCGTTTGTTTAGCAGTGGGACACAAATAAGACTTAAAAAAACAACTTAAGTAGTGAAACAGTTTCAGAAACAGACTGCAATGATGATAGAGGCTCCAGAGAGGACCCTCCAGAAAGCGATACCTACATCCGGAAACGTAAAGTCATGTCCGGCAGTACCGCTTCATTTTTATTGTAAGAGTCTTCCACTTCCTAGAACAATATAATAATACTAGTGCTGTACTGAACTAAGTCGTCGTGCTTTAGAATGTTTAGTCTCTAAACTTTAGTGCAAGTTGATGCGTGCGTGTGAGCTGGAGTGCGAAACTGGGTACCGCAGTAGACACAGTTTGTAGTGCAAGAGTAAGCGGCAGCGGGTGGAGCTAACAAATTAATGATTAGATCCACCAGCCAGGGTGCAGGTGTAGCGGTATCTACATCGCCACATGCGAGCTGCGCGTCATACTGACGTCACGCAAATCCTGCATCGCCCAAGCAGAGTTTTCCGCGCGACTAGCATGTATACAACGTCCCGACATCAATCATTGGGCAGTGGCCCACCAGCAACTTGCTGGTCGGAGGATCCTCCCTTTTCTATGGAGGTACGAGTGAACTTTACACCCTGTTCCTCGTACCTCTAAACAGGTAAAACGCTGGTAACCAGCAAGCGCTCTCGGCGTCGACAAACGCTATCATATCGCCACTGTCAAAACTGTTCCGCGCAGGCGGTTTTCATACTTTTTGCCAAATCAGCAGGAACCAATGCGACCCGGCGCCAACTAATCAGATAGGGACTTGCGCCGGCAGCGCTAGCATATCGGCGCCGGTTACCAGTGCTCTACATAAATACCTACACTCTTATTGACGTAAGTAATTATCTCGGGCAAAGAGTTTTAGACGGATCCTCTAATGTTTGTGACAGCGAAAACCAAACCTAAATAATTGCCAGCGAGTTGATCGATTTTAAATGACAGTTTCATCCGATTATTCGATTATCCGACAGTGCGCAAATTTTTTTTCTTTCATTAATCACTGTTTGAAGTTATCCTTAAGGTAGATATTAGACATTCTTATCCTCGTTGAATCCGAAGAGATCGTTAAAATGTTGGAAGTCTAAAGCCAGCCCACTCCTTATCAATCAAATCTTGCTGATGTGATTTTATTGTTTGTTGGAGTTAATTTTGACATAATTAAGTCTGTTGGCGCTAGCAGAATGAAATCCGATCGAATGCAACTAATCCGTTATTACCCACCTTTTTGGTTCACAGATCAAATAATAAAAAGCAAACATTTTATATATAAAAAAACGCTACATCTTCTCCCTCGCACCCTTATCAAACCTTCAACGTCACGCTTGGCTGCGAAGCTAAAAGATGTCTATGAAGTTTTACAATTTATAAGAACATGCCGTGCGGCAGGCGGCGGAAAGCGCTTACTATTTTAATTATTCTGGACTGTGGAATACATGCTCCACCATTTCGGGATTTCGTATTTGTTTGGTTGGGCTTATGAATGCAATATTCTTGTTTATTAATATTTACGAATTTAGTCACGTGGTGGTGTAGTTTGAATTGGTATTTTGGTATTGTCGCGTAATGAACTCACGAGTAAGAGCTCTTTTCGAGCTCGAGACTATTCGGGTGAACCCGAAATAAACACGTGTACGTAAGTAAATAAATAACCGAAACATGTGGGTAGGTAGCTAATAATAAACAATAGTAATAAACAAACTAAACTTTTACTTTTTCATCAAAATGCAATGAGGATGCTAAGTCACGCATTTCCTAATGAGCATTGACCTTTATAAAGACCCTAAACATTAAAACCAGAAAATACATACCTGAAAAGTATTAACAAAAATATGTCATTAAAACAAAACGCTCACTCGAATACAAACTCCGTAAGACCACGTTTGCACGGTCGTAATAATACCGCGGCGGGAGTTTATCGCACACTGGATTTTCAACTCTCAGTGTTGAACCGAGCATTGAGAATCCAACAGAGTGCAACCCAGCGCGACGAAAAAACATACTGTTGGATATTCAACTCTCGGCGCTAAGCAGTGCGTTGAAGATCCAGTGCGCGATAAATCCCGCCGCAATATATTTACGTCCGTGCGAACGTGGACTCACACTCAACTAAAAAGATTGAATGAATGAATGAATGAACGAACAAGTGAACATAAGCGTTTGTGAACGACGCACCGCTCGTTAGTGAAATGAACGAACGTGTCCACTGAATGAATGAACGCAAATAATTATCAAAGAAGACATTGTTTTGGTATGCTTTTGTAACTAAATAAACATGAATGGGGCACAAGTGAAAGTTTTGTACTAAACTAACGTTATACAAAGGATTTTATGAACAAAAGAAAGAAAGGACGAGTAAGATGAAGAGTAGTCTTGATGAAATACAATGACCCTTCACAGTAACGTGCTTATTATAGCGTGCGTTTTCTTAATAAAACAGAGCCTTCTGTCGGTAGAAAGCATTTGTCCGGTGCACACTGGACAGTGGCAAGTCTATTGCGCTACCAACCTGCAGAGGTATTCTGTAACAATCTCACCGTGAACACTTAGGTGAAGTGAGCTTGAAGTGAGTTGTCGATAGTGTCAATCCCTAGTATCAGGTGGAGTGCTGTGCTCACTTCACCTAATTTATCACAGTGAGATTGTTACAGAATCGACCGGCAGATGACTGCTCAACCTTTTTGCCGTGGCGTGAGTGCGCTAAATGTAGCAGCATCTGCTCATCACAGGAATATTGGAAAATAAGCCACATATTTTTTTTTACTTGTTTTTTTTTTCTCTTCTACTGGTGGCCAAAAGCCTCCCCAAATTCTGCCTAGTACTATTTTCTCGAACCAAGAGCTGTTTCGAGAAACCATGTACGTGGTACGCGCAGGCGAGGTCGCAGCCCAAGATTTTGGGGGGTCACCAGGAGTGCCGAGAAATATTATAAGGGAGATACATCCCGTTTGTCTAGTGGTCGCAAGGTCTACTACTAAGCACGTGGTCCTGGAATCGGTTCTCAAGTCAGGTAAATAAAATAAACAATAAAAAAATGTGCTATTGGGTTTTAAATGGGTGAGGTGCACATCTGTCTCATTCTTCGGGAAGTAATATTTTCAATCGACTTATGCAGAAAAGTTCAAGCAACCATGAGAGTGTAGAATGCAAGAGCGAGCGAAGCCAGCTCGAAATTTTTTCTCACTCTCGGATAGTTTTCATTTTTCGTTTGATCATTCCAAAAGAACCAGGACTTTATGAAGAAAAGCTCAGGAATTAGGAGAAAGTACAACGCAAGAGCGAGCGGAGCGCGCATGAACATTCAAGCACCCCATCTGGAATAGGTTCTGTTTGCTTTTGACCACTATACAGAAAGAGAACGTACTTTGTAGAGTTATGAAGAAAAGCTTAAACTCGTTTACTGCCAATTTTCTCAATGTTTTTGTAAAACGAGGTCGCCGTGGCTCAAGTACAGTTTTAAATTAGTAAGACAAGTAAATCGTTCAGGCTCTCGACAAGTAGAATTATTTGGGGGGGGGGGGGGGGGGGTCCATGACACCCAATTTGCGTTTTGGAACGAATTTTCTTAACGAGGCTTGCGGTAGAAATCGTCACGTAAGGACAAAGCGTTATGCATGCGAATTACTCTGTCTTTTTGTATTTTTTATTCGAGTTACGAGTATCTTATCTTTTCGTATACACGTGTTATTGTGACAAATAATTTCATTTTCAAATAAGTTTATTTTTCTTTCCTTCTTAAAGATCCATAATCAGCTTGGACGTAACATTATGTACAGGGATGCAGGCTCATACAATTAATGATCATGATAAACTAGCGGTCACTATTCAACAGAAATCACAAAATATTCATTAGCCCATTAAAAGAAATAAATTAAAACGCTAACCAGCAAAAATAAACAAAAAACCAACCTAATCGAAATGAAAACCAGAGAAGCTAACTAAATAATGCACACGGAATCTTATAATGATTGCGGAACTAACTTTTATTGACCGGCGCGGCCCGTATCCGATCCCGTCCGTTGCTTTCCGAATGCGTCCGGTTTGGAGCGACGCTAACTCGATTGAACCAGTTGGAACTAGTTAGATCCGGCGGACAATATGGCGGTCGGAAGTTCCGGGTCCATTTGATGGTAACAGGTATCATGTAGGTTTCTGGGTACGGTTGGTAATGTTTTTTAGTTAAAAGTCGAGTGCTTTTTAGGAAAGTTTTTAAAAGGTTTTCCCGGCTGCGGCCAATCTGCCTGAAACTTATTACCGCTCGCTGCGTCGCTTCGCTGTCAGTGCAGCTGTGCCCAACGAGCGGAGATGCTTACATATTTAATTATGAAGCAATTACTAATTGAATCGACTTTTATATCCAGAGGGAATCATTTTACACACAAATCAATCGTAGCTATAGAAATCGAAAGGATTGCTACATGAATACATAGATTACCTTTACAACAACAAAAAATTTGGGCTGATTTAACGGACCACAGAAGTGATATTGATACTTTTTCTAAATAAATAATAGTTAAAAAAAACACGCTTAAAGTAGAAAATAATTTTCAATAAGTTTAAAATAAAAATAGTGATTAACAAAAAAAAAATATGTAAAAATGCTTGGGGGGCTTTATCAGATATTTTCATGATGACGCAAATTTTACAAATATCCACAAAAATATTTACAACAATTATTGACTTCAAGCACCCCACAACAATTTTATTTTATTGTCATCGTCCTTGATAACTGTGCGAAGTTTCAAATCAATCCGACGTCTTGAAGGGGATGAAAATCGAGTTCAAAAATTCCGTTACATAGGTCCATAGATACATACCAAGGTAATAAAAGCGTGTTAAGGGGCTTACAACAGCTAAAGCGCGGTCACTGTCGGACTGCATAGAAAAGAAAGAGACGCGCGATGACACAAAGCTGGTAATTTATCGCAAAATATGAAGCAATTCTCTATTTACAAAAAATCTATTGATTGGACAAAAAAATTAAAACACTATCACGTTAATATGTTGCTTAAAGAACAATCTGAAAAACGAAACAGAATTATTGGATGTATATTAGTATGGTTTTTAATCGTTAAAAGAAATTTTAAGAGGTATCTTCGTGACTTTTTTTCTATTGTACCAAATTAGTTGTATTATGTTTTCAACACACTATCAAACTAGCATATATCCTGAAGAATATCATATATTTTTCTGATTTTGTTTGATGCAGTGGATCATATACTTTTAGGCATTATAAAACTTGCGTTTAGGTCATGTAGTCCCCTTAAAAAGCACAAATCTTATGACGCCTTTAACCATAAAAAAATAGATCTCTCTTTAGCTTGTCCCAAGCGGGCGCCAACGTCTACTTACATCCATATTTTGAATTCAGTAGTATCCTTTCAATCTTACGCGTTTCATGTGAACGAGACCTAAAGAGAAGTCACAGCAATTAACCCAAACTTTCTTACAATACAGCAGCAAAACTACACTTCCACTTGCAACGTTCACCACACTAATGCCACAGTGTATTCCAACTAACAATTAAATTGTTGTGACACTCAATTAAAGCACAATGTAAGCGGGGGAACGTTGCGCTGCTGTGGTCTTGCAACAGAAGGCAACGTTTCAAGTGGTTTGTGAGTTGGGCATTGTTTAATGGGATGACAGTGTATTTAATGGGATGACTAAAAAGTATGTAGATTTTGTGGTATGAATAAACTTTGATAATGAGTATAACGATGCATTTAAAATGGTGGATATAGAAAAAATTAATCCTTCAGAAAGGTGGGGTGCGTAGTACCTACTCACAGCAGGCGCGGCGTGCGTCACATTATGAACGTAAACAAAGCAAAAGGAGAATCTTAGGGTCGTAGCAGGTGGAGGTCTATTGTTTCTGCCTACCCTCATGGGAAAAAGAGAGCAGTGGTGACCCAGTGGTAACAGCCGCGACTTACGAGTTGCAGGTCGTAGGTTCGAACACTGATAGGCGCTTTACTTTGTGTAAATTATTTCAACACCACTGCTCTCAAAACGGTGATGGAAAACATCGTGGGGAAACCGGCATGTCCTAGAACCAAGGATTCGAAGACACGTGACATCCACCAACTCGCACTGGGCCCGCGTGGTGGATTACGTCCCGCTCCCTCTCACCGAGACGACATGCATGGACAGGAGAGAACATTATAGGCTGATTATGCTTGGGAAAAAGGCTTGAGTTTATGTATGTTTTTTTTTTCCAAAATAACTTCAGTGCCTAATTAAATGTTTTGCGTACCTTACGGTATACTAAATTCGATCATATTTAGTAACAATTGTCATCATTAGTCTAAATATCAAGCACCGACACTAATGTGCTAAGTAGCTAGACTAATGTAATCATAAGACTGTCTAATTACACGCCATTTAACTCAATAATCTATGAACCAAAGTAATTAACCTATCACATGTATAATTGTTTTTTTTTTTTCTAAAGTAAAGGGCTTTGTCGCACATGCGATTATGCCGCCCTGGTTGGTTTAACAAAATCATACTAATTACTATTTAACCTAGCCTTAGCATAGCTAGTTTGTAAAGTACTCTGGCTGCATCAGAAAGTGGCACAGCCAGAACACTATTACAGTAACCTATCTCTCTAATCCTACAATCTAAACTATTTCTAAATTATGTATAATTGTGACAAATTTAAAATGCAATTCTATATCTAAAAATATTTTAAATTATAGTTGCTTTTCTTTTCTGTCTGTATGACTGCGTTGATCTTTTTAACGCTACGAATTTTGATACGGTTTTTACCTTATTTTAGAGAATCAATAATTGCAAAAGGTTTAAGTTATACACATAAACTTTTTGGAATATAATCTCTAAATGCATTAATATTAAACTTACAACTTACATATATAATGAATAGATCTCGATGTTTTGATAAGTCGTAAAAACCGTGCGAATCAGGAGCGGGTCGCTACGCTAGTAAATAAATAAATCGTCCCCCAAAATTACTTGAAGTTTGTATGATAAAACAGGAACCTACCTACCCTCATGTTTTTCAATAAAGTTAGAACTATCTCTGTATCCGAACGCACGTTGAATTTCACAGTTTTGGATCAAAAACTCCCACACTATCAGATTGCCCAAATGTTTCAGTTTCAATACCTATACACTGATATTTATCAGTGCAACAGATAGTGAACCCCCATCCTGAGATTTATCATCTGAAACTCCCACAGAATTTAAGGGCAGTTTTTGCATGAGACTAACGATAAATGGAGTGCTTTATTCATATTTCATGGCATAATCAAACCTTGAAAATATACGAGATATCAAAAGGAATGGATTACAAATATAACTGGGTCGACGGTTTGATATTTTGAATATTAATTCAAAGGAGGTTGAAAATAAATAAAGTAAAACAAAGATAAATGTTTTATTTCGGACACGCACACGAAATACAAACAATAAAAAAAGAACATTAAATCTAACAAAATCTTGAAAATAATAAAAGAAGAACATTCATGCTTTAACGTTTTTAGAGGAAAGACAACTTACAAAATAATGAAAACAACAAAAATAAAGAGAAGACCTGAGCGACGCCAAAAAGGCTCCTATCTCAGCATGATGCTGCGATATTTGAAAAACAAACAAAAAAGGTCAAAAGCAAATATTCTTTCATTTGAGAGATCTTATAAGTAGGTACCACAATGTGTAATATGCTACTAGCATTGGATTTAGTATTCTCACACTATTTAAAAAATACTTATAATACGGAGGTAGGTAATAAACTAATAACATTTCAAAGGCCATAAAAACCATTAAACCATTTAGTTAAAAAGTTACCAACAGTGTCGGATAACGGAGTACCTAATCATCTTTCGGCACCAGAATATTTCGCACACATTAGCCCCCCATCCATTCCATACTCCGTGGCTCATCTAAAACTTCCGGAGCCTCCTTATCGGTTGGCGCTGACCCAACGCCCGCAGCTGCCCGAAACACAGCTTCCTCCCGTTTGACACCATTTTGGACGATCATTCGGACAATTGCAGCTCAGCTTCTATATTTTCGGTTGGTTATCTGAACTGTTTTTCTTAGTTCTTACTGCTTTATTTTTTAGATTTAACTTGTAGTATCAAGAGTGCAACGTCGTATTTGAAAATGTTTAATTCCGTTCGCTCTATATAGTTATATTTATATCTAAAATCAAATTCAAATTTATTTATTTGTACATAATGTAGTGGCACGAAGGCATAACATCAAAATAATATTGAGTCACTATGTGCTGCCTTACAAGGCGTACAAATATTACTACACAGTTGGTTATAGGTTTACAAGTAATATAGCCTCTAGATATAATTATAAATAATGCTAAGTAACCGTCTTAAATCCTTAGTAATAAAATAAACATAAACAAAATTGTACAAATGAAGGTAACAAAATGATTAATTAAACTTAATAACTAAAGTAAGTAGGTAATAAATAAATCTGAGAAAAAGGTAGGTAGGTACATAGTACTATGGATTTTGTTTTTGTATATTATTGTAATATGCTTTATGTATCGGATACATATGGAGTGATTTTTTGAATGTATTTAATTAAGTCTTTTGAAGCTCTTATCGATTTGGGTAGTTTGTTAAATATTTTTGGAGCCATTCCTAGGAAACTCTTTGAGAATAGGGTTTAATGGGTTTTTAACTTAAGACCTGGGTGGCATTTAGTGGATAGGGTTTCAAATTGGTTCGTAAAGGTTATCTTTACTGTTTATTATATGGTTTGAATAAAAAAATCTGAAGGCATTGTTAAAACCATAATTTGCTTTTACTGTACCGTGAATACCATGATCAAACTATTAAATTATGTTAAACAACCTACCGTAAGGGCTGGAAAAAGACTAGCAAAAGACAGAATTGTGTAAAAAAGCGAGAGAGAGGCCTCTGCCATGCAGTGAGACAGTACGGGCTAGTTAGATAGATTAGAACCTACGTGGCTAAATGTATTAACGAAAAAATTACACTTCTTCAACTTTTCTTATCTTCTAAAGAAAACATTCTGCATAAAGTACATCGGACACTACTCTTCTTTTTCTCAAATATCACTGCTTTACTTACACCAGACTTTTTCATCCAAATGAAAGACGAGCTCTTCACAGTCTTCACGTCGAAGTTTCTACATTAATCAAAATAGATTCCTCCGATTTCTAAACTAAAACTAGGACAGTCGCTCTTCTAAAATTTCCACATTCATCGAACTAGTCTTCATTCTCTCGAACCGGATTGAACTGGTTTCAACCGGCTTACGGCGGCGCGCACCGGATAAGTCCGCCATTGATGTGACGCGAGGGATTTGTCACGCTTTCTGTTATCTAAGCTATTTGGAAAATATGGGCGATGAAGTTCAGTTTATGGATGTATTTTTACGTCAAAAATTCTGAATACTTCGTAATATACGCTACTAAATCAGTCCACTGCTGACTATGAAATTGCACGATGAGACGCTTACTGAACAAACAAATTAAACACGGATGATAAAATGTTTGTTGATCGTGGAATATAGTTTTGAGGACATAACAAGATATGCAGGATACGATTTTTTTTTTAACCAAGGAACGATGGTTATGAAAATAAATCGTATCACAGCATATTATTATGTTATTTGAAGGATTGTATCGATTTTAAGGTGTTATATTTCTGATCATCACACTTATTCAAAAAATCTTCAACAAACAACCGAAACAAACAACGGCATTCCTGCCTACCCAAAAACTGCAGTTAATTCCAAGCTGCCCTCTGCAAAACACGAACCCATACCTACATTTTTGACCACCCATCACTACCCGCGTTAAAATAAATTACAACCGCAGTCCCTAAAACTAGTGTTAGTCCAACTAGAATAGGTTACTAGATTGACCCAATCGCCGGAGTTGTCAAGTCAAACAACTGTGGGGTGATATAGACCAGGAGTTCGTGTGTTTAGCGCAGGGCCCTAGTTAGCGCGGTCGGGGGGTCGGGTCAGATCTGGCCGTGTTTGAGTTACAAACTGGTCATTGAAATTAGGTAGTAGTTTAGTGCAAGACTTGGTGTTTGTAGATCATTGTATTTACTTTACTTTAGCCACACTAAACCACATTTAAAATGGTATACCTAGCTCACACACTAACTTATTATTACTTGTTAAAATTTTAAGAAAATCGTAT
Organism: Brachylomia viminalis; assembly: GCA_937001585.2. Classification (NCBI taxonomy): domain Eukaryota; kingdom Metazoa; phylum Arthropoda; class Insecta; order Lepidoptera; family Noctuidae; genus Brachylomia; species Brachylomia viminalis. Next base: position 21,420,725 of record OW443306.2, on the reverse strand, counting down.
ACTTTTACAATGTTTGTAAATATGTGAGCACCGTGTATCTATCACATAAATAATGTATCTGTCATTGCTTCATTATTAATTATTTTTACCTGTTGTGGTATAGTATTTTTGTTCTAGGTTCATCGTCTTCACATATACACACATCAAAAGTGTCTAGGGATCAACATATATTTTTGCAATAACTTTTCTCCTGATTGATATTAATTAAAATTTTCTTTAAGGATTCATAAAATAAAGTGTTTTCGTTTGTCACAGTAACGATAAACCAAGTCACCTTTGCATTAATAAAGAAATTTGCCATTTTCCTAATAAAGGGATTTTTGACATTTGAACCACTAACACAAAAGTTCGAAAAAAAGACTGAAATAACAGTTTTCTTTAAAATTTTATTGGGTAACTTAAACAATTAATAATCCGTGTTTCTACCGCGAACACTAACAACACAAGAACATCGGTTTGGCATACTCAAAATGAGTTCATCCAAATCACGCTGTGGAATGGCCGCCCATGTTCGTTGCAACAACAAAAAAAGGTCTTCTTGCGACTGGATACCCTCCATATTCGGCAGAGCTCTTCTCTGTAGCATATCCCATGCATGCTCAATCGGGTTCAAGTCTGGCGACTGAGCAGGCCAGGGCAGGACATTGATGTTAGCTGCGGCGAGAGTCTGTCTTACAACTCTTGCGGTGTGCGGTCGTGCATTATCATGCATTAACTGAAATAAGGGACCGATTTGCACTTGTAGAGGAACGATGACGTCTGATACAATCGTCTCAGCATAAATTTGAGCGTTGAGGTTGCCTCTGATCCAAATCAACTCAGTTCTTCCGCCGATCCAAATACCCGCCCATACCATGATGGTTCCACCACTATAAGGATGGACTTCCTGGCAGGATTTTAATCGCTGTTGGCGTCCAGGGGTTCTCCAGTGTCGTATACGTCTTGTATCCGGTCTCATACCAAAACGAGACTCATCAGAAAAGCACACGAAACGCCATTGTTCTTCTGCCCAATTTCTGTGTTCAAGAGCCCATTGATATCGAATCCTACGATTGTGCATTGCTATAGGTGGTACCCGTAGCGGTCTTCGGGAATGAAGGTTCACTTCATGCAAGCGGTTTCTGACTGTTTGGTCGCTAATTAAGTTCCCTGAAGAGTGATGAAGCCTCACGGCTAACATCATGGCGGTTATTGTTGGAGCTCTTCGAGTTAAGATTTGAATGTATCGGTCTTGTCTCCGTGTGGTGCAGCGATACCGTCCTCCATGGCGCTCAGCCACGGTACCAGTGCTTCGGTAACGTGTCCAAAGTCGACTGATAACACTCTGACTTGTATTCAGAGCTAAAGCCACAGTACGTTGCCGGGAACCAGCTTCTATCATTCCCACGGCTCTGAGCATTTCTTCCCTGCTTAAATGACGTCGCCGCTCCATAATAACGTTGGTTTTAATCAGTAGTAGGGAAACAGTAGCACTAATAATGTCTTCAATGCGTTGTATGTTTTTATAGGGAAAATATTGACAGCTGATTTTCATCTTTTACTCGAATTTGATTCACAGTTCCTGATTCAAATTATGAAATGCACCAAAAAGGATCCATATAAATTTATAAAATCATAAATTTATTACAAAGCCACATCTTAATCTCAAGAAATCCGCATAAAAATGCTTGATCCCTAGACACTTTTGATGTGTGTAATTATAAAGTTAATGTATATTGTAAAACATTCGGTGGAGTTTTTTGCCCATTCTTCTCCATACGAAACTTCCTTTTGGAAAGGGCGACTAAAATCAATTCAATTTGAACGTAAATGTTAACGTTCAAAAGTGCCTTCTAAGTGACTATTTTAAATAAATGATTTGACTTCGACTTGACACGCCCCATCCATTCATTTTTGTAGTCCTTCGAGTCGGATACTATTAATATTTTGGTACTTTGAATCGGATCCTGCTTCTGTTGGTTCTATGACTTGAATATTTGAATATTTTTTTAAATTAAATTGAATGATAGATTATTATTCTAGTTGGAAATATGGAAGAATTGGTGGGCAGGTTTCTTTATAAAACTCACAATTTACCTACTTTGTTTAATTAAATGTACATCATCATCTGCCTAGGCTTTTCCCAACTAAGTTGGACTCGGCTTCCAGTCTAACCCGATGCAGATAAATACCAGTACTTTAGATGGAGCGACTGCCTATCTGACCTCCACAACTCAGTAACTGGGTAATACAATACCTCTTAGTAAGTTTCTTTCACGAACACAATAACCACAAATTCAAACAAAATATTTTTATCCGCTACAGCTGACAATCCATCCACATGATCCACTTTAAACCTTAGAACTAATTTGTCACGCCATATTAGACTCTATCATACAGTAAACACTGGTGGTTTTCCCCTAACTGTTTGCTTTTGAAGTTTGACAGCCGTTGGACGTCGGATTAGGTATAAGGCATATAGAATTAGAGTTTCTGAGCTTGAAGCAATGGTTTGTTAATAGTTTCGCTGTTTCTGAATTTGATTGTATGGTAGCCGATGTTTTGTTTATTTGATTAACTTGAAACTCTGAATTTGGCAACTGCAGCTTAGAATCTGGCAGGTTAATTATGAAAATGTATACCGTTGATTTTAGTAAACCGATTTCAGTACGGCCTTATTTTGTCCACCTATTTACCTGTATCTGGTCCTGAAAACGTCCAACGACATCACGAAAGACCCAATCGTAGATGATAGAACGAACTTGACGCTTAAAGATCAACACTAACCAATCAACAACCAACCAATTGTTGGTTATTGTTTTTGACCAACATTTTTTGTTTAATTTCTGTATAATTGTACCCCACGTTCACAAAATGGAATAAATGAATTTGAATTTTGAAAGAAGGGATTGGTCCATATTGGCTCAGGATCGAATTGAGTGGAAAATTGGGCGCCAGAATTTGGTCGGGGTCGGCCGGGTTATTGAAAGGGGTTCCCTTGAGGATTAAACTTTTATATTTTTCACCTTTTACATTTTACAATACAACGTGGCCTTTGCCAGTGGGACAATACAAGCTACTTTTTATTACATCATGTTTTACCTGACTTTGGCAGAGAGAAAAGGTTATGGCTGCTAGAAAAAGTTATTTTGTGGTAAACTAGTTGAAAGCTGCGTATCCGATGAAGGGTCAAATCGATTAAAGCTTTAAGGTGACCGTGGTATATTCTCCCGTAGGATATGGCTTCTTTCTGCTGTCGGTCAGCCTACCTGACTGAAAGTGATAACCACCATAGACACTTGCAACTCAATCTAAGTCAATGAAAAAAAAAACACTATGGCTCTGAGAGAATGTAACAAGTATGTTAAAATCTGCTTGTAACAAAACTCCTGAAGAAAGTAAAATAATGTTGGTTAGTATAGTGACCGGCACGAATCTTGAGCGCTCGATTTAAAAGTGGGGATCCGTTTGCGCTTTGTAAACCTATGGCACAGAATACATAATAGTTCAAGTACCTACCTATCGTCAGTGAAGTTCTAACAATACGGAAGTCAGAAATGGCTACTTTTTAAAGAGTGAAAAAACTGTTTGATATGAATGTAAATTACACTAAAGGCTCTAATGTGTTTGATGACCACATGACATTAAATCGATGCTATTGGGAATGAAACAAACATATATGTTGCAAATAATACCAGTTGCAAATATTCAAAATTAAATCACAATATCGGAGCACTTAATGCACGACGAGTTTGTACGTGAATGGCTGTCATATGCAATGTTGGCGCCACGAACTGAGATACGGTCAAATGGGGTTACTTTGATACTACGGGGTTACTTTGATACATCTTTAGGCTTATGAAAAACTTAATTTTATAATATCTACAACACCAGTTAAAAAATAAACTATCAGTACTTGGCACTACTGATAGTTTCTTTGTATTATAGCGTTGTAGTTATTATAAAATTAAGTTTTTCATAAGCCTAAAGTTGTTATCAAAGTAACCCCGTAGTATCAAAGTAACCCCATTTGACGGTACGCAACGTAACTATTTTTCAAATAACGCGTTCTTATTGGTAAGGTTATCGTGTTTTGATTGGCCGATACGATGCGCGCCATTATGCTTTTTCCAATGACTTTCAAATTTCAAAACACTCATAAAATGAATTACGCACTGACGCTATGGTAAAAAAGTCCCCACTCTTTCATGGAGCACTCAAGATCCGTGCCGGTCACTGTAGGTAACTAATTACCAGAGACTACAATATAGTATAATTATGCTAATTACTACTTACAGTAACACCACAGATTACTAAATCTAACACTACAGATTTTATTTATTGTTGCTGTATTTATTTGTTGTTGCTATTTCTTGGTGCTGTTTGTTGTGCTATTTCTTTCGTGTGCATCAAATCTTTAAAAAATGTAAAATTATTGCCATTCAGTACAAACCATTATACTGAAGTTCAACTAATTGGATTGCTCGTCGCTGTTCATTCGATACGATTAATTTATTTTCGCTTATGATCTCTTTCTTCTGGGCAAACACGGGAGGTGTTTGCCCAGAAGAAAGAGCTGATTCAGTGCACCTAATCAACTCAGCCTATCGCAGTCCATTGCTGGACAAAGGCGCTTTTCAGGCTGCGCCACAAAATCCTGTCCTCCGCCTTCTTCATCCAGTCTTCCCAGCCACCTTCGTAAGGTCGTCGGTCCATCTAGCTGGGGAGCGTCCCACACTACAGGACTTATCTGCTCCACAAGCCATCGGCCCTTCGACAAACATGGCCAGTCCAAAGCCACTGAACACCTGATTTTCATGAAAAAAAAAAACAATTAATTACACCTTGAAAAGCAAACATTAAAAAGCCATTTAAAAATCATCAGCTAACGCCAATTCCTTCAAAAACCGCCAATATAATAAAGATAATGCAAAAATAAATAAATTCTAAGTAATTTAAATACACTGTAAGCCGAAATAAATATATTCACTACATCTAAAAGTCAATTCCTGCCCCGGTTCTTTAAAATTCACTTCAGACGGACGGGGACGGCGTCCACGGGCGGCACGACACGGCATGGGATATGTATGCGACAAGTAGCAATAGAACTTATTAGTATGACAATACAATTAAAATTTCAATGACACGGCATGCCTAAGTTTGCCATCGTTTTTGTACCTACGATGATTACCTTTGAAATTGATATTTGATTGTCATACTGTTATTAAATCCTATTCGTCGCATAAAATCCCTTACCGTGCCGTGCTGACAGTGGGCGCAGGTCCTAGGTTTGCATTTGACGCGGATTTTTTTTCTTCTACCTACATATTTGATCTACATTTTGAGCGGCCGCCATATTGAAGTGGCAATTAGCATGTTTAAAAAAAATTGACACGGCTCGGCTGTTTGATGAAGATTTTTGGATTCATGTATAAATGTGGTGTTTGCTTCAATCGGTTGTTATTTTGTTTCTGATTATTAAACCTACTTTGTATATGTTGATGATGTTATAAAACTTCCTGTCACTATTGTTTACATAGCAAGTCGTGGTATATAAATTTGTGTGGGGTAGGTACCACAACTAACAAAAAAATTAAATATATAAAATCTTTTTTTTACAAAGCTAAAACGTACTTTCAAAAAAACCGTGCAGTGACAAATAACCTTTAATTTCGGAAGTCTGTGGCAAAACAGGGAAATACAAAACTGAAGACACCGACTTCCGAAATAAAAGTTATGTTTCACATTGAAGTGTTTTTCTGCGAATCAGTTGTTTTATTTTTATTTTTCGGGATTTTATTCTTAATTTAAAAGATGGCTATACAAAATGATGGGGCTAGTCATTATCTGTGTCAGTAACTTCCTTTTTAACGGGCTAGTTATAGGCAAGTGGCTGATAAAATAAAGTAACGATCAAATTTTTATTCAAAGCTTATTGTTTTTCATAACCTCTTCCAAAACCCATGAACACTTGTAATTTGGCAGAACAGATGAACTAATTCTATGCAACTGTTACTAGTGTCTACAAAAGGTTTATTTTAAAACTTTTTTCAAAATATCTCTGGATAAAGGTATTTGGTACAAAAGCATTCAAGGTCAGCCATCTCGTGTTCCCTGGTTCGAGGATACTTAATTAGATAGAAATTACGTTAAATTGATATTAAGACTCCGTTCTGGACACTATCCATCGGCAAATTTGCATTTCTTAAGAAAAAGGCTGATTCTCCTAATTGCACAGTTTGCAATCAAATCAAGGACGTGCAACAGTTGCTAATTGAGTGTCCTCGGAACGGAGTAGAACGCGAGTTGTTCGTGAAGGCCTTTAAAGTGAATAAATTGGATGGAGGCATATTCCAATCCATCTTATCTTTACCATCATCGGAGATTATTAAAAAAGTTGTGCCATTTAATTATGGGTCCTCCACGAATAACTCTAATTCATTAACTGTTAAGAATGTTACAAACGAATACTGTTCTAAGTAAGTCAATCAATGTAAAAGGGTACGATGGGGCTGAGATGTCTTTGATAAAAGCCCCTAAATAAAACTGGAATTAAAAAGAAAACCTCTTCAAAAACCCATGAACATTTTCAAAAGTAATTCGGCAGAACAGATGAAAACAATTCTATGCAACAGTTACTAGTGTCCATAAAAGCATTTTTATAATCCCAAAATCAATAATAGTAAATAATATTTATTTCTTATTATTATTATTAAAATCAATCACCATCATCTGCCCAGCCGATTACCAACTACGTTGGGCTCGGCTTCCAGTCTTACCATATGCTGCTGCTGCTGCTGCGACTGCCTATCTGACATCCACAACCCAGTTAATGAGTAATACGATACCTCTTGGTAAGACTAGTAATCAGACTTTCGTGCTTCTGACAAAGATCCGCGAATGACAGCCGGGACCAACGGCGTAACGTGCTTTCCGAGGCACGGAGATTTCTCGGTATGTAAAGATGGTTACCCATCCACGGGCAAACCGCGGCGAGCGAAGCTTAACTTAATTTATCGACGCGTGTGGCCGTTATTACTTAGCTACCTTTCTTTACCCAAGATAAATAACCCCAAAATTGCATTGTACAATTACAAAATCGATACACAAACAAATTGCCGAAAGCAAGGTATATAGGTACCATATACACAGGGGTCATTAGTAGACTATCTGCTTGCATTAGTGCTAAGCGGTTCGTTCATTAGTGGACGAGATATCTTGTGTGCCCGCCTTTAGATGCGTTTTTCCCTACATTGGAATAATGATCGGTGACGTGGATGTACATCATATGGACTTTTATTAAGTTTTACTACAGGGCAATGCTATCATTATTTTCATGATAATTTAAGCAATGAAATGGCTTCCACGAATGGTGGATATCATCATTCTTTGGCCCTTATCCCACTTTATTAGGGGTCGGTGGAACATGTGTTTTTCTTCCATACTTAGTCGTCATCTCGGCAGTCACTCCCTTTCAATACACAGTCCATCCATCATGTCTTTAGTCTTTTCCTACTCTTATAGATATCCACATTCATACTCAAAACTTTCCTCGCGACATTTTCCTCATTCCTCCGCATCACATGTCTAAACCATGACTTCAACCAATTTCCACATAAAATCAGTATTACTTAAAATGATGGTCAGTTTCCCAAAATATTCCGGTCAGTCTTAAATTTTTTGACGACAGATATTAGGAGATTTTAATCCGGACGGTACTTTCCGAGTTTATCTTGGACATAACTGACATCGATCTACTGGATCTACAGCGAATATAAGTCTGAAATCGCCAACACGTCTTGAGCAAGCGTGGCGATGAATGCTCGTGCCTTCTTGTATGAGAAGAGGCTGAAGATCTGTAGTGAGACACAAATAGGCTGGTTTTATTATAATCCAGACGGCCATCTTCAAAATCCCTTCAGAAACTCAACTCCGGAAATCCTCCTCCATTAAGCCGGAAGCGTAGAGTATTATTGATTCATACGCTGACAACACTAGCGTCCGGTTCGGAACGTAAACTAAGTTGCAGTGTTCAAGTCCCTCCGGTATGGAGGATGTTAGTTCGTTATAAGTTGCTGTAGTTTAAAATGTTCCTTACCTTCCTTGCCTTTGGGGAGATGAGATGGGAAAAGTATTTTTCCTAATGCCTCTTTTTCTTAGCTGTAGAAACGTAGATATTTTATCAACAGCGAGGTAATTGCGTGATACATAAAATTGTAATTGATCTCAATGCCTTTCAATTTGACCGCTCAGCCATGTTTCTTGCGTTACTCAATACACAATACTTAATTACATTCCACAATGTATTTGCTTAGGTGGTAAACATTTGTTTAAAAACAATCGAGGACCCAGTCGGGTACAGCTAAATAAATATTAGTAGGTAGAGATGAGGACATAAGTTGGTAATCGTTATATCTAACTTATTCCAAAAACATTTGGTGTGTTTTTTATATGAGTTTTAGGGATTGATCATTTAAATATTCGTTTAAACTGTAATAACATTTATTTATTATTAACTTTTTTTAATTTATTCGTTAGTATATTTATATTGATTATTTTTATTGACATAACCAGAGGGCTTACTAAATGCATATTTAAGCGGGATTTTGGTAAGATTAGTCGTGTTTTGTATCAGAGTATGTATCTTGTTTGTATGTCTGCTCATTTAGTGTAAGATTTTTGGTGTTTAATGAGCGATTTTGCATAATTCAAGTAAATAATATATACTGGACAGAGCTAAAATGTGCAGATTTATTAAATGGGTTCTGCAGCTATCTATCTGTTGTTTAATACTAAGTTACGGACAAATTTCTTATGAACTGTACACAGTGATGGTGCATCTGTACCTTTTCCACCATTTAATGTTTTTTTTTTTATTTCTTTTCTTTTATTATATGGCTTGACATTTCTCGGGACCCTGGGGTCCCGGACCTTTGGAAGGCGTACGAGGGGCCGAAGCCAACTTGCAGAGGCCCCTTAGACAATTTTAAGTGTTGAGGCACTAACCGACGATTATCCCTGTATGCACAATGCAAGTGTACCCAAGCACAACCCCCGGTTGGTGCAGGACTATTGCAAAATATAGGAACAAAACATATTGGGCTGTGGGTTTGGGTGGCTATAGTGGATTGATTACCTAGGACTATGGAAGGACTATTATTATTATTATCATTATTTGTATTTCCTGTGCAAGTCCCAAATAAAATATTTTTCTTTTCTTTTCCCCATATCATTATGCCGTAACTAAGCCTTGCATAATGTCATATGGCCTTGTGGCTAAGTAATAACAGCCAGAAAGATCATTCGATCAGTTTAAGCTACGCTTGCCGCGGTTATGGTCCGTGGATGGGTGACCATCTACACATACCAAGACCCTCCGTGTTTCGGAAAGCACGTTAAGCCGTTGTCCCGGCTGTCATTCGTGGATCTTTGACAGTCGTTACGTGTCGTCAGAAGCCCGAAAGTCTGACAACCAGTCTTACCAAGGGGTATCGTATTACCCAGTTGTGAAGGTCAGATAGGCAGTCGCTCTATGTAAAATACTGGTATTCAACTGCATCTGAACTAAGCCATGCATAAGCATAGGCGTAGTATGTTACCAGGGTTATGTACCTTATTGAGCAGACGAGTTTTTTCAAACCTATGAAGCAAAGGCTTAGGGATTTCCTTCAAAGCTCTCGGATTGAGGATTAAAGTGTATAACGCGATTAGGGCGCATGTGTGCTTTTGACGTCAAATAACCATTTTATGGTGTTAATAATTTAATGGACTTTCTTGGTTTTAAGTAGGATAATGTTCATCTGTTACCGAAACTTAAGAACCTCTTTGAGAGTCTTTGGAATGATGGATCGAACCAGTGCGTGCTTCTCTTGGTCTACACTCTCACCACGCCCTCAGGTACAGTCAGCGTCACGATGTGGGTACCCCCCTTCAAAGTTAATTTTAATACAACTGGGGTAACCCATTGATGCAGCCCACCGTACAAATCTTGAAACAATATGTTTCATAACGAATATTTTTACCCAAAAGTTTGTGAATTTTCAGCGATGTTTGCGGTCAAACAAACATACTAAATGTCGAGTCTTCTATAGTTCTAACCATAAGAGTATGAAATCAGAAGAAATGGAAATTATATTGGTTAGTGCAAGCCGCATGCAAACGGTGAAGGAAAACATCGTGAGCGAATCGGCATGACCTAGAACCAAAAATTCGAAGACATGTGACATCTATCAACCCGCACTGGGCCCGCATGGTGGATTACGGCCCACTCCCTCTCACAAAGAGGAGGCCTGTGTCCCACCAGTGGGAACATTATGGGCTAATTATGATGGATGCAAGCCACATTTACCAACTTTTTGTTCCAGTGTTTTTTTTTCCAAGTTTATTGGCTAATATTTGATATAAAGGTTACGACACTTTTGCTGCCTAATCTGACACCGGACTACCCACATACGTTTGATACGGTCAATAAAGGTTAATGTCAAGGACCGCTCAGGTTAAAGGGTCAACTAAAAGGTCCACAAAGATATACAGCTCTCATTACTCATTTATATCAAAGGATAACCCATTTATAACAAATATAAAATATTTGAACATAACTAACAGTTCACTGCCTTGTTGGTGTACTGGTTGCAAGCGCTACTGCCGAGTATAAGATCCAGGGTTCGATTCCCAATCCGGGAAAAGTGCGTTACGTTTTACTTTAACCGACCGATTGACATACTTATCCATGTCACCACACTAAACGGTTTCGGTACGCGGCGATGAAATTGGCGGGCAAAATGACAGCTATCAAAAGTGAATTTTAAACATGGCGGAACGACTCCGAAAGTTGAGTGGTTTATAATCAAATTAATTTTTATTTGATTAACTAAATATTCATTATTTGTATTTGATTCATGGTCGTTACTTTTTACTTTCATAGTTATAAAATATACGAGTACAAATGAAATAAAGTAGACCGAAAGGTAACATTAGCTAATAGTTATATTTATTGACATTAATGACAGCACCTGTCAGTAGAATGTTTATTTTATGATTTATCAGTGTAGGTAATTTGAAACATTAATAATCTTTTAGTTGACTGCGTCGTTGCTCTTTTGGTCGCAACTCGCAAGCGCTACAGGCCCTGCAGTCTCGACATAGTTAACAATCGTTTTCGGTTGCTAAGTCCTAACAATCCAGATGTAACGATATTTGGTGGTCTCCACACTTAAATTTATCGGTTGTTACTGGTATTTTAGCTAGGTAGGTACCGGTAGGTAACAACCGATAAATTTGAGTGTCGAGACTACTAAACATTTACATCAAGATTTACATCTGGATTGTTAGGACTTAGCAACCGAAAACGATTGCTAACTATGTCGAGACTGCAGGGCCAGGTAAGCATTCCTGGGTTCGGGATACAGTGTTACTGGCTTTTTCCGTCTGGAATTTTTTAATAGCAGCCCGGAGTCTAGATTTGTGCCCGGTTGATGGCAATAGGCTCGCCCCCTATTATATAGGACTTATATATTACTGACGAAACATGAATGTAGTATAGGTACCCTTTGAAGATTACAGACGAGATGTTATGTTAGGTAAACGGTTTACATAATTGAAAATATTTAAACCGAAAGTAGCCCTTTTTCTAATAATTTCAAAGAAACATGACAGTACTGGTCGCTTTCAGTCGAATTGTTTTATTGAATTAGTGAGTTTGAATTTACAAACTCAATGTCGAACCGTACCAAAATACTTATACTTTCTATTATTTTTTTTTGTTAGCTTACCAACCTGCCTTACTTACTTCATTAAAATAAGTTTTTTATGTTCTAGAAACTTCATTTAATTAAGTAAAAAAAATCATGTTACTAACCTCGTCACCATTTAAAGGTAAAATAAAAACTGTCGTCGAACTTTAATTTTCAAATTAAAATACTAGTTCAATGGTCAACCTCGCATTAGAAATTATTAATAAAAATAAAAACATAACTTCACCCTAGCAATGGACTCTTAAATTAAATATTATTATAAAGAGCACGCAATCTAAACTGCACAGAAATACACTTTATTGCCAACTAGAAAAAGCTAGTAAATGTCTACTTAAGTAAAAGAAAGAACCTAACAAATATAATTTACTCCTACAAGTAACTTCTCGTAGATATTTTATTAAACGTTAATTAATTCACTCTGGCTCTTTAAATAATTACTTTGTTTAGTTTGAGGAAAAAAACCAATGAACAAGACGTCATAGCCAAAAGAAAACATTTAATTTATTTTTAATTTCGGAGACCGGTACAGTCGGCAACAAACCGACTACATTCAAGTATTTAAAAAATATTGAGAGTAAAATATTTGCAAATGTCGGAACTGCCGATGTATTCTGTAAACATGAGTGAGCTGTGAATATAGTGTCAATCCCTAGCATCAAGTTGACTCAAAATCAAAATCAAAAGTCATTTATTCAAATTAGGCTGAGAATCAGCACTTTTTGAACGTCAAAATCACATAAGACAGTCCCCCCAAAACGCCCACCCTTCACCACTTCCTAGTGCTTTAGCTGGGAAGAAGAAGTGGCGGAACAAACTCCCCAGCAGCACTGCTGTCTGTTCAGTTAGTAAAACTGGATTCTATACATATAGTAATAAGTAATTAACATTACGAAACACATAAAATTATTAAAATTTATTTGCCATATGTCAGCTAGCACACGCCAATATTTAAAACTATACTCAAGCAGAAATAAATAATAAAAACAAAAACGCAAACAGAACTTAATACATAATAAAAAGCCTCCTGGCATAAAGGGCGTGCCCGCTTACATATGCAATGCTGCATTATGTTTATATGTATATAGCTGTAACTTGTAGCCACAAATGATAAACTAGGACCTTCGAAGTAAAATAAAGAAACATTAATTTCTAATAACAATAACAAAACCATAGTCAGCAAGCTGACCTGTCACCACAAGCAGCACCCGTTCACGAGCATAACGCAAAGATCAGTCATTACCCCCCTCGCCATATTTGAGGGAAGGAGGCAACCCGACCCCCGACGCTACCGCAAGCATTGACATCTAAGGGAGCATGACGAACTTGCTGCCGGTTGCTCAAAAGAATAATATGATGAACTGTCGAGGTCGCTAGCTAACCATATATTGCAATACAACTCATTAAAAAACATTGAAATGAGTAGAATATGTCAATAATAAATAAAAATTAAATTAAACTAAAATGACTAATATAGTCTTATAAAATAAACAATTATATGAACTCGTATAACTTGTCAGTAGGTAAGCTAATTTTGGAGAAAGAACATAAACATTGTCTTGAGTTAATCACAGCGACCAACTATTTTTATCGTTTAAGTAATCGTTGATTGAATAGTATGCCTTTGAACAAAGGTTGGATTTTACTTTAGCTTTAAACGCATTAAAAGGCAATTTTAACAAAGAAGAGGGAAGCTTGTTATAAAAGTTTATACCAAGCCCAACAAATGAGTTATGGACCTTATGAAGCCGGTGAAAGGGAGTACGTAGTTTCTCCTTGTTTCTAGTGTTAATATTGTGACTGACAGTTCACTTCAAGGTCACTTCACCAAAGTTCTCACGGTGCGAGTTTTACACAAAAGACCGACTTAAGCACGTCATAGATATTTTGTCTGTGAAGTAATATTGACCAGGGGATGTTCATACGATTTGTTTGTGTTTTAATATTTAATAGTAGTGCATCAGAGGGGCAGTTTCCGTATTTTTAAGACCGTTCGCATTCTAATCTCAGTCTCAATATGTCAAAATTACAATCAATTTACATACATTTTTGACAGGTTTTTGACATTGATTGTCGCTGAGATGAGATTGCGACTTGAATTTGAACGTTTTTCAAGTACGAGAATTGGCCATCTTCATTTATGTTTTTATGCCGTTTTATAAAATCACCAACATTTTACTAGTTAAATTATAATGAAAACTAGAGCAACCAAACCTATCAATAATAAAATAAATTCCTAAATAATCCTATCCACGTCAAAATTAATCATTCATGTTTTCACAGCCATGCGTCCAGTTTTGGCACGGGATTATGCTGCCATGTGAAAAATAAACGGTCAAAGGTCGAATTGGCGGGAAAAATGACAGGTGTCAAATGTGAATTAAATATGGCGCCGTGATAGGCCTAGGGATATAGCCCAGCTATATACCGTAATATAGATAAATGAAAGCGGTTCATAATAACTACAATACGAGCACGATCTAATAATATATCAATATATTTTTTTATATTATCAAGTAATATATTTCCTTGATTTGCACGACTGGTTACTCATTTTAAATAAAACGGTCCAAACAAATAACTTTTTTTTATTACTCAATCGTCACAACCAAAACAAACAATGTTAGTAAGTCTATAATCGTATGTGGTGATTTCAATATTAATTTATTAGAAAATAACTCAAATACTGACAGATTATTAAGTCTTTTTAGGTCATTTGATTTGTCAAATATTTTTATGGAGCCAACCCGAGTGACAGCTTCTTGTGCCACTTGTATAGATAATATTTTTTGTAATTGTGATTACTTACACAAACAAATTGTAAATAAGTTGCCATCTGATCACAGTGGACAAACAATAACGTTTTGTACCTACATGCCTTTACAAAAAATTCAAATAAGGTTTAGGCCAATAACATGTAAAAACATAGAGAAATTAAATAATTCTTTGGCCAATAAATTATGTGTTCATGGTTTTAATAATATATGTGACCCAAATGAGTTCTACGCCGAGTTCTTTTCACTTTAAACACGCAATTTAATAACACTTTTCCACTAAAGACTAAAAGTATTTATACAAAGTTCTTATTTAGTGATTGGGCGACTCCAGGTATTCGTAAAAGCAGGGGGAAACTTTTTGAACTGTATGGCCTAAAGCAACACATGAATAATTAAAGCTTTGAACAGTATGTTGCAAAATATTCAAAAACTTTTAAAAGTGTGTGCCGAATAGCTAAAGCTCTTTATATTAGCAATAAAATAAAATCAGTTGATGATAAAATAAAAACTACCTGGCAAATAATAAATAATGAAACAGGTAGGAAAAAACACCGTAATACGGAAATTAATTTAGAGACTGCACATGGCCTCATCAGCTCAGATGTAGAAATAGCTCAGGAATTTGAAAACTTTTTTAGTAGTATTCCCCTCAAAACAACTAAAGCTTTAAAATCCTCGCCCGCGCTTTCTGCTGCCTTACTTAGAACGAATGTAAAGGCATGCCCTTTGGAGTTTAGGTTTCAGCATACAAACCCCCAGGCTGTTATAAAAGCCTTTAAAGATCTAAAAATTAAATCCACTGAAGATCTCTGGGGAATGTCTGTAAAAGTCTGTAGACCTATCATTGAAACCATAGCGCCCTATTTAGCATTTATATTTAACACCAGTGTAGACCAAGGAGTCTTTCCGGATCTCATGATTCGCGTTCTATATTAAAACGGGAACTAGCGCTCGAACCAGAGCTCACCCGCATCATCCGCAGGTGGAGCAAATGTGGCGTACTATCTAAACTGAACTATTGTGATGCTGTGTACGGGCCATGTCTCCTTTCCCGTACAGAACGTCTAATACAGCGTGTGCAAAATGCGTGTGCTCGTTATTGCTTTGGCATACCCCGGAGGCATCATATCACACCGTATTTAAATGAACACAATATATTAAAAATGGCTGCACGACGGAAACTACATTTAGCCGTTTTAATGTTCGGTATCATACAGACACACAAACCGGAATACCTGTTTAAAAAAATAAGCTGGAGGCACGAGCACTACAGCTACTCTGCTCGTTCCACGTCCAACCCGATCTCGATGCCTCGACATAAGACCACAGCCTTCAGAGGATGTTTCAAGTATGCCGCTTCTCGCTGCTGGAATGATATACCACCTCCCATAAGATCCCTGAAAACAAAACAAAATTTTAAGTTACATCTGAAAAAAAACCTATTAGAAAAACAAAAGTATGACCAGCAAATATTTTATAAATAAACACTCACTTCAGGTTTATCATCTATGGGCAAGGTATATCAACATTCAGTCGGCTCGAGGCGGTATGGCGATGCGTCGTATGCGTCTCGGCATCCTCCCTCTTGCCGATAGCGATGTGCACTTAATATGTAAGCTGTTCACAATAAACACCTCACGTCTTCATCAAGCGTCGACTGAGACGCAAGCGCAACCCAGTTGCCCACTGTCGGTGTATCGTTTGGCGATAGTAACTCACTACGCGCGACACACCACGTGACCTCACAGGGCCCGGCGGCCGCGCGCGCCGCCCGCCGACCGTCCGGCCGCCGCGGGGCACGAGACTGGCTGCACCCGGCCCGGCTCGATGACTCACAAGTCACAGTACGTCATCACGCTCGTAAGCGCAATAGGTAAATGCAATGATTATGCTACTGTACTACAAACAAGATTTCGTGAGCGCGCGCGCGGGCAACGGCGGCGGCGACGACCGCGACGCGGCGGTGATTGTGGGACCGAGACATGGCACTGAACACTGGATAATGATATTCCTGTGTAATTAATGTTTTGGGTGGGTACTTTAATAAATTGTGCGCGCACGGTAATACCTGCGGATTAAAAATACTTACATTCCAATATCTGTTCAAATAATTGGTTGTTTATGTACTCGTACTTGTTTTATATTCTAAGAATGTTCTGTTTGTTTTATTTTATTTCGTTATAAGTAGTACCAATCATTGAACCTGACTTGGTTTCCGTACGTCCTTTTCGGGTAACCACTGAAAATCAGCGCTGTGCTGTGGGTCCCCCATAGCACAGCATCATGCTGAGTGGAAGCCTTCTTGTCACAGTCATGACGTGCAGCTGTCGACGATTTCTGTTTTGTGCTCGTGATTAGAGATATCTTCGTTGTTATTTTAACTTTTTCCTTAATATTAGAGCTAATTATCTTTTTGTATGCACGTGTTTCTGTGACGAATAAATCTATTTTTCTTTCTTTCTTTCTTTCTTTCTTTCTTTCATGAAACATAGTAAAATAGTTCCTTTGTTCAAATCCGGTGATAGTAAAGAACCCAACAATTATAGGCCGGTGTCAATTCTGCCCGTTCTCAGTAAGGTGTTTGAAAAGTTGATGCTCAATCAAATGTTACGTCACTTTAATAAAAATTCCATCTTTCATGAACAACAGTACGGTTTCACCAAAGGGCGTTGTACCACTGACGCTGGTGTCACCCTAATAAAGAACATTTTTAACGCCTGGGAAGAAGCACAAGATGCCATTGGAATCTTTTGCGACCTCTCTAAGGCGTTCGATTGCGTAAACCATCAGACACTTCTGCTGAAACTAGAGCACTATGGGATTAGAAATACAGCTCTTGATTTACTCAGATCATACCTGAAAGATAGAAAAGTTACAGTTCAAGTAAATGGCGTAAACTCATTAGGGTCTGAAATGGCAATGGGCGTTCCTCAAGGTTCGATATTGGGTCCATTCCTCTTTTTAGTTTATATAAATGATTTACCCCAATTACTTCAAAATCAACCGAAGATGGTGTTATTTGCAGATGACACATCATTGATATTTAAGATAGACCGACGGTCACAAAATCTTGACGACGTGAATAGCTCCATATTCTTCAGGTCCATGATTGGTTTACGGTAAATAATTTGGTACTAAATGGTAAAAAAACCAAATGCATTAAATTTAAATTACCGAATGTAAGAAGTAGCGAGTGTGACATCATGTTGAATGGAGAAAAACTGGAATTAATTAATCACACAGTTTTTCTGGGAATCACGCTAGACGAGAAATTACAATGGGGACCTCATATAACATCTCTTGCGGGGCGGCTAAGCTCGGCCGCTTATGCTGTTAGAAAGATAAGACAGTTAACAGATGTAGAAACCGCGCGTTTGGTCTATTTTAGCTACTTCCACAGCATTATGTCGTATGGCATTTTACTGTGGGGTCGGGCTGCTGACATTGAATCCATCTTTATTTTGCAAAAGAGAGCTGTCAGAGCCATTTATAATCTACGTCAACGCGAATCTCTCAGGGAACTATTTAAAAGGATTAATATTATGACGGTACCTTGCCAATTCATCTATGAAAATATTATGTACGTAAGAAAAAATCTACATCTTTTTAATAAAATAAGTGATAGACATAATTTTAATACAAGAAATAAAGATAAAATTGATCAACCATTTTTCAGATTAGCTAAAATACATACATCTTTTATGGGGTACTGTGTAAAATGCTACAACAAAATACCTTGTAATATATTGCAATTAAATGAAAGAAAATTTAAAACTCATATAAAAAGTTCACTGTGTAAACAAGCATATTACAAATTAGAGGATTATATCCAAGATAAGAATGCTTGGAAACATGCTGGTCCAGCTCCACAGGACAATCTAGGATCTTGACAAAATTAAAACTTGTTGCTACTTTAATTGTATGGTTTGTTATTTTTATGACATTGGTTTACATTCTGTGACTACTTTAACTCACACACTGACATATTAATTGGTTACATAATTTGGGAAATCGTATACTTTTACAATGTTTGTAAATATGTGAACACCATGTATCTATCATTTAATTAACTTATTTATCATTGCTACGTTTATTAAATTCTTTTTACCTATTTTGGTAGGGTAATTTTTATTATAGGTGCATCGTCTTCTTCACATATAATTATATAATTAATGTATACAAAGTATTGTAACACATTTTAAAAGAGTAACGATGGAGTTTCTTGCCCATTCTTCTCCATACGAAACTACCTTTTGGAAGGGGCGACTAGAATCAATTCTATTTAAATGTAAATGTTGACGTTCAAAAGTGCCTTTTATGTGCCTATTTGAAATAAATGCTTTGACTTTTGACTTTGACTTTGTTATAATATATGTAGACATTCAAATAATTCACATTAATAACAACAATATGTTTTATATTTAGGCTTAGAAACAACAATTGTGTTTTTTTAATAAAAATCTTAAGTAGTACAATACTTTTATCTTCCTTTAAACTTTAGCTTTTGTTACGAAATTATCATTAGTCATTAAAATAATTAACATTAATAAAAACAATATGTTTTCCGTAACTAACTCTTTTATAACAGACGCAGAAAATTCGCAGCCGTTATCAGCAGTATAAAATAATTGTAATGCTACCTCTCCGCACGCTTGAAGGTCAAAGGACGAAGTGAGAACTTCGTTGTGTGGTCTTGATAGTTGCTTGGATACATGCTTGGAAATTTGAGCATTATTTCGACAACCTTCGTGGAGATAAATCGAAATTGATGTAGGTACTGGCCAAATACATGCGAGCAGCGGCCGGCAAAAGTTGTATGAAATTCCAAATATGTCGTGGTTTAGCGGCCAAATAAATTACATAGTAAACTCATAACTATCGTGTAATTTAAAACGGAACGATCTTATGGCAACCAAGGAGGTAACTTATCAAAGGTTTTATCTAAATTTTGAAGTGGCTTGTAAATAGAAAGCTGTTTATTGAAAAAAAAAACAAATGAACGAATTAACGCGGGAAAAATTATTGTTGTTCGTTATTTGTCATTGATTTTGATAAGTAGTTGTATAATAATTTCCGCGTATTATTTGAGAAAAGTACTATACAAGCCTTGGCCCCACAACTAGGCATTGATGAACTTACGTATGTGTGCCTCGGCTTCGTCTCGGCCCACATTTACACGTTCGTCCATCAATGCCTCTTTTGCTGGCCGCTGCAGTAATGTACTATTCCCGTCGGTTGTTAAATGAGTGTGATATTATGAGGCGGACTACAATACCTTCCTTTGGAAACGCTTTCTTGTTTTGACACGTTACATGGCGAAACTGACAAGCACCGGTTTAAGTATATACTATTTGGATTTCAAAGTATAATTTTACATACTTTGAAATCCAAACATAATGCTGCGGGGAGCACTCCGCACTCTGCACCCCACTTTTACAATAGTTTTACTAGATTAGTCTAGTAAGATAGTTACATTACTAGATCGTGCTCGTATCATAGTTATATTAAAATAAAAATAAATAGTGTTATATTGCAGGCAAGATACCCATATACAAAAAACAAAGAAAAAACATTAAAAATTACAACATGGAGCATGTATGTATAGGTACCCATAGTCTTAAAAACAACATAGTCTTTCGTCATTGTTTATTCCCGTTTAGGTGAACAGAAATCCAGTGCACAAATATGGGGCTTGGTAGGTTGCACGCGACAACCCTCAAAATTCTGTTACTGGAGCGTCTCAAACTTTGCAAAAAAGACTTTGACCCTCGACCTCATGATGGCATAAAAGTCCGGGACTCTCGCTTCAGCAAACATGCTCGAGGCACTGCAGTATCTTGGCAGTTTCATAAGGGTTCGGTAAGCATCATTGTACTGGACCCTAATGTGCTGTACCTCTTTTTTGTGAAGTTGCACCAAAGTTGGCAGGTGTACATTGACAAGCAATAAGCTCTGTAAGACAGTTATGAACCGCTTTCATATAACTATATTACGGTATATAGCTATATCCTTAGGGATATAACTACATATATTACAGCTTCAACCATCTTACTGCGACATATTATATAAATGATGAAAACGTCAAATTTTCCATTGTTCAAAATAGCTCCATTTACAAACAATGGCATCCATTCAGTTTTATTATTTTGACGTTAGCTAGCCGGTTCGCTTAAATTTATATATTTTATTTCTAAAAACCAAACTTTGAGCGACAGTGTATTTATTGATACGGGAATTTATAATAATAATAATAAACGTTTGTTTCAGACTTTCTGTCCATAGGTACACTTACAAAAATGAACGAAACATACAGTAAAATACACATACTAACAAAAAAAACTAACAAAATCTCAAAAATACACAACATAAAAAGATACAAACAATCAATACAAACAATAAAATAGCAATGACAACACAGAAGAAGCAACACATTAAATTTGACGAGGAGGAAATGCCCACTGCTCACAAGGCAGTGTGCAAGCGCATCCAGTGGCGCAGCAGTGGAGAGTCCCACCTGTCCGCGAACACGCTTAATAAGCTGTTGCTGCTGGACCTAACACGACTCAGCAGCGACTCACATTCACATTGCTTCCTTATTAGGGCATGAAAGCCATCAGTGTGCGCCTCCGCGAACATCGTCGATGCACTGCAAAATCGTGGTAGCCCCAGCAACACCCTAAACGCGTTGTTGTATTGAACACGCAGGGCGCTGTATGCTCCCAGTGTGTAGTTAACCCACAGGCTGCACGTGTAAAGTGTTTGGCAGTAAGACTTAAAAAGTGTAACTTTCACTTCATTACTGCTACGTGCGAACCTACGGGCCAACATATTACACCGGACAGCCAACGCCCTACGTGCCCTTTCCACATCTGTGTTGCCTTTAAGGTCTTCGGAGACCCAGTGGCCCAGATACTTGAACTGTGCGACTCTGTTCAAGGCAGTTCCTGCAAAGGTGACTGAGGGTACGGTCACGTATTTTTTGCCACGCCCCTTAAAAACTAACAGCTCGCTTTTCTTAGCATTGTATCTGAGCCCATGGGCCTCCGCATAAGACTCACAAACCCGTACCAACTTCCGCAAACCTCCAATCGATGGACTCAGCAATACCATGTCGTCTGCGTAGCTTATGTTGTTTACACAGACAAATAGTTGTTTATAGTTAAAACGATTTGATTTAGCGGAAAATATGAGTGATGTCAAAATATGTAGCTGTGAATTGTTTCTATTGTTGAAATAGGACAGATAACATACTAATAGGTACAGACACGAGCATAAATATATCACTATGAAACAGCTAGGCTTTGATTTCATGATTCGTCTATTAATATCTGTCGTCAAGATGACGGCAAATATATGTGATCATTAGTAGAAAGAAGGCTTAAACAAGTAGCAGCACAAATAAGTGACACCGATGGAACACCAAAAAAGGATGATGCATCAGCTTCAAAAATATGTGTCACCTACCAGCCTACTTAGTTAAATTCAGTCCATAGCCTTAGATAGACTTAAAGCGGAAAATACGTTACTTGATGACAGCGCACGTTCTTACTAAACCAAGTCTAATGGACATAGTTGCACTCAGTCACACGCGGACCGCATCTAATATAATAATAAGTGTTCTAATAACTCAAGATAGAGAAATATGACACACGGGATTGCTTTTCACGCGTAAGCACAGCCAAAAATGTGAATTTGTTGAAAATTATAATTTAATTGAATGTTTGCTTCGCCATTTTTGTGTGTTTTTGTGAGTGTGAGTGTTTTATAACACAAAAAAGGCGTGAGAAACACGATGTGACGCATCGCACGACTCTCGCAAACGCTATCATAATGTCATTCTAAAGTTATATTTCCTTTGTAAAGTATTATTGACGTGTAATAGTGTTTGTACAAACCTACTTTCAGAAATAAAATCATTTATCATTCATAATCATAAACATTCAGCATCGAACGCGGTTGCGCTCGCACTACTGTGTCGGGTCCTATCTCTGTCCTTGTCTATCGGTAACTGTTATTATGCAACTGTGATCACAGATGTGTGAGTTTCGTTGCATGTGGTCGTGCACCGAGCCCAAGTTTAGTGATTGCGATGTTAGAGCATTCCGTATCCTCCGCTTTTAAGTTTATATTATGTCATAGTAATATATTTATCCTCGTGACTGTACCTAATTGATGGAATGTTTGTGTATTGATGTTTTGCTTCGTTTGTTTAATCGGTAAATTTAATCAGTCTGGAAGTCTATTGATAAAGTGACGGCTTTTTGCTAATATTTATTTAGCCTAGATAGTCGTTCGGTGTCTGGGTGTCTGTGCCTAAATTATATTAAATTAATGGAAGTTGTATACCACGTTTATTTAGTTAGATAATATATAAATAACACGAAACAGAAAGAATAAATTGAGTGGAATTACGATGTTTAACTTCATTAGGTAAAACCTACTTAAAGTTACCAAAATCAAGTTTGGGAATGCTTGCTTCGTTAGTTTTGTTTTTAAACACTAAACATGTTATCACACTACACATAGGGGGTATCGTATTACCCAGTAACTGGGTTGTAAAGGTCGGACAGGCAGTAGCTCGATGTAAAATACTGGTATTCAACTGCATCCGGTTAGATAATATAATTGAGAAAAGTTAGGCCGATTGACGTACTTATCCATGTCACCACACTAAACGGTTTCGGTACTCGGCGATAAAATTGGCGGGCAAATGACAGCTATCAAAAGTGAATTAATAATGGCGGAACGAATCAGAAAGTTGAGTGGTATAAAATCAAATGAATTTTTATTTGACTCACTAAATATTCATAAGATTCATGATCGTTACGTTTTCCTTTAATAGCTAAATTGACATTAATGACAGGACCTGTCAGTAGAATGTTTATTTTATGATTTATCAGAAAAATAATTTCAGTTTTGTTAATTGTAGCTTTTAGAATTTTTTTTCAGTTCGAAAATTTTTTTTTCTCAATCTTTACGTTTGTTTCTGCTGCATATACAAGGTGTTGTTTTGCATCCTCGTCAAATTCGAGGAGGTAACTATGCTAATGATTCTCGACACGAATCAATAATAAAATAAGTAGGTATTATTTTTTAATTTTAGGAAATCCTCATGTGTACTTGTGTAGGGCCCCGGCCCCTACACAAGTACACATATACAGTAAGCACACGTATACAGTAGGCGGTATCATACGGGCCCTGGGCCCGTATGATACCGCCCTGTAACTGCGCTGTAAGTTCTGTAACGCACGCAAACAGCCACATAGTCGTGTGAAACTGCCTACCGCATACGCAACGATTGTGTTCTTTGAAAGTGGAGTATTCTGAAATACTGCCAAACTTAAATATCTAAAAAAACAAGTATGTATTAACTATTGAGCAGGATCGTAATTTAATTTGATTATTTATGTCTTTCGTAACAGCCTCCTGAAATTTGACGAGGATGCAAAACGACACGTTGTATTGTATAGCTATTAAATTGTAAATCCGTAATTGGCTGTAAGACTAGTTTATATACAGGGTGTGGCGTAAATAATGGATAATCCTGAAACTTTCGATCGGCCAGATTATTATCTATCATTTACCCCACATAGATCGCCTTAGGCCCATGGATGACCAAATTATTGATATTTTTCCTATTTTAAATAAACATCGTACTTACCCTTACAAAATCAGCTGCCATTTCTA
This sequence comes from Brachylomia viminalis, assembly GCA_937001585.2. Classification (NCBI taxonomy): domain Eukaryota; kingdom Metazoa; phylum Arthropoda; class Insecta; order Lepidoptera; family Noctuidae; genus Brachylomia; species Brachylomia viminalis. Next base: position 21,396,532 of record OW443306.2, on the reverse strand, counting down.
CAATTGGTGACTTGTTCTCGTTTTGTTTTTTTTATACCACTCCTGAATATGTGTGTTATCAGACCAGTATCAAGACTTTTTATTACAATCTAAGATAACATTGCAAAAAATACTTATTCTTAAATTTTTAAATTTTTTATACGGAATTTTGCAATTTTGGGCCAGTAAATCGAAAAAAAAATGTACTCGTATGTAGGCGATATAAGTGGGATAAATGATAGATGATAATCTGGCCAATCGACAGTTTCAAAGTTATTCATTATTTACACCACACCCAGTATATTAATATAAAACTTTAAATTGCTGTGGATTTTGTGAATAATCAATAAATAAGTGAATACATCAGTGTAGGTAATTTGAAAGATTAATATTCATATTTGACTGTCTCGTTGCTCTTGTGGTCGCAAGCGCTACAGGTAAGCATTCCTGGGTTCGGGATATAGTGTTATTGGGATTTTCCGTCTGAAGTTTCTTAATAGTATTCCGGTGTCTAGATTTGTGCCCGGTTGATGGCAATAAGCCCTTCATAAAGATGTTTAATAACTCCAAAGAAACATGATAGTTCTGGTCGCTTTCAGTCGAATTATTTTCAGTCGTATAGTTTTCAATATTGGTGTGTGCTAGCTGACATATTATGGCATATAATTTAATTTAATGTTTTGTGTTCCGAAATGTTAATGACTTACTATTGTATAGAATCCAATTCTTCTAACTGGACAGACAGCTGTGCTGGTGGGGAATTTGTTGCGCCACTTCTTCTTCTCAGCTAAAGCACTAGGAAGTGGTGAAGGGCGTACGTTTTGGGGGACTGTCTTATGTAATTATGACGTTGTAAAAGTGCTGCATTGCGATTCTGTAACCATCTCACCGTGAAAACTTAGGTGAAGTGAGCGTGGAGTGAGCTGTCAGTGTCGTCTCACTGATGCTCGGGATTGACCAAGCATTACATTTACAATCATAATCGAGATTTTAATCATATTTTTTACGCAAATTCAATCGATAATTTTATATTATTTCAAAGCTAGTATCGAAGAGTCTAAAAAAAAACAACTACATTGAGTTACTCAATGAATTTCGGTTTCGCTGTTTTATTTTAAAACCTCGAAAATAGTAATGTTTAGCAATTTAAATACATACTAGCTTTGAAATAATATAAAATGATCAACAGAATTTGGATAAAAAATATTATTAAAATCTCGAATAGGATTGTAAATGTAACGTTGGTCAATCCCTAGCATAAGTGGGATGACACTGACAATTCACTCCACGCAAGTCTTCACGGTGAGATTTTTACAGAATCGACCGGCTGATTCTCAGCCTAGTTTGAATAAATGACTTTTGACTTTGATTTTGTTGGTTTAGTTTTTTTTTTTATGTGGCCAGTGAAAATAAGATCACTCATACTATTTTTTAATGTGGCCAGTGAAAATAAGATCACTCATACTATTTTTTAATGTGGCCAGTGAAAATAAGATCACTCATACTATTTTTTAATGTGGCCAGTGAAAATAAGATCACTCATACTATTTTTTAATGTGGCCAGTGAAAATAAGATCGCTCATACTATTTTTCACCGGGCACAAATCCAGACCGGGCTGCTACTGAAACAGTCATGATTAAATATTTTGGATCAGCGACCACGAGACCAATGAGTTATTTATTCTCCCTTCTAGCCTTTTCCCAACCATGTTGAAGTCGGTTTCCAGTCTAACCGGATGCAGCTGAATCCAGTACTTTACATGGGGCGACTGCCAATCGGACCTCCACAACCCAGTAACTGGGTAATACAATACCTCTTTGTAATAATGATTGTCAGATTTTCTGGCTTATGACGACCAGTGACAATGACAGTTGAGACCACCAACGTTTAATCAACCATGCTTTCAGAGTAAGATAAGATAAGATAATTTGCGTAAAATATGGTTTCAATAGGTGTTATTAACGCATATGAGATCATACATGTTTTGCTTAAAAATTAAAGCATTGCAAGCTTCAACAAATAAACAAATTTGAATTTTCAAACATTATAATTTGTGTTAAAAAAGTTCCTGATATTATAGAACTTGAAAAAAAAACAAAAATCTCTTCAAAGTGAGAGTGAACAGGCTTCTTCTGGGTAAGCTCACTCCATCTTCGACTCTGTCTCTGTCACCACTGACCTAGACTAGAGTCAAGAGCAAACCCATTTTAAATAAATAAATAAAATAAAATATTATCAGACATATAAATAATTTAATTTTGAATAACCTGAAATTTATTATTTTTAATACATTAAGTAATTTATTATAAACACGTTCCTACACACAAAGTCAGACAGATTTTATTATATTTTGCTAACCTAGGGAGCTCAATGAAGTTGCACGATTCAAATAGGCATAAAAATCATTAAAATATGGTATTTCATGCATTTCTTTATATATTTTCTTTATTTTAACGCAATCAAGCGCCCTGCGGCTTTTTCTGAGAATAAAAGAATATTTTTGAAATATCTACTCAATTACTTTACTGATTAATTTGTAGGTAGGTATGGTTTGACCTCATTTGTGGTTGAATGAAATTCCATTTTCAAACAGTTTTCATTCACAAATATCAAGGAAATTTTCTGTATTACGCAATAAAATTGTGTCGAGTTTTTTTCCTCAAAATAATAACCCACAATCAGGGAACATGATTGTTGAGCAGATGGACATACCGCGTCAATTTTATGCGATGCGATATTTTATCAAGGTGCAAGGAGGGACAATGTTTCTATACATACTTACATTACACTATCAGCCTATAATGTTCCCACTGCGGGGCCACAACACAAGCCTCTTCTCTTCGAGAGGAAGTGGGCCGAAACCTACCACGCGGGCCCAGTGCGGGTTGGTATATATCACATGTCTTCGAATTTTTGGTTCTAGGACATGTCGGTTTCCTAACGATGTTTTCCTTCACCGTTTTGAGAGCAGTGGTGATGAAATTATTTACCCAATGTAAAGCGCCTGCTTGGGTTCACACCCACGACCAACTCGTAAATCTGGGCCGTTACCACAGGGCCACCACTGCTCTCAAAAAATAAAATAAATATTAGTTAAGCATAATAATATCTCAGTCTACAAAAGACTAAGGGCTTAAACACCCAAGCACCCTTATCGCTAAAACAACACGAGTGACTTTGTTTGTTTTCGAACTAATTTCGAACTACCCGCGTTCAGACTAACGCGAAACAAACTAACTAATACAGAACATTAAGTATTTTCACTATTTGTGTTTTATGGAATTTGCTATTTGAAAAGTTACTGAAGTTGGCCGTCCTTAGGGGATCTGTCCCACCGCCAACGAAGAAGCGGCTACATATAAACGATTTTCTCGCTCAAGGAACGTACAAAAGATTGTAGGTGCCGTGTAAGTAAAAGAGATACGTATATTAATAGTAGATTGCCGACTGTTCACACCGCCGGCGAGCACCCGTTTGTCGCAGCGACAAGAGCTATCAAAGTACTCGTTTGTCGCAGCGAAAAGAGCTATGCCAGGGGCCACAATATCCCTCTCGGAGTTTCCCGCAACCCTGGCAGGCATCGGCCCTAGTGGACCCCGTCGTTGGTGCTGACATCTCTTTGAGGCGCGCGTGGAACGCGCCGTCGACCCAGGCCTGGTCCTTATCAGGCGGCGAGCTGCCCACAGCTCGCCGTCCGTAATCGGTAATCGGCTTGCGATTCCCGACGCCCAGGGCGTCTCCTGCGGCGCCTAGGAGCGTGAGGGCGCGAGTTTTGCCTTTCCCTCACGCGTCCCGCCTCCTCCTTTGCGAGCATTACTGCTTCGCAGAAGGAGGTGACGGCTTCCCAAGCCCTCTCGCTCCATACCATGGCCTGGACCAGGGCCCGACGCGAGAGATCACCACCGCCAATCGCCTGTACGAAGACACGGCGGTGCTCCGCCCAAGCCAGGCAGACCTCCAACGTATGCTCCACCGTGTCCTCCGGGCGATCCACACAATGGTGATACCCGAGCATTTCCTCCCGCCTTATCCGGAACAGGAAACAACCGTGTCCGATGAGGACCTGCGTCAGGCGGAAGGTGAGGACGCCGTGGCGCCTCTCTAGCCACTCCTCAAAGAGGGGACTTATCGCCGCAAATGTGGCGTGCTCAGCGCTGGGTTGCGACGTCACACTCTCCATGCCGCCCTGAGATCCGCCGGAAGGAGCAGTGGCCCTGGGACAATTTATGGCTGTAATTTTGACTGTAAAATGAGTCCTGGCTTTAGGTAGGTTTAATTCAGCTTCTTATACAGATCTATCTTCTGTCTGCGACAACGTCCATGTGAGTTTATCTTGTTTAAACATAAAATATATTTTATGACACTCGGCAATACTGTATCTTCCCATAGGTGAATGAATTTTTGGAATTCAGATTCCAAAAATTCAACTGTTGATCAGTCAACAGTTCCGGAGATTACCTTCTCATCATAATCAGTCTATATTGTTCCCACTGCTGGGACACAGGCCTCCTCTCGGTGAGAGAGAGTTGGCGGTAATCCACCACGCGGGCCCAGTGCGGGTTGGTAGATGTCACATGTCTTCGAATTTTTGGTTTTAGGACATGCCGGTTTCCTCACGATGTTTTCCTTCACCGTTTTGAGAGCAGTGGTGATGAAATAATTCCCCCTCTACATAGAAACTCACAAATAAGCTCTTTAAAATATTGGTATAGATAGTTTTGTCATTTCCTCCGTACGTTGTGGATGATATTTTTCGGGTGTCACAAATGGTATTCTCCACGTTTCAGTTATAATAGTCATTATAAGTCTGTCTTTTATCTTTTTGTTTCGTAAAAACTTTGTATTAATGCAAATATATCCTTAAAATGGACAACAATAGCAAATTTTTGAGCCTTATAATATAAAAGCAGTGACTTGGAAACGTAGAGAAGTAACTTCATTACTCAAGCAAAAAAGTACCAAGCTCTTTTGCAACGTTTGGTAATTTCGAAATGCTTGTTTCGTATAGTAACAGTTGTTTACCGAATCCACAAAAGTGTGAGACTGAGAAAATGTCTCAAAACTTGATCATTGCGAAATCCATACTTGGTAAAATATTAACTTATTGTTAGCGCTTCCAACAGATTTCTCAATCCGTCACGTTGTTCACGTTTTTGTGAAGCTCCTGAAACTTCAACTTTGAAAGTTACATAGAATTTCTTTCTGTCTTTTTTTGCACAAAACTGGGGAATTTCGTTTTCCACAGGTAGCAAAACATTTAAAACTGATGGATTTTGAAAAAAATGCTCAGTCTAAAACCAACAGTCACTGTGAGAAGGCCTTCGTCTATATTACCAACTGGTTGAGTTGTTACTCAATATTGAAAGAACCAGTCGCCTGGTTGCCAATCCAACGGTTTTACTGGATTCTACATAGGCTACCATCAGATCCATCAAGCAAAGTGTCAAAAAGTGAAAATGTATCGCCCAGACGTGACGTTGAAAATTCCTGCAATCCCCAATGGACTTGGCTATCCATCTCGTCCAATTCGCCTTGGCCGACCAGAAGATTTTAATCGATTCAACATCTTCGACAACAAATTATTATTTAACCCCTCGTGGCTGGACCAAAAACTATCCTCAAGACTATATTCTCATCAGTTCAGTGATTTGACTGAGAACTATCTCACTCATATCACCAAGCCAATGATGATAATTGCTAACACGAAGATTTGTATTGGTTCACCAGTCCCGCGAAGCCCCTGTGGCGTAGTCCCTCCCACGTCAAATGTATATCCTCATCGGTTTGATGATGTGCCGGAGAACCCTATTAGCCACATCACCAACCCAATGAGGGTTTCTGATAATGCAAGCAACTGCCCCATAAGTAGGTATACCAGTACCATACAACTACCTGATATAAACAGGGTGCATTCTAAAAGTTCGGACGTCGCATATGGCTGTCAAAATTTCAGTGTTTTGATTAATTTGTCAATATTGCTAAAAATAATGAAATATTTCTTTGTAGTGCACAAAAATATTACTTACAAATTTAAAAAATAATATTAATTGAAGTGTTTTAACAGTTTTAGGTACAAACAATTCGGAAGCTTCCAAATGCTTTTCTACATCTAAAACGGAATATTCAGTGTTACGATATTATCATTATTATTTGTTGCAATACATAATCAATATTTTCGTGAATATTTCATAATTTATTTAGTAACTAGCTTTTGCCCGCAACTAAGCCCGCTTGGGTGTCGGAAAATATCCCACGGGAACGTTCAACCGGGATTTAAAGTACCCAATATGTCAATCTGGGTTATAAACTGTGTGCCAAATTTCATCCAATGTGTACGCGGCCCACGCCAGTGAAGCATCCAGTCGGCATGATTTTTATCTAATTATTTATGTACACACAATAAAATACAAGAGATATGACATAATTATAAATTGAGGAGAAAAAATTAAAAAAAAATTAATTATTTTTAAATTGACTTGTTTTTTTGTTTAATTGATTTTTTTTTGATTAATTTATTTTTAATTGATTTTACTGACATCTTCAACAATAATCATCATGTTTCAGCCAATTTACACAAAACCTGGAGAGCAGTGGTAACCCAGTGGTAACGGCCGTGACACTAGTTGTAGGTTCGAACCCAGATATTTTACCAGCATTTAGACATTTTACATTTTACCAGGCGCTTTACTTTGTGTAAAATGTTTTCGGCATGTCCAAGAACCGAAAATTCGAAACACGTGACATCTATCAACTGGGCCCGCGTGGTGGATTACGGCCCACTCCCTCTCACCGAGAGGAGGCCTGTGTCCCAACAGTGGAAACATTATAGGCTGATGATGGTGGTGATGACACAAAACCTTAATACATTATACACCCAAACCTTCCCCATTAATCAATCCATCTATTGGTGAAAACCGTATGAAAATCCGTTCGACACTTTTTGAGTTTATCGCGTTCAGACAGACAGACGCGGCGGGGGGACTTTGTTTTATATTATGTAGTAGTGATATATTGAAAAAAATATCAAAATAGCGAAATATTTGACAGTTATTTACGACGTTGTCAACTCTCTGAATGAACCCTCTTAAGCTCTTGATATTAAACCTTCTTTCTCATTGTTCTCAGGTGAATGGCGAGGTGAGAGAAGGATGCTGGATATCACTCGAGACAAGCCGGTCAAAGTCTGCGTGCGAGTCGTCGTGCCGGTTCGGGATCATCCAAAAGTAAGTACCAGTTGTTGTCGCTTTTAAAATGACGAATTTTGATACACGCTTCAGTAAGTAGATTTAAAGGATGATAACTTTCTAGCTGTACTTGCTTTCGAAGTCTCAGAGTGACTCGTGGAAAATTAATTAATTCTAGGAGGCATAGCTAGGGTAACTATAATCACACCATAGTCTGCCTTTTCAGAACCAGCCGTTATTCGAAATAACAATTATTGCAAGAAGATAGAACCTGAGGGGCAATTCCCGTATTTTTAAGAACGTTCGCATTATAATCACAGTGTCAATCTGTCAAAAATTGTATAGCGCTTACCTACATTTTTGACATTAGACTGTCGCTGAGAGAGATTGCGACTTGAACTTGAACGTTTTTAATTACGGGAATTGGCCTTCAGAACTCTTGTTAGGCTTAAATTTTATTGACATTGAGTAGGACAGTTCTTCGCTCCATTTGAAATATGAATATTTACATCTGTTGTTAGTCTAAAACGCGACGAAGTTGACACGGGTATATATAGTCATATTCTTGTCATCCAAATCCTTCTAGCCTTTGCTTTGTGATTGCGTAACGACTATCTAAACTTACGCTATTATAAAGTTATGTACGCGTAGAATACTTAAAAGCATAGTCTTCCATACGTCTGTGTAATTCAAAATTCACACAGACCCTCTACTCGCCGTCATTATTCATACACAATTAATTAGGAAGTCACTACACAGGCCGTACCTACAACATCTTCCGCCTGACGCAAGTCCCCACTGGACACGGTTGCTTCGGGAGCCTCCTGCTCCGGATAAAGCAGGAGGAAACACCTGGGTGTCAACATTGTGTGGATCGCCCGTAGGAAACGGTGGAGCATACGGTGGATGTCTGCCTGGCTTGGGTGGAGTACCGCCGTATCCTCGTGGAGACGATTGGCAGTGGCGATCTCTCGCGTCCAGCCTTGGTCCAGGCCATGGTACGGCGCGGGCTTGCGGACGGCGAGCAATGGGTAGCTCACCGTCCCGGACCAGGCCCGGGTCGACAGCGCGTTTTGTTCCACGCGCGCCTCAAAAAGATGTCAGCAACACTGACGGGGTCCTCTAGGGCCTGACAGAGTGGCGGGAAAGTCCGAAAGGGTTACCGTGGCCCCTGGCACAGGCAACTGAAAGAGCACGGGTGCGTTATAGTCAGTAAGAGTCTGACACACCCTCCCGCTCCGGCCAGAGCGGGAGAAGTTATTTGATGACTTCCCACCCCCAAAAAAAAAGGCAGCTATCGATAGATATGAAAAATCGAATCATGCTGACAAACCCCAATCGATGCCAGGACCCCGCGCTCAGTTTTAGTAAGATTAATTAGACTAAAATAGCAAAATAAATACAAAATATATTTCTAAAGTAGGTAGAAAAGAAATTTACTTACTAACAAGGATTGATCAGATTAAGCTACGCTTGCCGAGGTTGGCCCGTGAATGGGTGACCATTTTTACATACCAAGACCCCTCCGTGCCTTGGAAACCACGTTAAGCCATTGGTGCCGGCTGTCATTCGTGGATCTTTGACAGTAATTACGGGTCGTCAGAAGTCCGAAAGTCTGACATCCAGTCTTAGCAAGGGGTATCGTGTTATCCAGTAACTGGGTTGTGGAAGTCAGATAGGCAGTCGCTCCGTGTAAAATGCTGGTATTCAGCAGCATCCGAAAAGACTGTAAGCCGACCCCAACATAGTTGGGAAAAAGCTTGGGAGATGAGTCCAAACAAAAAAAGTCAAATATCAAACTAATTTATGGTCCTTCCACACAAAATTGTTTGTTACTGAATATAATAAATAGCGTTATTTTCGCGTACATAAATAAGGGCACTCTCGCAGTTACGTTTGCTAGACGAATTGAAATGGTTACGACGTAAACATATCGGCTTGTTAGAGTTGCACGTGCGTTAATACACGAACGCGGAACGCAAAACGTTTAGGGATCCGCAATTGGTTATTTGGGTTAGTTCAATCGATGGAGTGCTGACGTTGCACGGACATATTGTTGCGTCTCTACTAAAAGCCTTCGAATGGGAAATAGTTGGGTATATATTTCTAATATCAAAGCAGCTTTACTGTGTTTCTATTTAGGGCCTAATACATAACATAATCAGCCTATAATGTTCCCACTGCTGACATAGGCATCCTCTCGGTGATCCACCACGCGGGTCCAGTGCGGATTGGTAGATGTCACATGTCTTGGAATTTTTGGTTCTAGGAGATGCCGGTGTCCTCACAATGTTTTCCTTCGCCGTTGCAGTGGCAGTGGGCTGGCCATGTTTGTCGAAGGACCGATGGCCAGTGGAGCAGACGAGTCCTGGAGTGGAGACCGCGTATCGGCAAGCGTAGCGTGAGACGCCCCTCAGCTAAATGGACCGACGACCTCAAGAAAGTGGCTAGGACAGACTAGATGCGGAAGGCGAAGGACAGGGTGTTGTGGCGTAATCTGGGAGAGGCCTATGTTCAGTAGTGCTCTGTGATAGGCTGAGTCGATGTTGATAAAAGTGCCTGACTGGGTTCGAACCTACGACCTACAACGCGTAAGTCGCGGCCGTTACCACCAGGCCACCACTGCTTAGTACCAGGATTAATTTTGAGAATAGCTGCTTTTATTGACAAAGGTTTTTGCTAAACATATGAGGTGGGCCATGTGCCAGTTCAAGCAACCATTAAAGCTTTTTCGATCCGAGGATCGAACCCACTCCACAGTCTCGTTTCAAACTCAAACTCAAAGCATTTATTTGAAATAAACCAATTACAGGCACTTTTGAATTGTCAAGGGGTCGGTCAGTCAGAAAGATGAAGCTAGTTGCCCATTCCAAAGCGTAGTAGGTACCTATGGAGAAGAACGGGCAAGAAACTCCATGGACACTCTTTTAAATCAAAATATTGTTACAATAGAGTGGTTACATCATTCATGTTGTAATTATACATGTGAGAACGATGTAGAAACACGTGCACGTTAAAAGCGTCCGTAATAAAAAGATAAAAACAATTATGGAATTAAAATAAGCCGTGGCAGCTAAGAAATGACCAGTGCCTACTGACGGCGCCCGTTCACGAACATGACGTATGGATCAGCACCATTCAGCTCAACCATTTTGAAGGGAACTCAATGATCCAATACACACGCCACCACCAGCGACACATTTGAGTGAGCATGACATACTCTCAGCCGCCAGGGTACATTCAAGTCAATGAAAGACGAACCCAGTAAGCTTTATAGTGGGTACATAGTGCTCACACATGTGCTATGTTTGCAATGACCACTCATTTTTGGAACCAGAAGTCAAAAAGTTGAAGCTTAAAATCAGCGCTTAGCACACCTCTAGGGTCCTAAACATAATGCTGACGTTTGATCTTTTATCTTCCGGTACTATTATTATTATAAAGTTTGGAAAATCTGTGTAAGTGCACGCCTTATAACGCTCATTTATTTAAACAATATAATAAATCGTATAATTGATTTGTAATAAAAAAAAACATGTATGCAAGAAAAGTTCTAATATTTTTGTATGTGTGTATCATACTGAATTAAAAAAAATTACACTACTTAAACTATGCTGCTGATATGAAATACGGCACCAGTTCAACGAATTCTGGAACTAATAAAAAAGCCTGGCTTGGATATATATTTTTTTTAGGGAGTTATCGTTGGTACATACAAAATCAGCGTACAGACATCAGGACGTCCACATAAAAATAAATTCGAAACATTTTTTTTTCAAAGTAGCAACAATGATGTTTAGAATGTATAAGATGGTTTAATTTAAGTCTTTTCTCGGTGTACATATACTCATATTATTGTATAAGTCCAATATAGTTGTGACAGAGGCATTTCAAGATCACAAAATTGCTTGACCTTGACGAGTCGGGATTAAAGCACTACCTCAACCGCTTCGCGTTATGAGGCGTGCAATAACTATTGCACAGAACTCTGTGTACTATTTACTGCTGTAATACTGGAGACTTTAAAACGTGTATTCTATTCTATTCGTTTTCTAGAGAGCAACTAGGCAATTTCGGTAGAATTTAAATATAGACGAAAGCGATTAAAAAAACCGTGCATATCACTTTACCGTACGACATTTCCGAAAAAACCGGAATCACTCTATTAACCAAACAATATCATATTTCCATCTTTAATCTTCGACCTACACAAAATGTTTACACAATCGCTATTTTTCTTTTCTCTGTCTCAAGTAAAAACACACAGAACATCACGCCTGTTAATGCCCGGAAGGTTAGGCAGACAGACCTTAGCATGTTCACCCACATTTTACAATTTTAAGTCCCATATAATAAGGGGCGAGCCTATTGCCATCAACGGGGCACAAATCCAGACTCCGAGCTGATACTGAGAAATTGCTGATAGAAAACCCCAATAAAACTTTGTCAGACGTGGGAATTGAACCCAGGTCCTCATGCTTAGCCGTAGCTCAGCGACCACTATAACCATACCAACGACGCAGTCCTAGTTTATCTTATAAAACTATTTTATAATAAAAAAACAACCGACTTCCAAAAAAACACTACAATGTGAAACATTACCTTAATTTCGGAAGTCGGTGACTAAAAACGAAAATATAAAACCAAAGACACCGACTTCCGAAATAAAAGTTATTTTTCACTTTGTTGTATTTTTTTGGAAGTCGGTTGTTTTTTTTAATAAAAATGTATATAATTTTTCACTTTTTAGTTGCGGTATTAATCCCACAAAAAATCGTATACCACTACTTACTATGTAATTTTGTATAAATCAAGCTTGAATATTATGTGCTACAACTAGCTTCCAGTCTCGAAAAAATATGATACTAACTTTGATAGAAAATGTGGGAACCCTGTTATACTGAATACATCTGGGTAGCCCTTTCGAGTGCGCAGGCGTGATGTTATCTTGTGTGATTGCGTAAACAAGGCATATTTATGCAATAGCAGCAATCACGGTTGATTTGCTGTAATTTTTTAAAGAGTTTCGTTGTCTGTCTCCGAAACTCATCATCAGATCTATATGAAATTTAAATGGGACCATTTCGGAATAAACTTCTTTCAAACAAAAAAAGACCGATGAAACCATTGCAGATTCCTACGGAACCCGTTCTTGTTTGCTTCAACGCTCAATTTTGCTCGAATGAGCGAGTACACCCGTCATTCCAACGCTCTGCGTGTGATAAATAAAGCATCACTCTCGCTACTGAATGTTGAGTAGGTAGTAAATGGAGTGAGAACGTGCATGACAAAGATGGCTTCATCGACGTATATGTGTTTCTCTTTCTGTCTTGTCTGGTCATCTAGTTTTGTGTTATGATTTCTTGTTATGGTGTACGATAAAGAGTATTCTATCTATCTGGTTGCCGAGTGTCCTTGAAGTTTTTTGACCGTTCTTCTCCAAAGAGATCTTCGTTTTGGAATGGGCAACTTAGCTTCAACTTTCTGACTAACTGACGAACTGCTTGACATTTCAAAAGTGCCTGTAAATGGTGTAATTGAAATAAATACTTTGAGTTTGAGTTTGTTAGTCTATTGCTGCCATAAAATCAGTAAGCCTTAGCACATAGGTTATGTGCATCAACAGTATTAAATACTTTAGGTAGGTATCAATATACCACTTTGCCATTGGAATCGACAACTACCTTTTTGCTGCTTCCGGGTAATTTTGCCTCATACGCGATTTACTTACTTTTCTTATAATAACTTTTATCCAATAAAATCAAAATCCAAAGGCATTTATTCAAACTGCTGAGAACTAGCACTTTTTGATCGTCAAAATTACATAAGGCTGTCCCTCAAAACGCCCGCCCTTCACCACTTCTTAGTGGTTTAGCTGGGAAAAAAAGTGGCGCAACAAACTCCCCAGCAGCACAGCTGTCTGTTCAGTTAGAAGAACTGGATTCTATAAAGTGGTAAGTAATTAACATTAAGAAACACAAAACATTATATTAAATAATATTGAATGCCACTTCAATATATAATACAGTCTTTATATAACATAATATAATACAACGCTTGTAATCCCCGAACGGTTAGTCAAAGGCGTGCATATAAGTACCCACATTGGGCCAGTTATATTTAAGTCCCATATAACAGGGGGCGAGCCTATTGCCATCAACGGGGCACAAATCTAGACTCCAGGCTTCTGTTTAGAAATTCCCGATGGATAAACCTAATAACACTTTGCCCTACCGAATCATTGTTTCCTCGACGGCACTACACAAATTCCTTAAGATTATTTATTCTAAAGACACGTATGAGCACTCCATTACCGTACTACTCCGTGGTACCAAAAGTACCCCGCGTACGAATATGGCTATCTTGTATTTCCTCGCTATTGCACGTTGAAAAATTACATAAATTTGCTTTAAAGGCTTTTGCAGAATTTTGCGAATTTATTTCCTGAGAAAAAAAAAGCCAAATTTATTTTGTTTTGTGGTAAAACTTTCATAGTTTTCTTATATTATTTATGCCTGCACTACCTACAATGTTGAATACAGTAAACGTGCTTGAAGCATAATCAGCCTATAATGTTCCCTCTGCTGGGACACAGGCCTCTCAGTGAGAGGGAGTGGGCCGTAATCCACCACGCGGGCCCAGAGCGGGTTGGTAGATGTCATGTCTTCGAATTTTTAATTCTAGGACATGCCGGTTTTCTCACGACGTTTTCCGTCACCGTTTAGAGAGTAATGGTGTTGAAATAATTTACACAAAGTAAAGCGCCTGTCTGGGTTTGAACCTACGACCTGCAATTCGTAAGTCGTGCTGCACGTGCACGTGCACGTGCGTGCGTGTGTCACTGCTCGCAGCTTCATATGCTTGAAGAAATATAAGCTAACATAGATAGTAGGACGAGTCTGAGAGTCTTTTATATAGGATAATTACCATATATGATTTATTTCGATGACATACAAATATTCATACCTAGATAGTAGTTTTATCGATATTTCGTCACGTCATAACGAGCCTAGCCTTTTCCTATATGTTGCGGTCAGCTTCCAGTCTAACCGGATTACAACAACAACCCAGGTAATGAGTAATACGATACCCCTTGGTAAGACTGGTTGTCAGACTTTCGGGCTTCTGATGACCCGTAACGACTGTCAAAGATGACAAATGACAGCCGGGACCAACGGTTTAACGTGCTTTTCGAGGCTCGGAGGGGTCTCGGTATGTATAGGTGGTCACCCATCCACGGACGCGTATAGCTTAACTCGATCGATCGACCAGTGCGGCTAGCATTACGATATTTCGTCAAGCAATCGCAGAAATTCACCCTGTGTAAAAAACGACACTGTCTTTCTTGATAATGGAAACCAAAGCCGCTAAAAACCGTATCCGAATGACGATCAATAAGGATTAAAACCCCATGGCTATAAAAAGCCTACAGAGATAAATCAAATCGCTCCCTTAGGGCGATATAATCCACAAAAAGTACTATTAGCAAATAACTCGCTAAAATTGATTGAACCATGCTACTTGGTTGTATGATTAATGGGGAAGCTCATTTGTATATGAGGTGTACACCGGGTTAAATCAATTATTCTCTGCTTAATTTCAACGAAACTATTAATTTAAGGGGAACTGAAACTGATATAGCATTGTCTTGACTGGCTGTTGCGTGGGTTCGATGCTCGTGTTAGAAAATGTGTTATTGGGATTGTCCATTACGAAATTCATAGTAGCAGCAGCCTAAAGCTTAACTCATTCTTAGGGTTCCGTACATCCGAGTGAAAAAACGGAACCCTTATCTGCATTGCGATTCTGTAACCATCTCACCGTGAAAACTTAGGTGAAGTGAGCGTGGAGTGAGCTGTTAGTGTCGTCCCACTGATGATTGACCAAGCATTACATTTACAATCATAATCGAGATTTTAATTATATTTTTTAATGTTATTTCTGTTGATAATTTTATATAATTTCAAAGCTAGTATTTAAGCGTCTAAATATTATTATTTAAAGTTTTATTTTTATAAAACAGCAACACAGAAAGTCAATTTTGTTTCTTTTTAAATGAAAATCAAAGATGACGGTAAGCCAACTTTGATTTTCATTTTGACCTCACATTCGGCTTTAGCATCCTGGAAAACTAGTCAAAAATAGTCATATAAACAAGAGGTCCCTAATAACAAACAATGTCCATGCGCATTTTATTTAGTAGGTACCTACCTAGCTAGTTTAGAGAAAAAAAAGAACTTATTTGAGTTTCTTACTGAATTTCTGTTTTGGTGTTTTATTTAAAAAAAACCCGTAAACAGTAATGTTTAGCCACTTAAATACTAGCTTTAAAATAAAAAATGATCAACAGAACTAACATTAAAAAATATGATTAAAATCTCGATTATGATTGTAAATGTAATGCTTGGTCAATCCCTACCATCAGTGGGATGACACTGACAGCTCACTCCACGCTCACTTCACCTAAGTGTTCACTTCACGGTGAGATTTTTACAGAATCGACTGGCTGGTCTGGCCGTCTGTCACTGCCAATTTACACCGATTCGAATGGACCGATTGAGTAAAAATTTGGTACACGTTGTATGAATTTCTGTGATCCAAATACGGAAGTTTAACGTAAATTAATTAACTTTGAATTTTGGGGGTCACTTTTGGGAGGAAAATATTAATATTACAAAAGAAAAAGTTTTGCATACTGTACCGTGTGACATAACAGACGAAAGAGCTTACTGTGAGGGTCAATTAAAAAGATAAATGTTTAATTATTTATGAAAATTTACTATTCCCTTATCTCCGAGAGTTATTACTGAGTTTATTATTAAACTAGTTCCAAACTTATAGAGTTCAGGAAAACCTATGAAAAGTCATTAGCGTTTTATAATAACATGGTGAATCTCTCAATAGTATGCTTACAATGTTCTCCCATACATTTACAGTTGAAATGTATGGGAGAACATGTTTTTCAACTGCAATGTTAAGTTTGTTCTTGGAATAAATTCACCCCAACTACGGAACCCTTCATTGTGCGTGGTCCGACACGAAATAGGCTGGTTTTTATTCATAGCATAACTAAAAAAGTCAACGACACAAACTTTAAAACAAACAAAGAAGAAACTATTTCACACTATTCACACCAATCTCCCAAAGATCAAAAGGGCACCTTTCTTTATTAAAACACCCTACCTCGCGACTAACAATCGCTATGCTTGTCGTATTACGTCCAACGTATTGTCACCCTTCAGGCTCCGGGCACGTAAACAACCCTCTTTTTAAATTTCATATCAAAATTTGAGGAAGCTGGAAATAATTGAAACATTATGTCTGTGTGACTACAAAAGTACCTACAGTTTTCGTGGCGCTAAACCATTCGTGTCAGTCACAGCACCTGTTAATAATTTCATCACTTTTGCGCCCTCGAAAATATAGTTTATTTTGCCTTTGATTTACTTAATGAAAATATTGTATTATCAGAAAATTTAATTTTAATTTAATTTTATAATTAGCTGAAGATTAATGTGTGATTATTAAATTTCTTGTAACGGTTTTCTCAATAATAGGAAAAAATACAATAGTGTCAGGGTTTGTTTCGAAAAATAGGTTTTTTCAACATTATTTTTCTGCTATATTTTGTATCGAAGTTGAAAAAAGTGGTCCAGCCACGTGCAAGTAGACTATATTTAGATATTAATGATATTTTATAATGTTCAAATTCAAACGTAGTTTCTAGTAAAAAAATGGTCAAACGTCACTTTCGCGTAATTTTTTGGAAAATGTGTTGCGAATATTAGTGATTTTCGATGAATACTTAAATTATTTGTAAAAATCCTTTCAATCACAAAGAACTCGACTTTTTGAATCATAAATATTTTTGTTTAAATAATGTTTCCCTTTCCTACACATAATGCACAAAATTGATCAAAATCAGTCGATTTCGTGCACGGCCTCTTAAGGCACCGCTCCGCAGCGGCCCACGGCTAAGCTATAGCGGATTAACTAAGATAACTATAACTAGATACGTTCGTAACTTCGGCCGAAACCACGGACTTTGTGCTTAGGGACCAGGTCCCCTGTTTAGGCTGTTTAGCTTATGGTGAGACCTTCTCATGTAGATTTCTCATTCCATCCTGACGAATCTATCTTGTAGGGTTGAAACACTAATCCCAAGCCGATTCCCAGCCACCGTAGGCGTGGGCTTGCGGACGGCGAGCAATGGGTAGCTAGCCGTCCGATAAGGACTAGGCCCGGGTCGACAGCGCGATGTGTTCCACGCGCGCCTCAAAGAGATGTCAGCTCCAATGACGGGGTCCGCTAGAGCCGATGCCTGCCAGGGTTGCGGGAAAGTCCGAAAGGGTTACCGTGGCCCCTGGCACAGGCAACTGAAGGAACACGGGTGGGTTTCAGTCAGTAAGAGTCTGACAAGCCCTCCCACTACAACGATTTCCCAAAAAAAAAAAATTGAAACGCTATTGTCTCTTAATCTTCTATGATGAAGGTCTTCTCAAACTCAAACTCAAAGCATTTATTTCAATTAAACCATTTACAGGCACTTTTGAATTGTCAAGTGGTCGGTCAGTCAGAAATATGAAGCTAGTTGCCCATTCCAAAGCGTAGTACCTACTACGCTTTGGAATTTAAAAGAGTGTCCATGGAGTTTCTGGCCCGTTCTTCTCCATAGGTACCTACCTATGGAGAAGAACGGGCCAGAAACTCCATGGACACTCTTTTAAATTATATTGTTACATAAATATTACTTACATCATTAATGTTGAATTGTATAATTATATGTGAGAATGATTTAAATAAGACGTACCTATACGTTGAGTGTCCAGAGTACAGCAAATATAGATTTAAACAAAACAATCCATAAATAAAATAATTAAAATAAGCCGTGGCGGCTAAGAGATGACCAGTCCCAACTGAAAGCGCCCGTTCACGAACATGACGCATGGATCAGCACCATTCAGCTCGATCTCCACTCAGTCAGCAAGCTAATTTTTTTGTATTTCTGGTAGTTGGTGCTATAATTGACAGTTGGTACTTTTAAGTCAAGTTATATGTGATTTAAAATTAGAAGGGTTTTGTCCAAATTAGATACTTTTTGAACAAAGCATACTTAGCTCACTTTGTGGAAATGTAAGCGGGATCATTCACTGCTACCCAGAGCCACACTACGTGCAGGTTTGCGGCTGCCAAACGAATGATTCTTGCAGCTAACGTGGCAAACCTCACTCTGCTCATCATACGTACCCGTGGACGGTCGACTTAAGGGGCTGACAACAGCTAAATCGCGGTCACTGTCGGACTACATAGAAAAGAAAGAGAAGCGCGATGACATAAAGCTGGTAATTTATTGCAAAATATTAAGCTATTCTCTATTAACAAAAAATCTATTGATCAGACTAAAAAATAAAAACACTATCACGTTAATATGTTGCTTGAAAAAAATATAAAAATGATTGCATGTAGTAGTATGGTTCAGAATCGTTAAAATATTTTTTTTGAGGTATCTTCGTAGCTATTTTCTATCGTACCGAATTAGTTGTATTATGTTTTCAACATACTATCTGACTAGCTTATATCCTGACAAATATCATATATTGTTCTTATATTTTTCACGGTAGTGTCCCCTTAAGTCACCTATCCCATCGCCGCGGCTCGCTTATGTGTACCAAGCGTGGGACTCTCAGCGAGTGTTATGCCTGTAGCGGTATCTACATCGCCACATGCAAGCTGCGCGTCATACTGACGTCACGCAATACTGCATCGCGCAAGCAGTTTACCGCGCAACTAGCATTTATACAACGTCCCGACATCAATCGTCGGGCAGTTTCCCACCAGACACAACACCCGTCTGGTCAGTAGATCCTCCCTTTTCTATGGAGGTAGAATGAACTTTACACCCTGTTCCTCTTACCTCTATATGCCCACCAAGCCAGCGTCGCTGAGCGAGTATTCTTTTTGATAGCTCTTGTCGCTGTAACAAACGAGTACTCGCCAGGAAACGGTGGTGTGAGCATAATCATATATAGGTAATCAGCCTATAATGTTCCCACTGCTGGGACACAGGCCTCCTGTCTTCGAGAAGGGAGTAGTCTGTTATAGCACACAGGCCCAGCGCGGGTTGGTAGATGTCACATGTCATAGAATTATTGGTTCTAGGACATGCCGGTTTCCTCAAGATGATTTCCTTCGCCGTTTTGAGAGCAGTGGCGATAAAATGATTTACACAAAGTAAAGCGCCTGTCTGGGTTCGAAGCCACGACCTACAACTTATAAGTCGGGGCCGTTAGCACCGGGCCACCACTGATCTCTGAACAGTCAGCGATCTATTAATCAATATATTATGTATCTCTTTTACTTGCATGGGACCTACAATCTTTTGTACGTTTCTTGAGTGGGAAAATCGTTGATAGCTCGTCGCTTCGTCGTCAGCGTTGGGACATGTGCCTTACACCTCAGATTACCGTCCAATATGGCGTCGCCCTTACACCTCGTATTACAAACAAACCAGTCTATATAACACAGCATCTATAGCCAATTCCTCTTCCACTCCTCTGTCATTGTTAACAGAAAAATGGCGCCTATCAAGTGTAACAGGATGCTGTGAATTCGTGAAATGTTTTTGATGGATTGTGTGAACAGGGTGGGATTACAAAGGTAATTGTGTCGTTTTTGGGATGTATGGACAGTGCAGTATCCTTGTGACGTTTTTGATAGGTTAGGTTGTTGA
The DNA here is from genome assembly GCA_937001585.2 of Brachylomia viminalis. Classification (NCBI taxonomy): domain Eukaryota; kingdom Metazoa; phylum Arthropoda; class Insecta; order Lepidoptera; family Noctuidae; genus Brachylomia; species Brachylomia viminalis. Next base: position 21,376,638 of record OW443306.2, on the reverse strand, counting down.
CTAAGTAAAAATAGCCGCACTGGTCGATCGATCAGGTTAAGCTACGCTTGCCGCGGTTGGTCCGTGGATGGGTGACCTTTACATACCAAGACCCTCCGTACGGAATAGGAAAGCACGATACGCCGTTGGTCCCGGCTGTCATTAGTGGATTTTTGACAGTCGTTACAGGTTATAAGCCCGAAAATATAACAACCAGTCTTACCAAGCGGTATCGTATTACTCAATAACTGGGTTGTGGAGGTCAGATAGGCAGTGGCTCCATGTAAAATACTGATATTCAGCTGATAAGATGTTTAAAGTAAATGCGTAATTTAATAATGAATTAAAAAGTGATTGGCTTTAAAGTTTCGTAGCGTCGGCTTCGTAGCATTTGTCTCGTAGCTCCTGCTACGAGTATTTGTAGTCCTTGCTACGAATATTCGTAGTCGTGTTCGTAGCAAATGCTACCGAACATTATAGACCTACAAAGAAGTTTTATTATTAGTCCGTGGTCTTTGAATTGTCAAAATGCTAATTAAATACGCTTGTTTATTCTCATTTCCATTTGCATTGCTCCCTGGAACCTAACAGTAGAATCTCTAGAATACTAATAGAAGTTCTCGGCTGAATTTAATATTTGACAAAGTATAGAAAATATTGCAATGAAGTTACCTAATCCATCAAACTACACCCTATCACATTCTTATAAACGAACAGCAATATATTTCTGTCTATCTTAACTTCCTTTCCAAAATCCTTGAGTTACATTTCTTGTGAAGGAGGCTTCCTTCTGAGCCACGAACTAAACGACCTAAATGACCTTAATCATTCTATTCTTAGACCGAAACTTCAGCACTCTACATCCTCGGTATACAAATATAAAATCTCTATCACGTAGAGAGAGCAGATGATGTCCCGGAGCTACAAATAGAGAGCTAATAGGCCACTGTGGAGTCATTACTAGTGTTGTTCTGTGTCTCGGGATTTTATAACGTGATGTTTTGTTTTTTAATCCCGGATTTTATTTGGGTTCATGTTTTCGTTGCTCTGGTGGATAATATGTTATATGAAGTACAATTTATAATAATAGGTGTACTCCATCATCACAATAATCCTATTTATTAATCGTAACTGTAATTTTTCTAGTGGTTGTTTATGCCCAACTCCTTCATAATAAATAATGGACTCATAGTAGTAATATGAATTTGAATTTGATGTGAATTTGATTGATTTAATTTGTTTGGATGTTATAATTGTACTGTATTTATTGATGTGTGATTGTTTATTTATTATTAAATAATTTAAAGATGTCCTCTATTATGCGTTATGTGGTACCTGAAATAAATGAAATTTAATTTATAGTTGGATCATTTAATCCCACAGCCTCATTTTTGGAACCCATTGACTTATTTTACCCAACTCAAATGTTCCTAAATTTGCTTAACAGTTGCATAAAATAACCAAAAAGTAATAAACTAAATTGACTTTATACAAATTTCAATCTAACTTACCCTCTAAAAGAAACATGATGTGTTTCTTTTAGAGGGTAAGTTACTATGAACCCAATAAAAAAAAAAACTAAATATTTACGATCTCCAATCCCGTATTATTGACCGTCCGATCCAGTATTATCGACTGTCCGATCCCGGGCTTGCCCATCACTAGTCGTTCAGAATACGGCCACTAACTAATCACATTAGGTACTTTATTGTAACTATAATGTACTGATATAAGGCCGTAAATGACAATTAGGAGACCACTTTATATCAGCGTAGTTACGATCGATTTTGGTTCAAGGTTTAAGTGAAGAGCGAGTATTTTTATTAATGACGTAGATTGGCAATCAAGCTAACGTTTGGCGCATTTTTGTGTTGGCCCTGTGGTAACGGCTGTGACTTACGAGTTGTAGGTCGCAGGTTCGATCCCAGACAGGCGGTTTACTTAGTGTAAAATATTTCATCACTGCTTTCAAAACGGTAAAGGCAAATATCGAGAGGAAATCGGCATGACCTAGAACCAAAAATTCGAAAAACATGTGACATCTACCAACCCGCACTGGGCCCGCGTGGTGGATTACGGCTCACTCCCTCTCACAGAGAGGAGGCCTTTGTCCCAGCAGTGGGAATATTATTATAGGCTGATTATGAAAGCCGTTTGTCTTTATGACCGTTGTTGAATATTTTATTCTAAGCAAGGAAGAAAATAATCTCAGTTTTCGGCAGAGAACCATCTAGGTATAGAAGAAGATCTCATCATAAATTCAAAGTTAATATCTCCTAAAAATACGCAGACACTAAACTGTAACAAAATACGCAGACAGCGCCGGCTGTCCCAATACAATACGCTCGCACGGTACGCGGCGTATTAAAATTCACGAGTTAATATCTCAACGGCGTTTTGCTGCCGCTCTGTATATGCCAAAAGCATTGGTGGCGTGATCATTTATGTAATGTGCTCGTATTGGTACGTGAATGTGAAAATATGGATGTCGAAATTGGACTCGGCTTGCAAAGCTTTTTTGTTTTTTATTTCCATTTGCTTAGGTTTGTTTAATTTTTCAGTGTCAGGAGTAAATATTTGTATTGTCATTCCTCTACACAGTCTTTCCCTTTTACACAGTCCCAATGTTCATCTTTCCTATACACTGCCGATATAATTTTTATTGAATGCGTATAACTTTTTTAGCATAAGACTTACTTTAGAGTGATGTAAAACATTAACATGTAATTAGAAGGTTTCAACTATATGTACATTACCTCTAAAATTTTAATTGAAATCATCAGCCTATATTCGTCCACTGCTGGACGTAGGCCTCTCCTAGTGAACGCCACTGAGCTCGATATTCGGGTCTCCTCACCCAGTCTCTGCCAGCCGCCTTTCGCAAGTCGTCACTCCACCTGGGCGACAGGCGTCCCACACTACGTTTGCCTAAACGCGGTCTCCACTCAAAAAGTCGTTTTCCCCAACGATTTTCGGTTCTACGAGAGATGTGACCAGCCCATTGCCACTTTAGCTTGATAAGTCTTTGGGCTATGTCGGTTACCTTGGTTCTCTGGCGGATCACCTTGTTTCGGATTTTATCATATAAACATATTATATATAAGGATATTTTCTTAAAAACCTGCCTCATAAGCATATTTTTACACCTGTAAAATGAATTCTATAAGATTATTGGATGACCTTGATACAATATCGCTGGTCTCTCCCACTCTAATCCCTACCCAGGTCACTCGACGCTCTCGGCGTCCATGTTTGTTCATCTCTCAGCGATCGCAGCTCGCTATCATGCGGGCTAACTTGTCTATATCATTGATATAAGCATGGTAGTCATTAATATTATGTATGAGTGAACGTAATTACTGATGTCGATTGAGGCCTGAACTTTGAAAGGCATATGGAATTGAATCTGTTTTCAAATCTAGTAATATGTTTGTTTTGGGAGTTAATTTGCAGATCTGAGATTAAATTTGTCCGATAACGGGCGATATTACACTATCGTATGTCTATGAGTCATATCTATATATTTGACAATGTTTTAAAGACGAATGAATCAATTCGCTTCGGTATTCTACATTTGCTTACATTTCCTATAGGATACTAGCGACCCCAGTTGTAAAAACAGTGCGAAGCAGTGGGGGTGGGGGTTGCGTTTGGCACGGTTTTTAAAACATGACAAAAGATTGACACAAATAATCAAATAAAATTACGATCCTGCTCAATAATTAATACATACTTGTTTTTTTAGGTATTTAAGTTTGACAGTATTTCAGAATACTCCACTTTCAAAGAACAAAATCATCCCGTTGAGTATGCGGTAGGCAGTGTCGTACGACTATGTCTTTGTGTGTGTTCGTTACAGTTACAGCGCAGTTACAGGGCGGTATCACACGGGCCCTACACATGCCGATTTCCGAAAAATACAAAAAATAAAAATAAATACCTACTTATTTTATTATTGATTCGTGTCGAGAATCATTAGCATAGTTACCTCCTCGAATTTGACGAGGATGCAAAACAACACCTTGTATATATAAAGATGTACAATAATGAACATGAAACAAGAGCGAGGAAACTATATGTAATGATGATGTTTAAGGAGAGAGGAAGTGTTTTTTAAACAGAATTTTAAAAGTGGACAAAGATTGAGCACGCCTTATCGACACGAGCAAGGCTACATCATCAAAAGGATTCTACAATTATTATTTAAGTACAGCGACCCACAGTACAAACAAACCAATAGCACAGATAATTAATGTAACCCGTTTACGACGGACAACGTTCATTCATGTGTGCAGGGACCACTATCGACATGCGGGCTGTTAACCCATGTCACTGTGTTGTATTGTGAAGACCGCACTGATTAACTTGTGGGATTTCAGCATTTGGTCGAACTAACTTTGCATGCGTTTTCGTGCAAACACGGACCGTACGTAAACGCATGAACTAGCCCGATCCTTCAAGTACGGTCGCCAGCACATCCGAGGGGTAACCCTCGTAATTTCCAGAACGTTTGCAGTCTAATCTTAGTGTCAATTTGTCCAAAATACCTCTAATTTCCCTAAATATTTGACAATTTTTTGACATTGATTGTCGCTGAGATGAGATTGCGACTAGATTTCGAACGTTTTTAATTACAGGAATTCTTGTTATACGAAACTGTCAAATGTCTCCAAATGATTTTAAACCTTAAAATGTTGAAGGTTAAGTTCTAAATCGAATGAGAAAATTTGACAGTTTGTGGTAACTTGATCTGCTGCTGTGTGCACATCAGGGTGGCTGGGACATTGAAGCGCAAATTGTAAACATGAATTCATGCATGGTTCTAGACCACCAGCGTAGAAATTTTTCGTCGTTTCTCGGTCGATATCTCTGACACCCTGTATAGTACGGGAGTGCTCATTCTGGATGTTAGTCGTTCGTCCAAGCACTCCCATTGATAGTACATGGCAATTTGCATAACAATTCATTTCCTTCACTATTCTTAAAGGACTGTACTCAATTGCCCCCAAATAAGAATCTATGCTGAATTTTAGTTATTTATTTCACGATGACGTGCTCACTCAACACTATTTCTTGATTTTTCGAACTGGCTCTAAATTCGCTTGAGGGATCGAATGCAATCACCTAGAATTATTTTTCTTCCAGCCTGCATGATGATCCTTTCGATGACATCTTTTACAGTATTTCCTTGGTAAATAAATGATCAAAAATACTCCTCGATTCTGAATATAATACTAATAAGCTGAAAATGTTTCGAACACTCGTATTTAAAAGGATAAAAACAAGCTCTCAAATTCTAATGCAATTTTGATGTTCTTCGTTTTTAAATCTACAAAAAACGGTTACCATTCGATACAAATGAAGAATTAAGTATCTAAGTATATCTTTAAACTACTTACTTAGCTACTGACACAACAATATTTAGCCAGAACGTAGCCCAATCCATTCATTTATTCAATCGCATTTCGTTCATTCATTCCCCTTCATTCCCCAGGCAATAATATGAGAAATCGGACTGGCAGTTAAAAAGAACAATGTTTAATTTTTATGAGCATCAATTAATAATGTTGACTTCGTGCGAAATCGGATGATATCGTCCGATTTATCGCCGGGGGACCGTAATTGGAATAACAATTAGGGAGAAAAAGAAAATTGTGATAATATCCGATCATTTTGGAGGATACTACTTTGTATTATCGTGTTTTTTTGCTGGTGAATTAGGTTTTATACAAAGCTACAGATTTTTGTTAGTTTTGACTTTTATTCGTGAGAATGGGCTAGTATTGTTGATTATAGATAAATGTTCAGTGCACTGGTGCTGTTTTTGTAAAGATCACTTCGAACCTCGAACTCAAGTCACTGCACACAACTGCAAGTTCATTTGTTTTTCATTCCAGTGATGAAACACTGCTGGAAGACAAAAGAAATGAATGATTGAGATTTTAAGCAACCTAGTGCACTTTTTTGTACAGGATTATGTTGTCTACTAAATAAAGAATTTAATCGATCATACAAGAATTTGAAAGGTTTTGATAATAACCACATAATATTATGTTTGGTTAGAGTAGGTATATGAGAGACAATGATATGGAAATTAACATGAAATAGCTTTAATCCAGAATTCAGTGCAGATCCCAAGGGATACATAAAAACATTTTGTTGCCGCGGATGGAACCGAAATCATAAAACAGTTTCCAATGCGTATGTCCGTCGTTTTTGAAATTTTGGAATAGTTTTAGGTTATTTTCAGTGGATTGTTAATGCAATTTTCGTTATTTTTAAAGTTTTTAATTGTATAAAAAAACCATTACTTATATTTTTTAACCAACTTTTATATCACCTTCACTTGTAACTAACAAACAATGCAATCAAATCTTAGAAGTCAATTTTAATCGACTTCTAATTGTCGTATCGAAATTAAACTTGGTATGTAAATGTAGTTCGGACGACAAAACTATAATTTGGTATCTTGGAGCTAATCTGATGATGGAGTGGATAGTGGAACTCTTCAGTGGCTCCTTGTAAACCGCTCAGGTCATAACTTCGTTGATTTGGGACTTATTAACTAAATTAACATTATATAAAAATATGTAGTTTGAAAAAAAACTTAAAAAGAAATAATACGTGACAATTATTTCTTTTTTATATCCAATGATTAAATCAAAAAGCGTGGAGCACTTTATGGTTGTGTGTACTTTTAATTAATTTAAACAAGGCTCTCCATGCTTTTTGATTCAATCATTGGATATAAAAGAAAAACGAATACAAGTCAATTTAAAATTATTTTACAATTTAATGCGTGATAAAAGCGTGTTTTTGTTTTATTTTTCACATAACGGCAACTTGTTATTTTAGTCGTTAATTCTAGTTAAATCGTTATTTATTCTTCCAGTTTTATGTAGAAAAGGTTTTATATTACGAAAGTTTTTTTTTTTTTTGTTAGCCTTTATCGTTAGTCCCACTACTGGGAAAAGGCCTCCCCTTTTTCCTTCCAAACCTCCCTGTCTTGTGCGATCTCTAGCCATGTTGGCCCTGCAAACGTTATCAAATCCGTCACACCGCCCTCGTCGTGGTCTATCTAGACCGCGATGTCCTCCCATAGGCGTCCAGTGAGTGACGATATTTGCCCCTCTCTCTCCAGCAGGCGTAGCATGAGCACCGTATTGTCGACGGAAGAGTAGACAAAAATGACGTTCCGTGTAGACAGTAGGACGGCAGCAAAGTACGAAGAGTCAACTGCGCTTTTTACGAAATTCCCGCTTTTACATAATTCGACTCAGAATTCTTTGTTTTGTATGATTCTCAATTTTTACGGATTGTCACGTCAACTACAACATTTTTTCTCAAAGTGTCGAAGTACCGTATTTTGGATCAAACAATTTTACAGTAATATTGGCCTTAACTATTTCCTTTGAACTTAGGCCCTATTAACTAAATGATGTAAAATAGGTAGGAGAAGAATAGCTTGGTTCTTCCATTAATTATCACAGTTTTGCGTTCAAAACGCTCCCTTGTAAAATCATAATTTTGTAGATAACCGTTTATACTTCGTGGCCGCCGAGTGGAAAGTTTGCTACTGGCGATTCCAAATTCAAATTGTCTTAACAAATGTCTGTTGTCAGTGTGATTTTGACAGTAAGGATAGAAAACTTTCTTCCGAAATAGTCAACATATAAAAAGACCTAGACAAAGATTGTTAGAAATGAAAGACGAAATGAAAGATTGTATGTAGAAGGATTTCTACAGTGCGATGTCAAAAATGAAGAAACGAAATGTCACTTTGTAAAGAAAAAGCTATGTCTATTCTTCGTAGAAATAGAAAGCGTCATGCTACGCCTGCAGGTGCATTCGAGCGACGTGTCCAGCCCATTCCCACTTCAGCCTGATTGTTTTTCTCCAACATCCGATACTTGAGTTCAGGAGCGCAAGGTGGTGTTTCTAACTCGATCTGTAAGTTTGACACCTATTATGGTACTCCGAAGCCCGTGAGCCTCGGAGCTTTTCAATAATTGTTTCATAATAACCTTGTTGTAAGGAGTTATATACCCAACCACGTTCCAACTCTAAAATCATTTTTTTTAATACGCTATTCTCTATATATACCGCTGTGATTAATTGCCAAAACACCATCAACAAATTACCATTAAGAACACAAACAATTGCCATCGACCTATTTGATACCAAGCGTAGTAAACTTTCTCTCTCGCGTCTCTTTCAATATTTGCTGGTTTGATAAAGATAGCAACATAATTATGTACATACATTGGATACACAACTAAAGTACTAATAAACACCACAAAACAACAGATTCCCAATCGACGCAATTAGCTCGGAAAATAACTCACCCATGCTTAAGTGCTCGATTGTTGATTAAGAGCTTTAAGTCCCTTTAATTGGCGATCCCTGCTAATCTGTTGTTCGCTGGTAGAACTATTTACCCCTGTAATGGGTACACGAGATTTATAGTGGAATGTCTTGCTGTGTTCTGTCGCCCTGGTACTTTTGTTTTGTAATGTGGTTAGTTTTGTGCGGTTAAGTGCAAATAATTAAAGGCATATTGACAACCTGTAGGATGTTGTAATAGGGACTTAACCGTATACTCACAGTGAAGATTATGGAATTTTCAACCATAACCACTAAATCGGTTTTCGTCAGGCCATAAGGTTGAGATTGCGTCAATAAGATAGCCAACATACGAGTACATGAAATTGATGGTGGAATGTCTTGCTATGCTATGTGGCCCTGGTACTTTTGTTTCTACTGTGGTTAGTTTTGTGCGGTTAAGTGAAAATTATAAGCATCAATATTATATAGCAGCAGCAAGTTATAATTATAAATTATATGGGGCAACCTACATGGTGTTGATTTGTGAACCTACAGGAGGACTGGCATCCTCGACTCGCCTGCCCCGACTGGTGATCATTACATTTTCCAATTTGACCTATCGGGATATGATTGTCATAACAATGCTGGGTTTTCGTCCATAGCGTAGAGAGCTACTGCTAAAGCAAATAATCCCTTTGCCGAAAACAAAAAGGTTTGGTGATTAAAGATTATTTCATCGCAACTGTTCTTTTACTAAGCGCAGTAGCGGCTTCCTGCTAATAACCAATCTGTTTGCCAAGTTTAGTGATTACAGTAGGCACTGCTGACTTCAAGGCCTTCACCAGTGGATCTTTACGTGCTGGGCCAATTGAAAGCAGAAGGCAAACTCCTGTTATTAAAGACATTAAAAATCTACTCGCTATCTCATCTCGGTGACAATCAATGTCAAAAATTTGTCAAAAATTTAGGAAAATTAGAGGTATTTTTGACAGATTGAGACTGAGATTAGAATGTGAATGTTCTTAAAAATACGGCAACAGCCCTCTGTCTGTCAAATCTCATACTAACTGATTGGCTGCTGTTATAACATTCAACCAATAAAAAATAAATGATTTTGACAGTTAATTTAATTGTCTGTGGTTATTTCAGACGGCCAATCACAACCACTCACACGGGATTTGACAGCAACACTGGCCAGGCTTTCAGAAACCAATTACTAGACACGCTAAGGTCCCATCCAATTAGGGTCACAGACTAGAAGAGTTGTGAACAACTAATTGATCGATCCGCCAGTGGTGCAAACTGTAGTGGGGAGCTATGTGTACACTGTTGCCTGACCGACAATTAGTGACGACGTTCCGCACTGGCGCTGAGGGAATAGGGTTTGAATGGAGACGGTCTTTATTTTAAGTTTTATTTTAAATTCTGCATTCTTCGTTAGAGAACAAATTTTATATTTATTCATAACAGTATCGTTGAAAATTTTTCAGGAAGGTGTAGTAGATTGATTTTTAAATCGTGTAAGAATGTCAAGATATAAAATGCTCGCTTGCAGGAAAGTACTTTTTTTAATAACTTCGTGTTATTAAAAAAGGCGTCGAATTCTAATAGTCTTATCACCAAAATTTGCTTGTCGATATCTCTTTACGATGCCTGTTATTTTTCAGTGAAACAACTAACATAAAAAAATCTAAAACTTTGAATATCTTATTGCCAAGTTTTGAACTGGTAACATCACTTTAGTAAAACGCAAAACATTGCCATTGTTTGATACTCTTGTGGTGGCATTTACAACGGCACATGCAAACTACGCATCATCCTCACGTCACGCAAATTCCTACATCGCACAAACATTTTTTACTGTGCAACTAGCATATATACAACGCCTCGACATAAATCGTCGGGCAGTTGCCCACCAGACGCAACACCCGTCTGGTTGGAGGATCCTCCCTTTTCTATGGAGGTATGAGCGAACTTTACACCCTGTTCCTCATAACTTCTTTACTCTAGAACAGTGCAGTATTCCAGTGATATATTTGTTACAATACCACAGGACCTACTACCCAATAATCCTTTCAACCCCCCCCCCCCCTCCACCAGAAATTATCATCTGCTTCTCCCACACAGCATATTCAAGCAGCACTCATCAATATACATTTTGCTTCCATCTTGTAGTTCATGCCTTTTAGTAATCATACGGTGCAGCTCACAGATTCCTCTTAGCTACAGGAATGCACGATTATTCAGAATACGAAATAAATGGTGTTCATTTTCCTCTCCGTTGGTAAATGTGGTAACAGAATCTCTCTAGCATTTGAATTTGAATGAGGTACAAATGGTGGAATGTATTTATAGGAATGCTAATCAAATCAAAATCGTTTATTTGCTTAAAATGTGGTTGTGTGAATTGTATCGTTATTTGGTTAACCCCGGTTATTTGTGACAGTAGCGAGAGTGACTTTCATATTAAGCAAAGTTTTGATAAGAATCCTCATATTTTTTTCGCAATACAGCAATGAATAGAACACTTACAGAATAAAAACCATGAAATAGGTTGTACCTGAATTTTCGATATTATTTTAACTACAGCTTCCGGATAGGCCTAAAAAATGTATACAAATAATTTCAACAATATTCTAGTCTTTCAGATTAAAATTCCATAGTATCGTAAGCCAACCGATGAACTGGTAATATGTTCCCAAAATAATGTCAGTTCAAAATATAAAAATCTCGTCTTAAAACACATAATCGTAAAGTCGTGTCCATTCGTGTCTCTATTCTAAACAAGTCTCGGGAGTGTTTGCGACTCATTGTGCCAACAGTTAAAAATCTCACTGTTGTTGGTCACCACTGTTTAAGCAAATAGAAGAAACAGCCACGCAAATATGCTCTTGGTGATGCTGACAAATATTCGCTGTTTAGCGCAGCTTAGTCGAATAAAAAAATTATACTAGGTCACTCGGAAAGCTAAGCATGTGGCACTGCCCGAACGTGTGACACACAGTTTTTGGTCGCACACTTAGACGTATTCATATACTCTGAGAGACTACAGAGCCATTCACTCACTGACTGACTCACTGACATGCCGTTTCTCGAAATAGGTGCGAGATGGGTTAGGGTTGGTTATTAATTGTGTATTATCAAATGTTTATAATTTTACTATGTAGGTACCTATGACTTTAATTTATTACGAGCATTTCATCGCTATTTTCAGAATAGTCAAACTCATCTAGAACCCATAAGCGCGCCATGCCGTTAGGTCACGACTGAACGATACACGTATCTGAATCTTTAGAACTAATATTAGAGTTCTAAATGTTCACCCGTGTATAGTCAAGTGTCAAAATCAATCTGTCTAGCTTCTTCCCAACGAGGTTGGGGTTAAAGAAAAACAAATATTTCATTTGGGACACGCACAGGAAATACAAGCAATAAAAAAAGAACAATAAATCTAACAAAATCATGAAAACAATAAAAAATGCGATATTTGAAAAACAAACAAATACTGCAGCGCTGGTATTCTGATAGGGTACGTTGTGACGCCACGGACACACCTACGGACATAAAATAAATGCCACTAGAGGACATATTTTTTTATAAAAATACTAATAAATGTAACAGTTAGGGTTGGCTTCCGGTCTAACCGGATGCAGCTTAATAACAGTTTTTTACATGGAGCAACTGCCTATCTGACCTACACAACCCAGTTACTAGTTACTGGGTAACACGGTACCCCTTGGTAGGACTATTTGTCCGACTTTTGGGCTTCAGACTACCCGTAACGACTGAAAATCTACGAATGACTACAGGGACCAACTTAACGTGCTTTCCGAGACATGGAGGGGTCTCTATAAAGAGGGCAATGTAATGAATGGATGGTCACCTATCAACGAACTGACCGCGGCAAGCGAGCCGTGCGGATGTTATCATTTAGCCTTCCGCGTCTCTCAGCATGTCTATTTCAAGTCAATATTAATAGAATAAGTGAATGAATGGAAATATAAATATATAGGTAATCCTTTATCTATAAAAATCAATGCCACTTTGCGTTGTAATTTTATAACTCAAGAACGGATGGATCGATTTTGCTAATTCTTTTTTTAGAATATTCCTTGAAGTACGAGGATGGTTCACACTCAGAGAAAAATTAAAAAAAAAATGTTAGTCGGTACTAAGTTCGCGGGGTCAGCTAGTATAGGATATAAAATAATTCTAGCTTAAGAACAAAGAAAATTAATAAAGCGCTCTTCTTCTCTCTACTTATTTAAAAATTTGCTGTGCCCGACAGGATTTGAGATACGACACGATTTTTTCACGATTTGAGATTTGAAGTGTATTATTGAAAATAAATTAACAACTGTAATATATAATTCTCAGTAAAAACTGTTAGACATCACTGTTGAAGTAAAAGTATGAATGTGAGCCAAACACAATAAACTTGGAAAGTTCCAGCTTCCAGCTGTTATTTCAAGTATTACTTATTAAAACAGAGACGTTTCCCGTGTTCCAGTTATTTCTTAAGTTAGCAAAAAAGCCAAGAAATAAGCGAACCGGAGAAGATTGTTTGAACAAGCAGCAAGAGAGAACAAATTAGCAAAAAGAATTCCTGTCGAGATAAATCGTAGTCTGTTATTAGATAGCGTCGAACGAAACCTCTTATTCTGAGATCTTTGTTATCAGAAACTTATCTGAAAGCTGTAATGACGAATTTAGCAAAGTCGACCGTCTATTACTACGTAAGATGTATATGGATGCAAAGCTTTGGTGGGTTTGTCCACCGCAGCCGTCACCGAGATGTTACTGAGAACGAGATGACGGAGCCGAAGTAGCGATACCTACATATATTTACTATGGACGCGTTTCCACCGCACGTCCGTTACTTAAGCGCCGTCATTCCGGCCGCTGAAGTTTCGAGTAATTCGGCGCGACCGCTAGAACTCGATCCGAGATTGTAACGGGACGATATGCATTATAAAACACGTTTGATCTTGTCCACGCACTGTCGTCGCACCTGCATCGTTCACCCGGTTATTGTTTTGCCTATCATAACATACTGAACCGCCGAGTTCGGTCGCAGTGAACGAATGATCTCGGTCACCGAGAACTCACACTCGGTTCTAATAATCTCGTTTCTCGGTGACGTCACAGTGACGGCTGCTGTGGACAAATGCCCATACTACGTTAGATGCGCGCTTCATTTGTTTACCAGCCACGCATTCGTGCGAATCGTGGCCGTTGGTCGCAGTGGGCGATCCCGCCGACATTTTTATACAAGGCTAAGCTAAGTACACGTGAGTAGCTTAGCTGTGGGCTGCTCTGTGGAGCGACGCCTTTATCCTATTATTACAAGTTTTTATTTAACTTGCAATGTTCATTTGTAAGTTGTCCTCTTCAAAATTTGCAAGTCAAATTTATAACACACCTCCCGGTGTTAGATTGAGCTGAAATTTGGCACACGTATGTAAAGTCGGTGACAATGTAATATTTTGGTACCATCGAGCTGATCTATTGATGGAGCCGGAAGGTGGCCACATGAACTGACTACTAAAACAATGCAATAACATCGAGTTTGGACTCGCTGATTTGTCTTTACAAGTACTCTGATCGTAGATGGTATCCAGGGTCTGATGATGGAGCCGGACGGTGGCCACGGGAACTCTGTAATTAAACAACGCAACCTCATCGAGTTTGGGCTCGTTTGATTTATTTTGACAAGTAGGTACTCTATTAGTAGAGGATGTCTAGGGTGTGATGATGAAGCCAGAAGGTGGCCATAATAATAAACCTTTAAGACCTTTTTCAGAAACAAAAAAATAAATTTAAAATATACTTTTTCAACTTATATTTTACTTTTTATTTCACATTTTTTTTTAAATTAAATCTTGTTTAAAAAATACTTTTAATTTATTTAGCACCAATTTGCGTTACAATCATGGGTGTCCCCACTAAGTGCTAGGTAAATCACAAAAGTGATGATGATTACATCAATGAACTATGTTATGTTCGTCAGCCCGTCCGTCCATCCGTCGTAATGTCGTAACAGATGGTTTAAAATCCACTTTTAACTGAACAGTTTTTTTTTAATTTGTTTTTCCAGTTACTTTAACTTTTTATCACACCCATTTGAATAGGTGGTTATTCTATGGCAACCGTATTTTGGGGACTGTGTTTCTATAAAATAACAATAATACCAGCCTACGTGGGACACACTGAAAGTTTTTAGAAAATAAAAAACGGAATGTGGTGTAGACGCCTGTTAATATTTTTATTGCTTCTCGAAGTAGTCTCCGTTCCTTTCTAAGCACCGTTGCATGCGTTGGAACCATTGACTGAAGCAGTGGGCCCACTCTTCTTTAGGGATTTCTTCCACGCCTTTTTCAAACGCAGCCACGGCATCTTCAGGGTTAATAAAACGAATTCCTCTAAGTTTATCTTTTATTGTTGGAAATAAATAAAAGTCACAAGGTGCCAGGTCAGGACTGTAAGGAGGACGACTTACTAACTCCACACTGTTTGCGAAATGACCCGTCCGTCCAAAGAATGAGGCAATCAACTTTTTTTTCCCTTGACTTCTGCCCTTCTTTACTTTTGTCGGCAAAACTTTGAATGGAAACATCCATTGCGCAGATTGTCTTTTCGATTCGGGTTCGTAACGATATATTTATTTATTTATTGATAAGGCACTTCAACGACTTACTCACTAAAACATACACATATAAAAATCACATAGTTTTAGCTATTATGAATACGTCACTTACAGAAGTGCACATCACTAGCAGAGAACATAATGATTAAAGGACGTCTCAGTAATCGTTAGTTGATTCAGTCACAAATAAAAAGATAAAAGAAAAACTAAATATGTTCACAAATAAGATGGAAAGTACAGAAATATTTAATTAAATATACAAACAAGACGTAAAAAGAAGGAAATGAAAGTGTATACTTTCAATTTTATTAATAGGCGGCTTGTGTCGCACAGAGATCTTGAGACTCCGAGCTGGATATAAGTCTCGTACGGAATTGACGAAAAGGGTTAGAGAAGATGTCGATGCTATTGGTTCGTGTAGCGATTTTATTATAACAGCGGCACCAATCCACACGACGGCGTTTTTGATCTTCCGTCATATTATGAGGTATCCACCTAGTACAAAGCTTTCGGACGCCTAAATGTTCATGTAAGACTTTTTGTACTTGACTCATACCAATGCCTAAAGCTGCCCGAATCTGTTGATATGTCACCCTTCTACCAGCTTCTACCATTAGCCGCACGGCACTCACGTTATCTTCAGTAGTCGCCGTAGAAGGACGTCCTTCTCTCGAATCATCAGTGAGTTTGCTTCGACCACGTTTAAACTCATTAAACCAGTTTTAAACAGTGGCACGGGATGGGGCTTCGTCATGAAATGCTAATCGAAGTCTATCGTAACATTGTTGTTGAGTATGACCGCAACGAAACTCGTAATAAATCATTGAACGAACATTTTCTTTAGTCAACTTTTTAAATTGCCGCCAATTTGTAAAAACAAATGACATATGAATTCGTTACACATCTACAGATTCCCAAAGAGTTCCTAATTCGAAATTTAAATAAATTTTTCATCGGCTGCTTTTCTTACTGGCCTATACTAAAAACTTTAAGTGTGACCCCCGTATATAAGTAGCCTACTTACTACGTTCATGGTCACAATGTTATAATGCCCAGACCCATCCCCACTACCCACAACCTCGTGCATGAGACGCGAGGCCTTAATCTTTGGCTATCACGATAATGCGTATTAAACCGGACGTTTTCAAAAATACTAGCTCCTCTTGTTCCTAATAAATAATGATGCATGAACTAATTTGAAATTTATCTTTGTTGCAGTTCAACTTCGTGGGCAAACTGCTAGGTCCTAAAGGCAACTCGTTGAAGAGGTTACAAGAAGATACCATGTGCAAGATGGCAGTCCTAGGTCGAGGATCTATGAAGGATCGACAGAAGGTAAATAAATGTAACCTAACCTTGATAACAGAGACGCCCTGGGCGTCGGGAATCACAAGCCGACTCCCGGCCACCGTAGGCGCAGGCATGCAGACAGCGAGCAAATGGCAGCTCGGCGTCCGATAAGGACTAGGCCCGGGTCGACGGCGCGTTGTGTTCCACGCGCGCTTCAAAGAGATGTCAGCACCAATGACGGGGTCCGCTAGGGCCGATGCCTGCCAGGGTTGCGGAAAAGTCCGAAAGCCCTTCCTAATGTTTTCATCTAAAGTTCATCATCATCATTTCACCACTTCGACCGGTTCTGTGCTTCCCGCATCCAGCGGATTCCCGCAGCCTTAACAAAGCCGTCGGTGCACATTGTGGGAGGCCTTTCAACGCTATATCTTGCGGTACGCGGTCGCCACTCCAGAACCTTTCGACCCTATTGGCCACCTGTTCTGCGAGCAATGTGCCCTGCCCACTGCTACTAAAGTTTGGCAATTCTTCAGCCTATGTCGGTTTACCTCGATTCTCCTGCGGATCTCTTCATTTCTGATTCGATCACGAATCACAAAACTAATCTATCATCTAAAGTTACCCTATATTATCGCCTCAAATCTCATTGTTTAACTAAAACACCAACAACCAAGTGAACACAATCTTTTGCCCCCAGGAGGAAGAACTGCGCGTATCAGGGGACCCGAAGTTTGCGCACCTATCGGACGAGCTGCACGTCGAGATCAGCGCGTTCGCCACGCCAGCCGAGGCGCATGCCAGGATTGCGTACGCCCTGGCTGAGTTGAGGAGATTCTTAGTACCGGTAAGTTGGTGATCCTTAAATCTTCTCTGACATACTTCCAGGCTTCTGACAATCCGTAACAACTGTCAAAGAGACAAACTAAATAAAAATATAAGCCAGATTTTTTGCGAAGTTTCTAGAAGGCCGCAGTTACCTACTTGTACTTTACACCATCGCCTCAATTTTAGGATTCCGTACCCAAAAGGAGCCAACGGAACCCTATTACTAAGCCTCCACTGTCCTTCCGTTTGTCAGCGGGCTGTATCTCATGAAACGTAAAAACCATTGAATTTTTCAGAGTATGTGTATTTCTATAGGGGCGTCTAAACGGGCTATATTTTACGAAAATTTGTGGCTGCAATACTGTGGCCGGCAACATTGCTAGCAATACCAGCCACACTATGCAATATTTTAAGGATGGCCCGGCATTATAGCCACATATTTTTTGGTATGTCAAAATGTTTTTATGTGTAGCCGGCGTGTGGCCGAACGATCGCCTCGCAATCGAAAATACTGCAATATATCTGGGCCATCTATATTGTTGTTCTGTTTTACTGTATATGCGCGTCCCTTTCTCCCTGCGTCGTGAAGTACTTTGCGTTTCACTTTCTGCGCGACGTGAAGTGTGCTGCGAGTGCTGCGACGTCCGTCGTGTATAAATCTGTGGTGTGGCGATATTCTGTGCTGTAAGCAGCTGTCATTCTTGTGCTTCTCTGCTTTCCTCTGTTCCCTCTCTCTTTCACAAGAACCTTTTTCTTTCTCTGTTCACAAGAAATTCGAAGCCGCTCTTAGACATTCTTGTAAAATTTTTAAATAAGTATTTATCCAGCATTAATTCCTTGTCTACGGAATCCAAAGTGTCACGCCTACTTAGGTAGGGTCGAATCCACATTCGTGTCCTTTTTTTTCGTTTTTCTGCCAAAACAATGTAAGCAGCTGCGATGAGCGTCATTTCGTCGGCCATTGTTGCTGGATTGTGTGGCTCATTAAAGGGTTCTGAATCAAAGGCCATACTATTGCAGCCATATTGCAACATGTTGCCTGCAATTGATTGCTCAGCCATAAAATACACTAAAATGTTTTTTTGATGGCTGGGTAATGTTTGTCAATAATTGCAGCCACAAATTGTCGTAAAATATAGCCCGTTTAGACGCCCCTTTACGCCACTCTAACAACAAATAATAAATATAAAATAAAGTTTATAATTCGAAGACACGGTTGGCGCAGTGGTTAAGCGATTGACTGCTGCGCTGCGTGTCGCGGGTTCGATTCCCGCACGGAACAAGTATTTGTATGACCTGCAAGTAGTTGTTCCGGGTCTGGCTGTTTGTGTATGTGAGTTTAAATGTTTGTAAACGCACCCACGATACAGGAGAAATGCCTAGTGTGGGCCAACGTTTAAAAAAAAAAAAATTAAAGGGGTCTCCATACAAGAAACGTATTTTTTTGCTTTGCGTTACTGTACATTTCGTGTGTGAGTCCCACTCACGTGTGCTGCTTTAAAGAATCGAGATATCACCTACGCTTATTCCTAATAAATATGAGAGAGTATGTAGATTACCTGAGTCAAAAGTGAAGAACATAAAGGAAAGACAAGGCACACATTTACTCGTGACACTGAAAAATTAAATAAACCCAAGCAAATGGAAAAAAAAATACAAAAAAACTTTGCAACTCGAGTCCAATTTCGACATCAATATTTTCACATTCACGTACCAATACGAGCACATTACATAAATGATCACGCCACCAATGCTTTTGGCATATACAGAGCGGCAGCAAAACGCCGTTGAGATATTAACTCGTGAATTTTAATACGCCGCGTACCGTGCATGCGTATTGTATTGTGACAGCCGGCGGCGTTGTCTGCGTATTTTGTTACAGTTTAGTGTCTGCGTATGTTTTGGAGATATAAACTTTGTATGTATGATGAGATCGTCTTCTATACATAAATGGTTCTCTGTCGAAAACTGAGATTCTTTTCTTCCCTGCTTAGAACAAAATATACAACAACGGCCATAAAGACAAACGGCTTTCATAATCAGCCTTTAATGTTCCCACTGCTGGGACACAGGCCTCCTCTCCGTGAGAGGGAGTGAGCCGTAATCTACCACGCGGGCCCAGTGCGGGTTGGTAGATGTCACAAATTTTTCGAATTTTTGGTTATAGGACATGCCGGTTTCCTCACGATGTTTTCCTTCACCATTTTGAGAGCAGTGGTGATAGAAATAATTTACACAAAGTAAAGCGCCTGTCTGGGCTCGAACCTATGACCTACAACTCGTAAATCGCGGCTAATACCACTGGGCCACCACAGCTCTCAAACGGTTTTGTTTGTAGAAAATGTATCGAACCTAATAACACTGCCCCGCAATGGTATAGTACAGACGTGTGTGGTAAAGAGAGAGGGAGGCTTTTGTCCAGCGGTGGGACATGACTGGCTAAATAGATATGTTAGGTCTGTAGGTTTTCGAGAGAAACAATCAGTTCAAGACGCTAAACGATTCTGGTTTTATTTTAGGAAAACTAACTACTTATACATAAATTCTTAAATTAACAAAAATATATCTGTGGGCACTTTTGAAAACATTGCGGAACTATTACCCAATCACTGCACAGCACGTATTAGTCTGTAGTTCACTGAACTCACGACAGGAGCGCCACCATCGCGGTGGCGGTAGCAGAGAGCTAGGGCTCCACGGTCGGTCACTCGGCCGAGCGCCAGCGCGCTGCGGCCGTTGGTATTATGTACAGCTACAGTACTCGCCTTCAAGCGAAGCGTACGGGTCGCCGGACTGTTCGTCCGGATGAGGTCTTCTGCACGAGGACGTCATTTGCCACTGTTGATGACACGTCATCGTTGACAGTGTAAGCAGGCTTCAGCCGATCTATTGACACTGAAGTTTGCCGGCCTGGTAACTGCAGCGTAAACACTTTGTTTTCACGCTTCAACACTTTGTAGGGCCCGTCGTACGTTGGTTGCAGTGGTTTGCGTACGGCGTCAACTCTGATGAAAACTGAGTGGCATTTGTCTAGGTCCGAATGCACGAATATAGCACGGTTGTTACTGTGCGGCTGGTTGAGCGATGGCTTGAGACTGTCTATTGTTTTGCGTAATTTATCGACGTATTCTGAGTCCATGATTTCACTGCGTGGTGTTAACGAGAAGAAATCGCCTGGTAGTCGTAGGTTACAACCGTAGGTGAGCTCCGCAGCCGTTACTCCGGTATCGGTACGACAAGCAGCGCGGAGTCCAAGCAGTGCGGTCGGTAGCTCGTCAATCCATGTGCTTCCCATTGTTACGCGTGCGGTGAGCGCGGCCTTGAGTGATCTATGCCAGCGTTCAATAATACCATTACTTTGTGGATGGTAAGGCGTTGTACGAACACGGTGTATTCCCAGCAGGTTGGTTAGGGCATTGAACAGCTGACTCTCAAATTGCCGCCCTTGGTCACTAGTCAGAGTCTCTGGACATCCATATCTGGCGATCCACATCTCATATGTTGTCCTCGCGATGGTTTCTGCAGTGATGTCTAAAATAGGCATTGCTTCAGGCCAACGAGTCTTGCGGTCGATAATTGTAAGTAAATAACGATGACCGGTTGATGACGTAGGTAGCGGGCCGACGATATCAATGTGTATGTGTTTGAAACGCTCGGTGGGTGCGAATGTTGATAACTTGCTGCTTGTATGTCGATGAACCTTCGCTCGCTGGCAAGCTACACATGACTTGGTCCACTTGCCGATATCCACATTCATGTTTGGCCAGAAATATTTGTCTTGCATAAGTCTGCGCGTTGTTCTAACACCAGGATGACTTATTCCATGCAGCGCGTTGAAAGCAGCTAATCGGAATTCCATTGGTAAGTACGGTCGTACGTTGTCGGTCGACGTTTCGCAGTATATTTTATTATCGGTCTGTGGCAAAGTAATTTGCTTGAGTTGAATATTATTTTGTTTCTTTAATGTGGGTAATTCTTCATCTTTGTTTTGTGCTTCACTTAAGCTTGAATAATCTATAGTTGTGGGGCAGGTAATTGTCTCGATGCGTGAGAGTGCATCAGCCACAACGTTTTCCTTTCCACTGATGTGTCGAATATCCGTTGTAAACTCACTGATGAATAACAACTGTCGAGTTCTTCGTGGGGTTTCGCTGTCCGATGATAGTTTTGATAAGGCGTAGGTTAGCGGCTTGTGGTCGGTGAACACAATCATTTCACGACCCTCGTGCATTTTCCTGAAATGTTTCACTGCCATGTACATTGCAAGTAGTTCCCGGTCGTAGGTACTGTACTTCAATTGCGTATCCGATAGTTTTTTCGAGAAATAACCGAGTGGTTGCCACATTTTGTTTACGTGCTGTTGGAGTACCGCGCCGGCGCAACTGTTGGACGCGTCGCACATTATTGCGAGTGGGGCGGTATGGCAGGGATGTGCGAGCAGTGCGGCGTCACGTAAGCTCTTCTTGCAATTCTCGAATGCGAGTGATGATTCATCAGTCCACTGGATAATTGTTTTGTCGCGTTTTTTTGAATTATGTAGATAGACATTGAGCGGCGCTTGCACACTTGCGGCGTTTGGAATGTTATCACGATAATAGTTAAGCATTCCGAGGAAACTTCGTATTTCTTCTACTGTCATGGGTTTGGGATAGTCGTTGATGACCTTGACCTTCTCCTCTGGTGGTTTGATGCCTTCGCTTGATACTGTATATCCCAGAAACTTGACTGTTGGCTGGCCGAAAACGCATTTTGCTGCATTAATTGTTATCCCGTTATCTTCTAATCGCTTGAGTACAGTGCGGAGATTTACTCGATGTTCGCTGTCGTTTGTTGACACTACCAATAGATCGTCGACGAAAGGAAAAACGAAATCCAATCCTCTCAGGGTGTCGTGGATAAAGCGTTGGAATGTTTGTCCCGCGTTTTTGAGTCCTGGACACATTCTCGGGAATTCGTACAATCCAAACGGGGTAATGATGGCAGTTTTCTCGATATCTTGTTCTCGGACAACAATCTGTTGGTATGCACGATTTAAATCAATTGTTGATAGTACTTTTTTACCGGCCAGGTGGTAAGTAAAATCTTTTATTCGAGGTATGGGGTAGCGGTCTGGTTTAGTCACTGTGTTCAGTCGTCGGTAATCGCCACAGACGCGTAGATCGCCGTTCTTCTTGGACACCACGTGTAGCGGGCTTGACCACGGGCTTTTGCTTGGTCTGCATAGGCCTTGATTGATCATGGATTCGAACTCGTGTCTGACTTGAGCGTAGCGGTGCGGAGGTATTGGTCGGGCTCGACAATGTATTGGCGGTCCTGTAGTTTCGATATAGTGTTCGACGTTGTTCTTCGGGCTTAATTTCATTGACGTCACTCGAGTTGTGCCTGGGAAATCAGCGAGTATATCGTGGTACGATTGCTGTAGGTCAACACTACGTACTGTGGGTAGATTTGATACTCGCGCTGGCGCCGCGACAGACAGTTTGGTTGTCATATCTATCAGCCTTCGATTTCGTAGATCGACGTTGAGCTGGTGATGATTGAGGAAATCAGCTCCGATGATAGGTTTGCTGACGTCGGCGACAACAAACTTCCATCTATATGGCCTGCGTAAATTGAGGTTTAGCTCCAGCGTTTTTTCTCCGTATGTGGGTATGACGGTGTTGTTGGCGGCGAACAGCGTGAATGGTAATTTCTTCGTGCGTTGGCCTTTTGTTCGCGGTAATACAGATATATTCGCGCCTGTGTCTACCAGGAATGTGAGTCTTGATGTCTTGTCATATATGAATAGGCGGTATGATTCGTTGTAAACGCCAGAGTCCGCCGCATCTAGCGCGTGTGCTAGTTTTCCGTGTTCTTTTGATGTTCTCTATGTTCTCTGTTGTCATAAGAACATGGTTGACGACAACATCTTGCATCTTTGCCGAACTTCCTGTGGTAATAGCAATACGGCGACGGTGTGCCTGAGCGCGAGCGAGACGGCGTATATGCACGAGAGCGTGCGCGTGAGCGCGATGTATGCGATGAATATCCACGACCGCGGTAACGACAGCGACACGTATGCTGTGACGACTTGAGTGAAGCTACTTCAAGCGATAATTTTTTCATTTCTTCGACTAGATATTGTGCATCGCTTTTTGTTTGGCCTTGAGGGGCTTGTTGCTCGCATGATACTGCTGCGACTTCTTGGGCTTGTTCAGTCATCTTGTCGGCTAGTAGTGATAATTCGTCTAGGCTGGTTTCTTTAGTGACGACGAGTACGGATCGTACCTGGGCTGGTAGATGATTCATCCACATGAGTCGCAACGTGGAATCTGTCACCTTATCACGGGCTAAGTTTCGCATGCGTCGCAGCAGCTGTGAGGGTTTCTGGTCACCGAGCTCCATGTCAGACAATAGCTTTTGAAATTGACGGTTTTCTGACTCTTCGTAGACCGATATCAAACGTTCCTTCAACAAGTCGTACTGCCGTGCTGTAGGTGGGTCGTATAGCAGGTCACAGATCTGTTCAACATCTTGCTTTTCCAATCGCGCGATTACCATCTGTGCTAGTTCTCGTTGTCCTTTCTTCAAATCATGCGTGGCGGCTTCAAAACTGACGAACCATAGGCGGACTCGGTCGCGCCAGAAAGCTGGAATCCGTAGCGATAGCGAAATACCGGCTACTTCTGGGATGTGCGGTGCTGTAGATTCACTACACTCGGGTTGCTTAGCCATGATGCTCGATGGTTGCGATAAGTTGTTCGCGGGGTCACCACTGTTAGGTCTGTAGGTTTTCGAGAGAAACAATCAGTTCAAGACGCTAAACGATTCTGGTTTTATTTTAGGAAAACTAACTACTTATACATAAATTCAATTAACAAAAATATATCTGTGGGCACTTTTGAAAACATTGCGGAACTATTACCCAATCACTGCACAGCACGTATTAGTCTGTAGTTCACTGAACTCACGACAGGAGCGCCACCATCGCGGTGGCGGTAGCAGAGAGCTAGGGCTCCACGGTCGGTCACTCGGCCGAGCGCCAGCGCGCTGCGGCCGTTGGTATTATGTACAGCTACAGATAGATAGTACTAATATGGAAAGCAATCTCGAACCGAAATCGCAAGTTCAAGAACTCGGCATTTTCGAGATTTAGGGTACTTTTTGAAAAAGAATCTATTGTGTTTATTCTACTACGGAAAATTAAAACGCGATGAAAACTGATTATGCTGCGTGTTAGGTGATAAAGACATAACATTCAATTCAAAATAACGTGTATTCTTAATAATCTATCATCTAAAGGTAAGTCTAGCTCTAGAGGTTTTGGAGATAGCTCCTTAAAAAACAAAGAATACTGATGGTGCTGTCCGACAAACGGCATCTTATCTCAGTTGTTATGTACCCAGCAGCTGAATATGCCCTCTCAGACTCCACACTGGTTGGCAATGGTCAACCTGGTCAGTAGACATAGAAACCCGCAAAAAAGGACGTTTACATACACTTATAGCATCTTCTAATTCCTCTCGAACAGTCGTATTGCCTTTTGAAGCAGCACACGTAAATTCAGTTCAAATTCAATTCGTACAGAATCCATGCGAAATGCGTAGCTGACTGATGCCGCTCAATGTCGTCAATCTCGCTCAATCTTGCCAATTTATGCTTCGGGATTGATCTAGAAAAATAGCTCGAGATTTCACGAGATCGGGATTGCATTCCTTAAGTACTACGCTTTGGAATGGGCAACTTCAGCTTCATATTTCTGGCTGACCGGCTCCTTGACAATGGGTATCATTTAAGCTATTACCAATTTAATTAGTTTTGTGTTTCTTAAATAATAGGGTTTGTCCTCCAAATAGTAGATCTGTCACCAAAATGTAGTCACCAAACAATGCAAAATCAGTTCCACAATAAATCACCTAAAATCCTGAGATATAAGGTCTAGTACCAAATAAATGTTTTTGTATGTATTATAATAGGTGTGTCCTAATAAGTATTTAAGCAAACTAATTTAAAGAGATCACCAATAGTAGTAGTTTTCTTATTCACCACGGATCGATTGATATACATAATATGTCGACGGTAGGGCTTGGTCGACGGAGCCCCGCTTCGCGGGGCTCCTACTTCTGGGTGGTTTATAAAAAAATAACCACGAAGGGGATGGCGGGGTCTCTCGACCCCGCCATCCCCTTCTAACCTAACCTGTCCGAGTCGGGGTGCCCTAAAGTCCAGATTGCATCCAGTTTCTCCTGGTAATTTGTCTCGGGTATCATTTAAGCTATTACCAATTTAATTAGTTTTGTGTTTCTTAAATAATAAGGTTTGTCCTCCAAATAGTAGATCTGTCACCAAAATGTAGTCACCAAACAATGCAAAATCAGTTCCACAATAAATCACCTAAAATCCTGAGATATCAACCTGGGAACAATTTTTGTTTATCTGAGAACGAAAATATTTCGTGGCGATAGATCTATTTATTAGGTGATACAACTTGATGACAAATATAAATTTTGGTGATAGAAAATATAGTTCCCCTTGACAATTCAAAAGTGCCTATAAATGGTTTAATTAAAATACATGCTGAGTTTAAGTTTGATTGAACACAAATGTAGGATAGATGAAGTGATCTTCTTACCTCAACATTTTAATATGCCACTCACATTCACAAATGTGAAACTTTATCTAAACGGGCCAAGTGGAAGTCGGACCCGCACACGAAGGGTTCCGTTTCACAAATCAATAAACGGCGGAGAAAACACATTTCTTATTTATTTATTTAACCATTTATGTACACACTTATATAAACAGACAAGAAGAAAAAAACAGAAAAATAGGTACAAATGTGATGCTTATTTCTAATGAAATCTCTTCCAGCATACCTGCGATAGGATAGTAGATTTAGAGATGTAGACAGCGTGTGTAAGACTAAAAGAGAAAATAAAATACATAAAATCAAAAATAATTCACTTAATAAAATAAAACAAATAGTATGAGAATATAGGTACATACATACATAAAAACATACATACATACTTCTAAAATAAATAACACTAGAATATTAATATATACACAACTATGACGAAGTGGAAAGATAGTGTTCTTTCACTCTTCTTTTAAAAACTGCAACAGTTTGGCAGTCCCTAATGTCAGGCGGAAGTGAATTCCACAACCGCACCGCGTGCACAGTGAAGGAGTAGGAGTAAAAGTCGGTGGAATGGGGAGTAGTGGTGTGGGGGTTCTTGTATGGAGACCCTCTTTATTTTGTTTTCAACTGTCCACCTATTACGGTTTATGAGATACAGCTGGCTGACAGACGGACGGACGGACGGTCAGCGGAGGCATACTAATAGGGTCTCGTTGGCACTGGTCGGAAAATATGGCGACGAAAGTCTTGAGTATGAATGTGGATGGGCATAAGAGTAGGGGATCAGCAAAAAAACGATGGATTGACTGAGTGACAGATGATATCGGTAGAAAGGTTTAACTATAACTGAGATGACGACTAATACTATGGATATTATTGTATGTATCAAGAAAAAATGCTGCGCTGATCCCAAATTAATTGGGATGAAGCCAGAATAATGATGGTAGATAGAACACGTATGGGATTTACATATAGAAATATACTTTCCTCAGCTCGTCGGCGATGAACGAGTTCTAAAGTACCTATGTACTTATACGAGGCCATCTTGTCACAACGCATAAACAAACACCTGTAGAATTTTTCCAAGTATATATTATAAGGCCCTTTGTACACGGCACGGTTTAAGCCACGCCGTAGAAGAAACGTGTCCGTGTACAAGTTTCCATAGTGATAAATACAACACTGACAACCGTGCCTAGACACGGCGAATAAACCGTAGAAAAACGTGTGTGTACAAAGGGACTTAAGCTGCCTTTAAACTCATACCTCGAGGGCCACAAAACAAAATTCTCATAGCATTTTTCGCTCTGTGCTTCAAAAGACAGCAAACCAACATTATTTACACGAGGGTAAAGTTGATATTCATCTTATCATCAGCCTATAATGGTCCCACTGCTGGGACACAAGCCTCCTCTCGGTAAGAGGGAGTGGGCCGTAATCCACCACACGGGCCCAGTGCGGGTTGGTAAATGTCACATGTCTTCCGAATTTTTGGTTCTAAGACACGCCGGTTTTCTCTCCATATTTTCCTTCACCGTTTTGAGAGCGGTGGTGATGAAATAATTCACACAAAGTAAAGCGCCTGACTGGGTTTGAACTTACAACCTACAACTCGTAAGTCACGGCCGTTACTACTGGGTCACCACTGCTCTCCTGTTCCTCCTGTTGATATTATCATTGTTGATTTAAGGCGATACCAAAATAAATCGGGGGCTTTTTCGTAGCTGTATAACATATACAGGGCGTCCCACGGATGTGCCACATGGAGGGAAAGTACCTTGAATATTGTAGATGGAACATTTTACTGAAAGAAGACATTAATTGAATTAAAAAAAAAACTATTTAAACTGCATTCATAGATATTTAACTTAATTACATGGTTGAACCAGAAATTGAATCCGTTACATGAGAAAAATAACCATTCTGTAGCTTTATCATGCCGATCGAAAGGCTTCATCATAAGGATTATTTTTTGCTAAATAAAATAGTGTCACAAATAAAAGGAAGACTATGAATTTTAACATTTTAAATACAAAATTGGATGGATGTTACTGACATTGGTGAAGGGAAACATCGTGTGGAACCCTGAACTTATAGTTGAAATGAAATGTTTATTTCTGTAAGTAGATCTTTTAAGACACTTTTACACGTCAAAAGTTCGTCAAAAGAACGCCTAAAAGTAGATGGCGCCAGCATTTCCTGGCTGACTGATCCCTGAGAAGAAATGCCGAAACGAACTCAGAGGTCATGGTCTCTTTTAGAGTCCAAACATTATATTATTAGGATTTTATGTCAGTCTAATGATGCAGGGCCATATCTGGAAGGGCCTTTTGAAGAAAGAGCCATTGGATTCCTAACAGACGGCATGCATGCATCAGTCATCGTGCAGCTCAACCCTATTGTAGGGAGCTCAACAACCCGTCACACGACACTACCAGATCTGCAGGACAGGCAGTTAATATTAATATAAGTCTGAAATCGCCAACCCGTCTTGAGCAAGCGTGGTGTTCAATGCTCGTGCCGTCTCTGTATGAAAAGAGGCCTTTGGTATGCAGGGAACAATAATAGACTGGTGTTATTAATAAATTTGATGTTTGGTTTAAGAGGAAATAACTGCATTAATTTCATGATCTAGCTCTAAAGCTAGTCTCCCTATAAAATAGGTATAAAGTGTAAAATCAATTTAACATAAATGCCGTGGATGGCGCCATCAAATGTTATGAAAACGTCGTAAAATACTCCGTCGTCAGGTCCTCGTAAAAGCTAGATTATTGTGAAATTACTTAAATATATTCTAATAGGTTTTGAAGAGCTGACATAGTTTGAGGAATATTAAGTACCAAGCGTAAGATCGTAAGAGAGCAGCGCTAGCCCAGTGGTAACAGCCGTGAGTTACGAGTTGTAGGTCGTAGGTTCCTTTACTTTGTGTAAATCATTTCATCACCACTGCTCTTAAAACGGTGAAGGAGCACGGCATGTCTTAAAACCAATAATTGGAAGACATGTGTCATCTACCAACCGGCATTGGCCCCGCACGGTGGATTGCGGCCCACTCCCTCTCACAGAGGCTTGCGTCCCAGCAGTGGGAACATTATAGGCTGATTATGTAAGCGTTAGAGTATAAATGTGGTCATATTTTTATCGAACTCGTGGCTATATAATAACAGCCGCATCGGTCTATCGAAAGTTAAGTTACATTTGCCGAGGTCGGTCCGTGGAGGGTGTTTTTCTGCTCCGTGGTGTTATGTTATTTTGAAAATTCATCCAACTTTTCATCCACATTTAAAGCTATTCTATGTACTATCGATGAATTTCATATCTATGCACCTTAAGGAATATTGTTCCTTGCTGCGCTCGTCTGCTATAGAAATCTCATCAACCAATAGCATTGCTCCATGAGATTTTTGACGAGTCCCTTGTTTTTGTAAATGTCCGATCCTTTTGTTTCTATAGTAGGTAAAAGAAACCCAAATGTCCAGATGTTTTGGGCTAACAGCCCAAATGACCAGATGTGCACATGAGCGCAAAATCTTTTAAGTAAAAAATTGCCGTTACTTTTTTCGTCCCTTTTTATTCCACTGTTATTGGTTGATGCAAAAGGGGGCGGAAATCAGTCTTAGTCATCTATGCAAAGGATTTTGTTTTAAAATTGGCTAGGTCAATATTTCTCTGATAGTACAATGGGTACTCACTCTCATACTTGTGGCGGCATCTACAACGCCACATGCAAACTACGCATCATTCTGACGTCACGCAAAATCCTGCATCGCGCAAGCAGAGTTTACCGCGCAACTAGAATATATACTCAAAAGAGTACTTATCTCCTCTTCAACACGCATTACGTGTACGTTTAATACATACATAAGACGGGATGCAGAAACGCATCAGAAGATAGGAGGCAGCCCATAAAATGGTGCATTACGTACATGGACTATGATATAAAGTTTTATAGCTTAGTCGCCGTAAACGTTCTTTCAAATCAGCGCACGTTGTTTAGAAACGATAAGCTGTAGCAGGTAAAAGGTTTTGAAAATGGGAACACTGAAGATTTAGCAGAATTTAAAATGATCAGTAAAATACAGTAAGTATGTTTCTCCCGATTTTTTGAGCGCCTGAGGTTATTTACAGTTTCCGGCCGGACCCAGGCAGGCACTTTCTACTAGACAGTCGAATATTAATAAAAAGAGATACCAAGACCTAAACTTCTCATCTTCGTCATCTTATCTAAACATCGCGTCAAATGATGTGATTTATCGGTAAATGATCCATCCGCCATATTTAATTTCCCGTGACTCCATTTGCCCGCAATCAAATGACAACTCACTAGATGAAATTGCTTTATTAGTTTAGTTTGTTCGAGGATACAAATCATCACGCGTACTTACAGTTTAACCAACTAGCTTCTGCCTGCGACATCGTCCGCGTCGAATTTCGTGTTCCCCCGACCCACCCCGTCGCATCACCTGCCCGCGATATCACTTCGTTTTCGCTTAGCGTTCTTTCTGACTTTTTTATTTTTACTCGGCTCTAAAGGGTCATAGCGTGATGTTAAAAAGCCTATAGCCTTCCTCAAAAATTGGACTATAAAATGCAAAAAGTATTTTTCAAATCCGACCGGTAGTTCCAGAGATTACCCCCTACATACAAACATTCAAAGAAACAAACAAATTATACCTCTGTATAATAATATATTATTAGTATAAATAAATGTCTTTGAAATATCTTGGGACCCTAGGGTCCCGGACCTTTGGAATGTACGAGGAGCCGAAGCCAACTGTCAGAAGAATTAAAAGGAGAAGAATGAAGGATAATGGAGGAGAATTTTAAGTTATTATTATTATTATAGTTTAGATGAAATACATAGCCGTTGGCTTTACTATGATCGAGTAAAAAATTCTCACAACAATCCATCAAAATCTAAGTCCGATTGTTTTCCTAAAATCTCTAGTGTATTCGTTTGTTCACTTCGTCGTTGCAAATCACGAGCGCGTCAAGTGACTTATGAACATTGACATAAGGTTTAAATTACAATGTCTCATGCAACAACTGCACCAGATGCAATATCTCAGCTTGCACTATATTTAAATGTATTGGCTGTGACTTATGTGTTTACAGCTATTTCGTGAGGTGAAATTGTTACGAGGATGTACAGCAATAGTTTAGGATGATATATGGGTTGAACCAGCGAAATGGCTGGTCTAGCAGTGGCTTAGAACAAAAATTGATACTAAACGTAGTTCACGGTTTCTCCCGCATCTTATTGTAACTTGTTCGTGTAATATAAAAAAGTATTTGGTGTATTGATACAGGGTATAAAAAAACACAAATTGACCAGAACGAAATGCAGGGAAATTACTTTATGATTTGTATGAAAAGCTGATAACAGCTAGTGGTTAATAAATAGCGAAAGCAATTAAGGTTAATTTTTCAATAGGTAGGAAACTTTTATCTTAAAAATAAATATGGCGGTTTGACATACCTTTTTTCTATGCAAAAGCTGATAGTTTTTATATAGAAAAAAGTGAAGAAAACTGCAATTATTATTCCTCAGATAAAAGTTATGTGTAGATTAAAAAATCGGCGTTTCAGTGTAAAAAAATTCAAGAACAATTCTTGATTATTTTGTATGTCTTATGTAACACTAGCTGCGCCCCGCGGTCTCACCAGCATAAGTCTCGATCCTGTGAATATCGGGATAAAAGTATTGCTATGTCCTTATCCAGGTCATGTTCTACCCTTGTGCCAAATTTCATCCAAATCCGTCCAGCCGTTTTAGCTTGAAAGCTTATCAAACAAACATATAAAAAATCAAATCTTTTCTCTTTCTAATATTAGTTTATGTAAGTATATTTTTTTTTTCAAATCGCATATGTAGGTACTAAGTAACCCAAACCAACAGAACCTACTTTTCCTATTAATCTTGAAGTCAAAGCAATAAATAAGTCGAAGTATTCCTTATCGGGTGACGGCTACGTTTGTAGAATATTCGTAACGACCAAAAAGTCTGGACAAGAAGCGATTAAGTCAGAATTTATAACAGTGTTGTGGTGCAAATAGCCAAAAATGAATAAAGGGACTTTGTTTATTGTTAGATATCTGGCGGAAGGACCTTTGTCTGGTTTGGGAGGCAATTGTTTTTTTAAGCGGCTGGATTTTTTGGTCCAAATAGTTATGTTAAGCAAAATACATTTTGTTCGGGCCCGATACCCAGTATGCATGTATTTATGTATGTATTATATGGCATTTATATATGTATATCTATGTGTAGTGTATTGTATCTATATAGGTACTCTTATTATTTTGCACCAATGACAACCCCATTTTTATGTCCACGCTATCACTGTCCACTCCAAGGTTGCCTGGAAGAGATTACAGCCGAGCTATTCTGTAACAATCTCACCGTGATAACTTAGGTGAAGTGAGCTTGAAGTGAGTAGTCGATAGTGTCAATCCCTAGCATCGGGTGGAATGATAGCTCACTTCACCTAAGTTAACTTATCACGGTGAGATTGTTACAGAATCGACCGGCAGAAAGCAATATGGCCGCCCACTGTTTGTTTTGTAGTGTTCAATGTATTTTTTTGTTATGTATTTTCTGGTGTACAATAAAATATATATAAATAAATAAAAGCAAGTAGTAAAGTAACTCTTTTTGTATGTCGGTTACCTTTTCACGCCTATACGAACCGATTGCTATAAAATTCAACAGACAAAATTAAATTCAAATCGCAACATTATTTCTGCAAATGGCCGCTGTATACTTACTAAACTTTAGTTTGTGACAGAAAATATTTTTAACCTTTCACTTTCTTTCCAGGACTACAACGATGACATCAGACAGGAACAGATGCTGGAGATGCAGATCCTGTCCTCGCAGTGCGAACAGCGTCGCCTCTCTCCTCCCGAGTCCTCCCGGAGTGGCAGCGAAGAGGCCCTCCCTCTCAGAGACCCTACACATAAACAGAGAGTGAGTATGAGTAGATACGTAGATAATACATTTTATAAGTTCTCTTTATAAAGATGTCCCAAAGTTTTATTTTTGGGGCCTTTGTTTGAATTATCTTGACTTAAAATGAAAATAATTTATGTTCATTTGAAGGATCGAAAAAAGTTCACGACGATCCGATTTCGCACTGATGTCCCAAAGTTTTATTTTTGGGGCCTTTGTTTGAATTATCTTGACTTAAAATGAAAATAAGTTATGTTCATTTGAAGGATCGAAAAAAGTTCACGACGATCCGATTTCGCACTGATATCGGATCTTCATCATTTGACCAATATTTTTCCTGCGATTTTGAAAAGAAAAATTTTTGGCATAATTATTTTGAAGTTTTGGTCAGCGTTATATTTTGATAGGTTGTTATTAGTTAACACTCAACAAATACGACTAGTCTATAATAAGATCATTAAGAATATATCCTTATCTCAGTCAGAATAACTTAATTAACACTCGCACTAAATTATATATGTATTCACTACACACTACTTGAGTATTCTGGTCTTGTTTGATTAACAATGTTAGTTGATTAATGGAAGATTGGTGTTAGGCAAAATGTTACCTAAAGCTTACTACATAAATAGAGAGGACAAACTGAACGAACTTGCGTCAGTTTGGGCTGATTGAAAGCATGCTTTAACACGAATATAGTCTCATCTGTTCTATGTAACGATTTCCTTCAAACTGTGGTCTCTTCGGCCATACGCATTTGTAAAGCTTGAGTCCTCAGCATTCAAACACAATTGGAAAACCCGTTTTTCCCTTCAGTTGCAAGAGATACAAATTGAAATGAATGCCGAAAGTTTGATCAAATTATCAAAAAATGTTGGTTGGTTTACGTCAAAATTGATCAATCAAATTTTGTCGTAAATGTGATACTAATAAGCTGAAGGCTTAGTTAAGTCTAGCCATGTATAGGTAGCATTGCAATTGGAAGCCATAAAACCAATCCGCATAATCAAACGCTCTAACTCCTGAAAAGGAAATCACAAAACTAAATTACACAACACCGTACTCCATTCAAATACTACTTTATGTAGCGAAACGTACCCATACGGACACCTACGCTCAAATCAAAATTGTAACATTACGTTCGGAACATAATAGGCCATAGATTGGACCCTCCCTATTGACGGATCAAGGTCCAGTGATCCGTTATTAGGGCATTCAGAGTTGCCGGGTGAAAAATTATATAGAGATGTAAAAATTGGTTTGGATTCGTAAATGTCAGAGGGTTGCGACTCGTTTGGTGAATGTTGGATGTATGGGTTCATTTGATGGAATATGTTCATGATAGGCACATTCAGTGATCCGTTTATATAAGTCATAAGTGGATTGTCCGTTAGTTAGGGGCCTATAGATATGGATATTAGATACTGATTCCATACAAAATGTTCCATCCTCAGGCACACGTGAGATTTTGTTTATGAATATTCTCTGTGGGGCACGAACGTGCGGAGAAAACGTAACGTATATTCGGACGATTTTAAAATTGATAATACTCATTTCACACCTTTTTTTTTTTCTTGTGGGTGGGAAATCATCAAATAACTTCTCCCGCTCTGGGCAGAGCAGGAGGGCGTGTCAGACTCTTACTGACTAAAACTCACCCGTGTTCCTTCAGTTGCCTGTGCCAGGGGCCACGGTAACCCTCTTGGACTTTTCCGCAACCCTAGCAGGCATCGGTCCTAGCAAACCCCGTCATTGGTGCTGACATCTCTTTGAGGCACGCGTGGAACACAACGTGCCGTCGACCCGGGCCTGGTCCTTATCGAATGGCGAGCTGCCCATTGCTCACCGTTCGCAAGCCCGCGCCTACGGTGGCCGGGAATCGGCCTGCGATTCCTGACGCCCAGGGCGTCTCCTGCGGCGGCTAGGGGCGTGAGGGCGCAAATTTTGCCTCTCCCTCACGCGTTCCGCCTCCTCCTTCGCGAACATTACTGCTTCGCAGAAGGAGGTGACGGCTTCCCAAGCCCTCTCGCTCCGTACCATGACCAGGATCAAGGCCGGACGCGAGAGATCGCCACCGCCAATCGCCTCCACGAGGACACGGCGGTGCTCCGCCCAAGCCGGGCAGACCTCCACCGTATGCTCCACCGTGTCCTCCGGGCGATCCACACACTCATTTCACACCTAATGTTGGCTTAGTTTTAAGACTACTTATATACAGGGTTATTGGTCGGCAATCCATTAAAATGTAGGGGAGGTGATTTCCAAACAAATTACCCCTTTTGACCCCTATGCAAATGTCGACCATTTTCTAGTAATTTTACATTTTATATTTTTTTAATATTTTTAGCGGTACACAATTTGGTAAATTAATTTAAAAAAAACATAATTAGGCATGTTTTTTTTATGTTATCTGCGGTTACTTCAATACTTAATAATAATCAACCATAAAATTACAATTATCTTTAATCTTTTTTAAATCAGAGCACACAATTTTCATAATTTGAGCAGGTTATTTGACTAATATGGTCGATTTCTGAAAACCCATGGATATACTATAGTGACAGAACATTCCAAAAATATGTACAACTTCTCAGCTATCCAACAAAAATATACCAGATATCTTCAAAAAAAATAAAAATGTCAAATTACTGGAAAATTGTTGATATTTGCTTAGGGATCCCTAAGCAAATATAAGTATAAGGGTAATTTGGTTGTAAATAACCTCCCCTATATCCGTTTAATGGATTGCCGAAGTACTAAAAAATAACCCTGTATATGGGTTAAACAAATTGTGCTTGCCACAATTTAAACCAAAATGCTATAGGATAGTTGTATTTTCGATTCAAAATTACTCGAATTTACGTTAAGTTTACGTTGCGCATTTGCTATGACCTCTATACCATAATAAAAATAAATATATCCTTGGCTTTTGAAACTCAACGTTCGTTTAGTTTTATGTAAAGCTAAAATAAGGATAAAGAAATAAATTCAGCGGTTTCTGAGCGGTGCTTGTAATCACGGGCCACGAAAAAGGGTAAAAAGTAAATTGCTGACAAAAGCTTTCATTCATAATGGGAGATTCAAACCGTCTGGCAATACTGTTTGTTCCTTGTCACTCCAATACACTCCTTCAGTACCTACTGATCCTAAAGAAATATTTTTATTATCCTTTTTCAGTAGCATCCCAATTTCTAGCGCCCGGTTAAACATAAATGGCGTTTGGGTATATTATACGACCCTATACTCCAAAGAGGTAGGACCTTTGGGGATTGCAGGTGAAATGGGTCAGCTCTTGACGTCGATCCCGCCTGGTGAAAAGCGATTTATTTAAGACTAGCTGTTGCCCGCAACTTCATCTGCGATCCATAATGAAAAGAACCATATGTCCTTCTCCTGGTTATGCTCCTACCCATGTGCTAAATTTCATCCAAATTCGTTCAGCTGTTTTAGCGTGAAATCGTAACAAACAAACAAACTTACTTTCGCGTTTATAATATTAGTTAAGATTAGGATGGAACGGGTCAAAAGAAATGTGTGTAATGGTATGCAGGCTACCGTTAGTACATTGCGGACCCACCATACCACTGGACATACCCCTGGTGGTATGGTGGGTCTAAAACTATAGCACAGAAAATAGTATTGAGGACTACAAGGATCTGGAGGCTGCCGCGGCACGCTCGCTTCGCTCGCTCGCCTCTGCGCTTTATTGGTCACAGTTCTGACCTTTTTTTTTTTTTTTGTCGCTGAGAAATGCTTTATGCATCCCCGCTCGTGGGGGACGAGACGGGGTATGTGGGACTCCTGTCGAAATCCGAATCCACTAAAACTCAGCGGTGTTCCCACAACGCCGTGATGGGAGGGCTATGGGAAATCGGCTCAGCCTCTACTTCCACAGCCCTCCCGGCGCATGCCCGCCTAGTTGGCGGGCCCCGCATGCCCCCCATTTAACTGGGGGGCTACGGGAATGGCCGGGAACACCCGGCCACTCCCGTCCGACACTGGTGGAGGCCCGTGCAATACAGGCAAAGGGCGCCCCCGCACCCACCGCCTGCTGGCCTCCACCCGGGAGGAGCCGGAGGTGACTACCAGACCGGCGTCTTCCTCGACCCCTCCCCTCTCCGGAGCGGCGCCACGCGAGAGAATCATCCCCCCGCGCGGGCGCCGCTGCCTCCCTCCGGGACACGACCGCCTATTCCGCAGCGGCGGCCGTGCCCAGTCTACGCCCACTCACCTCCCTCTGTAAGCAGAGGAGGAGTGGGCGTATCTGCCCTCTGTAGCCCGGTTCCCTTCACCGACCATCAAGCATGATCGGCGATTGGAACCGTGACCTTTCCCCGCTTGTTGAAGATTAGCCGCCAGCCCCAATTGTCCCCCAAAACCGCACTGGGAGAAATTGGAGCCGACGTTGCCCAGGGTGCGCCACGAGGAGGCTCTTCAACATGCACCCCTCACAGTTCTGACCTAACCTAACCCAAATGATTCACCACAACACTATTTTCTCAGTAGTATAGTTGTTGGCAACGATAATATGTAATTGTTAGTTAAGTGTTTCATGTCTAACTATATTAATTAAGTTGTCTTTCGTTGCGATATTTCTCTTATAAAATTGTCGATAATATGTTGTACATTCCGGCCGCTAGAGGCGCCACTTGTACCATGATCAATATTTTAGCTTAGGTACTAAGGAACTTTACCTCAACGAGGACCGTTTCCGTATTTTAATTATTTTAAGGTATTAATTAAGGTTTTCGAGACTGATTCTTATGTATATAATAAAGGCAAACCATATCTAGGGTTAGATACATAAGAAAATAATGTAAGGGATGTCCTACCACGGAAAACACGCAAATTAAGTTTCCCATACAAAGTCACCTGCGCCCTGATTGGTCAAGGGGCGGGGCATTAATACGAACTGTAGGGGTCTGATTAGTCAGGCACTACAGAACCCACCTATAAAAAGGGTGCATTTTCCGTGGTCAGGCATTCCGAATCCAGCAGTGTTACGAGCAACAAGAAAAATAAAGAAGAAACCCTCTATCT
This sequence comes from Brachylomia viminalis, assembly GCA_937001585.2. NCBI lineage: Eukaryota > Metazoa > Arthropoda > Insecta > Lepidoptera > Noctuidae > Brachylomia > Brachylomia viminalis. Next base: position 21,338,964 of record OW443306.2, on the reverse strand, counting down.
GAAGAAATAGTGTTTTATTCGCCCTGAAGAAGTGTTATTTAATCACTGCACCGACGTACACCTCTACGCACCTCCTCAAGAACATCCCGCCAGCAAATCTGCTCTACACAAGAGCGTCAACATTGGTCCTTCGAGAAGCCGGATCGGGTTCAAGAACATTGGTCCTTCGAGAAGCCGGATCCGGTTCAAGAAAACTGGGAGATGCCTACGAACACACGAGCAAGATCAGTGCAGTCGAGGACTATAAGGAGCGAAAGCAACGCAACAGATACTACGGGCACCGGCACGTCGGGTTCCGGTACGACGGATTGGAGTATGAATACTCCAAGCGAATCTACAAGCGCGACAGACACGTCGATTTCAAATCGATCGACACTAACAAGAAGATCGCCGCCGAACAGCGTCCACGGAAGTCGGCAACCCGTACCTCAGCCTAAGGTCACCGCTGGAGAAGAATCAACACCAGGGAAGGTGGCTCATACCACCCCACCGACCCACACTATTGAAGCGTCAATTCCCCCTCGCCAAGAAGAGAGTCACCCATCGCCGCAGATTCAAGAAAGAAGTGTCGCCGTGAAAACACGTCTGGACAATGAAAGCATACCAACGTCCAGAGAAGAGAGTCTGCAGCGGCCTCACCCTAAGAAGACGACCCGCGACCCGGACACCCATTCCGTTAGCTCGTCGCATAGGAAGAGAGCAGAAGCGCAAGCAAGAATGACAGTGGCACTACGGGAATTAGAACTGGCAAAAGCAAGATCAAAAGTCGCTCAAGCTGAACTAGAGCTTCTCGCCGCCGGGTCAGATGGAGAAGAAGAATTGTACGAACAAACTCAAGAAGTCGAGCAGTGGTTCATCCGATCCGGGGAAAGGCCTAAGGATCAGAGGCCGATCGCAATAGAAGAAAAGAAGAGCGACATCCAGGAGTTAGCTTCAGTCATACTTAAGCTATCCGAGAAGTCACGTGACAACGTGTCATCGAAGCATCTCGAACTCCCTCACTTCAACGGGTCCTGTGAAGAATGGTTAGCTTTCAAGAGATCATACGAAGACACGGCCGCTTCCTTCAATAACAATCAGAACCTAGCGCGCCTCAGAATCGCGATCCAAGGAAAAGCAAGAGAAGCCGTCCAAAGCCTGCTGCTCACCGCTGAAGACCCACGCGAAATAATCAAGGGACTGGAAGCAAGATTTGGTAGACCTGGAGCACTGGCACTGGCAGAACTAGAAAAAATGAAGAACCTGCCAAAAGTCGGCGAGAACCCAAGCGACATCTGCATATTTGCAAGCAAAGTGAAGAATGCTGTTGAAACCATCAAGGCCCTGAAGAAACCGCAATATCTCAGTTCTCCCGAAACACTGAGAATTATAGTCGACAAAATGCCAACATCCATGAAATTTCGTTGGTACGCTTATCACAGAAGCAGAAGAGATGAAGAAACTCAAGAACTACTAAACGTCGAAGCATTTTTAGAAACAGAAGCTGACATGTGTGGGGACTTTGCTCCACCTGAAGTGTCTTCGGAGCAAAAGAAGACTATAAGAAGACCCATACATTCAGTACAAGAAACATCACAAGAAAGGTCACAAGAAACATACAAGAAGTCGTGTCCATTCTGTGATGAAGAACATTTCCCAATGGAATGCAAGAAGTTCAAAGAAGCTAATATAAACGAAAAATGGGAAATGATCAAGAAGGCAAAAATATGCTTCAAGTGTCTTAAGTTCAAGCACTCAAGAATCAACTGTAAAGCTCCAGTCTGCAAGCAGTGTAAGAGATGGCACCATACCATCTTGCACACCGACAAGCCGCCAGTCCCAGCAGAGAAAGAAGTAAACAAAGAAGACCAGAAAAGCACTTCAAAAGAGAAAATCGCCTCAATCCACAACACAAAAGGAGAAGAGAAGGCGTACCTGAAGATTATCCCAGTAGATCTTTTTGGTCCGAAAGGTCAAGTCCGCGTACTCGCACTGCTGGACGAGGGATCAACCGTCACACTCCTGGACGCATCAGTTGCTGAGAAAATTGGAGTTGAAGGGAAGCAAGAAAAACTCACAATCGAAACCGTCGGCGGGAAGGTGTTAAGAAAAGATAGTTCACAGAAGATAGAGTTCAAAATAAAAGGGGCTCATAGAAGAGATAAAAGAACTATCGTCGCGAGAACCATCGACGACCTGAAGCTGTCAGAACAACACATCAATAAGGGCACCGTGCAGAATTGCCAGCACCTAAGGGCAATTGAAGATCAACTCCTCTACGTCACCGAAAGGCCCAAACTACTAATAGGCCAAGACAACTGGGGGCTGATAGTAACAAGAAGACTAAAGAAGGGCAAACCATCCGATCCTGTAGCCTCACTCACCAACCTAGGGTGGGTGCTACACGGATGCGAAACAGGGGCAACTGCCTTAGTAAACTTCACTCACTATGGCAGATCGACCACGGATGAAGAAAGCATAGAAGAAATCGTCCGAGAACACTTCCAGTTAGAATCTCTTGGGATTCAGAATCGGTCACCAACCAATGACAGCGATAGAAGAGCATTAGAAACCCTCGAGAAAACTACGAAGAAACTGCCAAGTGGTCAATATGAAACGGGACTCCTGTGGAAGAAAGAAAACGAAGCCCTACCCAACAATTACAATCAAGCAATCCGTCGACTAGTCAACATCGAAAAGAAATTAGATCGAGACCAAGAAGCTAAAGAGAACTACGAGACTCAGATCCAGAGTCTAATCGAAAAGGGATATGCAGAGAAGGCCCCAGAAACTTCAAACAAAGAAAGAACATTCTACTTACCCCACTTCGCCGTCGTACATCCAATTAAGAAGAAGCTAAGAATAGTTTTCGACGCAGCCGCCAAGTTCGGAGGGAAGAGCCTCAACGACGCCTTGCTCTCCGGCCCTGACCTACTACAGTCATTGTTTGGCGTGCTACTACGCTTCAGAGAAGGACCCGTGGCTGTCATGGCTGACATCCAGGATATGTTTCTTAGAGTCAAGGTCAGAGAAGATGACCGAGATAGTCTCAGGTTCCTGTGGCGCGGAAACCGAAGAACAGGCAAGCCCGAAGAGTATAGAATGTCGTCAATTATCTTCGGAGCAGCGTCATCGCCAGCGACAGCGATATATGTAATGAACAAGAACGCAGACGAATTCAAGAAGACTCATCCCGAAGCAGTAAAAGCAATAAACAGAAACCATTACATGGATGACTATCTACAGAGCTTCGCATCTACGACCGAAGCAAAGAAGATATCGAAAGAAGTCAAAGATATTCATGCAAAGGCAAACTTTCATCTGAAGGGGTGGGCTAGTAACAATTCGGGGGTACTATCGGAAGTAGAAGACACCAATAAAGAAGATTCCCTGCAACTGACAAAGGAAGAGAAGACTCTGGGGCTAAGATGGCTGGTTAAAGAAGATACACTAGCTTTCAATGTTGGGTTGCGCAACACGTCGAAAGATCTTCAAGAGGGTAAAAGAACTCCAACAAAAAGGGAAGTCACGAGCGCCGTGATGTCTACATTTGACCCGATGGGTTTTGCAACACCAGTCTTAATACAAGGAAAGAAGCTAATTCAAGACATCTGGCAGTCAAAAGTAGACTGGGACGAAGTAATTAACGAATCCCAAAAGGAAGCCTGGACGAACTACATAGAAGAAGTGTCGGCGCTAGCAAGATTGAAGATCCCAAGGTGCGTCTCGCCCCGTGGCAAAAAAGGGCAGCTGCACACATTCACCGACGCGAGCGAAGAAGCCTACGCGGCAGTAGTCTACTGGAGGACAGTCGAGCCCGAGGGAAAAGTCCACATCTCCATGATCGCCGGCAAGGCTAGAGTAACGCCAACAAAACCAGTATCAATTCCGAGGCTGGAGTTACAAGCGGCGTTGCTTGGCTGCAGACTAGCTGCCACAATCGAAGAAGAGTCAGAGCTTGAAATATCGAAGAAAGTCTACTGGACCGACTCTAGCACAGTACTGCAGTGGATAAAGGCGGAACCAAGAAAGTTCAAAACTTTCGTGGCCAACCGACTAGCAGAAATCGAAGAGAAGTCCAAGCCAGAAGACTGGAGATGGGTGCCGACCAAAGAAAACCCAGCTGACGACGCCACGAGGGGCGTCCCAGTCGAGTTCGACCACAATGCCAGGTGGTTCAAAGGCCCGTCATTTCTCCGTCAACCAGAAGAAGAGTGGCCGTTTCACGACTTCAAACCAGAGGGTACCATGCCAGAAGAGAAGAGCAAGCAAAAGGTGATGGCAATAAAAGCTGCAGAAGACGTTCTTCTGGATCCAGAGAGGTTCTCGAGCTGGGAGCGACTACTACGCACTACAGCCAGAGTGGTTGCCTTCACATACCATTTATTGAAGGCTCGCAAAGCAACTACCACTGCCATGCGCCGGGACGACGACTCCTGGAAACCCCAGAAGAAAACCCAGAAGAAAGACGCTAGAAACTCGAATCAACCTGCCAACAGAAACGAAAACAAGCGACAGTACCTACCCCTGGAAGAAGAACACTTAAAGAAGGCCGAAGAGTTACTGATGAAGATGAGCCAGAACGATAGTTTCGCGTCAGATATAAAGAACCTGACGACGGAAAAACCTCTAGAAAGCGCAAGTCGGCTCAAGAAGATCGACGTTTATATAGGGGCCGACGGAATTATCAAACTAAGAAGCAGGACAACGAAGTTCCACGACAAAAGCGACAGGAAGATGAATCCCATCATCCTAGATGGGAAACAGAAGATAACGCGTCTCATCATACAACATTACCACAAGAAATTCCTTCACGGAAATACTGCTACAGTAATGAACGAGATTCGACAAAGGTACTGGATCCTGGGCCTAAGAGCAACTCTGAAGGCAGTCGCACACAGCTGTCAATGGTGCAAGACAAAGAAGAGTTTACCGGAGATACCACCGATGGGAGACCTACCGAGCGAGAGACTGCAGCATCATCAGTTCCCGTTCTCTTGCACGGCCGTAGACTACTTCGGGCCTATGCAAGTCACCATCGGGAGAAGAAATGAGAAGCGCTGGGGGGCATTGTTCACCTGTCTCACCACCAGGGCTGTACATCTCGAGTTAGTGCCCTCTCTTAGCACTAGCTCAATGATCATGGCACTCCGACGAATGGCAGCTAGAAGAGGAACCCCAAAAACCATATTCAGCGACAACGGGACCAACTTTATTGGGGCCAAAAGAGAGCTAGAAGAGGCCGCACAAGAAAAGGGCATCAAGTGGAAGTTCATCCCCCCGGGGACTCCAAACATGGGAGGCGCCTGGGAGAGACTCGTGCGATCAGTCAAGACAGCTTTGGCAGTGGTTCTCAACGAAAGAAGCCCACCCGAAGAAGTGTTTCAAGTCGAGGGTCTTGGCTTAACCGCCCGGACCGCGAGGAAGATTAACCTCTATAAAAAATTCCCCAAACCCCTAAGCGGCGGCGCACCGTGAGGGAGGTTGTAAGCTTGGCTGATGGGTAGCTTGATTCAGTCGCTAGTGCGAACCACGTTTATTTGAGTCAATATATAAAGTTCTTACTCGTGGGATCAAATATGGAAACAAAAACTAAAAACAAAAACCAAACCGAGGAGGGGAGGAGTGGTGCGGGGTCGGAGTCCGACACCGCGCCAAGTGGCGCGAGAACGGGCTCATTGAGCAACCGCCGCGCGGAGGAGTTGGCCGCTGAAACGAAGAAGAATATCAGGTTCTTCAGTAAGCGGCCAAGATCAGTGGACGGCCAGGGGTCGTCCTCTGACGGCGAGAGAGAATCGGCTCGAAAAATCCCCACCGGTAGGCGGGGAGGGGGGGTCCAAGAGCGAGGCAGGGGGAGGGGGCTCACAGCCCGGGAGGCAGCGGAGCTAGCGGAGGAGCCCGCAAAGAAGGGGGTGACTGGTCGTGCAGTCGCTTCGGGGCCCTCAAGCGACGAGGCGAGCCTGTCGAATGGCCCCGACAACAACGAGGCCTGTACAACCAGCCTCAAGGAGGTAGTAGAGGCTGAGGTTCGGAAGGTGACCCTGAAGAAGATCAAGTCCTCCAAAAGCAGGGCCGTGGTCGCGGCAACGGCCTCCATTATGGCGGCGGTGGAGGCGGCCAAAATCAACGGGCCTTCGGGCGGCGAAGTGGCCGAACTGCGGGCGGAGGTCGCTCGCCTGACGGCCGCCATGAAACTTCTCCGGGAGGAGAATGGGAGGCTGAGGGAGGACCTGGCTGGCCTGAAGGCCACCGGCAGCGGGCAGGTGCAGGCGGAACAGGAGCCAAACCAGCCCGTTCGGCCAAGCCAGCCCATTCCGGAGGAGAACCAGGTCCTCAATCTGGTTCGGCAGGAGCTGGCGGCCTTCCAGGCGCGGTTCTCCGTCCTGGAGGGCATAGTCCTGCGTCCACCACTAGCGGGCAGGACGGCACCGGGGCCGAGGGTGGCTTCGTATGCGGCTGCTGCGGGAGCCGCCGCCCCTAAGCCCGGGCCGTCTGGCCGGGCCCAGCCGCCGGCCAAACCGGCGTCGGCAGGCGGAGCCCCGGCGCCGGCAATGCAGACGCCGGCCAGCAAAACACCAGCAGGGGCTAGGAACAGTAAGGGCAGGACGGCACGGGAGGCGCAGGCCCCAGAGCCTACTTCCCGGCCACATGAATCTCCCAAGACTGACGCCGGGTGGCAGGTGGTCGGGGAGAAAAAGAAGGCGGCCAAGGCGGCCAGAAAAAAGGGGCAAAGGCGGCGCCGCAAGGAGCGAGCCGTCGCGGCAAGGCTCCGCGCCCCAAAGACCGCGGCTGTAGTGATCACGCTACAGCCGGACGCGGTAAAGAGGGGCGTGACGTACCGTGACGTGCTCACCAAGGCGAGGGAGACGGTGGACCTCCAGGAGCTGGGGATCACCGAGGGCCTCCGGCACAGGGTGACCGCAACTGGCGCCCGCATGCTGGAGATCCCCGGTGCGACAAGTGGCCCCACCGCTGACGCCCTAGCTGAGAAGCTAAGGGCGTCCCTCAATGCGGACGAGGCTCGAGTCTCCAGGCCCGTCAAGTGCGCAGACATGCGAGTCTTGGGCCTGGATGACTCCGTAACGGAGGGAGAGGTGGTGGCCGCCGTCGTCAGGACGGGCGGGTGTCTGGCCGACCAGGTGAAGGCGGGCACCATACGTCCGGACCCCGCGGGTATGCGAACCGTAACGGTAAGCTGCCCCGTGACGGCGGCCAAAAAGATTGTGGAGGGCCGAAGGCTTCTGGTGGGCTGGGTTTCGGCGCAGGTTAAACTGCTGGAACCCAGACCTCTGAGGTGCTTCCGATGCCATGTGGGGCACCACGTTGGCGTCCAGTGCACCTCGGAGGTGGACCGCAGCACTCTGTGCTTCCGCTGCGGTCAGCCCGGACATAAGGCCGGCTCGTGCGAAGCCGCGCCGCACTGCGCAGCATGTGCGGGTGCTGGCAAGCCGGCCGATCACCGGGCGGGCAGTAAGTCCTGCGCTCCACCCGCCGGAACCAGGAGGAGAGGCAGGCCCTCCGCCACCGTAGCCACAACCACCGTCACCGCGGCCAGTGCCACTGCCACTGTGGCCGCCGCCGCCACTGCCGCCACCCGGGAGGAGACTGAAATGGAGGAGTAACGGCTCCATTGAGACTCCTCCAGGCGAACATCAACCACTGCGCTTGCGCTCAGGACCTGTTGCTCCAGAGCATGGCGCAGTGGTCGATTAACATTGCCATGGTCGCTGAGCCGTATTTTGTCCTGCCCAGGGATGACTGGGTTGAGGACCTGAGCGGCTCAGTGACCATAATTTCGTCGGCCGCCGCCGGCACCCCATCCCTCGAAGGTGTCACGAAGGGACAGGGGTGCGTAGCAGCACGGTTCGGGGAGATAGTAGTAGTGGGAGTGTACTTCTCTCCGAGCCGAACTCTCGCCGAGTTCCAGAACTCTTTAACAGAGTTAAGTGTCGTCGTCGCCGGGTACCATCGCTTCCCCGTGCTAGTGCTCGGGGACTTCAACGCCAAAAATCTGGCTTGGGGTTCCCGTAACACTGATGTGCGGGGCAGGATGGTGGAGAACTGGGCTCTGGAGACAGGCCTGGTCGTCCTAAATCGGGGCTCTGTTCCCACGTGTGTGCGGATGCGGGGTGAGTCTGTGGTGGACATCTCGTTTGCCAGCCCCGCTCTGTCACAGCGTGTCATTGACTGGCGCGTCATGGAGGAGGTGGAGACCTACTCCGACCACCGGTATATCCGGTTCGACGTCTCCGCCCAGACCTCTAGCGCGCCGGTCCAACAGGCCCTGAGTGGTCCGCGGTGGGCGCTGAAGCAGATGGACCGGGAGCTCCTCCTGGAAGCCTCGATCGTGCAGGCCTGGGTGTCATCACCGGACAGGCCTGCCGATATTGACGATGAGGCGGAGTGGTTCCGGGAGGCCATGTCCGAGATTTGCGACGTGGCAATGCCCCGAGTCCGTCCAGGAAGCGCCCGACATCAGGTGTACTGGTGGTCGCAGGAGCTGAACACGCTACGCAAGGCGTGCGTCGCAATGCGACACCTGTACTCCAGGCACCGTAGGCTCCGCATCCGCCCTCCGGATGCGGAAGCGACGGAGGCGGAGCTGTACGAGGGATACAGAGCGGCGAAGACCGCCCTCCAAGAGGCTGTCCAGCGGGCCAAATATACGGCCCGCGAGGAGTTGGTGGAGACTCTGAACGGAGATCCATGGGGGCGCCCTTACAAAATCGTGCGGAATAAACTCCGCACCTGGACCCCGCCGCTGACGCAGAGTCTCCGCCCCCAGCTGGTGGAGGAGGTGGTGAGCACTCTGTTCCCTTTACGTGGGGAGCATACTCCCCCGCCCATGGCTCCGCCGCTCGCGGTGCCTGAAACGGACCACGCGGACGACGACGACACCCCTGAAGTGACCGGGGTAGATCTGAGAGTGGCGGTAGGTAGGCTGAAGGCCAAAAATACCGCCCCAGGACCCGACGGCCTGCCAGGGAAAGCCTGGGTCCTGGCCTCGACGGCTCTTGGGCCTCGACTGGAGGCGCTCTTAAGCGCATGTATGGAGAGAGGCCAGTTTCCACTCCGTTGGAAGACGGGGAAGCTGGTCCTCATTCGGAAGCCAGGGCGCCCTGCGGACTCTCCGTCCGCATACCGGCCCATTGTGCTGCTCGACGAGGTCGGCAAGCTCTTTGAGAGAGTAATTGCAGGCCGCCTCGTCGGGCACCTGGTGAGGACGGGGCCGGATCTTGCGGATAGTCAGTTCGGCTTCCGCAAGGGGCGCTCGACGGTGGACGCCATCATGCGCGTTAGAGCCCTCACGACGGGGGACGCGGTGTCTCGGGGCGGGGTTGTCGTGGCGGTGTCACTCGACATTGCTAACGCATTTAACACCCTGCCCTGGAGTTGCATTGGGGAGGCACTCCGGTATCACCGGGTGCCAACCTACCTCCGTCGAATAGTCGAGGCATATCTGACGGACAGAGCCGTCATCTACCCCGGTCGCGATGGGGAGTGGAACCGGCGAGAGATGTCGTGCGGTGTCCCACAGGGATCGGTACTAGGGCCGCTCCTGTGGGACATCGGTTACGACTGGGTGCTGCGGGCCGACCTCCCTGATGGCGTCAGCGTGGTGTGCTACGCTGACGACACGCTGGTCCTGGCGCAGGGGAGGTCGCATCAGGCGGCGGCCGACGCGATGACACGCGGGGTTGCGATAGTCGTGGAGAGGATCCGGCAGTTGGGTCTCGAGGTGGCTTTGCACAAGTCCGAGGCCATGTCTTTCCATGGGCCCCGGAACAGGCCACCATCGGGATCCCAACTAACGGCAGGAGGGGTTCACATCGGCGTCGAGTCCACGATGAAGTACTTAGGACTCGTGCTCGATAGCCGGTGGAACTTCGTGGAGCACTTCCGACGTTTGGCCCCCAAACTGGAACGGACTGGGGCCGCCCTCAAGCGGCTCCTGCCCAACCTGAGGGGTCCAAACGCCTCCTGCCGGAGGCTTTACGCGGGGGTCGTGCGGTCCATGGCTACATATGGGGCCCCGGTGTGGGCGCGTTCACTGCGGCGGAGAGCCGCCCACTATCTGAACGCGCGCCAAAAGGTGGTAGCCGTAAGGCTGATCCGGGGCTACCGCACGATCTCGGGCGAGGCGGCAAGCCTCCTTGCCGGACTGCCGCCGTGGGATCTGGAGGCGATAGTCCTCGCGCGCCTGTACGAGTGGCGCGCGGAGGCACTACGCCGGGGGGAAACCCCGCTTCCGCGGCAAATCGCGGCGGAGCGGACGGACCTCCGGCGCGATCTCATGGCGGCATGGAAAGAGCGACTGTCGCAACCCAGCGCAGGGCACGCCACGATAGCGGCGGTAAGACCCCTCTTTGAGGAGTGGCTAGAGAGGCGTCACGGCGTCCTCACCTACCGCCTGACGCAGGTCCTCACCGGACACGGAAGCTTCGGGAGGTTCCTGCACATCATCAGGCGGGAGGAAACGCCCGGGTGTCACCACTGCGATGATCGCCCCGAGGACACGGTGGAGCATACGGTGGGGGCCTGCCCTGCATGGGCGGAGCACCGCCGTGTCCTCGTAGAGGCGATCGGCAGCGGCGGCGACCTCTCACGCCCGGCCTTGGTTCAAGCCATGGTCCGGGGCGAGGGGGAGTGGGAGGCAGTCGCCTCCTTCTGCGAAGCAGTCATGCTAGCGAAGGAGGCGGCGGGACGGGAGAGGGAGAGAGTCTCCCGTCCAAGCCGCCGCGGTGGACGCTCCGGGCGTCGGGAGCCGCGTGACGACTCCCGGCCACCGTAGGCGCGGGCCTGCGGGCGGTGAGTAATGGGTAGCTCACCGTCCGATCAGGATCAGGCCCGTGCCGGACGGCGCGTACGTGTTCCACGCGCGCCTCAAAGAGATGTCAGCATCGAAGAGGGGGCCCACCAGGGCCTAAGCCTGCCGGGAAAGCGGGATCATCCAAAAGGGGTACCGCTGACCCGGAACATAAAGGGCCAAGGAAGGAACACGGGTGGGTTTTAGTCAGTAAGAGTCTGACACTCCCTTCCGCTCCACCCAGAGCGGGAGGGGTCATTTGATGATTTCCCATCCTCAAAAAAAAAAAAAAAAAAAAAAAAAAGGCAAAGAAACCAAAGACCCAAGAGAAGGAGATATCGTGCTAATAGTAGACGCTACATTGCCACGAAATTCATGGCCCCGCGGAGAAGTTGTCAAGACGTATCCTGGACCAGACGGAAGAACCAGAGTGCTGGACGTGCGGACATCGGGAGGAACACTTCGCCGCCCAACTCGACGGGTCATCGTGCTGGTTCCTGCGGCATCGTCGCCTCCAGAGGATGCAGTGCTACGCACCGTGGGGGAGAATGTTGGCAACGATAATATGTAATTGTTAGTTAAGTGTTTCATGTCTAACTATATTAATTAAGTTGTCTTTCGTTGCGATATTTCTCTTATAAAATTGTCGATAATATGTTGTACATTCCGGCCGCTAGAGGCGCCACTTGTACCATGATCAATATTTTAGCTTAGGTACTAAGGAACTTTACCTCAACGAGGACCGTTTCCGTATTTTAATTATTTTAAGGTATTAATTAAGGTTTTCGAGACTGATTCTTATGTATATAATAAAGGCAAACCATATCTAGGGTTAGATACATAAGAAAATAATGTAAGGGATGTCCTACCACGGAAAACACGCAAATTAAGTTTCCCATACAAAGTCACCTGCGCCCTGATTGGTCAAGGGGCGGGGCATTAATACGAACTGTAGGGGTCTGATTAGTCAGGCACTACAGAACCCACCTATAAAAAGGGTGCATTTTCCGTGGTCAGGCATTCCGAATCCAGCAGTGTTACGAGCAACAAGAAAAATAAAGAAGAAACCCTCTATCTGAAGAAATAGTGTTTTATTCGCCCTGAAGAAGTGTTATTTAATCACTGCACCGACGTACACCTCTACGCACCTCCTCAAGAACATCCCGCCAGCAAATCTGCTCTACACAAGAGCGTCAACAATAGTTTTGAACCCACCATACCAGAAGTGGTATGGTGGGTCCGCAATGTGCTAACCGTAACCTGCATACCATTACATAAATTTCGTTTGACCCTTTCCATTGGCAAAAGGTGTTTTAGCTGAAGCGACCATCGATGATCGGTGTTTTCGACGAATAGTTCTATCGGCGATGGATTTTTTCGTGGAACCGACTGTCGACTAAGAGTGATTTCGGCAAACCGTACTATCGGCGAAGAGGAGTTCGCTATACCGTTCTGAGCTTTTGATAATCGTAAGCGCTAGGACTAGGGATGAGTTAGCTCGTGATCCTATGTTATTAACCTTTCTTCTCAATCATCAGCTCTCAGGAGTGCCACCGTCACCAGCCCCTGCTGCACTGCCTGGTGGTATCACCATCAACCACGGCGCTAACGCTCGCGACTTCTCACCGCCAGCACCAACCCCAGCACCTGATCATCTCTCTGCTGCTCATCATCAGGTGAGGAAACTTTGTTAATAATAATCATTGTATTTCAGAAAATCCAAAATTGTTAGTGGACATGCGTTTTGTGTGTTTGTGTATGTTGAGTGTATTTTTTTTTCTGTCTATTAAGACAGAAAAAATATCACACTTGCGCTCCACCGACTTTTAAAGACAAAAATATGCTAATAGTTCCAGGAAAATGTGACGAAAGATGACTTTTCCTCGGAATAAGAACTTGGTTTTATCGTAATAAACCCAAAAACAAACACAAGTAACAAAAAAAGGAATTTCATCAAACTCAAACTCAAAGCATTTATTTCAATTAAACCATTTACAGGCACTTTTGAATTGTCAAGTGGTCGGTCAGTCAGAAATATGAAGCTAGTTGCCCATTCCAAACCCATAAAACGCGTGCACAATTTTTTGCGTCTTATATTAATATAATTAACTAGCTTTTGCCCGCGGCTTCGCTCGCGCTAATTTAGAGTTTGACAATTAATTCGGGTTGTACTCTGTTTGGCCGTTGCACTCATGGGCTCAGAACAGTACTGAATTTTTTTGATGAAAGGTGGGTATTTTTTTTCTTTATCCCTGACAACGTATATGCAAAATTTCATGATGATCGGTTCAGCGGTTCAGGGCGTTAAAAGGTATGAAGCAAACAAACTTACTTTCGCATCTGTAATATTATAGTTAGGAGGATGAAAAACCGGTCTATCGACACTCTAGAAGTCTAGACTCACAAAATGTATGTATTTACACTTTAGTTAATAATAACAACAGTGGTACTTAGTATAATTTCTTTAGTATTATTATAGACATAATGATTACTTGTATTAGTCATAGATTAAGTTATGATGGAACTGGCATGAACTGCGTCCAAAAATTCCTAAATAAAATAAAGAATAAAAAAAAAAATAATCGACTCACAAAATGTATTAGGTACTAAAATAAAATAAAAAAACTCTTACAACACTACACGTGGCGCCATCTATTGTCTTAAGAACGTTATTGTTATTTTCCTCGGGAACAGTATTTTTTTCGGGATGATAGGTACCCTATGTCCGTTTCTGTACCCCTGACAACGTATATCCAAAATTTCAGAATGATCGGTTCTGCGGTTTAGGCGTGAAAAGGTAACAAACAAACAAACAAACTTACTTTCGCATTTATAATATTATAATATAGTTAGGATTATCAAATCTGTATCTTAAAAGTAATTAGCATATTAAGTGCAAATCGCAAATACGTGGAAATTACACTAAACTTCTTGGTGTTTTTCTATCGAGAAAATTATATTATTTTATATTTCTGTTCCAAAAAACGTATGGAAATATCATTTAGTTACTTGTATTATTTTTATTTTGTATCTAAGTCTTATAAATTTCATGAAAAATCACATCTAATATACACATTCATTCATACATCCATTTCATTTTGCTTTCAACCCACTCATGATAGTAAACAAATAGGTTTGATGAATAATGGACGATCGGGCAGCCAAAAACAAAATGGGGTTATAATCCCGGAGAAAAATATTCATAGGTGCATCCTGGGGAGTCCGATTGTCAACTCTTAAGAAAGAGAACGTCGGATGTATGTCGTAGACTGTTGTCAATAACTCCACAAAACAATACTTTGACTGCCAAAATTCTGGCGGACTAACCTCTGCCCAAAGAATCTCCGTCTGACCAATAAAATTCGGGAAATAAAGCCCTGACTTACAAAAGTTTCACGGACAAAGCTCTCTACATAAAAACGCAAATCTGTCTACTGACTAGCAGGATTACCTCCCCTACTTTTTATTTTATTTTTTAAACTTTGCCCCACACTAGGAGTTTCTCCTGTATTGTGGGTGAGCTTACAAACAGTTAAAGTCACATACACAAACAGCCAGACCCGGAACAACTACTTGTAGGTCATACAAATATTTGTTCCGTGCGGGAATCGAACCCGCGATATTTGCCAACTACTGCACTCAGCACAGTTATCAGTTACCTAAGTATGTATTCCTTTCTATTCTGTTCAATTCTTTTCTTATCTTATCCATTGATACATAAAATCACGCCTTCTTGCCATGGGAGTCACGCCTTCTTGCCATGAGGGTCACGCCTTTCTGCCATGGGATCCATAGATACATAAAATCACGCCTTCTTGCCATGGGGGTCACGCCTTCTTGCCATGGGGGTCACGCTTTCTTGCCATGGGGGTCACGCTTTATTGCCATGGGGGTCACGCTTTATTGCCATGGGGGTCACGCTTTATTGCCATGGGGGTCACGCCTTTCTGCCATGGGATCCATAGATACATAAAATCACGCCTTCTTGCCATGAGGGTCACGCCTTCTTGCCATGAGGGTCACGCCTTTCTGCCATGGGATCCATAGATACATAAAATCACGCCTTCTTGCCATGGGGGTCACGCTTTCTTGCCATGGGGGTCACGCTTTATTGCCATGGGGGTCACGCTTTATTGCCATGGGGGTCACGCTTTATTGCCATGGGGGTCACGCTTTATCGCCATGGGGGTCACGCTTTATCGCCATGGGGGTCACGCTTTCTTGCCATGGGATCCATAGATACATAAACTCACGCCTTCTTGCCATGAGGGTCACGCCTTCTTGCCATGAGGGTCACGCCTTCTTGCCATGAGGGTCACGCCTTTCTGCCATGGGATCCATAGATACATAAAATCACGCCTTCTTGCCATGGGGGTCACGCCTTCTTGCCATGAGGGTCACGCCTTTCTGCCATGGGATCCATAGATACATAAAATCACGCCTTCTTGCCATGGGGGTCACGCCTTCTTGCCATGAGGGTCACGCATTTCTGCCATGGGATCCATAGATACATAAAATCACGCCTTCTTGCCATGGGGGTCACGCCTTCTTGCCATGAGGGTCACGCCTTTCTGCCATGGGATCCATAGATACATAAAATCACGCCTTCTTGCCATGGGGGTCACGCCTTCTTGCCATGAGGGTCACGCCTTTCTGCCAAGGGATCCATAGATACATAAAATCACGCCTTCTTGCCATGGGGGTAGGCAGAATCTACAGAACGCCACATACTACGATCCTTACCATTTTGCCTCGTTTACGTTCATACCACTAGTCATGCACGCTCGCCGGTTGCGAGTACTTCGCACCTGATCTTTCTGAAGAACATTTATACCAAAATGATCACCATACAATATGTAACATAATTAACGCAAGACCTCATACACCCCAATTAGAGTATCGAGTTAAAAGCCTAATACAATGACCAAAAAAAATTTTTTTTAAGCTAACTATTATTATTAAGAAAATCGTGTTGACCCTAGCATTACTTTAGGCATTTAAAATTGAGTCTTATTACCATGAAATAAGATTTAATTTTCTTTGGCTCACACGGCGGCGGTCAGTATTGCCAAATACCAAATTTTTGAAAAAAAATACCTATATTAATAGTTACTGAAATCGCTTCAGTAGTCAACTATGAGCAAACTACTTTTAGGACTTGCGTTTATTCTGTTACACCTTTATATGTCTTTCTAGGGCGTCTCTCCTGGCGTTTCCACGCACATCTGCCTTGTAAATACCTTTCGTTAGTCGCCTGTTTCTTATCCAATAGTTGCCTAAAGAGCTCTTCTAATTTCCCATAAATTGGGCCATAGCAAGGAAAGCTCTTTGGTATAATTCTGAATACCTAATCCACCTCCCATAGCCTTTAATACTCTAGTTTATCGGCCAACTACAGAAATAGTACTTACTCACAAACTTCTACGTCCGTGCCAAATCTCTTGCCAACAAGTTCGTATCCACTATCACTTGGTTCAATATAGTAAACAAAATAACTTTGTTTTCTCAAAGATGTTGTCATTAGCAATTTACTTCGTTAAAAGTTCGTGCTCAACCATCTTAGATGAACTTTTATGGCTTATACTTCGCTGTGATCAAGTGAGAATATACAAACTATAATATTTTCAGGCTTACAAGCCGTTGGGATTTGCTTAGCCGACACCGTTAAACGTTTTTCTTTCCTTCTAAGCAATCAACTCGCGTAGATCACTAAAAGTGTGGATCTCGTTTGGCTACGCGCGTAGCTACGGGATAGCTACGCCGTAGCGCCTCGCGTAGGCCCCTACGGCGTAGCAATCACGTAGGCTTGCGTCGATACGACGGCTTAGTCGATGAATGCCCAATTCGCAAATTGCCCAACAGCTTGAAAAAGGGCTAATTCGCTAAATACCTAGTTCGGAAAATATCTATTTTTGGAAATGCCTAATTCTTAAAAAGCCCAATTCTCAAAAAGTACAATTCTTAAAAATCTCAATTCTCAAACAAAACAATTCTTAAAATGATTTTTTTTGCAAATAAAATTGCTGAAAGACGGTACAAATATAATATACGGGTACGTATTGCAATATCTAAAATTAAAAGAACTAACGTAAAATAACCTACGTTCAAAATCGCGAAAATCTAAATACCTAATGTTTTTAAATACCTAAGCAACGAACACCTACCTACGAATTACCTAAGTTTAAAATACTGGTTGCACTAAATGGCTAATGTTTAAAATATCAACAGTATCATGTGAAAACATTTCTGTGAGCAACTTGGAAGTAGCACTCGCCGGCTGCTGCCGCGGCACCGCTCGCTTCGCTCGCTTGGCTCGCGCGTGGTTTGTCACAGTTTTAACCTAACCTAACCTATTGCACTCACTTCAAAATGACGAATCATACAATCTGCCTGCGACTAGATTATTAGACAATGTTAAATACATTTCTGCGGCAGATCGTACGATTCGTCCTTTTGAACTGCAGAACTCGTTAAAATGTAGAGACCAGCTGATTTTTTTTTCGCGATTTCATATTTGGTCCCATAGTAAAAGTTGTTCATAATGATGAGTAAGAGGTTGATGGTGTTTTACCAATAACCATGAGTGATTCATATTTAATGTTTTCATAATGTTTATCTGCTGCACCATATGTAATGTATATAAGGAGTGTATATGTAAGGACGGTAATATTTTTCGATCGTTCATAATGTGTATTTATTTGTGTATGTCTGTAAGTATTTCCAGAATAGGTCCTTTCGCGAATTGGCCATTTTAAGAACTAGTCTTTTTGAGAATTGGCCATTTTAAGAACTAGCCTTTTTGCGAATTGGCCATTTTAAGAACTAGTCATTTTGCGAATTAGCCGTTTTAAGAATTAGTCCTTTTGCGAATCAGCCATTTGCCGAATTAGGCATTTGTAGAATGCTAGGCATTTTAGTAATGCGGAATTTAACGACTAAGCCGAGACAACTTTGTTAAAAAAAGAATATTTTTTGGACCGTGTATAAAGTTCAATATATCATTACCGTAATTGGTTCGTTGTAAACACATCACGTCTTTATTACCATTGTGGGGTTGGCAAATGTGTATTTTAGCAGACATTAGTGTAGCATTTGCAAAAATCCTTAAATACGCGTTCGATAAAAAAGACTAATTCCCGAATTCTTAGCTTAAAAAGATCCTTACCTTCCTTTGACCGAAACCGACTAATTGGTCCCAGACCGTAAAGTAAAAGGAAACAAAGGAATCGAACGGGATTTTCACTTCAATGGCTCTGTAGGGCTAGCATGAACACGCGCAGAAAACATAAATTTCGTATGATTTTAAATGTAAAAATACTCGTTTTGAGAAGCACAGAACCGGTCAAAGTGGGGGTGCTTGGGGCAGGCTTATATCTAGCATTGGACGTCTTTCAGCTGAAATAAACAACAAAAAAAACCAAAATATTACATGGGCACTTATGAAACGTCAGCGCTAGGTGCACGGTTCCAATTGGTCGTTTCCTATGAAGCAGAGCCGGCAAGAAACTCCACGGTTACGGTTTTAAAAATAATTGGCTTTTACAATGTTATCAAATTACAGTGTTTATGGATATGGGAGGATAGTGTAGGCCTGTCAACAGATCCGCAGAGGGCGATGGCCGTCAGAGTCATCAGGGGGTATCGCACGATCTCCTACGAGGCGGCTTGCGTACTGGCCGGATCCCCGCCCGCGTCATTGTATCGGTGGCGCGAGGAAGCGAGGGTGCGGGGCGAGGGACCGATGCAGTGGCACATGGAACTGCGTTGGTCTCAGCTTCGCGAGGTCCTGGTGGCGGAATGGCGAGACAGGCTTTCACGGCCTACCGCTGGCCTCGTCACCATCGAGGCGGTCCGGCCGGTGCTCGAGCACTGGCTCGGGAGGATGCCCGGCCACTCACCCGGCCCACGAAAGCGCACCGGGCGTCGGCGGAGGGCGGAGAACGCCCTCTTCCAGCTCCCCTAAATGGGTCCAGGGGCGACGGACTCGGGGACGTTCGTCGCTACCCACACATCAGGACCCGAGGTGGCGGCGCGTCGTGTTCCACGCGGGCCCCTCTAAGACATCGCTGGGGGATTCAAACACCTCACTCCCGAGACCCGTAGAGGCCCGCAGTGGCGGGCCGGCACCAGTCGGGGGTTGCGGAAGGATCGTACGTTCCCGCGACCCCCGGCGTAGGTGTGACATGGAACACCGGGGTGGTTTTTAGTCAGTAAGAGCTTGACAGACTCCGCCGCCCGCTCCAGGGTGGCGGACATCCATGAGGATTTTCCACACAATCAAAAACTCGGAAAAAAAAAGGGCCTGTCAACGAATAGTTTTTTTTTTGAGGTTGGGATATCGACACAACAATCATCAACTGGTACCTCGTACCTAACAAGATAGAAAATAGTCTACAAATCATAAGTTACAAGTTAGGCCTACAAGACTCTCACATTTACAAAATACAAAGTATCTTCTTATAAGGTAAATCAAATAATAATAAAATATTATGTATTATATATAATCTATTTGAACCAAATATCGTGATTGCCATTACAACTATAACAAATCAGGAATATGTCAAAGAATGTAAAAAAAATTAAAATAAACATCGTAATTTGGGAGAAGTTGAAAGATATTTACATAGTGATGCCGTTTTAATGAGGTACCAGGGAAGCCACATGTGCAGAAGTAATTATTGCCAGACTTCCTTGTCTTCAATTTAGTCTTTCATCTTATAATATGCTTTTTTGATAAGGATACGTTTGATGTAGGCTTAGAACTTCCCATCGCTAAGTTCTGTAACCGACTTTGGCTACTTGTTACGTAAGCGGATACTGTTTATAAGAAATGACTTGCTTGTTCTAATTCATCTAAATTTGGGTATCACAATTTAATTTTTACTACGTGTATTTATATTAGGGACACCGCTTCTTATTTTGAAAAGCCCTAAGTTTTTGCGAAAATACATAATACTTCATAAGATACAAAGAGAAGGCAGAGTTAGTATATCAATTTCTTTGAATTTGTTTCTAAGAGACTCGCAAGGACCCATATCGCGTGGATTGCCTTTTTTTGTAAAATGAAAATTGAATCTACGTCAGCTGTCGATTCCCACAGCAAAATGCCATAGGACATAATACTGTGGAAATAAGCAAAGTATATCTATCATCAGTATATATATATCACCTAGCTGAGATCAGTCAACTGCTTTATATTTCTTATTGCATATGCAGCTGAACTTAATCTACCTGAAAGAGCTTTAATATGGGCGCCCCATTGCAATTTAGAATCTAAAGTTATTCCTAGAAACACAGTTTCCATAATAGCCTCTAGTTTCTTGCCATCAAGTTTTACACTAAGACCCATTCGGGGTACATTTGGTAATGAAAACTTAAGACATTTAGTTTTGTTCGCATTAAGTAAAAGATTATTAGCTGCGAATTATTTTGAAAGAACAGCCATACTCTCGTTGACATGTATGACATCCGTATGTTTCCTATCTTTTTCAAAAATAAGAGAAGTGTCATCTGCGAATAAAATTATATCCGATAAGTTAGCCATCCTGTAAGGAAGGTCTTTAATATAAACTAGAAATAGGAAAGGGCCAAGAATGGATCCTTGAGGCACGCCCATCTTAACTAAGGACTTGGAGGACGTCACCCCGTTAACGTTTACTTTTTTATAATGATACTCGTTTCGCACCGACTTTGTATTCTTTTTTATATCTAATAGGCTCGCTAGCACCACAAATCGTTAAATTCATATAAAGCAAACCGAATCAAAAGAAAAAGTAAATTCATTCAATTATTAGAAACTAGCTTTTGCCAGCGGCTTCGCTCGCGTATATGTCGAAAATTATCCCACGGGAACGTACTGCCGAGATAAAAAATATTCTATGTAATCCAGATTATAAACTATTTTTACTATTTTTGTTTTAATTTTCATCCAAATCCGCTCAACCGTTTTTGCGTATACAAACTTACACATTTATAATGTTATATGAGGGAATCTATGCTTAATTTTACCGACGGAGAAAATATAAAACAAAATCTAAATATGTTTTTAGTATTTTAAAAAAGGCTATCTAAAAAGGTTGCTAATCAATAGTGCGCAACCGCTAGCTAGAGCTAGGCTGGCTGTGTTAGCCAGTATCCCCACGCACAACGGACCAAATGAGAGTCTAAGTGCGGAAAAGGGAGTCCCCATCATCATCATAGTGCGCAACCGTGCGTTGGGCCTTTCTTTAACAGTCGATAAGAAATGATGGGGTTGAGTTGAAAACATTCAATTTTTACCATTAGGTGGCTTATACGATGAAAAAAGGTAGGTAATGGGGCGTCTTATTGAAGAAATTTTACGATTATTGTAAAAATTACCGAAAAAAATTTTTTTTTACATAAAACCATGTTTATTTTCAATTGAGGGTGGTTTTTATTCCACAATTTTCGTTTTATGAGAACGCTTAATTACTTCCAACTATTATGGAGTTTCATTGCGATAGATCATTTAGTTTAAAAGTTACACCGTTTTGTTTACACTGGGGTCACAGTAGCGAACAATTTTTTTAATTTTTTTTTATAAATATAAAAAATTATTTAGATATTTTTAAATATTTTTTCCGTCGATCAAATTAAGCATAGATTCCATATTATAGCATTATAAATGTTTAAGATTGTATTTAGTGATATCTGTGGTGCAAACGAGCCTAATTGTGCTATTCGCAAAAAATTATACCAAAATGCTATAGGATAGTTCTATTTATGATTCAAAAATTGTTCGTTGCTACGTTAGTTTTACACAGCGCGTTCGTTCATCTAGGGCCTCTAGTTTTTCCTTTTTGCAGATTCTGAAAAGCAAAAAAAAATTTTTTCGCTGTCAGTTTTTTGGCTACTGAAAGATTGTCACGTCCTGAAATACAGCAGAGGTGGGCATATTTGTTCAGTGCTGTGTACGTCATAGAGAGCAGAAGGTCAATATTCTCGTACTAAGAATACGTTCAAATTCAAGTAGCAATCTCATCTCAGCGACAATCAATTTTAAAAACTTGTCAAAAATGTATGTAAATTGATTGTATTTTTGACAGATTGAGACTTAGATTAGAATGCGAACGTTTTTAAAAATACAGGAAATGCCCCACTGAGCTATATTGGACGAGTTCATGTTCCAAAGGAATCGGATTGCAACGGGAAAAAAAACTTTTTGATCACTTTTTATGAGCGTAAATCTTGCCCGGAAAAAATTGAAGTTAGTTTTGGTTTTTAAAGTTTAGTTAGGTTTTGTCTTTGATTGTAGTTCTGAGTTGGTAAATCTACACTTCAATCCTTAACCAAGATTAGGGCTCGTGTTTTTGAATTGCCTAAGGGCTCCTTTCGTACAGACATATGTGAAAATAAGTAAAAAGTTAATAAACATTCAACAACAACAACAATAATATTCAACAATTTATAGTCTTAATAAGTTTATTTCTTTATATTTAAAAATATTTATTCCTAAATTATCATTATAAATTGCACCTAACCACTGTTCGTCGAATCGTTGAGCTCCCTAAGTCTAAGTTGAGCTGCACGATTACTGACAATTGCGTGCACTGACTGGTCAGGTCCACTCAATCTGTGTGGTTCTTTCCTCAAAAGACTATTTCAGACACCGATCTACATAGCCTTCACATGATCTGACCAAGATTTTGTCTGGACTTTAAAAGAGACTGACCTCTGAGTTTGTTTCGGCCTTTCTTCTCAGAGTAGTCAGATAGGAAATGCCGACCTCATCTAGTTTTTAAAATACGATTGACGTGTAAAAGTGTTTGTTCAAACCTACTTACAGAAATAAAATCATTTATCATTTGTCTCTGCATCACCCAAAGGTTGACTGGTAGAAAATGCCTATGGCATTAAGTCCGCCTCTGTACATTTGTGTGCTTAAAGTGTTAAATAAATAAATAAATAAACTATTTCCTTTTAAAATCATTGATCTGGCTTTTGATTTTTTATTTGTATGTAGATGTTTGTCACAGAGCACGTTGACGCCTAAATGTGCTGCTATAGGCAGCATTGTCAACACCTTCCATACAAATCAAGCGTTTCAACATTTACTTGCACTACGACACATAAATGACGTTTAGAACCTTGACGGCTTTGAAGGTGGTCCGTGACAGAAGTTGTGCGTTCAACGCGCTTTCGGCGCCACGAATTCTATTAGTACTGCCGTCTCTTGATGGTCGTACGCCAATTCCATGCTCTGTGATATTTGCAACACAACTAGAATGTTTTATAATTTATAAAGTAATTTTACATTCAAAAGCCATTTTAGTTTAATTACACAAACTTATGTTGTGTCCTTTTTTCACGATATAAAAAAAAAGGCTGATGAATCCAGACCATACCAGTGACATATTACAAACGATCCCATGTCTGTTCACAGCTGGCAGCAGGTCACACCGGACATGGAGTCCTGGTCGGAGGGGGAGTGCTGCAGCAGCCTCCCACGCACCATCTTCTCACACAGAACTCTATACTTGGTAAGTTAACGTACTGTGAGCCTCTGATTAGGCTTTTGAAATCTTAGCTAACAGGAGCCAGATAAAGGTAGTGACCACATCTTATCGACGCGGAATCAGCTTGAACCGGTCAGTAAGAGCTTTGTGCTTTAAGCTTATACATACAACAGTAAGATATTATATAAACACATACATGGCAGCTGATACACTTCACAAGTATTTGTTTATTTTATAAGATACCTCATAGCTGATCACTGTCTCTTAAGCTACAGGTCACCCTAGTTTAAGAGGCAGTGCTCACCCAATTCATGTGCAGACCTTGTATTTACAGCATAATTATGTAATACCTGTCTTTACTCTTATACCAACCAGCTGTAACCCATAATTTACCTAATTCTAACTATAACAACGAAATATTTATTTTCATCTGTAGCTTATATGCCGAAAAAGAAGTCATTCGCCTCATTTTAGTTCGGACGACGCGAGTCAACACCGCCTCGAACTTCATCATATGTGATCGACTCAAGGCAATTCCACGTCGATAAGTGTGGTCATTTCCAAAATGAATTTACTTTTATGATTTTTGCGTGCGTGACCATTATATTTGTATCGGGGCCTGAATCAAAGGAATTTAACGAAGGTACAACTTGAATATTGTGTAATCATCGATACGATCCACATTCTTTAGGATACTATTAAACTTGTTTAATTGAATGTTTTGTGTTTCGTAATGTTAATTACTTACTACTGTCTAAAATCCAGTTCTTCTAACTGAACAGACAGCTGTGCTGCTGGGGAGTTTGTGGCGCGACTGGTTCCCAGCTAAAGCACTAGGAAGTGGTGTAGTGCGGGCGTTTTGGGGCACTGTCTTATGTAATTGTGACGTTCGAAAAGTGCTGATTCTCAGCCTAGTTTGAATAATGACTTTTGATTTTGATAAAAAAAAAAAATGCTGTTCCATAAATTTTGACCGCGTATTGCACTTTTCTATATAACGGGAAATCGGGAAGCCGGGCTGTTGCATATGATTGCTGATTCGTGACCTTGTCAGCACGGGAATCCATAGCGGGCGTTAAACTTCAGGAAACGTTGAAATAAATACACTGCAACGTTGACTGTTCACTATTTTAATTATACAGACACTTAAATTACTCAAACTATTAAGGATTGCAGTAATAATTAGCGATTTCGAGCCAATGGGTTTGAGAGTGACCACCATGTGCAACGGCTGTCAACAACTGAATCTGAATGAATTGACACGACGACGTTCGCCCGCCATGAGAGACGCAACTACATTCGGTGTTACCCGCTCTTAATTAAAATTACCATTTACTCGAATTCAAATCGATTAATCGTTAAAAATAATAGAGTAATTACCAATTATTAAAAAAAAATAACAAAATAAATTACAACTCCCAAAATTAACTGATTTTTATTATTGAATAATGTCACGCGCCGTTATAAATAAATTAAAAATTGAATATCTACCAGAAACTTCAACGCAAAAAAAAAAAAAAAAAAAAAAAAAAAAAAAAAAAAAAAGGGGGGGTTCAGAATCATGTAGATTGCTGGGGAGTTAAAACACTAGGAAGCTCAAACAGCTAAAACACTAGGAAGTGGTGAAGGGCGGGCGTTATGTAATTTTGACGTTCAAATAGTGCTGATTCTCAGCCTAGTTTGAATAGATAACTTTTGATTTTTGTGCGAAGTTTAGTTGCGTTTGTTTAGGATAGTAGCTGAATTTCAAAATAAGTGATGTTTGGCAAATATTTTGAAGAGCCAAAAATAACAATTTATTATGAGAGCGGCACGAGTGTCACTATTGATGAACGGCAGACCGTACTATTTGACACAAACATTTTTTTGTTCACTCTAGTCAATCTTTCATTACCATAGAAAAACCAAATCGACAGATAATAAAGTTATTAAAATCCAACCTTAAAGCTATCCCGTTATAACATTTAACAGAGGTTCCTATACAAGCTTCAATGCTAAACCAACTCTATAAGAATGTTCACAGCATCCACCATTTATCAATAACCAACAGTATTTACGTAAAGCAAATTGAAAATTACCCTCTTTCTCCGCAGTCTACAGAACTTGGCAGTATTCTTAGGGGTGCTACATACACGTTCTCGGGTCGGCACATTCGATTCGTCAATACTTGCTGATTAGCAAAGCCGACCCGAAGCAATTACTAGTCTTATTCGGTATTCACTCGGCTCGCGCCGATCGATAAACTTCGGTCGGCATCTACCCTGCTGCTCGGGCACAATTCGAGCTAAGCCGAGCGACTTTTTCCCGAAAATTATATCTACATTATATTCAATTTTGCCGCCATGCTGTGGCCAATCATACCAACCGGAACAAGTGTATACGGTGTGACTGTGTACCCACCCCTTAAAAATCAACGGACCATTAACTTTAAACAATTCCGAACAAACTTTCAACAGTTGATCATTAGTTGCAACGGTACTTTCCAAACTTAAGCACAGTTCAAAAACTAAGCACAAAGCAGCGCTCCAGAACGAAGCTCGGAAAATATAGTGTGTATTTGAACACAGGAAAGCTTAAAAGGGGTTTCCAATGCGTTACTGAAAGTTTTACGTTAAAAACTAACGTTTTAAAGCTCAACTTGAGGATACTTTTATAAAGTAGGTACACATTTGTGTTTAAAATTAGGACAAAATTTCTCGAAATATGTTCAATTATGTTGATTTGAGTTATTTGCAACAAAGCACATCGATCGACGATAGTCAGTTTGATTATACTTGATTCTTTAAATTGGCTTAAGCTCTGCGAAGTACCTATATTTTAACAGTTGGCGGTAATCATCCGTTCTTCCTCCACGACGATCCTTTCTCTTCAAATTACTTAAAATTAATTTATTTAACCTTGATACTTTTTTTCAAAGTCACAGTGAATTATCACGTGATGGTGATCAAATACCCAACCTTAACACATAAAAACTCTTAAAAGTCATACTAAACTAAGCTCACTAAGCTACTTTGCATAATATAGCATTTTGATCAAGCTTACTTGTTAATTACCGAATACTAAATACCTATCACTAGTATGGCCCTACAAGTAACTAAAACATAACTAAGCTCACTAACATAACTAACCAGGTGGCGGCGACATTCTGGGGCTCAGCAGCCCAGTGCTGGGGGGCGTACTGCATGCCCACCCTGCACTGCGAAGCGTAAAGCCAGCCGCGGTCCACGCGCTCGCGACGCAAGGTCGGTACGTCGCCCTTTATTTAGCTACCAGACTAAGCTCAAAATTTTAGAGACAAAGTTTTAGCTCTGAGTTTTGATTTTGTGTTTTTTTGAGTAAGCATATAATTACGCCTACAGAATGATGTTGATTGAAGATTTCGAAATTAAGCAAAAAAACATGAGGCGTAAAACTATGTTGGAAATATATTCGTAAAGTAAGCATAAAATGTCATAGAATATAGAAATTGTGGGCGATATGAATTGGTTCATTACTTATTAAAGGGCCCCCAAACTGAGAGGGTCTTTATACAGAATGCTAATTCATTCAGAGCCATCGAGTTATGCAAAAGAAAATTTGTGTTAGGCCAACAAAATTTATAAGCTGATCAACAACTTTATATTTAGTATCAAACTTCTAATTATTATTTCAAGTAAGAACTAATTCCTTTTGAAATAATTGTCAAGCTTTTGATTTGCGATTAGAAACAGTTGCTAAACACAATCGAACTGTAAATCTTGTTACAAAGTGGCCAAAGTTTTGATTAAAAGCAAAACTAATTCAACCTTACATTTTCACTGTCTTAAGTACTCTTACAAATACTTTGAAAGATTTGAATAAATCTTCGTCTAAAAATCTTACTCATAATTATTAAAACTGAAATATTATTCCAGAAGGTCCATTTCAAAGAGAAACTTTAAGACCTAAGTTGACTACAATTAAAACAGCTTTGCTTTGAAACCTAGCCGTCTGTGTTACTAATGACCTATATAAAATACCAATACTAACTATAAAATTCAAATTCAAACCCGGTATAATAATATTCAAATTGTTTATTCAGATTGATATTTAAAAATGTCAGAGTGCTTTAAATCGAGCAGTAATTTGAAAGTTGTTGCTGCGCGACCTCTTATTCCTTTTCATCTGAAGAGATTTAAGTTCGGAGCAGTGGCTCAGTGGTAACGGCCGCGCCTTACGAGTTGTAGGTCGTCGGTTCAAACCCAGACAGGCGCTTTACATTTGTGTAAATCATTTCATCACCACTGCTCTCAAAACGGTGAAGGAAAACATCATGAGGAAACCAGCATGTCCTAGAACCAAAAAAATCGAAGACATGTGACATCTACCAACCCGCACTGGGACCGCGTGGTGGATTACGCCCCACTCCCTCTCACAGAGAAGAGGCCTGTGTCCCGGCAGTGGGAACATTATAGGCTGATTATGATAAGTTCGGATTCTGTTATTTCAGAATATAACTCGCACAAACATCATTCCTGTATCCCAGAAGGGTGAGACAAAGTTGTACCTATAGTACACCTACATTTCGCCGGGTATTGTGATACTCGTATATATATATATATATATCGTACATACATCACATATAAAAGCACACACAATCCATATAGTATTAGCAACAACGACTTAAAAAACTAGGTTAGTAAAATTTACAACCTAACTTAGCAACAACTAATAACTACGTGGCTCAACACATACCTCTGCACCCAGTGCCTAATGAAGGGGTTGTCCACCTTGACAACCAACGCTTTTAGGATGCTGTTGGAGCTTCCGCGCATCCTACCCATTATTGAGGCCATCCTCTTTCTCATGATGACATGAAAATCATCAACACGGGCATCCGCGAACATCTGCGAAGCACTGCAGAAGCGTGGAAGCCCGATCCGGCTCGAAGGACCAATGATCGCGATGATAGGTCATGGTGAAGTAAAATGAAAGTAATAGTGGACTGTATAACAAGTGTTATAAGAGATGATAACAACGGTAAATGTTCGATTTAAAATGTTAACCAGAAAATAATTAGCTATAGACGTTAATAATGCGGAAGCGCAGTCGTGCGTACCGTCGGACGGCTAATTCCCCGCTGTCCCCGCATCTTTCGTTCGCTGCCGCCAGCGCGCGGCTCTGTTGAGAGGAGCGATCTTAACAACATCCTAAGTCCATTATTACACTGACCGCGTTATAGGGGGCGAGTCTACTGCTATCAACCGAGTACAAATCCTGACTCCGGCCTGCTACGGAGAAATTCCAGATAGAAAAATTCAATTACAGTTTGCCCGACCCGGGAATCGAACCCCGGGAAGTCGGCGATTACAGACGTAATGTTATATTATAACTAGCACAAAATAGTGGGAGATATTGGTTATTATGAATATAAACAAATGTAACATTTAAACTGAAAAAAAAAAATTGGTACTTAAAAATTAATTCGTATTGTTTATGGCATGGTATAGTATACTGACATACGACGCAAAAGCTTACAGTAGGATGAACAAAATAGCGTCTGCTCCAAATAGAAGTCTCGAAATAACCTATTCAGGAAAATGTCTCTATATTTTTTACCAGCACACGCTCCACGTTCGTTCGAATTCCTTTGCCATCACGTTATTCAAAAAAACCACAAAACCAAAACTAAGCACAAAATGATGTCCGAAAACCAATTAAGCTTACTTCAAAAACTACAAAGATAGCCGCAACAAAGCTTGGATCCTGTTTATTTTTTTTAATTTAAAAACTAAGCTCATTGTTTGAGCCCATTCAGAACGACAAGGTTTTAATTGAAATGTCTGAGACCACGAGCCCTTAATTGGAAACTATTTCAAAGTATACCGTTGAATATTGTAAAGTTTTTGCAGACATTTGCAGGGTTGACGTTTGGTATAAGTCACAAGCGTTTGAACATTTTTTGACCGTGAAGAAATGTTTTATTTGAAAGTCTTTGTGTGACTTGATTGCATAGCAAATAAACTAATTGAGATTTTAAAAATAGGAGGCAAGACTCTTTTGTTTTATAAAGTTAGTATAATGGATCCATTTTTTTTAATTGGAGCTGCTGCTTGGACTGACCGGCTTTAGTCTATTTTCATTATAGTGGTGTAGTGTTTCCGTAGAATAATATGAACAATCAGTTTTTGAAATTAGGACTTTAAGGTTGTCGGAATAAAGTTCGAAATACAAAAATTACTCGATGTTTGAAACCTGTGTCTAAAGATAAATCTTGTTTTGATACGACATTTGACACTAAAACTACGACAAAAATTGATTAAGAGAACCTATATATTTATTATTTCCACAAAACGTTCAACATTCGTAACTTGAGCAAAACATTGTCGTAAACTGAGCAAAGTTGAGCTATTCGTCTAGACGTCATTTAGTCGTGTCTTAAGACAATGCTCAGTTGCATTTTATTAGTAAAGTTGACTTAATTGTTTGTTGTGACGTGATCTGGGACTTAAGTCTGCAGATGACTGAAGGCTTTAGTTATATTGAAACTGTGCATTCAGAACTGTGTACCTACTTAGCTTTTAGCTTTTGTATCTTTCGGTCTCTGGTTATGTTGACTATAAGTACTCGTAAGTTATACAATTTAGAACGTGATAGAGAAATCACTATGCGGTTTTATATTCAGTTCATCTTTGTAATGGTAATTGTTTATTTGTAAGCCAGAAAATTCTGAAGGAACAAACTGCAATGCGTACTTTTCTAATAACTATTTAATAAAAATTGCTCGCCTCATAACGCAAAGCGGTTGAAGTAGTTAGAAAGTTAGTAGCAGAAGTTAGTAAAACGCGTTTCGAAAAAAAAATTTCGTGGACGTCCTAATGTCTGTACGCTGATTTTGTATGTACCAACAATAACTCCCGAAAAAATTGATATATCGAGACCGGCTTTTTTTATTAGTTCCAGATTTTTTTTTTATTTTTTTTTATTTTATTTATTTTGTTTGGTTCACCAACGATTGTTTGCACAGGTTGTATGCTAAAAAGTAACATGCAGAAATATAAATGCAACAGTGCAATAATCACTTATAGGTAAACTCCGCATGCATAAAGGAGTTGTACAATTTTATAATATTAATCTCGTTAAAAAAACGAAAAATACTAATCTAAAGGACTAAATAATATAACAACTTATGGAACTAATAACATTTAATTATATTATATATTCTCTCTCAAACGAGAAAATGAAAAGTTAAACTATTAAGAAAGATACAATTTATTATATTAATCTAGTTTAAAACAAAAAAAAACTTAAAAGCCACTATGATAGACACGTACAAAAATATAAGAATATTTCTTGCATGTTTCTTTTTTTTTACAAATCAATTATACGATTTATTATTTTATTCAAATAATTGAGCGATATGGGGCGTGCACTTTTGGATTTTCCAAACTTTCTTTGACATTTCACTGACGGACAACGTACAGGGGCCGTACTATGACGTGTTAATTCCATCATTATTCCAGCATGAAAGAGAGACGGAGCTATACATGACCGATAGCACTATCTCTTTTTCGCAACGGAATCATGATGGTATTAACACGTCATAGTACGGCCCCAGGTCTGTGCGTTGTTCAAATAGCATACAACTTTGCACTACAGTTCCTTATGTAACGAAGGTGAGCACAAAGGTCGGATTTTTGAAAATTCAACCCCTAAACGAGTAAAATAGGGGATGAAAATGTATACGGATGTTTGTAATTTCTGTCAACGGGACACCTATTGGGACACGGCGTCTATTAATACGTGATTAAAGAATTGATAACAACTGGTCCGCTCAATCTGTGTGGTTCTTTCCTAAAAAGACCATTTGAGACACCGATCTATGTAGATCGGTGTCTCAAATGGTGTTTTAAATCGGTCGGTCGGTGGTTTTAAATGGTCTTTTAGTCACTTATAAAGTCCAGACAGAATCTTGGTCAGATCGTGTGAAGACTATGTGGTCTTCACACCATCTATGACCTCTGAGTTTGTTTCGGCCTTTCTTCTCAGAGTAGTCAGATAGGATACGCCGGCCTCATCTAGTTTAAAAAAATATGATTGACGTGTAAGTAAAAGTGTTTGTACAAACCTACTTACAGAAATAAAATCATTTATCATTTAACTAATTTAAAACCATAATCTAACCAAACTAGTTATCCAATTCACAAGGTTGTATTGATTCAGCCACAGGCAATTTAATCTCATGTTACGTGACGTCGGAAGACCGCATGTGACAGGCTAATGGTGTTATGAAGCCATCGGATTGGATTAGGTATGTCCTTGGATAGTAATTGCCTACCTTCCTATACTGAATGCGTAAAGGTTATGCCTAGAACTTCCAAAATTATGATTTTAAGTTCAAGAGGGACAAGAGGAGAGAGAGAGAGCCATTTGATCTTTATTGAAGATAGTTGAAATATCATCATCATTATTTGAGGCTTAAGAGCGCGTATAAAGCAAAATTACCAATCTTATATTTGATTTTACATGAAAAATTCCGGACAAAATCTTAAAATAAAAATGTATGAATAACTACATGATATTTCCGAGGGTTCACTTTGATCAAAAACATGAAATAATAACATTTCCTCGATATAAAAAAATCACGAAGTAACCTCTAATTCTCATATTTTTCCGTTTTGTACTCAATACGGTAATGCCTATTGCGACAAAAATCTGATAATTAATTATATTTATACAAGAGTAAAGGCTGTGCTTAGGCATTTTATGTAATTCCTTTTAGTTTTGGATTTATTACGATATAACAGTTTTGGCGCATACTACGCACTATACTATACATACTACTAAAATTTTACTGGCTTTAGGCGCGCTCTTAACAGCCGCTGATGGGCCCTGGCCTGGTCGAGTATATTTCTGCAACGTGACCTATTTCAGGCTTTTTCTCTCCAATTTCTCACTCCAACAGTTCTTAAAACTTGGTCTACTCAATTCAACCATCTGAGCTTGAGTCGCCCTCGACTTCTCCTGCTATCCGGTTTAATATCAATCAAACGTTTAGGTGCTCTGGTGTCGTTGCTATATAGCCCTATCACAATATATTATTTGACTTAATCCTTCTTATAAAATATGCTCCCAGCCCCCGAACACAAGGTCACTTTTTACAATTACGAAAGCTTACAATTTTGTCACCAAAAAGTTTAAAAAACCAAAGAATTCCATTCACACGCTTGTGAACAGTGACCTCGTCTAGGCCCCAATTAACCAGGGTTGCCACTTTCGTGTACAACCAACCGAACCCTTCAACAGAACGCATGTACAGGCCTTTCACAGTTATTTTACCTCTGACAGCAGCAACCCAATAGCAACCTTATTGTAACGATGATAAAGATCAGTCATACCAAGGGATATCGTATTACCCAGTGATTGGGTTGTGGAGGTCAGATAGGCAGTCGCTCCATGTAAAATACTATTATTCAGCTGCATTCGGTTAGACTGGAAGCTGACCACAACGTAGTAGTAAAAAGGCTTGGCAGATGGTAATGATAAAAATCACTGATTTTGAGAGACTTGTGAATGGCAGCAATGGCAACCTTATTGTAACGATGATAAAGATCACTGTGCTTTTGACAGTGGTGCAAAATCAGAGGTAAAATAGGTAACTATGAAAGGACTGTAGACGTTTTATGTGTCAGGTGCGGCTGGTCCGGGGGCTGCGAGCACAGCGCGCAAGCGACCTCTGCTCGGCGGTGCTCGAGCCGCAATGTCGCCGACTAAGCGCGCTGTGATGACCCTGCTTGCGCGCGCTAGGGCCGCCACACACAAACACGCGCCCGCGTGGCCCGCTCCCCATGAGTGAGTATTAAACCCAACCCTATCAGCTAGGGCTGCTACCGTTTTCAGAGTGGCTTTTTATCAGGCATGGTTTGTGAGAAATTAACAGTTTTAAACCTTTCTATATAGACCGCAGCTGACATACTACTCTGCGTATCCCAGTCCACTGCTGGACATGAGCCTCTTCCAAAAGGGGATGTAGATTATGTGAGTATCTTATAGTTAACTTTGATAAAAGATAAGCGGCTTATGGTTGGTGTCTATGACTCTTCTAGTACATTTAGAGGGTGATTATGCCTTCTGCACTCGAATCTTGTAAGGTAAGGCTGTCTCGTTCTAAGAATAGAATCCCCTATTCGGTCGTGGCTTCTTCCACGAATGGTTGGTTTGGTTAACGAAGTTACTAGTTAGTTCACTTTACCGATTGCCAACTGTATCAGAAAGTAAGCTTTTGAAATTAGGTGTTCAAATTGTAACAGATACATAGGTACGGTCAGTAATCTGAATTACCTGACCCCTTTTACAAAGAAGAAGAATAGAAGAGGGGTTGGGTAATGCAGAGTACTGACTGTACTATGCGGTTTTGACGGATATTTTTTGTAAAAGAAGAAGGAGGTTGAAATCCTCAAAGAAAAGGTAAGATCACTCGAGACTGACATCGTTATATTCTTTATATCTTGGCAACTTGAGACGAGATCAAATTCCTTAGAAATAGTCACCGTAAATCGCCATGGATACCGTAAGTAGAAACAATTAGCAACCAGTAATACAGGGACTTCGACGCGCAAACTGAAACCATGAATTCAGCAAATGATTCTAGAATAGAATAGAATATTTATTTGCGTAAAACATGGTATACAAGGGTGTTAAATATACAAATTGAGGCACAAGCATGTTTAGCTAGGATAAAACATAGCATGCAAAATTTTAAAGACAGGTTAAGGCAACAACAATCGTTTTTTTTTTAAACATCAAAATTTTTTATCTATAAATTCGTTTAAACTATAAAAACTACACTCGAGTAACCACTAACTTATGAAATTTAATTTTAAATAACTTTGTATTTAAAGCTTTGAAATGCCTTGGTATTTTATTATAAATACGCACACACATTGCCAAGCAGTTACTATTGTATTTGTATTTAGACCCCCTAGCATAGAAAATGATCGTCGGTTATCAAAAAAAAACATCTGCTGTTTCATAGAAAACTGCAATACCTACGCGGTCAAAATGTGTGGGTGAGCTTTTTTTTTTAATAACAGACGATAATTGTTTCAACGCCCCTAGGGGGTCCAGAACTATGTACTGAATCAATGGTAGCAAGTTATGGTTATGCGTTGATGTTCCTGCCACCCTGTATACAGGGTGTAAAAAGAGCCATTGAGCCTGTCTATGCATTTTGTACAACAAATATAAAGCGTGGAGCAAAAGTTATTGCTGGGAAACGACTTTTATTATGTGTGAAAAATAGCTGTTTAGGGCAATGCGCATGGAACGCACGCCAGACATTTGACATTTGGGCGCATGCAACGCTACAGCAGTCATGACTCATGGGGCTATTTAAAGTTAAGTTATGACATTTGAAACTAGTTTACGTGAACAAAGGAACAAAAAGTTGGAACTTTGACCTTCAAAATCTCCGTGATCAGAAAAGTAAAGGTACCCACGTATGGTCCAGTGTAAAAGAAATATCACAATGACAGGGAGTACAAGTGACTCTTGGCTTCGTTAAGAGTTTTATTACACACGTTATTAAATTATGAATTAGAACTAAGATTACTAACCTTACCCTGAAATAACTATTGGTTAAAAATACACTATGTAGCCCGGGGCGGTCATAGTAGATATCGATAATTGTTACGCCCAATAGTCATTTGACTATTTCTCTTGGCTATTAAGCCAAGAGCATCGAGCAATGCCTGAAGAGGCTCTCATTCGGTAGTTAGGTGAAGTGTCTGATGCAGGAAGCGATACCAACTTTTACCTACTGACTAGGTAGTCAGTACTAATATCGTACCAATTTCATTTAGTTTTACAACCCGTCGAATTTTGAAATCGAATTATCACCTCCTGTAATGTGAGAGAGAATTTTAAATTGAATCAAACGGTACAATAATATTAAGAAAACGGTTAATATATACATGGGTTTTATAACCTAAATGGCACTGCAGTGCTGCCTGCAAGCAAGCGTGCAAATTTTTATAAATTTTCCTAAGGTATAATTATATTATATTACCATGCATGTTTACTTTTATTTTATTATTCATATTGTAGACATGTCATTCGGCCGAGAGAAAGGAAAGGGATTGCGTAGGCAAGTGATTTGGCAACGTCGTCGGGTGCCCTTTTTTTTGTAAGAACGGTAAAAATTTGGTAAAAGACCGCTAGCTCAACGCGTTGGCAACTTGCTGCATGTTGTGAACTCTGCGATGAATGGATCGCTCTTTGGGCGCGTGCAAAAATTGATACTTTTGTTTTCTTATTTGTTATATTTTTATTTTTATTGGAACGATGATAATTCGTGTCTACTTGAAGGCAATAACTTAGTTAGCACTATCCAAGACGATAACTACACGATTTTTTTCAAGAATATAGTTTTGGTAAATGACAATTTATAATGATTAAGTATGTAACAGTTACTGAACCTCCTATTTCGAGTTGGCGCAAGTTTTCAATCTCATCTTGTATACTTACTAATTTCTATGTTCCTTATACAGGGTTATTGGTAAAACACCATCAACCTCTTAAGGGGTCATTGTATTCATTATTATGAACAACTTTTATTAAGGGACCAAATATGAAATCGCGAAAAAAAATCAGCTGTTCCCTACATTTATGTTTGCAGAACTCGTCAAAATGTAGGGACCAGCTGATTTTTTTTTTCGCGATTTCATATTTGGTCCCTTAATAAAAGTTGTTCATAATAATGAGTACAATGACCCCTTAAGAGGTTGATGGTGCTTTATCAATAACCCTGTATACAATTATGTTCTATATATACAAAAACCACAGGTACTGTGACATCCAAAGTATAATAATTTAGTAACACGAGCGATCTCACCCTATGATAGGACGGAAAGTGAACGTAAAATAAGTTTTTTTATGAATAACAAGAAAATATAAAAAATATGAAAATGTTTAAAATGTTAACACTAAAAGCGCGAAGGTATGTAAGTACTGTGTTCAGGCTTTATTAAATCGTTTTTTTTTAATGCAACATTGATTCCAACGCCTTCTGGTATCAGGTCATACTTATTGCTGAAATACTCGCCCTGTATATCATTTCCCCTGCTGAAAGACTTGAACTGGCCAACTTTGACTGGGTCAAACCGAGCTGCCTGGCGTCACGAGCTGTCCATGTATCGTTAAACCCAAATCCCCACGTACAATTGGGAGTTGATACCGGTGTATGATGTATTTGTAAACTGGTTTCGTTTTCCACTGTATGCATAAGCTAGTTAGGGCTGTTACGAGGAAGAAACTGCTTGTCACAGGAAAATAAATACGTAAAGAAATGTGTTACTCACTCTTAAGCCATCATTCTACCTGAAGCTTATTAATAATATTTTTAATAACCTTTACAAAAACAAACATTAAAAAACGTATGCTATTTATTCGTTATTTTAAATTGCCGCTCTAAATTTTTTTAAGTTAGACAATCAAAGCGCAAATTTTAAAAAAACTTTGTTTTTTTTTGTAAAAAAAGTCTGCAGTATTCCGTATATACCTACATTAATATATAATAAGGTAATAGAAATCATAATAAAACGTTTTTCATTTTAAAAGTGACTACTACCTACTTTCCATATTAACATATTTCGCAAATTGCTCATCAAAATATTGAGTGACATAAAAATTTTAGACGGTAACATTTCTTTTTCTTCTTTGGCAACTGAGCCGATGTCGACTATTATGCCACCGTCATGGGGTGACGGCAGAGCAGCGAGGTGAGTGACGGTAACGTTAATAAAAGTACATACAAAAGACGCGTGACAGCCCTACCAGACGACAGAGTTGTCAACAAACATCACATACGTGCCCCACCATACTACTCGCGGCTCAACGAGTATCATTGGACAGACTGAACGCTGACGGAACGTGACATCCCTACCGTTCGCAATTTGAATCCTGTTCCAGTCAAAATAAAAACAATGTTTTTATTTATCACATTAATTTATTCTTGGAATAAATTGCGTTAAATATGTGTTTTAAGACCTTGTCAATATGCGTAGCGTTCCTTTATGACATTTAAACTGGTAAGCAATGAATGCTCTCTTAAGAATGATGATACCAGAGTAGAGATGTTCAGCAGCAAATGTATGGAGATTCTTACTGATTCTTCGTCTCGTTTGGAACTTTACATCTAGTAGGTATTTTGACTTTCAATATGAACCTCTAACGTAACACATTTATATAAAACTAGTCTTTGTCCGCAGCGTCGCCCGCATGGTGGTCGTAAATTATCCTATGGTAACGTAGGTACTCAAGGGATAAAAAGTATTTTTCACATTATTTTATAATATTAGTGTGGCTGATACATTACAGAGTGGTTTCAAATAATGACGTTCTATTTTTTTTTTAAAGACAAGGCGTCTCTGTTTCAATCTCAATCTTGTAAACATATATTTATTTAAACATACTTAAAATAATCAGCCTCTATTAGATTCTGGAGACAAAGAAAGAAGAGCTTTTAGATACCACGCGAATTGGTGTATTTCACATGCTATCAAATCTTTTGCCTCAATAAAAATGAAACATAAAATTTTGAGACTGAAGTCTAAGGCCCATCGCCCACGACAATACTCAAAAGTAACGTGTTACAAACTGAAATCAACAATGAGTAGCCAGAATGTCACAGCAGTAGGTCTTTACCTATGAAATTGCCGTTTAGTATACAGAAAGTTTAAGGCCTTTTTATATAAATATTTTTTATTTCTATCAATCAAAAAATGCACCCATGCTATCGATGCATCTCTGCCAGCGCAGTGGTATTTTTTCAATGCACTTCTTGAAGAAGTCAGGTGTACGAGAGCCAACAAACTCTTTGAAGGCGTTTTGTACTGCCTCTCGAGTATTGATTTTTTTCCCTGCCAAGAAGTTGTCCAAAAGTTGGGAAAAGTAGAAGTCTGTCAGCCACCTATCGCCACCCACTTATCAAGTTTTTTTACCTTGCCAATTTGACGCAAATGGACTAATATTGTTTTGATGCTAACGTTGAAAGCTGCTGCTAACTCAGCCGTAGATTGAGTACCGTCAGCTTCCACTATTACCTTTAATTCGTCGTTGTTGACTTAGTTTTCGGGCGACCACGGTGTTCATTTTTTAGATCAAAATTTCCATGTTGGAAGCGTTCAAACCAATAACGAGTCGTGCGGTTGTTTGTAGTGTTCACTCCGTACACGTAATTAATGTTGTGAGCCGTTTCTGCGGCATTGCTACCGCGACGAAACTGGTATTCCATAATTACTCGTATTTTTATCGTGTCCTTATTGATGAAAAAGATACAAAATGTAGTGAATTTGAAAATAGAATTCCATATTTTTTAAATAAAATTGATTGGAATTTTGAATTTATTGCCAGCAGATTTTATTTATTTACATTACGTTTCAAATGGCCCGTATTGTAAATGATAAATGATAAATGATAAATGATTTTATTTCTGTAAGTAGGTTTGTTACAAACACTTTTACACGTCAATCATATTTTTAAAACTAGATGAGGTCGGCGTTTCATAACTGACTATTCTGAGAAGAAAGGCCGAAACAAACTCAGAGGTCACAGTCTCTTTTAAAGTCCAGACATAATCTTGGTCAGATCATGTGAAGACCATGTAGATTTGTGTCTGAAACGGTCTTTTGAGGAAAAACCATACAGATTGAGCGGACCTGTCCAGTCAGTGCACGCATTTGTCAGTAATCTTGCCGCTCAACTGAGAACTTAAGGAGCACAACGATTCGACGAACAATACCAAAGAAAGGACATTTGGGTAGGCCGCATAAATTACTCAAGCTGCCAGATCGTGAAACTAACTAAGAAATAAAATAAAAAAAAGTAAAGTAAGTAAAAGTAAGTAAAACGGCAACTTTATAGGTAAAGCGTTTGTACACGACACAACTTACTTAGGTACGCGTTATTAACTATTGTTTGTGTTATTGGTTGCTTTTCCGCATACAATGAAACGGACAAAATCTACTTTAGCACGCTTTTGTCCACACACAGATTCGTTGCCTTCTCTAATAGCTCTGTTTGACCGACGAACCGGAGTGGGATTTGTCACCCAATTGGACAATTCCACAATTTCGATTGAACGGCTGCAGGACGGCAGGAACTCAATTGTGTGAAAAGTGAATCCTTGCAGATCGAATATTTTGGATTATAAGTTCTACTTGAATGAAGGATGGATGCAAAATCAGAAATAAATATAGAATGTAAGGGTAAAAGGGGTACATGATAGAACATTAAAATGAACAACTTTGTCCAACTGACTTTCTCTTTGAAATTAAAAAAAATCTGCTTTCTTTGCATTTTGTCGAGTTATGCGTAGGTACATAAATTTATGAAATGAAATGTTTATTTCTGTAAGTAGATATTTTAAGACACTTTTACACGTCAACATTTTAAAACTAGATGGCGCCGGCATTTCCTAGCTGACTGACCCCTGAGAAGAAATCCCGAAACAAACTCAGAGGTCTTAGTTTCTTTTAACAAAACCTCCGTCTGGTCGGAGGATCCTCCCTTTTCCATAGAGTACGAGTGAACTTTACACCCTGATCCTCATACCTCTATACTCCTAACAATCACAATTCGTTGATATCATCACAAGGGGACTTGAGCATACCGCGGAAAGCTGCATTAAGTCACCAAAGGCTTCGGCATACAAAAATGTTAATGCTTTGCCGTGCCATGTCGCGTCGTGCCGCCTAGTGAGCGCCGGCCTTAACGAGCATTTGGCTAAGAGCTTGCTTACGAGTACGACACATGATGCCAGAATATATAGACTGTAAAATCAATATGCTATAATTTTGATTAAAAAGGGACAATTAATTAGCCAATCTATATCATAGAAATGTAAGCGGCGCGCGCCGGCTTAGTTTCAATGCCAAACTTTTTTATTAAAACAATCTGGTTCCTCTGATTTTTGGAAGGTAGCGTCATGCGTGGCAGATGATGATGAATATGATTTATTTTATTATTTTTTTATCCTACTATTTTATATACAGGTTGTCCGAATTTTGTTCATATTCAATTTAAGTCTAGGGATTTTTCACACAATATTTCTTCAATGTTTTTTTTCTTGTTTCAGGCACACAGCCCTTCTACCACTTATAAGAGACGAGTTCGTGGCTGGCGTGGGTGTCAATATCAACTTAGCATAATTATAAATATCTAGTCAAATGATAACCTAGTCTGTATCTAGTCGAATTAATTTTAGTATAATTTAAGGTAAATGTTAATTCGTACCTGCTTTATAACAAATATGTATTTATTGTATTATTATATACAAAGTGGCGCGTACCTTATCACATTAAATTATTCCATATATACATGATATGCTTAGACGGTATACAAAATTGGAATGAAATCCATTCGCAAAACAAATCAGCTGTCCCTTACATTTTGTTACACGTAACTCGACAAAATGTATGGAACAGCAGAATTTTTTATTGAATGGATTTCATTAAAATTTTGTATATCGTCTAAGTATACCATGTAGTATAACGTGATATAATTTAATGTGATAAGGTACGCGCCACTTTGTATAGTAACATTGTTTTAAGTGTTCTTTCAGGTGAATATGATGATGTACTTATGGAATGGTAGCTGAATACTGAATCGAGTGTCGATTATTTTGAAATGTATACCTGTGCAATGTCAAGAGGAAACATTTAGAGAGAAAATAACCACGAAAATAAACAACACCAAAAAATATCGGAGAAAGATCGGCACGTGCCTACGTTGTTTCTATACAAAATGTTGTAAATTTTCATGGATATTTTCTCCTTAAGAGCGTTTATACCTTATGAGTGGCAACGTCGCAATTTAGTGTCATATTTCGTGGTTTTAAATTTTTATCATTTAATCGGAGCTATATTTTGAAAATCTGTTTCATTAACTTTTTAGAATTATGTGAAAGTGTTTAAAAAGTAAGTAACCGTAATGCTTACAGTTATTTTACAATGAAAATAACGCCCTGCAAGTTTCCAATGTATTGTTTGCATATAAATAGAACTGTAAACGCAACGATTTCTTACCTTTTACACAGTTTTCACATAATTCTAAAAAGTTTATTAAACAGATTTTTAAAATATAGCTCCCATTAAATGATAAAAATTGAAAACCACGAAATATGACACTAAATTGCGACGTTGCCACTCATAAGGTATAAACGCTCTTAATGTAATATTTCTATTCGTGTATTAATGTTAATAAGTTTAATGGTGACATCAAATAATTAAGTGTCTGACACCTGCTTTTCTTTTTAACATTCTAAGCAGCTAAAATATTAGACAGAACCCATACACGAGTTCAGTGTATATAATTATGTCACGACCGCTTTTCTCAGTGAGCATCATTGTTATCGACCTTGAAATTTACTTTGATATTCTATTTTCGAAATATTTTGACCCTCGATTGTGTAACTCTGCTCACTGTGCAAGGACACAAGAGTGTGATTGTTTTTTATATAAATATTTAATTTTAATTAAAGGAAAAGAAATAGTCGATGCCAGGATAAAATGTGCTATTTAGTAAATAATCATGCTGTGTATAGTCACCAGATCATAGACAACTATTTGTGGCGTACTTGGATTATGTGAAAAGAAAAGGATTATTTAAAAAATAGAACAATATTTCTGGTTTCCGCAAAATTACCTATGTTTTATGTTAATAGTAAGCAGTTATGTTGTGTTTTGTTTCGTTTTTCATGTGCGTAATTATAATTATATTATATGAATATATAAATATTATTTTAGGACAAAATGTGTTCTACGGAAGGAAAGGAAAATGAAAATCATAAGGAAAATAAATGTAAATTGATGAAATTTTCAGTGCGAAAAAAAAAATATCAGCTAAGCTGAAATGAAAAGACCATTTAAGAAATTATATAAAAAAATAAAATAAAAATCTTAATGCACTTTTGCACAACCGGTAAATTAAATCCGAGACCTCAAATACAAGGCACTATTTATAAAATTCATCGACGTCAATAAATTATGTAGCAAAAAGAAAACCCCGCAAAGGTTTTTTTTTATTCCTTAAAATAGTTTCAGTCTAGGCGAGTCTTTTACACTGATAAAAAAAGTATGACGCCAGTTATAAATACCAAAGTTCATTAAATTACAAAAACATAAAGATCTCGTGAAATTAACGACTAAAGCCACGTTTCCATTAGGTGACATTTGTTCAGCGACCTTGTTGCCCGACACGAATTCTACGTGTCGGGCGATGTCGCGGGAAACATCGCAGGCGACATCTACGTGTCGTGGGACATGTCGCGTGTCGACGCTCGGAAAGCGTAGTTCTTGCGCGACTTCGTGTCCCTCGACAGTCGCCCGACGGCATTCGAGTAGTGAGGACGCGTGTCGCTCTGTGTTCCTCGATATCCACGACCATGGCAGGTGGACCAACGGAACTGTGAACTGGCCACAACTTCGGTATGTGGACGAGCAAAAGTCGACCGACATTGTCGCCGGACAGTCGCACGTAAATGTCCCGTGACTGCTCGCGACATGTCGAGCGACTTTGTCTCCTAGTGAATTG
Source organism: Brachylomia viminalis (assembly GCA_937001585.2). Classification (NCBI taxonomy): domain Eukaryota; kingdom Metazoa; phylum Arthropoda; class Insecta; order Lepidoptera; family Noctuidae; genus Brachylomia; species Brachylomia viminalis. Next base: position 21,296,154 of record OW443306.2, on the reverse strand, counting down.
AGCCATTTTTATAACCCTTCGTACCGACGCACAGTGGATCCATATTGAAAATTAGTGGACATGGGCAACAAAGTTCCAATATCGATTCGATATTTTTTTATGTGATTCTTCATGATATTCCAGACAACTTTTACTCTTGTGAAATTTCTTCTAAAGTTGATCGTTTGTCTGAAAAAAAATAAATTAGATTTTTTTGTATGGAGCGAATCACGTTTATTTTTTTTTCTTCAATTGTACGAATATGTTAGGTGTATGGCGTGAGTATATGATAGCTAGGGTCATTCTCTATCCACGAAAAAATATATCAGCGCCGGCCATCCGCGGCCGCGCGAGTAATCATTCGGTAAAAAAATAATATTTTCTATGAAATTTTTTGCCTTTTAAAATCAATTCAAAGTCATATTTTCTGTCTCACGTGGCTGTTTTCACCTTTTTAGTTAAATATATAGTTTTAATAGCACATAGGTACTCACAACTAGTAATTCTGGCAGAAGTTTAGTTATTATTGCATGTTATCGGTGGTACCTGCATTGTGATTGATGACTCATTTGTTTGTGCGCTCGGCTAAGTGCATAACAAACGAGTCACCGAAAAATAATTGTCTCTGATTGGCTGTTATTTTTTTAACTACCTGCACATTATCTATTGTTATCGGTGGCACCTGCATTGTGATTGATGACTCATTTGTTTGTGCGCTCGGCTAAGTGCATAACAAACGAGTCACCGAAAAATAATTGTCTCTGATTGGCTGAATAATTTTCAGTCATGTTAATATGTTCACTACTTGAGTAATTAACACTGACTATAAATACAAAGACATTCATTAACTCCCATTAGTTTCGCTCTTGTCGCTTAAATTATTCATCTCGCTTGGTTTTGCCAAGCAAATGGGGCACGTTGCAAATGCAATAATATTGGCCACTTTTCCATCAATCGTGGTCATATGCAATTCATGTGATACAATAATATTTCCACACTGTGTAGATATTCGTTCATCAATTTGTTTTTTCATCTCCGACTCTTCAGACTTTATAAAATCAGCTGTCTCCGAAGTGAATGTGAACTTCACTGGTCGACAGTACAGAGTTGAGCAAAGTGTGGGGTTCTCCCAAACTATATTTTCATTCCCAGATGATGAGCCAGACACTAGCCGAAGAGGGACGATGCTTATCATGACTACTGATGAATCACCGAACTCTGTAGCTGTGTTTGACGTTTTCTGTTTATAGTTACTCTGCGACGAAGAACCATCAAGCCCCCATTTCTAGGTTAACTTGAGTTCTTCATTTTGAGACCTATCAACAGAATTCACATCTAGTAAAATCCTCTCCACAGTGTGGTCCAATAGCGCTTGCAATTTAATTTGAGCTCCTTTTTCGGTAATCTCCATACTCTCTTGTGGTGGATAACATCTTTTCTTGGCATTAACGAGCTTTGGATAAGATGGAAAGGCAGCACAGTTTTCTTCTTTCAGAAATTGTCGAAGAGCTAAGTACCTACTTCCATCTCGTGAGCGCAAGTGATGTATAAAGAGCTAAACACTTATCTTCAGAGACAGTACTTAGGCTCTGCTTTTTGAATAGTCGCTCGTGTACTTCGGATAGCGTTTCTGGATTACTGGAAAGGTATTCGACCACTTTTGCCAGATTCGTTTTGCCGTTGTCTTTCAATTTTGTTAAGTACCAGTGCTGCAACTCTTCCTCGGAATTTTCTTCTACTATGGAAGTAGAACGTCTTTTTTTTTTGCTTATTACTTAAGTCTTTGAACGGTTTTCTGTGCTCCTTTTCTGTAGATGTTCCCGCTTCCGTAGTACATACTGCAAGATTAGGAACATGGGAATTCATATCCACTGGCTCAGATAAGGCTGCGTCCGAAAAGCCCAACTCACTTCTCAGGTCAACACTGTCACAAACAGGCCAGTAGATGTTTTTTTCCAACCACTTGCGATTATTTACACGATTCATAAAAGTTTTTTGATTTCTACTTGACTCTATCCACTTTTTATTTAGACTTACACAAAAAAGCCGACAGAACTCCTTGATTAGGTTTTTGTCTTCTTCAGAAACTGTGGTATTCAAAACAGAAATTATACTTTCATATAGAAACATATAATTTTTCAGATCACCACCACTTCTTAATTTCACAAAAAGATCTAGGTTGGTACAAAATCCAGCCATAGTTCTAAAGTAAATATAAAAATAAAAGTATTTCACTGTGTTCACAAATAAGCGACAAGAGCGAAACTAGAGGGACTTAATGAATGTCTTTGTATTTATAGTCAGTGTTAATTACTCAAGTAGTGAACATATTAACATGACTGAAAATTATTCAGCCAATCAGAGACGAGCATTTTTCGATGACTCATTAGTTATGCGCTTAGACGAGCGCACAAACAAATGAGTCATCAATCACAATGCAGGTGCCACCGATAACAATAGATAATGTGCAGGTAGTTCAAAAAATAACAGCCAATCAGAGACAATTATTTTTCGGTGACTCGTTTGTTATGCACTTAGCCGAGCGCACAAACAAATGAGTCATCAATCACAATGCAGGTGCCACCGATAACATGCAATAATAACTAAACTTCTGCCAGAATTACTAGTTGTGAGTACTTATGTGCTATTAAAACTATATATTTAACTAAAAAAATTAAAACAACCAAATGAGACAGAAAATATGACTTTGAATTGATTTTAAAAGGCAAAAAATTTCATAGAAAATATTATTTTTTTACCGAATGATTACTCGCGCGGCCGCGGATGGCCGGCGCTGATATATTTTTTCGTGGATAGAGAATGACCCTAGCTATCATATACTCACGCCATACACCTAACATATTCGTACAATTGAAGAAAAAAAAATAAACGTGATTCGCTCCATACAAAAAAATCTAATTTATTTTTTTTCAGACAAACGATCAACTTTAGAAGAAATTTCACAAGAGTAAAAGTTGTCTGGAATATCATGAAGAATCACATAAAAAAATATCGAATCGATATTGGAACTTTGTTGCCCATGTCCGCTAATTTTCAATATGGATCCACTGTGCGACGCGACGGTCGATTTTTTATCGCGCATAGTACGGACGGACAACAACGGACTGCTTAGCGCCGTGAGTTTAAAGTCCAACAGCGTGTCTTTGTGACGCGCTGGGATGCGGTCTGTTGGATTCTCGATGCTCGGCTTAATACCAAGAGTCTAAACCCCAGTGCGCCATATAAAATAGCCCATGCGATTCTGAGCTAAGTGTTAATTTATTTTTGATCAGTGTTACTATTTTTGAAAAACCCCATAAAAGTAGGGCTTTTAGATAATAATTAACGGACCATTGTGTATTTATTATCCTATGCCTTTTAGGGGAGTATTGTATATAGAGAATATATCACTTTATATAGCAGTAAGCAAAATTTTAGCAGACGAAGATATAATTAATCTATATTTCAGAATATATAACGTTTTAAAATATTTAAATGTCAGTTTTAATTCAAATTATAATTGCTGTCATATGAATAGTAGAATAAATTTAATATACACAAACAAACACCTAACACATAATCCACGCACACAAGCATACAAATGAACTAATTTGCACACACACACACACACATTGCTACCATAAATTGTCACACCTGTCACTGCATTTAAGCGTAATGCTTAAGTATCTAAATGTGTCAAATAAATTACTTGAAAGCTGCAAAATTACCAAATAAATCAAACCAATGGGGATTACCAAAACATGGATAGAATTTTTTTAATGAAAAATGACCACTCATTTTGACCGAATCTGCCGGTGGTCATAAAATGTGGCAAATTGAGGATGACTTAATTCCGTTGACAAAAGCAGATATCAATCAAAATAAAAACATGCTGTATTTATTCACTATCAACTGGTTCAATAAAATGGAATTAGGATAATTATTTATTTGACAGAGAATATAATTTGAAATACAACCGATTCATAATCACAATAATACTTATATTTTAATAGTAATTAATATCACCGTATCAAATAATAGAGAAACTGATACACTGCACGGTGCACATGGTTTGAAAATTCTTTTGTCAGATTACAGTATATTAAAAAAAATAAAAATTATGTCAGGCACACAATAAAATTATTTAAAAGCACACGTTTTACCAATAGCAAGTTCGAAATATTTAAATAAATAAATACCTATTAAACGTTTTATGTGTAATTTAATATAAAATAAAAGTTCTATATTTTTGCTTTAGTCATTGTAAAAAATTACGATGAAACTTTTTTGACATGTAGTGGAACTTTAAAAATAAATGTTAAATGGTAGAAAATAATTCTAAAATATTCTAATGTAATTAATTACGAGATTATGGTCGCGTCCTAATAGAAATCAATCGTCGTGCGAATACGTGTTCGTCGCATTCATATGTCACTTTTTGTTCGATGAACCGGAACACGTGGTCGCGCCGACAGAGGGCGCCTTCTGGTTTTCCGAACATAAAGTGACATAATATGAACGCGACGATCGCTTTCTATTAGGGCGCAGAGTAACGATTATAAAGTTAAATAACGAACGATAAAGGCAACGTCCACGTGCAGTTCAAATTGTAACGATTAAAATAAGTTGCAAAACGAAATATTTGAAAATGGCGCGCGAACAACGAAACGAGTTCTGACGCCACTTAAGCCCATGCTCGAATTTTTTTTAGAGCACTGGATTGTCAATGCTCTGCTAAGGCGCCGAGAGTTGAAAATCCAACACTGTGTTTTCTTGACGCGCTGGGATGCTCTCTGTTGGATTCTCAATGCTCTGCTAGTAGTAGTATCTTACTTTTTATACTTATTTATAACAAATTATTAGTGTTTAAACTTTCTGCTTAAGTGCAGTTTAAATTGCGAAACGACATCACATTTTTGGGAAAACTTTACATGTTATTAAATTCAAAATTATGGAAATCACTAGGTAGAAATGTCATTTTCAAATATTAAAAAATAATGTAAAATTAATATTTTAAATGAGTGTCAAATAATTATAATATTAAAGTTTAACATAATGTACCTAAGCTTAAATCCTAGTACATAACGAAATAACAATGAAGTATTATAAATTAATTGTAAATAATTATGTGTTTAATCGCTTAAAAATCTCGTCTGTGTTTTGTGATATATTAAGTAGTTAGAAAAATTCACAAGTTTGAACGTGATCTCAGCTGAAAGTATTTTATGTCATGTTTGAATTAGGGATTATATTGTGTTTATACAGCATGTATCAGAAAAGTGTGGTCAAGTAGGGTATGGTGCAGACCATCCAACTGGGAATAGATGGGAACAACATAATCGCTGAAAAATAATCAGCAGTGTCATACATTTGGATCGAATAGTTATTGAATGTTTGTATGGGACAGTTGAATTTTTTTCTCGATTATGATGTTGGTCCCTTGGAGAAAGTTATTCAGATTGATGGTCTGTACAAACCGTTGAATTTGACCACATCTTTCGGATACGCGCTGTTTAAATGCATTATAAATTTGTATCGTATTCATCGTATTAAAAAATTAATTTCCTATTCTCTTTCAATAAAACTCATTATTTTTTACATTATCTTAAATTTGGGCAATCCTAATTCCGACATGAAATAATTATAAAAATTGCTGAATGATGTCTTAAAAAATTCGCTGATTTATATTGAAAAAATTACTTCTTCATTATCATATTTTATTATAAATTATAAACAAAAACCGTTCAAGTTTGCTTGTTTTGTATTCTATCAGATTATTTGAGCCCCATTATTGTAACACAAGGTGTAAAAAATTTAAAATGACAGTATTTTTTTTATTGTTTCTTTTTAATAATGAAGTTACTACTTTTCCTATTAATTATTATTATAAAAAAAATGAAATCATTCAAAACATTTTTTTTCAATTTTTTTAAATAATTGAATACACCTTGTATACCTAATATTATTTTACGTATATTGTTGAAAATTAATAGTTTTAATTAGGTCTTCCATTAAATGCAATGCGACGCTTGTTTTCATTTAAGCGATTCAGTTATTGTTATTTTGTGGTTTCGGTTACCTACTGTGGCTGGAACAGTGTGTTTATGATAGAATTGCATCAATTAATTATTTGCTTATTCAATTTGTGGCTTCAATGTTTCCACTTTGGTGCGCTGCGTTAGTTTAGTAGATTTCTATACTTAATAATAATTTGCACACATGACCGAAACGATCGAAATTCTTCGTCTCTGAGATTGAATAAATATACTTAGTGCAATCCAAGAAATTCATTGTTAGGGTAATTGACGACCTACATCAATTCGAATACGTCAAAGAAAGTCAATTGTGATTTGAATATACGGATAATTGAAGTTGGTAGTCAATTTACTTAACAATTAATCTACGTATGTAAAGAAAACCATCTTTTCTAAGATCTGATAAAGAAATACACCAATAAACGCTACAGAACTTGACGTAGGTAAATCTTGCAGACACTCAAAAGTTATCATATTATTGCCTAAACTTAAACAGTCAGAAGTTAACTTATGCAAGTAAACTTGCTAGTGGTCATCTTGTGCAAGAGAGCCGTAAATAAGAGAGCTGAGCTATTAACACACATACTTACGTAAACTCACGCCTTCTTCCGATAGGGGACGGCAGAGACTACATAACGCCACCTGCTACTATCCTTACATACTCCTTTTGATTCGATTACGCTGAAGACCAACCACCATCTCAGCGACAATCAATGTCAAAAACTTGTCAAAAGTGTATGTAAATTGATTGTATTTTTGACAGATTGAGACAGATACAGATTATAAAATGGCCCTCTGTAGGCCAATTCTCGTACTTAAAAAACGTTCAAATTCAAGTCGCAATCTCATCTCAGCGACAATCAATGTCAAAAACCTGTCAAAAATGTATGTAAATTGATTGTAATTTTGACAGATTGAGACTGAGATTAGAATGCGAACGGTCTTAAAAATACGGGAATTGCCCCTCAGGTCATACACGCTCGCCGGCTGCGAGTATTACGCACCTGACTTTTCTGAAGATCATAGCCAATAAGTTTACTGTGTGAGCTAGCTGAGCTATTAATTGTTCCATTGATTTCGTTCTATCATAACAACACCGTTTCATAGACTATAATATTTATGATTGTTTGTTTGAGTGTGCACTGAACATGAGTAGTAAATAAATACGATCATAGAAGAGTTTGTATTTTATTTCTATCTGATGTGTATTAGCTTGTGGCTAAGTAATAACAGCCGTACGGGTCGAACGATCAGGTTAAGCTACGCTTGCCGCGGTCGGTCCGTGGATGGGTAACCATCTTTACATATCGAGATCCCTCCGTGGCTCGGAAAGCACGTTATGCCGTATTCGTAGATCTGTAACAGTCGTTTCGGGTAGTCTGAAGCCAGAAAGTCCGACAACGGCAGATAGGCAGTCACTCCATGTAAAATACTAGTATTCAGCTGCATCCGGTTAGACTGGAAGCTGACCCCAACATATCTGGGAAATGACATGTATTATTTTCGTATAGACGGAACATTGTATTGCACCTAACATAACACAAACATTGTACACTTAGTTCGCAATAAACGTTTTGACTTTGACTTTGTTTCAGGCGAATCGGCATCACGCTTGGCAATCTTATAATGGAATGAAATGACCAATGATTTTATTTCTGTAGGTATGTAGGTTTGCACAAACACCTTTACACGTCAATCATATTTTTAAAACTAGATGAGGTCGGCGTTTCCTATCTGATTACTCTGAGAAGACTACTGTAAGTCTCTTTTAAGGTCCAGACATATATATATCTTGGATAGATAATAGAATATTGTTTATTATTGTTGTAGGTGGTTAACAAATAAAGGTGGTCAGAATTAGAAGAGTATCTCTACAACATAATGTAAAGATTGTCTGCAAAAGGGAACCTTATATAATTGATAAATGATTTTATTTCTGTAAGTAGGTTTGAACAAACACTTTTACACGTCAATCGTATTTTAAAACCTAGATGAGGTCGGCATTTCCTATCTGACTGCTCTAAGAAGAAAGGCCGAAACAAACTCAGAGGTCACAGTCTCTTTTAAAGTCCAGACAAAATCTTGGTCATATCATGTGAAGGCTATGTAGATCGGTGTCTGAAATGGTCTTTTGAGGAAAGAACCACACAGATTGAGTGGACCTGTCCAGTCAGTACACGAAATTGTCAGCAATCGTGCAGCTCAACTTAGACTTAAGGAGCTCAACGATTCGACGAACAATACCAAAGAAAGGACATTTGAGTAGGCCGCATAAATTACTCAAACTGCCAGATCATGATCATGGCATCATTCAGGCATAAAGCAAAATAGCTCTGATTGCATTCGATCACTCAAGCGAAATAAGAATTTTAAAATCGAATATTCGGCGTTGTTTCCGAAAAACAACAGTTGTGTGATAGGTGCGTAAAGAAAGAAAGGAAAGAAAACATGTTTATTTGTGGTAAACATGACGCAGAGAACGAATACATACAAAAAAAAACAAGTTGGGGGAAAATATGCGTCACATCCACGCAAAACGGCCATCGCTCAGCATAATGCTACGACCCTACGCGAGACAGAGCCCCAGCGCTGGTTTTCAGCGACAGCCGAAAAAGTGTACACGTCCTCTTGAAATGATAAGCGCATTTTAATATATTGCTTCTTATTTTCTTATTTAGCGCCTGCCCTCAGATTCCGGTACCGTTAGCACGTCGATGCTAACAATTACCGTACTATAAGCATCCTGAAGACTATAGCTGATAGGTGGTACAGCCCCAAACTGGGAAATTGGATACGTCTACATGCCACTGTGCCATAGTAATGAATAGTTTTTTGTTGTTTTTCTGGTAGATGTAAGTACTAACACTAGTTATTATGTGTACACTAACCAAATGGACTATAAGTATGTTTGTTTTTTTATCATTTTTATTTGTAAGGTCACGGTCAAGGTTAATTGAGGTGGATCTCATGGGGTGTTACACAAGGGGGGCATGAAATCTTCATTATTTTTGACCTAGGACGTCTTAGTCTTTGAGATATTTGTGAAAAATTCAAAAAAGGGATACCAAGTTACCCATTTTAGGACAGAACTAAACAGTATTTTACTGACACTACATGTGCCGTGCTACAAAAGCGTGGTGGATTTCACGTAACCGGTGGTGACTCGAATCGAACACGTAAAGGTAAATACGTTGCAATCGGATTATTATTCGCAGTTTGTTGTTATTATTAGACAACAAAACGCACCTGTTCATCATCTTCGATAAAACCCCGTCGTCAGTCGTCTTGTACAACCCCGTGTAGGTAAGGATTGGCCTGATTAATTCATTCAGTAGATAGCTTTAAGTTACTAAGGTTAAGAAGGACGTTTGAGTTACCAAATGTAAGTTATGGGTTGTTCAGACTGTAATTACCTAATCTTCTTCTTCGCGCATCGATGCCAATTTAAATAGGTAGAATCTGGCTACGAGTTCGACACCATCAGTAGCGTCCATCAGCTCCAGACGTGCAGACATCAGGACACGCTGGGGACACAATATTAAGTCAGACTGTTTCAGCTGCTGGCGCTGTGTTAGGTAGGCTTCGAAATAATGGACGTAGGTACTGGTCTTCTATTTTATATTTATACAGATTGTACAAGGTGTGTTTAGGTAAATCTGATTGTATGAGAAAATTGAGCGACGTCTGCAATGATGGTGGAACGACGACTGGCGCCCCTGGCGGCGAGAAGGGGAGGCGCGGGCGCGGCCGGACTCGCGGTATGACTCCGCAGGCACCATTGAGCTAGATTATAAGTCAATGGCAGGCACGGCGGTAGTAAGTCCTGCCGTGCGCTATCTGGCGGTGGCGGGGCCGTAACAGCGGCCCATTGTTTGTGGAATAGCTCCACATTTACGCTCCAGGGCGGAGTTATCTGTGAATCTTCACCGTAGCAGGTTTTCGTTGACGTGCGGGGTATCGATATCTAAACACTTCTAAACATGACAAAACAACAAAAAAATCATTTGATGAACAATTTTTTGAGGTCCACGACCGCAAGGAGTTCAGTTACTTGGAGTATGAGTAGAGAAAATAAGTTTTTGTTGTTGTTTATCGTGTTTTTGGTTTCCATCATTGTCTCGTCTGAGAAGTATTGCTAACTAATTTAATTTGACCTTGTGTAAAGATTTCCAGGTAAAGTAAGGACGAAGAAAATTTCGTAACGAAACGGTGTTATTCGCCCGACAGAGAGGGCCCTTCTAACAGCGCTCGAACTGTAATAAAAAGGGACCAACTACAATCGAATATTATGATAGAAACTTATTCCTATTGGTCATAAAATTTTATGGCAATCGGCAAGTGAAGGAATGTTATATTTGCGCTGCCGATGAAGAAAGAGGGAATATTGACGAAAGTTGTGGATTATTGAAAATGGTAAAACGTGGGAAATCAATGACACATAAAACGCATGTAAATAGGTGTAGAATTCTGTTGACCCCGTATTTATCAGTTCTGAGTGGGTTTAAGGTCGATTATGAGACGTCATCTTAAACTTTTTGCTATTTGCAACAGATTTTCTTAAGGTTTTTTTTTTTTTTTTATTATTAATGTAGGTCAACATCCACACAAGGTATTCAGGTCCCGAACTAGGCAGAGCCTGTACTACGGTAACCTGATGACTGATATACATACTTATATACATATACACACCCAGACACAGGTCAAACAGACATGTTCATGCACACAAATGTTTGACTTGTCCGGGGATCGAACCCGGAACCAGCGGCTCAGAAGGCAGGGTTGCTACCAACTGCGCCAACTGGTCAGTCCACTGGTTTCTGACACTGCCGTAGCTATTATTTGCTCGGCATTATTTTTTTTAGGCTCATAGCATTCCTTTCGATGCAAGCTTTCATTTCTGAGCAAATTTACGGCCAATAAGAGATGACATCAGAAATTATTTCGTTTTTGTCAACTTCATATCAATTTTTAACCCTATTTTGGACAACATTTTTCTTGTTTCTCTTTAGGTCCTAGTAGTGTTCTGTCAATGATTGACAACGACACCAGAGTCACTGCTCCAGCTAAACATTTTTTTGTGCTATACAAATGGGAATTTCGTCACACTCGCAGTATATCTCGCAAATTATATTTCGGCTCGAGAGAAGCTTGACTGGATAATTGGTGAAGGAGACCGACTGTTTACGGGGTCCATATTGTCCTGAGGTTTGTCATTCGCCATTGTTCAAAAGAAAATCAATATTAAACACAAATTATTTATTAACAAACTTAAGTTAAAACTAATAATCAAAACCGACTTTATTTCTAAATTAATTAAATTATCAAATCATTGAATTGTGAACGAAAATCAAAGTAGTTAATACAAAATAAATTCTTAATCAAGATTTTCATCCATTTTAAAAGAACAAAATTATTTATTACGAATTTCAAATGTTTTGATAGTAATAAAATTGTAACAATAATAATATTATATTAATAATGATTCGATATAGGCGTGATCCGTATCACAATTAGAGTTGTAGACGGGGCGCTCGCTAGAATCAGACAGAATGCCCAAATCGCTCGGCGCTCCGTCTTATAAAGGCCGACCCCTTCCATAACTCGCCTGATTCATTGAGTGGTACGATGATGTCACAGAGAGCTGCGTTTCGGTTTACTTTGTAATAATTTGCTCACGCCGACATATATATTGCCTCAAAATTGTTTTAAATATGATCCATCTTTTAAATTCTCAACCATTACTCTAGCACTAAAAGTCTTGCAGTTATTCGCGGTTGAAATCTTCCATATTTTTATCGGTTAGAAATATTGAACAAACCACCTCACACCGAGCGAAAAGAAGTGTTCACGTCCATATTAGAAAATCAAATTGCTTTTATTACCTCGCAGGTGTGAAAAGAAGAGTAAGCAAGCTACTTACAAACTTTTGTCCAAGTTATAAGCGTGTGTTTGCGGCTTCATGCATTGTGGGCGCCTTACCATCTCAGAGGCAAAGCTGAGCTGTCTCATGTGCCTGCTATTACATTGCTAGCACTTATATGACGAAAACAATAAAAAAAAACGTATACATACATAAAATCACGTCTGTTTTCCCCTGTCCTAAGGGTTTGGCTGAAGTTTTGTCAGTTATTTCTAAATCCCATATAAAAGGGGTCGAGCCTATTGCCATCTACGCGGCACAAACCTAGACTCCAGGCTGCTACTGGGATGAAATGGATTGAATTGTTTATTTCTGTAAGTAGATCTGTTAAGACACTTTTACACGTCAATATTTTAAAACTAGATGGCGCTGGCATTTTCTAGCTGACTGATCCCTGAGAAGAAATGCCGAAACAAACTCAGAGGTCATGGTCTCTTTTAAAGTCCAAACATTTTATTATTAGGATTTTATGTGAGTCTGACAATGCAAGGGCCATGTCTGGAAGAGTCTATTGAAGAAAGAGCCATTACAGCTTTGACTTGACCTGTCCTAACAGACGGCATGCATGCATTAGTCATCGTGCAGCTCAACCCTATTTTAGGGAGCTCAACGATCCGTCACAGGACGCAACCAGATCTGCAGAACATTTGCGTAGGCCGTATATAAAAAACTCAAAAAAACCGCCAGACAGCTATTAGTCATGTATTCTATCTAGCCGGCGTGGTACTCACATTTACAGTTAGTTTTCTCTTTAAATATCATCAAAGATACTATAAATATTATAAGTTACGAGTATGTATCAAAACTATTATAAGTTATGAGAAGTACTTGATGAAAAAACCCAAAAACACTGCCCGACCTGGGGATCGAACCCAGGAGCTTATGCTCAGCATTAGCACTTGTGACCACTAGACCGAGAAGACAAAAATGCGTTCATCCCACTAATATTATTAATGTGAAAGTTTGGATGTTTGTTACTCAATCACGCAAAAACGACTCTTATGATCTGGATTAACACATAGGATTCTTTATATCCCGGTATTCTCTAAGGAAACTGTTTAAAGACCATAACATCATAATGGTACCTTGTCAATATATCTATGACAACATAATGTACATAAGGAAAAATTTCATATTTTCAGTAAAAAAAGGTGAAAGACACAACTATAGTACTAGAAATAGGGACCAATTAGTTCAAACAGGTTTCAAACTAGCTAAAGTAGACTCATCCTTCATGGGGTACTGTTTGAAACGAAATTTAAATCTTGTATAAAATGCATACTATACAGCCAAGCATCTTATAAGTTGGGGGATTACGTCACTGATAAAAATGCTTGGCTCAGCGCTGGTCCTGGCTCCACAAGGGCGCATAAACGAATTGATTGACTAGCATTTGAAAATATTGTTGGGGCTGATGAAGATTGTAAAAACTATCTTTGCACTGTATAAATTCAATATCTTAATATTGTATAACTGCATAGCCCATGTGTGAGCACTATTGTACCTACTGCTAGCCTACTGGGTTTGTCTTTCGCTGACTTGAATGTGCCCTCGAATGAGAGTGTCATACTCACTCAAATGTGTCGCTGGTGGTGGCGTGTGTATTGGATCATTAAATTCCCTTCAAAATGGTTGAGCTGAATGGTGCTGATCCATACGTCATGTTCGTGAATTGGCGCCGTCAGTAGGCACTGGTCATTTCATAGCTGCCACGGCTTACTTAAATTCCGGAATTGTTTTTATCTTTTTTATTAGGGACGCTATGAACGTACACGTCTTTCTACACCGTTCTCAAATGTATAATTTCAACATGAATGATGTTACACTTTTTTGTAACAATATTTGTTTTTTTTTTATTTTAAAGGATGTCCTTGGAGTTTCTTGCTCGTTCTCCTTAGGTACCTTCTACGCTTTGGAATGGGCAACTAGCTTCATCTTTCTGACTAACCGACCCCTTGACAATTCAAATGGCTTTTTATTTTTTGAAGGTGGGAAATCACCAAATACCAAATACCAATAGGGCGTGTCAGACTCTTACTGACTAAAACCCACCCGTGTTCCTTCAGTTGCGTGTGCCAGGGGCCACGGTATCCCTCTCGGACTTTCCTGCAACCCTGGCAGGCATCCGCCCTAGCGGACCCCATCATTCATGCTGACATCTCTTTGAGGCGCGCGTGGAACACAACGCGCTGTCGACCCGGGCCTGGTCCTTATCGAACGGCGAGCTGCCCATTGCTCGCCCTTCGCAAGGCCGCGTCTACGGTGGCCGAGAATCGGCCTGCGATTCCCGACGCCAAGGGCGTCTCCTGTGGCGGCTAGGGGTGTGAGGACGCGAATTTTGCCTCTCCCTCACGCATTCCGCCTCCTCCTTCGCGAAAATACTGCTTCGCAAAAGAAGGTGACGGCTTCCCAAGCCCTCTCGCTCCGTACCATGGCCTGGACCAGGGCCGGACGCGAGAGATCGCCACCGCCAATCGCCTCCACGAGGACACAGCGGTGCTCCGCCCAAGCCGGGCAGACCTCCACCGTATGCTCCACTGTGTCCTCCGGGCGATCCACACAATGGTGGTGGTGACTCAAAGAGGGGACTTATCGCCGCACAGTTCAAATGCCTGTAATTGGTTTATTTGAAATAAAGGCTTTGAGTTTGAGTAGTAGGTTCCCGAGGGATAATTTCAAAAGTCCACGCGGCGAATGCCGAGGGCACAAGTTAGCATTCACTGTTTTACCAGTTTTACTGCAAATTGAATGAGTTATAGAGAAAGTTTATCAAAGGTGAATAAGTTAAAAGGTTTCCAAGATTATTTAAGACAACTTGAATTACTTATTGACCTACTTATGAATTAATTTTCTAAGCGATGAGCATTTGCAGGTACGAGTTGGTGGATACTAGTGCTTCATCTGGTTCAGTCTGCAAACGAGTCTTTTGTATCACTACTAAAGTAAATAATAATATGAGACAACATCCACACAAGGTCTTCAGGTCCCGAACTAGGTAGAACCTGTACTACGGTAACCTGATGACTGATATACATACTTAAATACATATACACAGGTCAAACAGACATGTTCATGCACATAAATGTTTGACTTATCCCGGGGTCGAACCCGGGACCAGCGGCTCAGAAGGTAGGGTCGCTACCAACTGCACCAATAGGCCAGTCTGTTTGTTTTTCTTTGTGATTAGATATATCTAATCACAAAGAAAAACAAACAGCAGCGTCTAGAAACGGCAGTTCTAATAAAATTCGTGGCCCGTATCTGTCACGGAAAGCCATTGAAAACGATCAGTTTCTATGTCATTTGTGTCGTACTACGCGTAAACGGTCACGCGCTGTTGAACTAGAAAAAAATAAAAGGAAAACTAAAGTAACAGAAAAGATCTGTTGAAAGTGTCCAGGGATCAAGATACAAGGTGGGCCAAAAGAAGTCATCCGATGTTGTTTGGCTCTCTTTTTTTTTCTAAATGAAAAACTTCGATTCTGTTTTTTGATTATGTTTATTTGAACCTCTAGAATTTTATTGGTCAAGTCGAGAAGATTATATCGGGCAAATGGGCGCCGTCACAATTGATTGCCATACGGGCTCGTTTTATGACATTTTTCATCACTTTGTCGAGAACTTCGGGCGACAGATTCTCGCACTCGTGTCGAATGTTGTCCTTGAGGGCTTCCAGAGTCTCGGGCTTGTTCACGTAAACACGGGACTTCAAAAAACCCCACAAAAAATGTCTGGAACGCTTAAATCGGGCGATCTTGCGGGCCAGTGCAAATCGCCAAAACGAGAGATGACCCGGGAACGCTGCCTTCAGAATATCGGTTGTGGCTTGCGCAGTGTGTGCCGTTGCTCCGTCCTGTCGGAACCACATGTCCCTCAGTCCTAATTCGTCCAATTGCGGCAGAAAAAACTCGGTCAACATGACCCTATAGCGCGCACCGTACACTGTTGTCGTTTGGCCAGCGGATTTCTCGAAAAAAAATTGCCCGATGACTCCTCCAGCGTGAACAGCGCACCATGCAGTCACTTTGAGCGGGTGTAATGGCTCCTCGTGCATCACTCGTGAGTTTTCGGTGCCCCAGAAGCGATAGTTTTGCTTGTTCACGTACCCGCTGAGGTGGAAATGAGCCTCATCGCTCATTATGATTTTGGTCAAAAATCGTTCACTTCTTCCTCGAGATTGAGGATGGCTTGGGCGGAGGGTATTATTCCGCGTTCTTGGGGAGTGTATCGCTCCATGGCTTGTTCACTTGTATTCTGCAGCTGTCTAGTCCACAAATGTCAAATCAGATTTGACATTGGCGGCCATTTGCAAAAATGAGAGCATCTTCCAATAGGGTGATTTCTTTTGGCCCACCTTATTTTTTATTGCTCTATCGAAATTCAGAATGTCTATTTATATTGAATAAATAAAATGTTTTCGTATGTGTAGATCAATGACTAAAGAATAAGTCTTTAGTCATTGGTGTAGATCGACGAAGCACTCTCTGCTTTTGCATTAAAGACTTTTCACGATTTTTGCTTATGCTAGATTTTTCAGCTTAGTTAATCCCTGATCTGAAAATGTGATTAAGGTTAAACGGTGTAAAGGTTTTTAATGCGTAAAATATTTCCGAACGCGTACATAACACAATCGCAACGATTCGATATTCAATATGAGTTCATCTAAATCACGTTGCGGAATGGCCGCCCACGTCCGTTGTAACAGGCGAAAGGGATTTTCTGGTGTATGGCATACATATTCGGCAGAGCTCTCCTTTGAAGCATATCCCATGCGTGCTCAATGGGATTGAAGTCTAGTGATTGAGCAGTCCATGGTAGGACGTTGATATTAGCCACGGCAAGTGTGTTTGCAACATGTCCAATATCGGCTTATAACAAGCTGCGTAATGCCCAGAGCGATTGCCACAGCACGTTGCCAAGAACCAGCTTCCAACATTCCCAAGGTCTGATAATTTCTTCTCGGCTCAAATGACTGTCTTCTCTCCATAATAACGTTCTTTTGTATTGATCCACACAGAAGTATAGCAGAAATTTAACTGTGCCTCATACCCGTTGCAGGATTCTAAAGGAATACGACTTGACCGAAATTCCAAAACTATTCCGCTTTTTAATGAGGAAATTTACTAAAAAGCATCCATAGGAGCTATAAAAAATATGATAAAAAAAACAGATTTTTAGTAACTAGCATAAACGTGCTTGATCCCTAGACACTTTTGGTGTTTATACAGGGCGTCGCACGGATATGCCACATGGAGGGAAAGTACCTTGAATGTCGTAGATGGAACATTTTACTGAAAGAAGACATTATTTGAATTAAAAAAAAAAACAATTTAAACTGCATTCATAGATGGTTGAACCGGAAATCGAGCCAGTTACATGAGAAAAATAATCACCCTGTAGCTTTATCATACCGGTCGAAAGGCTTCATCATAAGGATTATTTTTTGCTAAATAACATAGTGTCAAAAATAAAAGGAAGACAAAAATAAAAGGAATTTTAACATTTGATGTGAAATTTTGTTCGGAAAAATGAAAAGCTGACATTGCCGTAAGGACATACAACTGACATTATCATAAGTACCTATTACTAATAAATGTACCCACTTGAGAAGTACGCATCATTTCCCTATTATAATTTAAGTGCATGATAAAATGATAAAGAGATACGTAATTAGTAGGTACCTGGTTGTATGCCACAAATCGAAATAATCAAAAGAGTACGACTTTGTATTCAATAGAAAGGGACTCATTTTGAGCATTTGATAAATTGATTAATTTTGTATTTAAAATGTTAAAATTCATGGTCTTCCTTTTATTTTTGACACTATGTTATTTAGCAAAAAATAATCCTTATGATGAAGCCTTTCGACCGGTATGATAAAGCTACAGGGTGATTATTTTTCTCATGTAACTGGCTCGATTTCCGGTTCAACCATCTATGAATGCAGTTTAAATTGTTTTTTTTTTAATTCAAATAATATCTTTTTTCAATAAAAGGTTCCATCTACAATATCCAAGGTACTTTCCCTCCACGTGGCATATCGTGGGACGCCCGTTTATAATATAAATAGTACTTACTAAGTCCACGGTCACAATGTTAACAATGGTGCCTCTAGCAGCGACTGCCGAGGCATCTCCGTGCTCTGTGATCTAAACGAAACTTTGAATGACCTTGAAGACGTTTCCCAAGAACACAAAGCCTAACAAATAGGCTAAGTTGCATGGTCTTTCACAAAAGCATACAAAAAATCTGGTTCCATGCCATCCTGTGACGCGACAATGCCCTGATTGTCTCGTCTTCCTGCCAAAGGGTTGCCGATAGCACTTTTACGAGGACCTTAATTCGGACCCAAAGTTTATGGCAGCATGTTGATGTATTATCTCGGACATTTGTCGTGTATGTACTTAATGTCATAGTGTTGTTTAGCTGCTTAAAGTGTTGGTAATGACGTTTTGTTTATTTATTTATGTACACACATATACAAGTGTTGTTTTGCATCCTCGTCAAACTCGAGGAGGTAACTATGCTAATGATTCTCGACACGAATCAAAAATAAGTAGGTATTTATTTTTATTTTTTGTATTTTTCGGAAATCGGCATGTGTAGGGCCCGTGTGATACCGCCCTGTAACTGCGCTGTAACTGTAACGCATGCACACAGCGACATAGTCGTACGACACTGCCTACCATACGCAACGGGGCGATTTTGTTCTTTGAAAGTGGAGTATTCTGAAATACTGTTAAACTTAAATACCTAAAAAAACAAGTACGTATTAATTATTGAGCAGGATCGTAATTTTATTTGATTATTTATGTCTTTCATTACAGCCTCCTGAAATTTGACGAGGATGCAAAACAACACGTTGTATAAACAGACAAGAAGAAAAGATACAGAAAAATAGGTACAAAGGTGATGCTTATTTCTAATGAAATCCCTTCCAGCATACCTGCGATAGAATAGTAGATTTAGAGATGTAGACAGCGTGTGTAAGAGTAAAAGAGAAAATAAAATACATAAAATCAAAAACAATTCACTTATTAAATTAAAACAAATAATATGAGAATATACATACATACTTCTAAAATAAATATCTCTAGAATATCACTATACGCAACTATGACGAAGAGGAAATATAGTGTTCTTTCACTCTTTTAAAAACTGCAACAGTTTGGCAGTCCCTAATGTCAGGCGGAAGTGAATTCCACAACCGCACCGCGTGCACAGTGAAGGAGTACGAGTAAAAGTCGGTGGGTGGGGAGGGTTGGGGGGGGGGGGGGGCTTGTCCCGTATTAGACATAAACGGATTCGAATTTAGGCCATGGTTGCTTATCTAAAAACCTTATCAATTTAACTGGGTGTAAACGAGCAAAACTAGTTTCTGTTAAAAAAAAATGTTAAAAGTATTTGCGCATGCACCGGTTTAAAGTCAAAATCATTTATTTCCTTTAAGAGCGGCTTAAAAAAGCAACACTGAAACATTTAATCTCGTATCCTTTTATATTATATATTATTATCATTTAATCTCGTATCGACTCGAACTAATCAATGTGTAGCGGTATCTACATCGCCACATGCGAACCACGCATCACACTGACCTCACGCAGAATCCTGCATCGCGCAAGCAGATTTTACCGTGCAACTAGCATTATATGTACAATCTCCCGACAACAATCGTCGAGCAGTTGCCCACCAGACACGACACTCGTCTGGTCGGAGGATCCTCCCTTTTCTATGGAGGTATGAGTGAACTTTACACCCTGTTCCTCGTACCTCTATACATGCAATCATTTTCGCATTGTTAAATAAAACTTGCTTGAAACTGAGCGCATTCATAGATAGTAAGATATAATGTGCTGTGTAGTTAAAGACAATAGTTAATTAATTACCTAAAGACGCAGCCGTGGTTTTCGGAAATTCCGTTTATCCACCCCAGAAAATCCATCCTAAGCCTTTAAATTCTGTTAATCCAATTACGCCTAGGGTAGATTCTCGGACATGTGTCTCTGCGTATCCACCTTAGGGTAGATTTTTTGGGGTGGATAAACGGAAAAACCCGTGATTTTAGGCAAATTACAGTTTGTTTTATTTGTTAGTGAAATATTTTTACTCTCAGTGTACTGCTATGACCCATAAAATGTGCTGCTACGATTGGACTTCAAAATTCTACTTGAGACCCAGCGCCATCAAGCAATTACTATTTCCACACCTAATAATTTACAGTACTATAACTAACTCATAGCCCGCAATACCCTATATATTTGCATGAAACAGTTAAGAGGTATTGTCCTATCATTTGAGACAATAAGCCGATTTATAGGTTTCGGTCATCCCGGGCGGGACTGCTAATATATCATATGACGTGATGACGTTGGCGATAGGTCTGTATTCATGTTTGTTAAGGACTGGTCTCGTTAGAGATAAGGAACAGACCGAATAACGCAACATAACATCAAGTCGGTAACCCCCGAAGGGGAAGGCAGTGGTGTACCTATTGTACTTGTCTGTCTATTGTACTTGTACTTGTATGTCTTTCATTGACTTGAATGTGTCCTGGCGGCTGATAGATGTCATGCTCACTCAAATGTCTCACTGACGGTGGCGCGTGTGTTGGATCATTTAGCTCCCTTCAAAATGGTTGAGCTGAATGGTGCTGATCCATGCGTCATGTTCGTGAACGGGCGCTGTCAGTTGGGACTGATCATCTCTTAGCCACCACGGCTTATTTTTAATTATTTTATTATGGATTGTTTTGTTTGAATTTATATTTGCTGTACACTGGACACTCAATGTGTACGTCTTATTTACATCGTTCTCACATATAATTATACCTATATTAATATTGTTAAAAATTTTAGTTTATTATAAATAATTTCATTTAAAATAAAATTTAATAAGTTTTTATTTTATTTATAAAAAAAAAAAATTTAACAAGATTAATGATGTAACTAATATTTATGTAACAATATAATTTAAAAGAGTGTCCATGGAGTTTCTTGCCCGTTCTTCTCCATAGATACCTACTACGCTTTGGAATGGGCAACTAGCTTCATATTTCTGACTGACCGACCACTTGACAATTCAAAAGTGCCTGTAAATGGTTTAATTGAAATAAATGCTTTGAGTTTGAGTTTGAGTACATTGAAAACCCACATTTTGCCAGATATTTTGAAGTCCCATTTAATAGGGAGCGAGCCTATTGCCATCAACCGGGCACAAATTCCGAGAGCGGGCAACTACTGGGAAATATCTGATGAAAAAACCCAATAATTCTTTGCTCGACCCCAGGAGCGAATCCAGGATCTCTGTTCTTGTTATTTGATCACTATAGCATAATCAGCCTATAATGCTCCCACTGTTAGGACACTGGCCGCCTCTTTTTGTGACGGCTGCACATCACATGTCTTCGAATATTTGCTTCTAGGCATGCCCGTTTCCTCACGATGTTTTCCTTCACCATTTTGAGAGCAGTGTATGATATATATGCAGAGTTGATACGACAGAGGGGCTTTCCTTTAAACTGCCTATAATGCCCCTCTGTTCAACTCTGTATATATATCAGATGAATGTACTTTGGGATAACTTCAGTGAAACAATATCTTTCGGATAAAATTAATAAATTATTACGGAATCGTTACATCATGGCATGACATACGCAACTCCAAATTTTTTGTTTTTGCCATCTAAATTCGTATTAATGTTTATCTCATAATTTTATGACATTATCTTATGATTAAAGAAAAGATTGCATGCCACAAACTATGCAGGTCATAATCTGTACAGTACACAAAGTAAAGTGCCTGCCGGATACGAACCTACGACTTCCAACTCGTGAGTCGGAGCCGTTATCACTGAGCTACCACTGCTCTCTAGTTCAGGGATTGCGAATATGCGAATACGCATACCAGCGAATAATCGCACCTCGCAGTCGCGCACTCGCTACGGTAATCGCCGGCAGTGAGACAGATGCCATAGCCTGGTAAATATTAGTGATCTCTATTATGAGAGATAGATTTTAGGCAGAAACTTAGTCAGACAGAGTAAATGATATTTGGGACAAAAGCTATCACAACGCTATAAAAACGACTACTTAACTAAATAAGCACCTAACCTACTACAGAACTCCCTTAATATTCCGAACCAAGCTGGATTGGACAGTAGTGTTGCCTTTCTCTGTAGGTATCATTCCATTAAACTCAAAGACAGGTCTCAATAACCCGACCGCAGCACGTTTCGGTCTCGAATTCGTCGACGAGTTACACATCACTATCGCCGAAAATGTTTGAGCTTCGTTCAGGCGTGTTCGAATGGCCACAAAGAGTCAATTGTCTCATGGTCTTTTTGACATTGATTATAGTAATTTGTTGATAGAGATTTATGATGTGTTTTCTATAAACCAAACAACTTCATGTGTAAACTTCATTACTTAATGTTTACTGTTCAATCGACCTAGTAATTGCTTAACCAGTTTTGACAACCATTCCCATGCAATATGTAATTTGCATGTGATTCAAATAAGGGTCGAATATTTTTTTAATAAACTATATTAAGAAACATGCTTCCGTCAATATATTTTTTAAGTGGGAAATTCAAATATTTGAAAAGCGACGCCATTGGTGAGAGCGAATGTCTGTGTTTTTTTATATAGGAGTGCTTGCGATTCAGTCCGTTGTCAATATCATAGACTATGACGTCACACTAAGCGCGCCAAAATCTAGTGCGTTTAAGGGGCACCTTAAACGCACTAGAGTCGATTAGCAATTTTAACTTTTTATAAGTACTTTTTTGCTGTTTTGGTGTTGAATATTTTTTTACTATTAAATGGCGATATAAAATATGGAATAAAAAAATTAAAAAAATCATACATATTCCCTATTGAAGCTTCACTCAAGATAAAACTACTTAACAGTCACATAGACAAATAGACCTTGTCGTTTTATGACGTGCAAGTGACATTCAACTTTAGGTTGGTAAAGCAACTACGAGGTCGACTATTCAGACGAGAGTTTTTTGGGTGTATTTTAAATGAGAGATACAAACGCTAAATAGTAATTATATTAAGACGATAACGATGTGTTCGATTCCCGCACAGAAAAAAAAAGGGGCCATCTTTGGGGACTGCCGATAGAAGTGAAAATTACGTAACTTGTGAATTGTATCGTCGAGCTATTAGATTATATTATTATTTATGATTTATGTTTGGTTCGATAAGAAGTGTTAGTGACCAATTTAAACTTTAATCCTTGATCATAAACACTTCTTTATAAACCAAAAATAATTCGATATAATAACTTGAGTTCCTGTGCGCCTAGTTTCCCTTGTTTGGTAATATTTGGTTAGGTCAGAGACACAACCAATTACTAGGCGCACAGAAACTCAAGCCTCTATTACTTGAATTTCTTTGCTCCTAGTAGGACTCCTTGTTTAAAAAGCAGTATACATATAGCTCATGGAAACCGTTCGGTGACGATGACGCGAGTTCCATGATTTTTGTTCACCCAAATATTGCTCAACGCGCCTAAAGAAGTTTATACTTCAATAATTATAAAGCTAGTTGTGTCGAATATAGTTGTTTGTGAAAGAGAGTTTTTTTTTTCTTTTAATTTTAATGACTTTTATGACGCACAGCGCATGTCAGTCCCATCGTAACCTAAAACAATGTAAAAAATCAATGATCAATGTATCAGGGCCATAATGTCGAACAACTTTCTTGATTCATCTGAACTCGGTTTAGCTAGTAATCGGTGGAATGTACCTATGTCGTTCTTGTTCAATTTTAGAGCCCTGAACAACCTGCTCCTATCAGCCTCATATCGGACACATTCCATCAACAAGTGATGTATGTCCTCTATAACTCCACACACCTCACAGTTGGGGGAGCTATTCTTTTTCATCAAGAAGGCGAATTTGTTACATGGAATTCTATCCAGATCTAAGTCTGTGAGCTGTGACTACAAATTTTCTGCTTAAGTTCATATTAATAAACCAGGGCACACGGGGAGGCTGACATTGTATAGTTTTATACCAGATTCCTTTTTCAACTGAAATTTTGTTAAAGTGTTACTTCCAATGATCATAACAAACGTTTTTGAATTTAGGCAATATACCCGAGTAATCAAGTTTAATATTAGTTTCTTTTCCGTGTTGGGCTGCATATTTCGCCAACATGTGAAAGAGAGTTGTGTGTAAATCAAAAAATACTGGAGGAATTCCTCTCAATCAATGTAGATTTTTTTTTTTTCTATGTGGGTAGCACATAAAAATAAGCATAATAAGCTTAGCATTGTTAGTATAGCTATTACATGGATATCGTTTCTCAAAGTTAACGGGAGCAGGTCCAAACCGAACTAACGGAACTAATATCGGTCGTCAGTTCCGTCGGGCGGACTCAGGGGCAGCGGATGCTCCCTAGTTTGCCTTACTAACAGGTAATACCTACAGGCTGATGTTCCGATATAATATACAGGGTGTGGCGTAAATAATGGATAACCCTGAAACTGTCGATCGGCCAGATTATTATCTATCATTTACCCCACTTATATCGCCATATGCCCATGGATGACCAAAATAATGATATTTTTCATATTTTAAATAAACATCGTACTTACCCTTACAAAATCAGCTGCCATTTCTACAATTGGTGACTTGTTCTCGTTTTGTTTTTTTTGTCACTCCTGAATATTAAATTTGTGTTATCTATCGACCAGCATCAATATTTTTATTACAATCTAAGATAACATTGCAAAAAATACCTACTTATTCTTAAATAAGAACATTTCTTTTACGGAATTATGAAATTTAGGACCCCATTATCGAAAAAAAAAATTACGCGTATGTAGGCGATATAATGTAAGTGGGGTAAATGGCCAATCGACAGTTTCAGGGTTACCAGCCTGTAGGTATTTATGTCATATATCCTATAGCATCATTATGTAATATGTGTAACCTGCATGACGCTATACACATTTTAAAATAGGTTATCAGAAAAGATTCCATTTTACAAAGTGAAATTCCAGACATACAAGATCGTTTGACGCTGGAATGTCATTAACAGGGGGGTATTGCACAGAGCGGTATTTAGGCAGAAAACTAGGACAAAACTTATTATTTGGTGTGTTGAAATAAAGTGCGTGTCAAAATATGTAATTTTAATTTACAATTTAGGATTTTGTCCAAGTTTTTAGCCTGAACACCGTTCCGTTCGTTGTACAGTCGCCATCATATCAGGTCATACGAAACTTTCAAATTTCTCCAAATTATTTTAAACCAGTCTAAAATCCAATGAGAAAATTTGACAGTTTGTGGTAACTTGACGTGCTGCCGTGTGTACTAACAACGCTTACAGGCTTTACCAAAAAGTTTGCGAAATAGTTTTGAAAAAAAACAAGATGGCGACTTTAATTCCAATTTGGCTCAGTGTCATAAGATCCTTGTACAACTATACCTACCTAGCTACTTATTCCGTTGATCGAGGACACTGACGAACACAGTAAAGTCGGAGAGAGAATGAAAAAATTTAAATTACAGCTGATTTTTTCTATCGGAAAATGTAATTTATACTTCAACATGTGCTGCAATTGAGAGCCAATTTAAACTCTTATCCTTAAATATTTTACGGAAAGCAATTTGATATCTGCTGGTGTAAGATCGCCGTCTTCTTTCTAAACTCCGAGGCCGTACCCTTTGTAGGGCAATCTTACCTTATGTATATTACTTTATTTAAACTGTGTGGACTTGTAAAGAATATAAGAATATAAATGTAGGTGTAAAATAAAAATAACAAACTTGGTTTCACAAAATTATATTTATAAACAAACACATTGAAAATCACAACACGTTGCATAAAATCAATAATAAATGATGCTTACATTTTAAGATTAGACTTAGTAGAGCTGGTGCGCACTCGAACTCAACTCACCGGTTGCTCTTTTTTTTGTGTGGCCGTGACTACGGTGGTGCCTTTGAGCGAACTCCAGCATAACTATATTGTAGTCTGTGGCCTCCAGCCAGGGGGCCCCGGTTGCTTGTGCAACAACCGTTTTTTTACGCCTAGCCAGTGGCGGGAGTTATGAATCACACACCACGTGCGTCATTTTAGCATTTAGCATTAACAAAAACAATATATATATATATATATTTACCTATATAAATGTATATATATATATATATATAAAAGTTCAGTGTGTAAACAAGCATAATACAAATTACAGGATTATATCCTAGAGAAGAATGCTGGGAAACATGCTGGTCCAGCTCCATAGGACAATCTAGGGTCTAGACAAAATTAAACTGGTTGCTACTTTAATTGTTATTTTGTTGTTATTTTTAATAATTGTATTGACCGTGGTGAGTTTCCTGATCTTATGAAAAGCAGTAAAATAATACCGTTGTTTAAATCGGGTAGTACATCTGACCCTACTAATTATAGACCTATATCAGTGCTACCTACCTTTAGTAAAATTTTTGAAAAGCTTATTCTAAATCAAATGCAAAGATTTTTCAACGTACATAAATTACTGCATAACAAACAGTTCGGTTTTACAAGGGGTCGTTCAACTACCGATGCCGGAGTTGAACTTCTAGGGCATGTATATAATGCATGGGAGGACAAATGCGATGCGTTGGGCATCTTTTGCGATTTGTCCAAGGCATTCGATTGTGTTCTTCATGAAACATTAATCAGGAAACTGCACCACTACGGAATCCGGAACGCCTCTCTGGATCTTCTTACTTCTTATTTAAGTGATAGGATTCAGAGAGTTGATGTTAACGGGAAAAGATCTCCCGGATCGGTAGTAAGAATGGGGGTCCCTCAAGGCTCAATTCTAGGTCCATTTTTATTTCTTATTTATATAAATGACTTGCCTTACCTCATAAAGGATAAACATGATATAGTGCTGTTTGCAGACGACACTTCACTTTTATTTAAACTCAAACGTCAGCAGCTGGTTACTGACAATGTAAATAGCGCCCTCGCAAAAGTAGTTAACTGGTTTAACGTTAATAACCTTCTTCTTAACGAGAAAAAAACTAAATGTATTAAGTTTACGTTACCACATGTTAGACAGGTAGAAACAAGTGTTCTCATAAAGGGGGAAGAGTTGAAACCCGAAAATACCACAGTATTCTTAGGCATAACTTTAGACGCCAAGCTGCAATGGGGCCCCCATATAGATAAAATGTCAAAAAAGCTTAGCTCTGCAGCATACGCTGTTAGAAAAATTCGTGGTTTAACAGATTTAGAGACAGCCCGTTTAGTATACTTCAGTTATTTTCATAGTGTAATGTCGTACGGTTTTCTGCTGTGGGGAAATGCCGCCGATATTCAGACGATTTTTGTTTTACAAAAAAGGGCAATTCGTTCAATTTATAAATTAAGTCCCAGACACTCCCTCAGAGAAAAATTTAAAGAGATTAATATAATGACTGTGCCTTCTCAGTATATTTATGAAAATCTTTTGTATGCACATAAAAATATTAATCTGTTTAAAAAATACAGTGATATCCATAGTATAAATACTAGGAACAAACACAAATTTGTTGTTCCTACAACCAGGCTCAAGAAAATAGGTGGCTCGTTTAGATGTCAATGTATACATTTTTATAATAAACTTCCTAGCCACATTCAAGAACTAAGCCTTAATAAATTCAAATCTTTTATAAAAAGGAAACTATGCCAGAAAGCCTATTATACTGTCAAATACTTTATTGAGGACAAAAAGGCTTGGGAGTGAGCTGTTCCAATAAATTTACACAGGGAATGTTGATTTATTTTATTGTTTTTTTTTGCTAACTATTGTACTTTTAATCTTTGCTATAAGTATCTATATTTTTTTACATATACAATGACATGAATATTTACTGTATAAAGTATTATATTATTTTAATTGTTGTGAATGTGAGGACTATGTGGGTTATTATTCCAGTTTTAATCATGTTCTGGCAGTTTGAGTAGTTTATGTGGCCTACCCAAATGTCCTTTCTTTGGTATTGTTCGTCGAATCGTTGAGCTCCTTAAGTTCTGAGTCGAGCTGCACGGTTACTGACAAATGCGTGCACTGTCTGGACAGGTCCACTCAATCTGTGTGGTTCTTTTCTCAAAAGTCCATTTCAGACACCAATCTGCATGGTCCTCAATGATTATGTCCGGATTTTATATACACATTGACATTAATGAATTTTATATACATATACTATGACAAGAGTATTTACTTTGTAAAGTATTATGCTATTATTTTAACTATTGTGAATGTGAGAACTATGTTGGTCATTGCTTTTTTTTTTTGTATTTTTACTCTTAGTGTAATCATGATCTGGCAGTTTGAGTAACTTGTGCGGCCTACTCAAATGTCCTTTCTTTGGTATTGTTCGTCGAATCGTTGAGCTCCTTAAGTTCTGAGTTGAGCTGCACGATTGCTGACAATTGCGTGCACTGACTGGACAGGTCCACTCAATCTGTGGGGTTCTTTCCTCAAAAGACCATTTCAGACACCGATCTACATAGCCTTCACATGATCTGACCAAGATTCTGTCTGGACTTTAAAAGAGACTGTGACCTCTGAGTTTGTTTCGGCCTTTCTTCTCAGAGTAGTCAGATAGGAAACGCCGACCTCATCTAGTTTAAAAAAAAATATGATTGACGTGTAAAAGTGTTTGTAAAAACCTACTTACAGAAATAAAATCATTTATCATTTATCAATTGTATAGTTAATTATTTTTATGACATTGATTTACATTCTGTGATTACTTTAACTCACACACTGACATATTACTTGTTTACATAATGTGGGAAATCGTATACTTCTACAATGTTTGTAAATATGTGAACACCATGTATCACTTAATTAACTTATTTATCATTGCTGCGTTTATTAAATTCTTTCTACCTATTGTGGTAGGGTAATTTTTATTATAGGTGCATCGTCTTCACATATAATTATATAATTAATGTATACAAAATATTGTAACACATTTTAAAAGAGTAACGGTGTAGTTTCTTGCCCATTCTTCTCCATACGAAACTACCTTTTGGAAGGGGCGACTAGAATCAATTCTATTTAAATATAAATGTTGACGTTCAAAAGGGCCTTTTATGTGCCTATTTGAAATAGATGCTTTGACTTTGACTTTATATACATCTATATTGTCTACCATAATACTAAACAATAAATTCTGACAACTGTATAAGGAACAGAATATATGTAAAGAATTGGTAAAAATTCACCTAGCCATGTGAGCCTGAGGTCAGCTGAAACAGTGAATGTTTGATGGGCCCTGGGAGCCTGCTTACTGTTCCATCTACCTGCATTGCTGCGACCATGCATCTAATGAATTTGACATTACCCTGACCTATATCACTGACCGGGTTTTACTAAGTATTGCAGGAAAGTGCAGAAACATGGCTTTTCTACGTAGATTGATGTGGCGTTTTTTTGGTTTGATTTCTTTGCTGAATTATTGACAGGACCAACAGCCTTCTGAGCCGCTGGTCCCGGGTTCGATCCCCGGACAAGTCAAACATTTGTGTGCATGAACATGTCTGTTTGACCTGTGTCTGGGTGTGTATATGTATATAAGTATGTATATCAGTCAACAGGTTACCGTAGTACAGGCTCTGCCTAGTTCGGGATCTGAATACCCTGTGTGGATGTTGTCTCATATTATTATTATTATACAAGGTGTTGTTTTGCATCCTCGTCAAATTCGAGGAGGTAACTATGCTAATGATTCTCGACACGAATCAATAATAAAATAAGTAGGTATTTATTTTTATTTTTTGTATTTTTCGGAAATCGGCATGTGTAGGGCCCGTGTGATGCCGCCCTGTAACTGCGCTGTAACTGTAACGCATGCACACAGCGAAATAGTCGTACGACACTGCCTACCGCATACGCAACGGGGCGATTTTGTTCTTTGAAAGTGGAGTATTCTGAAATACTGTCAAACTTAAATACCTAAAAAAACAAGTATGTATTAATTATTGAGCAGGATCGTAATTTTATTTGATAATTTATGTCTTTCATAACAGTCTCCTGAAATTTGACGAGGATGCAAAACAACACGTTGTATATCTAAGCCTTTAGTTTTTTAAACTCAATACTTTATTGCATGCCATAATGTGTACATAAAACCGTTGGTATGTTAAACATAGAATTAGAATCAATTATGGACCCTGTCGGGCACAGCAAAGTGAATTTTTACAATTATTTACAAACATTTCATTAGGAGAGAGGATTAAGGCGCTTCTTGTTTAGAAAAAATAAATAAATGAAATAGTACCTACAATAGTTTTTTTGTGCTATTTATATGGGTCGTTGGTTTTATGTTATTGCATTATTATATAATTTAATTTATGTATTAATAATATCATTAGGTATATAATTTAAGTATTAATTATTAAAATTATAAATATAATTATATAGGTATAGGCTAAAAATATATACATACAAATACAATAGTGTACCTAATCATTTTAATGATATTTTTGCGATTTAAAAATAAGTAATTGATTAAAAATTAAATAAAAAATTAAATGTCACCTAAATTTTTATGTCAAAATGGTTTTATTGTTATTGAAATTTATCGTTTAAGTACTCGTCAATAGTGCAATAGCTTTTAGTTATTAGAAATTGTTTCAATTTATTAGTAAATATATTATTTTTGTCAATATTTTTTTATGTTTTCCGGAAGCTTGTTATATATTTTAATGGACATAACATATGTACCAGAAGAGTGCATTTTTAATCGTGAAGTGGGTATGTTTAGTCTGTTTTGATGTCTGTGTGTAATTTTCATTTGAATATCTCCTCGTTTGGAATAGAATTGGGGATAATTTCGTACAAATTTACAAATTTCGAGTATGTAGAGGCAGGGCAGGGTTAATACTTTGAGGTCTTTAAAATGGGGTTTACATGAGTCTGTTTCCTTGATATTCATTAATATTCTGATCATTTTTTTCTGTAAAGTGAATAGTGTAGGTGCGTCGGTACTATTTCCCCATAAAATGACTCCATATTTGAGCCACGCAAATGCGTATGCGTAATACGTTACTACAGCTGTTTTTAGGTCTGTTGTTTTCTTGATTTCACAGAGGGCGTATGAAAACTTAGACAATTTTGTTCTTACTTTTTGAATGTGCGATTTCCAATCTACGTGTGAATCTATGTCAAGGCCTAAAAGGGTGAATTTATTTACTGCTTCTAATTTTGATCCATTGTATTTGAAATTTACTGTTATAGGTATTTTTTGTCGGGGGTGGAAAGTTATTATTTTTGTCTTATTGAAGTTAATTTCTAGGTTGTGTTCGTTCATCCAGTGTGTTGTAGTGTCCAGTATAGAAGTAAGTTTTTGAATTAAATTTATATTATTGTCACATGATGTTAAAATAGAGATATCATCGGCGAATAATACACATGACTCATTGATATGGTTGGGGAGATCATTTATGTAAACAAGGAATAGCAGACACCCTATTACACTTCCTTGTGGTATAGATGCTTTTACGGGTATGCTTTGGGATCGTATTAATTCTATTTCTTTTAATTTATGATTGCAGTGTTCTATTTCTACAACTTGTTCTCTGTTTTTTAAATATGATGTAAACCATTCGTAACTTTTCCCGCGGATGCCAATGTTGTACAGTTTATTTAATAGTGTATTGAACTGAACCTTGTCATAGGCTTTTGTCATGTCTAATAACAATCCAACAGCATATTTTTTATTGTTTATTGTATTGAGTGCCTCTTGTATATATTTATAAACAGCCAAAACGGTAGATCGGTTTTTGCGAAAACCATTTTGGCTATCATTGAATATATTGTATTTCTCACAGAATGCATATACACGAACGCACATAGCTTTCTCAAATATCTTTGAGGCTGTTGGTAGGAGAGCAATGGGACGGTAGTTGTTTGGGTCAGTCTTTATATTTTTCTTGTGGATCGGTTTTATGAGAGCTTTTTTTAGCAAATCGGGAAAAACGCCTTCTTCAAAAGATTGGTTAATTAGTATGTAAAATGGCAAGGTTAATTCGTTAGCGCATTGTCTTAATAGGGTGGGTGGGATTTCGTCAATTCCATGGCTTCTTTTGTTTTTTAAATTTTTACATATTGTATTTACTTCGTAAGGATCTACTGGGCTAAGATATTGTGTATTTTGTGTAGCTGAAACCACCGGGGAGCGTTTTGGTGTGCTGGCAGTAGTTAGTGTGCTGTCCCCACCAATAGAGGAAAAGAAATTATTAAATATGTTGGCTACCTCTTGAGGATTTGAAGTTAGGTTATTATTTATTTGTAGGGTTAAGTTATGCGTTTCACTCTTTAGTTTCTTGTTTGTGCGTTCATTGATAATTCCCCACATTGTTTTAACTATGTTCTTA
Organism: Brachylomia viminalis; assembly: GCA_937001585.2. Lineage (NCBI taxonomy): Eukaryota > Metazoa > Arthropoda > Insecta > Lepidoptera > Noctuidae > Brachylomia > Brachylomia viminalis. Next base: position 21,263,846 of record OW443306.2, on the reverse strand, counting down.
GATTGCATCATTTTATTTTTAAAGTGTAGGGTCTTTGCGACTATTACAGCTTTTTTCAGTGTTTTTTCATACGTTTTATAGTATTTTGTTATTACTGGATTTTTTGTTTTTGTTGTTGTACTCTGTAGCGCTATAAGGTTATTTCTGCGCGTGGTCAAAATCAGAACTAACACCGCCATCTTGATTTTTCAATACATTTCGAAAAACAATTGTACAAACGTTCCCCTTTTTTTCATTTTTTTTTTTTTGGGGTGGGATATCATCAAATAACTTCTCCCGCTCTGGGCAGAGCGGGAGGGCGTGTCAGACTCTTACTGAATAAAACCCAACCGTGTTCCTTCAGTTGCCTGTGCCAGGGGTAACGGTATCCCTCTCGGACTTTCCCGCAACCCTGGCAGTCATCGGCCCTAGCGGACCCCGTCATTGATGCTGACATCTCTTTGAGGCGCGCGTGGAACACAACGCGCCATCGACCCGGGCCTGGTCCTTATCGAACGCCAAGCTGCCCGTTGCTCGCCGTTCGCAAGCCCGCTCCTATGGTGGCCGGGAATCAGCTTGCGATTCCCGACGCCCAGGGCGTCTCCTGCGGCGGCTAGGGGCGTGGGGGCGAGAATTTTGCCTCTCCCACACGCGTTCCGCCTCCTCCTTCGCGAGCATTACTGCTTCGCAGAAGGAGGTGACGGCTTCCCAACCCCTCTCACTCCGTACCATGGCCTGGGCCAGGGCCGGACACGAGAGATCGCCACCGCCAATAGCCTGCACGAGGACACGGCGTGTTCCGCCCAAGCCGGGCACACCTCCAACGTATGCTCCACCGTGTCCTCCGGGCGATCCACACAATGGTGACACCCGGGCGTTTCCTCCCGCCTTATCCGGAACAGAAACCTCTCGAAACAACCGTATCCGGTGAGGACCTGCGTCAGGCGGAAGGTGAGGACGCTGTGGCGCCTCTTTAGCCACTCCTCAAAGAGGGGACTTATCGCCGCAATCGTGGCGTGCCCAGTGTGATTTCTCGCGGCAGCGGAGCTACGCCCCGGCGTTTCGCCTCCTCGCGCCACTCCCAAACGTGCGCGAGGACTTTTGCCTCCAGATCCCATGGCGGTAATCCGGCAAGGAGGCTCGCCGCCTCACCGGAGACCGTACGGTATCCCCGGACCAGCCGGGTGGCCATGACCCTTTGGGGCGTGTTCAACCAGCGGGCTGGCCGCCGCCTCAAGGAACGCGCCCACACCGGTGCCCCGTAAAGGGCCATGGACCGCACGACCCCCGCGTAGAGCCTCCGGCAGGAGGCGTTTGGCCCCCCTAGATTGGGCAGGAGCCGCTTTAAGGCAGTCCCGGCCCTTTCCAGTCTGGGAGCCAAACGTCGTAAATGCGCGGGCCAGTCCCTGGCCCGCAGGATCTCCGCTTGGAAGGCGGTCTTCGCCGCTCTGTACCCCTCGTACAGCTCTGCCTGAATGGCTTCCGTATCCGTAGGGCGAATACGGAGCCTGCGGTGCCTGGTATACCGGCGTCGCGCAGTGACGCACGCACTGCGCAGAGTCGTCAACTCTGGCGACCACCAGCACACCTGGCGCTGGGCGCCTCCGGGCTGGGCCCGGAGCATTGCCACGTCACATACTTCGGACAGGGCCTCCCGGAACCACTCTACCTCGACGTTGAAGTCAGCAAGCCTGTCCGGTTGTCATCACCGGACAGGTCTGCTCGATCGAGCCTTCCAGGAGGAGCTCCCAGTCCAGCTGCTTCAGCGCCCACCGCGGACTACTCGAGGCCTGTCGGACCAGCGCATCGAGGTCTGGGCGGAGACGTGAAACCGGATGTACCGGTGGTCGGAATAGGTCTCCACCCCCTCTATGACGCGCCAGTCAAGGCTCAAGGACACGCGGCGACAGAGCGGGGCTGGCGAACGAGATGTGTACCACCGATTTACCCCGCATCCGCACACACGTGGGGACAGAACCCCGATTTAGGACGACCAGGCCTGTCTCCAGAGCCCAGTCCTCCACCATCCTGCCCCGTGTGTCCGTATACCGGGAACTCCAAGCCACATTCTAGGCATTGAAGTCCCCGAGGACGAGCACGGGGAGGGAACGGTACCCGACGACGATGACTTTCAACCCTGCAAGGGAGTTGTGGAACTCGGCAAGAGTTCGGTTCGGGGAGAAGTATACCCCAACCACTACGATCTCCCCGAACCGTGCTGCCACGCAACCCCGTCCCCTCGTGACAGCCTCGAGGGACGGAGTACCGCTGGCGGCCGACGAAATTAGGGTCACTGAGCCGCTCAGGTTCTCCACCCAGTCATCCCTGGACGGGACAAAGTACGGCTCAGCGACCACGGCGATGTTAATCGACCACTGCGCCATGCTCTGGAGCAACAGATCCGGAGCGGAGGCGCAGTGGTTGATGTTAGCCTGGAGGAGGCGTATTGGGGCCGTTATTGGCACTCCATGTCAGCCTCCTCCCGAGCCCTCTGTGAGGGCCCCGCCGCAGTGGTGACGGCGGCGACGACGGTGGTCGAGGCAGCAGCGACGGCGGCAGTGTCGGCGGCTGCGGCAGTGACGGCGGTGGCGGAGGGCTTGCCCCTGCCCGTGGCTGTGGCGGGTGGAGCGCAGGCCTTGCTCCCCACCCGGTGATCGGCCAGCTTGCCAGCTGCCGCACATACGGTACAGTGCGGCGCAGCATTATAAGAGCACCGGCAGCGTCCCCCTGTCAGTGAAATCCGAGCGCCAAAAGATCCTTGAAGCAGGGTAATGATGGTTGGTATGATATGACACCGTCGTAAATGCTTATTTGGAACTGTTTATGTTGTTAAGTATAACATGAATTGAATCTTAATTTCCATAATTTATTTGCAACCAAATCACTATGCAAATGTCAACTATTTCCTATTAATTTGATATTTTACATTTTTTGGCGTTAAACAACTTATAAACTATAAAAAAACAATGCAAGTTTTTTATTTTTGTTTTTTATTATCTGCTTCTACTTCCATACATAATAATCAACCATAAAATTACAATTATCTTTAATATTTCTTAAATCAGAGCACACAATTTTCATAATTTTCATTTTTTCATTTTGGTTACCTATAACTAAAATTGTTGATTTCTGCAAAAAAACATGGTCAGAATATTCCAAAAATATGTACAACTTCTCAGCTATCCAATGAGATACAATAAGACAATGGATATCTTAAAAAAAAATACTGGAAAATGGTTGACATTTGCATAGGGGTCACTTGGTTGCAAATGACCTCCCTTACATCCCCGTAATGGATTACCGACGTATTACCAATCCTTCGTTGCCACTAGTACCATTAACAGTTCCATGATGGAACTACTGATGCTTTTTTTAAATCACTAGTTCCATTTTAAAAGAATTTGAAAATAGTTGAACTACTGTTGATTTGGCAATTCTTCGGGCTATTCCCGATGAATTGCCATACTGAAGTGGCAGTGGGCAGGGCACATTGCTCGCAGAACAGATGGCCGATGGGGCCGGAAAGTTCTAGAGTGGCGACCGCGTACCGGAAGACGTAGCGTTGGAAGGCCTCCCACAAGGCGGACACACGATCTTGTCAAGGCCGCAGGAACCCGTTGGATGCGGGAAGCACAAAAGCGGTCGAAGTGGAGGTGCTTGGGGGAGGCCTATGTCCAGCAGTGGACGTCTTTCGGCTGAAATGATGATGAATGTTGATTTTGTTATCACTAGTTCCACAATATTATTTTAAACGAGTTTTTTTTTTTTACTTTTAATGTAACTCAATCGCCTACAGTTTATTAGTACTGTGTATTCTAGTAGTTTTTGGCATTCGGCGGCCGCTACCGCGGCACGATCGCTTCGCTCGCTCGGCTCGTGCGTAGGAGGTCGCTGTTCTAAACTAACATACAACATACGTCATGTTCGTGAACGGGCGCCGTCAGTAAGCACTGGTCATGTCTTAGCTGCCACGGCTTATTTTGATTGCTGAATACCTACGGACGTTTTTAACGTGCACATCTTTCTACATCTTTCTCACATGTATAATTTCAACATGAATGATGTAACCACTATTTTGCAACAATATTTTGATTTAAAAGAGTGTCCATGGAGTTTCTTGCCCGTTCTTCTCCATAGGTACATACTACGCTTTGGAATGGGCAACTAGCTTCATCTTTCTGACTGACCGACTCCTTGACAATTCAAAAGTGCCTGGTTTATTTGAGATAAATGCTTTCCGTCTTATTACAAAACACGATCTAACTTTAGCCCCAACCTACACATTCGATTTAGTTTTTGTATTTGGAACTTTATGCCGACTTTAGTAAAGTTCTTAATACAAAATTGACAATCTAAGACCGGACTAAGTTGACAGTTTTGTAAAAGGAACTGTATTTCGATTTCAGTTAGGTTCTTATTTCAAAAACAGGCTCGATGGTTTAAACCATGTCAAAATAAAAACCTTGTTTTGTAATAAGACCGCTTGAGTTTGAGTTTTTTAACCTAACCTTTTTGCGAGTAAAGATATTATGATAGTAAAAAAAATTGTCAGATGGGAACAAACAGTCCGAAAAGTGATACAAGTACATATTTTAAAAGATACTTAAGTACCTTACTATTATTTATAAAAAGGTGTTGTAAAACCAAACGGTGTGACGGCGAGGAAAAAAATACTCGTCGTCACACTGGTGTGATAACCTGGTGTGACGTGGAGTCGGGAACTGCTAGCGTAGAAATTTTTCGTCGGTCAAAATGTGTGGCAGAGCCAATTTGAACTATAGTGATAACAAAATCAACATTAGTTCCATTATTTTCAAATTCTTTTAAAATGGAACTAGTGATTTAAAAAAAAACATCAGTAGCTCCATCTTGGAACTGTTCATGGTACTAGTGGCAACGAACATTACCAATAACCCTAAATCTTGAACAGAGGCCCTAAGTAAAACAGCTGAACCAGCTCCGCTTGATCCAGCCTATAATGTCCCGCTGCTGGGACACAGGCCTCCTCTCTTAGAGAGGGAGTGGGCTGTAATCCACCACGCGGGCCCAGTGCAATTTGGTAGATGTCACATGTCTTCAAACTTTTGGTTCTAGTACATGCCGGTTACCTCACGATGTTTTCCTTCGCCGTTTTGAGAGCAGTGGTGATGAAATTAGATACATAAAGTAAAGCGCCTGCCGGGGTTCGAACCCGCAATCTGCAGTTCATAAGTCGGGGCCGCTACCGCTGGACCACCACTGCTCTCCCACATGCAGAAAATGGGCTTATTTTAATGCAACATGCACTCTAATATAGGGTTTTCGGGTTCGAGGGCGGTGCTGCATTCTATATATCCACGCCTGGATCTAGTTATTGTGGAATTAAAACTATATTTAGTTTTAATTTTACATAACATTTCAATGTCATGGTTTTCCTCAAAGTGACGCCTGTTTCCATAGCTGAAAATACAGCAAGAAAATACAAGCTCAGAGATAACCTACATTTATTAATTACTGGACAGGACAATGGACGTACGTAATTAAATATAGACGGCATTACTCAATTACCTATTCAATGGGGAGCCGACAATCTTATTGACAGAGTTAATGGATTACCCGTTAATGCAATGCTATCCTTTAATTAAACGAATTTATTCACGGCACATTAACTTCCTGCTGCATTGAGGGCCTCGTGGCTACATGGAATAATTTGTACTGTGAGTGAATCAGTAGTCTATGGCTAAGCTATAAAGCTATGTACTTAAGTTATAAAGCTAAGTACTTAAAGCTAAGTTATAAAGCTATAAAGCTAAGTACTTAGTTTTGCTTTTTAGGAAAATATAGGCGGGATCGTCCACGGCGACACACGTTCGCCACGTTACGCACGAATGCGTGGCCAATAAACAAACGAACCGCGCAGCTAACGTGGGAAACATCTGCGAGCACATCCTGTGTACCAGTGGATGGTCCACTTGATGGACTACATGACCTAAACGCAAGTTTTATAAAGCCTAAAAGTCTATGATCCACTTAAACATAATCAGAAAAATATATGATATTCTTCAGGATATATGCTAATTAGATAATGGTGCCGATTCTGTTGTAAACCGAACTAAACTAACTAAACTATCACTAAAATTCCTTACTTTTGGCTATGAGAATCTTAACGCTATTCTGCAAAATAAAATCTCTAAATTTAAAAATAATTTTGACACATCTAAAATCAAATTTGGCAATTGCGACTCCACGTGATACTTGTTTGCCGTACCACGTGATTTTTTTTTAGAGCCAGAGTCGCGCATTATTTTGCAGCCTCGACATGTTTTGTATGGAATTTTTCAATTTTTGTATCGAAAATACGAAAAAAAAATTTTTTTTTTACCAACACGTTGGATTTTAGATGTTCCGGGGCTTTATAAAGGGGGTCGAAATTTTCATTATTTTTGCGATAGGACACACCGTTTTCGAGATATAAGCAAAAGAAGAGAAAAAAAGAGACAGTACTGTTTTTGCATCTGAAGTCGAGGTGTTTGTTGGTGTGAATTTTAGTTCATGACAACCTAATTTTATTCCACACCTTTTTAATCGCGATTAAAAACAGGCAGATTTAGTTACGACAATCAAAATTTTTGGTGAAAAACGTAAAATTCAGAATAGCAAAATTGCCATTTTCACTAAATTATAATCTCAGTGCCATCTTAGTGCTGTCAAACTAAAATTTGGTTAAGTTGTGTCACTTTAGTCAATTTCAGAATGGGAAATCGTCGTTTGACAGGAATAAACAAAATTTTGGTGATTTTTAGTCTAGTTTAGAGAATTTTGTTACAAGAGAATCGGCACCAGTGTGTTGAAAACCTAATACAACTAATTTGGTACGGTAGAAAAAAGTCACGAAGATACCTCTAAATATTTATTTTAACGATTAAAAAGCATACTAATATACATGCAGTCATTCTGTTTTATTTTTCAGATTGTTCTTCAAGACATAAATTAACGTGATAAAGTTTTCATTTTTTAGTCCAATCAATGGATTTTTTGGTTTTGCAATAAATTACCAATTTTGTGTCATCGCGCTTCTCTTTCTTTTCTATGCAGTCCGACAGTGACCGCGCTTTAGCTGTTGTCAGCCCCGAGCGGGACCTGCGGGGATTTTTCATTTAAATTGTCAACAGTTAATAGCTTTAGAATAAAAATAATATGAGTAACTAGACAACAGAGAGAGAGAGAGAGACGAGTGGATGACATTTCAAAACTTTTTGTGGAAAGGAAACAAAAATAATACAAAATTCTCAATAAAAACACCACGACGTTACAACTTTTCAATGTATATTTAATATGCTAATGACTTTTAGGATACTTTGGTTTTTTCTGGGTTTGTACGCACACTTAAATGATTTTACGTAAAAATTCCGAGCGATATTAATCGAGCTTTAAAAAAAGTTATACCTTGTCCAAACGTTTTATAAAACTCGATTGTACCCGGACGTCTTATCTACGCGGTACCATAGTACCGCTAGATAGTACATTATAGATCTATACAAAAAGTTTTTTTTTTGTGAAAACGTTTTTTGGTGTGCCTATGCCTATATAATGTTGTGGTGTAAATAACAGTGACAGGAAGTTATTACAACATCATCAACATACATTAAGTGAAAAAAAATACGTATAATTGAAGCTGACTCAAAAACCACTCATCAGAACTTGACCAATATTACATGGGACCAATCAGGAATGGGAATAGGAAATATTTTCAATTAAAAGAAGATTTTTTCAAATCGGTTTATATTGACGGTATTCTGAGGTAAGAAACCAAACAAAAGAAGAAGAAATACAGCTGAATTGAGATCCTCCTCCTTTTTTTGAAGTCGATTAAAAATATAGAAAAGTGATTCGTGTCAGTCGTATTAATCTTAAAAAAACAAAAGTAGGATCCATCTTTAACAACGGACATCCCCCCCGCCTAACGTTTTGGTTAGTTAACAAAAAGTGGACTCCTAAATATCTTAAATATCTTAGTGAATTCCTAAATATCTTAGTTGACAGCAATCTCATTTGGAAACCGCATGACAAGACGTTTGTAATAAACTGAATAAGTCAGCTTTTGTGGTGTGTAACCTATCGCATAAAGTAAGCAATGAGACACTCTGGACAGCTTACCGCGAGCTTGGTTCGGAGAAAGATTTTGGGGCAATTGTTAGTGACAGGGAGGAGATTTTTAAAGCTCTAAACCGCTGTATGTCGAATCTGAAAGCTACAGACAAGTGCGAGCCTATGTTTAAGTCACTGAAAATATATGACCTTCCCGCCGTTGTATATTTAGGAAGTTGCAATTTTTGTTGAAATTAATTTAATTTTTTTCCGGCACTAGTCGATATCTATGACTCGTTTAGGTCCTATGAGAACACAATATAAAAATGTATTACATACAGGCAATTACAAAACAGCACTATTTATGAAAAATATTATGTCTATGGGGCATATAATATACAATAAAACTCCGCACAATTCTATAGAACTAAACGAATATTTAAATATCAGCTGACGGCTTTGTTAGAAAAATTTTATTATTGTATATTGTTAAATGATATAACAATAAACAATAAAAAAAATAAAAAAATGTAAATTATTGATCAATTATTATTATTATATTGTAAATGACATATTTTACGAAAATTTATATTACATCAGAATTACATATTAGTTATTACTTTATAATATGAAATTTGTATCTGATATGGTAGAATGTAGCGGACACTGTTACCACCTTATACCTGTACCTACATTGTTGGCAAATAAATGAATCTGAATCTAAATCTGAACAAAGACGTGAGCCTCTGTTAAAAAAATAGCATCATATTTATGGAGGGTACAGACAAGGAGAACTATCTCTGTGTATGAAAAGTGTCCGTCAAAATGTGCTACATAAGGGTGGCGCTACAGTAGCCACCGGGTAAATTTTAGAAGCGATAATTTTAGGTTATATTGACAAAATAATGTTGGACTACGTTGATTCTTGAGGTATGGTATACTGGATTATCACTAACTACTCTAGTCACTAACAATATGAAATTTTCTGACTCGGCATACTTCAATCCGTTAATTTTCTAACTCGGCATACTTCAGTCCGATAACAACTGCTACATTCATACCGTGTGGTATGAATGATGGTCTTATGGGGAGAAAGTTGAAAAAGTGTCCAACTTAAACAGTAAATAAAGAATAGTTCAAAAACCCTCCAAAATGGCGCTAGCGTAGGCAAATTACACAATTTGCCTACGCTAGCGCCATTTTGGAGGGCATAAGAGATAGCTCTCCTTGTCTCTACCCTCCATAATCATATTTGATCAGTGTCGTTACACTAATCAAACAAGATGCTATTTTGTTTTTGCGCCGTTGCGCAGGATAGCCTTTACCAAAAGTAATCATTGTATTAGTCGTTCAGCAGCTTCAATATCACCAGGATTGTGCCGAAATATAGCCGGTTCGTCGTGGACGTGGTATTTCCACCGATGCAATGGTTTATGACGTGGTTTGTAACACATTATTGTGTATTATCTATGGTGGCATGACAGCGGCACGCCTGAAATCATCCGTCAACAGAAGATAGCCGCCACGCAACCATCGATGTGACACTTTTCTGGGTGACAGTAATCAGCCAGTATCACTCTTATCCGACCTCTTTGGTGGTTCCTAGTCATGTCGTAGCCAGACCAGACGGCGCCACTTCCTGCGCCGTCAAGTGTTTAGAAGTTATATTCATTATTTGCCGATGATTATGAATAAGAGCTCCCTCTAACAAGTTGGTAAATTAAGGTACAAATTTATACTTGACAGTCTCGCTGACCAGACTAATCCCAACCCTTTTGACTGCACGAAAAAGCATCCTTCCATTTCAACCCTAATTTGATTACCAGTCTCTTTGAATAAGTAGGTATATAATCGCGAATCAATCCGAAAACTTTAATAAATATAGTAAAACAGTAAGCAAAACAGCAGCCATTTGTAAATTCGTATGTGTTTGATTAAAATCCAGTGCTGTTGTGGTTGCAAGGAGTAAGATGAAGCGGTTAACGACTTTTTATGATGTAGGGTGTGGCTTAAAACGAATAGCGAAAAGGTTTCATGTTTCCATTTAATTTTTTTTTAAATTTTCCATACAAACTTAGTATACTCTGCTCTCCCAGTCTGCTCATTATATATGACTAGCTTTTTCCCGCGGCTTAGCTCGCGTTAATTTTAGTTATCAAGCAAACAACTTACTTTCGCATGTATAATATTATAGTTAGGAGGACAAAAAACCAGTCTCACACTAGACTCACAAAATGTATTAGGTACTTAAATTAAAAAAAAAAGACTGTTAACGCACACACACACTACACGTGGCGCCATCTATTTTCATAAGAAAGCTATTGTTGTTTTCTTCGGGAACAGTACTTTTTTCTGAATAAAAGGTACCCTATGTCCGTTTCTGTACATCTAACAACGTATATACAAAATTTCGGGATGATCGGTTCAGTGGTTTAGGCGTGAAAAGGTAACAAACTTACTTTCGCTTTTTTAGTATTAGTTAGGATAGTCAATTAAACAAGTGTCATGGGTCGCATGGTACTGTCCCGCTAAGCGGGCTAATTGCGTAACACACTAAGAGTAGCATTCACTTTGATAGTTCAACAACTTTCATTGCGTCATTTTAGTTGTGGTTCAGACAAATGTTTCGAGCAAATATCCTTTAAAATGGTTCAGATTGTGATTCAAAGTGATTAAGGAAAATGGATTGATTACGATCTTAAAAAGTCAAGAAAACCAGCTTGCTTACAATCTTCGGGTGAACAATAACCAATTAATAGCAGTTAGAAGTTGAAATGATAGAAGATAGAACTGACGTCTGATGTATTTCTGAAAACCTATTGCTTTAAATCTGAGGGCATAATCTCGTACTTGAAAACGGTCATATCAAATCACAATCTCATCTCAGCATAATTGTATGTCAAAAAGCTGTCAAATATGTAGATAAATTAGAGGTTTTTTTGACAGTTCGAATCTGGGATTAGAATGCGAACGTTCTCAAAAATACATTGACTTATAATAGTATGGACTGGAAATATCAACAAAAAAAAGGTGCCTACCTACAACTCATAATGTCTCATAAAATGGCTGCCATTGCTAGGGTTGTGGCAATCAATGAATATTGGTGTTACTATAACGAGTATCGATACGAGTCTTACTTGATATCACGTTTGGTTCATAATTATATACTTACTTAAAATCTGTTGTAACAGAAAAAGATGAGTAGTTTACTTACCGTCTGTTATCTGAGAATAAAACTCATATCAAGTGTTTTTTTCTGTACAGAATTAAAAACTTTTGTATACAACATGTCTGTGTAACATACCTAACTATTTATTAAAGAGTGAGTTATAGAGTAAAAATATTTTTTTTTTTTTTTTTTACTTAAAATATGTTTATTGGTGTGATAATAATTATAAATGATAAATGATTGTATTTCTGTAAGTAGGTTTGTACAAACACTTTTACACGTAAATCGTATTTTAAAAACTAAATTAGGTCAGCGCTTCCTATCTGACTACTCTGAGTAGAAAGGCCGAAACAAACTCCGTGGTCACAGTCTCTTTTAAAGTCCAGACCAAATCTTGGTCAGATCACGTGAAGGCTATGTAGATCGCTGTCTGAAATGCAGAGTATTTTTTTGGTGCGGGTAAACCTTTGTACTTATTAATTTGTCTTTTTAAGAAGTTTATTGGTCCCGCCAATTCTTCTATTACAACAGTCTGTTCCATGTTGATAAAAATTTTTTTTCGAAGGTCTTCTATCTTTCAATTGGCAATTTTTTTTGTTTTTCTTTCGAATCATTTCTATAAGGCGTTTAACTTTTTGTTGTTGATTGACACATTTTTCTTTTAAAGCCTTAATTTTTTCAATTTGTACAACCTGAAAAAATTTATGAAAATTAATTCAATCATCAACTTGTGTCGAAAATGTTGCTTTGTAATATTTGTTTCATGCTAAGTCTATCGATCCTAAAAAATCCAATTGTATATTACTAAAATAAATAAATAAACTAAAATAAATAACAAAATGTCGATGTCTTATTTTATTTTATCATCACAAAGCTCTGTGGAACGGTATCCCGGTGATGTGACCAAGCAAAGTCACTCGGAACGATTAGGACACGCAGAACGATTTAAGTTAACATCGCTGATTGTACCGATATCGTTTCAGCGGAGGAACTAGTTTCGGAAACAATTACAGCAACGGTACAACACTATTCCACTATGACATATTATTGTAAACAAACGAATGAAATAATAAATAGGTCTGTTATACGAAAATGACCCCAAATATACCTTACCAAATATACTTTAGCCTTAAAATCACGATTGAGTAACAATTTGTTCATCAAACGTGTATGAATGTATGTAATATTGCATGAAAACCGGCTACTAACCTAAGCAAAGACAATTGTGGTTGATTTCCATTCTTTCTTGCACCACACTTCACAATACATGCATGCAGGCATGTTGGTTTGCTGTTTTCCAACATTTACATTCATTTTTAAAGGTAAACTCCTCGTAATATTCTCGCAAATCTCAATAACACAAAAAATAAACAACCATTTGACAGCACAACTACCACGAAACTCGTCGCCACAGACTAAATAGATGTCGCATAAGATGGCTGATAGGGCACTTACCTACTACTGTCCCTACGTCACGACAAAATGTTACCATAATGAGCAACAACTTAAATATTGTTGTCTCTTTTAACACATATGATTACTTCATTAGAAAGAATGAGACAAAACGATATTTCACAGTCTGTATCGTATTTCACTCATATTTGTATGCAAAGTGTATGTCAAATATAACGCGGCGCCTCCATGTTTTTCCTATTTCAATGCAAAAATACGAGAGTTGCCCCTCTGTTGTCAAATCCAATGCCAAGTGATTTGTTTGACGGTTGCGGGTAACACCAGCCGGTCTATTCTGTTAAAATCTCCCCGTGTAAACTTAGCTGCATTTTGTTTTCTTCATCAGCTTTTTAAAAACCGGGTGATAGTCTTATAACTTACACCACACAAAAACACCCGAACCAAAATTAATTTGCTTTTAGGCAGTAACATAAATAATTGTAACACTTGTGTTAATACAGACTGTATTTGTATCGTTTGTATTTGTATCGCTTCAAGTTTGCACGAATTAAACGCAGACTCATTTATTAAAACTGGATTAAACCAAATTTTATTTACAGCTGTTTTTTTACTTTACCTTTGTTTGGGTTCCGTGCAAAAAGAGTACCAATGCCGCGCCGCCGCGCCGCCGCCGCCGTCTGCCTGTCTGTCCGTCTGTCACTGGGGTAATACATTTTATAGACAACAAGACGACAATAAATATTATTATGCATTAGTATTGCCAGTGTTTTCTTTTGAAAACACTGGCAATACTAATGCATAACAGTATTTTGGAACTCTCAAATAAATCCTAGCATCGAATTTAAAAAACTGACTTTTCCAAACAAACTAAATAGTAGTAATGAACCGACTTTGGGTTTTGCCAATCTTTGACTAGCTATAGTGACTAAACTATTGGAAATATTTGATTGAATTTTCGTATGCAGACTGGGAGCGTCGATAAATACCAGCAGTTTAAATTTATGGCCGTATTTTCGACCCCACCTTGGCACGACACGGTTGGCGCAGTGGTTAAGCGATTGCCTGCTGCGCTGCGTGTTGCGGGTTCGATTCTCTCACGGAACAAATATTTGTATGACCTACAAGTAGTTGTTCCGGGTTCGGCTGTTTGTGTATGTGAGTTTAAATGTTTGTAAACGCACCCACAATAACAATACAGGAGACATTCCTAGTGTGGGGCAATGTTTAAAAAAAAAATAGAAAGAAAACAATTTGACAACTAACATAATATTACTGTAACCTTTTTATGTAAGTAAGTAAGTAAGTTTATTTATTTGTGTACAAACATTGCATGCAAGTTATTAAATAACGAAATGTTCTATCATGTTTAGCCGCGTATTGCGGCGTACAAATCGGTGAGAAGAGATGGTGCACAAACCGCGACTATATTTATCAAAATGACATGAAAACATTACTTATTAAATCATAATTACTTATTATACGTTATTAATACAATTCTATGTCCATATTTATTGTTAATTCAGTCATTGCAAATTTTATTTCCATCAACAATTAAAACGATATAGTATATAATATGGAGTGATCTTATTACACAGTGAAAAACAACACTAAACAAAAGACAACATCATCATATCAAAAACGAAGAAAGTTGCCGTCCTTCATAAAGTCTGAAATATTATAATAATTATGTTCTTTCAATTAATAAAGTCCTTAATTTGCACTTAACAGCAGATATACTCAATGTTCTCCATGATTTGGGCAATTTAGTAAATATGGTCGGAACCATGTACAACATGCTCTTGTGCACGAGCGTTGTTTTAGCGCCGTGAACACAGAATTTGTAAATACCACGTATATTCCTTGGGACAACACAAACGCTGAAATAAATCAGGATGAGTTTTAATGAACATTATTGTTTCCAAAATCTATAATGAGGGCAATGTCAATATCTCTTTATAATAAGATTTACAGCTATCTGTTGTTTGCAGACTAAACATCGATCTTTATCATAACAAATAATAAAAATAATGTAGACAATTAGTTTATTTTGGTGGTACGGAACCCATAGTGCGCATATCCGTTTTTGTTTATCTTTTTTTGCTACATGTCCTGGATGCAGTTTAAAGTTTATTCAATTTATAAATTGTTAAAAGGCTTGTACCTAACGAGCGGTTTTATCTGTGAATGTCGTAATTTGTGAGGGTAATAATATGTTTTTATAATGTTTTTTTCACTCCAATGAAAGAGGTGTTTTTAAAACTGTGTTTTATTTCAGCAGTTTCAGAAAGGAGGTTGAATGTGAAGTATTTCATGTGTTTATGAGTGAGGCTTCAGTTATCAGGACTTACAGCATTTATCCGCACAAAGTTGCATGTTTCATTTTGTTGTACATTTTTGAATCTACTTCAAAAAGGAGGAGGTTCTCACTTCGTCTGTATGTTTTTTACGCGATATCTCCGACAATTGTGGATCGATTTAAAAAAAAAAAAATTTTATGGATTTTTTTTTTTTTCGGGGCTGGTCCAATATAAATTTTATTAAGTTTTTCAGTTAGCTTCAATAATACGTATTTTTTCCACTTTGTGTATATTTATGATGTTATAATAACTTCCTGTCACTGTTGCACCTGTCACATAGCAAGTAGTGGTATATGAATTTGTGTCGGGTAGGTACCACAACCAAACAGTGAAAAATAAAAACTTTTTATCACTTTGTAGTGTAATTTTTTTTGGAAGACAGTTGTTTTTCTTCGTACAAAAGTTGTTTATCTAAACGAATACATATAAAGAAATATGCATAAATGCTAAGCTGCTTAATAAGCTGTGGAGTTGACATGAATTAAATACTATGAAAATACTAATTGCGCGGTAAACTATGCTTGCGCGATGCAGGATTTTGCGTGACGTCAGTGTGATGCGTAGTTCACATGTGGCGATATAGATACCGCTACATATGTAAATCTATCTATACTAATAATACTGCTGAAGAGTTCGTTTTACTGTTTGAACGCGCTCATCTCTGGAACGGCCATGCTATTCGGATTTGAAAATCTCATCTTGCATTGGATAGCCCAATTCTCGGGGAAGGTTAAAGGCGATTTAACATCACGCTACGACCACGAGACCAAATGGGGCAGTCAGACATGGTTTACTAAAGTTTCACCAAAACTACATTGACAAATTTTCATTTTACAACCAACGTTTTGTATACAATTTATTTCGAAAACAACTTATTCCGCAAATGTTTTATTTTATAAACACTCGTTTTACAAACATTTATTTGGCAAACAATTATTTTAACAAATGCATGAGATGATATTTAAGTAATCATTTATACATTTTTCATTTAGATTCATTAGGATAAATCACGTTTCTACTAAATATCATTTCCTCATTGGTTTAAAGAAACCTAACCGAACCTAACTCCCCGTGACGTCGACCGTCTAGGGTTAGCGTTTCCGTCAGAAGGTCGACGGAGCCCCGCTGCGCGGGGCTCCTATTTCTGTCTGCAGGGTTTAAAGGAACCTACACTACTACACTTGCAATTATGCTAATGTGAGTTTGTTTTTTTTTTAATTACTTTATATTAAGGCAATTTGTGTAATGTCTTTATTCCAAACGTTGTTTATGAAATAAAATGAAAAAATAATGAATTGTTTCCAAAATAATACGTTATTAAATAAAAGTTTATCGGATAATTATTTTGCTAAGTTAAATATTTGGTAAACTTGTTGTTGTAGAATAATGAAATGACAAATAATGTTTTGTCAAGTAAAAAATTTTGAATTAATGTTTGGTGAACTGACTGGTCACCGTCAGACATACACGAGGCTACACTATTGCCGAGTAGCTTAAGGGACCGTGCACGAAATCGACTGATTTTGATAAATTTTGTGCATTATTTGTAGGAAAGGGAAACATTATTTAAACAAAATTATTTGTGATTCGAAAACTTGAGTTCTTTGTTTTGCGTGTGGCTGAAAGGGATTTTTCAAATAAGTTAAGTATTCATGGGAATTCACTAATATTCGCAACAAGTTTTACAAAAAATGACGCGAGACTGACGTTTGATCATTTTTTTACTAGAAACTTCGTTTGGTTTTGAACATTAAAAATTATCATCAACGTCATTATATGGTCTACTTGCATGTAGCTGGACCATTTTTTTCAACTTCGATACAAAATATAGCAGAAAAATAATGTTGCAAAAACCTATTTTAAGAAACAAACCCTGGTAGTAATGTATTTTTTCCTATTATTGAGCAAACCGTTTCAAGAAATTTAAAAATCACACATTAGTCTTCAGCTAATCTTAAAATAAAATAAGAATTTTATTTTATGATTAAACTATATTTTCATTTAGTAAATCAAAGGCAAAAAAAACTATATTTTTGAGAGCGCAAAAGTGATGAAACTATTAACAGGTGCTGTGACTGACACGAATGGTTTAGCTCCATGAAAACTGTACTTTTGTAGTCACACAGACATAATGTTTAAATTATTTCCAGCTTTGTCACAATTAGATAAGAAATTGACAGAAGAGGGTTTTTTTATGTACACGGAGCCTTAAGATACGCTTTCTGGTATAGTTCACTTCCACACGATCGGAAGCCGCGGGCATGCGCAAGTTTTATATAGCAATTTACCTTTGGACGAAGGGGAAGACAGAGAAAAACACACTTTAAATTCACCAGTAGCCACTAATCAGCCACAAACACTGAACACCTAAGACTTCATGCACAGTCGTCGTGTTTGCTACCACAAAACCAACGAGACAAAAAACTTCAACTATTTGAAACAGCTACAGGTACTTATCAGGGAACTTTGAATTAAGCATATTTGCAATATGCATAGAGCAGTGGTGGGCCAGTGGTTATGGCCCCGACTTACGAGTTGTCAGTCTTGGGTTCGAACCCAGGCAGGCGCTTCACTTTTTGTAAATAATTTCATCACCACTGCTCACAAACCGGTGAAGGAAAACATCGTGAGGAAACCGGCATATCCTAGAACCTTTAAATTCGAAGACAATATCTGACATCTACCAACCCGCAGTGAGCCCGCGTGGTGGATTACAGCCCACTCCCTCTCAACGAGAGGAGGCCTGTGTCCCAGCAGTGGGAACATTATAGGCTGATTATGCTTATGCAACATGCAATGCCTAAACATGTTTTCTATACCTCTTTTGTAAATATTGCATGAAAACCCATTTGTAGATAAATATAAATAAATAAATATCGTCTGACATTGCACACAGCACCATCTAGTTCCAAGTTAAGCACTTAACACTTAAGGCTTGTATTATGGATACCAGATGGTTGAGACACTACTTAAATACATTTTTTTTTCGTAAATACATACATATTATAAATATACATCCATGACTCGGGTACAAACAAATGTCCATATTCATCATACAAACATTTGCCCCTACCGGGATTCGAACCCAGGACCATTTGGTTTCGCTGACTACACTTAGCCACTGTAGCCACTACACCAAACGTGTCGTCAATGTAGATGTACGACTAACTATAAGAAATAGCTCAACCACAGACAATAGGCAATAATATCTCGTAAATTTGCCGGTAAATCTGAAGAATAGCTCTCATTACGAGCTCCATATTGCCCGAGATACCTTTTATTAGATTTTCACCAGTGGTCTCATGAAAGTATATCTTTCTTTCGTTCCGTATTATGGGCAAGAGACTTTTTATTAGTTTGAAATTGGTAGGTAGGAATGGGTAAAGTTTATATTGGTTTATTGAAATACTGAGTTCGGGGGAATGTGAACTACGTTGATTGATAGACGTTTCAGTGTGATAGGGGACGTGATAGAGAGTTTGATGTATGACTTTCAACTCAGTCTATAGCATGCAAGTTGCCAAAGCAAGTTATAACACACAGAAAACAACCAACGACTTCAAAAAAGTTTTTTTTTTGGAAGTTGGTAGTATGTTTTTTATAATAAAGTTTTATTTTTCATTTTTTTGTTGTGGTACTGTGGGCTGCATCAATTGGGTACCCCAGTTGTATTAAAATTAACTTTGGAGGGGGGTACCCACACCCACATCGTGACGCTGACTGTACCAACCCCAAACAAAATCGTATACCACTACTTGCAATGTAAATAACAGTGACAGGAAGTTATTACAACATCATCAACATACTGCGTGCACCAATGACGTATTATAAATAGATCATTGGCGTGCACTGCGTGCGTGCACTGACTGGACAGGTCCACTCAATCTGTGTGGTTCTTTCCTCAAAAGACCATTTCAGACACAAATCTACATGGTCCTCAAAGATTATTATGATATTATTCTAATTATTGTGAATGTGAAAACTATGTCGGTCATTGGTTTTTTTTTAATTTAATTTTGTAATTTTGTCAGCGTAATCATGATCTGGCAGTTTGAGTAATTTATGCGGCCTACTCAAATGTCCTTTCTTTGGTATTGTTCGTCGAATCGTTGAGCTCCTTGAGTCTAAGTTGAGCTGCACGATTACTGACAATTGCGTGCACTGACTGGACAGGTCCTCTCAATCTGTGTGGTTCTTTCCTCAAAAGACCATTGCAGACACCGATCTACATAGCCTTCACATGATCTGACCAAGATTTTGTCTGGACTTTAAAAGAGACTGTGACCTCTGAGTTTGTTTCGGCCTTTCTTCTCAGAGTAGTCAGATAGGAAACGCCGACCTCATCTAGTTTAAAAAAAATATGATTGACGTGTAAAAGTGTTTGTTCAAACCTACTTACAGAAATAAAATCATTTATCATTTATAGATTAAGTGAAAAAATACGTAGGTATTATCAGAAGTATTATATTATCAGAACTTGACCTTTATATGGTCCCAAACGGGAAGGACCCTTTCAAACGAAAGAGGAATGTTTCAAAACGGTTTATAAATGACGAAGTTCTGAGGTAACAAACATAAAAAAAAACATCTTGAGAACCTCCTCCTTTTTTTAAGTCGGTTAAAAAGGGACCGAAGTCTGTCTTCGTCTTCAGATGACGTTCAAAAGGCAAAAGAAGGCGATTCTAGCTCACAGTATTAAAAGGACATAATAACGATAGGTAATGTTTGGCTAGAATGCAAGAGCCTTAATTAGGTATTAATCTAGTAACAATATTATTGAATACGACGACGCTAGCTAAAACACACGATATTGGGGTAGGTACTATTTTATGTCCAAAGTGTATCGTGCTGATTGTAGAACATGTCGAATGTTCCTATATTTTCTTAGGTAACTACAACGCCTTTTTAACTAATTATAACCCTACATCGCAATCACAAAATTGGCTCATGGTTTATTTAACTATAATTTTATTAATCCAAACCGTATTCTATAGACCATTCATATCTAAAAACTGTTACAATGAGGATTGTGGTATGCTTTGTTTATAAGCGAGTAGCGAGTTCAAGCAAATACTTATTTTAAAACATGCACGTCATTTGCTGGACGGCGAGTCACACTTGTAGGATGCATGAGGGCAGATAGGCCAGGATCGTCACACAGTGGACGCCTGAAGACGGGCGTCGTCACTGAGGCAGACCTACTCTGGGGGCCTACTCTCTAAGTCCGTCAACGAGGATACGGGCCTGTCCGAAAGTAGTTTTATAGCCGGGGAACGGGTGTAAGAGAAATGCAGGTGCTTAGGAGTAACACTATAATCACTTAGATCACACAAATCATAATCTAACAGAACCTTTGGGTTAAAGCGCGCGCACATTCGGTCGCTTGTTGGCGGCTTGCTTGACTGACGATTTCTATCCCAACTTAGTGGAGCTTGCGCGAGCGTCCTCTTACGGGCGCGGGTGGCCGGGTAAGCACTCTTAGTGGCCATGACACTGTTTACATTCTGCCACTCCCCCTCGAGTTCTAGAGAACATCCCTGCTCATACGAGCAGCGACGCGAGCGCGAGCGAGTTACGTGCTCTTCCTGTACGAATCGCAATAAACACTTTTTCTTTCTTTCTTTCATGAACTCGCTCAAAGGAAGCTGAATAAACTGGATAAACATGATTTCGTGTTTTTTTTTTTTCTCTTTGGCGTTTTGGAACTACGGGATGACGAGGAGAGTTCGCTTAATGATAGTCAGCGCGAAGTCTTCGCGCAATTCATTGTAGAGCGTCAAGATATGTTTAAGCTAGGGGGAGACCCGACTTCTTTCGCCGAACACATTATTGATACTGGCGATCACCTTCCTATTGCTGTTTCACCGTATAGGTTGACGGTTGACGCCTGCTAAGAAAGAGGTCAGGCGGGCAGAGTTGGATAATATGTTGGCCGACGGCATTGTTGAAGAGTGTGAATCAGCCTGGGGTTCTCCGGCGCTTCTCATTCCAAATAAAAATAGTAAGCTGCGTTTTTGTGTCAACTATAGGAAACTCAATGCGATAACTTAAGACGAATGCGGTAAAGTAAGACCGACGTTTGATGCTTAAAAGTGAACCCTACTCCCGATTAATTCAGTTTTCCGGACGGGCAAAAAGATATCGGGAGTTAGGACAACAACTGTGAAACCGTTTTGTCATAAATTTTTAGTACGGGCTCCGGACTTAATCTTATGTCCGCAAGTGATACGAAGTAGGAAACGTCCATTACTTCGCGCAAAACGACGGACTTCGTCCTTAGGGAGTAGTCCCCTAATGAGACGATACAATCTGTACTCATTCGTTCCCGATTAGCCGGAGAAGACAAAAGATAAAGAGAGCTGGAAAAATGAACACAGCTCAAGGTCAAGAAACTGGATAATACAGGCTTAAAAATGTGTTGTAGATAATTATGTAAACGCCATTTTAATGTCCTCCACTCAACAAGATCAGAGAAATTGGCAAACTCAAACTATAAATATTTTTTGAGTGACATTGAATAGCATTGAGTAATTAAATTACAGAACGTAAGACAACGATATTAGTTCGCTCCTTCCACCTATGTTAGCTACAGCATGACTGTTACTGGCACAAATGTATGAAACTACTTAGCCTGCCTTTGTAACACTCACCAAACAGAAGTCCCGTCGTGGCCACGAGCTATACGCTCAGGCAACACGCGTCTTGTGGCAGCGCCTGCGGTGAAAACAAATGAACGACACGACACACGAGTCACCGCGCCACGACTTATTGACGGCACGGTTGGCGCAGTGGTTAAGCGATTGACTGCTGCGTTGCGTGTCGCGGGTTCAATTCTCGCACGGAACAAATATTTGTATGACCTACAAGTAGTTGTTCCGGGTCTGGCTGTTTGTGTCTGTGAGTTTAAATGTTTGTAAACGCACCCACAAACCGCATCTCCCGAGCTCGTGCCTTACCTACCTATGTTTGACGTGTAAAGTGTGTACAAACCTACTTACAGAAATAAAATAATTTCTCATCTATGCACCTACGACTTCATCATAGGTCTTAACTTAATATTTTGAACAGAACAGTTCCATTTCGGCGCTCATTAAGAAACCATTAGTCCCGATAATTTCACTCATTAATCAAAAGTACCTACCTAATTTATAATTAATTAGTTACGCCCGCTTTATTTTCAAATGTCAAGAGGCTTTGATGTACTTGATTTTATTTCTAAAGTCCATGATAATTAATAATTATCATTATTATCACATAAAAACAACAATTTAGTCTACATAATTATGAATGTTTTTATCGGGCCGATTCCTGTATTTAATAAAAACGTTCAAAATCTAGTCGCATTGGCATCTCTGCGACAATCAATCAACAAATCTTGTGAAGGAAATTAATTTAAACCTGCATTCATAGCATGGCCACTATAGAAACCGTAGACAGCATTCTCTGTCTACGATAGAAACGGAACAAACGGAAGACAAACTGACAGATTGTACAAAGATTTCTACGGCGCGATGTCAAAATTCAAGAAAAGAATGACTTTTTGTTAAGAATGTGATTTGTCTTCTTTTCGTAGAGTAGAGATAGAAGTGGTCATGCCCCAACCCCAACACAAGTATTATTAATTACTTACTGGGGCTGTCTCAATCACATCTGCAAATGTAACTGTTTGAGACCCAATAAACAATTTAATTTATTTATGCCATGCATGCTGCGGCAAAAAAGTATTTTTGACACATTGAGACTGACTTATGAATGCGAACGTTCTTCAAAATACAGGCATGGTCCCTCTGATCTTTACCTAATTATGAATTAGATACCAATTAATTCGCCCTTCGCCATGCGCTCTTTCAATTAGCTAGAAGAAAAAAAACCATTGGACCAAAAATGCCGGAGAATTGAGGTAACATACATAATTTACATTTTTTAATTTTTATTTTTTATTTACCCGCTGGTCCCGGGCTCGATCCCCGGACAAGTCAAACATTTGTGTGCATGAACATGTCTGTTTGACCTGTGCCTGGGTGTGTATATGTATATAAGTATGTATATCAGTCATCAGGTTACCGTAGTACAGGCTCTGCCTAGTTCGGGACCTGAAGACCTTGTGTGGATGTTGTTTCATATTATTATTATTAATTTTGAAAAAAAATACTTAGACAGTTGATTGAAAACTTTCTCCTTTTTTAAAGTGGGTTAAAAATTTAAAAGCTTTTGCAACACATTTTGTGTTGCAAAAGCAGTTGCAGTTTGAAACAAATTTTACGGCGACCAACGTATTCAACTTAAACAAAAGGATTTTTAAGATTATTTGCCGTACAGGTGTTTTGATAAGGTAAAAAATCAGCCACAGACCATCTTTCGATAGCCCAACAAACCTTTCACAAACCAACAATAGCCAATCAGGACTCAGTATCAAAATAAGCCATATTTTCCTTTGATGCCAACAAAACCATGTATCATTATTCTGCCAGCGTCGCACCTCACGTCTTTTATAGCTAGATCTTCCACACTCCCCTTGTCTACGAAAATATAAGGACAAAGGGGAGTTTGCAAGGAATTTCGGGGGTCAAGAAATATTGGTTTGTTTATCAACTGGGCTCCCAGAGTAAATCATTTTGATTCTTATAGCAAAGTATTTAGTGTTGTGCAACTCCTTATTAATGTGAAGTTGCTCGTATTTCTGTGTTAGGAACCTGAAATTGGTTGTTATTACACATTATTGGGGCAGAAATGTAGGTTACGTAGAAGTGTGTTATTTATTGTACTGAAAATGTCTTACTTTTTTCTTGTAAGCAAAGAACATTTTTGCAACTATTTCTGCCAACGAAACTCTAACCGGCTTCTTAAACCAGCATTGTTTGCAGACTATTTTCGAAACTTAAAGCAACAACGCCTCATCCTCAGTCCACATTTCATGAAATACGTCACGCCACATACGCCATAAATTAGGTTTAAAAAAAAAATTGTCTATTGCCACACATTCAATCTGGAACCTGTATTGTATGCGTTCCGTTGTGTGGCTTGCCTTAAGGCACATGTCCCACCACCAACGAGGAAGTGATTATCAACGATTTTCTCGCTTAAGAAACGTACAAAAGATTGTAGGACTATACAATACTTATATTAATAGTTAATCGCTGATTGCTCACACGCGGCAAGTACTCGTTTGTTGCAGCGAAAAGAGTTATCAAATAGAGTACTCACTTAACGACGCTCGCTTGGCTGGCAGAATACTCGATGAGAGCCTTAAACTTGGTACATAATTATATTGATATTATTGTATAAATTAAATCTCTTAGTATTGTATAATTGCTTAGCACATGTGTGAGCACTATGTACCTACAATAAAGCTTACTGGGATCGTCTTTCAATGACTTGAATGTGCCCTGGCGGCTGATAGTATGTCGTGCTTACTCAAATGTGTCGCTGGTGGTGGCGAGTGTATTGGATCATTAAATTCCCTTCAAAATAGTTGAGCTGAATGGTGCTGATCCATACGTCTTGTTCGTGAACGGCCGCCGTCAGTAGGCACTGGTAATTTCTTAGCTGCCACGGCTTATTTTAATTCCTGAATTGTTTTTATACATATTTTTATTACGGACGCTTTTAACGTGCACGTCTTTCTACTTTACTTACTTTATGAATTATGTAACCACTTTTTGTAACACTATTTTGATTTAAAAGAGTGTCCATGGAGTTTCCTGCCCGTTCTTCCCCATAGGTACCTACTACGCATAGATACCCGATTACTACGGTTTGGAGTGGGCAACTAGCTTCATCTTCCTGACTGACCGACCCCTTGAGACTTCAAAAATGCCTGTAATTGGTTTATTTGAAATAAATGCTTTGAGTTTGACATACGCATACCATCAAGTAATCACTCTTCGCTGTCACGTCCTCGCTGCCCGTTGCTCGCCAACTCGTTTTTAGTTGCTAGCTCTACTCACTTTTTGTTAATCGCCGGCGCGGCGGTAGGCCAGGTGCCTGCGATTAGTATTTTTGTTTAATTCGTAGTGCAAAAGAAACGAAAGCTAATCATGTTACATCATCGTCACTTTATTAAAAACATTAAACGATACACAATCATTATCTACTTAAGCTTACTCTCTAACCTGCTCAAAAACTGCTTAATAATTTCAAGTTCTACAGATACCTGATCTATCTTAACATTCAGCGTTTCCATCGCTGACTTCGATTCTTCTACATATTCTTGGTTCTGATTCTTCATTTCTATAACAACATCGTCTAGCTCGTGTAACGTAGTTGCCACTTCATCGAAATTATTATTCTTCTTAGGTTTAGGTAACTCAAGTACAGGAATTATCGGAAAACCTGGTTTCTTTTGCTCTTCTTTTTCTTCCTTCTTCTTGTTGATACTCATTATTGCGTCATGCATTTCGTTGAGCTTCGTTTTGAAGGCTTGGAGACCCATTTCATCTTCAATTTGTTTCTTTTGTGCTTGAGCTTTGGTGAAAATGGCATTTTTTATCCTTGATGGTAAAAATCTGGAGTGCTTCCACCGAGGTTTCCCAGGTCTTAGACACATCACGTTAACGACATTGCGTTTATTTTTCAAGCTCGTATTGACTCGCTTCGGTAATATTGCATTAAAAATTCTATTATAAACTAAAGTGTCTAAAGTTCCTAAGAATTCTACTTGTTTGACTAATCTTCTAATGTTACCGAGTACTTCTAAATCATTGATGTCGTTTACTGCAACACCGACTAGTAAGTTCATAAGCACTATAGCTGCCAAAATAAGAAAGATAAGAAATATGATCCTGACAATGATGAGGGAGGTAGCCAGTTCCTTAGAATGCTCTTCATCGAAAAGGGCAACGTAATCGAACTCTGACGTCATCATGACTATGGTCTTGACGAGGGCAGCCCAGGGTCCGTCGAAAGGCATTTGTGAACGGAACTGTATCATGAAACTGAGAGAGAAACCGATGACCAGGAACATGAAAGTTAGGAGGATCTGAAACAAAATATAACCATACATAGGAATTTGATACTTCTGTGATTTTCCTCAGCTAGCTATTCACGCGAGAATCTCAAATAATAACATAAGAAAGTCCTTGTCCTTATATAAAGTAATAAATAACCACAGATTCCTTACGGATTTCAACAAGCTTATTTAAAAACGTTATGAATATTTTTGAGGAATGTATGTTCTTTGGAACCCGAAACTCACCTTAACTACATTAGACGCCACTTTCCCAAACATCAGCACATAGTATCCCCAATTCGGAAACCTGGACAGCAGGAACATCATTTCCAGCCAAGATAGTAGCAAGGCCACTGTGGCCACGTGTCGAGGCCACTCATCATCATTCAAGTTCACCACTACCACCGTATATGGCAGGATGACTGCGAAGCCTAAGGATCCGAACTTCACCCAGGTCTCTAGTTGTAAGAAGTATCTACTGCTTTTTACGTTCATGTATAGGAGTTCCTGTAATTAAAAAAGAAAAAACTAAACAGCATGTAATTCAAAAGGCTTATGCCCAACTTTTGATTGCTTTAGATGATAACGCTAAATAAAAGTGATAGGGAGAAAATAACCAACAAATGGGACATATATCTTTGATACTAATGCTAAAAGTTTGTCTTTAATTTTCTTGGTATAAGGCCTTAACATATTTGAGCCTAAGGTTTAGAAGTACATAGTTTGTAGACCAATGCAATAATTCGTACAATAATGTTAAAATTTGTTCTTCTGTGAACATAATCTTGTCAATAGATGAAAGAAGACTAGGTGTTTTGTAGTATATTAATTACTAACCTGCAAAAGTATCAACGCTATCGTGGCATAAACTACATAACTCCAGATTTCAGGATTCAACCAATCAGGCGTCGTTTCTTTCGTATCTCTAAAGAAGAATACTGACACAATGAAAATAGTCAACGATGACAGGAAAACTGCATATAAACCTATAATCGTGTAGAAAAATGGTAACAGCGCCTTCCATTTTAAGTACAGAAAACTCTCGACTAACGGATGGACGAGTAATTTTCGCTGTCCATATCTATTTCCAGTCTTGAGTAGGGCTTCAATAACTTTCATTTGTTCCATCTCACAGACTGTTGGCATCAATATTCCATAATCAACGGTTACTTCACAGTTGTGATCCTGTAAATCCTGACCATTACTTGATATGTACGAATCAAAAACATCTTCTATAAACTGTGTAGGTTTCGATAGATTGTTGATAACCATATCGATAGCTGTTCTCCTGAATTTCTTTGGGCCATCCGTGTATCCTGAAAGATCTGCTCCTTCACGTAGCAACAGGGTTATAACATCTCTACTTCCATGGTGACTTGCTGCGTGTAGTGGGAACCACCCCATACTATTAACTTCATGTACTGTTGTCTTGTCAAATTTTAGTATAATTTTTGCTATATCTACGGTGTTCTTGACGGCAGCTAAATGCAATGGAGTTGAAGATTTGTGCGGACTGCAAGTTGTTCTTAGTCTAATATCTGCCCTTTTTGATAGGAGTAATTCTACACAAGCCGGGTGGTTGTTATAGACTGCAAAATGTACTGGACCGAAGCCTCTTCTATCTGCTGCTGATAAAGTGTTGATTAAAGCTTCAGTGACTGCTTCATTAAATTCTAGAAGAACTTTTAGTACTTCTAAATGACCATAGTCGGCTGCTACGTGAAATATATTTACTTCACCTGGGAGACTTATTTTTAAATTAGCTCCTTCATTGAGGATTTGTCTCACACAGTTCACATGGCCGTGTATAATAGCTTTGAATAGAGCAGTTTCTCCTTCTTCATTTTGATAGTCTAAAGCATCTCTTTGTTTGGCGATACTAAGAATTTCATTGAGGACGTCCAAGTTTCCTAATGCAGCTGCCGAGTGGATTGGAGTCTCTCCGTCGTTAGCCTGTAAACCAATAAAATTGGTACTAAAACACTGTTTTAAAACTACAGGAATTTACGATGGAAAATGTGAAAAAAAACGGTGGTGTGGAATTTTTTTCTTCTATTTTATGATAAATGATATCTACGCAAAATATTGCTTAACCCCTTGAAGGACACTGAACGAGACACAATAGAAGTTTTATTGTTATTACGTCTAGGGGCGTTTACTGTCCGCCAACGTGTTAATTTACCTTAGATGTAACATCAGCTCCTGCTTCCAAAGCGATGCATACTCCTGGAACCCATGCCGCTTCCACAGCAGCTTGCAGAACTGAATGACCTTCCTTGTCCTTAACATCTACTATAGCCAGCAGTGGGTTTGCGTTCATATAGTCGTAGTTGGCTAAAAGCTGCAATAAAATTACATAGTTGGTTAAATAAAATTTAGATTTTTTATGAAATTGTATTTCGTGAATTTTACTTTGAAGGGGAATTGGAGTTCCTTTTACGATACATTCGAGTTTTAGCAATTTCTTCAAGTTCGGTCCATCAAGTTCGGCTGAGATAGGTACCAAGTACTTATAGAAGTGGCAGCCGTATTTGAAATTTGTATGAATATTTCTGAAAATGTTTGAAACTTATTTATGTTACCTAACCTACGTTCCGATAAATTTAAAAGTCTTATCGACAATTGGAACGACTATTAAACCAAGTTACTCGAAATATTCAGAAACTTTAGTTCTGTCTCTCCGACTTCTGATTCACAGAGTATGCAAACCAGTTATTTGCGTAATACTGACAATGAGAAGAGGTATTGGATCCCACAACACAGGGAATCCTAGTCGAGAAGTTGTGAAAACCTAGCGCCTAAAGCTCCTATGAAATTTGTTAAGTACTAGTTTTTTTTTCGTCTTTTCTGAATATGAATAAAGTCGAAGCGAAGTCAAAATTTCGCGAAAGGTCCGGGAACGATTCAAATGCCGATTTTTTTTTTAAATTTTTGTCTGTTTGTCTGTTTATTTGAATGTATGTCCAGCTTCACGCAAAAACTAACGGATAGATTTTCTTTTGCATAGATATTTCCAAAAGCCTGTTCAGTCTGTACGCTATAAATTATCACGCTATTTGCTATGGGGGATGAGAAATTTGCAATTTGTTCGTATTCTTCTATAGTTTAACGCAAATTGTGAAAGATGAACATAAATATTGCAGTTAGTTACAGGTTTGACCTTTTAAATGATAATCACCCCATTATACCTTTAGGGAGCTATGCAGTTAACCATGACATGATAAAATAACAGCTATTTTAGTCAAATTTCGACAAATGAAATAGCTTAGAGGTTCAACGACTGCTTTTCAAACCTATGTTAGATTCCCAACAATGGATATTTTTTGTGCTTCCTTTTTTACATTTTGTTATTCTATTATATTATGATAGCTTGTACAACGGACACAGAAAAACATAAAGTTTAAGTCTCTTTTGTCATCTTTGGTTATAATTAAAAAAATATCTATGCTTAGGTGATTGTTAATGGGAAATTTTATAAAAATGTGGTTGCTATTTTAGTAAATTGTGGCGGCATACGACTTCTACGCGAACGAAGTCGCGGCCAGAAGCTAGTTATTAACATCTGTGAAGACATACATCCAAGTGATGGATTCGAAATAGTACATTGTTCACCGAGAGGAGAAAGTGACCGATTACCGTCGAGGGTGTCGTTTGAAGCCCGAGCCGTAGGCGAGGGCTTTAAAACACCCGAGATCGGGAATCGCACTTTCTCTCGAGTGATACATAGTGCTTTATACTACACCTACGAGGAAAATAAAAAACTAAATCTTTACTAATTGAAATTTATATTGAAATTGTTGCAGTTAGTGAAGCTTAATGTAACACTTTTTCCATTAATGTTTGTTTGAGATGTTTGCGACAATGTAGGAGGAATAACTGGCTGTGAACTGCGGCGGAGTTAAAAAATCTTCATCATCACTATCACTACTTATCATTTTGATAGTTTTATTTTACTTTCTACGAAAACTGAATCCTCAAACAACACACAAATTGAAAATGGCGCCAATGGCGTCTGCAATTTTCACATGTTCTTTTTTCAAATTGTTTATCCTGCCGCCGCAGGGTCGCACTGCCAGCCCGACACCATCCAACACACAGCTAGTGGCCAGTGTCATTTTGCGAACTTGGAGATAAAAACTCACTGTAAAAACTTTTTGGCTTTTGATATTTAGGTTACCGGCGCATAGTCTTACCCTAAATTAAAAAAGAAAAACCACGTAAGAAATGGATTTTCATACACTTTTCTGTCCCGCTCAGATGCGTTTTCTCCCCGCATATTTGTTCGATATGCAATGACGTACTTTCTACCGTAAATTTGATAAAGTATCAAGGTACTTTCCAAGCAGGTGTAGTATAAAGATATTTTTTTACATGGGCTCGTCGTTGGCTTAAAA
Source organism: Brachylomia viminalis (assembly GCA_937001585.2). Taxonomy (NCBI): domain Eukaryota; kingdom Metazoa; phylum Arthropoda; class Insecta; order Lepidoptera; family Noctuidae; genus Brachylomia; species Brachylomia viminalis. Next base: position 21,233,519 of record OW443306.2, on the reverse strand, counting down.
CAACGTTGTATCTCCAAGTCTCACCTGCAAATGCTCTTCCAAATTCTTCTTCACACACACATGCAGCGGCGTCTGTCCCGCCCTGTTCAAGCATGTCACAACTGCTCCTGCATCCAGCAGCTCCTGTATCGCCTCCAGACTTTCGATCTCCACCGCTGTATGGAGGGGAGTGTCCATATTGTTCAGGTTATTGCTCTTCATCGTGTTGAAGTTGCCACCAGCTTTGAGCAGCATTTTTATTACTTCTACTAGGCTGGAAAGAGAACATATATAAAGTCACGCCTGTTTTTCCTCGAAGGGATAGGCAGAGGTGTATATTTAGTATACCCACATTTCGTTAGTTATGTTTGAGTCCCAAGTAGTATAGGCCGAGCCTGTTGCCCTCAACCAGGCACAAAACTAGACTCCAGGCTGCTGGTGGAAAATGCCAGTAACACTTTGCCCAAACCCAAGGCCGCATGCCCAGCAGTAGCGCTTGCTCCTTGCGACCAGTAGACCAACGAAGCAGTGGTGGGAGTATCTCTGTCCTCTCTAATTTTTTTTTTAACTTTGCCCCACTCTAGGAATTTCGGCTGTATCGTGGGTGCGTTTACAAACATTTAAACTCACATACACAAACAGCCTGACCCGGAACAACTACTTGCAGGTCATAGAAATATTTGTTCCGTGCGGGGATCGAGACCCGCGACACGTAACGCAGCACTCCATCGCTTAAACATTGCGCCAAAAGTGTCGTCAAAAAAAAATTACTGAAAATTTTTATGGAGAGAAGGAGCCTCGTTGCTTCTTATGTATGGTAGTACTGGAACTTTGGTCAAACAGGCAAATCCTGCGCGGGACACGGGACGAGACTGCGCGTATCGAATGTTGTAATGATTAGGAAGTCATGTCATTATTCGCGCCGGTTTGAACACCTCCACAAACGTTAGTTGACACGCTCTGCGCCAGCGAACAATTAGTAAGTAACATAACAATTTAAAATATCTAATATCTACCTAACTATATTAAACGTTCAAGTCACGTTTCCTTAAAGACTTGTTTCAGGATTTTGTAACGAACCATTACAAGTTTATTACAGACCTTACTAATGGAAAAAAATAAACGTTCTCATGAAAACATCATTATGTAATAACTTTTCCAGAATCCAAATTATACCAACATTTTCCTAAAATCAATTACCGTTTTGGGGATATTTAGGCTTCCACACACGGGAATTTTCTCTCACCAAACAAAGACCACCTCTTAAATTTTTACCAACTTCATTTTTATTCCATTTCCCAAATTTCAATAAAAAATTCTCATAACCGCAATTTCCCTAGAGCACCATACGTCTTTCCTTGAAAAATATTTTAGTATAATTTGAATGTTCATAAGAGATTTTACACTACGCTCAACACTAAACTGGGTTCTATAGTGCTGGGACCACACCGGCCGAAGATTTGTATATTTTGCTCGCTAGAAAGTGACCGTGCGGTTACCGTTACCGGGTTGGTCACATTAGTGGCTTCGTAATTCTTTCATATACCCATGCGATAACGCCCTGGCCAAACTGAGGTGAATACTGCGCGGAATGCGGGACGCTACTGCATGTGTGAGCGTCTATTGTGCACCTAAGTTTGTTTCACCATTTCTTCTCAGAGGTAGTCATATGGTAAATGTCGCCTCGATCTAGCTTATTTTCTTTTTTATATGACGTGTGATTGTACTTTCGGAAAGAAACTCCAGAATAAACTATTTCATTTCATTTCATTATTCGCGCCAGTTTGATCAACTCCGTTCTCCATACAAGTTAGTTGACACAATCATTGCGAGCGACTATCATCCCGAAACCCGCGCGGGATTCGCCTCAATCCAACTTCGTCCACCGCTACGAAGGATGTGCACGGAGAGGTCTTTTTTATTTGTTTAAAATGTGTTTGCTCTTAACTCTAGTCTAGGTCAGTGGTGACAGAGACAGAGTTGACCATGGAGTGAGACCCTGAAGAAGCCTGTACACTCTCACTTTGAAGATATTAGGGTTGTATGCGTTCGGAAACACAGACGCAGGTAGGGAGTTCCACTCTTTTGCTGTGCGCATAACAAAAGTGCGAATTGGTGGAATAGCAACTAGGTAAGGATGGTAACTTGCAGTGTGTATAGATGACCGATGGAAGAAGGGGCCGGTGGAATAAGGTCGTGGAGTTCTTGGGCACACTCACCGAAGTACAATCTGTAGAAGACCGACAAGCAAGCAATCTTACGGCGATGGGCCAAGCTGTGAAGCTTGGCATCCACCAGTTTTACGTCGCCAATGAGCCTCTTAGCTCTGCGTTCCACCGACTCAAGCGCGGTTTGCCACGGTTCATTTGTTTTGCAGCATTTGTTTCGTGCGTATGGCCGATCCAGCCTACATTTTCATATGTGAGCTGCTGAGGAGCGGTGCCTTTTATCATACTAATGCGGTTGTTTCATTATGCGTGGTTCGTAATTCTATCATATATCGCCACTTGCACCCGTGTGATAACTGGGATACTGTCCGATCATTCGCTAATATAGCCCACAAAAGCGCTGCTCCACAGCGACCCAAGGGTAAATTACACAAGCGTACTGAGCTTCGCTTTGTAAATGTAGACGTAGCGTGGCTGGCAAACAAATTAACTGGACAGGTAACGTAGCTAATCTCTCCATGCACACCTGACGTAGCAATGGAATTTTCGCTTGGAATTTTGGTTGGTTACTTCTGCGAATATCATATGATGGCGTTATGCATCGTGACGATAGACGCTATTGTGGCCTCAGCCTTAGACATTCTACTAAAGCTGGAATAATGTTGAAACTACAAAGCGAATGTCTAATTAGGATTTAATTTAAGATAGAGTGGCTCGTTGTTAGGTTTTTGGATAGCTGCTGTAATGGAGGTAAGACGGGTTGGAAAGTGTTATTTCCTCAGAAGGTTACGTTAAGTTACGTCTTGAGGAATCTAGGTTACAGTATAGTTCTTGGTTCGAAAGTCCTCTCTAGATGAATGAGGGAACGCATTCGAATTTTATGAAATCCACTTTAAAAATGTGTCTAATAGGTAACGGTAATTAATTTCTATTGGTTATGACAGTCTAGTCACAGAGCACGGAGACACCACGTTGCTGTTAGAGGCGGCATTGACAACACTCTCTTTCACTTTCTACACAAATTAAGTGTGTCACCGTGTACTCGCACTACGACACAAATGACGTATAGAAATCGACGGCTTTGAAGGCGGTCCGTGACAGGAGGTGTGCGCTCAATGCACTTTCGGCCAATTTTATAAGTAGGTCCTGCCGTCTCCAGACGCTGCCGGCGCGGCGCGGTGATTCTGTGCTCTGTGCTATACGTCAACCTGACTTGCTTCTAATTGGCTATCAGCTTATAGGTAAGTCCATAACATGGATCTTGAAGTCCTCCTAAGCACCTAACTACACTACACAAGCGTAAAACATGATATTCTCGTAGCATGTATGTTTATTTCCTTTTTTTCTTTTTATATTCCTGTTTAGTATATTCTATCCCATTTAAATTAAATTATTTTTATTTAAGTACGACGTTCGTAAGTACGATGTGCTGGTTCAGCGTCCTAATAATTGTTTGCTTCACCGGACGACGTCATTACGTCAGCGCCGGCTGTCGCTGAAAACTAGCGCTGAGGCTCAGTCTTGCATAGGGTCGCAGCATAATGCTGAGCGATAGCCGTTTTACGTGGATGTGGCGCATCTGTTCCCCAACCTTTTCTTATTTTTTTGTGTTTATGTTCTTTTTGGGTCATCTTTACCGCAAATTAACGCATTTTCACTAACGGAACCGACTTTTTAAACACGATTGTTGGTAACCCACGTAAACAATATAAGGAAGTAACACGTTTTCTATTGCAGATGTCTAACAGGAACCGGTAATTATTTTCCATTGGCTCTAATTGTTGCGGTCGATTTCCAGTGTAACCGTAAGCAGCTGAATACCAATATTTCACATGGAGCGACTGCTGAAATTATTTAAAATAGGTGTTAATAAGCTTCATAAGCGCAATATACAAAAATTGAGTTTATGAAGCTTATTATCACCTATTTTAAATAATTTTACGGTTTTCACTTGTAAAGAGATTTGCTTGTTGAAATTGGCACCTTGTTATTGTATTATTTGCCTGCCAATTTATGGCGAAATCTGTCATTGCACTAACAATTTATTTATTTATTATCTTACGTACCGCATTTACCTAATGTTAGTTAATTACTTTAACTCACATACCTGACTTATTACTCGTTTAAAAAATTTGGAAATCGAATACTTTTACAATGTTTGTAAATATGTAAGACAAATTCTATCATAATTATAATTGACTTATTTGTCATGGCCACATTTTAAATTCTTTTTTCTTAAACATGCTTGGAAATTTGAGCAGTATTTTGACAACCTTCTTCGAGATAAATCGAAATTGCTGTACTGGTCAAATAAATGCGAACATGCGAACAGCGGCTGGCAAAAGTTGTATGAAAATCCATATCTGTCGTGGTTTAGCGGCCAAATAAATTACATAATAAACTCATATCTATCGTGTAATTTAAAAATGGAACGATCATTTACACCTAAACATGGCAACCGAGGAGGTAACTTATCAAAGGTTTTATTTAAAATTCGAACTAACTCGCAAATAGAAAGCTGTTTATTGAAAAAAAACACAAATGAACACTTTAAGAGCGTTTATACCTTATGAGTGGCAATATCGCAATTTAGTGTCATATTTCGTGGTTATAAATTTTTATCATTTAATCGGAGCTATATTTTAAAAATCTGTTTAATTAACTTTTTAGAATTATGTGAAAACTGTGTAAAAGGTAAGAAATCGTTGCGTTTACAGTTCTATTTATATGCAAATAATACATTGGAAACTTGCAGGGCGTTATTTTCATTGTAAAATAACTGTAAGCATTACGGTTACTTACTTTTTAAACACTTTCACGTAATTCTAAAAAGTTAATTAAACAGATTTTTAAAATATAGCTCTCTGATTAATGATAAAAATTGAAAACCACGAAATATGACACTAAATTGCGACGTTGCCACTCATAAGGTATAAACGCTCTTAACGCGGGAAAAATTATTGTTGTTCATCATTGATTTTGAAAAGTAATTGTAATTTAATTTCCGCGCATAATTAAAAAAAAGAACTATACAAGCCTTGGCCACAACTAGGCATTGATGGACTTACGTATGTGTGCCTCGTCGTCACATTATAATTAATGTACGCAAAATATTGTAACACATTTTAAAAGAGTAACGGTGGAGTTTCTTGCCCATTCTTCTCCATACGAAACTACCTTTTGGAAGGGGCGACTAGAATCAATTCTATTTTAATGTTATTATTTTAATGACGTTCAAAAGTGTCTTTTATGTGCCTACTTGAAATAAATGACTTCGAGTTTTAATAGAACTAAAATACTAACTGCTTATCATTGACATCTTGTTCATAGTAGTACGCATAGCCGGCCACATCCAGCGGTGTCCGTCCCTCCACGTCCACGATGTTGGGGTCAGCTCCAGCTGCTAGCAGTAAACGAGTGCAGTGCTTCCGAGCGCACGAGCTGGCAACGTGGAGAGGGGTCCAGCCGGGTTGGAAGAGTGGCATCTGGGTAGAAAGTTTAAAGGTTAGTTAAAATGGTTTCATAAGTGCATGAACTTAAAATTTTTGGATTTAAAAGTAATACGTGCTTGCCTTGATTAGATCACTAACTATAAATTTAATTTAAAAAAACATCGGCCTAAAATAAATGTCTTCTGTATTCTTCTAAGAGACGAAAACATTACATAATATTATTTTATTTGAAATTATTTAATTAGTTCATTATCAATTAGGTACCCAATCCTCTGCGGTGGGCCAAAGACGAGACGACACAGCAAAAGCCCTATTGTTTGTTTTCCTTATTACTCCAGTATGTTTGATGATACCTATTTAATAAACGTCGGTGGAACGTCATTCACATTATTGTCCCTAATGTGACCAGAGACTTGTGATTTTTCAAAATATTATTTACCTATATATATCTACTCGCCCGCATACCCACGCATAAGAGACAATAATACTTCTTCAGATAAATACGACGTACTGCGTTTAAAAACAAAAACAAAAATAAACAAATGATAATCTAAACACACTTTCAACCCTACACATTTTTCTCTCCCATTCAAATCAACGCAGAACTAACTCAATCTTCATCTGAAGATCCGGCTATTCCGTATTCCGTAATATCTGTGGTTTCATTAGCCGGAGGTCGTACCCGAGACATTGGGGCACGTTCCCGCGCCATTCATCAAACATGTCGGCGGTAACTAGCCTGTGGCCGCAGCCTGGCCTAATACGAAATTATTTTACTATGAGCGTCAGAGCAGAGTGGGTGCGATAGCGGGTAGCGGGGAGAAATATTTTATTCGACTAAAAATGATTATAAAAATGTAGAAGTATGAGGAGCAGGGTGGACCAGGAATGCGCGTTCGCTGCATGGTGGTGGTCAGGATACCCGTTGAAGCCAGCACCCACGGCCGTTTGACATGCCGCTCAAAAGCTCGAGGAAGTGATGGTGATGACGTCACGCTAAACTAGCTGCTCGAAGGCTGCGTCAATGTTCATGTTCGGGGTCACCAGTATAGAGGTATGAGGAACAGGGTGTAAAGTTCACTCGTACCCATAGTAAAGGGAGGATCCTTTGACCAGACGGGTTTAGTGTCTGGTGGGCAACTGCCCGACGATTGATGTCGGGGCGTTGTATATATGCTAGTTGCGCGGTAAACTCTGCTTGCGCGATGCGCGATATTAACTTTTGTATGTTTTTTTTTTAAATATTTTACAAGTTTTGTTTATTAAAAAAAAAAATTACAAGCGTAAACGTGTATAAGTGTAAGAACGTAATTCATTGTGTACGTTGGAATGTAATACACGGCGCGTTTAATAACTGCATGATGATTTATTTTATAAGTAAATAAAAATCTCTTCTAACATTTAATTCCCATCACCTAGTGACTCAATTATGTTTTATATAATCCTCTTTACAAACTCTTAATTACAGTTAATATGAACTTGCAAGTGAATGACACTTCGTTAATTTATAAATAATGTGGGTCCAAACTCGCCATCTGCTTTTATAAGTGACACATAAGGTGTCATTACATTATGTGACTTCGAAAAAATAATATTTTAAATTAATTAAATTCATGAACAGAAAAAATATAACATCAAATATAATAAAATCAATAAATAGTACTTATTATTACTTATAGAGTAAAATTGCATTATTATAATAATTGGTTATTCAAAAATACGTCTACAGTATAATAACATTTGTCAATTAATAATTTAGTAAGAGCTTTTTTAAACTTATACATAATGCCATGTTTTTTATGTCATCCACTAAACTTATGTTGCTAAACTAACATGATTTAAATTCAACGATAACCTAAGCAAAATAAGTGTAATTTATTATTTTACGAATCTTCAGCTCAGTGCTGCGAAAGCTGAAGACACTTTCGGCAGTTTCGTGCATCTCTAACGTGTCGAATAGAATAGAATACTCTTTATTAAGTACACCAAAAAAAATCAGATATAAATGTAGAAATTTTACATAGGATGACACAATGGGCGGTCTTATCGCTAAAAGCGGTCTTTTACAGACAACCTTTGGATGGATACTCAATTTCTTTATTGCGTTCCAAAATGTACATATTTTAGTTTACATTAGCTGGTAGGTTGTAATAACGACACAATTTTGGACCCTGTCGGGCACAGCATAGAATAATTATGGGAGAGAGGAGGAAGAGCACTGAGTGTTTACATCTAATACTAAAAAAAATTATTGCACATTACGTTATTATTACTCATAAAGGTAAATCTTCTAGGTATTTATATATTATAATATAAGTTGGTATAGACATTATTATAGACTATTGCGGGGTTTAATTGCAAGTATTTTATTATAATATCAATATTTTACTAATTTGGTTATTATTATATTATATTTCAATTATTTTATGTACATATTTACATAAAGGGAGAAGGAGAGACAATACTGCAGGTAGTCACTGGTGTACCAATTACATATACAATAAATACATATATACATAAAACATATACTTATCTACATATATATAATATATATATACAATAATAAACATGAAACAAGAGCAAGGAAACCATATGTAATGATGATGTTTAAGGAGAGAGGAAGTGTTTTTTAACCAGAATTTTAAAAGTGTACAAAGATTGAGCACACCTTAACGACACGGGCAAGGCATTCCATAATCGTACTGCTTGAACTGTAAAAGACTTGTCATAAAAAGTGGTGGAATGCATCGGCATCTCTAGTCTTAAGTGTACCTCTATGGTCGAACCTTCAGGTTACGAAAACAAAAACACGGTTCCCTTGGAAATTTGCAGAATGACTGATAAATCTACAGTGGAATTGGAAGTCAAGAAACTGAAAGATTACGGCTAACCGACTAGCATAATTATCATGTGTAGGCAGAAGTGGTAACTTCTTCCAGCCGTATCTTACTGCAGAAAAAATAACGGTCGGTACGAAAAGTCGATTGTTTTTTTTTTATAAAAAGGATTTTTTTTTCACTTTTTTGTTGCGGTACCGACCCCACAAAAATTCGTATACCACTACTTGCTATGTAATTTTGTATAAATCAAGCTTGAATACTATGTGCTACAACAAGCTTCCAGTCGCGAAAAATTTGGAACTACTAGTAACTTCGATAGAAAATGTGGGTATACCCTGATATACTGAATACATCTGCCTGTACACTCGAAAGGGTCCCTTCCGAGTGTACAGGCGTGATGTTGTGTGATTGCGAAAACAACGCAAATTTATGCGATAGCAGCGATCTCGGTTGATTTGCTCTCATTTTTTTAAAAGTTCCGTTGTCTGTCTCCAACACTCATCATCAGATCTGTATGAAATTTTAATGGGACCATTTCGGAAAAAACCTCTTTCGAACAAAAAAGTATTTTGCAATTCCGTCTATATGTATATGACGGAGTAATTCCCGAAAATACATTTAAAAAAATACATCTGAATTGATAACCTCCTCCTTTTTGATATCTGATAAAAAAGAAAAAGTAACATGTCATTAGTACATTTTAGCATTAATTACGACAAGTTACAATGTGAAAATATTTATTTAATATACACTCAGTTTCAGGCTAAAAACTTACAAGTACACGACCCCGATAGAGCGTAGCAAGTATTCTATAATTAACTTAATAAATGTGCCTTTTTTGATACCTACACCTAGATACACGCATTCAAGCCTACACCCAAAATTAATTTGATGGATAAAGCCATCAAGTAAATTGTGCTTCAATGCCTATTCGTGCAACGTGCGTCGAAATTATTCACCAGTGATTAATGCGTGTGATGCATAGTTTATCGATGAAACGTGTTTCAATCTACCGCAGTGTGCCCGAAAATATGTAGATTTGAACTTGTTTTTTGACAATTTAAGGTCATTCATGAATAATATAAAAAAAATAGGTTAGGGTTTATGTCAAGTAAATACACAAATAAATAATTAATATTAATATATTATTACTTATATTATAATTAATGTCAGTTATACGTTTTTTCTCTCATTTTAATCAACAATTCTCCAAAGAGTTAGTATTTTATTCATCAAAAAGTCTGGATATACAAGGTGTAACAGAATAAACGCAAGTCCTGAAAGTAGTTTGCTCATAATTGACTACTGAATCCATTTCAGTTATTGTTTATATAGGTATATTTTTTTTTAAATTATGTATTTTGCAATAGGTACTGACCGCTGATTGAGCCAAAGAAAATTAAATCTTATTTAAAGGCAATAATTGTGTGAATAATTATATTTAATTTATGCCGATGATATGGTGCTGCTGAGCCCATCAATCGGCGCTTTGAGGACGCTTGTGGTGATTTGTGAGTCATATGCAGTGGCCCATGGGCTCAAGTACAATGTCACGAAGAGCGAAATTATGATGTTTAAAGCGCGTGACATAAACTATTCGGATGTCCCCAGTGTTTCGCTCTGTGGCGCTCCTTTAACATGGGTGGCTAAGTTTAAGTACTTGGGTCACTGGGTCACTGAGGATCTTAGGGACAATATAGACATAGAGAGGGAGCGCAGGTCGCTGGCTGTTCGATGTAACATGCTGGTTCGAAGATTTGCACGTTCGAAGATTTGCTCAGGATTCAAAATCAGCACTCGCAGCAAAAATCGACTTTGCTCTCTTGTTGCACAAATAACTAGTTTCTATTATGAAGGCCGCTAATTTATTTTTAAAGTTTTTAATTGTACAATTTTTTATAACCTCTGGCAATTCATCGTATATGGTAGGACCCATACAACTAACACCTTTTCTCAATAGTAACACAGCACTATTGAGAAAAAGTGTTAGTTGTATGCTCAAAAAGTTAATCAAAGTTAGTTAGTTATTATAAGTTAATCTATTAAAAAATCCTACATTTAATTATCTCTATTTTCGGGACCTTTTCAATCGATCTCGATTCTGTCTCGTCAGTCTAGTGGTTGCAAGCCTTTTGGGCAAGAGGTCGTGGGTTTGATTTCCAGGTCGGACAAAGTGTTTTTTTGTCTTTTTCCATGAGGAATTTCTCAGTACCAGCCCAGTGTTGGGATTTGTGCCCGGTTGATGGCAATGGACGCACAGAGTAGGGACTCCGTCCGCCTAACGAGTGACCCCAGGGAAGATGGTGGCACAGTGGTCACGTGCTGTCGTGCATAGCAAGGCTCAGGTGAGGCCCCTTTACAGACTCCCCAGGGATGTGCTTTACAGGCGTTGCACAGGGGGGGTTCCTGGTATTTTAAGAGGAAACCCCCTTTCCCTCCCCTCTATGTGCTGCGGGACCCCCTCTATGTGCTGAAGGTGATCACCGGGGTGGTTTTAGTGAGGTAAAAATCCACACTCCCCGACCTCCCTCTCCGAAGGTCGGGTGCCTTTTGAAGGTTTCCCCCCAAAAACAAAAAGAAGGCTCGCTGACATAACTTGACTTAAACATAACTCGCGAAATTTGTGTGTACTATAGGAAGAGGTACACCTTTCAATAGATCTTCGACAGAATAGTCCCAAAGTACGGATTCTGATCTAAAAATCCCATGCCCAGAAACCCAACATGATTAAACTTAGCCATCACAACCTAATAGAGCCAGCAATCTTGTGAGTGTTCCTAACTACTTTCTAAATTACATGTTCTACTTAGTTAATCCAGTTAGTTTCAGTTTGGATACCGAATCCGATGTTATTCCCAAGATGAGAGCAAGTTACTAATAATAGCTTGAATCTTTGTTTTAATATTAGCTACCTACTTTAAGTAGGCTAGCTGTCTCATTGTTCATGTGGTCGGTAGAATCTACGATTGTAATTTATAAATAACGGTAAAATAAGTTAGTATTGCGAGCAGTGTGGTCTGTGTTTTGCAAGCGGTGTGGCCTGTTTTTGCGAGCGGTGTGGTCTGTGTTTTGCGAGCGGTGTGGCCTGTTTTTGCGAGCGGTGTGGCCTGTGTTTTGCGAGCGGTGTGGTCTGTGTTTTGCGAGCGGTGTGGTCTGTGTTTTGCAAGCGGTGTGGTCTGTGTTTTGCGAGCGGTGTGGTCTGTGTTTTGCGAGCGGTGTGGTCTGTGTTTTGCAAGCGGTGTGGTCTGTGTTTTGCGAGCGGTGTAGTCTGAATTTGCGGGCGGTGTGGTCTGTGTTTGATGCGTTTACCGGTCATTGTATCGGTTTGCTAGGTCGCGGTCGGTACCGAAAGGTCATAGTAACGCTTATGGCAAAACAGACATTTATTGATATTTCCCACTACATAACGTTATTTTTATTAGTTGGCGAATCTTTTTAAACTTGATGAGTAGTCTTCATCAGTGAGTCTTAATATCTTATCTTTTTTTATGCGAAATCGTAATCAAAAACCCTTGCTTCATTATTTTATTGTGATTAGGTATCAATACCATCGACTAGACGACGTAGAAGGGTTAGTGGCTAAATAATAACAGCCGCATGGGTTGATCAATCAGGTTAAACCACACTTGCTGAGGTCGATCTGTGGATGGGTGATGATAGGTGACCAATGCGGGATTTTTGTGGTTTTGCGGGGCAAAGTCCTTATGCAAAGTTTTTTTTGTAAACGTTTTTTCTAATAAATAAAATAAATAATAATAATAATCTTTACAAACCGAGAACCGTCCGTGCCTCGGAAAGCACGTTGGGACGTTGGTTACGGCTGTCATTCGTAGATCTTGACAGTCATTTCGGGTCGTCGGAAGCTCGAAAGTCTGACCGACCAGTCTTACCAAGCGGTACAGTGTTACCTTACCCAGCACCTAGGTCGTGGAACTTGTGGAGATCAGATAAGCAGTCAATGCACGTAAAATTCTGGTATTCAGCTGCATACAGTTAGACTGGAAGCTGACCCTGACATAGTTGGATAATGCTAGGTTTACGTCTCGTTTTTACAACATATAACATAGACAGGGGACATATTGGGTTAGACAGACATCGAGGCGTGCCTTTTAACGGGACAAAAGCGAAACAACCGATTGCGTTCACCGCTTGCCGTATCACTCGGCACGTTTCCATAGTAACAGTTATTCTCATGGCAATGCTGTAATGTTTCGATACTTCCTGCCCGATAACACTACTTTTAATTAGTGGCTGGAACTCCAAACGTCGAATAACAATAAAGTAATACCTAATAAAAATTTATTCGAATTAAACATTGATAGCCCTAAAGACTGCGAAGTGGGATCAACTAATTAAAGAAACCGGTCAAGTACGAGTCAGACTCGCTCTAGGTTTCTGAACCACCGAAACTGTTATAGTCCGCTTTTTTTTATTATTTTCTATGCTAACTGAGTACCTATTACAGTTTAAGATACTTATACTTTAAATAGACGGCGCGCGGACGCTGGGCGTAGGCTTAGTAATTGAGTTCCATTCGCATACTAATCAAAAACTCAATAAAAATAAACTTTCACTTACACTCCCTCGAATATCCCGACAGTTATGGTCAATATTATCCTTCCAGGGTTTCGGTAGTGACATGTCGACCTCCCCCAGGTCACAGCGCACGTTGGTCATCTCCTTGATGAGAGGACACAGCTTCCTCACGTCCTCCTCTGTTTCTGAGGACATGCTCTCTGTGCCTACCCTCTCTTGGATATCTGAAAGATAAAGCAAACATTTATGTTGGATTTTGAAATAAGTTGAACTGATTGAATAAAGCTACCACATGACATAACAGGCACACCATTACGTCTGTATTACACAATGTATTACACAAAGGACTCCTTATTATTGTTGACAGCCTGGTACTTCATAGGCGTCAGTCGTTTTCTAACTAACATAATAAATATATTAGGTTAGCTCCTGCTTATTTATGACAGCCTGGTACTTCATAGGCGTCAGTCGTTTACTAACTACATAACATAAGAAATATATTAGGTTAACTCCTGTTTTTTTTTATGACAGCCTGGTACTTCATAGGCGTCAGTCGTTTTCTAACTACATAACATAATAAATATATTAGGTTAGCTCCTGTTTTTTTATGACAGCCTGGTACTTCATAGGCGTCAGTCGTTTTCTAACTACATAACATAATAAATATATTAGGTTAGCTCCTGTTTTTTTATGACAGTCTGGTACTTCATAGGCGTCAGTCGTTTTCTAACTACATAACATAATAAATATATTAGGTTAGCTCCTGCTTATTTATGACAGTCTGGTACTTCATAGGCGTCAGACGTTTTCTAATACATAACCTCAGAACAATTAAATAACAAGCATACATAACATAATAAATATATTAGGTTAGCTCCTGTTTATTTATGACAGCCTGGTACTTCATAGGCGTCAGTCGTTTTCTAACTAACATAACAGGGTACTTCCCATGTACTTCCCGTTGGTTAATACTCCGTGGTTAACACTATTAACTACTGGGAATGATGCGTTCTACTGGTTAAGTAGAACTCATCATTACCCACATAACATGCATGTTAGGAGAAGGTGTAGGTACACTTTAAAGTAGTGATATAAAAAATATAAGCTTCATAATATCTAGCAATGAGGGTATCTGTGTAATCCAGAAGTGGTAATAAATTATTGTTAATAGAACCAACAATACCACTAAGGACGAAATAAAGAACAATTTTATCAGTCTGATCAAAGCCAAAAGAAATGCTTTAGTAATTCGATCTCAACCTTAACAATCAAAAGATAACTCTGGCCATTAAACAATAATTTGCTTAAAAAAATTACTCTGGAAACAGAACATTCTGACGTCAAACGTCATTGTTGACAGAGTTTTTGATGGAATAATTTTATAGCTATCTTTCAAGAAGAGATCAATTGGCAGAAAACTCGATAATTTATCATTTCATAGCAACCATGGAGATTGCCAGCAAATTTATGGTATGTTATACTTTATCGAAACTGGGGATTCTGAAACTAACTGAGTAATCTTTGGCCTAATTTAAACAACTGATAAGAGCGGTGGTGGCCCAGTAGTAACGGCCGCGACTTGCGAGTTGTAGGTCGTAGGTTCGAACCCAAGACGGCGCTTTACTTTGTGTAAATTATTTCATCACCACTGCTCTCAAAACGGTGAAGGAAAACATCGTGAAGAAACCGACGTGTCCCAGAACCAAAAATTCGACGACATTTGACATCTACCACCCCCCAATGGACCGCGTGGTGGATTACGGCCCACTTCCTGTCACAGAGAGGAGGCCTGTGTCCTAGAAGTGGGAACATTATAGACTGATAAGGAAACAACTGATAATAATTTAACAACAAATAAGGCACCACAATTTTCACATTACATGCATCATCATCATCATTACAGCCGGGAGACGTCCACTGATGGAAATAAGCCTCATCAAGCGTCGCTACATCGACCGGTAGAAACTGATTATAAACTCACGCCTTTTTCCCATGAGGGTAGGCAGAACCTACACAATGGCCTGCAACGATCCTTTTAAACTCCCTTTGTCCATACTACTTTTCTTTTGTTTATTTTCATACATTGTGGGGCCTACTCCCTAATTCTCTCGACCTGACGTGTTTCCTTTCGCCTCCATACTTCACGTTCACGGACATAAGGTTATTCCGGGGAGCGAACTAAAAATGTATGACAAAACGTTTATACAGTTGTCCTTACTCCCGATGTGATTTTGCCCGTCTAGAAAAGTTAATTAATCGGGAGCAAGGTTCACTTCTAAGTATCGAACTACTTTGGGACGGGCCCGTATCCTCGTTGACGGACATAGAGAGTAGCTCCCCTTGTCAAACACGCACGCTGGTTCCCATTTTTTGTTATTGCATGCCAAACAAGCCAACGTTCCACCAGCTCATGGTAAGTGGTCACCGCCACTTATGGATATGACAACGGAATGGCAGAAGCGTTGCCATCCGAAAGACAAAATTAAAACGTCTCTTGTCTCTATGCCTCTTACAGACAAAAGCTTGTTCTTTTTGCAGGGCCCTGGTGCCACCAAGACGATGGTACGGATCAACGAAAATGGAAGTGTCGTTGGAACCATAATAGTTAACTGCGAAGGTATGAGGTGATGGAGGATGAAGGTATGAGCAGTGGTGGCCCAGTGGTAACGGCCGAAACTTACGTGTTGTGGGTCGTGGTTTCGAACCCAAACAGGCACTTTACTTTGAGTAAAATATTTCATCGCCACTGCTCTCAAAACGATGAAGGAAAACATCGTGAGGAAACCGGCATGTCCTAGAACCAAGCATTCGAAGGCATGTGACATCTACCAACCCGCACTGGGCCCGCGTGGTGGATTACGGCCCACTTCCTCTCGCAGAGAGGAGGCCTGTGTCCCAACAGTGGGAACATTATAGGCTAATGATGATGATGACACGCCAATATTGAAAACTGTACCCAAGCAGAACAAAATAATAAAAACGTAAACAGAACTTAATACATAGTAAAAACAACGCAATCAGTATAGTAAGATTACATATGCCTACAGTTGAGCCAGTTCAGCCAATGTGTTCGTACTGGCTGGCTGGTAATTCGGAGATCTGACAGATGTAGAGGGTCGAGACTCGTGGGCTTAACATGCATTCCGAGGCAGGGAGGTGTTTCGGTATGTAAAGATGTTCACCCATCCACGGACCGACTGCGGCAAGCGAAGCCCGATTAGCCACTAGTCCTTCTTATATAATAGGTGGCGGTTAGTAATTTTACAAATGCCAACCAATTTCCATCAGGGTGGTGGCTAAACCAGGCTGTTTGCCATAGTGTTACGTCAAAAAGTGAATAATTTAACTCTGCCAACAGGTTTCCCCGAGACCACAACCCTGGACAGCTTGACGGCTGCTACCTACTCGAACCACATGAGAAACCTCTCAGCTAGTGCCTCTAATGCACTCAAGGAAATTGTAAGTAAATATGGCCATAATAGTACCTAGTCACGTGCATAAAAGTTTGGTTGGTCAGTACACACGGCGAGCGCGATAAGGGAGCCGAGTATGTAATAATGATCAATGCACACGCGTTTCTTACAACGTTTTTCAACAATGCAAAGAAAAAACCAGTATTGTTATAAAATTTTAATTATTGAAACAAATAGTGAAAGTACAATTCTCAAAATGATACCGAACAGTTTTTCTTGGCATTTTTACAGTTTGTGATACGGTATTGATAATGATTTGGTTATTTTCATTTTCTTGGGCAAATGTCGGCGATGGTGTCATATTTTCATGAGTTAGATGAATCTTGTAAGGGCTCATTAGTGGGAGCAGGAGGCACTAAATAGCCAGTGTCACGAGAAGTAGATTATCGGACTCAGGTCAAGACTCCTTCGTCTGTGACTCCAAATTAATTGTACGTGTTTGCATTATTTTAGCACTAATGTTTGTCTCGTTATGAATAAAATCTTCGACATAAGATTCAGCAACTGCGTCAGATTGCCACCGCCATGACGCTTTAAGCTTAATACACTTCTCATAAAAAATATTGAAACAGTACCGCAAGTACTATTTAGGCGGCATTTAAATATAAAGAGGACTGGAGAAGAATATGCCAATAAACAGCTGGCAGTTTAGTCTACACAGTGGTGTACCTACCACAATTACAAATTTGAATTTAAATGAAGAATGATAATGAATGTAGAGATTGTTTTCCATGTGTACTCCGTCGGAATTTCTGCATTATTGCACATTTTTTTTTTGAAAAAAATTTAGTTTTTTTTTAATTGTAGTTGTTAACTAAGCTTTGTGACGTCCTACCAAAGATATGTTTTCCTTACAAATATGGATACCTCGCCCACGGAAGCCGCCCAAGTCGTGGCGTTGCTGGATTCAGGGCATAGTCAGCGTGTTGTGCTCTGCTGTCAATAGAGTATATCAGCGTCATCGGGAGACTAGTATGTTTACTCGCCGTCCAGGATCTGGTAGATATTGAGTCACGTCTGAGCAAGATGACCGGTATATTGCGTCAGTTTCTCTTAAAAAATCATCAATTTTACTATATTCAAATGCAGCAGCGGCTCCGTGAGGTTTGAGGATTGACTGTGAGTGATTCTACCATTAGAAGAATATTGCCAGAGCGTGGCTTGAAACCTCATAAACCAGCTTATGGCCCAAAATTGACAGTAGACCACCGAAGAGCGCAACTTTCAAAGTGAGCACTTAAATTGGTCATACCTTCAATGGAGCAAAGTTCTCCTTTCTGACGAGTAAGATCAATCCGTATGGTAACGATGGATGAAAGAAGGTGTATTGAAGAGAGGGAGAGCATTTTGCACAGTGCTGCATTGAAAGAAGAGTCGGAGTATGGGGAGGCATAATCGCCGATGGAAAAACCAAACTTGTTTTTGTATCTGGACCTCGCTTACCGTCATTAAATGGGTCACGTTACATCGAAGAGTCTCTGGAGCCTCACGTGGTACCCCACTCACATTTTATTGGCGAAGAGTTCATTTTTATGCAGGACAATGCCAGAGCTCATACCGCAGGCATTGTAAATGAATATGGTGAAGCGATGCGTGTAAAAAATGCGAGGATTCGAATTATAGTATGAGCGGGAGAAAATATGGTACGCCGTAAAACAATTCAACCAGAGGCGAGCTAAAGAAAAAGCAATTCACTCACCTGGCGATGGCACCACGATGTTGAGGGTTTCTCCTTGGAGGCTTTAAGCTTGACTTGAAGGCACAGGGCTTGGTAGCCAGCGTCCGGTATTGCGAGCGTAATGAATGGATGCGAAGGGTTGCGAACATGCAAGCGAGGGAGGTTTTTAATTAGCTTAGCGCGTGCGAGCAAGATGGCGGGCGGAGCGGCGGCGGCGCGGCGCGGCGAAGAACAGCGACATCTCATAGCGGTAGTATACGGAAGAATGGCGGTCGTAAACCGTTCGTTCGCGAGTTAGATGCAATGAACGACGGAAGGAGTGAATGCATTCCCAGCCCTCGCCGACTGAATGAATTAGGCGTAACCATCCTCCCCCCTTTGAGAATCCTTAGGATTTTCGAAACAAACGGAAAGGATAAGGAGAGGATCCTAGATTAAAGCGGAGCGAGGTCAAATGGATTGACGTAAAGTTAAATTTATAAGAGGTGAAAGGGTGTGGATTAAGTTACAGATTTACTAAATTACATACCTAAGATTAACGAATTATAACTGTGCTAATTGGTAAATTAAGTTTAAGTTATTGCGAAGGAAGCGGACACAACTTAACGACGGGGCGTTTGAAAATCCCTGCTGTAGTGCGTACTGACGCGACTCGCACGATTCCATCTTTACCCGGATATACTTGTTCAATAATTCCGGTAGGCCAGCGAAGCGGCGGTGAATCATCCTGGTGGATGAGAACAAGTAAACCCGGCCGAATAGGTACATCAGGAGTATTCCATTTTTGCCTCAGTTGAAGTGTATGCAAATAATCTACATGCCACTTTTTCCAATAGCTTTGGACTAAACTGTCTAACAGTTTTTTCCTGTTATGAAGGCTTACAGATGCGTCAACCTCATAGGCAGGCAATGACTGCAAAGGGGTTGTGTTTAGAAAATGCGCAGGAGTAATAATTGTATGCGGCTGGTCCGACAGCGCACACAATGGGCGAGAGTTTAAGACACTCTCAATTTGAGTTAATACTGTCAACAATTCCTCATAGCACAATAATTGTTGCCCAATGCAACGGTAGAGATGAGTTTTTATGCATTTTATGTTGCTTTCCCAAATGCCTCCCCAGTGGGGTGCGCGAGCAGGAATATTACGCCATGTTATTTTCCGATTATTCAATTCAGTTTGAAATGCGGTAGACGTATCTTTAGAAGAAAGGAAAGCATATAACTCGTCCAATTGACGCTTTGCACCAATGAAATTGGTTCCGTTATCGGAATAAAGAACTGATACTGGCCCTAGCCTAGACAAGAAACGCTTGAAAGCGTCAAGAAACGTTTCCGAACTCAAGTCTGAGGCAATTTCAATGTGTATGGCTTTAGTAGTCAAACACACGAAGAGACAAATATAGGCCTTTTGGCTTTTAACGCCCCTCCTTCGCGTCATAGTAATGTTTATAGGCCCAGCGTAATCAACGCCAGTGTGAGTAAAGGCCTTAGCTTCTTGCACCCGCGAAGGGGGTAAACTTGACATCATGGGTGTAGGATGAGAGGGCGCAACCTTAAAACAGAAGTTACATTGGCGTATGCGTTGTCGAATAATATTCCGAGCGGATATGATCCAATATCGCTGCCTTAATAAAGACATAAGAAGATGTGAACCGGTATGACAATTGGATCGATGACAATCATCTATTAGTAGATCGACTATGTGATGTCGACGAGGAAGCAACAATGGATGCCGACTTTCATAAGGTATATGTGCGTTCGTTAGTCGACCGCCTACGCGGAGCAATCCGTTGTCATCAACAAACAGATCGAGCTTTCTTAACAAAGGAGAAGGTAATTTACCTTTTTTAATATTTTTTATTTCATCAGCAAAATGTTTGCTTTGCAATTCGCGAAGAATCACGAGTTCAGCGGTTTCAAGGTCAGAAACTTGAATCACCGGAGCGAGAGGTAACTTACGCAGAAAGCGCAAGACATATACCAGAATGCGTAATATTTTTTTCCAAGACGAGACTCTGAGAGCTAGCTCCAGAAGTATCGAAGAATCCAAATCAGGAATGACTGTTAGAGTAACAGAGCTCTTTGCTTCAGGTATAGAACCTTCAACACAAGACGGTTTGAATGGTACAATTGGCCATTCAGCGGTTGGATGGCAAGCCCAAGGTGGACCATACCACCAAAGCGGATGATTAATGAGTTGCGAGGGTAATAAACCTCTTGATAAACAATCACTGGGATTTTCTATCCCATTGATGTGGAAAAAGCGGTCAGGAGATAGATTTTCCTGTATCTCAGTCACACGGTTGGCCACAAATACTTGCCATCGGTGTGGAGATGAATGAATCCATGACAGAGCGATCGTAGAATCACTGAAAGCGAAAATATCTTTTAAAGGATTAAGATACATTTGACGTATATCAGCGGTAATTGCTACCTTAAAATATCTAAAGTTAAGCAAAAGCGAAAATAAGTCTGCCTGCAAATTAGGCCCTGTATGCAACAAGTCGTTGAGCGACTTGCCGCTATCAGTTTTAGCGCTTGCATCTAAAACAATGCGGGTTTTTGTTGTTGACTTGTCAGGCCTTACAACTGCGTGGTGCGGGATGAAGTAGCCTTCATTTATAGCGGATAAAGAATAAGGTATTTCCGACAGATAACCCTTATCTATATAATCATTTATTACGTCGTTATAAGCTTGACGTAAAGCGGGAAGCGAATGAAACTTTCGCTCTAGCGCGGACAATCTACGCTGAGCGTGAATGAAGGAGTTACCTAAAGACTTAGGTTCACCTTTAAAAGGTAACGACACAATATATCGCCCACATGAATGTCGCGAAACGGTCGATTTATAAAAATCTTCACATTCCTGACATTCCGGACCCTTTTTGTTAACAGGTAGGTACTTCCTCGATTTCCCAGAATTTTAAAATTAAATTATTTAAATTATCTACTAACGGGCCGAAGGACCAGGCTACACTGTCATGGTTGACAGAAGGTACCTCACCCATGACAATATAGCCAAGCGTGGTTTCTAAAGCATGAGGTATGGAGCGAGCGGTGATCGCGGAATCAGCTGATTGAGAGGTAGATGCTGGTATAACCTTTTTCCCTAGCAAAACAAACGCGAACATTTGTGTACCAAGAATCGCGTCTATATTCCCAGGTACGTCCCAACATTCATCTGCGAGCGGTAAACCTTTAAAATGATCCATCACGGACCTTTGTACCGCGCGAACAGGTAACGGATCAGCTATGTGATCAATCACTAACATGGTTAATTCGTATTGAGCGTCACTTACGCGAGACTGTATTGTAAGAGACACGTAACCCTTAATGGGAGTGGAAATCGTACCTACTGATTTTAGAGACGAGTTAACAAGCGGTTGAACATTTAGTTTTAATTTTCTACAACATGCGAGAGTGATAAGGTTGTTTTGTGAACCACTATCCACTAAACATCTAATAACAAAACGTTTTCCATTTATCGGAACATAAACTTGTGCCGTTGGTAAAACAACTGACGTATTCAACTGGTCACAAGATAAATCTATATTATTATTACGCGACGTCAACGCGATCGAATTCTTAGAATTAGTACTTTCATTCAACCCGACACACGAAGATGTCACGACCGGCGACGCGCGAGCGGCATTGCTAGTAAGCATACACACCGACTGAGGGTTGTTGTCCAGTGCGCGAGCAGCCGGCAAAGGCGACGGTTCCAATACACTAGGTTGCGATTGTTGCGAGCTTAACTCGCGATTATTAAAATGCAACAATGAATGATGCTTTTTGTTACAGTGTTTACAAGTATTTGTAGAACCACAATTAAGGGTGGAATGTTTACTACTAAAACAATTGATGCACATTTTATTCTCTTTTATGAACTTAAAGCGATCTTTTACATCTAATTTTTTGAATTCTGAACACTCGTATAAATGAGTATGTTGAGATTTTTTACAAAACTTACAAGTGGGTACTTTATTAACTTCATTTTCTGTTACTGCAAAACTATGCGAAGTTTTCGTTGCAGAAGAACGCGACCGATTTTGTAAGTTAGTCCCCTGATTATTTTGCGGTGACGTGGTTTGACGAACAGCTGTTGATCGTTCAAGAACCTTTATGTGATGCCGTACGAACATAACTAAATCATCACTTGTAGGTATATCTTTCTCGCGGGCGGATAACTCGAAACTTTGTAATACTTGAGAATCTAACTTTTTTATAACGAGATGAGTAAACATGAAATCGGATAAATCGTCAATGTCTAACTGTCTTAACGCGGACCACGAAGAGTGAACTCTTTCAATAAAATCATTTAATTGACCGGGTGAACCCGAGGTAGGTTTTATGTCAAGTATATTATTTAAGTACATAGACCCAAGTAACCTCTTGTCTTGGTATTTTGTCACTAAAGAATTCCATATCGTAAGATAGTTAGACGCATTGGGAATTATTCCCGCGAATATATTTTTTGCGTTGCCATTTAATTTACCTACCAAATACTGTACACGCTGATCATCAGTTAGTTT
This sequence comes from Brachylomia viminalis, assembly GCA_937001585.2. Classification (NCBI taxonomy): domain Eukaryota; kingdom Metazoa; phylum Arthropoda; class Insecta; order Lepidoptera; family Noctuidae; genus Brachylomia; species Brachylomia viminalis. The sequence continues at coordinate 21,210,861 of OW443306.2, read as the reverse complement.
TTTATTATCATGAACGTTAGTTTTGAAGCATTGGTAAAACAGTGGCCAACTTTCCGGTTGCCCAGAGAAACTTAATAACTCCAATGGCGGTAAGCGGCACACGTAAGATTCCACCGCGGGAATATCTACATTAGCGCGGGTAGACTCTAATAAGGTATTACGTTTATATTGGATTTCTGTAAATAATGTTTCGAACGAGCTCCAATTACCAAAACTTATTTTATAATCAGGGTCTATCTCTAATAATAATGTATTATGTTGATCACATAGATCGTTGAAATTATTATATAACTTTTCTATATTCGAAGAAGCGGCTAGAAATTCTTGTTTACTTCTAGTATCAATATTTGAAGGAATTATTTTCTTTGCAATCTTGAATAAGCTATTTATTTTCTCGAAAATAGTTTCTTTTTTTGCAACGATCATTTTTAACTTTGCTTCTGACGCCATTTTGTTGCGTCACCCAAGCTCCCGTTGTTCGAGTTATAATTTATAGAAAATATGATATATAAATGGTTTATTCAACAACGTAATTTACTTGAACAAGCACAGTTATAAGCGTAATTATAGTAGGGAATACTAATAGCGAGATGGGGAATATTTTAAAAAGGTATATACTGGCTCAGTCCGACTCGAATGGACCAAAAGTATGGTGAAGCGATGCGTGTAAAAAATGCGAGGATTCGAATTATAGTATGAGCGGGAGAAAATATGGTACGCCGTAAAACAATTCAACCAGACGCGAGCTAAAGAAAAAGCAATTCACTCACCTGGCGATGGCACCACGATGTTGAGGGTTTCTCCTTGGAGGCTTTAAGCTTGACTTGAAGGCACAGGGCTTGGTAGCCAGCGTCCGGTTTTGCGAGCGTAATGAATGGATGCGAAGGGTTGCGAACATGCAAGCGAGGGAGGTTTTTAATTAGCTTAGCGCGTGCGAGCAAGATGGCGGGCGGAGCGGCGGCGGCGCGGCGCGGCGAAGAACAGCGATCTCTCATAGCGGTAGTATACGGAAGAATGGCGGTCGTAAACCGTTCGTTCGCGAGTTAGATGCAATGAACGACGGAAGGAGTGAATGCATTCCCAGCCCTCGCCGACTGAATGAATTAGGCGTAACCAGATTACCTGAACGAAGTCGGTATTACGGTTATGGGCTGGCCAGAAAGAAGCCCGGATATGAATCCTATGATGATTGATTTATCATATGTAGGTAACCTAAAATTGCAGACTTAATAATTCTTTGCAGAGATTTAAAAAAATGTAAAGTAACAAACACGAGTGTATAATAGCTAAATTATGAACCTAAATGCGTTTCCTCAGGAGTCACTTTACAAGCAATTGTGTTGAAAACTACTTTATCTAAACTCATGCAATTTCATCAAAAACACAATATCGTAAGCGCCCAAATCCAACATTCCACCGCGGGGGTTCGCCCCACAACAGCCTCCACCACAGATAACAACACTATACTTACCTAATCATTGAAAACGATACTATGATAGAAAATACTTGGTTGGGGAAACTGTGTTTTAAATATAACCTCAATTTTATTGAGAGTTACGAGTGGTTAAAGTCTTTACTATTTTCTTATTTTGAAACAAGAACTTTACGCATGAGTGCAGATACAGTACTTATATCTTATTGTTTGGATCTAGCACCTATAGGCACCTCTGCAACCAGGTATAGCGACATCACAGCATTGGCGATGCAAAATAGTTAGATTATAGATAAAGATAACTCTAACAAATTAAATCATGACAATAAGGCAATAGCCGAACCTGCCAGGATTGCGCGAAAGTCCGAAAGGGTTACCCCCTGGCACAGGCAACTGAAGGAACACGGGTGGGTTTTAGTCAGTAAGAGTCTGACACGCTCTCCCGTTCCGCATAGAGCGGGAAAAGTTATTTGATGATTGCCAACCTCAAAAAAAAAGGCAATAGTCGAAAGTTTGTGCACATAAAACCCATATGATTCCCTGTTCTTATTCCAACCTTAAATTAAGACTTAAATCTGCTTCCGAGAATTTCCTAATTGAAAACTCAGTAACACGTTATCCCATCAGCTCGAAGACTCCATGCTCAGCACTCACGCGTGCATCTAGTAGCCATCATCTGCATATTACCCATTCCCAACTATGTTGGGGTCGTCTCCCAGGGGAGCTTGTGGGCAGCCGCACGGGACGGTCGATCAGGTTAAGCTACGATTGCCGCGAATGCTCCCTGGATGGGTGACTATCTTTACATATCAAGACCCTACGTGTCTTGGAAAGCACGTTAAGCCATTAGTTCTAGCTGTCATTAGGGGATCATTGACAGTCGTTACGGGTCATCAGAAGCCTGAAAGTCCGACAAACAGTCTTACCAAGGGGTATCGTATTACCCAGTAACTGGGTCAAATAGGCAGTCGATGCATGTAAAATACTGGTATTCAGCTGCATCGGGTTAGACTGGAAGCCGACCCCAACATAGGAAGAGGCTAGACAGTTGATGAAGACGTTGGGGTCGGCTCTCAGTCCCACCTGATGAATAGCTGCATCTAATAGACCAATGAGGCATTATTTCATTATTTCAGGATGTCACTGATGAGCTCAGGGTCTTACGGCTGGTCTCTAAAAAGACTGAAGCGGTGGTGGCGCCTGATGAAGAGTTCCACCTCGTTGTGGTTATGAGGAGACAAAAGAAATAGCATCAACTAGGCTGAACCAGTCTTGGAAAGAAAAGGAAAAGTTTTGAATAGTTTTTGTCAAAGTGTTTTCGGAATAGGTTCGCAAAATTGCTGGTTAATTTAATTTCTACATTATAATATGTATTTATGCCTGCTTATTAGGTAAGACCCTTAGCGTAGTAAATATAGTTATGTTTTTCAAAAATTGTGTTTTAGTTTTCAATGACCAACAGAAAAGAAGTGGTGGAAAGATGCAAGTAAAACCACGGACATCAAGCTCATTTATAAATCATATAGTACAGTCACTTTTCGTCTCTTTCTGAGGACCGCTTAATTATTCTAAATTACGCAAGAGATTTTGAAGTAGTTTTCACTATCATTTAGAGAATGTATTCAGGAAACTGTAAATGTATAATATATGAATATTAAACTTACAAAAAGAAATCTGTTTTATCAAGTCGTCAAAACCGTGCATAGCAGGGGCGGGTCTCTAATAGCACTTAATAAATGTGATGAATTCAAAATTACCTTCAGGAAAGTCCAGTAATACAGCAACCTGTCTCGCATTCCCTGCCCAAGCCGCCAAGTGCAGCGGGGTCCTGCCAAGTTTATCGATCCTCAGTTTCTCGGCCCCGAACTTGATGAGCAGGCTCAGAGCGTCTCCTTCGTTGAGGGCAGCCGTGTGGCATGCGGAGACGAAAGCCAGGCGACATGTTGCGTTGGGACTGGCGCCGGCGTTCAGTAACCTGGGGTAGGCAGAGATCTGGTTCTAGTTTCGGGGATTTATGAAGTCATTAAATGTCCAATATAAAATAGTTTTGAATTACGGAGTGACCCTAACAACGAACGATTATGTTCTCCAGCGTAAACGCCACTCCAGAAATGGTTTAATCATCTCATTCAAACGAACAATTTTTTTTAGAGAAAGATGGATGTCGTCGTCTTCCTTCCAAGCCTATCTTTACCTTCTGGCAATGAAAAGATCACCCAAAGTCAAAGTCAAAACAAAAGACACTATTGAGCGTCAACGGGTACGTATTTGAATATCGAAGATTAAAATACCTACTGTTAAAATATCGATGTTCATAACATCGAAAATGGAAAAATCGAACGACCATAAAACCGAAAATTAAAATAACGAAAGTTTATAGTATCGAATGGTTAAATATCCTACGTCCAATATATCTAAAATCTAAATATCTACAAAAGTTACATCGAAAGATCCAAATATCGAAATACAGATTATCGAATGTCCTAAATATCGAAGTACAAACTATCGAACGTCCTAAATATCGATGGGTACATAGAACATCGAAAATGAATATACCTACGTGTAAAAATGGGTTAATTTTCAACATTTAATACATTCATTAATTCACCCTAAAAATACGTACCTACAAAATATCGAAAAAAATTTGATGTAAGTAGTATGAGTGGAAAAAGGTTGCTTCTGCAACGTCTCCGGCGCTACGGGAAGTGCAACCCCTTCGCCCTTGCGTAACAAAGAATAGGCACCCATGTTCACCTCCGCAGCTTCGGCTTGCTGGTCGCCTCCGGCGACCAGCCTCAGCCGCTACGGCTCCCACGGGTGCCTATGCTTTGTTACAGCGGGCGGGGGTTGTCCTCCCTTCGCGCCTCCGGATTTTTATATACACTCTAGGGGTAACAGCCAAAAGACTACGTAAATTCGGGGTGCCCCAATTCGGTTTTGGAACAATTTTGACCTATTTTATCCATGAAAATCAGTGTCTAGTGTACAAGCATAGGTCAATCGTGAAGGTATTATTTAGGTCTTTAAATTAAAATATTTTCTTGAAAGTCAATATGTTGTGCTACTAAAGTTAGTGACAGAAACGTATCGCTGCAAAACCGACTCCACGTAGTCTTGTCTGCCCTACCCCTAGAGTGTAATTTAGAATCGCGTAGGCGCGGAGGGGCGAGGCAGCCCGCGAGCTGAGGAGCAGGTGGTTTTAACACCCGCCGCCGCAGCTGAGGTTGGCCGGCGAAGCCGGCCAACAAGCCGAAGCTGCGGTGGTGAGCGTTTAGACCATCTGCGACGTTAAGCTCGCGTGGGACTGCCGGAGCCCTGCAGCGCCGGAGCCGTGACAGAAACCATGATTGCTTGCATGTTGCATGGGTTACAAAAAAAACAAGGAAAACCTCCTTTCCTATTTTTACATAATAAAAACCCAAAATAAAACACATTTGTACGCAAATGTACAATATAATCAGTGACAATAATACAAAATATTAAACAAAAAATCCTTCTCTTTATTGAATAATAATAATCGAAAACATAAGTCAAAAATCAACTATAAAAATACCGGTCTAAATACTTTTCTTTCCATACTGCCTATATAATTTTTTTTCGGTATTTCAACTAGTAGGTATTTTTAACGTAGATATTATGAATTTAGATGTATGAAATGTTGATATTTTGAACTTAGGCATAATGTCATTCGATATTTTGAATCATTCGAAATTTTAATCACTCGGCATTTCAATCTTCGACGTTTTAAGCTTAGGTATAACAATTTTCGACATTTTGATATAATCGATATTTAAATTTTCGATGTTTTGAACATTGGTATTTTAAGCGTAGGTATTTTAATCTTCGATATTCAAATACGTACCCGCGTCAACGTTTACATTAAAATATAATTGATTCATTTCGCCTCTTCTAAAAAATAGTTTCGTATGGAGAAGAATGGGCAAAAAACTCCACCGGTAACGGTGGAGTCTTTTAAAAGGTTTTACAATATTTTGTATACATTAATTATACAGGGTGGCATACATCGACGCGTAAACTGAAACCATGAAATCAGCACGTCATGATTTTAAGACCCCGTAGCGTAGAATATTTTTGTTGGTTATCAAAAAATAATACTGTTGTTTCATAGAAAAGTGCGATACCTACGCGGTTAAAATGTATGAAACAGCAATTTTTTTTTAATTATTTAAAAAAATTGCTGTTTCAGCGGAGGGGGATTCAGAATCATGTACTGAATCTATTTTAACAGGATGCGCGTCGATGTCCCTGCCATGTTGTATAATTATGTGAAGGCGATGCCCCAAGAATAAAATTACTATACCACAATAAGTTAAAAAAAAAACCAATGACAGATGAATTAATTTTGTGCTCACTTAGTTACAAATATTGTATACGATTTTCCTAAAATTTTAACACGTAATAAGTCAGTGTGTGAGTTAAAGTAATCACAGAATGTGATGTGTGTGTTTGTGTGTGTGTATATTGGAAGAGATTTAATTAGAAATAAGCATCACCTTGGTACCTATTTTTCTGTTATTTTCTTGTCTGTTTATATATGAGTGTACATAAATCAATGTCATAAAAATAAAAAATTATACTCTCAAATTAGCAACCAGTTTGATTTTGTCTAGACTCTAGATTGTCCAATGGAGCTGGACAGCATGTTTTCAAACATTCTTATCTTGGATATAATCCTCTTTGTAATATGCTTGTTTACAAAGTGTACTTTTTATATGAGTTTTAAATGTTCTTTTATTTAATTGCAATAATAATTAAATTTTATTATAACATGTAACACAAAACCCCATAAAAGTTGTATGTACTTTAGCTAATCTGAAAAATGGTTGATCTATTTAATCTTTTACACTACATTATTATTTTATTTACATTATTAATTCTAAGTAAGGCAGCAGAAAGTGCGGGTGAGGAGTTTAAAGCTTCAGTAGTTTTAAGGAGAACATTCGCAAAAAAGTTTTCAAATTCCTGAGCTCTTTCTACACCTGAGCTGAGCTGATGGGGTCATTGTGACGTGGCAAAAATCAATAATTAAAGCAACTAGTAGCGACACCTTTCGTGGGTATGCTCAAGCTCGTAGGATGATGGTTTTTGTGAAATCGTGTCATGCGAACTAATTACATGTTTATTAATTATTTGAAATAAATAAACATAAGGACATAATTTCCCACATTCTATTTATAAACAATGTCTAGATTTGAAATGACTACTAGATGAGAATTCTATTTAGTCTGTGGTAGAGGATTTCCCAAGGACGATCGATGGATCGTCCTGTCAAATAGGTGAAATATTTTTCCCGCTCATGGCGTGACAACGAAGAACACGCTTTGGGAGAGAGACCAGTTCTGGGATCACCAGACTGTGTCCAAATAACCCGATGAGTTTTCTATAAGCCCAATCAAACCTGATCCTTGTGAGTATTGAACCATTTTCTTTGTTCTCGTTTTATAACCTAGGTCTCAGTTGTGAGTTTTGACACGAGGGTGTTGTTTCAGGTCTGGCTGATTATGCTAGACTCTTCTATTAGTTCTGATGCGAGGTTAAGGCGTGATGCCTTGGTGTAGCCCCGTGGTCAGATGATTTGAAATTGATCCGGGTGCGGGCAATTTAGAGGTTAACCCTTGGGGTGTGGCCATCTGTTATTGAAGAAGGCCTCACTGAACCGGATAACGGTAAATGAGGGAAGCTCGCCACTCCAGGTAACAATAGCGTCACCGTCTAAGCTAGTATGCCACGTTAATCGTGTGAACACAGGCATTATCCTGTGTTTGACGCCAAGGGTCTTGGTCCCGTCAATTGGAAAGGGAATATACTGAGAGGACACTGAGTTTAGTATAAATTGTTATAATTTAACCTATGAGAGAGTTAGGACTTTTGTAAGAACTAGGTAGTAAGACCAGGGTAGCTTTTCATAAGCGATATTTTTCATAAATGAGCGCAACCATAATAGGTCGATACTTATTCGATTGAGCTAGATGTTATAAAGTAGTTCATCTCACGTACTCATTAAAGCGACTCTGAGTTAATGTCATTGCAGGTGTGTACTCCGACACAACTAGGAACGGAGACCTAGTTTGGTCGGAGTGAACACCTAAGTGTGTGGGAAGGGTTTGGTTAGTGGCTCGCCACAGTTGATGTTTTGTACCTTCATTTTCTGTGTATTACAATAAACTTTGTGTTGTGTAAGAAGTTATTTGTTTAAAGGGGCGTCTAAACGGGCTATATTTTACGACAATTTGTGGCTGCAATACTGTGGCCGGCAACATTGCTAGCAATACCAGCCACACTATGCAATATTTTAAGGATGGCCCGGCATTATAGCCACATATTTTTTGGTATGTCAAAATGTTTTTATGTGTAGCCGGCGTGTGGCCGAACGATCGCCTCGCAATCGAAAATACTGCAATATATCTGGGCCATCTATATTGTTGTTCTGTTTTACTGTATATGCGCGTCCCATTCTCCCTGCGACGTGAAGTACTTTGCGTTTCACTTTCTGCGTGACGTGAAGTGTGCTGCGAGTGCTGCGACGTCCATCGTGTATAAATCTGTGGTGTGGCGATATTCTGTGCTGTCGCCCCTGGCTGGAGGCTTTGAGTTAGCTCGAAGGCACCACAGGATTGACCGGTTAAGCAGTCACGGCCTCTCAAGGCCAACTGCGAGATGCCATACAAAAAAAAAAAAAATATTCTGTGCTGTCAGCAGCTGTCATTCTTGTGTTGTTTAGAAAATAAATTAAAATGACTAATACTTGGTCTAATGAGAAGACTCTTGACTTTATTAATGAAGTGCAATTACATCCTGAAATATGGAATGTGGAAACAGGAATGTATAAAGACAGAAATGCAAAAAAAGATGCATGGTCTTCATACATTCTTCACATTCGTGTCCTTTTTTTTCGTTTTTCTGCCAAAACAATGTAAGCGGCTGCGATGAGCGTCATTTCGTCGGCCATTGTTGCTGGATTGTGTGGCTCATTAAAGGGTTCTGAATCAAAGGCCATAATATTGCAGCCATATTGCAACATGTTGCCTGCAATTGATTGCTCAGCCATAAAATGCACTAAAATGTTTTTTTGATGGCTGGGCAATGTTTGCCAATAATTGCAGCCACAAATTGTCGTAAAATATAGCCCGTTTAGACGCCCCTTAATTGAATCTTTCCCGTACAGCTCATACTCTATAAATTTACTTTGGTAAGTAGTATAATACAATATTGAAATCACCAAATACAACATATAAACTATTTTTTACCGGGTTACATCATCTCTAAATTAAATTCAGTATTGCGCTGTTTTTGCCTACCTGTTTCATTATTTATTATATTTCAGGTAGTTTTGATTTAGCTGTTTTACCTACGCATACTTTTAAAAGTTTTAGAAATTTCGTCAACATACTGATGAAAGATTGTATTATTCATAATTATGTTGCTTTCGGTTATAAAGTTCAAAATGCGTTTAGAAACATAATATATTAGTATATATCGGCACTCTTCTTTGCATGTAACCTTTTTAAGTTTTTAAGAATACTGCTTTGTGAGAGAGACCTTTGCCCATTAGGGACAAACGGATGGAAAAAATATACAGCTAAGCTAAAATGGTATTGGGCGAGCCATGTAAATATGTGTAGATTGCATCGTACCGATGGACCAGGGCCCCAAGTCTGCTATTTTTTATAAATTCGTTATTCCAACACGATCCCATTGTCATTTTGCTAAAAGTTCATAATCTGCAAAATGCATAATGGTCGATCATTGGTCGGTCAGTGGTCTCGTAATAGAATCGTGATAGAATGACATTGTCGTATTGCCATTATTATAAAACCCGTTAGTAGAAATGATTTTCGAAAAAATGAACATTAATAGTATTTTTTTTTCATTACCGCATACGTCAGTCATTCATGTGTCATTATGTACGAGATTAACATTCTATGCTATTTCTTTCAATGGAGTGTCAGTGGTTGACCATTGGAAAGTCATAATGACGCCATTCTATTAGTAGATTACCAAACTTGTAAAAATCAACAATTCAAACTCAGATTCAAATCAACAATCAATGATAGACCATTCTGACACTATTGTAATAGCAGACTTGAGGCCCAGAGGTGTCACACAGTGGATGCTGGAAAATGCTGGCATTATACCTTGGAAACATTGATGAATCTTTGTTTTGCCTTCTAGAACCATCTAGAAGACAGAACACAGAGTAGAGTGTGACCCTAATGGGAGATCTTTTCCCAGCTCTGGGACAACACCGGTTGAAAAAATAAATTTGTAGTCAAGGAGTGTTCTATGAGTGACATAAGTCTACTGATACATCGGTAGTCTGTAACTACGACATGTATACAATTGTACACACTGACCTACCGTTAGTAATTGGCGTTATTAGATGGTGCTCGATAATTACAAGCACGCCATGTTTGAGCGCAATTACCTTGAGTTTGGTGAGACGTAGACATCATTATTAAACAGTAGTAGCATGTCAGATAATTTTGGTTTAGGTGTTGCGCAGACCATCGGAGTGCCTAATTAATTGATCAAAAAACGGATGAGTCCATCCGTGAGTTTGAATTGTGATCGCATAAGTGGCTGCGGCGCGCCTGCGATGCACCACAGACGGTTTGCGCTAACCCCTATGTTACAATTACATTAGAATTAAAAGTGCCACCAAAATTATCAAATCGCCGTTTTCTAGTCTGAAAAATACTGGTGACATTAGAAAAAACAGAATTATTTTTACTTGATTGAGTAACAAACATCGAAATTTACGAACTTTCACATTTATAATACTAGAAAGAAGTTGGATTAGTAGGATAATATAATATATAGTAGGATTCTACAGACATGCATTAACTCACGACTTTTTCTTGTGGGGGTAGGCAGAAACTACAAAATGCCATCTGCTACGATCCTTATACTCTTTTTGCTTCGTTTACGTTCATTCAACGAGAGAATTCGCAAATATAATAATATAAATCATCAAAAGTTGTGTACTACAGTATAACCTCGATAAGTGGGATCTCAAAGGACCTAGGATTATTAATTATTATTAAGAGGCTTTTCATTTACCCAGTTGTCAGGCTTACAATGACAGTTGTCTTATATACAGAGGCCCCCGCAAAGACAGATCGAAATGTTCCCGTTTTCATTTATAGAGGCGTACACGACCTGTCCAGACCAATACCCAAAGTGATCAATTACTATTAATTGTCTTACTTATACAGGCTATTGAACTTTAAAGTTCCGACTATAGAGATAAAAATCATTTTTTATTTTATTTTAGATTTGTTTGCTCTTCACTCTAGTCTAGGTCAGTGGTGACAGAGACAGTCGACGATGGAGTGAGCTTACCCAGAAGAAGCCTTTTCACTCTCACTCTGAAGAGATTAGGGTTGTATGCGTTAAGAAACACAGATGCAGGTAGAGAGTTCCACTCTTTTGCTGTGCGCATTAGAAAACACATTTGGAAACGCTTAGTGCTTTTTAAAATCTAACAAATGCATTCTCAGTTATAAAGTTTTAAATATTCCCAGTAACAAAAGTATTATAATGCAAAAGTGTCGGGACCTCGTTGTAATTATCAGTAGTAGAGGATTCTCACACATCCCGGGGCCCACTTAACCCGGTTCCACTGTAATATATCAAGTTCAAGTATCAAGTGCTATGTTTTTTTTTACGAAATTGAGCACTAAGTACTACGCTAATGATCTCTTCATGTGTTTTCGGATTGTATACTAGTAATTCGGGGTTCATATCATTAGTATTTCTTAAAAAGTTAACTTAAAATGAATGATTATAGGATCATTTAGAATAATATGTTAAGGTAATTAAGGTAAGGTTCGAACTCAGAAATTACTTTAGGTGCGAGACTAGGTATATCATTAAGTAGTTAGATTCATATTTTGTTTCTGCTAGGGTACAGCCTAGTATTTTAAATGAGAGTGACAAATGGGCAATCGGACACATTTCATACGACCTTCTATGTTTTCGAAGATGTGCCCAAAACAAGAGCGTTCACGTGGTTGTGAAAATGACAATAAGCCAATCAACTTGCAAACTAATCACAGTGATTGGAAAAGGCGATGTTCATTAGGTGGGCTCACACCGGGCGGTCCAGTGCACTTCGATCGCGCGGTGCCTCCACACAGTCCACACCGACCGCGCATTGGTTCTGCCGCGCCAGATCTGAGCGCACTGGATCGTCCGGTGTGGAGTTGTGGACCCAGCTTTTTAATTGCTGACTTGACTAATATTTTTACCATATACAGGGTTATTGGTAAAACACCATCAACCTCTTAAGGAGTCATTGTACTCATCATTATGAACAACTTTTACTATGGGAAAAATCTGCTGGTCCCTACATTTTGAAGAGTTCTGCAAACATAAATGTAGGGAATAGCTGATTTTTTGCTGAAACTGCCAATGCTGAGACACAGGCCTCCTCTAGGTGAGAGGGAGTGGACCGTAATCAACCACGCGGGCCCAGTGCAGGTTGGTAGATGTCACATGTCTTCGAATTTTTGGTCCTAGGACATTCCGTTTCCTCACGATGTTTTCCTTCACCGTTTTAAAAGCAGTGTAGCTGTGTACAGTGCAGTACGACCTAAAACTCGTAAGTAGCGGCCACCACTGGGCCACCACTGCTCTTTTACTCCCTCTGCTTTTTACCACTGCATGTTATTTAGTTAATGAGCGCCGATACGAGATAAGGTACCAGTCGTCCATAGAGATACACACAAACACACAGGGAAACAATATTATAAGCCATGGTTATGAGTGTGCTGAGTGACCAAGTCTTCTACACACCTTCTACATCACTCAAAGAGAGTCATAAGCGGAAAAGTTAAGTGATTGGACGTATTTAATAGTGATTATCTCGGTATGCTCGCTAAGTTGCCACGTTCGGCTGAAGCCATGCTGTGGACCTTCGCGACAACGCGACGCGCGCACCATCCACAAGCAACTTTGTGTGCGCGCAGAACTAAATAGTTTGCCGCCACAGTTCACCCGAAAATAAGTCTAATTTTTGATTCCAAAGTGAAAACTGATTTAAACAAGGTCACATTGTGCATTACCGTGCTTCGTTACTCGTGCCAGTCTAAGTGATCAACGGTCTACTCAAAAGACCGTTAAGAACAATTGAGAAGCAGCGCCGCAGCAGACCAAAAGGGTAGTCATACTTAGATTCTTCTCTGTTGAATTTGTTCCTTGGTTGGGTGACCGAGAAGGACTCTATTCGTCGTGCGTCATTTATACACTCCTCCACTCCTCTATTTCACGGTTACAGACACAAAATAAATAACTTAATAAGTATACGCGTAGCGTCTACCTGAAAGAAAAATGTTTTTGCCTGTACATCAAACTCTCTGTTCGATTGTACATTAAAAAAAACTCACCTTTCCACCTCCTCAAGATCCTGTGTTTCAATAGCCTCCAGCAGTTCCGTGTTCAGTCTCTGCAGCCGCCTGTCTCCTCGCCTCCAGGGCTTGGACATCATGGTTCCGGAATCCAGGACCGGGGTGCTATTTACTGTGGATGCTAGTGATGATGGAGTCAGGTCTGGCATCATCAGCTTGGGTAGCGGTGGACGTTCTGAGGCACTGTAAAGTAAATATTAGAATTATTATTAAAAGCATGTGATGTCCCACTGCAGCGCAAAATCCTCATACTTTCTTTTTTTAGAGTTTGTGAGAAGACCAGTTCTTGTCAAAGTCATTCTGCCATCTAAGTCTGGGCCTGCCACGATGTCAACTGCCATTAAGAGGGACCCAATAGGAGATTCATAATGATTTCAGGCTTGTAAGGAGTTAATTCTCAGTGTGAAATAAAAAATAATAAAGCAATGGTTCTTCATCATCAAACTTCGTATTTACTACATAGGTACTTATAACAGCAACGTATTGCAATCAACAGTCTATATGCTATGCGTAGTAAACGTGAATCAGATTCATATAATTATTATCTTTATTGGTCATATCATATTATCAATTCACCTAAAAGCTTTGATTGTTCACTGGCAATCTTGCGTTTAATAGTACAATATTTTTGGCATTTTCAGAAATAGTAAAATTATTTTCTTCAGACGCCCAAACTTGATGTTGCAGTATCTTAGGAGTTCGACTTACCGACCAGATACGGAACTCGATACTGCGCTCCAAAACACAAATCGCGGACGTTAGTCAAATAGCAGCCAACTTTAAGTAGGACTGGGCCAGACAAGTTTGCCGCATGTCGGGTGCATGTGCACCCGTGCATCGTGTGCATGTGGGTTAAGACGACCACGACATGGGTTCCTGAAAACGACCAAAAGAATCGCGGCAGTCCCAGGCGTATATGTCGCGACGAGCTTGATGCATATAGACGGGATTGGTCCATGTTCGCTCAGGATCGTGGTAAGTAGCAAAAGGAAAGGGAGGTTTTTGCTGTGGGACAACATAGGCTGATTAATCTTTATCTATTTTCTTTACTTTAAAAAATAAATTGATAAGTTTATAAGCCAAAAGAAAAAAAATTGTTATCACATTAATCTTACTGGCCAGCCAGTAACTGGGTACTGGATGCAGTTACTGGATAGCCTAGGCTATCTCATGCCATTACTAAGAACTAGCTTCTGATCACGGCTTCGTCTGTTTGATCTAACTGGTTTTAACATAAAATATATCCTATGACAATCGGAAATACGGTAAGTTTCTATTAGTAAAGGAATTTCTGGAATCGGATCAGCAGTTCTGAACATTATCCTCTACATACAAACTCACAAATGTTATCTCTGTATCATATATCAAAGAAGCATATAAGAGTCACATGACATACCCAATAACCCCAATACTGACGTTCAAAGGTGCTACATATTTGAAACAAATGATTTGACTTTTGACTTTGACCGAGTCTCTTCAGTCTTCCAGCTCGAAACCTCTAAAAAAATGCTCATGAAAATGAAAATAAACATAAAAATGTTACATACTGGTTCCCGGAAACTCCCAGATGCCTCGGCCTGGGAATCCTGATGCGTAAGTCGCCTCCCTCATTAGAGTTAAGGAGTGGATTGGAAGCCTCATCTTCTTGACCCCGCTCAATATCTGTGAAGGAAAGACCATGTCAGCATCAGAGTATAATCAGCTTCTTATTTAGAGCCCATTCAGACGGCGCTTTATTTACGCGCGTTCCTTGATATGAAACGCGTGTCATCTGCGCGTCAACGGCGCATTTGCTGCCATGTTGCAGCGCTAGTTCCTTTTTCAGCCTGTCGACGGCACATAAAAAGTACCGTGTGCATAGGCCCTTAGGTTTCTAAATCAAATCAAATCTTTTTATTGTGGGCATAGGTTATACAGACAGATGTTAAACCTAAACCTATTTTACTTTGACTCTGTGTTACCCGGAACATAGATCTACGAAAAACATAATGAATGTAATACGACATTCAAGCGGTTAACATAATTATCTTCATTGTCTCATAAAGTAGAGGAGGAGTTTAATTTTATCGAATTGTTTTTTTTTTTGGTATTTCAGCCTTGGCTGTTATTTTTAAGTGAAAGTTTGATTGGCAGAATACCAAAGCATTAATAGCCACGGTATACAATAGTGCTGGTACATCAAAGCCAATCAATCACAGCATCACAACAAACTACGTACAACGTCAGATTTGACAGCCATTTATTAATTACTGACCAAACTTTGTAGAACCGACAAAAAAAAGTAAGTACATAAAAGTTTTGTCCATAAATTATAACAATTTATGTTTTTCTAGCACTAATCGAATTAAATAAGAACGGTACCCTCCTTTTGGGTTCCGCCGCAGTGGGGTTAAAAACGAAACAAAATAAGATCATTAGAATACATAAAATTATATTTCAAAGGTATATCCATATGTGAAGATGCATACAAAACAAAAAAAATATCCATATATTATGATGTCCATAAATTACAGCTCTCCTGCCTCTGTCTACCCCTCATGAGTTATAGCGCTATACTTGCCTTCAGAGAATAATGAAGCTATTTTTTTACAGCATTTAGAGTCCACTTTCCAGTCCATTACGTCGGGCATTTTGCGTTTTGGTGGTGGTGTTGAACCGGGTAGTATCCGGGTATTAACCGGGTAGTGTCTACATTGATTTGATAGTTTTGTTCTACGGTATTTAGTTATTTGGATTGGTGTTGAGTATTGGTTATATTGGTGTTGGTTGTTTGGATTGGAATGTTCGGAAATTTCTCGTGAGTGTGTTGTGTACTTGTGTCTAGGCTTTTCGATGTTCCTGCAGATAAATTTAAATTGATTAAAACGGTTTCGATACATTGCTTTTCAGCATGTCGTGTAGCCTTTAAATTCAAATGTTTATTGCTCAACACAGTACATAATCATACATTTCTAGATGTCAAGTGAATGCGCTCCACTGTGTTGCATCAATTCAGGCATGCAAAATTATGATTAAAATTATACTATGTCATTAAATCCAATTAGTACTCTACACAATGTCATAAAATCATCATTAATACCTTATACAGGCTTATTGGTAAAACACCATCACCCTCTTAAGGGGTCATCATTATGAACAACTTTTACTATGGGACCAAATATGAAATCGCGAAATAATTCAGCTGTTCCCTACATTTATGTTTGCAAAGCTCGTCAAAATTTAGGGACCAGCTGATTTTTTTTTCGCGATTTCATACTTGGTCCCATAGTAAAAGTTGTTCATAATGATGACCCCTTAAGAGGGTGATGGTGTTTTACCAAGAACCCTGTATATTATCTATTATAATCTGTATATATAATCTATAATAAATATGTCTGTCTTTGTATGTCGCCCCATACATTTGAGTCGAGTAGGTATTGAATTTTTGTACAGGACAGCTGATATTTTATCCGCGATTACAATGTTGGTCCTACGGAGAAAATGGTTCAGTTTGATGACTTGCACCACACCCTTAAATTTGACCACACCCTTCTGATACACGCTGTATATCAGTTCAAGTTATTAATGAATAATTTCTCATTAACTAAATTTAAAAAACTAAACTGTTTATCGACTTTTGTTGCTGACCATACTTCTCATGATACTTAGAGCAGTGCTGAGTCAGTAGCATATTAAACAAATGTTTATTTCTGTAAGTAGATCTTTTAAGACACTTTTACACGTCAATATTTTAAAACTAGATGGCGCCGGCATTTCCTAGCTGACTGATTGCTGAGAAGAAATGCCGAATCAAACTCAGAGGTCATGGTCTGTTTTAAAGTCCTAACATTGTATTATTAGGATTAAATAATATATAATAATATGAGACAACATCCACACAAGGTCTTCAGGTCCCGAACTAGGCAGAGCCTGTACTACGGTAACCTGATGACTAATATACATACTTATATACATATACACACCCAGACACAGGTCAAACAGACATGTTTATGCACACAAATGTTTGACATGTCCGGGGATCAAACCCAGGACCAGCGGCTCGGAAGGCAGAGTCGTCGCTACCAACTGCACCAACCGGTCAGTCAAATATTTGACTCTAACAATGCAGGGCCATGTCTGGAACGGCCTTTTGAAGAAAGAGGCAATGCAGTTTTGAATTGACCTGTCCTAACAGACGGCATGCATCCATCATTAAACCTATCACCTAAATTGCTTCGTTTGTGTTAATTACTTGGGTGCTATTAACCCCATATTTGAATATCACAATGGCAAAACAAAACGCAATGTGTATTTATGTATTTATCCAAGATGCTCATGTAAATATTTAAGCGTCTACCTCTGTTTGTCATACAAACATTTTTGATTACAATAGAGTCATTAGCATTACTCGTTAGAATTATCAAATATTAATTTAATGTAGACTATAATAGAATACTCTTTATTATGTACACTATAAAAATTACAGGTATAAATGTAGAAGTTTTACATAGGGTAACACAATGGGGGGTCTTATCGCTAAAAGCGATATTTTACAGACAACCTTTGGATGGATTAAAGGAAGAAGGAGGGACAATACTGCAGGTAGTCAGTGGTGTACCAATGACATACACAATAAATACATACATAAATAAAACAAATGACCGGTTGGCGCAGTTGGTAGCGACCCTGCCTTCTGAGCCGCTGGTTCCGGGTTCGATTCCCGGACAAGTCAAACATTTGTGTGCATGAACATATCTGTTTGACCTGTGTCTGGGTGTGTATATGTATACAGGGTGTTTGGCGCATGGACCGACACAATTTTTCCAGGGATTTGGGAGGTCATTAGCTAGGTTCTACCCATACACCATTTGTCCCAAACGTCACGGTTGGTTACATAATTATGATTTTTTTTTTATGAAAAAAACACCCAAAATATTTCCTTTTATTCGAAATAGTAAGTTTTTTGTTTGTGGGTGTAGCAGCAGTGATACAACTGGTCTCAAGAAAATTCCTTACAAGCTTCCAAAGTTTATTTTTGTATGAAATTTTACAACTTCTAAATTCGTTAAAAAAAATTGGGACAAAGAGTGTATGGGAACCTAGCTAATGTCCCCCCAAATCCCTGGAAACATTGTGTCGGTCCATGCGCCAAACAGCCTGTATAAGTAGGTATGTATATCAGTCATCAGATTACCGTAGTACAAGCTTAGACTGGATATAAGTAACTGTTAGTTATATCATAGGTTTTGGAAACTCATCCCTAAGGCTCCTGAGAAGATGCAGATGGGAAATGATATCAGGTACCGGCTAGTTCGGGACCTGAAAACCTTGTGTGGATGTTGTCCCATATTATTATTAACCCCGGCAGACGCTTTACTTTGTGTAAATAATTTCCTTACCTCTGCTCTCAAAACGGAGAAGGAAAACATCGTGAGGAAACCGGCATGTTCAAGAACCAAAAACTAGACATGTGACATCTACCAACCCGCACCGGGCCCGCGTGGTATATTACAGCCCACTCCCTCTCGAAGAGAGGAGGCCTGTGTCCCAGCAGTGGGAACATTATAGGCTGATTATGAATACCTAATGACATTTCAATGTATTACAATTCAAATTTATTTCATTATAACGACATGAGCATGTTCCTAAATGTAATTTTAAAGTTATTTTCAAGCTGAATTAAAGAGAACAACTGATACTTAGGTACAATACATTTAATCGAGGTCAATTAAACTCCCATCAAGAATCCCTACTCCATAACTTGTTCCGACAATGAACAGTCAAGAAACATTAAACACCTTACGTTAAATTTTTGCTTGCACCTTATTATTATTCCGACTACTTCGTTGTCAACATTTTGATTGAAAATGACAGTTTGAAAAGGTGAAATGCGCCCGCTATGTGAGCAATGAATTTGTTTGAATTATCGCTCCCTGACCGTATGAAGTGTAATTAGTTGAATTACACTTCATCCTAGTACGTAAATGAATACATAAAAATCAGTCTATAATGTTCCCACTACTGGGACACAGGCCTCCTCTCTGTGAGAAGGGTGGACCGTAATCCACGACGCGGGCACAGTGCGGGTTGGTGAATTGGTTCTAGAACATGCCGGTTTCCCCACGATGTTTTCCTTCACCGTTTTGAGAGCAGTGGTGACGAAATGATTTACACAAAGTAAAGTGCCTGTCTGGGTTCGACCCTACGACCTATAACTCGTAAGTCACAGCCGTTTCCACTGGGTCAACGCAAGCAGCGTTGACACAGTGGAAATGGCTCCGAGACTATTTGAATAACACCAGTGATTATATATAACACTGTCAGTTATATTAAAATAAATACATATAGCAATCTTTGGCTGAATTAGGTCGATGTACTTGCGATTGGATCATGACATTCGGTTTTATATTGACAGATAAGATAGTATCACGGCAATCCTTTTCTAAGTACACTTATAGCTGTAGCTAAATAATACTAACAAATCGTCTTATCATAACATACACTCGCCGGCAAAGCATACGGGTCAGTACGAAAAAACTAAAATTACTCTTAAAATAATAGAGCTAGTGGCATGAATGAAACTGTAAATTGTAGATAATTTACGAGTTAATAAAACAACACGAATGTTGAAAACATCATTTAATTGTCAAAATTAAGTAAATAAACGAAATATCTCTTCTCACAGCTGCCTGGCGATTGGGCATGCTGTTTATTAAGATTTTTGTTCGATTTTGCGAGATATTGGTCCATTCTTCCACTAACGCCAGTTTCAGGTCTCGAAGTGTATGTAGCTGAGGCGCGGTTTCGATTTCTTACACACCTCCCACGCTCGTCCCAAGCGTGTTCAATTGGTTTCAGGTCCAGGCTTCTCGCGGGCCAGTCCATGCGATTGATGCCAACGTCTTGAAATACTCATGTACAATTTGAGCTGTATGTGGCCTGGCGTGAATACATGAATATTGAATTTTCACCCATTAAATATGGGCCAACATGCTCATTAAAATTTCTTCCACATATCATGCACTAGTTAGCGTACCATGTTCTAACAGCACTAACTCCGTGCGAATCTCTGAAGAGATTACAGCCCAAACCATAACAGATCCACCGCCGTACGGCACTTTTTCCTCATAACAAGGTGGAATAAATCGTTCCCCTGGCCGTCGGTAGACTCTTCGCCGCCCATCATGTGTCTTCTAATCAATCAATTCAATAATTACTCTAGCCCATTCTTCGTCTCCCAATTGTGCGTGTTGGCGGGCGCGGTAACGTAATCTTACTATCCGATATTCCCTTTCCAGTTTAGGACCATTTGCGGATCTATGTGGGGCCGAATTAGCTTCAAGGAGCTGCCGCCTTACAGTCCGCTCGCTTACGTCGTCCCTACGGGTCTCCCGAAGTTGATTTGTTACTTCAACTGCCGTGTGGTGCCGATTTCGGAGCATGGTCGTAACAATAAATCGATCCTCTTGAGCCGTAGTACATCTTGGTCTGCCAGTTCCTGGTCTTCTTATGTTCTGCCCAGTTTCTCGGACACTTTGGATGACTCGCTGCTTTGTAGAAACTGACACGCCTATTGTTCTTGCTGTACTTCGCTGACTTCTGCCATCTTCTAACATAGTGACGATACGTGTAAATTCTTCTGGTGTTCGCGACACGATAGTATTCAACAATGATGGTGAAAGACAACCATGACCGCCTTTTATCATTTTGATTTGCGAGATTGAAAACAAAAGGGCGAAAACAAACAAAAGTAAAACAACCACGAATTAAAATTTTCAAATCCGACGTTTTCAAAATTTTATCTTTTTTTAGTTGTGTTGTAGTTCATTTAAGGTTTTATTTAATACGATATTAAAATTCTCTGTAATATCAAGTTAGTTTCATGCATGCAATATTACCTATTGCAGGAATTTTCGTCATCGACCCGTATTATTTGACCGCGAGTGTAGTTTAAATGTGCACTATAAATATTTGTCAACTTGAAAACTTCATGGAAATTGTTCTACAAGAGTCGCGTCACGCCTGTCTGTGGGAGCCTTTACTCATTCATAAGTATTCATTACTTTAAACGGCTGAACAGATTTTAATGGGATAAAAAAATAGAGGAGCAACAGCATATATAAATAAAACTATTAGTAGATACACTAAAAATCTGAAATTGTTTTAAACCTACTGATAACATTCCGATTAAACAATCAGGTGATTTTAATATCCCAAAATATTGAAATTATATCGACTCAAGACCTTTGTTTCTGCTCCGTGCTCAAGACGTATTTCATCAAATCAATATGTGTCACGCCAAAACAATTACCTATCCTCTTTTTCGGGAAGCAGATACCGCGATGTAACTCTGCGATCGCAATACCAAAACTTGTTATGCACAGGTGGATGCTGGACAGGACTGCTTTGTTGAGGAAAGGTGTTTTTGGTATGGCACCGGCTATTTTTAACCACATTTATCATAATTCTATAAAAGAGGAACCAGTAACAACTTTCAAAAAGACACTAACTGTACCTACTTCTATTAAATAAATTTTACTACTCCATATCGGATTTTCTAGCTGATAAATTTTAGATGTGTATCAATATTTGCATGCCAAAATGGTAGAATTTACAAGGATTCTTTAATATTATTGTGACTACCTTATTGTAAATACCTACATTCTGAGCAAATAATGATTCTATTCTATTCTATTCAATGGAATTATACCAAACAATATTGTATATTTACATTGCCGCAATTGCCTAAAAATGTTGACACTATCCGGTTAATTGACGAAAAACCTCACGTACCGTCACGATCACAAACACAACTTATTTTCCTTCTGTTTTTTACTTTTTTCGTTCATATTAACGGCTCAACTTACTACATATTTTAGTTTTATTTTGCTTTTGATAAATCACTTGCCACAAACCACCACCTATCTTTCTCTAATTTTTCTTAAATGACTTGTTTTTTTTATTCAATTTAGGCTAGTTCACACTGTTGAATATCGCGTGACCGAACTATGGAAACTGGTAATATAGACTACACAGACTCTACTCGTGTTAAGAGTGTCGGCAAACTATTCGAAGGTCAAAGAATGACGAATACTGACGACACGAGTATGTTGTTTTAAAATCTGTGTGTGAAAAGATAATGGAATCTTACCCCGGAGTTTGGCAATGTTACTTGCCCATTATTTAAACTCACACTTAGGTACCTATTCCTTTTTTTTTTTAGGTTGGGAAATCGTCAAATAACTTCTCCCGCTCTAGGCGGAGCGGGAGGGCGTGTCAGACTCTTACTGGCTAAAACCCACCCATGTTCCTTCAGTTGCCTGTACCAGGGGCATCATTAAGTTCCCTTCAAAGCGGTTGAGCTGAATGGTGCTGATCCATAAGTCATGTTCGTGAACAGGCGCCGTCAGTAGGCACTGGTCAACCCTTAGCTGCCACGGCTTATTTAAATGCCTGAATTGATTTTATCTTTTTTACTACGGACGTGTTTAATGTGAACGTCTTTCTACATCGTTCTCGCATGTATAATTTCAACATGAATGATGTAACCACTTTTTGTATCAATATTTTGATTTAATAGAGAGTCCATGGAGTTTCTTGTCCGTTATTCTCCATAGGTACCTTATATAATACTACGCTTTGGAATGGGCAACTAGCAACATCTTTCTGACTGGCCGACCCCTTGATAATTCAAAAGTGCCTGTAATTGGTTTATTTGAAATAAATGCTTTGAGTTATAATAAAATAAATAAATTGTGCGCTATGATGTGATGCAGAGGGCTTACAAATGTTTTTAATTACGTAATTATATTATCCTGCTGGGGATTTTGTTGCGTCACTTCTTCTTCCCAACTAAAGCACTAGAAAATGGTGACGGGCGGGCGTTTCGAGGGACTGTCTGAAGTAATTTTGATGTTCAAAAAGTGCTGATTCTCAGCCTAGTTTCAATGAATGACTTTTGATTTTGAATTTGATAGCCAGACAACTCATAATAATTAAATTAAATATTTACTATTTAAACGTTTTCAAATATGGTGCCATATTAGTCTTTAAAATTATTAGATACAACTATTCATAATGCAACAAGTGGGGACACATAAATAGTGCAACGGGTTGGATCTAAACTAGTGTTCTAAGAAACTTGAGTCGTGGAGTCTTATTTAATAAAACTTGAGCAATTTTTGAAGACTCGAGTCTTATTAATAAAACTTAGAGCTCAAGTCCTTCAGAATTTGGAGTCTTTTGTAAAAAGACTCGACTCCTGCCAAAAAGAAGTCAAAGACTGAGTCTTTTTTAAAAGAATTCATGACCGAGTCCTCTCCTGATTTAGAAAAGGCCTGCCCTTATTTTATATATTATAAGTAGACGGTATTATGTATGTTTATTATTTTATTTAGACGTTATAACTTGCATTTTGATTCATCAAATCGTCAGTCTTCAGGTGGATACTTTTGATTAGATTATTTGCGCTTAATGCAATTTAATTGTTACAAATTTTTATCGTGCAATTTATTTCATTCAATAAATAAATATGGAAGACGATATAAAATCACCCAGTATTACCTATTATAATACATCAACTCAAGTTCATGACTCAGTCTAGCTCAAAGGACTTAAAAGACTCGAAAGGACTCAGAAGACTCAAAGGACTCGGACTCATGTGACTAACGAGTCCTAGTCTTGAAAATCAACTTAAGACTCGAAATGAAGACTAAAAGACTCGAGTTTCTTACAACACTAATCTAAACTCACGGCCTTTCTCTTCAGTTGAACCCAGCAGCCATTGGACAAAGAACACAACAATCAATCAATTTGCCTAGCCATTTCCCAGCTATGTTGGGGACGGGTTCCAGTCTTACTGGATGCAGCTGAATACCAGTATTTTATATGGAGCGTCTTCCTATCCGACCTCCACAACCCAGTTACTGGGTATCACGATACCGCTTTGAACAAAGAACACTACAGTAACAAAGTACAAATTATGGGGCGTTACATTCTTAGTAACTGTGTCGGTAACATATGGGAACTCCCAATGCGAGGTATATTACTTAAAACTTAGTAATCTTAGCCAACAATAGAATTACCTACATACTGCATGATTATTTGTCTGCAATTATCTTGATGACAGCTCTTGAAAACGGGTCCATATTGGCTCAACTAAAGTTCTTTACCCGAAATTGTTCTTCCTAACGATTTGTAATCCGAATGATCACTCTTCCTAAAATTTTTCATCCTAAAGTTTTCATTCATACTATTTGTAGTGCTACCGGCGATGTTCATAACACTCATGTTTCCGAAAATTGTAATTAATAATATCATTAATGTAAATATATTTAAACTCCTACTGTTTTTTATCATAACGCTTTTATCCCTAAACATAATTACCATAATATTTTCACTCATACTCAGAAAGAAACATTTACCAAGTGTTATAAAAAATATAATGTGAGTAGAAGATGATATTTATAGTTTTAGGTTTTTTTTTCTGTGCATGGTTGATGGTGGGCTAGGTCGACGGAGCCCCGCTTCGCGGGGCTCCTACTTCTGTGTGGTTTATAAAAAAATAACCACGAAGGGGATGGCGGGGTCTATTCGCTCGCTTCGCTCGCTCACACGACCCCGCCATCCCCTTCTAACCTAACCTGTCCGAGTCGGGGTGCCCTAAAGTCCCAATTGCATCCAATTTCTCTTGATATAAACAACCGTTACACACCCGATGTCTATGGCAAATTATGTTATGGCATATCATAATTATGGCATGTGATAATTAGGGCTTACAATGATTAATGTATATAATACTGATTATTATGAATAAAAAGAAATCTAAACAAAAAAGATATGACTTTGAATAATAGTATAAAAGATGGTTATGTTGAGAAAATATAGGGAAACAAATAAAAGTATAATAGATGTTTATTGCTACTGACATTATGAAGTTGAATGCTTCGGAATTATGAACATTAGAGACAGAGTAGTTAGGAATTGTGATTGTTAGGACGAAAAATGTTAGGAAGAACATTTTCGGATTTCCAATTATCGGAGTTGAAAATTTAGGTGAACTTTGGCGCACCCCTTGAAAACGACTTATTTTCTTAGAATGACAGCATCATTCAATCCTATGAGCTAATTTATAACAACATATAACTGTGATCACTCATCATATTCTAACCTTACATGGTGATGAAACTAGGGACCTAGAGACGTTTTGAAGTAGAGGTTATAGTAGGTTATTTTTTTTTTAAATTAAACCTACGTCGATCACCTCTGTTGCTGGACTCTTCACCTTGTTATCGCAGCCACCTTTGGGATGGCTCAGCAAAGTACCAACTTGCCGCGCTTGACTCGGTGGAACGCAGAGCTAAGAGGCTCATTGGCGACGTAAAACTGGTGGATGCTAAGCTTCACAGCCTGGCACATCGCCGCAAGGTTGCCTGCTTGTCGGTCTTCTACAGATTGTACTTCGGTGAGTGTGCCCAAGAACTGCACAACCATATTCCACCGGCCCCCTTCTTCCATCGGTCACCTAGACACACTGCAAGTCACCATCCTTACCTAATTGCTATTCCACCAATTCGCACTAAGCGTGTCCAAATGTCTTTTGTAATACGCACAGCAAAAGAATGGAACTCTCTCCCTGCGTCTGTGTTTCCGAACGCATACAATCCTAATATCTTCAAAGTGAGAGTGAACAGGCTTATTCAGGGTAAGCTCACTCCATCGTCGGCTCTGCCTCTGTCATCACTTACCTAGATTAGAGGCAAACCCACCTCTAAATTAAAAATATCGTTTACATAGCACATAGGTACCGAAAAACCCGAGCCCTAAATACCTCTAGCCAAAATCACTCAATTACCAATGAACTCCAGCCCCACACACGGCTGGGCTGAGGTACCGAAAAACCCGAGCCCTAAATACGTCTAGCCAAAATCACTCAATTACCAATGAACTCCAGCCCCACAAACGGCTGGGCTGAGGTACCGAAAAACCCGAGCCCTAAATACGTCTAGCCAAAATCACTCAATTACCAATGAACTCCAGCCCACACACGGCTGGGCTGAGGTACCGAAAAACCCGAGCCCTAAACACCTCTAGCCAAAATCACTCAATTACCTTATGAACTCCAGCCCACACACGGCTGGGCTGGATTTGAATGGTTTCGTTCACGGAATAGATAATATCTATTCCGTGGTTTCGTTCACCTCCTTCCCCCATCGTTCCCTTCAATGGTCACTTCAGTTTTTAAATATTAATTATAGAGCTACATTTTTTTTTTAAACGTTGCCCCACACTATGAATTTCACCTGTATCGTGGGTGCGTTTACAAACATTTAAAGTCACATACACAAACAGCCAGACCCGGAACAACTATTTGCAGGTCATACAAATATTTGTTCCGTGCGGGGATCGAACCCGCGACACGTAACGCAGCAGTCAATCGCTTAACCACTGCGCCAACCGTGTCGTCTATAAGATAATTAAAACTGGGTCAGAAGTTAAATAAAAGAATATTTACTCTAAGCTATTATATGATAAGCTGAAATATGAACAATGTTTTGAATAATTTTGTGTCAAATCCAATGATGTGTAAAAGTAGCCGTGTGGCGCTTTGTTGGTGACTGTACCAAAAATAATGGATAATCTTTCAGTTTAAAATTAGTCATAATAACAACATGTGGAACACAGATAAGCTATAAATGCCATTCTCTAAGAAACTTCGCTAGGTCATCTTAAAAAAGGTTGTTTAAATGGTCTGATAATGTACGGTGTATAAATTTCTCTTACCAATAGATAGGCGTTTCCGGCCATTACCTAACGAAGTGTGTGTTAATTTCTCAATGATTTTATAGTTCCTCTCGTATCTATGGGTACTATTTAGAAATATACAAAGATTTGTGTGCATGAACATGTCTGTTTGACCTGTGTCTGGGTGTGTATATGTATATAAGTATGTATATCAGTCATCAGGTTACCGTAGTACAGGCTCTGCCTAGTTCGGGAACTGAAGACCTTGTGTGGATGTTGTCTCATATTATATTATATTATAATATTATATACATAAACACATAAGCATGCTGACACGTATATGCTGGTACCTATCTGCTTCCGTCTAGACAGGAAGCCGACCCCGACATACTTGAAAAAAGGCTAGCCACATGATAATAATGATACTAAACAAACCCACACAAACTTAAGCAGTTAAAAAAATTAAGTCATCAATCATTTATTCATTTGTTTAAAATATGAACATACAACAGCAGTTACCACAAACTATTAAATTTTCTCATTCGATTCTGAACTTAACCTTCAACATTTTAAGGTTTTAAATCATTTGGAGAAATTGTACGTCTTCGTGTAACCTGATGTGCTGGCGACTGTACAGTGATAATGGTATTACAATGATAATAAAAATGCGTTATGTTATGCTAGAGGGCATACAAATGTGTGTGTGTGTGTGTGTTACCAAGCCAGCCAAGTCTCAGTAATTAAATTAGAAATAGAATATAAAAATAAGCCGTACATTATAAAAATATAAAAAGAATAATCATACATGACTGTCATCATTCAAATAAATTAATAATAAATAGCAATACGAGAAAAAAATAAAAAAATAATGTCAATGCGGCAAATAAGGCAATGCAAAATTTTGTCATGAAACAAAAGTTATTTATTCAAACTAGACTGAGAATCAGCACTTTTTGAACGTCAAAATTACATAAGACAGTCCCCCAAAACGCCCGCCCTTCACCACTTCCTAGTGCTTTACTGGGAAGAAGAAGTGGCGCAACAAAGTCCCCAGCAGCACAGCTGTCTGTTCAGTTAGAAGAACGGGATTAAATACGGTAGTAAGTAATTAACATTACGAAACACAATACATTAAATTAAATTATTTGCCATGTGTCAGCTAGCACACGCCAATATATAAAATTTTAAAAACGTCGGATTTGAAATAGTACATTGTTCACCGAGAGGAGAAAGTGACCGATTACCGTCGAGGGTGTCGTTTGAAGCCCGAGCCGTAGGCGAGGGCTTTAAAACACCCGAGATCGAGAATCGCACTTTCTCTCGAGTGATACATAGTGCTTTATACTACACCTACGAGGAAAATAAAAAACTAAATCTTTACTAATTGAAATTTATATTGAAATTGTTGCAGTTAGTGAATGGCGTCTGCAATTTTCACATGTTCTTTTTTCAAATTGTTTATCCTGCCGCCGCAGGGTCGCACTGCCAGCCCGACACCATCCAACACACAGCTAGTGGCCAGTGTCATTTTGCGAACTTGGGAGATAAAAACTTACTGTAAAAACTTTTTGGCTTTTTTGATATTTAGGTTACCGGCGCATAGTCTTACCCAAAATTAAAAAAGAAAAACCACGTAAGAAATGGATTTTCATACACTTTTCTCTCCTGCTCAGATGCGTTTTCTCCCCGCATATTTGTTCGATATGCAATGACGTACTTTCTACCGTAAATTTGATAAAGTATCAAGGTACTTTCCAAGCAGGTGTAGTATAAATAATATTATTGATGTCAATAAACAATACGCACTCATTATACCAATAGATAACGAAACGTTCTTAAACTAACAAACTATTAAAATAAAAATATAATAGCCTAAACCAACTAAAACTATTAACCAATTAGATTAAGGCGTCAAAAAATTCCTCTGAATCGCTGTGGACTGGTAATGTACCCAAGAGACCGGTGGCATCTCCACGTTGTATGGCAATGCTTAGCCTCTGACCAAGGTAAAACCCAGCCCTTGGATAACGGGAAGTGTCAACCAGCCGTTTGGAGATTTCGTTGAACAAACCGTGAGCACTCGGACCTATTAAAACTCGGGCTATTGAAACACCGAGGACGGCTCAAAAAAAAATTGACATACTAATGTCAATATTCAAAATTTATGTCCAGGACAACAATACTTGTTATCATTTGTATATATGTTACTCAACGACTTATTCAAACCTATGACAGTATTTTTTGTTTCATCAATTGATAATTAATGTATAAATTCTAAATAACCACAGTCCACTAAAAAATTAAAAGCGCCAAAATAACCTACTGTTAGGTTTACAATCAAGAGTTATAGAAAACTTTTGTTTTCAGTGTTACTTCCGTTAGTTAATAAAATTAGTGTAGGTACTCTAAAGTACTAACCGAAGGGTCAAACAGATTCCTGAACAAACAACAAACTTTAAGATCCCATAGTTTATTTACTTCGGCGATCATCAAGTTTAAGATATTGAACAATTGAATTTAACCTAAATCAATAATAAACGAGCTATAGAAACAGATATATAATGAAAGTAACATTATCAAGTTCTGTATCTTCGCAGAAAGGTTCATCTAAATATAGTGCGTGCGCGCAGTCACACACAATAGTTTAATATCGTCGATGCATCGGTTTCGATTTCAGAATACAGGTAATCTAAGCAAATAATTCAAGAGAGATCTTGAGTTTTTGTGTTATTTAAATAGTCGTAGTTTGAAGATAATAAGCAATTCAATTAGACTGCAAACGATTGTCAGACTCCAGCAACGTGTGGACATGACCAATATTTGTACAGCCGATACGGTGTTCCACGAAAAGGATATGTGTTTTTTTCTTTTATCTCTATACATTTATTGTGACATCCTTGTGTAAATAAATAACATATAACAATCATAAAACATTTAAAACTACTTCTTTAAAAACAACCCCACGCATTGCACCTAGTTCTCCCCCCTTTATAAACAACAAAATAACCAACTTACCTTTAATAATAGGCATGGTTAGACATCCAAACACATTTTAGGCACAACACAGTCACATAAGTCCACACTCGGCCACTGCAGAACGTCTACAGTCCACGATTGTATCTTATCATTATCAATTTCCTTTCCTAATATCGGTAGGCAGACTATGAAATCTCATAGAGGTGGCAAAACGATATTTTATTTCGTTGTTTCGTTCATCACAGTTGAGGATTGTGACCACAAAAGAAAGACGAGCATTGGTGGGTCTGGTGTAACTTTTGAAAGAGAAAAAAATATACTTGGATTTCTTATCCAATGCAAAACTTTGCTGCAGCAAAGTTTTGAATTTAATCAATTTGAAAAAAAATTATAAATGGCGGTCATGGTTGTCTTTCACCATCATTATTGAATACTATCGTGTTGCGAACACCAGAAGAACTTACACGTATCGTCACTATGTTAGAAGAAAGAAGGCAGAAGTCGGCGAAGTACAGCAAGAACAATTAGGCGTGTCAGTTTCTACAGTGCAGCGAGTCATCCAAAGTTTCCGAGAAACTGGGCAGAACATAAGAAGACCAGGAACTGGCAGACCAAGATGTACTATGGCTCGAGAGGATCGATTTATTGTTACGACCATGCTCCGAAATCGGCACCTTACGGCAGTTGAAGTAACAAATCAATTTCGGGAGACCCGTAGGGACGACGTAAGCGAGCGGACTGTAAGGCGGCAGCTCCTTGATGCTAATTTGGCCCCACATAGATCCGCAAATGGTCCAAAACTGGAAAGGGAATATCGGGTAGCAAGATTACGTTACCGCGTCCGCCAACACGCATAACTGGGAGACGAAGAATGGGCTAGAGTAATTATTTCTGATGAATCCAGATTTATGCTGTATGCACATGATGGGCGGCGAAGAGTCTACCGACGGCCAGGGGAACGATTTCTTTCAGCTTGTTATGAGGAAAAAGTGCCGTACGGCGGTGGATCTGTTATGGTTTTAGCTGTAATCTCTTTAGAGAGTCGCACGGAGTTATTGCTGTTAGAAAATGGTACGCTAACTAGTGCAAGATATGTGGAAGAAATTCTTAATGAGCATGTTCGCACATATTTAATTATTTAAATAAGTGTTCGTAGTCGTTAAAGGCAACGGACAGGGATAAAATTCAATATTTATACTGTCTGCAACTGATAAGCAACCACAATAAAATGATTAATCGTAGTTTTTTCGTGCTATTGTTTTATAAAGACGTCGACACGAAATCACCAGCTATAGTTTACAAGAATTCAAGGATAAAATAATTGTTAACAACTCTTCAGCGTTATTATATTCAGTATATAGATTATATAAATATACCACACAATTTAATGGTGTTAAATTATGATGTTAATTTATCCTTATCTATAAAAATCAATGCCACTATTCGTTGTAATTTTATAACTCAAGAACGGATGGACCAATTTTGCTAATTCTTTTTTTAGAATATTCCTTGAACTACGAGGATGGTTCATACGGAGAGAAAAATTAAAAAAAAAATGTTAGGCGGTACGAAGTTCGCGGGGTCAGCTAGTTATTCATATTATTTGTCTATACATTTGTCACTCTATCGTCCCCTCATTAGCTCACGTGACTAAATTAATGATGCTGTCACTTTGTCATAATCACCTGTTATCACCTTAATTGACTACAATTAATATAGTAGCAACTAGAAGGCCCATTCTCGTAATTAAAAACGTTCAAAATCTAGTTGCGAAGTCATCTCATTGACAATCAATGTCAAAACTTGTCCGAAATGTAGGTAGGTTAAAAGTATTTTTGACAGATTCAGACGGAGATTCGAATGCAAACGTAATTAAAAACACGGGAACCAACACCCTAATTGAGAATCACACTATGAATCAGAATCTGAATCATTATGAAGGATATTATAGGATAAAATAATATATTTATTTGCTTTGAAACATGGTACTAAGGTCTTAATAAATATAACTATTATGATCATGTTTCGCCATGGACTGGCTAACAAATATTAAAAACATGTTAAATGTAAAAACTAAAAACGGCACATTAATTTGTTAAAATTATTATTTATTTATTTATTTATAACTTTTCGCACAAAAGGTACAAAGGCGGACTTAATGCCTTAGGCATTCTCTACCAGTCAACCAAGGGTGGTGAAGAGATTAGATGGCAGGTGCTTTAATTGAAAGGAAAGGAAAGCATTGATTTGAGCGATGTTTAACAATGATAAAATAAAATTAACTATCAAAATAACGTACACAAATATATAAATAAGTCCTATACACATACATACTATTTACTATACTATATACTTACATAAATATATATATATATACAAATTCCAGGAAGAGAGATGTTGAGATGACTTTACTCTATTTGTTTCGAAAATAACTCTGCAATTTCCGCTTAAATGCATACCGACTGGTAGCCGTCCTGATATCAAGAGGAAGCGCATTCCAAAGAAGAATGGACTGAATATGAAAGGAAGAATGAACAAAGTCAGAAGTATGAGAAGGACAGAGTAGAAGAAGATTGTTAGAAGAACGTAGATTCTTAGCGTGAGAAGAACATAGGTATTGGAAGTGAGACACGAGATAAGAAGGAGGAGTGGGAGAGTTGAGAAGGGAGAAAAGCGTGGTCAAAGCACGCAAACTTCTTCTTTGGCGAATGGACATCCATTTGAGCTCAGACCTATAGCTCGACACATGATCATATTTTCTGAGGTTGAATATGAACCGGATACCATAGTTAAGCAATCTGTCGAGCTTATCCAGCAAAACCGCATTCAAGTCAAAGTAACACACGTCACCATAGTCGATCATAGGGAAAATCAAAGTCTGCACAAGCATGGTTTTCGTCTTAGCGGGCAAAAAATTCCTCAGACGATACAGGGATCGCAGAGTACCGTTGACCCTTTGACTAACACTAGAGACCTGGTGTTGCCAGCTGAGTGTAGAGTCGAGATGCAAACCGAGATCTTTCACAGTAGGGGTAATGGGTATGACGGTACCATTGAAAATAAGAGGAGGAAGAGAGCTAAGCGTCACCCTACCTATCATGCGTGAGCTTCCAATTACAATGGCCTGACACTTCGAGGGGTTTACAGACACCCCGAAACTATCAGACCACTTTTTGATAGCATCTAAGTCTCGGTTTACATCTGCTATAGCGTCTGACAAATCCTCAACCCGCTCAGCTGTATACAATTGAAGATCATCGGCATATAGATGATACGAACATCGAAGACAGTGAGTTATAAAATTAATGAAGATGGAGAATAACAATGGGGAAAGAATACCGCCTTGTGGAACACCAGCATCCAGATCACGCCAACTCGATGAGCTCTCATCAACGCGAACCGACTGCTGACGTCCCCGAAGATAAGAAGAGAACCATTCCCGCACCTCGGACGAAACCATAAGGTGGGAGAGGATAGAAAGGAGAATATCGTGGCTGACGGCGTTAAAGGCATTGGAGAAATCAATTAATACCAAAACGGTAACTTTGGTATCCTCCATGGCTTTCCTAATGTCACCAGTCACTTTAAGGAGAGCGGAGGCTGTACTATGCCCAGGCCTGAACCCAGACTGAAAAGAGCTAACAAGGTTGTTCCGATGAACAAACCCCGCAAACTGTTTGTGTACGCAGGCCTCAAGCACTTTAGACAGGAATGGGAGAATGGAAATGGGTCGAAAATGACTGGGAAGGGAGGGATTTGAAGTTTTAGGGAGTGGGCGGACATAGGCCATACGCCACAGGGATGGGAATTGTCCGGAATCAAGGGAAAAGTTAATGATGTGGGTAATTGGAGGGAGAAGGCTATCAAGGATCCAAACGACCATAGTACGACTGATGCCGTCGTAACCCACAGCCTTGGATTTGATAGACAGGATGATCTTTTTAATTTCGTCCAAGGTTACCGGAAAGAAGTGAAATGGTTCTATGAAGGGACTCGCTAGGCCATTAATGAAATCAACCGTCTGGGACAATATTTGGGAATCCAAATGACAAGTGGTTGTGAAGTGACGGTTGATATCATCAAGGCCAATTGTATTAGGAAAATCCACATGCCGTGGTCTGCCGATACCAAGAGTACCAAGGAACTTCCAGATATCAGCAGGTGAAGAAGAAGATATATTCTCGAGAATATGGCGGCGTTTAGCGTTGCGTATCATCTGATTACACCGATTTCTAGCAGCTTTGAAAAAGTTCCGATTTTCTTCACTGCGATCCCTTTTAAATTTACGAAAGGCCCGATCCCTGCTCCTCATCGCCATACGAACACCTGTCGTCATCCAAGGAGCAGGAGGACGCCGAAGCTTAATCTGCTTAACAGGAGCGTGTTTGTCATAGAGAGCAAGGACCGTCTGATTGAAAATACGCAGTTTTTCATCTACAGCTGTCGCCGCTGCCAAGTTTTCCCAACTGAGGTCTGACGCATCCTGACGAAGCTTCTCAACGTCCATGCGCGCAAAACACCGCATGTGCAGAACTTTTGGGATAGGTTTAGGCGGTTTTAGGACATATGAGAGGAAAATTAGGTCATGATGAGAAAATCCAGGCGCGGGACACTGACCATGAGAGGGAACAAGGGAGGGTGCGGATGTGAGGATTAAGTCGAGCCAAGTGTCATCGCCTGAGATGTTAAAATGGGTAGGTTGCAGTGAAAGTACATGGAGACTAACGGATTCAATGATGTGAAGGAGTTTACGGGATCGGGGAGTATGATGCGCAAGGTCAGTGTTGAAATCACCCATGATGACGCAATGTGCATACTCTGAACCTACGGATTCAAGTACCAATTCGAGGTTGGTAAAATAGTCAACGGCGGGTGGACAATAGACAGCACCAAGAAGGGTCTTGACGCCTCTGACGTAGACCTCCAAAAAGAGATACTCAGCGGAAGCATGGTATTGTGAGGGAGATGAGGCAATGATTTTAAAAGGAAAATCGCTACGAAGGTAGATAGCCACACCTCCCCCTCCCTTTCCAATTCTATCATTGCGGACGAGAGTGAAACCTGGGAGAGAGTAGGTGGTGGAGAGAAGATGAGGTTTGAGCCAACTCTCAGAAACCAGAACGGCATGGACATTGGTGTCAGTGAAGGTGTCCAGCAAATCACTGTAGTGACTTGGGACGCTTTGCGCGTTTATATGACAAACATTTAACAAATGACCTTTCTGTTGGCTGAAGCTTCGGCGCACAAAGTCACCAAGTGTGTCAGTCATAGAGCTGAAACTTGCATTAGCGGATGAGCTAGAGGAATCAATGGCAGAGTAAAAAGAATCATCATCAGATAACATAAAATAAAAATAATATAAATATAAAATATAACCAAGAAATATGCAAATTAACTATAGCTACGATTGCTTTTGCTTTAATTGCAAAACCACTATCTATCTATGCACCACCCACCAGCAGCACCAGTATACTTGTACATGGATATCTTGGAGCGTGGCCAAAATCATATCTAATGTGACTTTTCATCAAAATCGTCAGTTATTCAAACTCCAAAAGATCCCTGTAGTACTGTACAGTAGTATTGATAATAAAAAAAAAACAATAATAAACATCATAATGAGAAGAGGAAACAGCTTGACAAACAGTAAAACCAAGAAAAAACAAAAAATTATGAACAAGCAATACAAAACGAAACATGACAAAGTTACACGAGCAGAAACGAAACGCAATTTACGAAGCACAACAAAACGTATAACTAAGAAAATGGGACGTCAAACTTTATGCAAATTCAATATTGACAGGTGACAGTGACATGACAAACAATGACAAATTGTTTCTATTAAATTATTTTAACGATCAATTTTAGCAAATTACCAACATATTGTGATTGGAGTAGTTTTAACGGTTGAAATAAAAGAAATAGTAAGCAGGTAGATACGTACGATAAATACAAATATTACGTGAATTGACGTCCCAAGCACAATAACTGATTATGTTGAAGAACCACAACACTACACTTTACGTACTCCACTGTCAGACTTGCCTCCAGTTCCAGATGATTCCCCGGGCTTCTTAGGGTACTTAGCCAACAATGGATTGAGTTCCTCTAAAGAACAAATCTTATGCCGTGTTCCATCGGGGGATCTGATGATAATAATCCCGTCCTGAGTCCAGCATGCCGGCATCCCGAAGTGCAGGCGCGCTCTGCTGAATACAGTTTGCCTAGACCGGGTTAAGAACTCCTTGACTGTGACCGTGGAGCCCTTCAATGCAGACTTTGCCTTCCAAACACTGGACTTCAGGTCAACATTGGAGAACCTTACCAATATAGGTCTGCTAGTGGTAGGACCTCTGCTGGTTGTTCCAAGTCTGTGACAAACTTTGATGGAGGATGCAGTGATGTCAGGCAGTGCAAGTTTGTTCTTCAGAACGTCCAACACAAGAGTCTTGCAATCCTCTTTCTCCGCTTCGGTAAACCCAGTGAAAATGAGAGCTTTCCGACGAGATCTTGTCTCCAGTGCATCTACCACTCTAGAGCACTCCAAAATCTGCTTCCTGAGAAGTCCCAGCACGCCGAACATTAGCTCTCGAAAGGACCGGAACTCTTCTGCAATCTTTGCAACGGTGTCTTTTGCGGGTCCCGCACATTGGATCTGTGCCTCAAGCTCACCCATCTTCTTGAGGAAGCACTCCTCGAGGTTCTTCTGGGCCGATTGGATATCATCCAGTTGAGATGACATTATGTAAGTAATGTGTACTAGTGAGAAACTGGCAGGTGGTGCAGTGAAGTGCTTGTGTTACATGGAATGTTTCACCAATGTAAGTGCTGCTTATTTAGCGGTTTATGCAACAAATAAAGTTCTCAAAAACAAATAAAATACTTAATAAATAATTTAAATTAAAAAAGATTTATGAAGTTGTGTATTAACTTTTCTACACCTACCCCCGGAAAAAAAAAGACCTTATTCTAACATGTCTAATAACGCTGGCAAAATCTTAATAATAATTATACTTTACAAAATTGTAATCATTAAAATAGGCAATGCAGTCTTCTAAGTTCATATTGCCCTATATTATGACTATTTCATGAAATCTTAATATTTGAGGTTAATTCTAACTTAGAGGGTTGTGTTGATGATTCCTATGATTATAATTCTGTTAATACATCATACTTGTTACGGCCGCGAATCATATTTTGATCAACATACTGCTGCAAATTGGAAAAAACTAAAGAAAATTTGAATTTCGTGGGCCGGCTTGACGCTTCCCTTTAAGAGAGAGTTCCCTTAATTCTTTTGGAATATTGTTGAATATTTTCATGGCGAAGTGTGCTTTGATGTGAAGGAATTCTTAACCGAGTTGGGTTTCGACGGGTATACTATTTAATGCGTCACATTCTATAAAAAATTAGAGTGGTCTTTCTCAAAAACATATTGCTAATCCATTGCTTCATTCGTTCGAAAAATTTGTCTGCTCGACAACGTAAATAACGCAATGATTGCTGTTGAACTGTCAAAATGAACGCCATTCATACTGATAGCGTGTTACGCAACTAGCCGCTGAACAACGTCATGTCTAAACTACTTATAACTCTATTTGCGGTTAACCTTATCAAGTGATAAGGGCTAGTAGATAATAATATTACAAAGGAATTTAAACGTTGCTGTAACGAAAATATAATTGTTTGATATCGTAGCAATTTTGTTAATCTCATTTATACACGGTGACATTTGAATCACAGTTTTGCTAGAACAAACGTTGTTCATACCATGGTCTACTACTATTCTACAGCATCAAATATGTTATTAAAACAAACTAATCTAGGAGTTCTCAAATTAGTCTTATGTTGCTCAAACGTGTAATAATGTTTGAAACATTAACCGTAACATCAAAGTACTCATCACGGTAGCGATATTGCATTCAAGACGCGAGCGCCGCGCGTTGCAGCCGCAGTGACTGTGTTGTAGGGCGTAACGATAATCCCGACATTTTGAACATTGCCTTTTTTGTGTTTTTTTTCGAAAACCAATAGCGTTTTTTTTCTTTTGGATGCTATAGAATGGTTGTAGACCATGGTCTGAACAACGTTTGTTCTAGCAAAACAGTGATTCAAATGTCACCGTATATTTAACAAGCATAATCAGCCTATAATGTTCCCACTGCTGGGACACATGCCTCCTCTCTTCGAGAGGGAGTGGGCCGTAATCTACAACGCGGGCCCAGTGCGGGTTTGTAGATGTCACATGTCTTCATCATTTGTGGTGTCTATCATCATTTGTGGTGATTTTAATGTTAATTTGTTAGAAAATTCTGGTTTAAGTATTAAAATTATAAGTCTGTTTCAGTCATACAATCTTGCTAACCAATTTCTGGAGCCAACTAGAATAACTCCCACTAGTGCCACATGCCTAGATAACATTTATACAGATGTTATACCAACTCACAAAGAAATTATTAATTTAATAGACTCAGATCATTGCGGACAATTAATAACTATTTCAAATATAAACAAAAAAGTTACTAAAAAAGATATCACTGTTAACCCGAAAACGACTTATCGCTTGGATACATTTAAATCTAAACTTTTAAGTAAATTACCATTTTTGGGGATTAATGATGACCCTAATCAACATTATAATGATTTTTTTAATATGTATTGCACACTATTCAATACCACGTTCATTCCAAAGACGTTCTCGGTTAATAGTAACGCTTCCTTTAGTGACTGGGCCACCATTGGTATACATACAAGTAGAAAACGACTTTATGAATTGTATGATGAACGAACTTGTAAAAACACTGCTGAATTTAATTTATATGTTAAGAATTATTCTAAATTATTTAAAAAAGTTTGTAGTATGGCCAAATCACGTTATTTGAGTTCAAAAATTAAAAATAGTAGTAATGTAATAAAAATGACATGGAGTATCATTAATAGCGAAACGGGAAGGTCATGCAACCGATGTAGTGACTACAGCCTTGCTATTGATGACAATATAATTAAATCTGATTCTCAAGTCGCCGCGGCCTTTGAAAATTTATTTGCAGAGATTCCCGTATCGACTACTAAATCTCTAAACTCTTCACCCACTGCTGCAGAGTCTTTACTTAAAGAAAACATTCCAGTTTGTGATTCTGAATTTCATTTCGAATATGTCACTTTTAAAGATATAATTAAAACCTTTCACACGTTAAATGTCAAAAAGACTGCAGATTTATGGGGTAATTCTGTGGACGTTGCTAAGTCAATTATAAATATTATAGCACCTACTTTAGCTGTTATTTTTAATAATTGTATTGACCGTGGTGAGTTTCCTGATCTTATGAAAAACAGTAAAATAATACCGTTGTTTAAATCGGGTAGTACATCAGACCCTACTAATTATAGACCTATTTCAGTGCTACCTACATTTAGTAAAATTTTTGAAAAACTTATTTTAAATCAAATGCAAAGATTTTTTAATGTACATAAATTACTGCATAACAAACAGTTCGGTTTTACAAGGGGTCGTTCAACTACTGATGCCGGATTTGAACTTCTAGGGCATGTATATAATGCATGGGAGGACAAATGCGATGCGTTGGGCATCTTTTGCGATTTGTCCAAGGCATTCGATTGTGTTCTTCATGCAACATTAATCAGGAAACTGCACCACTACGGAATCCGGAACGCCTCTCTGGATCTTCTTACTTCTTATTTAAGTGATAGGATTCAGAGAGTTGATGTTAACGGGAAAAGATCTCCCGGATCGGTAGTAAGAATGGGGGTCCCTCAAGGCTCAATTCTAGGTCCATTTTTATTTCTTATTTATATAAATGACTTGCCTTACCTCATAAAGGATGAACATGATATAGTGCGGTTTGCAGACGACACTTCACTTTTATTTAAACTCAAACGTCAGCAGCTGGTTACTGACAATGTAAATAGTGCCCTCGCAAAAGTAGTTAACTGGTTTAATGTTAATAACCTTCTTCTTAACGAGAAAAAAACGAAATGTATTAAGTTTACGATACCTCATGTTAGACAAGTAGAAACAAGTATTCTCATAAAGGGTGAAGAGTTGAAACCCGAAAATACCACAGTATTCTTAGGCATAACTTTGGATGCCAAGCTTCAATGGGGCCCCCATATAGATAAATTGTCAAAGAAGCTTAGCTCTGCAGCATACGCCGTTAGGAAAATTCGTGGTTTAACTGATTTGGAGACAGCCCGTTTAGTATACTTTAGTTATTTTCATAGTGTAATGTCGTACGGTATTCTGTTGTGGGGAAATGCCGCCGATATTCAGACGATTTTTGTTTTACAAAAAAGGGCAATTCGTTCAATTTATAAATTAAGTCCCAGACACTCCCTCAGAGACAAATTTAAAGGGATTAATATAATGACTGTGCCTTCTCAGTATATTTATGAAAATCTTTTGTATGCACATAAAAATATTAATCTGTTTAAAAAGTACAGTGATATCCATAATTTAAATACTAGGAACAAGCACAAATTTGTTGTTCCTACTACCAGGCTCAAGAAAATAGGTGGCTCGTTTAGATGCCAATGTATACGTTTTTATAATAAACTTCCTAGCCACATTCAAGCACTAAGCCTTAATAAATTCAAATCGTTTATAAAAAGGAAATTATGCCAGAATGCCTATTATACTGTCAAAGACTATATTGAGGACAAAAAGGCTTGGGATTGAGTTGCTCCAATAAAGCACAGGCAATGTTAATTTATTTTATTTCGCTAACTATTTTTACTTATAATCTTTGCTATAAGTATCTATACTTATTTACATATACAATGACACTAATATTTACTATTTAAAGTATTATATTATTTTAAATTATTGTGAATGTGAGGACTATGTGTGTTTTTGTTGCAGTTTTAATCATGTTCTGGCAGTTTGAGTACCTGATGCGGCCTACCCAAATGTCCTTTCTTTGGTATTGTTCGTCGAATCGTTGAGCTCCTTAAGTTCTGAGTTGAGCTGCACGGTTACTGACAAATGCGTGCACTGACTGGACAGGTCCACTCAATCTGTGTGGTTCTTTCCTCAAAAGACCATTTCAGACACAAATCTACATGGTCCTCAAAGATTATTATAATATTATTCTAATTATTGTGAATGTGAGAACTATGTCGGTCATTGATTTATTTATATTTATTTTTGTATTTTTCTCAACGTAATCATGATCTGGCAGTTTGAGTAATTTATGCGGCCTACTCAAATGTCCTTTCTTTGGTATTGTTCGTCGAATCGTTGAGCTCCTTGAGTCTAAGTTGAGCTGCACGATTACTGACAATTGCGTGCACTGACTGGACAGGTCCACTCAATCTGTGTGGTTCTTTCCTCAAAAGACCATTGCAGACACCGATCTACATAGCTTTCACATGACCTGACCAAGATTTTGTCTGGACTTTAAAAGAGACTGTGACCTCTGAGTTTGTTTCGGCCTTTCTTCTCGTTAATCTTCTTCGCTCGCTCACACGACCCCGCCATCCCCTTCTAACCTAACCTATCCGAGTCGGGGTGCCCTAAAGTCCAGATTGCATCCAGTTTCTCCTGGTAACAATAGTTGAGGGTGGCAGGTGTATAGGGTATAAAGTGAAGAATACTAGCAGGCGTTTAAAATCGTATCAGATTTTCTAAAATATATTAAAAGTTACTTAGAGATTATGAATATTATGGTAAATGAATAATATGCTAAATGAATATTATGTGAAATGTGCATTATAGGAAATGTTCATTATGTCATATGAAATTAGGTAAAATGAAATTATATCAACAATTCATTATGTCAACTGATCGTTATGTTAAACAAAATTATGTTAACTGAAATTATGTCAAATGAACGTTAGATATTTTGTTATTATGTCAATCGTTACACACCCGACTTTCTGTGCATATCTGTCATTGGTTTTTCTTTTTGTGTTGAAGGTTGTTTTCTATGAAAAAAGCCGAAATCAAATATTTAAAAAAATCATCAATGTATACAACATAAGGTTAACTGTTTTTTTTTTTCGGTAGTTATTTTGAATGTCTGTGTTGTAATGTAAACGATTTCAAGAGATCGCAATAAATCTCTCCAGATATGAAGATTAGGTACTGATTTAAATATGTTATTCTGTTGTTTGTCACTCAAAATAAAATGTTCACATCTACAAGTAATTTTTTCTTTACAAACTACAATAAAATGACAATAGTTTGCCCATTCTTCTCTATTGCACACTCCAACAATAAGTGACACTGCTAAAGTGTACAGTTGTGTATCGGGTAGACTTATTTGTTCTTCTTCTTGTGAGTCAATGGTTCAAACTTTATTTGTTATGTTCTATGTTCTATGTTATGGGTTTGGTTTCCGCACTTAGTCCTGCAGTGGACCATTGTGCGTGAGCCATGTCGGCCGTCGGTGGTTATTCCAACCAGCCCACCTCCCTCCAGAAGCTGATTAGGTCTCCTGGTCTATTAAGAACATCTGTGTAAGATCTGGGTGTCCCGAGGGTTTTTGACCTAATCTGGGCGACGCCTGTGCACTCGAAGAGCACATGCGCGACAGTTTCGTCAGCCTCCATGCAAGCCCTGCATAGAGGACTGTCCGTTATGCCTATTGTGTGAAAGTGTTTGTTTAGCGAGCAGTGTCCCGTGATGGTCCCCGTCACCAGGCGCATGCCCTTCCTGTCCAGGCGTAGCAACCGCCTGGTTAGCTTGCCGTCTAGTGATGGCATGGCTTCCTTGGATTGCCTGCAGCCCGGTGACGACGTCCACCAGCTCTCTGCTTGTGTGTGGGTGTACTCCTGTAGCCACCTGCGTAGTTGGTTGAAGGGGATGGGCACGATAGGTTCCGGTCCACAGACCGACGTGCTGGATGCCCTCCTGGCCAGCTCATCGGCTGCGTCGTTACCTAGCGATCCACTGTGTCCTTTTATCCATTGTAGCGTCACTGTATTGCGGTTTGATACGGTTACCCGTTCAAGCGCATTGTGACATTCTAGTATTAGATTCGAAGTAATGCATTTTTTCCCTAGGGATTGGAGGACTGAGGCGCTGTCAGAGAGTATGCGGATTCGGGTGTCCGCAACTCTTCTGGCTGCTATGGCATAAGCCGCCTGTATTATGCCCACACACTCTGCCTGATAGACCGTGTTGAGCATTCCCAGGGGTCTGGATATGTTTATGTTGAGGTCGTGTGAGAACACTCCGACTCCAGTTCCGCAGTCGGTTTTTGATCCATCGGTGTAAATTCTCAGTTCCTTTAGGCCTGAATGGTCGTACTGCTCCTCTTCAAGCACTATGCTGTAGTGCTTTTGAAAGCAGTATTGTTTCAGGGCCTTGTCGCAGGGTGATGCCATCATCGGCTGACGCCTGATCGCCTCTTCCCTTAAACGTTTGTGCTTGACCCTGGAGTCGTTGCTCAGGGTTCCTGCTATATGTAGCCTAAAGGTAGCCAGGGTCGCCTCCTCCCTCACAGTGAGGTGTAGGGGCGGTAGCCCAAGCATAGCCTGTAGGGCAGCGGTGGGTGCAGTTCTCATGCAGCTGGTGATCGCCGCACACGCGAGCCGCTGCAGCTTTTCGAGGTCTCTTTGGGCTGTGCTCAGTTCTGTTCTGGGCCACCAGACTACTGAGCCATATGTAATGATTGGTCGGATGACTGTGGTGTATAGCCAGTGGGTAACCCGTGGGCTAATCCCCCAATTCTTGCCAAGCAATCGCTTGCACTGCCACAAGGATATACTGGCCTTCGTGGTGATGTAGTTGGTGTGTTTTGCCCAATTCAGCTGTTTATCCAAAAAGATGCCCAGGTATTTGGTTTCAGTTGATAGGCTTAGGGTGGTACCAAAGAAACGTGGTAGTTGTAGTGTCGTTAATTTCCTCTTTTTTGTGAAGAGAATCAACTCGGTTTTTGTAGGGTTCACTGAGAGTTGGTGTTTGCCGCACCAATTCTCCACTTCTTTGACTTCACACTCTTTCACTTTATTTGTTATCTAGGATTTTAAACCAGCAATCGAAGCAATTTTAAGGTGCTTACTAAAGAATCGCAGAGAACATTGTTACTTTCATACTATACTTACTAAACTATTACAAATACTAAAGTA
The DNA here is from genome assembly GCA_937001585.2 of Brachylomia viminalis. NCBI lineage: Eukaryota > Metazoa > Arthropoda > Insecta > Lepidoptera > Noctuidae > Brachylomia > Brachylomia viminalis. The sequence continues at coordinate 21,167,211 of OW443306.2, read as the reverse complement.
ACTCTGTCTCTCTGTCCCTGTGTTACGAGTACCTGCTGCAGCGTGACCTCTGCGGTTACAACCTACTTTTCTAATTAGTGCACAGACATATATCAATATTTTTAATTAGAATTTTTAAAGTTGACGTTGGCATGAAAAACATGAATGGATATAGAAACAAAATCAGTTGCGGAAAAATATAAATCGGAGTCGATTTTCATAATTTTACAGTTTTTACATGTTTGTGAACTATTGAATAAATAAATAAATTTATTAAAAAAAAAACCAGGCAAGTGTGAGTAGGACTCGCGCCCTGAGGGTTCCGTCTCAAAGCTGGGCTCACTCGGCTGCCCGAATTTCCAAATCTGGATTGAAGGGCAAACTTGACTTTTCAGTTGAAAAAAAGATCTTATAATAGAGGAGTGGACTGATTTGAATGAAGTACAGACTAAAGATAGATTGAAGAACAAACTTATCTTTGCAGCTGATATATTATAACTGTAAAGTACCAATTTTCGGATTTTGCTCTTTACTTGAACTGTAAGATCTAGTTTCTCACCAGACTTCATGCTGATAAGTCAACGAGAAATACCATACAAGCTTCGGTTTGTTTACGAGTGTGCGACATAAATTGCCGTATTTTTTTATTGCGTTAACTTGGAAGATGTTTTTTTTAAACTTCATGGGACCTTAGGTTTTTTATATCAATTTCAACTTGGTACCTCCATGCATTCCTGCAAAAAAGGATCTTGACATACAACGAGGTCTTCTGAACGATAGATGGCATCTTAGGGAAGGACATGGCATTTTTTTGCGAGGTCCACGTGGGCGAAGCACAGGCGAGTCCTGAATATTTTTGATAAAAATGATGAAATACAAAATACACTCAGACGAAGTCGCGAGCAACGGCTAGTAGTCTAATCGTATCATGAACACCATGTATCTATCACTTAATTAACTTATTTATCATTGCTACATTTATTAAATTCTTTTTACCTATTGTGGTAGACTAATTTTGATTATAGGTGCATCGTTTTCACATATAATTATATAATTAATGTATACAAAATATTGTAACACATTTTAAAAGAGTAACGGTGGAGTTTCTTGGCCATTCTTCTCCATACGAAACTACCTTTTGGAAGGGGCGACTAGAATCAATTCTATTTAAATGTAAATGTTGACGTTCAAAAGTGCCTTTTACGTGCCTATTTGAAATAAATGCTTTGACTTTGACTATCTACCAGAAAGCGTGTAATCCCACAGATATTTATACTTTTATGTATGTACCCGTATAGGCTAGATAAGTAGCATGATCTTCTATGTAAAGTCTAACCCACTCTCACGGGAGACTCGCGTGCTTCAACAAAAGGTTGTAAGTTCACAGTTAACTATCAGAGACCTTCGGGGAACTAAGTCAGTTTTATTTGTTGTAAAGATAAACATCGGCCTTTGAGCGCAAACTTTGTACTACAAAACGGACGTTACTGTTGGAACTCGGTTTATACTCGAATCTCGAAATAACATCAATATTTATGCACTGTCCATAGTAAAAATCTTCGTTCCACCAACAATCGTCTTCTACGATGTCCTTCTCACCGTTCTGGCTTCATTCGTTCTTCTCTCTTTGTCCAGGTGGTTTTTCTTTGGAATGCGCTGCCTCTGAATATCAGGACAGCAACCAGTCGGTTATCTTTTAAAGTGAAGGCACGTGAACATATCCGTCAGAAGTTGTCTGAAACATCCCAGCGCTGAGTTGCTGGATTCGTTTTCTCTTCTAGCGATCGTTATTTCTTCTGACCAAGGTTTATTTTGTTTTTAGGTATGTATCTATGTTTTAGTATTTATTCTTTTATTTAAAGTAATTTCCGAGCTATACAGGGTGTTCGGCCGAACATTGAACATACGAAAATGGCAGATAGGTGGGGTCATCTGCTATATACCCAGCTCAAATGATTTGACCTATCATTGAATTTCATGAGTTTGTTTGATTTTTCTACACGTGGGGCATTTACTAATCAGGTACTTACCCAATACATTATCGATTTTTAATTTTTACCACGATTTCATGTTGAATTTTGCAAAACATTTTACATTTCATAAAAATCGAATTGCATCAAAATCCCCTTTTTGAACTAAAATTCGTCAATAACTCTTAAGTTTTTTTTTTTTTTTAATTAAACAAATTACATACCGTTCGAAAGGCCATACACCAAGAACGTTTCGATGAAATCCTAAGTCTTCAATCACTTTTAGTTAAATTTTTAATGCAATCTAAAGAAAAGCTTAAAATCATCTTTTACCCCTTTTTGTAATGTTTGAAGGCTCATAACTTTTTGTCCAGCTGTTATCTGCACCAAACAATAGTTTTAGAGGAATCTTCCAACAGTCGAGACAAAAACAAAAAAAAGTGTTGCCAGTTTCGTCTATCCTACATAAATTAATCTTACTTCAAAGTTTTCAAACTCATAAAAAATCGGTTATAAAAAAAAACAAAATAAAAAAATCTATGGGGCCTAGATCAAATCATTTGGGCTAGGTAGATAGCAGGCAACCTCACCTATCTGCCATTTTCGTATGTTCAACGTTCTGCCGAACAACCTGTATATCCTGTATGTTGCACCTGCCACGGTATATCTTTGCATCACCATAAGGTTGACTGGTAGAAAACGCCTCAGGCATTAAGTCCGCCTTTGTACAGTATTTTTAATACATGTGTGCATAAAGTTTTAATATTTTTTTTATATTTGGAGACCCTTACTTTCTACGTAGGTGCCGTTATAAAGTGGAACTGTCTGTCGTGTGTACTTCTTGATAGAAAAGAAAGAAAGTGCGTTTATTTGCGGTAAACATGACGCAAAAAATAACACAAACACTGAAAATATGAAAAGGTTGGGGGAAACATGCGTCACATCCACGCAAAACGGCTATCGCTCAGCATTATGCCGCGACCCTATGCAAGACAGAGCCCCAGCGCTGGTTTGTAGCTATAACCTGCGGGGATAATGAGTATCACACACAACTGCAATGCCTTTTAATTTTGTCAGGTCAACAACATTCATTGCGTTATTTACGTCGTCGAGCAGAATTAATTAGGAATTTCAAAGTGTGTTACACAATTGGGGTTCTGGGAGGTCGTCACAAATCAAGACTTCGAGAGTCAGTAGGTTAATTCTTAGCCATCGTAATAGTCACCGCATCATTGCTTGTTTTGGTGAGATAGTGAAGAAACATGAGTCTGTCAATTAGGAAATAAGAATAGAATAGAATACTCTTGATTATGTACACCAAAAAATTACAGATATAAATGTAGAAATTTTACGTAGGCTGACACAATGGGCGGTCTTATCGCTGAAAGCGATCTTTTACAGACAACCTACAATCAGTCTCCCTATCTGCCTTCTGTTTCCAACATTTATGCAAAATAGCTTTAGGAAAAAGTTTGACACCATCATCATTTATTGTTTGGAGACAGCTCCTTTTATAACTAGCTACATCTGAATATCAGTAACTTTATCTGAATTGCTAATTAGGATTACATAATTAAAAATCCCAAAATAAACGTTTTTTTCTGACTGTCGGTTTTTTTTCACGCTTTTCGGTCACGCTTGCAACCAATAAGGCTGTCACATGTAGAGCCTACTAAATACAAAAGTGACTTACAATCCGAGTTGTTCCCTCTGTAGCAAACCACAATGATGGGGGCAGGCTGAAGTTAAACCCTCTGGAGATTTTAGCCTGCTTTAATCTAACTTGCCTTAAGATCTGTTGTTACTAACCGCTTTATGTATTATCAATGTTCGTTCTAAACATTCAGTTAAACCAATTGAACTGCTGTAGTTTTTGAGTTGACCTCTTCAGTTATTTAATTAATCGTGTCTTCAAGTAACAAGGTGACTTTTTCAATTCACATATATATTTTTTTAGTTTATTTTGAACGTTTGTGACATAGCTTGCAGAGTAAGCAAGCTGAAGTGGCAGTGGGGTGGGCTGGTCATGTTTGTCGAAGGACCGATGGCCGGTGGAGAAATTATGGTGGAAAAAAATATGGTAGGGAAACCTGGATCACGGTGTCAGTGCCACATGCTCTCATCTCTGATTGAAAAGGGTTTTTCTCAAAAACCGAATCGGATGCAAAAGGCGAAAACTGCGAGTTGTTGCGCAATTTACTTTTTGTGTGTTTTCTAAAGATGTATTTTTGTTTTGTTTGGTTGTAAGAGCCTAAGAGGTACAGATACGATTTTTTTATTCAAAAGAGTGTCCATGGAGTTTCTTGCCCGTTCATCTCCGTGGTACCTACTACGCTTTGAAATGGGCAACTACGAGTAGCTTCATCTTTCTGACTGACTGACCCCTTGACAATTCAAAAGTGCCTGTTATTGGTTTATTTAAAAAAGATGATTTGAGTTTGAGTTTGAGATTACAAAAAATCATTCAATGATAGTAATCCACACTATTAACGAGTGCCATAGAACATGTTTTATGGTTTCGTTTACTTCCACGCAGAGAAGTCGCGTGGAAGTCGCTAGTTGTTAATATTAAATACCAAAAGTGTACAATTGGTACTAAATTAGTAAAAGAACAATAAAACAAACTTCAGTACTTCTACAGCATAAGATATTCTCTAAAAACGCCCACGAGCCGAAACGAAACAGACTTTTTGATCAAATAGTGTTGGACACTTTAAAATATGTACCGTTTGGCGAGTATGCGACCTCTCACACGGCCGTACACAAATGAAACATGCATCAGACACTCGGTGTCGCACTTCACGGAATTTTGATCCGAATTTATGTACCAACATAGGCAGGACCCTTGAATATTTCATCCGACCCCAGCCTTTGTCTGGGTACATTTTATTTTTCTTGATAGCGGAATTGGTTTGAAATTAGATACTGTTTGTAAGTAGAGTAGCCTGTTGTTTGACCTGAGGAAGAGGATAGGTTTTCGCTTCCCGTCGCGTAGGTGGTGAAGTATAAAAATGTTCGTGTTATAGTTTGACAAAAAGGCGCGGCCCAGTGTGGAAATTATTACCATTCATATTGCCGGTTTAACAATATTCATTGCGTTATGTATGCTGTCCAGCAGACCAATTTTTCAAACATATTGTCACGTAGATCCTAACGCCATCTGTTAGCGAATAGAAGTACTACACGTTAGACGCTAACGCCATCTGTTATCGAATAGCCGAACTACACTGGACCGTTCCCGTAAGTACTAGAATGTTCTGGTATTATGCTAGAACATTCTAGTAACTTACACTCGTCATATAAATAAGGGGTTGACAGCGTTGCAGTTCAGTTCAGCTTAGAATGCGAAACAGTGAAGAACAGCTAACAACAGTGAAAGCGGACTAATAGTGAACTACAAGTGATTGTGTTTAAAGCATGTTTAAAGTTTCTGATTACTGTATTTGTGATTTTTAATTATAGTGTGTTTTTCGTGTAAATTGGTATAAATTTATTTATCCCGAACCCCAGCTCGTAACAATATGAAGCAATGAATCATTCGGATTGTAATTGAAAGAGTTACGCAATTAGGGTGCTTGATGCCCAGATGATTCTCGAAACATTATCGACTTCAGAGATGATATTAATTATTAACGTCTCAATTAATGAACCAGCTCCCCCTTACCACCAACACTAAATTTTACAGCAACGGTATCACGAACAAAAAACACTAAAATCCCAAATTATCTAAGTAGGTACCTACTAGAATCATGCTGTTGCGATACTGTCTAAGCATATTATTTTTTTTAACCAATGAATTGAAACCGACCTACAGATTTTATATTGTTACTATAATAATATTGAAAACCTTTCATAATGAAGAATAATAAGTTTTAATCAAGATAGCGGGAGTTGTATAACACAATCAAAGTTTTTAAGAAAATAAGTTGAAAACACAGGTATTCCATCAACGCCCCTGTTAATCCATCCGAGGTGGCTGATACGGGGGGATCTACGGGCCGATATTGTGTGCGAGCCCGTAGAACAAATAGGTATAATAAACGTCGCATTTTAGCATGGCAATAGCAGTCTTTGCCCTTTCCCCAATAGTAGGAGCCCAAACCATAAAATAATAGATCTTTACCTATGAAGTTGCCGTTTTATAATACTGACCGTTTGAAACGTAATGAATGTATTGCTGGCAATAAATTCAAATAGATTGTATTTAAAAAAATGGAGTTCTATTTTCAAATTAAGTCATTTGTTTATTGCTTAGTGTTTTGGTTTCACTACATTTGTATCTTTTCACACCACCTGCTCGAAAATGTCAAATTATAGGTATGTCAAGCAACCTTAACCCTAATTGAGTCATTAGTGGCCGGGGGCACAGCTGGTCAATAATGTTGTACTGGAGTTCATTATGACCCACTGGTCAATAATGTGATTTGAATTTGGAATCTCACATGCTCAGCTAAATTGGCAGTATAGTACTAACAAACACCCTTTGGTGCCAGAAAGAGGAAAGCTATTCTCGAAACCCTTACTACGCGTGGATGATATTCTCGATTTCCTACAAAATCATAACGACTGCATCAACATCTATAAACGTACCAAATACAAACTTAACTTTATCTTTGCACAACTGGACTAATGTCTCAAATGTTACCATTAACTTCAATTAATATGTAAGTGCATATAACTAACTAGTTCTAAATATGAAATTCTTACTGTTTGTTTATTTAATAAATACTTTGTTTTTCGTACTATGGCTATTATTTTCTCACAGTAGGTGTAAAAAGTAGAGTATCCTCCTCTGGGCTAAAGGTGTCTTTGCCTTGGGCTAGCTTGAATCTCGCGCGCAATGAAGGATTCTTGTATTAACTCCCTCGCTTCGCTTGTGAGTTAAATCCCGAATCCTTCATTGCGCTCGAGATTCAATATGACGCCCGTGACATAAGACACAACTTTAGCCCCTCGGTGCATAATCTACTATTATCATCAATATGGACACGATAAAAATACGAGTAATTGTGGAATACGAGCTCCGTCGCGGTAGCAATGCCGTACAAACGGCTCGCAACATTCTTTACGGGTACGGAGTGAACACTACAAACGAACGCACGAATCTTTATTGTTTTCAACGCTTCCGACATGGAAATTTTGATCTAAAAAATTAACCCCGTGGTCGCCCGAAAACTAAAGTCAACACCGACGAATTAAAGGCGGTAGTGGAAGCTGATACTAAATCTAGGGCTGGGTTAGCAGCAGCTTTCAACGTTAGCACCACAATAATATTGGTCCATTTTCGTTAAATTTGCGATGTAAAAAAACTTGATAAGTGGGTGCCGCACGAACTGCTTAACGGACACAGAAACGAAGGTATTTTGAACCGCATTGTCAGTTGCGATGAAAAATGTATTCTTTTTAAAAAAAATTGTGAGTGGTCATCATGCTGGTTAGACCCTGGTTCAGCGCCTAGGCAATGCCCCAAACGAAAAGTTACCCCTAAAAAAGTCATGGTCATTGTTTGGTCGTCTAGTGCCGGTATAATTCATCACAGTTTCTTACCAACTGGCACCAGCATTACTGCGGATGTATACTGTGAGGAATTAGACATAATGATGGAGAAGCTCGCAAATCTCCGGCCAGCTTTGGTTAATCGCTCGTCCCCGCTGCTCTTATACGAGAACGCTTGATCTCATACGGCGCATCAGACGGTCCCTAAGCTACAAGAGCTAGGGTTAGTTTTGCGTCATTCCCCATGCTCACCAGATCCTGCGCCAACAGACTTCTACAAAATCAGCTTTCTACTAAATTTGGATAACTTCTTGGCAGGGAAAAAAATCAATACCCGAGAGGCAGTACAAAATACCTTTGAAGAGTTTGTTGGCTCCCATACACCGGACTTCTTGAAGAAGGGCATTGAAAAATCACCACTGCGCTGACAGAGATGCATCGATAGCATGGGCGCATTATATTCATTGATAAAATTTATTTATATAACAATTACTTTAACTTCATGTCTACTAAACGGCCATTTCATAGGTAAATATATAATATGTATGGTTTTTCATCATTGGGAGATTCAGGACGTTAATGGAATTTATTTCAGTTTAAAATAGAAAATGCTTGAAAATATAGGTAGGCCCGCTATTGCCATGCTAAAACGCGACAACTTTAAGACGGTTGTTCGGCAAATACTAAAAAAATAGTAGAACTCGGCAATACAACATTAACTGCAATAGCAACCTGGCAAACCTCAAAAAACAATAATCATTATCACAAAAATTATCCACTTCTTCTTTTGAGCCTGTCGATGGCAATCTAAATTGAGTGGGCCCAGCATTTGGCTACGAGTTTGGCGCCATCACTAGCGTCCATCAGTTCCTGTAATGTGCAGGCAACAGGACACGCTGGACATGATATTAAGGTCCCCCGTTGTTTGCGGAACAACACCATATTTACACCCCAGGGTAGAGTCCTCCCTGGGGTGACCCTTGGCACAGGCAACTGAAGGAGCATGGGTGGGTTTTAGTCAGTAAGAGTCTGACACGTCCTCCCGCTTCGGCCCGAGCGGGAGAAGTTATTTAAAGGTCTGCCAACCCAAAAAAAAACAGGGTGGAGTCGCTTGGCTGGCAGATTAAGGTGGGCAATCACATAACAAGGTACGAGTAGCGATTTTGTTATGAAACAATCAGCTCTTATATTTTTTGTGCTTGAAGTCTCCTACACTAAATATATAAATAAATAAATACACTATGCCAAGATATACGGGCACTGGCTAAACTCTCGTGCTTGCCATCGAATACCCGTAGGTAGCCCAACCTGGATAAGCCGGTAGCATAACACAGGGGTTAGGCACCGAGGGCGCGAGGAGAGGGACCGATTCAGCGACACATGGAGCTGCTTCGGTCTCAGCTTCGCGAGGTCCTGGTGGTGGAATGGCGGGATAGGCTTTCACGCCCTACCGCCGGCCTCGTGACCATCGCGGCGGTCCGGCCGGTGGTCGAGCGCTGGCTCGGGAGGAGGCACGGCTCCCTGTCGTTTCAGGCGACGCAGGTGCTCTCGGGGCATGGTTGCTTCGGGAAGTACCTGTGTCGCATAAACAGGGAGCCGGACGTCCGGTGTCACCACTGCGTCGACTGCCGGGAGGACACGGCGTGGCATACGCTGGCAGAGTGTGCCACATGGGAGGAGCCGCACCCTGCCCTCATCTCAGAAGTAGGCAGTGACTTGTCGCTGCCGGCCGTAGTCGAGTCGACGGTCGGCAGCGCCGAGTCCTGGGACGCGGTGGTCTCCTTCTGCGAAACAGTCGTCTCGCACCTTCTGCGAAAGGGAGAGCGAGAGCGCGGAAAGTGAGAGGGAGATCTCATATATTCACTCGGCCCGCAGAAGGTGCACCGGGCGTCGGTGGAGGGCGGATAACGCCCTCTTCCAGCCCCCCTAAATGGGTCCAGGGGCGACTCGGGGAAGTCCGTCGCCCCCCACACATCAGGACCTGAGGTGGCAGCGCGTAGTGTTCCACGCGCGCCCCTCTTAGACGTCGCGGGGGAAGTCCAACACCACACTCCCTCTCAGGCCCAAAAAGGCCCGCGGCAGCGGGCCGGCACTAGTCGGGGGTTGCGGAAGGATCGTACGTTCCCGCGACCCCCTGCGTAGGTGTGAGATGGAACACCGGGGTGGTTTTTAGTCAGTAAGAGTCTGACAGACCCCGCCGGCCGCCCCAGGGCGGCAGACATCCATGAGGATTTTCCAACCCGGAGACAAAAAAAAGGGGTTCGGCACAGGTGTACCCACGGAGCAAATACAATGCTCCGTGGGTGTACCTATAGTACACCCTCATTTCGCCAGTTATATTTCAGTCCCATATAATTGCCATCAGGCTCGCCCCCACACCACACCAAATCAAATCCAAACTTCGCGCTGCAACGGAGAAATTTCTGATGGAAAAAATTTATAACACTTTACCCGACCTGAGAGTCTATACCAGGACCTTACCTTATGCTCAGCATTAGCGTTTGCGACCACTACATCAACGAGGCAGTCCATAGTAGCTCCCTTTTTGACAAAATCCAGTCAGAAACAGCTAAAATAACTGCTAGTGATCCTGCACACTGTTTCTAACCCTATGTTTACAAACCCGGTAACTTGAAACTTTGTCGGTTTAGTCCAAAGTTGGGCGTTAGGATCGCTCATCGACGTCTTCATAAACCGAAGATGGCGTAATACTGGCCTCCATTGTGGCTGTATCTAGGCACAATACTACCCGCATGCTGGCTATCGGCTTGTCTTTGAAGCTGTGTCACAGGATAGGAATAATCTAGATTTAAGGAGATGAGATTTAGGATTTGTTCTAGTTTTACTTCGATTACATCCATGAAATGGGATGGACTGAAATATACAACAAACCGGGGTGCATTAAGATAGCCTCCTCAAGTTCCTACCGATGCAATGTCTTCGTCTTAATTAAATGTACCTACATCCCGCGCACTTTGGGCCATGAAAACATGCTACCTGGCCCAGGTACTTGTCCCAGTTACGGATGGATCGTACGTTCCCGTGACCCCCGGCGTAGGTGTGAGATGGAACACCGGGATGGTTTATAGTCAGTAAGAGTCTAACATACCCCGCCACCCGCCCCAGGGCGGCGGACATCCATAAATATGGTCCACACCAGAAAAAAAAAAAGTACGTGTCCCAAAGCCGTCAATTGGCGAGAAGCGAGTAGAGCTAGCAACTAAAATCAAGGTGGCGAGCAACGAGCAACGAGTGTATAGTTCAGATAGTTTTGTTTTGTTTTGCGACCAGTAGAATGACTGCCCTGTCACTTGCTGGTATGCTTTTTTTTATTTTTTTTTAAATCTTATTTTATTTTGGGGGCTGGTATGCTTATGAGGGGCGTTCAATGTATTCTCGGTATGGTAATTAACTAATGATGTGGGTAATTTTACTAATTCATTAATTAATGACATTATCTATGGGTATTAAGGCAAAATTATATATAGTTGTGATCATTAGTTTGTTAGTCAACGACAACTGGAATGTCTAGCGTGACAATGTTGAAGAAAATCGAGCTCCGCGCTGTTATTAAACTCCTTACCAAACAAGGGAAAATTCAAAAAACTATTTTCGAAGATTTTGTGGCTTTTTACCAAGATTCTGCACCTTCGTAACCTACGGTTCAAAAGTGGTCAAATTAATTTAAAAAGGGCAGAAAGAGCATTGAAGACGACACTCGTTCGGGCGGCCCGGTACTGCCTCTACGGGAGAAAACGTGAAAAAAGTTGAGAAGCTTATACTGGAGGATGACCGAATGAAGATGAAAATGATAGCAGAGATGACCCACCTCTCCGTTTGTACCGTGCAAACCATTCTTCGTGACCTTCTTTACCTTTCACAAGTCGGTACAAGATGGGTGCTGCGAATGCTCACGGCGGCGGCGCCTCAAAAATAAGTGCGAATCGAGTGCTGTAGAGACTTTTTGGAGATCTGTGGTGAAGTTTCATCAAGTATTTTCGATCGTATTGTTACTTGAGATGAAGCTTAGGTCCATCATTATGACACTGAAAGTAAGTAGGAGTCCATGCAGCGGCACAACAAGTGTACTGCACCCCTAAGAAATTCAAAATCGTTCCGTCTGCCGGAAAAATCATGGCCACAGTGTTTTGGGACTCAAAGGGAATTTTGCTGATTGAGTACACAAAAAAAGTTGAAACAAAAAACGCAGCATCCTACGCATGTAACACTTTACGAAATGTACGGTAAGCGATTAAAGAAAAAGTCTTTTTTCTTTGTGTTGCTTCTTCACGACAACGCCGCGGTCCACACGGCACGTGTTCTCAAGGGTGCTGTGCGAGATTGTGGTTTCGGAGAAATTAACCACCCACCCGATAGTTCGGACCTAGCCTCAAGTGATAATTTTTTGTTCCCTAATTTGAAAAAAGACCGTCATGGTAAACGATTTTCCAATGATAAAGAGCTCAAGGCGGCAATAAATGCGCATTTTTCAGAAAAAGAGGAAATATATTTTTTACATGGTATTGAAAAGTTAACTTCGAGATGTAATAAATGCATTGAGGTAATGGGGGATTGCAGTGACAAATAAAAATAATTTTAATAGAATTTACGTTTTTTTTTCATGTCGATACCGAGAATACATTGAACGCCCCTCGTGTGTACCAAGCGAGAGTTTCTCAGAGTGTTCTGCCCGCCAAGCAAGCATCGTTGATAGAGTTTTATTTTGATAGCTCTTGTTGCTACGACAAACTAGTCGAGAGAGAGTTCTCGCCGGCTTACGGCAGTGTGAACGGTCTCGCTCAAGAAACGTTCAATAGATGAATTTTACAAGACAGTGAAAGGTACACATACAGAGTGGCTGGGACATCGATTTACCCTTAAATATGACTAAATGGATTTGATACATGCTGAATAAACTAAAAAAATTGAGATGTGTCTTTACATCCCCTCAAAAACATACAGAATACTTTTTAAAGTGCACCCCTACTTCATACAACCTCACGTAAACAATTTACAAAATGGAACGGTTAACTTTTAATTTACTTGGGCAGTGAAGTTTATTTACAAGCAGAGCTAATAATTCTCACCGTCTTAAATAATCGATCACACGACGCGAGCGTTAGTTCTCGACGTATATGCTTGAGGCAAGTGGTATAGGGTTCCGTAGTTCTACGATGCATTGGAAGTAAGAAAATACGTATATTTAATAAAAATGAAGAGACTCGCAAGCATTTAAATACATTGATAAAAAGTGATGACGATAAATAATATTTATTTCTTTAAATTGGTTCATAAAAATAATGTTACACGTAAATATAATAATAAATTATGTTATAAAACTGTATGAGTTCGGTGTTTCCTAACCGACTACTCTGAGAAGGTCTGAGGTCTCTTGCATAGTGTATGTCGCATATTATCTAAGTCATATGCTATCACCGCTCTCGACTACGGAACCTTCAAAATAAAATCGTGATCCAGTCTTAAAGTTTATTGTTTTTAAAATTCATGGCACGCGGTGGGGCCGGCCTACGGATGGATGGATGGTGTACATACACTGGATGGAGTTATACGTACCGAGTGTATACGCTAATATATTAGAAGAAATGTTACGATAAATATAGGAGACATAGTACATTACTGCAGCGGCTAGTAAAAGAGGCATTGATGGACGAACGTGTAAATGTGGGCCGAGGCGAAGCCGAGGCACACGTAGGTACGTAAGTCCATCAATGCCTAGTTGTGGCCAAAGCTTGTATATTACTTTTCTCAAATAATGCGCGGAAATAAAAATACAATGACTTTTAAAAATCAACGACGAACAACGAACAACGATATTTTTTCCCGCTATAGTATTCATTTGTTTTTTTTTTTTCAATAAACAGATTTCTATTTGCAAGTCAGTTGGAAATTTAAATAAAACCTTTGATAATTTACCTCCTTGGTTGCCATGTTTCGGAGTAAAAGATTGTTCCATTTTTAAAATAAACATCCGTGCACACGATAGATATGAGTTTACTATGTAATTTATTTGGCCGTTATAACACGACAGATATGGATTTTTATACAACTTTGGCAGGCCGCTGCTCGCATGTATTTGGCCAGTACAGCAATTTCGATTCATCTCGAAGAAGGTTGTCAAAATAATGCTCAAATTTTCAAGCATGTTTGAGAAAAGGTGTTTTACTTGACTTGCGACATTTAGGAAAATAACTTAATAGTTGCAGTGTTAGTACAAATAATTATATTCCTGAGGTACATAGCTAGGTTTCAATAAAAGGTGGTCCTATACTCCAGTCACGACATGGCATTATTGAAATCCGTAGGTATAACCATCTGAGGGAAATATAATTATAATAAATCTACTTAAAGATTTTTGATCTGCATTAACTTCATTCATCCACAGAAGCTTTTAAAAAAAAAATTCCGAAGATTTAACAGAAACACTGTATTATCCTTTTTGATACAATAGGTTTTAAAAAACATAGATCAGCCGGTCGACTCTGTAAAAATCTCACCGTGAAGAGTTGCGTGAAGTGAGCTGTCAGTGTCATCCCACTGATGCTAGGGATTAACCAATGTTACATTTACAATCATAATCGAGATTCTACTAATATGTTTTATCCAAATTCTATGCATCATTTTATATTATTACAAAGTAGCAAAACAATTTTTTTTGACGCATATACCAGCTTTGAAATAATATAAAATTATCAATATAATTTGCTTAGAATGAATTATTAAAATCTCGATTATGATTGTAAATGTAACGTTGGTCAATCCCTAGCATTAGTCGGTTGACACTGACAGCTCACTCCACGCTCACTTCACCTAAGTTTTCACGGTGAGATGGTTACCGAACCGCAGTATCTCTCTCAATTCTCACATGTATAATTACAACATGAATGATGTAACCACTCTATTGTAACAATATTTTGATTTAAAAGAGTGTCCATGGAGTTTCTTGCCCGTTCTTCTCCATAGGTACCTACTACGCTTGGAATGGGCAACTAGCTTCATCTTTCTGACTGACCGACCCCTTGACAATTCAAAAGTGCCTGTAATTGGTTTATTTGAAATAAATGCTTTGAGTTTGAGTTTGAGTTTTGCAGTGTAGATCCACTGAGACTGACAGTATTGAATTTAAAAGTAACAACACCACCCACGAGTAAAAAAACTTATTTTTCAATTTTCACACTTGCATCTTGCAGCAGGTATACTCTATAGTGAGGTGGATACCAGGGACTTTTCCAAGAGTGTATGGCTATTGGATCTCGGTGGAATTCCTGTATTGATGGAATATTAAGATGCCTCTGTGTCCGAGTCCCCGGTGACTGTACATTTCATAAAACACGTAGAAAAATATGCAGAAGTTCCGTAATGACAAAATAAGTTTTTTTTTTGTGTTTTTGTTATTATGTAAAACAGAAGTTTTTTTGTGTATGTAACAGACTTTCAATCACAATGCGGTGGTGTTGAAGGACATTTCTAATACATTGCTTAGTAGGTTTGATTTTTGAACGAACGCAAAGAAAGTGGCTGAACTGCCAAAATGAAAAAAAATGCGATTAATTGTTATTTTATGTGTGTAACGCAATTACCCCACTGGTATTTAGTTATTTAATTAAGAATACTGTTTTCTTATACACCTTCAACGCTCGTCCCAAGCGTGTTCAATTGGATTCAGGTCCGGGCTTCTCGCGGCCCAGTCCGTGCGATTTATGCCAACGTCCTGAAAATACTTATTTACAATTTGAGTTGTATGTGGCGTGGCGTTGCCATGCATGAATATTGAATTTTCACCCATATTAATTAAATATGTGCGAACATGCTCATTGAGAATTTTTGCCACATATCTTGCCCAGCTTAAACCATAACAGATCCACCGCCGTACGGCACTTTTTCCTCATAACAAGCTGAAAGAAATCGTTCCCCTGGCCGTCGGTAGACTCTTCGCCGCCCATCATGTGCATACAGGATAAATCTAGATTCGTCAGAATACATTACTCTTGCCCACTCTTCGTCTCCCCATTGTGCGTGTTCGTGGGCGTAATGTAATCTTGCTACCCGATGTTCCCTTTCAAGTTTTGGACCATTTGCTGCATTTGGTCTATGTGGGGTCAAATTAGCTTCAAGGAGCCGCCGCCTTACAGTCCGCTCACTTACGTCGTCTCTACGGGTGTTCGGAAGTTGATTTGTTACTTCAACTGCATGGCGTGAGGTGCCGATTTCGAGGCATGGTCGTAACAGTAAATCGATTCTCCTGGTCTTCTTTTGTTCTGCCTTGTTTCTCGGAAACGTTGGACGACTCGCTGCACTGTAGAAAGTGACACGCCTATTGTTCTTGCTGTACTTCGCTGACTTCTGCCCTCTTCTAACATAGTGCCGATACGTGCACATTCTTCTGGTGTTAGCAACATGTTAGTCATTCAATAATGATGGTGAAAGATGACAATTTATTTATATATTAGATTCGGACAACAATATAGTCCATTTTTTTAGTAAAAATATCTTATAACTAGTGTTAGTAGTAAACAGCCAAGAAACAAACAACAAAGTAGGTGTTTGAGTGAGTGTTTGCAATTCCGTATAATTCTGTACAATGACCGCCTTTTATCATTTTCATTTGACAGATTGAAAACAAAAGTGGGAAAACAAGCACAAGTACTCGTAAAACAACCGCGAATTGAATTTAAGTTCAAACTAGAGGTTGAAAAATTTTAACTTTTTTAAATTACGTTGTCGATCATTTAAAATTTTATTTCATACGATACTAAAATTATCTGTAATATAAACTTAGTTTCATGCATGCACCATAATTAATTTGCAAGTTACAGGAATTTTCGTCGTCGACCCGTATTATTTCACCGCGAGTGTATATTTTTGTCAAAATACCGAAAACGACATCCACTTTTGCTATTGACTGCACCTAATTACCGAAATGTTGTTTTGGAAGGAAGTTACATATCGCACGATGCATATACACAGCACGTAACAAAAGTGGCGTGTCGACGGTCAAATGTAACACTTTTCATTCGCCAAGTTTGCAAAACGATAGGAACTTCATTCCAACGGGTGGGAAGGGTGTCGTGGGACACCCGGTCCCACGACACCCTTCGACTGTTTTTTAATTAGTGGTACCAACCAACCTTAAAAGTAATTCACGTAAATGAGACAATTTTCAGGATTCAAGCTAACACTTGGCCTACTTTTATTTTCCCGTATTGTGTACATATTAACAAATTCCTACCTGGGGAACGGTCCACTCTGAGTGGCATTAAGCCTTTGATGGGCCATCGGGCGCACTTAACATTACTTTATAGCATAAACATTGTTAGGTAGCGTATAAGTTATGAAGTTCTATAGTTAGTCTAAATCTAGTTCGTAATAATAGTTCTCCTGAATAACACCCCAATTGTATAATACTCTTTCAATCACAATCCGAATGAATTTGAAGGAAATTACTAAGCAATTATATTGCTTCAAATGTTTGAAAAAATCGTCTGCTCGACAACGTAAATAACGCAATGAATTTGGTTGAATTGTCAAAATTACCCCGCTGGTCATGGCCGCCAATCTCAGCCGGGACTAGGCCATTGACGCAGGAGATATTAAAGTTCACTAGGGTATGCACAAACACATTGTGCACTCTCGCTTCCCCTCTCTTAGTACGACGGGACGGCAATCCGACACGACCCGAGAGAGACCAGGCGCAGGATCGGCTGTTTTTAAGGTTCCGTATGTCCGAGTGAAAAAACGGACCCCTTACAGGATCACTCACGTGTCTATCTGTCGAAGCTAATTTGCTCCGAATCTAATGGACCGATTAAGGTGAAATTTGATACACCTATCAATTTCTGTGCCCAAACACGGACGTGTTATGTTAAATGAATTTTGAATATGGAGGTCACTTTTGGTAGAAAATAAGAGAATTAAAAAAAGTTTACAATACACTTAAAAATATGAACACAGAGTACATTCTATGAATATGAACGAGAAAATTATGTGTATGCGCATCAGTAACGTGCCGACATTTTTCTCAGGGTGGTCAGCACAAACAATTCACAAAAGCGACAGAAGTAGGTAACAATTTTTCATTTGAATGAGAAATTAAACGATTATTATTATTGTCTTAAAAATTGGTTTTACATATTTATTGTCTTTATAAATTATATATTATGTGTTCTACTTTTGAAATATAATATTTTTTTATGTGCTGGGCAGTTTAATTCATAAATTATATTTTCTAAGGATGACAACCTTTTCATTTTGTTATAACACTATCACAGCTAGATGACATTACTTTCCCTACTTTAACCCCTGTCACGAACTTTGTATTAAGAGCGTTTATACCTTATGAGCGGCAACGTCGCAATTTAGTGTCATATTTCGTAGTTTTCAATTTTTATCATTTAATCAGAGCTATATTTTAAAAATCTGTTAAATTAACTTTTTAGAATTACGTGAAAGTGTTTAAAAAGTAAGTAACCGTAATGCTTACAGTTATTTTACAATGAAAATAACGCCCTGCAAGTTTCCAATGTATTATTTGCATATAAATAGAACTGTAAACGCAACGATTTCTTACCATTTACACAGTTTTCACATAATTCTAAAAAGTTAATTAAACACATTTTTAAAATATAGTTCCGATTAAATGATAAAAATTTAAAACCACGAAATATGACACTAAATTGCGACGTTGCCACTCATAAGGTATACTATAAACGCTCTTAAGTCGGCACAGCATGGTCCGCACTCTACGATCCGGTGCAACGTACTGACCCACGCGTGCGATTTTTTCGCGGCCTTGGTCTAGCATTGAAAACTGAATACCACGCGGGAGAAATCGCGCCCGTGCTTGCAAATGTTCATTCCACGCCAATCGTGGCACGTGATTTTATCCCGCCGCACACTCACGAAATATCACAAAAAGTTGGCAAAAATCTATTTTGCAGTTTTTTTAACTGATTTATAGTACTTTATTACTAAAATAGAAAAACTAAAACGAATACTATTACGGTAGTTAATTGAAATAAAATTAAAATCAATAAAAAATCATATCAAATAATTTATTCATCGTCATGGATTCAAGATTCGACGGCACGGTTGGCGCAGTGGTTAAGCGACTGACTGCTGCGCTGCGTGTCGCGGGTTCGATTCCCGCACGGAACAAATATTTGTATGACCTACAAGTAGTTGTTCCGGGTGTGGCTGTTTGTGTATGTCACTTTAAATGTTTGTAAACGCGCCCACAGAACTTCCCACATTAAAAAAAAAAAAGATTTTTCAGTAGGACTGATAGTTACAAGCTTTTTTGGTGGCCTTTTCCTAAATCCAGTAATTTAATGAGTCTGAAGACACCATTAATCTCAGAAAAGCAGGTATCTTCGATGGCGACTTTTCTCGAGAATTTTCTTTTTAGTTTTGTCTGTATTTTCTGATATCTTTATTTCTGCTTTCTTATACAACGTGTAACAGAATAAACGCAATTCCTGAAAGTAGTTTGTTCAGAATCGGCTTCTGAATCGATTTCCGTCATCAAAAATAGGTGTTAAATTTTGACGGAAAAATCTTTTAAATTACTTAAATTAGAAACACAGTATCATGACAAATTAATACAATCCTTAATTCAAGGAAATTGCACCTTAACTCAGAGCAATAAAGGCTACTTAAACGCACGACATTATTTGTATATCGCTTACAGGTCGTAATACACACACGTAAATAATATCAATGCATTTTACAATAAAAGTAGTGTGCGTCAAATTAAATAGGTAATTTAAAGGAATTTCAACTTTATCTCCAATGTGTAAGGCTTGTTTGAATGCACGACCAAATTTAGTGCGGTCATCAGAGTAGCCCTACACACACACAAACAGATTTTAGGCATTAACACAAAATAAAATTATTGAATTTGAAGAAATTTGAAACTTATTGCAAAGAAATAAAGCATTTGTCGGCAACCTCTTTGACGTTTTTGCGAAATGCCGACATACGCGCCGCCGCTACCGCCGAATAACATGAGTACCTAACATTAAAAGCTAGTCATCCGCCGGTAGCGACCTAGTGTAGTTGTTCTTCAGTTTACTTCCGTGACATTTTTGATTCCGTGCGCGATGGCTTTCCGGTACACCAACATACAATACACGGAGATGGTGAGAACCCTGGCTCGCTGTCTTGATAATGTCGCGTTAGCTTGTCGGGAGTTCAATGACCGTTTTGGCTGCAGTGTGAGCGCCAGGACGATGCTGGCTGCAACTCAGCGACTGAGGGACTCTGGGACGTTCTTTCCTAATACGGATTTGGACAGAGGGACGAATGTGCGGACTACTCGTCTGCAAGAGCGTATTCTCGACCATTTCGATGAACATCCAGAGGACAGCTCGAGAGAAACAGCACCCCAGTTCGACTGCAGCCACATGTACGTGTGGCGAACGTTGCGTGCTGGTGGTGAACACCCATATCATCTTCGACGGTGTCAAGACCTAACGCCGGCCGACAACTTGCCACGACTGGAATTCAGTAGGTGGTTGTTGGAGAACTGGCAACAGAACATTCTTTGGACGGACGAGAGTACCTTCACGCGTGTTGGCATGTACAACCAGCATAACCAGCATTTGTGGCGGCATGAGAATCCACATGCTTGCCGTGTGGATTCGTTCCAGCATAGGTTCTCCGTCAACGTGTGGGCTGGTATACTCGGAACATTCATACTCGGCCCCATTTTCCTTCCACGGTTGACCGGAGATACCTACCTGCGGTTCTTGCAGGAGACATTGCCGGACTTACTGGATGGCGTCCCTGTCGGTCTTTCACGTGACATGTATTACCAGCAAGAGGGTGCTCCCGCGCATTTCACGTGGACCGTTCGACGGCATCTGGATGCGGAGTATGGCAGTCGCTGGATAGGTCGCGGAGGACCTGTGCCGTGGCCTCCCAGATCGCCAGACTTAACACCGCTAGACTTTTTTTTGTGGGGTCGCATAAAATCGCTCGTGTACGTCAGTCAATCTACAAGTGTCGAGGAGCTAAAAACAAAAATTCAACAAGCATTTGTGACGGTGAAAAGTGATACTGAAGTGCTTACAAAATTGAAATACAATTTAAGAAAGCGTGCTAATAAGTGCATAGATCAAGGCGGCGGTCATGTTGAAACTTTAATGAAAGGATCGCAGAAATATTGCAAATTAGGTAATAACCTAAGTGTTAAGTGTAAATAGTCCAGTTCTGTAAGTACCTACCTACTTCTTCCTATCAATACGATTGTATTCTAATCACTGTAAACATTATTATTATAATCTTTTAAACACGCCGTCTTTGCATATTTTTGTAGTACAAACAATAAACTGGACCTACCTAAACAAACGAACTTATCAGAGGGATCGCGGGATTCGCGGGGGTGCAATCTCGAAAGATAGGTAGGTAGATAAAAACGGCAAGCAGCGGCGCGCGGCGCGGTGCGTAGAGACTAAATTCAAAGCCTGTGAAAGTTTGATAAAAAAAAAATATTTACGCGGTGATATCGCGTATCAATATCACATCTAGCTAATGTTCGGTAATTTAATTATCGTTCATACGGCCATAGGTAGGTATCTAATGCCTACATTAGAACTAGGCACGCAGCGTAGGCGCGCGCGCCGCTACAATTGAACAAACATACCTAATTTTTAGGTCCATGATACACACGTGCACATGAATAATATCAAAGCTTTTAACATTTGGATTCGAGCGCGTTTAATAAAACAGTTGATGTAAGAGAATTTAATCCTTCCGTCCAAATAATAAGGCTTATTGAAATGCACGACCGATTTGTATTCCGCATGTCTCAGTAATCGATTTGTTGAAAAATGTCGAAATAGGTAGTAGACAATTTTCTGGTTCCTACGAGCTACGTCCTTTGCAAATGACCCTTTGAAATCGCGCGCGCGCGCTACCTCCGGGCTGCCGGCCGGCCATCTTCAAAGTAAGTAGGTTTTTTTCTTGCGCAGCAAAGTTTGCTGTTTGTGATTAAAATCTTGTAAGCACTGATTTTTGTTTCACGTAATTAGCAGTAAACACGCTTATCAGAGGTAGCTAATAATATCGCGAAAGTTACGCATCTGAGATAAATATTTTTTACCCGCGTGTGCCGCACGGAGTCCGGGCGCTTCGCCCTTCGTTAGTTTCGAAGTTCGGGTAAAATGTCGCTGTTTAAAATGCATCCCCGTTACTAAGCGTAAAGTCTTAGATTCATGTTGATAATTTCACTTGCTAGAAAATTATCAATCATTACACTGTAAACTCAATTAAGTATCAAAAGTTATTCATTCATAATATCAGTCTGTGACATTTAAGGTACGTTTTTTTTTTTACTATTGATAGGCGCGCGTTTGACCACAATCTCACCTGATGTAAGTAAAATTCGTTCATTGAACTAACGCACATCTAATGCCTACAGCTATGGTCAGCTGGCGGGCGCTCGAATGTGCGTGTCGCGTCGGCTGCTAACATTGCATTAGTGTGTGTGTAGGCATATTGCTGCACATACGTTTTGCGTTTAGTAAGGATAACTATTTTATAAAAAACGACCAGGTTTGGTTTAAATTTATTTAATTACGGGTGTTGTTTTAGACTTATAATTTTATATTCTAATTGGGGTGTCTGAGGTATTGCGCTTAATCCGTTACACGTTGTATATTGACCTATTAGCTTTTGCAAAACACTTTTAGTATCACTTGAAATGTTAGTCTGTTTTTAGAGCATTTTCCACTTTTTTGTAAAGAAATTGCATTTTTCTGAGTCTTTTCTAGAAGTAGACTCTATAATACTCAATAAGAGTTCTTCTACAAATATAAATCTCTTTAGATTTGATCCTGGATAAAATTAAAATAAATTATGAATTAATGAAATTCTACCTTAGGACTAAAATTGTCAAAATTTGTTCAAGATGCGCAAAAACGAGCAGCTCGTTCTAGGTGTTTCTACAGGAAGAATGTGTAATGCTCATTTTAAGGTACATTTGAGAGCTTGAGTCCACTTGAGTTAGTACTTTTACTGTATGAGAAGTTTGATTACTCTTTCAATATCGACTACTTTTAGAAGAAATACGAAATAACATAGAAATACAATTCAAAAGTAACTTTTTAATATTTATAATAATAGTTCCTTACCGCCAGGAGTAGAATCCATCACCAAAACACTTAATTCCACCGAACAAAACCTACTAATATTATCAGTTGAATTTTAAGTTTTAACAAAACAAAACATCCGCTGCGTAAAAAGTCAAACTTTGGACTGAGATACTACGTTAGTGGGGATCCGGGGGAGCCCGGTGCTTGCGCAGGTAGTTAGACCATTGTACTGAGGATGTCGCCTAAATAATAGAAACCAGATTACAAGTAATTTGTAAATTTGGTTAATTGCCAAGTTTTAGCGATATTTCGCCTGTGTGCGCCGCGATTTTTTACGTCCATGCGAACGTGTGCTTAGCATTACTAAAATAACACCGGTGACTGAAAAGTAAAGTTGTATGGTAACCAGTTGTCATGTGATGCGGAAGAATGAGGAAAATGTCGTGAGGAAAGTTTTCAGAATGAATGTAGGTAGGTATAGCTAGACAAGAGTCAAACGCCAGGAAACGATGGATGGACTGACTAATCTTTATTACACAAGATAGTGGTTACAAAACACGGTTGGCGCAGTGGTTAAGCGATTGACTGCTGCGTAACGTGTCGCGGGTTCGATCCCCGCACGGAACAAATATTTGTATGACCTGCAAGTAGTTGTTCCGGGTCTGGCCGTTTCTGTATGTGAGTTTAAATGTTTGTAAACGCACCCACGATACAGGAGAAATTCCTAGTGTGGGGCAACGTTTAAAAAAAAAAAAATAATAATAAAATAAAATAGTGTGAAGTCCCTGACTCCTGTGCTAGGTGATAGGCCTGTGTTACAAGAGCCAGTGCCCTCTCCCAGCAGGAGATATTACAGAATCCTATGCCAAAAGATTAACAAAAATAAAAAGAATATGATAGCAACAAAAAAGTTAAATGAACTAAAAGCGGTTAAAAGAAGCCTGTATTGAGTTTGTGAGTGTTTGTGTGTATGTTTGTGTCTCAGAGCGTACGTCGGTGTGTGTGTGTGTGTGTGTGTGTGTGTGAGTGTCAATGATTGATCAGAAAGGGTTTTTTTTTTTAAACAACATCCACACAAGGTCTTCAGGTCCCGAACTAGGTAGAACCTGTACTACGGTAACCTGATGACTGATAAACATACTTATATAGGTACATATACACACCCAGACACAGCTCAAACAGACATGTTCATGCACACAAATGTTTGACTTGTCCGGGGCTCGAACCTGGGACCAGCGGCTCAGAAGGCAGGGTCGCTACCAACTGCACCAACCGGTCAGTCAGTTTGATGTTACGAAATAGATATGATAACTTTCTCTGTTTCGTCATAGTTCAGCGACAGAAGCCATGGCTTAAGAGTCTGCTTGACTTTATGTAGGGTTAGTTTATAAATTGAAAGTTTTCTGTTTATTTTATTATACAATAGTGCGCTTATAGCACGATAGTGTCGTCGCACAAGTGCGGTACGACATTGGAGAGACTCACAGATAGGAAAGCCAATCCGCCGATTACATAGCTTGCTATCTAGTGACATCTTGGAATGTCGGCGCAAGATAGAGCGGAGGACGTATAATTTTCTCACCGTTAATACTGGGGCTCCCGAGTACAACTGAGCTGTGGGGTACTCCCTTTTACGGAAATACATCACTTTGAGAACAGCCCGCTGAGCTCGCTCCACCCTAAGCATCACTGTTTTGATGATATGGCTAGAATTTGGGTGACTATCGAGATGACGACTAATAGAGATTTATGAAAGAAAAATATGTATATGTTGCGCCGACCACAAATAATTTGGGTTATGGGCCAAAGAACTATGATGACGACTTTAGAAATTCCGTTCTACACTAGGCCAGTTCGAGTTCAAAGTATTACCATCGACGTGCGGTCGACTGTACCTATCTTAAATCTAAATTCGATTCTAGGATTTCGAGCTGTAAATAATACATACCTAGGTATGTATTAATACAACAGAATACATTCATATAAATTTATTCGAACAAACAATACATTAATAAATAACTTATTACTAGCACTTAATGTAAACGCCTATTTAAAATTAGATTATATAATGTATATTATAATACTTAGTTTTATGAAAAATATAATCTATTAACTAAAATATATTATTAAAAGGCAAGGTTCCGAAGATACTGGCAGCGTTCCTCCTTTGAATAGCTAGACTAATTCTTTGTCCGAGGTAGCTGCCAGCTCTTCGGTCTCCTGTGATGTCGACTAACCTTTTTGCTATTTCCTTAAAAAGCCTTATAGCGCTAGGACCCCACGGACCAAGGGTCTCGACACCGAATGGGACAAAATCATATTCAGAGCCTAGACCCCTGTATTTGCATGCTTTAGCTTTTTCAGCCGCTTCACAAGCCGCACCAGCTCTGTTGTTGGTTCCATGTAGATGGGAAGGGGCTAGCGTGTCTGAACAGGTTGCATCCCATACCAGCACCCGGCCCATCTTCCATGGAATCAAACTCATACCGTCCGGTCTCTTGCAATACCAGTCGGCTCAAGTAGACTTGGCACGTTGACGGTGGCAAGGGACCGCCGTATGATATCGTTAAGTGCGGCATGTCTATGTCATACATTAATTATGTAATAATACATATACATAGATAGGTATTATTAATAGATATAACTAGCTTCCTTATACCTAGATCGCATTGCTACCTACCCACCTACGCAAACATTAATTATATTGTATTGTGATGTGAACAATCAAAAATGTTGCCTATTTAAAATATAAAATAAGAGGAAACCCTGCCCGTAGGATAATCAAACAATAATAAGTGAATTTTATTAGGTACGTCAGTTGTTTCATTAATATAATTTTCAGTAATTAGTCAAGCCTGCAAGTAACGATCACTCGTAATTATAAATTAAAACACGTAAATCATATAACAGTCTGTTTTGCTGTTGGCTTCAGGGGAAAAAACGTTTATAAATAAAAATGAACAAACAAGCGGTTGGAACAAAGTTCCTTTCAGTTTTGCAAACTTGGCGAATGACCCAAAAAACTGTAACATTTTGACCTCACGGCACTTTTTACCATCCGGCACGACACTTTCGTTACGTAACAAATGTGTCGGGCGAATGAAAGCTAGACCGAAACAAGCGACTTCCAAAAAAACACTACAAAGTCAAAAATAACTTAATTTCGGAAGTCGGTGTCTTTGCTTTTGTATTTTCGTTTTTTGCCATCGACTAAGTCGTTTTTTTTTTTTATAAAGTAAGTTTTTAATTTACTCCTTTTCGTTGTGGTACCTACCCCAAAAAATTCGTATACCATTACTTGCTATGCAATTTTGTATAAATCAAGCTTGAATACTATATGTGCTACAACAAGCTTCCAGTCGCGAAAAAATATGCAACTACTAGTAACTTTGATAGAAAATGTGGGTGTACCCTGATATACTGAATACATCTGCGTAAGCCTTTCGACTGTACAGGTGTGATGACAATTATGTTGTGTGATTGCGAAAACAATGCAAATGTATGCGATAGCAGCGATCTCGGTTGATTTGCTCTCATTTTTTGAAGAGTTCCGTTGTCTGTCTCCGAAACTCATCATCAGATCTATATGAAATTTAACCTCTTTCGAACAGAATAAAATTTGCAATTCCTTCGGTTATGCCCAAACATACATAAAGAAGGTAGCTACCTCAGGTAGCTACTGTAAAATATTTAGGAGTTCCCTTGACTGTCCTTCGTCTTCATCATCAGACCCCTAATGACAGTCACAACCCATCTAGGTGTAAAGTTTTCACCAATACAAATTAATCAAGCCCAAACACCAGATAATTGCTGTAAATCGTTGAGGAGTTCCCTCGACTGTCTTTCGGCTACATAATCAGATCGACTGCAGACCTTCATTAAATAGTAGTGCTTTAAAATACTTCATGAAAAAAATTAACAAACGTTACTACGATTTTCGAAGGTTCCCCTCGGCTTCTCTGGGATGCCACTATCAGATCCTGGTTTCCTTATTATGGTACCACTCTTGGGATATCTCCTTTCCCACAAAAAAAGAATCATCAATATCGGTTCAGAAACGACGAAGTTATCCGCGAACACACTTTAATTTTTTTTTTTTTATTTAAAACTCTTATACTATCATTACAGGTTTTGGAACCTAAAGCGATAGATAGAACTACTTATAATATTAACTATTTTAAATAACATCTATTACTAACAAACCAATACATTAATACAAAATTACATAGAACTAAAACGATACAACCTTATAATTACAATTACAACAATGTAATCTTAACACAAAATTAACTTAAGTATGTTTTACAGTCAAAAATAAAACAATGATAGAAACAATAAACATAAAGTAAACAATAAACATAAAATTAACTAATCGATGCTTTCGTAACATATTATAATATAAACTTACTTTTGCAAGTTCACTAAAGTAACTCGAAAAAATTTCCAACGTATTCTGAATTTCGTTAACAGTACGAATTGCTCGCGTGAGAGGTGCTTTGGCCAGCAGGTTGGTTCTGGCAGTTGGCACAGCCAGCAGTGGCGGGCGCCGCCGCCTCCACACGTAGCGGTCTGGAACAGAAAACCGTAAGCACTGAAGCACTCCCGGATTGTGCTCCTTGCCCCGGAGTAATTTTATTAAATACAATTTATTAAATATACATATAATGTTATGTATACCGTCGAATTGAGAAAACTCCACCTTTTTTGAAGTCGGTTAAAAAGGGTAACATTTTGAGCGTCACGACACACTATTGTCACAACTAGCTCTCATTCGCCAAGTTTGTTCCAATAATAGCACGGAACTCTTTATTGGCGATGACGGTAAGTAGTAACCTTATTGATGATGTTCTTCAGAAAGGTCAGCCGGTCGATTCTGTTAAAATCTCACCGTGAAGATTTCTGTCTCAGACTAAGGAAACTTTTCCTTGTCCAGTGTCATCCCACGGATGCTAGGGATTTACCGACGTTACATTTACAATCATAATCGAGATTTTACTAATATTTTTTTATCCAAATTTCTCATTTTATACTAATTCAAAGCTAGTATGTAGTTAAGTGGCAAAAAAATACAATTTTCGGGGTTTTAAAGTAAAATAGTAAAACAGAAATTCAGCTAGAAACTCAATGTTTTTTTTCTAGACACTTATATTCTAGCTTTGATATAATATAAAATTTTCAATAGAATTTGCATAAAAAATATTATTAAAATCTCGATTATGATTGTAAATGTTATGCTTGGTCAATCTCTAGCATCAGTGGGATCATAGATTAATATGTATAATAGGGTATAGATATATATCTTACGTCAAAAGTTTGTTCCATTAAAAGTGGCTCCATCTGGTGGTTATATTCAAAACTCATACCAGTATGTATACCGTATATATATGTATACCATAGTATTAGATATTTCGAGCAAGTAGGTACACAATGTAGGAATAGTTAGAGATATTTTTAAATTATTATACTATCTCTAACGATTCCTACATTGTCTTTGGGAAAGCTTATTATAGCTGAATGAAAGTATCTCGACAAAAAATGCCCGTGCACACAAAAACACCGCAGACATCTTTGCTTTGACAGTTTGACATTTGACTTTGAATAATTTCTTGCCAAAAATGTTGCCGTAATATAAAGATGAAAATTTTAGAGAAATCTCCAATTTAAGCATATTTTTTTGATTTCTAATATGTTTAATGAACGACTAATAAGAATACATTTATTTGAAACGATATCATATTTTTTTAGGTAACGTGATAAGAAAAAAAAAATATTTTACATCCTGAGAAGGTTTTTTAAGAGTAGCAACATAGTCCGCAATATGATGTAGTTGTTTTAGCAATGAACGCTGCGTGGCGCGTGCTGCAATCGGTCCTAGCATATTTGTTCTAAGATATAATACCATGAGTGGGATGACAATGACAGCTCACTCCACGCTCACTTCACCTAAGTTTTCACGGTGATATAGTTACAGAATCGCACTGCAGGTGCGGTAGTGCTCGCAACCGGCGTGCGTGTATGACCAGAAGTGTGAACGTAAACGAAGCCAAAAGAGTACATAAGGATCTTAAACAATGTCGATAGGTACTGACGCGTTTCTTTTTTTGTAGCGGTCTTCAACTTGTATGCTTTATATTTTATTTACAGTTCCGTGCGTGACGCACTCGCGCCTAAGGCAAACACAAAAAAAACAGCATTAACTTTCTAACTGAATTTCTGTTTTGCTATTTTATTTTAAAACCATCAAAATAGTTTTGTTTAGCCACTTAGCTACATACTAGCTTTGATATAATATAAAATGATCAGTACAATTTGGATAAAAAATATTATTAAAATCTCGATTATGATTGTAAGTGTAATGCTTGGTCAATCCCTAGCATCAGTGGGATGACACTGACAGCTCACTCCACGCTCACTTCACCTAAGTTTTCACGGTGAGATAGTTACAGAATCGCACTTAATAAAATAAGTGATAGACATAATTTTAGTATAAGAAATAAAGATAAAATAGATCAACCATTTTTCAGATTAGTTAAAGTACATACATCTTTTATGGGGTACTGTGTTAAATGCTACAACAAAATACCTTGTAATATATTGCAATTAAATGAAAGAAAATTTAAAACTCATATAATAAGTTCACTGTGTAAACAAGCATATTACAAATTAGAGGATTATATCCAAGATAAGAATGCTTGGAAACGTGCTGGTCCAGCTCCACAGGACAATCTAGGGTCTAGACAAAATTAAAACTTGTTGCTACTTTAATAAAATTGTATGGTTTGTTATTTTTATGACATTGATTTACATTCTGTGACTACTTTAACTCACACACTGACATATTAATTGGTTACATAATTTGGGAAATCGTATACTTTTACAATGTTTGTAAATATGTGAACACCATGTATCTATCACTTAATTAACTTATTTATCATTGCTACGTTTATTAAATTCTTTTTACCTATTTTGGTAGGGTAATTTTTATTATAGGTGCATCGTCTTCACATATAATTATATAATTAATGTATAGGTACAAAGTATTGTAACACATTTTAAAAGAGTAACGATGGAGTTTCTTGCCCATTCTTCTCCATACGAAACTACCTTTTGGAAGGGGCGACTAGAATCAATTCTATTTAAATGTAAATGTTGTCGTTCAAAAGTGCCTTTTATGTGCCTATTTGAAATAAATGCTTTGACTTTGACTTTGCACTGCAGGTGCGGTAGTGCTCGCAACCGGCGTGCGTGTATGACCAGGGGCCGTACTATGACGTGTTAATTCCATCATTGTTCCAGCGTGGAAGAGAGACGGAGCTATACATGACCGATAGCACTATCTCTTTTTCTCAACGGAATCATGATGGCGTTAACAGGTCATAGTACGGCCCCAGAAGTGTGAACGTAAACGAAGCAAAAAGAGTATTATAAGGATCTTGGCAGGTGTCGTTCTGTAGTTTTTGCATAGTTTATGTATTTAACCATTTATTTACACATATACAGAGTTGATACGACAGAGGGGCTTTCCTTTAAACTGCCTTTACTAGGTACCATTTTCAAGATCTGTACCAAATACCAATTAAATAGGAGCAGTAGTTTAGTCACAAATGATTTTTTAAGTTTTGCCCCGTTTGAACACGATGTATCTTTCATAACAGCTGATTATGAATGACGCAAGACACAAGTACAACCAAATATTTTCGCTAAAAAGATGGCAATGGAACAAGGAAGCAATAAATATACACACACTTGCACATTCATTACAAAGGGTGGTTGCGTTTTACTCTGATTTGTGAGATATTTAGTTTGTTTGAAAAAACAAATCATCTCATCTTTGGTGCTTTTTATTTTTATACCGTATCGAATTAATACTAAACACGTTTAGTATACGTAGTGTAATTTCATGCCCCTCTGTCATATCAACGCTGTATAAACAGATAAGAAGAAAAGAACAGAAAAATAGGTACAAAGGTGATGCACCTGGTGGTGATAGTGATCGTGTAAAGGTGGTGGTGGTGTGAAGGTAATGGTGGTGGTCCGAAGGTGCTGGTGGTGGTGGTGGTGGTCCGAAGGTGCTGGTGGTGGTGGTGTGAAGGTGGTGATAGTGGTGTGAAGGTGGTGATAGTGGTGTGAAGGTGCTGGTGGTGGTGGTGTGAAGGTGGTGGTGGTGGTGGTCCGAAGGTGTTGGTGGTGGTGGTGTGAAGGTGGTGGTAGTGGTGTGAAGGTGCTGGTAGTAGTGTGAAGGTGGTGGTGGTTTGAAGGTGCTGGTGGTGGTTGTGTGAAGGTGGTGGTGGTTTGAAGGTGCTGGTGGTGGTTGTGTGAAGGTGGTGGCGGTGGTGTGAAGGTGGTGGTGGAAGCGCGGGTGGTGTGTTGGTGGTGTGAAGGTAGTGCTGGTGGTGCCGCGGGCGGTGTGTAGCTGGTGGGGGTAGTGGTGTGGTGGTGGAGGTGGTGAACGTCGCAAATAGCTGTCAAATATTTCGCTGTTTATTACTAAATGAAATTATGAAACACTAGCTTTGGCACGCGGTTTCACCCGCAAAAGTCTCGATCCCGTGGGTATTCCCACGGACTTATGGTTATAGAAGCATAATTCTGTGTATATGCTATATACAGGGTGGCGGGGACATCAACGCGGACCTGTCACCATGGATTCAGTGCATGATTCTGAAACCCGCAGCGTTGAAATTTTTCGTCGGTTAGAAAAAAAACATAATGCCGGATCCGGCTCACTTTTAATTATCTTCGTAGATAAATTGACGTCTGTGTCCTCCGAATTTTTTAGACCTCGGTAGTAGGGGGTGAGCCTATAATAGTAGATTATGCACCGAGGGGCTAAAGTTGTGTCTTATGTCACGGGCGTCATATTGAATCTCGAGCGCAATGAAGGATTCGGGATTTAACTCCCGAGCGCAGTGAGGGAGTTAAGAGTTTAACTCACGAGCGAAGCGAGGGAGTTAATACAAGAATCCTTCATTGCGCTCGAGATTCAAGCTAGCCCAAGGCAAAGACACCTTTAGCCCAGAGGAGGATACTCTACTTTTTACACCTACTGTGAGAAAATAATAGCCATAGTACGAAAAACAAAGTATTTATTAAATAAACAAACAGTAAGAATAACATATTTAGAACTAGTTAGTTATATGTACTTACATATTAATTGAAGTTAATGGTAACATTTGAGACATTAGTCCAGTTGTGCAAAGATAAAGTTAAGTTTTCATTTGGTACGTTTATAGATGTTGATGTGGAATTTATTTGAGAATAGCTTTCCTCTTTCTGGCACCAAAGGGTGTTTGTTAGTACCTACTATACTGCCAATTTAGCTGAGCATGTGAGA
Source organism: Brachylomia viminalis (assembly GCA_937001585.2). Classification (NCBI taxonomy): domain Eukaryota; kingdom Metazoa; phylum Arthropoda; class Insecta; order Lepidoptera; family Noctuidae; genus Brachylomia; species Brachylomia viminalis. The sequence continues at coordinate 21,135,322 of OW443306.2, read as the reverse complement.
TTCCAAATTCAAATCACATTATTGACCAGCGTGTCATAATGAAATCCAGTACAACATTATTGACCGGCTGTGCCCCCGGCCACTAATGACTCACTTTGGGTTAAGGTTGCTTGACATATAATTTGTCATTTTCGAGCAGGTGGTGTGAAAATAAATAAATAACATTTATTTCGACCAACAAGGGAGCACAAAAAAAAGCATATACAGGGTGAAATTGAATTCATGGGCATCTTTTTAAGGGGTCATTGTACTCATGATTATAAACAACTTTTACTATGCGACCAAACCTTAAATCACAAAAAAGTAATATCAGCTGTTACATTTATGATAAATGATTTTATTTCTGTAAGTAGGTTTCTACAAACACTTTTACACGTCAATCATATTTTAAAAACTAGATGAGGTCGGCGTTTCCTATCTGACTACTCTGAGAAGAAAGGCCGGAACAAACTCAGAGGTCGCTGTCTCTTTTAAAGTCCAGACATAATCTTGGTCAGATCATGTGAAGACCATGTAGATTGGTGTCTGAAACTGTATTTAGAGGAAAAACCATACAGATTGAGCGGACCTGTCCAGTCAGTGCACGCATTTGTCAGCAGTATGTTCGCATAACTCGTCAAAATGTTGGGAACAACTGTTTTTCTTTTGCAAACTTCAGTTGTTCAGTACGTCAACCATACAGCAAAGGTTCTGGTACCGACAAACGAACCTTTGCGCGAATGCTCTCTGGATGCCGCTGGAGCTACCCCGACCCTGTGCACCAGGGATGTGCATCGATTTCGCATAGGAACAGTCTACTTGTGACTCGGCGAACATCCCTAATACGCTGGATAATCGGGGCACCCTCATCACCACCCTGAACGCATTATTATATTGCACTTGTAGGGCATTGTATTGTCTGTAGGAGACCCTAGGCCGCTCGAGAAAAACAAAAAATAAATAAATACATACCCAGATTCCGAGCTGGTGCAGAGAAATTGTGGAAATGCCGGAAAAATCAATAACAATGCACGACCTCGGAATCGAACCCAAGACCAGAATCTGTTCATTGTAATACATTTGTGATCTTCCAATTTACGTATTAAATGCTATCTAAGCCCATGCTATCTACCCAGTACAGTCACGAGCAATAATATGTATACACTTAGCAACTTCTAAATGTGATTTTCTCCTACTGTATTGATTGTAATTTTATGTTGTTATGAACATAATATTTTGGAACGTGGGGACTGGTCGTATTATGACACCGCATATCCGACGTCACCGACTATTGTCATCGCCTTTTCTTTACCTAACTTCGGTGGGAACGGACATTGATATAATAAACCTAACTAATAAGAAAACTACTTTATAATTATTACGTGAAATCTGAGAACTTTAATAGTAGATTGTTATACAAGGAGCTAAAATGACCCATTACATACGAGGTAGTTTTACTCCCGAGCTTCAGCGAGGGAGTAAATAGAAACCGAGTTTTAATGGGTTTTTAGCGCCGTGTGTTACACTCTTCTTTTCACTACGATTGCGAGAAAATAAAACAATCCAATACCGTATGAAATATGTAGTTTATTTTATTAAAAATTAAATGTACAATTTGTAGGTACATGTCTGGATATTTAACGAGATGTTTTTTCCCGGTAACTTAATTTCAGTCCTCTGTGAAGATGAATGTTGAGTGGTTCTTTTCCTTTCTCTTCTATTTGCAAATTAGGGTCTCCAATCTCACTAGATGATGACATTTTCACTATTGTAAAATTAATTACGGTCACTACCAATTCAATTTGCAATTAGAGAAAAATTATAAAGATTTCGCGCCAATGTCTTTTTTTGTTTTTTCTTCTGCAGCCGCAACGCATTGCATGCATTCTACCAAAGAGACCGCCGATTTTAGTTCCACTTTCAAAAATAAAATGAAGTTCTTTTTTTATGAAACAGTAATAAGTCGAGTCTATATTCATGATTATTCTACTTATGACTAAAGACTTTTTCGTTTTTGTAGGCTCATTGTCATAAAATTTGACACACAAAAATTAAAAAAAAAAACTTTTTCCCCTAGAGTAAGAATTTCAATTTTTTCTTCGCTCTGGTACGCCACAATGACGGTCTTTTTGAGCAAGAGGAGTGAAAAATATATTTCGTTACATTATAAAGGACTTTCATTGGAGAGTATCCCGACACACGCCCCCACACATATTTAACCTATACTGGCAGCAATCAATATTCCACGAGAAAATCGCTTTTAAATTTTGCTAGGTGTATACTTATTAATGCTCGTGACTGTACACAAAAACAAATATAATAATAATAATAATTTATTTAATCAAATAACAATGTTAACATTAAATAGTAGTAGTCTGTAGGTACAATTGACTTGTATAGTTAACAAATCAGGTTATAGGTGTTGCAACCAGCACCCTTACTAAGTTATAAAATAACTTGTATTAAGGGCAGTGGTACAAGCCCATACATAGTTCAGTTTCACAAAAGCATTGCATTGCAATGCAAGGAATAAATGATTCTGAATCTGAATCTGAGAACAAGTGTTTTTTGTTTTTTTTTTTTTTTTGGTTAACATTCAGAAATTATGATAATACGTGTTTGACATTTGGATTATTCGCATATATGTTTGTGTGTGTGTGTATAAATTATGTATGAATGAATCAGCGTAAAAGAGATATTTCCTGCGTGACCGGTTAGACACAGACGCAAAACAAGGAAAAATAAACAAGTTGCTTGGACATTAAGTGTTGACGATCCACTGAGAACGCCAGCATGGCGATGCTTTAATCATGCCAAATAACAACAGTTCTGCTAATAGTGATAAAAATACTCGTTTTTCTGGTAAGTCTGTGACAGTTCCTTTATATAATAATAATATAATATTAAAACGTTTATTTCGGAAACTTGCTCCATAGACCTTTGTTAGTGATACAACTTACGTAACTATGTGAGTACTTACATTTAATTAAAAATAAATAAAAATAAAATAAAACCTACAATTATATTAATTCATGTATTTTCCTGCAGTATCAGACCCGTAGCTATGCATGCGGGTCCAATACTCCAGGAAAACGCCGTCCGGCCTATCCCCAATCACCTTCAGGCTGCCATTGGCACTCCCACGAATCCTGCGCAACAATGATGCCGTTCTTTTCCTCATGATTGCTGAAAAACTGTCGGTAGTAGATTCAGCAAACATGGCTGACGCGTGTCCTGTGCTCCTGGTTTAAAACTGGTGTTTTGTAGTGTTTGAGGTTTAAAAATGAAAAGGACGTAAGTATTTAAGTATGTAGAGTGTAATTATGTCTTTGTTATGTGTAATTTATTTATTTTTATTTTATTTTATTACTTTTAAGAAGGCTTACAGACTTATTACAAATAAATAGGTAACAACAACATATCATCAAGTTGCTAATAACAAGCCTCCACAGATATAGCATATCGATTGCTTATAGCCGAACATTTAAAGTACATAAGTAAGTAGGTTAGCTAAGTTATATTTATTTGTTTAAGTTGCTACATAAGAGTTTAAGAACCACTAGCCGGTGCATCATTCACTAAAAATGATTCGGCTAAGAGCGTCCTTGCTGTGCTTATCTTAGTGCAAAATAAGTCAACATCATGCTCAGAAGATACATCAGTGAAGCTCCGAGCGCCTCTTATAAGAAAAGCATTGAATGATAAATGATTTTATTTCTGTAAGTAGGTTTGTACAAACACTTTTACACGTCAATCATATTTTAAAAACTAGATGAGGTCCAGACCAAATCTTGGTCAGATCATGTGAAGGCTATGTAGATCGGTATTTAAAATGGTCTTTTGAATAAATAACCACACAGTTTGAGTGGACCTGTCCAGTCAGTGCACGCAATTGTCAGCAGTCGTGCAGCTCAACTCAGAACTTAAGGAGCTCAACGATTCGACGAACAATACCAAAGAAAGGACATTTGAGTAGGCCGCATAAATTACTCAAACTGCCAGATCATGATTAAACTAACTAAGAAAAATACAAAAAAAGCAATGACCGCCATAGTTCTCACATTCACAATAATATTATAATACTTTACAAAGTAAATACTCATGTCATAGTATATATAAAATACATCAATGTCAATGTGTTGTATAAAAATCCGGGCATAATCTTTGAGGACCATGTATATCAGTGTCTGTAATGGTCTTTAGAGGAAAGAACCACACAGATTGAGTGGCCCTGTCCAGTCAGTACACGCTTGTACAAAATGGTTTGTTGCTTGGAGGTACATTGGAGTAGCTTAATTAGTCCCAAGCTTTTTGTCATCCAAGTAATCTTTAACGTTATAGAAGCCCTTTCGACAGAGTTTCTGTTTAATAAATGATTTAAATTTATTGAGGCTCAGTTCTTTAACATGGCTTGGGAGTTTGTTGTAAAAACGTATACCTACTTTGGCAATTAAAAGATTTACAAAATTTTTGGAGCCTAGTCGATTGCACTATTAGTAAATCTTTGTTTCTAGTATTTATGTTATGAATGTCGCTGTGTTTAGAATATAGATTAATATTCTTTTTTACATAAATCAGGTTCTCATACTGAGATGCGACTGTCATATATAAATGAAATGAAAAAGTCATATTGGTACTTGCCCGGATTTGAAATCACAACCTCGTCCATGAGAGGGTAGGCCTTTACCACTGGGCTATCACGAGAAATAAGTACATCTCAAATAGACCTATTTTTGGGATACACGTTACATAACTTAAATATATACGTAGTAATTAAATGAACGTAACAAGTTGTTGATCAAAGTTATGAATTATCTTTTAATTACGTCACGAAGTACCACAAGTCCATTGATAAATGATAAGTCGTTTATTAAAAATAATAATACCAAATAAAATAAAAATTAAACTTTACGATAGTGATGTGATGACGTAACAGGTTTCTTTCAATTTTGTAAAATCTTGCCAATTCACACTAAAATACGAAAGTGGTAATTGATAGAACAGTTCACCAACAAAGAACTGCAAATTAAATTCAATCATTGTATTGCAAACAAGAATGGCAGCCCAATCAAAACTGTTAGTACCGAGATACAAAAACTATTACGGGAAACGAACGAACGCTTATTTAATACCTACTCTAATTAACGGTGTTCCAACAAAAATTCAATCGGAAATAACAAATAATAATTATAAAAATAAATACCAAAAAATTATTTGTCTTTGAAAATGCATTGATCACATGTGTAAATGTCATTCAATTAGTAGGTAATTAGCATCGACGTGTTGTCTGACTCACGCCGTCGTAATTTTTATACTTGTTTTAGTTATTATTTATGAACTACCCACAATGTTTTTCCATATTGTTTTACCTCCTATATTGATACTTCGTTAGTTTTTAAGATTCCCAAAAAGGGTTTCAACATCCGGACAAACCTATTGCGGTTTTTGAGATGTTTCTATTTACATTTTATTTTGTTCCTTAATTAGTAAACAATACACAGACACAGAAAAACTTCTAGAAATTTTGTCTTGATGATACTTTTAGGTAATAATGTAAATACCAATATACTTTTTCTCATAGTTCTTAATTCGATTATTTTTATATTAGTTTTACTTCTAATTTTCATGTCCCGTTTTAATTTTAATGTAAATTGATGGCCTGAAACACAGGTTTGAATAAACCTAGATCTGGTGGGTCGCTAATTTAAACTAATTCCGAACCATTATTAATTGCACCAGTATTAGAAATAGTTTAGATTTAGTTTATTAATAGGCCATTACAATTGTATAGGATATTTACTACTGTTTGGCTAAATGTACACTTTTGTAAACGTTTTCATTTTTATTATTATTTAAATAAAAAAAAAATAAAAAAAAGTGACGATATTAATGCACCATTTTGTACTTGTATTAATTACTGTTAGTACTGGCACCGACAAACACTTTGAATGAGAGTAAAATGAAAACAAAAGAGCGACGCACATTGCCTACTTGCAGAACAGCCGGTATACCTATTCTTTAAAAATCTCATGAGCTTGAAGTGAGTTGTCATTCCACCTGATGCTAGGGATTGACATTACTGACAGCTCACTTCAAGCTCGCTTCACCTAAGTTAACACGGTGATAATTTTACAGCAGATATTTTTGACAGAGTTGATATGACAGAGGGGCATTAAATTACACTACGTATACTAAACGTGTTTAGTATTAATTCGATACGGTATAAAAATAAAAAGCAACAATTTTTATTTTTTCACACAAACTAAATAGCTTACAAATCAGACTAACGCAATCGTGTGTGTATTTATTGCTTTCTTGTTTGCATTGCCATCTTTTTAGCGAAAATATTTGGTTGTACTTATGACTTGCGTCAGAGCGGCAACAACGCATCGTAGGTTATACTCAGATTTATCGTTTTAAGGTGCATGACCTATGCGTAAAGACATAATCAGTTGTTAGGAAAGATACATCGTGTTCAAACGAGGCAAAAACTTAAAAAAATCATTTGCGGCTAAACTACTGCTCCTATTTAATTGATTTTTGGTACAGAGCTTGAAAACGGTACCTAGTATGAGCAGTTTAAAGGAAAGCCCCTCTGTCGTATCAACTCTGTATAGGAGCCACAGCTATGGTGAAGCTCGCGTACCCAAAGGTGCAGTATAGGAAGCAAATTGAACAGCAATCTGAGGGCCTAGACAAGTGTAAATGGCTCTTAAAGAGTATCGTATTTCTACTACTAGTAGTAGCTTATACGTTTTTGACTTTTCCATCATCGTTATCGCTGAAAGAATGTCACTTTGTCGAGGCCTTCTGGTGAAGGTCCTAGGAATTCACTGGATGCGGGAAGGTAGGACCGGTCGTTGTGGTATGCTTAGAATAGGCCTTTCTCCAGCAGTGGACGTCTTTCGGCTGAATGATGATATTGTTAATTTGAAATTAGCCCACTACTCAGCCAAAGATGAGGGGTGCAGTGTGCAGCCGCTTTTGCAGCCAACAATCAACGGCAATGAGACGCAGCGTGCAACGCTGCTTCGACCCAGGAGTATAAGCCTATTCGATACGGTGGAGTAAGTACCTTATTTTTCTTCTCACCCCTTGGTCACGAGCTACACGCTCAAGCGACACGCGTCTTGTGACAGCAACTGTGGAGAATACAAATGAAACAAGTTGTTAGAGCGTGCCACGAGCCACCACTTGCGGAGCGACCGACGGACGGAAATAAGTAACGCGCGCGCTTGTTGCTTGACGCAAGCCTTGTCGCAAGTGTCAAAGCTGGCAATCTAAATGGTGGCCCAGAGTTTGGTCATGAGTTTGGCGCCATTAGTTAGTTCGAAGTGCCTCTTTTATAAAAACCTTGACTTTTCTAATTGAAGTGAGACCGTAATATAGTTCACTTTCTGCAAATTCATTATTCTTAGGCCTAGCGAAATTATTTCATAGTGCAGGTGGGGTAGTGGGCAAACGCAATGGTATAAAAGATATAGTGATATTAAGGGTGAAAGGGTAGGATTAAAATATAATGAAATTAAGAAATTTTCACCAGTTACTAAACGTCTGCCTGTCATAAGGAATGACTGTAACATTAAAACATTTAACTGACAATAATTATAATTCCAGAGATCGCCAGACCAATCGAAAACTGACAACTTCTGGATCTGGACCGGATGATGACGATGACTCATCAGAAGCCTTGTATTCTGACGACAAGCTGATGGCCCCCGCACTCACCCTTCCAAAGTTCGGCTCAGCCAACCGCAGGTTCACGAGACTAAACACGTTACTACTAGAAGCAGTCAAGCATCGGGATGTCAATGAAATTGAAAGGTGAAGAAATCTATTCTATGCATGTTCCCACACTGACCCAAACTGACCATCATTCAAATCACAGGTCACGGAGAAGCCTCGGCGGACGCTGCTGGACGCCGCCATATTAAAACTTTCCACACCTCGGCATGAATCAAATAAAGTTAATATTAATGAATAATAAATAGTTAATATTATTTAAAATAAACAAACAGATGGCTTTGAAGGCGGACCACGACAGGAGTGGTACGCTCAACATACTTTCGGCACCATAAGTTTTATTTGTACTGTCGTCTCTAGACTCACTGGCGCGGAGATTCTGTACTCTGTGAATAAAATTGTAGTAAATTCTATAGTAAGTTCTCCCTAGAGAAAAGGTCAGCATAACATAACAATACTGCCATACAGAAAACAGAGCGAATTCTTCCCGAAAGAACAGACATCCACCTAATTTCACCAGTAATCTTTGGCTTAAGTCCCATAATTTGCAAGCCTATTGATATTAACTGCAGCAAAATCAGTAATCCAGGATATACAAATACTACAAAATAAAGCAATAAAAGCACTCTACAACTACTACTACCTTACACCAACCACGAAAATCTACAATGACACTAAAATACTTAAAATTAACCAACTCTATACACTTAAAACATGCACTCTAATACACAAAATCATAACACAAGACACACATTCGCAACTTAACTTTAAAAAGAAAACTTACACATTTAACGCAAGACGACGAGACAAAATAGAATTAAGAAAACCTAGAACTAACTATGGTAGGAAAAATATACTATATGAGGGAGCAAAACTTTATAATGAAATACCTGATGATGTGTTTAACAGTAACAGTTGTAATACATATAAAAAAGCCCTAGAGGAATATGTTAGAATGAAGTACTAACAGCGAATGTCACCTATATCTTATAATTCCGTTGTTTTGTTTATCTGTATGTGATCACAGAGACTGTATCTACTTTTATTATATATTTTCTATACATTTCTCAATATGTAAGTGAACCGTAATGTTCTTTTTTTGAGAAATCTTCTTTTGAGAAGTCTTTAAACCCAACTGCACAAGTCCAGATTGCAAGCTTCTACCGAAAACATCATAATTGAAAAACCTAAAAACATTGCCTACCTTGGATATCTAACCCGTACTCAGAGATTACCACCTCGTAAGACTTCATTGTCTTACGAGGTAACATAACTTGACTTTCAACAAGCCTTATATCCTTTTCGATTTTCTATTGATAAAATGAAATTGGTTTTTCCAGACTGATCAAGGCTGGAGCTAACCCCAACGCGACCTGTGGCATAGACTGTGTATCAGTCTGCCACCTGGCTGCGATGAGGTCTGACGATGCCCTCACTACACTCCTTAATGCTGGTGCAGAAAGGCAGAGGTTGGACAGACTTGGCCGGACACCGCTACACTTAGCCGCTTGGGCAGGGAATGTGAAGCAGATTGCTGTTTTACTTGGATTTTCTGAAGGTTCGTTAGCATTCTTAGTGTGAAGAACTAGTTATTTTTGATAAATGATTTATTTCTGTAAGTAGGTTTGTACAAACACTTTATTTACACGTCAATCATATTTTAAAAACTAGATGAGGTCTGCGTTTCCTAGCTGACTACTCTGAAAAGCAAGGCCGAAACAAATTCAGAGGTCACTTTAAAAGGTCTCTTTCAAAGTCCAGACATAATCTTGGTCAGATCATGTAGATTAGTGTCTGAAATGGTCTTTTGAGGAAAAACCACACAGATTGAGTGGACCTGTCTAGTCAGTGCACGCATGTGTCAGTAATCGTGCAGCTCAACTAAGAACTTAAGGAACTCCACGATTTGACGAACAATACCAAAGAAAGGACATTTGGGTAGGCTGCATAAATTACTTAAACTGCCAGACCATGATTAAAACTGAAACAATGACTCACATAGTCCTCACATTCACAATCATTTAAATAATAATATTATACTTCTCAAGGTAAAATATTCATGGCATTGTATATGATGATGTAATAATCATCAAATATCAAGGATAATGTAAAAATAAAACGAAATAGAAAATTGGAGCAACTCAGACCCAAGCCTTTTTGTCCTCAATATAATATTTGACGGTATAAAAGGCTTTCTGGCATACTTACGTTTAATGAATGATTTTAATTTATTAAGCCTTAGATCTTGAACGTGGCTTGGAAGTTTATTATAAAAGCGTATACATTGACATCTAACGAGCCACCTATTTTCTTGAGCCATGTTGTAGGTACGACAAATTTGTGTTTATTCTTAGTATTTATATTATGGATATCACTGTATTTTTACAAAAAAAAAACAAAAATATACTGAGAAGGCACAGTCATTACATTAATCTTATTAAATTTCTCTCTGAATGTGTATTGATCGAACAGCTCTTTTCTGCAAAACAAAGGTAGACTGAATGTCAGCGGCATTTCCCCACAACAGAAAAGCCTACGACATTACATTATGAAAATAGCTAAAGTACATTAAACGGACTGCCTATAATATCAGTTAAATTGCGAATTTTTCTAACAGCGGATGCTACGGAGTTAATCTTTTTTGACAATTTATCGATATGTGGGCCCCATTGAAGCTTAGCATCTAAAGTTAAGCCCAAGAATACTGTGTTATGTTCAGGATTCAATTCTTTGCCCTTTATCAATACATTAGTTATCACCTGTCTAACGTGAGGTAGCGTAAACATAATGCACTTGTTTTTTTTTTTCATCAAGAAGTAAATTATTAACATTGAACTACTTTTGAGATCGCGCTTTTTACATCGTCAGTAACCAGCTGCTGACGTTTAAGTTTTAAAAAAAATGAAGTGTCGTCCGCAAACATTTATAAAAATAAACTACATAATTATATCATGATTATCCTCTATGAGGTAAGGCATGTCATTAATATAAATAAGAAGCAAGAAAACTCTTGAACTTTCTTGTTTATCAATTGTTAGGTACTTTAGATCCGGGAGACCTTTTTCCATTAACGCCAACGCTCTGAATCTCACTCTGAATCCTATTACTCAAGTATGAAGTAAGAAGATCCAGAGCGGTGTTTCGGATCCCGTAGTGGCGGAGTTTCCTGATTAGCGTTTCATGAAGAACGCAATCAAACGGCATGGACAAATCAGAAAAGATGCCCAAGGCATCGAATTTATCTTCCCATTGCATTATAAATATGTCCTAAAAGTTCAACACCGGCCATCAGTAGTTGAACGACCCCTTGTAAAACCGAAATGTTTACTATGTAATAATTTATGTTTATTAAAAAATCTTTGCAATTGGGCTAAAATTAATTTCTCAAAAATACCTCTTCAATTTTGGTATATACCATGGCCACAAGGATCTTTATACCATTAAGCAAATTATCTACTTGAGCAGCCTCGACTTGACACCAACTTAGGCTGTATCTAGTAATTTATGCGAAGCTGAGAAAACGCTCTGACTATGCTTCCTTCGAAAGCAATAAAAAGTCAACAAAATATGGCTCATCCTGAAACGACTATTGCCTCATGAAGTGGTGTGCCTCCAGTTCAGGCAATGTCTCCGCTTGAACAACCTTGGGCCGAAGCGTCGCTCCTACCCATGGTGGTTGTCACTAGTGCATACGAAGCTTTAGAACTCATCAAGACTAGTCAACAGCAGCTGACTATAGACCTCGTACAAAAAGATAGAAACATGACCAAGATATCAAAAACATGTTACAGATTTGCAGAACAGACTGGATGCAGAAGACATGACAGTAGCAACTGAGGAGGAAGTCAAGAAGCTGAGTCACGACGTCAAGGAGATGGTCAACGTGAAGTGTGACTTCGGCACAAGCAAGGCAAAGCTGCCGACCTACTGGAAGGATAATGCAGTTGACCATAATTGCAAGGAGTTCGAAAAAAGCGTATGTTTTTCTATTATTTATTTTGCACCAAACCCATTTGTTGTTCGGGACAACATTAGGTTAATAAAATAAAATATAAAGCCGGTGTACAAAAAACCACCATAATCTTGCTATTCAAAAATATTTGACAGCCCAGTCAGCCCAGCCAAAACGCCGATTGGCTATAATGTAACATGGGCATACTAGTGGAGTGTGCTACAAGGATCTTATGGCGCGTGAATAACATTGATAAGGGGGCGTTATTGGTAAACATTTGTGAAATTGAAATCGAAATAAAAATCATGTATTTGCTTACAATGTATGTAAGGGGGAGCGCACAACAACCAGACTCCCCAAACGTCAACCTCATTTATACGCGGTGCACCCTGCTGCTTATCAACGAGGCTCTGACAACCGACAAGTGACGGAATATCCACCAACAAAAGCATTCCCAAGGAGGGTTGGTGTCAGGCTGGCGGCCAGCTGTTAAACTTTGCTAAAACCTTAAGCAACATGAATAGAAGTTATATGATGCGCGATAGGGCTATGTAAAAGAAATAAAGTATGTATATGAAAGTACCCTACAGGCGACGCGCAAGGGCAGCACCCGGCTTCTGTGGGAAATGGACAAGGGTTGTCACACCGGAACGTGTGGGTGCAACGTAAGCCGTAAGCTCGGAGTGTGAGAGAAGTTAGATTGAGGTGTGCGAGCTGGCATGTAGGGACGAAGACTGGGAGAGGAAGGGAACTGGCAGAGGTTTTAAAAAGGTGACGACTGAACATAGCGTGTCTGCAAGAGACGAAGTGGAAGGGTGTGAAACCTAGAGATATAGGAGAAGGACATAAGTTTTATTACTGTGGAAGCTACGGTAAGTGAAATGGTGTGGGTACAGTTTTGGATAGTCAGTTGAAAGAATATGATGTGGATGTTAAAAAAGTGAGTGATAGAGTACTAAAAATGGTTGCAACATTTTATTAAATATACCTACCTAATAATAGTTACGCGACGGGTTAATTTATGAGTTAAAGTTATTGTGGAGAGTTTGGCTTGGTGTATGCACTCCAGTCGGGGTAGTGTAAAAGTGAAGTTTTGGGAGGACCTCTATCGTGTGATGATGGATCTGCAAGATAATAAAAAAGTGCATGTGAAGGTGATTTTAACGGGCATATAGGAAGACAGAAGGATGGGTATGAGAGAGTGCATGATAGTTGGGGATACGGAGACCGTAACATTGATGGCGAGGCTCTGCTGCAAGCTACTTCAGCCTACGACCTGGCAATTACAAATACGTAGTTTGAAAAACAAAATGAGCATCTTATAACTTACCAAAGTGGCTGCCACGCGACACAAATTGACTACTTGCTAGTAAGACGGAAAAGCCTTAAAAGTGCCAATAACTGTAATGTGCTCCCAGGTGAAAACTTAGTCTCACAACATGGACTCATAATAATGGTGGTAAAAGTCAGTATCTCATCCAGTAGGAACAAGGAATGGTCTCCAGATGGCCAGATGGCGTATGATAGAAAAAGAGAAATGTGCCAGATTTTTAAGAGTCAAGTGGTAGATAAAAATATTAAAATGAAGGATATGGAAGCAAAATCTGTGAATGAATGATGGAAAGAGATGGCGGATTGTATAACGAAAGTAGCAAAAGATGTGTTTGGAGAATCGAAAGGGAAAGATATGATAGAAAAGGATTGTGGTGGAATGAAGACCTACAAAAGATGCTTAATGAAAAGAAAATTGCATTTGAATAATGGCAGGGTGTTAAAACGGGAATGAAACTTTAAAAGAAGATAAGAAGAAGATTTATAAACAATAGAAGAATAAGGCAAAAAAGGCGGTAGCACTTTCGAGGGCTAAGGCGCAGGAGAAGTTGAACGACTCACTGGACAGCCCTAAAGGCCAGAAGGTTTGGGTTTATACCAAGTCGAGGAACAATGGACGCCATTTATGCACTCCGCCAATTGTGCGAGAAGTACAGACGTGCACACAAGAACTTGCACATGGTGTTTATTGATCTGGGGAAAGCGTATGATAGGGTACCTCGGGATTATTGTTATGGGCCTTGAAAGAGAAAGGTGTGCCAGGAATGCATGTAGAGTTAATTCGTACTATGTACAGTCAATCTCGTACCTATGACCGGTCGGCTGCTGGCAATACCGACGAGGTCAGTGTGGCTGTAAGCTTGCACCAAGATTCGGCTTTAAGTACCTACCTCTTCCTGTTGATTATGGACGCTTTGACGTCGGACATACTGGAGGAGGCACTCTGGTACATGCAATTTGCCGATGACATTGTTCTTGTCAGTGAAAAAGGATCCAGAGCAGATTGGAGAAATGGCAATAACTGGAGAATGTTTGGCTTGAAAATCAGCAGAACCAAAACTCAATATATGTTCTGCGATTTCGGCGGTCTCTCCAGTTCCAGTAAACAATGGTTAGACCTGCTGTTTTGTATGGATCAGAATGTTGAGCCACAAAAGGGATGAATAAAAGGCAATAACATGCCGCTGAGATGAGAATGCTAAGAGGAATGTGTTACACGAACGGGTAGAATAAGAAATGAGTACATAAGGGGAAGTCTGTAAGTGGCACCGGTGACTGAAAAGTTCTGTGGAAAACGGTTGTCATGGTATGGGCATGTGATACGGAGGAATGAGGAAAGTTTTGAGTAGGAATGTCGATGGCTATAAAAGTAAGGGAAGACAAGAGACACTATGGATGGACTGTGTGAATGATATGGTTAGAAAGGGGCGACCACTGAGATGACGGATAATAGAGAAGTATGGAAGTTTGTTAGATATAACTTTAAGCAGGACACAACATTGTTGATTTTTATGGGAAATAGGGGAAATGTGAACAAAGGAGAATTGCTCCAATATCATAGAACATTGTGCAACCTTAGTTTAAGGAAAATTGTGTTGTTTACATTCCCTTATAGTAACAGTTTGCCACAGGAAGAAAATAATTTAAGATTTGACATTAACATGACATTGCACAATTTGACATATAATGATAATTTATTCCATTTAGTTGACACTAACAATTATGTTAGTAATAATTTGTATTTGACAAAAGATAGATACAATATTGTTATGTACTATCTTTCTAACTATCACAAAAGACAGATAGCTGTGTCGCTATCATATTATTTTTCTATTTCAGCCAAAAATTTGGCTAAACAACTTGCTTCTTTTGAGCAATGCAATGACTTTTTAAATTATTCTGCCAATAATTTGGTCAAAATTAATGACAATGGTCATCATTTAAATTAGAAATTAGGACAAAGGAGTTAGCCTCTTGCAAAAATGTAACTAAGGCAAAGAATAAAGCATATGAAAGTGTAAAAAAAATAAATAGTATCAACCTGGTGCATCAAAACATTCAAGGGTTTTTGAACAAAGATTTAGAAGTAGAGTTATTCCTGAATTGTAGCAATATAGATATTCTTTGTATAACAGAACATTGGCTTAAAAGCCATCAGTTCATGTTCAATTTTAGTCATCACCAGGTTGGTAGTTCGTTCAACAGAGTACATGCTGTACATGGTGGCTCATTAATTCTGGTAAATAACCAACTTAAATTTAAAGACCGCAGGGATATTGTGAGCCTCTCTGTTGAGCGGACAATTGAAATAGCCGGTGTAGAATTGGAGCAGCTCATTATATTAAGTGTGTACAGACCTCCTTCAGGATTGTATGATTGTTTTGAAAAGGTTATGGATGAAGTGTTGCACAAAATCTGTAATTCAAATAAGTCTATCATCATTTGTGGTGATTTTAATGTTAATTTGTTAGAAAATTCTGGTTTAAGTATTAAAATTATAAGTCTGTTTCAGTCATACAATCTTGCTAACCAATTTCTGGAGCCAACTAGAATAACTCCCACTAGTGCCACATGCCTAGATAACATTTATACAGATGTTATACCAACTCACAAAGAAATGATTAATTTAATAGACTCAGATCATTGCGGACAATTAATAACTATTTCAAATATAAACAAAAAAGTTACTAAAAAAGATATCACTGTTAACCCGAAAACGACTTATCGCTTGGATACATTTAAATCTAAACTTTTAAGTAAATTACCATTTTTGGTGACTAATGATGACCCTAATCAACATTATAATGATTTTTTTAATATGTATTGCACACTATTCAATACCACGTTCATTCCAAAGACGTTCTCGGTTAATAGTAATGCTTCCTTTAGTGACTGGGCCACCATTGGTATACATACAAGTAGAAAACGACTTTATGAATTGTATGATGAACGAACTTGTAAAAACACTGCTGAATTTAATTTATATGTTAAGAATTATTCTAAATTATTTAAAAAAGTTTGTAGTATGGCCAAATCACGTTATTTGAGTTCAAAAATTAAAAATAGTAGTAATGTAATAAAAATGACATGGAGTATCATTAATAGCGAAACGGGAAGGTCATGCAACCGATGTAGTGACTACAGCCTTGCTATTGATGACAATATAATTAAATCTGATTATCAAGTCGCCGCGGCCTTTGAAAATTTCTTTGCAGAGATTCCCGTATCGACTACTAAATCTCTAAACTCTTCACCCACTGCTGCAGAGTCTTTACTTAAAGAAAACATTCCAGTTTGTGATTCTGAATTTCATTTCGAATATGTCACTTTTAAAGATATAATTAAAACCTTTCACACGTTAAATGTCAAAAAGACTGCAGATTTATGGGGTAATTCTGTGGACGTTGCTAAGTCAATTATAAATATTGTAGCACCTACTTTAGCTGTTATTTTTAATAATTGTATTGACCGTGGTGAGTTTCCTGATCTTATGAAAAACAGTAAAATAATACCGTTGTTTAAATCGGGTAGTACATCGGACCCTACTAATTATAGACCTATTTCAGTGCTACCTACATTTAGTAAAATTTTTGAAAAACTTATTTTAAATCAAATGCAAAGATTTTTTAATGTACATAAATTACTGCATAACAAACAGTTCGGTTTTACAAGGGGTCGTTCAACTACTGATGCCGGAGTTGAACTTCTAGGGCATGTATATAATGCATGGGAGGACAAATGCGATGCGTTGGGCATCTTTTGCGATTTGTCCAAGGCATTCGATTGTGTTCTTCACGCAACATTAATCAGGAAACTGCACCACTACGGAATCCGGAACGCCTCTCTGGATCTTCTTACTTCTTATTTAAGTGATAGGATTCAGAGAGTTGATGTTAACGGGAAAAGATCTCCCGGATCGGTAGTAAGAATGGGGGTCCCTCAAGGCTCAATTCTAGGTCCATTTTTATTTCTTATTTATATAAATGACTTGCCTTACCTCATAAAGGATGAACATGATATAGTGCTGTTTGCAGACGACACTTCACTTTTATTTAAACTCAAACGTCAGCAGCTGGTTACTGACAATGTAAATAGTGCCCTCGCAAAAGTAATTAACTGGTTTAATGTTAATAACCTTCTTCTTAACGAGAAAAAAACGAAATGTATTAAGTTTACGATACCTCATGTTAGACAAGTAGAAACAAGTATTCTCATAAAGGGTGAAGAGTTGAAACCCGAAAATACCACAGTATTCTTAGGCATAACTTTGGATGCCAAGCTTCAATGGGGCCCCCATATAGATAAATTGTCAAAGAAGCTTAGCTCTGCAGCATACGCCGTTAGGAAAATTCGTGGTTTAACTGATTTAGAGACAGCCCGTTTAGTATACTTTAGTTATTTTCATAGTGTAATGTCGTACGGTATTCTGTTGTGGGGAAATGCCGCCGATATTCAGACGATTTTTGTTTTACAAAAAAGGGCAATTCGTTCAATTTATAAATTAAGTCCCAGACACTCCCTCAGAGACAAATTTAAAGGGATTAATATAATGACTGTGCCTTCTCAGTATATTTATGAAAATCTTAAGTATGCACATAAAAATATTAATCTGTTTAAAAAGTACAGTGATATCCATAATTTAAATACTAGGAACAAGAACAAATTTGTTGTTCCTACTACCAGGCTCAAGAAAATAGGTGGCTCGTTTAGATGCCAATGTATACGTTTTTATAATAAACTTCCTAGCCACATTCAAGCACTAAGCCTTAATAAATTCAAATCTTTTATAAAAAGGAAACTATGCCAGAATGCCTATTATACTGTCAAAGACTATATTGAGGACAAAAAGGCTTGGGATTGAGTTGCTCCAATAAAGCACAGGCAATGTTAATTTATTTTATTTCGCTAACTATTTTTACTTTTAATCTTTGCTATAAGTATCTATACTTATTTACATATACAATGACACTAATATTTACTATATAAAGTATTATATTATTTTAAATTATTGTGAATGTGAGGACTATGTGTGTTTTTGTTGCAGTTTTAATCATGTTCTGGCAGTTTGAGTAGCTGATGCGGCCTACCCAAATGTCCTTTCTTTGGTATTGTTCGTCGAATCGTTGAGCTCCTTAAGTTCTGAGTTGAGCTACACGGGTACTGACAAATGCGTGCACTGACTGGACAGGTCCACTCAATCTGTGTGGTTCTTTCCTCAAAAGACCATTTCAGACACAAATCTACATGGTCCTCAAAGATTATTATAATATTATTCTAATTATTGTGAATGTGAGAACTATGTCGGTCATTGATTTATTTATATTTATTTTTGTATTTTTCTCCAACGTAATCATGATCTGGCAGTTTGAGTAATTTATGCGGCCTACTCAAAAGTCCTTTCTTTGGTATTGTTCGTCGAATCGTTGAGCTCCTTGAGTCTAAGTTGAGCTGCACGATTACTGACAATTGCGTGCACTGACTGGACAGGTCCACTCAATCTGTGTGGTTCTTTCCTCAAAAGACCATTGCAGACACCGATCTACATAGCTTTCACATGACCTGACCAAGATTTTGTCTGGACTTTAAAAGAGACTGTGACCTCTGAGTTTGTTTCGGCCTTTCTTCTCAGAGTAGTCAGATAGGAAACGCCGACCCCATCTAGTTTAAAAAAAAATATGATTGACGTGTAAAAGTGTTTGTTCAAACCTACTTACAGAAATAAAATCATTTATCATTTATGGGAGACAAAAAACACGTTGCGCCGACCGCTAATAAATTAGGATACGAGCAGGAGAATGATGATGTATGTAGGTATACAGATAAGATGGATTTTTTGAGCTTATATACGAGATAAGACAAAATAAGACTAAAAATCTTAGTAAATGCATTAGTTTGTCTCTTGATTTCAACTTAATTGAAAGTTTTATTTTTATTATTACATCATTTGATTTTTTTTTTTTCTGATCCACCACCAGCTGCCGATATTCCAACTGGGTTGGTCAGCTTTGCACGCGGCGAGCGCGCGTGGTCAGTCTCGCTGCGCGCGCCTCCTAATCGCCGCAGGCGCAGAGCAGTGTGCGCGTGACCTCGTCGGCAGAACCCCTCTTGACATCGCCGGGTCAGCGTTCTATGCTGATCAGAATATAGATCCACAGAAGTATGTTATTTTACGTTTTAACTTTACTGAAACTCACCACGTATCTACGCAGCTCATGAACTATAAGAACACAGTACCTTTTATTTTGTGGCATGTAAAAGTAAACTAACCATCATCACCATCCATCAAAGCGACAACTCCAAGTATTTCACCCCTACAGTTAGCCTTCAACCCAAAGTACCAAACATAAATACTGCATCAATTTCTCTTTTATTAATGTTAACAATTGTAACAATATACCCGATTATAGTTTTGCAGATTTAGTCAATATGCTCATCAGTTCGAACTGCCAGAACTTCAGAATCAAGAACAGGAAGACAGTTGACACTCCTCTTCACACTGCAGTTGAACTAGGCAGTTTGGAGGCCGTCTTGGTGCTCGTGGCCAACAAAGTGCCTGTCAATTGGCTGAACCGTGCAGGACAAACCTCACTGCATATATGTGTTCAAAAGAAACTTAAGGAACATTTGCAGGTGAGAACAAGAACCATGAACCAAGAACCATATGAGGCATATAGTTAGTGACTGTGACTGTAGCATTTGATGATATCATCATCATTATTATTGGCAGCCTTGTTCCACCCACTGCTGTGTATAAGTCTCCTCCTTTTTGTGCCATGCTTGCTTGCCATTCCTTGCGTTCCTAAATTACCCTAGGCTGATAAAATTTTGGGTTTCCTAATTATGTTAATAATAGTATGATCGGCTTTCCTTTGAGGGAAAGGAAACGCACCGCCGCACGTTCCTGTAGGGCTCGTCACGAGACAGGGGCATCTTCCCACCATTATAAGAAATGAATTCCCATAAACTAAACTGCCTTATCCTGACTAAAAAATCTAGGGGACAAGGAGGGGACACAAGGTGATGTTAATATTGGAAATTCACAGTTAGGAAACATAAGTATTATAATTACAAATATGTGAAGCTAAGAAGACGAGAGGATATGCAAAAGTATATATATAAAGTGTATATTTAATGTAAAGTGTATGTATGTATATTATGATTTAGTATTACAAATGTCGTAACGCCGACATCGCCATTCTCGCAGGTAATCGGTTCAAGCAGCAATTTTATGAAATCCAGATGTGCGTTGTGCTCTGTTTGTTCTATTGGTTCATAGAATTTCTAGAATATATTGCATCTTTAAGTGACGTAATATTGCTTTCTACTGATATGATTACTGGCATAAGTGCCAGCTTATATCCCATAAATAAAATATAAATGGAACGATTTCTAAAAGGTTCAATATTGATAAACAATTTTAAGAAATTGGATATTTTGTAATTTATACAATAAGATGTCGAGAAAATTAAGATATTATTTGTTTCTATGACATCGTGTGACAATTTTGAAACAATTATAATATTTTGCTATTTTATAGGAATAATCGTATAGCTCAACTCAGAACTTAAAGAGCTCAACGGCTCGACGAACAATCCCAAAGAAAGGACATTTTAGTAGGTCACATAAAGTAAACGAAAGTACTGAAACTGCCAGACCATCATTAAAACTAACTTAGAAAGAAATAAAAATTACCCACACAGTCCTCATGTTCATGCTGCTACAATGGCATTCGCAAGCTCCAACAGAAACGTTTGACTTAAGGCCATAAATAATGCCAATGATATTTGCAATCTCCAATAACAATGTATGATTTGATAAAGCATTTTTTATATCGCATAATCGGTTATTATCTTTCCAGATATTAGCAACACACGGTGTCAGCGATGTAGATATTCCAGATGTTGTAAATGTTAAAGACAAGGATGGGCATACTGTACTTCATAAAGCCATCCTAGACGAATGGGGAGCAGGAGTTAGCGTCGCGATAGAAGCAGGAGCCAGTATCACAGCAAGAGTTTGTAACTTACTAAATCATAATGCTAACTTTTAAATTAAAATTAAAGTAAGACATCAAGTTGTAACACTGGAGCCCCTTCATATCATAAATATATAAATAAATATCTTCGCTACATTTTAGTTAATATCTCATGTTGATGATATTATTAAAAAGTATACCAAATATCTCATATTATATTTCAGGATAACAAAGGTGAGACACCAATCCACTTCGCAGCAATGATGGGCAACGTGGAAATACTTAATGAAATACTGAATATAGCAATACAAAAAGGCGTCATCGATACAGCTAACAGTCAAAGAGAAACCGCTTTATTCAAAGCAGTTATCCACGGACACATAGAATGCGTTAAAAGGCTCCTTAAAGAAGGAGCTTTAATAACAAAAACACTGACGAGACAAGTCAACCTCTTCCATGTAGCTTCCCAAAAAGGAAACCTGGAAATACTCACAGCATTATTAGATCACGATTATACAATAACTAGGAGAATGATTAATTACCTAACAGCTGATGACAAAAAAGGTTATGGTCCTATACATTTTGCAGTAGAGAACAATCATCCCAAATGCGTCAAGATACTTTTAACCAAAAACACTTACAGGAGTCTCAGAACTTCTTACGGATCTCAGAAAGGTTCGACGCCCTTGCACATAGCTGCAATATACAATAATGTAGAAATTGCCAAAATTATCATGTTCAATAATGAAGACACTGTACATATTATAAATGATATGGGCTGGACTCCACTCCACACAGCCAGTCACTATGGAAGCAGAGATATGATCACACTACTTCTCAAAGAAGGGGCAGATATATCTCACAGTACAAACGGTCCTAATAAATGTAGGAATACTGCAGTAGATATGATTATGAACAACTTGTCAAAGCCTACAGAATTTATGGAGGATATCTTTGATACATGCATTTCCACCAACGATTCAAATCTACAAGATCCTAAATGTGAAGTCACAGTGAACTATAAAATGTTAGTACCTAAAGCTGAAGAGAAGGTACAAATGAAGGTCATAGATGCGCTTCTGAAGACAGGAGATAGGTATGGACAGAGGCGGCTACTGGTACACCCATTACTAGAAAGTTTTCTGTACTTAAAGTGGAAAGCTCTCTTGCCTTTCTTCTATACGATGTTAGCTTTCAATGCGTTCTTTGTACTATCGTTGACAACGTTTATTATATCAGTATTTTTTTACAAAGATACAAATAATCCCCCACCACTGGTTCTAAATTCTACTGGGTGGGCCGTAGTCTTGTATATTACTATTATCTTGATAGTTACCCAGGTGAGTCTTTAAGGAACATACAATCCACAGAAGATCATAATATCTTCTGTTGCTTTGATAAATAAACTGATGTTATATTCAATCAAGCCAAATGTATAATTGTACCAACATAAATCAATTGATGTTATATTCAATCAAGCCAAATGTATAATTGTACTAACATAAATCCAACTAAAAAACTATGTTGCCTTACGTCCTCACTTTATTTTGTTGTGTTACAGCACTTCACATGCTACTGAATATTCTATCTTTACTAATCAAAATCCAGTTAAATACACCTTGAATGAATGTTCCAGGAAGTCCTCTACATGAACGTTAGCAAAACGTACTTCTTTCAGTTAGAAACTTGGGTAAAGTTCAGTTCCGTTTGCTTGGCTGTGATCTTACCTAATGCCATGGAGACTACTCTTTCTGACGTGGACTGGGCCAGACACGTGGCCACGGGAGCTCTGCTACTATCCTGGCTGGAGATGATGTTTCTACTGTCTCGGTTCCCCAACTGGGGATACTACGTGCTGATGTTTGGAAAGGTGTCCACAAACGTTATCAAGGTGATAATTTTATTAATGTTTGTATTATATTATTAACATTACACTATCAACCTCAAAATTATGCCTGTTGGTCTGTAGCACCTCTATTAGAAACAGATTAATTGCAATAAATTAATTGGCTATTCTTCTTTTCAGATTCTTTTAACTTTTGCATTCCTGGTGATAGGTTTTGCCCTCAGCTTCATGATACAGTTTCACTCACAAATGCCTTTTGAGTCTCCTTGGGCTGCCCTCGTCAAGACCATAGTTATGATGACTTCTGAGTTCGACTATGAAGACCTAGTCCAACCAAAAGAAATCGTTACTTCATTGCTCATCATCCGCGTCATATTTTTAATATTTCTAATACTAGCATCCATAGTTCTCATGAATTTAATGGTGGGTGTAGCTGTCAATGATCTACATAATTTACAAGTTTTAGGAAACGTCAGAAGACTATGCAAACAAGTCGAGTTTTTAGGATCTCTAGAACATCTAGTCTACAATAGAATATTTAAGAAAATTTTGCCGAATTGGCTAGAAGATATGTTAACAAATAGGAAGAAAATTTTAAATGTCTTCGTCCTTAGTCCGAGTTTACCAAAATCGAAATGTTACAGATCTCTACCATCCCATATAAGGGAGGCTATTTTTGAGAAAGCTCAATCACGGAAGAAACAAATGGATGATGAATTAGGATCACAAAATTATAAAAAAAAGTTGGACGCAATATATAAAGCTACTGTTAAAATAAAACAAGATAACTTAAAAATAAAGAATTTGAAAACTGGCATATTACAAAATAATACAAATAATAAAGATGTTGTAAAACATCTAATAGAACTAGAAACCGCGCTCATGGATATCAAAAACCAAACTAAGTCATCTATAAGCCAAATCCAATCATCTATAGATGACCTTAGTTTTAAAATGGACCTGATTTTGAGCAAATTAGATAGTAAAAGTAAAAAACAGTCATAGTAGGAGTACTATGACCGATGGTGGTGGAGCAGACGAGTCCTGGAGTGAAGACCGCGTATCGGCCAGTATCGGTCGTAAGTGGAGTGTGGGACGCCCCCCAACTAAATGTACCGACGACCTTTAAAAGATGGCTTTGACAAATTGGATGCGGAAGGACAGGGTGTTGTGGTGTAGCTTGGGCGAGGCATAGGTCGAGCAGTGGACTGCGATACACTGAGTTGATGGAGGTTTAGTATCAGTTAGTAATTTTGCAATGAAATAAATTCTCTTTTTAATTAATTAACATTTTATACAAATATACATTTGTGTTATTATGTATGTTTACTGAAGTTTTGTGCCTATGAATTGTGTGTTGAAATACCGTTTAGGTATGTTTAAGAAATGTAAAATGTTACAGTGTTTTAATGCCGAGATGATAAAAGTGTGTACGATAATATATTTTATGTGTAGATAATTCTTATTTTTTTTAGGAGCAATTGTATATCTATATATATATATATATATATATATATATATATATATACCATAAATAAAGTAGATCAAGAGAAATATTTGGGACTAGTTTTGGATAGCAAATTGACGTGGCTTCCACATATTCAAAAAATAAAATCAAAAACACAATCACTCATGGGTACCCTACGAGGTATCGTTCGTTGCTTACCACGCCAAGTTCGCTATTTAATCTACTACTCCCTTGTTAAGCCGCATATCGACTACCTAGTGGAAATATGGGGTACCGCTGCTAAATCACATACGAACCTACTACAAACTGCTCAAAATAAACTACACTCGAGAGCAATGAATCCGGGTCACTTAAAGAATGTTAAAAATCTCGGAAACTAAAAATGATAGGTTAATGCAATAAATTGTATTTAATAGACAATGTAATACTCCTTAAATGAAAGTAAAAAAAAAATACATTTTATTAACACAAAATTACATAAAGAAAAAAACTGCTGATCTCTCCTTAAAACAAAAATAGGAAACATGAAATTTTTGAACTTTATTACGATTTTCTTGAATTTTAATACTTCGTATTGCCTCCTCGTGCTTCCATTACTGCGTTTACGCGGTTTGGCATGCTGTACACCAAGTTCCTTATACGATTTTGGGGAATATTCTCCCATTCCTCTGTGAGAGCAATTTTGAGCTCACGAAGCGTGATTGGGGGAGGGTTTCGTTGTTTTACGCATCTGCCTAGCTCGTCCCAAGCATGCTCGATCGGGTTGATATCCGGGCTGCGCGCTGGCCACTCCATACGAGTAATGTTCATCTCTTGAAGGTAGTCATTCACAATCCTACCTGTATGAGGTCGGGCATTGTCATGCATAAATATAGCATCCTCACCTAAATTGACCATAAATGGACCAACGTGATCATTGAGGATTTCTTCCACATATCTTACGCTAGTTAAAGAGCCGTTTTCTATGATCACCAGCTCTGTGCGACTTTCAGAAGAAATTCCGGCCCACACAAGTACAGACCCACCACCGTAGGCTACTTTTTCTTCGATGCATGCTTGCTTGAATCTTTCCCCTGGTCTTCGATACACTCTGTGTCTTCCATCGTGCTTGTAGAGCACAAATTTTGATTCGTCGGAGAACATAACTTTTGACCAATCTTCAATACTCCAATTTACGTGGCTCTGGGCATATCTTAGTCTTGAAATACGATGCCCACGCTCCAGTTTAGGGCCGTTTGCAGGTCTAAGAGGTTTTAAGTTAGATTCAGCAAGCCGACGTCTTACTGTCCATGCACTTGGGTTACTTCCTCCGAGGCGTCGAAACTGATTGGTGAGTTCAGTTCCTGTGAGAAAGCGATTTCGAAGCATGGTGTTCACCAAGTATCGGTCTTCTCGTGCTGTGGTACACCTGGTTCTGCCCGTTCCTGGTCTGCGTAGGTTAGAACCAGTTTCTTCGTAACGTCGGAGAACTCTTTGTACTGTTGACAGCGACACACCGACAGTCCTGGCTGTATCGCGCTGACTCCGGCCGGTTTCCAGCATTGTAAGTATTCTGGTGCATTCTTCAGGCGTAAGCGACATAATTTCAGCTTGAATAATGAATATAGAGCACTATCAACATGGTTTATGTACCCACATAAATGACAGATTACAAACAAAAGCAAAACCAAATGCTGTAATTTCGTAGTTCCATCTTCGAAAGTGGCCCTTTTTCAAATTTGATTTTTTTATGATATAACTTTACAATAACTAAGAAGTTTTAATACCTTCATTTAAGGAGTATTACATTGTCTATTAAATACAATTTATTGCATTAACCTAGCATTTTCAGTTTCCGAGATTTTTAGGATTCTTTAAGTGACCCGGATTCATTGCTCTCGAGTGTACTAAAAACGTTATTTAACTATGACTATCTAACTCCAACAGAAACTCTTTACAAAAAAATTAAAGTTATGAATATAACACAAACATACATAATTATATAACACATGCATACTAATCAGAAAAATACTAAATAAAAATATACACACAAAAATAACCTTCACAAAAAATATAAAAAAACACAAAATGAAACTGAGACGAGAACAAGACAACTACAACTGTCGCGAAAGATAAGATCGCGATGTTCCAAATCTATAAAATATGTAAATATAATTGCAACACTAATGAGATAGCAACACTAAATTAGACAACTTGACGACGCCAACCCAATCCAGTTTTTAGCGCCATTTCCCGCGCAGACATACTCGTAGTTTGATTATTAGTTAATTTGAGATTCAGTGCAAGAAAAGTATATGGAGATTCTTGTCACCCGAGAGACTCGCCACCTGGAAAGCTAAGTACCTAAGTGTTAACTTTCTGTTTGTGTTAGAGATTTGATGTTTATTAATTGATGTTATATGAAGGCGGTTTTGCCTGCTTGCTTGAACTAATTGTAACACCTAATCTGTTCGGTAATTGTCGTGGCTTAAGGCGCGGTTCAGGCTCGATAAGATGCTTCCATGTTCGCGGCTTAAGTTATGGAACGGCGGCATGTTTCAAGCAGATTCGTGTTGGACGTGTCTTCAGCCGCGGTTCTGGTTCAATAAGATGCATCCGTTAGCGCGGTTTAAGATGTTAACGACGGCCATCACACGCTATTACGTAGTCCGGACTTACAAGCGTAGGGAGTTGTGAGGGGGGCCTTGGGCCAGTCTCTCTTGCAGTCTCCAGTGTCCCCAAGGAGGGCCCATGGTGTGCCGACGGGCCACTAGCGCTGACGAGTGCTATTTATTAAGGGGAGCGTTTCAGATGTCGGTGCGCGAGGACGGGGATCCGACCATGGTCTGGAACGCAAGTGCTAATTCGCGAATATGAACTCAATAAATTCGATTAGCACTAAGGTGTTACAAGCTTACAAACATACAAATGTTATTGATATGGAGTTGATGAAACTCACATGATGGAGGTTGCGAGTTGAGGCAACTCTCCTAATGTATGTGGCAATTGAACGTAACAATGTTAATACAGTCCCTGATGCGATAGGTATCAGGAACTTGGATGTTGGTTAATGATAATATAAACTTTGTGAAAAGGCAAAATAGATGCACTGATCATAAACAGATAGGTAACACTAAACCCAGAGATTCATGGGTATTTAAACTTACAGATGTTCAAGTCGCGCCTGAGAGAATAGATAAACTGATGATTGACCTTCGGTGCCTTTGAGGACCGAAGCACAGGAGATTGGATTGAGAGACACTCCGTCTCGGTGTGTGATCCGTATCGGTGAGTGTCTCTGAAGTATCGTGAGGCGTGGGTTTCTCTTCATATCAAAGCGAAGCAGACAATTAATTCTATATGATTGCAATAAAACACATTACATTTTAGACCTAGAGATAACAAGAATATAACATGAGGAAGAGGAGAAAACCACGCCGTCGCGACATGGTGGAGATGCTGGGATTTGAAAGCATTCCAAAAAGTATCCCAAGGCATAAAATCAATCCAGTCTCTTATTTTGAGAAAACACTGTGTAGGTGTTTAAATCAGGTTGTCAGCGACATCTATATAATCTGATTGGAACCAGCGTTTAATGGGCGGGCGGATGTCCATAAAAATTTACTTAAAGGTGCCAAAATTCGAACGTTAAGTTAATGATGACTAAACGTTAATTTATCTGAGTATAATGTGTTGAACGGCGGGCTGAGATGAAAGACTCGAAGCTGCTGCAAATTGAATAAGTGTGTAACGTGTGTCGTGTGTACCTACATGTAACGTGCAAAGTTATGAGCTGGCTATAAGTTCTACTTTGAATTTGGCGCGGATTTGATAACGCTGTCATGGTGGCGGGTCTGACAAAATGTACTCTGTAACCGGAAGTAAGAAATAATATGCGAAGTTCGAATGAACATAATAATTGAGGAGCGTCAGAACAAAAACCGATAAATCACATTTTGTAATTTTTTTTTTTTATGATGCCATTTGGTTGTTCTCGTACATATCTTGCTTTATGGTTAATGTAACCTGATCGCAAACTGATAAATCCACTCTAAATCCGACCACGAAATACCCGGATCTGAACATAAACCGATAATTACATCAATCGTACTAAACAACGATGGCGATCGGAACAGATATCGATAAATCCCTAACATTTTTATGTACAAAGTATGATGTGATTTTAAATAAAGTTGTTTGATTGGAAACCACCTAATCTGGCTTTAGAAATACTGACGCATGTTCAGCCGCATTTTATCAAGCTCTCATATTCCTACCAGCGTTTTATCAAATACCGATATATCCTACAGAGTTTTATCAAAAACCGATATATCCAGTTGGTTTGGTCAATAACCGATATATCCATTTTCTTTTTTTTTATAATTCAACAGGTACCACAATCACGAATGCATAATTTAGGTTTCCAAACAGTGATTCTAACACCAATAAATTGATGGATTTCGTTCAACTCTAAATTAGAAAACCATGTAGTTGGCCGTATTTTTACATTTTTCCACAAAAAACACAAATGAGATTTATCGGTTTTTGTTCCGACGCTCCTCAATTATCATACTTTATGAGTTAAAACTTATAAATCTACCATACAATTCAAGTAAAATTCAAAACTAAATTATTGAATAATATATTAATCACTTTTACACCATTGATTGACAAAATTTCCATATTTACGAATTATGAAAATTCGACCGGGATTTTTTTCTGCATTCAAAATGGCTAACGGGCGGCTGCGTCTAGTGTATTTATACTGAATTTCGAAAAGTGAAAGTTAGTTTGTTGTGTTCTTTTACATGAGTAAAACCCTCTAAGAGGAAAAGGGATTTTGTTAAGAACTTGTTACGTATTGTTTATCTAGTAAACGTAATTCGATCCGCTGTAAGAGTGCTAGCCAATTTAGTTTGGTTGAAATAAACCCAAAAGGATACCCACCTATAAAGTGCACGAAAGGAAGCATATCATAACTCAGGATTGATTGAGAAGATCATCAGATGGATGAATGAAGGCAGATGCGTGCCGCTGATACTGCATACCTCACATCTTATGTGTAAATCAATCACTACTACTAAAACAAAAGTACATAAACATTCGCAGTAAGTCTATCTTAGCAGTTACTTTTAAGAATTGAGCATAAAATTGATATATTCTCATAAAAGCTAATGCATTACACTGGCGGAGGAAATTGGACTGTACAGTTTAGTTTGTGTCTGAACTTATGTCATGTTATACATGTCATCCCTAGCTGACTGCATTGCTTCATGTTAATAAAGTGTACTATGGTAATGTATGTACAATTATGTACTGGTTAATAAGTTGGTGCAGGTAAAACCTAATATCTTTTGTGGATGCATACACAAACGGTGTTGGTACCTCACTTGTTTATGAATAAGTAATGAAACAGCTTATGAACTTTTAGTAAAGTTTTATTGATGGTCAGGAGGGGATTATTGTATGACATAGAAATTATTAAATAAAATTCAAAATAATGAAACAACCAGTTTTACCCGTCGGTCAGCAACAGTAATATTTGGTAACGTTAGAAATATATCAGAATAAATTCTGAGCTAAAAGCTAAAACTAAAACCTCTTAGGTACAAAAGAATTTTCCTTGCACATATAATTCAGTGGTTAAGTTTATCATGGAGGGGGTGGTATCCTGTGGATACAAAATTGTTCCTTGCTTTTGACTCGGACATTTTTGTTGGTATACGGGGTGTCAATAATTCTTTCTCTATTTTATACAGGCTGTTAATAGAATACCATTCCATTATATGCCAGGTGCTAGAAAATTTCTTTATTCATACAAAACGTTGGAAAAAATTTTTTGGTCATAGTATTTTACAAAAAAAAAAAAATTTTTTTTTTTCATATTGTTAATACTACGTAACTAGTAAATTTAACAATAAACAGGATATAAATCCTTAAAGTATGGTATACAAAATATAAAATTATAAAATATTATTTCAGAATTCCAAAATGGATCAAATTCTTATAAGACGTCTTGAGTCTATATCAAGTGCTATCTCTATATTAACTGAAGAAGCTCTCACCTACAAAGATAATGTTAATACAGAGAATTCTGATAATTTAGAAATAGCGCTAGGTAAACTAAATGTAGCGGTAAAAAGGTTCGGAAGTGAGTTAAACAATAGTCTATCAATAAACGAAATGCAATCCTTCGTGGAAGAAGTCACTTCCTTTAGTGAAGTACAGCTGAGAGGAGAGGAGGTTCTAACAGAAATGAATATCAAACTGAAATGGATAAAAGAAAATTCTGCACCAACTGTATTACCGAGTAGGAATACGGCACTAATGGGGAAATTACCCAAGTTAAGCTTGCCAGAATTTTCAGGAGACATTCTGGAATGGCGTCAATTTTGGGACCAATTCTGCTCCAATATAGGAAATAGAGACCTATCAGAGGTAGACAAACTTTTACACCTTAAAGGTTCTATGAAAGGCGAAGCAAGGAAGGTCATCGAGGGGCTCGAGACCACTAATAAGAACTATGAAATAGCAGTTTCAATACTGAAAATTAGATATGGTAAAGAAAATCACATCATAGACGCGCACTACGCTGCGTTGTACAAAGTGCCGAAAGCCTCCAAAGGCAACGTAACAGAAGCAAGAAACACATTTGATCACATAGAAAAACATTTAAGAATCCTAAAATCACTGAATCAAAACGTTGATCACAATCATCTCAGATTCATGATCTTGGAAAAAATGCCCTCGGACATAGTGTATGAACTAAAAATAAAGGCAAAAACGGAGTCAATAGAAGAAATCCGTCAACATTTGGAAATCATAATCGCTGCCAGGGAAGATGCAAACAGAATCACTTCCGAAAATCTGGAAGAGTATACCACCCAGACGTTACACACAAGTTCCTACAACAGGAGGGAAAAATTCGAAACACCTAATAAAAATTACAAGAACTTTGAGAAACACAATCTAATTCTAACTCGCCAAGGCAATAGGAAAGAAGAAAAGTTCAATGAGAAAAAACCATTCCTTAAGAACATTAACTACAATAGTCAGTCCAAAAGAAGAAAACCTCAAGAAAAGGGAAGTAACAGAGACATGCCCATGAGAAAGAAGGAGAGGATTCAATGTATCTTCTGCCAAGGACCGCACTTCAATGATCAATGCAATGTTGTCAAAACTGTGGAAGAGAGGAAAGAGAAATTAAGGAATCACTGCTTTGTCTGCCTAAAAAGGGGTCATATAGTAAAATATTGTAAATCTTCAATTCAATGTGTGCACTGTAAAAAAATTGGCAAGCATAACAGAGCACTGTGTAAGGAGAATTGCAGGAATAAAACCGACGATGTTAAGACGTAACCCGATTCTTATGGTTGAAAGACATAAAAGGGGCGGCCACGGAAGATAACATTCTGCACTTACGATTCTGTCGCGTACCGTTTGGAGTGATATCAAGTCCATTTCTCCTAAACGCTACTTTGAAACATCATCTGCTGCGTTCCAACGAAGAAAGTCTAAAAAGCATAGTAAACGACATCTACGTCGATAACCTTGTCACAGGAGCAGAATCTGTACAAGAAGCAACAGCGATGTACGAGTCGTGTAAAATCACATTTGAAGAGATTTCAATGAATCTTCGAGAATGGAGTTCGAATTCCAAACAATTCTCCGAAAGCATATCTTCATCGGATGTTTGCAGAGATGTAGAAGTTAAAGTATTGGGTCTGAATTGGAACACAGAAGAAGATACGATCAGATTAAGACCAAGAAAGACTACAGAGGCCACTACCAAGAGAGAAATACTAAAAAACATAGCGTCAGTTTACGATCCATGTGGATATGCTGCACCAGATTTATTACCAGCAAAACTTTTACTACAAAATCTGTGGATACATAAATTCAAATGGGATACCCCATTACCAGAAGAATTGACAAATGAGTGGCAACTCATTAGAAAACAGCTAGAAGACACAAAATACATTATTTTGCCAAGGAAATATTTCGAAAAAACCGGTAGTGACAATATTCAACTGCACGTCTTCACGGATGTATCAACCAAAGCATATGCCGCAGTCGTATACATTTCCAATGGAAAGGAATTGAATTTTGTAATAGGAAAATCACGATTAGTACCCATCAAGGATCAGGACAATTTGAAAATCCCAAGACTTGAACTATTAGGTGTTCTGATAGGTAGTCGGTTGCTGAAGTACGTAACCAAGTTCCTGGATTTTGAATTCAGAGGAAACATGGACAGATAGTCAAATAGTAATTGATTGGTATTACAGCAACAAACTACTACCACCATTTGTTGCAAAGAGGATAGAAGAAATAAAGGGAAATACACCAGCAACGACAAGGTACGTTCCAACAAAACTAAATCCAGCAGACGTGGCTACTAGACCCACAAGTTCTATAGAAGACAAGCAGAAATGGCTATCCGGACCAAGTTTTCTACTCGGAGACTCAAGAACTTGGCCGAAAGGTGGTAGAGCCGAAATTTCTCTACTTAATGAAACTGAAGTCGATGTAAATCCCACATGTACTTCTACTGAACATGAGTTTTCTTTTCCTATTGGGGAGGATCTCACGAGTGGAGAAAAGGTTTCAAAAGAACAGGAACGGAGAAGTCAATTAGATGAGGAATCAGGAAACAGCTCAACAGAGAACTGGGAGGACAATACATTATCACATACTCAAAAGATCAAAAGGATTCAAAAGGAACATTTCCCTGAGGAAGTAGAGGGTAAAGATACCAACTTACAGCGAAACTTAGGCGTATTTACCGACATAGACGGTATCCTACGTTGCAAAGGAAGATTACAAAATGCTGATTGGTCTTACGATAAAAGATATCCAATATTAATTCCAAAGGATTGTGATTTCACTAACACAATAATCCTAGAAACACATAGAAAAAACTATCATGTGGGAGTCAACCACACTTTAAGTTTGATCAGATTATCGTACTGGATTCCCCAAGGAAGAAGCCAGGTAAAGAAAATATTAAGAAAATGCACAAATTGCGTCAAACATGGAGGAGGTCCATTCAAATTACCAAATACTCCAGCGCTTCCTAAGGAAAGAGTAAACTATAGTTCACCTTTTACATATACCGGAATAGATTACTTGGGTCCTCTTCAAGTAAAGACAAGTAATAAATCAGAAAAAAGATGGATATGTCTGTATACATGTCTAGCAGTACGAGCTATACACTTGGAAGTAGTTAAGGATCTTACGGCTGAAGAATGTCTCTTAGCACTACGAAGATTTATATCTTGCAGAGGAATACCAACACGAATAGTTTCAGATAACGCACTACAATTTAAATTAACTGCAGAAGTACTGTCAAGTAACTATTGCATCACTAATAAAATAGAATGGAAATTCATTCCACAGTTAGCACCGTGGCATGGAGGATTCTATGAACGACTTGTTGGACTAGTTAAACACTGTCTCAAGAGAACTCTGACGAAAAGTTTACTGTCAGATAATCAACTAAGTACAATCATAAAAGAAATAGAATCAGTAATAAACACACGCCCATTGACGTGTGTAGGTTTTGAACTAGAGGATATTCTCAAACCCTCAGACTTCCTAACCTTGAGTAAATGCATCCTGACAACACCTTCAGATGCAGAATTTCCACAAGAAGGCACAGTAACAAAACAGAATCTAGCGGAAGGCTGGAAACGTGGACAGAACATGCTGGAAGAGTTTAAAAGAATGTTCGTCGATCAGTATCTACCAAGTCTAAGGGAGAGATATCGACATTCTCATAAAGAACCAAGGATAACAAAATTAGAAATTCCGAAACTAGGAGATATCGTCCAGATTAAAGGAGATACGAAGAACCGAGAGAACTGGAAAGTTGGAAAAATTATATCTTTGTTGAAAGGAGCCGACGGTCAATGCAGAGTGGCACGAGTAAAGGTGAATGATACGGAATTCACTCGTTCCATCGCACATCTTTATCCGTTGGAGGTTGAAGAAGATATAACTGAAAAAGAAAAGGTTATGTTTGAGTTTGAAAGAGAAGATGTTACACCAACATTGGATGACTTACCTCTACTAGAAGAACTTGACTCAACTATTCTTACCGAAGGGATATCTACAACTCCACAAACCACTGTATAACCCGTTGACAAACTTGAAACAGAAGAACACGTAAATAAAAAAGAAATAGAAAAGGAAATAACTCAGAGAATACTTACCACAGAAAATGATGAACCCATGATTCTCGATGAAGAACATAATAATGATAGTATACCTAAAAGCACTGATACAAATGAGGAAACACCAACTCCTGAAGTGAGAGATGTGAGAGACGCGTCCCTGAAAGCTCGAGAGAAGATACGAGTGTGGACGCGAGACTTGATGGAACACTTATAGCTTCTGTCGTCGTCGGGAGTGTCGCGAAAGATAAGATCGCGATGTTCCAAATCTATAAAATATGTAAATATAATTGCAACACTAATGAGATAGCAACACTAAATTAGACAACTTGACGACGCCAACCCAATCCAGTTTTTAGCGCCATTTCCCGCGCAGACATACTCGTAGTTTGATTATTAGTTAATTTGAGATTCAGTGCAAGAAAAGTATATGGAGATTCTTGTCACCCGAGAGACTCGCCACCTGGAAAGCTAAGTACCTAAGTGTTAACTTTCTGTTTGTGTTAGAGATTTGATGTTTATTAATTGATGTTATATGAAGGCGGTTTTGCCTGCTTGCTTGAACTAATTGTAACACCTAATCTGTTCGGTAATTGTCGTGGCTTAAGGCGCGGTTCAGGCTCGATAAGATGCTTCCATGTTCGCGGCTTAAGTTATGGAACGGCGGCATGTTTCGAGCAGATTCGTGTTGGACGTGTCTTCAGCCGCGGTTCTGGTTCAATAAGATGCATCCGTTAGCGCGGTTTAAGATGTTAACGACGGCCATCACACGCTATTACGTAGTCCGGACTTACAAGCGTAGGGAGTTGTGAGGGGGGCCTTGGGCCAGTCTCTCTTGCAGTCTCCAGTGTCCCCAAGGAGGGCCCATGGTGTGCCGACGGGCCACTAGCGCTGACGAGTGCTATTTATTAAGGGGAGCGTTTCAGATGTCGGTGCGCGAGGACGGGGATCCGACCATGGTCTGGAACGCAAGTGCTAATTCGCGAATATGAACTCAATAAATTCGATTAGCACTAAGGTGTTACAAGCTTACAAACATACAAATGTTATTGATATGGAGTTGATGAAACTCACATGATGGAGGTTGCGAGTTGAGGCAACTCTCCTAATGTATGTGGCAATTGAACGTAACAATGTTAATACAGTCCCTGATGCGATAGGTATCAGGAACTTGGATGTTGGTTAATGATAATATAAACTTTGTGAAAAGGCAAAATAGATGCACTGATCATAAACAGATAGGTAACACTAAACCCAGAGATTCATGGGTATTTAAACTTACAGATGTTCAAGTCGCGCCTGAGAGAATAGATAAACTGATGATTGACCTTCGGTGCCTTTGAGGACCGAAGCACAGGAGATTGGATTGAGAGACACTCCGTCTCGGTGTGTGATCCGTATCGGTGAGTGTCTCTGAAGTATCGTGAGGCGTGGGTTTCTCTTCATATCAAAGCGAAGCAGACAATTAATTCTATATGATTGCAATAAAACACATTACATTTTAGACCTAGAGATAACAAGAATATAACATGAGGAAGAGGAGAAAACCACGCCGTCGCGACAACAACCAACCCGCACAAACTACGGAAGAAAAACTATCGTGTACGAAGGATCTAAAATATTTAATAAGTTACCGAGAGATCTCAAAGAATCTAAATCCAAAACCACTTTTAAGAAGCTACTTAAACAATTTATAGTAAAAAATTCACATTCCCTACAATAGTGTCGAGCCACATCCAGTTACACGGATACTTGTTTACATGTATCGAACAAACATTTTGTCCACAATGATTTGTAATCTACCCTCAATCAAAACATTTATATAATCGATGTCTAATTTTTTTGTAATACCCCCAACATTTGTTATTTTTAAGTGTTTAGTTATAATATTCTCATGTAAGTGAATAGTGTAAATTCTTATGAGAATAAAAATGATCTTAAACCTCATATACTGTTTTAGAATCGTTTAATAAACAAAACAATTTTCTATAAAGTAATCTTGTCTTATTTAGCTTTATTTCGTATTACTTGTTTGTTTTTATTATTTAACATTGTTAGCGCGCGATAGGTTGCAATTCTGTCGACATGTTGGATAGATTATAAGAAGGCATATGACTCGGTGCCGCATACATGGCTCATGAGGGTGTTAGAGTTGTATAAAGTAGATACAACTCTTCGCACCTTCCTAATGTCATGTATGCGGCACTGGAGGACGGTCCTTCACTATCCAGGATGTCGAAATATTCATAGGAATAGCGAACCGATAAGGATCGAGCGAGGCATATTTCAGGGCGATAGTTTGAGTCCGCTTTGGTTCTGCTTAGCCTTGAATCCTCTAAGCACACTGCTGGAGGATTCAGGTCTAGGCTATTGGTTGAGGAGAGGTGGTCAGGTTATATCGCACCTCCTCTACATGGATGACCTAAAAGTCTTTGCCCCCAACAATTTGCAACTGATGGAGCTACTGAAAGTAACTCAAACTTTCAGTAGCGCCATCAGGATGGAATTTGGTGTGGACAAATGTGCGGTCATGCATGTAAAGCGAGGGGAGATTGTTGAATCCGTGGGAACCCAACTCTCGGATTCCACAAACCTTAGAGCCCTCTCCGCATCCGAAACCTATAAGTATTTGGGTATGTCGGAAGCGTTAGGCATCAATGTTACTGACATGAAGCAATCGTTGAAGGAACGCTTCTTTGGCCGCCTGAAAAAAGTACTTAATAGTCTTCTATCAGGCGGAAACAAGGTGCGCGCCTACAACGGTTGGGTCATGCCGGTTTTGATCTACTCTTTCGGCATACTCAAATGGACTCAGACCGAACTCGACGCCCTGGATAGGAGGATCCGTACGCTGCTGACTGCAAATCGAATGCATCACCCACGATCATCGGTAATGAGGCTGTATATCCCGCGAAAGTGTGGAGGTCGAGGCTTTTTAAACGCTAAGACCCTCCACAATCGCGAGATATGCAGTATCAGGGAATATTTCCTAGAAATCGACGTGGGTATGCATCGAGATGTAGTCGCAGTGGACAAGGGCCTCACCCCGCTCTCCTTGGCTAAAGAGAACTGGCGCAAACCTGTAGTGCTTGACACTAATGATCGCATGGAGGTATGGCAGAGTAAGGAGCTCCACGGACGCTTTTTCCGGGCCCTACATGGACCGGATGTAGATCTTCTAGCGTCCGTTGCCTGGCTGCATTTCGGTGACCTCTTTAGAGAAACCGAAGGTTTTGTCTGTGCAATTATGGACGAAGTTATGATGATGAACAATTACCGGAGATTTATTGTGAAAGACGGCACGGTTGACATCTGTCGGGCATGCCACCGGCCGGGAGAATCAATCAGGCATATCATCTCCGGGTGTTCTCGTCTAGCTAACGGAGAGTACTTGCATAGACACAACCTTGTAGCCAGGATATCCATCAGCAGCTTGCTCTGAAATACAACCTTGTGGAATCGGAGGTACCGTACTACAGGTATGTGCCCGACCCAGTTCTCGAAAATGGTAATATCACATTGTACTGGGATCGATCCATCATCACTGACAGGACTATTGTTGCCAATAAGCCTGATATAGTGGTGGTGGATCGATTGGAGCGACGCGCATTGATTGTTGACATAACCATCACGCATGATGAGAACCTCGTGAAAGCCGAGAAAGATAAACAAATCAAGTATCTTGACTTGGCTCACGAGGTTGTCGACATTTGGGATGTGGACTCAGCGGTCGTTGTGCCGATAGTCGTGACAGCCAATGGGCTAATACCCAAGAGCCTCGACCAACACCTAAGGAGGCTCTCGTTAGGCAGCTGGATCAAGGGCTTGATTCAGAAAGCGGTACTTCTGGACACGGCCCGCATTGTTATGAAGATTCTCTCTCTGGAGCCCTGACCGCCGGTAGCTTGGACCCTGTTCCCGATACCGGTGGGCTACTATTTTTTATATTTTTATATGTTTTTGGTATCTTCTTGTTTATAAAAATATTTAAAAATGTAATTGATATGTATATAAATGAAATAAAGGAAATATAATATCAAACATAGCGTTTGATAGACGATAAAGAACATTATTTATTAGGTACCTACGCCTTTGTGCTGTTCTAACTTGTGAATTACACTTGAATTGAATTGAATTACACTTGTGAACTAGAAACAAGGAGAAACTACGTGCTCCCTTTCACCGGCTTCATAAGGTCCATAACTCATTTGTTGGGCTTGGTATAAACTTTTATAACAAGCTTCCCTCTTCTTTGTTAGAATTGCCTTTTAATGCGTTTAAAGCTAAAGTAAAATCCAACCTTTGTTCAAAGGCATACTATTCAATCAACGATTACTTAAACGATAAAAATAGTGGGTCGCTGTGATTAACTCAAGACAATGTTTATGTTCTTTCTCCGAAATTAGCTTACCTACTGACAAGTTATACGAGTTCATATAATTGTTTATTTTATTTGACTATATTTATCAGTCACCTTAGTTTACTTTAATTTTTATTTATTATTGACATAATCTACTCATTTCAATGTTTTTTAATGAGTTGTATTGGTATATATATGGTTAGCTAGCGACCTCGACAGTTCATCATATTATTCTTTTGAGCAACCGGCAGCAAGTTCGTCATGCTCCCTTAGATGTCAATGCTTGCGGTAGCGTCGGGGGTCGGGTTGCCTCCTTCCCTCAAATATGGCGAGGGGGGTATGGCTGATCTTTGCGTTATGCTCGTGAACGGGTGCTGCTTGTGGTGACAGGTCAGCTTGCTGACTATGGTTTTGTTATTGTTATTAGAAATTAATGTTTCTTTATTTTACTTCGAAGGTCCTAGTTTATCATTTGTGGCTACTAGTTACAGCTATATACATATAAATATAAACATAATGCAGCATTGCATATGTAAGCGGGCACGCCCTTTATGCCAGGAGGCTTTTTATTATGTATTAAGTTCTGTTTGCGTTTTTGTTTTTATTATTTATGTCTGCTTAAGTATAGTTTTAAATATTGGCGTGTGCTAGCTGACTTATGGCAAATAATTTTAATATTTTTGTGTTTCGTAATGTTAATTTATTTATTACTATATGTATAGAATCCAGTTCTTCTAACTGAACAGACAGCAGTGCTGCTGGGGAGTTTGTTCCGCCACTTCTTCTTCCCAGCTAAAGCACTAGGAAGTGGTGAAGGGTGGGCGTTTTGGGGGGACTGTCTTATGTGATTTTGACGTTCAAAAAGTGCTGATTCTCAGCCTAATTTGAATAAATGACTTTTGATTTTGAATTGAATAAATAAGCCAGTATTTTCTTTAATAGGTAAAGACCTAATTTTCACTTCCGATTTCTATCTTGGTATTCGGTCACCTGCTTTCGATGCTTGCAGTACTTGCATACTAGTAAGTACCAAAATTGCTGCCAAAACTGACACGCATAAAAAGAAAATACTGTTTGTTGAAAAACGAGTGCATAAACTCAGAGCTTAGTACTTTTTCAAGCTTGCCAAAATGGATGCCTGAGATTTTCTTTCATTTTGCTTTGACTTACAACCTACGGTCCAACCTCTGCCATGCACACCGATACAAGATGCATTTTACGCACGGCTTTAGCTTCTACAACTTTTGCATCGTGCCGATGGATTCGAGAAATCCAAAGTTCTATCAATGTGAAGACATTTCTGGCCGAGGTTCTGTTGAGGTGGGTTCAGCTCTTGTGCACTACCTCAACGAGCTGGACCTGGCTGGTACCTATATCTAAACTCAGGTTGTTCTGCGATGGGTGTGGGAGACAAAACAAAAACTCGCATATTGTGCACACCTTATTATTCTGACTTGTAAATAAATCCCCTGAAAATTAACAAGAGATTCATCTAACGTTTCCACTTCGCGGCCATAGTTTTCTGCCAGCAGATCGTCTGTTCGGTAGAGTTGAAAGGGCATAACAAAAAAGCCAGTGATTATTTACAAAGAAGAGTAGGTATTTTATATTATATTTATTATATTATATGAGAGAAGGTAATTTAATCATACCGTTTTACATTTATAATGTAAGCAAGGACTGCTCCTCGACTGATATAACCGAATATAATATTGATCAGATCAAATTGTATACCAAAGAATGTAACTCTAAATTAAGGCAAATTGA
Source organism: Brachylomia viminalis (assembly GCA_937001585.2). Lineage (NCBI taxonomy): Eukaryota > Metazoa > Arthropoda > Insecta > Lepidoptera > Noctuidae > Brachylomia > Brachylomia viminalis. The sequence goes on along the minus strand of OW443306.2, from coordinate 21,094,746 downwards.
TTTTCCTAGTGATCTTGTAGCGGTATCTACATCACCACTTACGAGCCGCGCGTCATACCGACGTCGTGGAAATCCTGCATCGCGCAAGCAGAGTTTACCGCGCGACTAGCATATATACAACTTCCCGACATCAATCGTTGGGCAGTTGACCACACATGACACCCGTCTGGTTGGAGGATCCTCCTTTACCAATAGAATAGGTATGAGCGACCTTTACACTCTGTTCCTCATACCTCCTTATTGGTGACCCCGAACAAGGACATTGACGCAGCCTTCGAGCAGCTAGTTCAGCGTGACGTCATCACCATCCTCAAGCTTTCGACCGGCGAGTCTCAGCCAGCCAGCACCCACGGCTTCAAACGGGTATCCTGACCACCACCACGCAGCGAACGCGCATTCCTGGTCACCCTCACCCTCAGCCTCATCAGCCACCTTGGCACAGCACACTGCACTTAGGTGGCGCAGTGGCGTGCACACAGTTTTAAGACAGGGTAGGCAGAAAATTTTACTCACCAAAAATACTACACGTTGGTTGGTTCGTCGTCTTGTCGATTGATGATGTAGGTAATTGCCAAAAGCCAACTCAAATATCCATAGATTGACTGATTTTATAGACATATCAATTTACGGATATTCGAAGTGGCCTTTCGGCGCGTTTGTTTGATGTTTTGTAATGTTTGTGTGATTTGCAAAATTTTAATAAAATCATTGAAAAGATGGTGGTGTGAGTATACTAAGTATATAGGATTGTTTTATTTGTATATTAAATCTACACGCCTATCTTTTTGTAAGAATATCTGCAATATGGAATCGTAAAAGTTGGGAAGGCGTGTTATTTCCGTAAGAAGGTTTTTTTCTATTGAAATCGTGGAAAGATCTGTAAGTCGTTGCTGGTCTTGTTTATTTCTTAAGTAGGTGTGTATACGTTTTAGCGACGAGAATGACCTTTCGGTTGAAGCACTGCTCGCGGGAACTGTAACAATTAATTTTGCCAAACGCAGTACTTCGGGAAAAACTGTATTTATGTTATTTTCGTAAAAATGTTCTATAATTTTGTATATACTAAGGTTTTTGAGAATTCGGCAGATTTATAAACACATTTGAGCTCATTGATAAGGCGGTCTAAGTTAAAGTCGTATAATTTATAAACATTTACGAATTGCGATACTAATTCAACCGGAAAATTGTCATTATATTTATTGAAATTTTCGCATGAATACTTCCATGCGAAAATTTCCAAAAATTTTTAACTCTTTCAGTTTTTTATATCGGTCGCGACATTCGATGGATATATTGTCTATAATTTCAATAAAAATCCGCTTAAAATTGGTTTTCGTGTCCACAACATTACGTTTTCGTTTTGGCAGCCCTGTGATTATTTTTACGCCTTCAAAAATTAATTCAAACCTAGATCTGAATGATTCCAAAAACGATTCAAAGTCCCTAATTTTTTTTAATGCAATAAGTCACATCTGATGTCTTTTTTTGCATAGTTTCGTAAAGCACATCAGTTTCTGCGAATATTTCGTTAATTTTTTCCAAAGGTGTGATATTTAAATTGCCGTTTAGTATACAGAAGTTAGCGACTACACGTGCACGGACTAATTACGGCAAGAAAACGACGACGACAACGAAACAAATTGACGACACGGTTGGCGCAGTGGTTAAGCGATTGACTGCTGCGTTACGTGTCGCGGGTTCGATCCCCGCACGGAACAAATATTTGTATGACCTGCAAGTAGTTGTTCCGGGTCTGGCTGTTTGTGTATGTGACTTTAAATGTTTGTAAACGCACCCACGATACAGGAGAAATTCCTAGTGTGGGGCAACGTTTAAAAAAAAAACAATATTGAATGAGGGAGCGCAACTATTCAATAATTTACCGGATAATTTAAAGAAGTGTGATAGTTTAAACATATTTTTTAAAAAAAGCTCAAAAAACATGTATGTACCCTGTAACGTCGCCAACACCCTAGAGGCAAATGTCTAGATATAAGCAATCTATTTAATAGGTATTTATAGGCAGGTAGATATAGGCAATCTATTTAGATATAAGCACTCTGTATCTCATTTTAAGTGAACTGTTAATAATTAAGTTCTTATGAGAATAAAAATTCTTGAAACCTAAGTTAAAGTCATTTTTATATAATTTTCTTTTTATTTCTATCAATCAAAAATAAGCACCCATGGTATCGATGCATCTCTGCCAGCGCAGTGGTAATTATTCAATGCACTCCTTGAAGAAGTCAGGTGTACGGGAGCCAACAAACTCTTCAAAGGTATTTCGGGTATTGAATTTTTTCCCTGGAAGAAAGAAGTTGTCCAAATTTTGGAAAAAGTTGAAGTCTGTCGGCGCAAGGTCAGGTGAATACGGTGGGTGACGCAAAACTTCCAACCCTAGCTCTTTTAGGTTAGAGGCCGGTTGTTGTGCCGTATGAGGTCTAACGTTGTCGTGTAGGAGCAGCGGGGATGAGTGATTAACCAAGACTGGCCGGAGATTTGCAAGTTTCTCCATCATTGTGGCCAGTTCCTTACAGTACTCATCCGCAGTAATGCTGGTGCCATTTGGTAAGTAGCTTTGATGAATTATACCGGCACTAGACCACCAAACAGTGACCATGACTTTTTAGGGGTAAGTTTTCGTTTGGAGCATTGCCTAGGCGCTGAACCAGGGTCTAACCAGCATGATGACCGCTTACGATTATCAAAGAGAATCAGTTTTTCATCGCAAGTGACAATGCGATTCAAAATCCCTGTACCTGTTAAGCAACGCAAGGCATACCTCAACGCGTTCGTCGCGCTGGCGATCGTTTAGTTCGTGCGGCACCAACTTAAACGACCTTATTACAAAACAAGGTTTTTCTTTAGACATGGTTTAAACCATCGAACCTGTTTTTGAAATAAGAACTTATCAGAAATCGAAATACAGTTCCATTTACATAACTGACAACTTAGTCCGGTCTTAGGTTGTCAATGTTGTATTAGAACTTTACTAAAGTCGGCATAAAGTTCGAAATACAAAAACTGGCTTGACGGTTTAGGTTCGGGCTGAAGTTAGATCGTGTTTTGTAATAAGACCAAATAAGACGGATCAAGTTTTTTACCTTGTCAATTTGACGCAAATGGACCAATATTGTTTTGTTGCTAACGTTGAAGCTGCTGCTTACTCAGCTGTAGATTGAGTACCGTCAGCCTCCACTATCGCCGTGAATTCGTCATTATTGACTTTAGTTTTCGGGCTTCCACAGGGTTAATTTTTTAGATCAAAATTTTCATGTCGGAAGCGTTCAAACCAATAACGAGTCGTGCGTTCGTTTATAGTGTTCACTCCGTACACGTAATTAAATTTAATATAGTGACCGTAACTCGTAATCCATAATTACCTACTCGTATTTTTATCGTTCCATATTGATGAAAAAGATACAAATGTAGCGAAAACAAAACACTTGTCAATAAACAAATGACTGAATTTGAAAATAGAATTCCATGTTTTTTAAATAAAATTCATTTGAATTTAGAATGTATTGCCGGCCCATACATAAATTAAGTTTCAAATGGCCAGTATTGTAAAACGGCAACTTCATAGGTAAAGACCTATTATTTCCCAAAACATCGTATTTTAAGCCATGAAATGTGGAGTCATTGCACATCTTTCGCAGTTTGCTGATATTCAACTCATTTGATAAATAGCTCCTTTTCGATTTATTACGATTGTAATGGCTCTCTGTTGCAGGCAACTGTCTTATAAAATCCCAATGTTTTTCTTTTTTCTCTTCAATTCTTGCAATTACTCGAGCGCCTCCGCTATTTTCTTTTGGTATTTTACCTTCGAACACTGTTTCTGCAATGGAAGCCAACCGGTTTTTTTTACCGAAAATACTTTCGTGAAGAAACTTTTGCCCGATTAAAATCTTTTATTTTTTTCCGCTTAAATAATATGTGACAGCCCATGTTCACCTCTGGATCAGAATCTTTTCTACTTTTTCGTCTCTCCAGTTCATACGGTACTATAAACCTTGTCAGAAATACATCTTGTTGAACTTTGGTCTTATATTGATAAAAGCTTTGTCTGTGGCGAACAATGGCATTCAAATTTATTTTCTTGCAGAGGAATTTTGATTTCTCACAATGGTTGTAAGGCTCAACTTCATTCAAAAGCAAGGGATCAATAGCATAACATCTGAAAAAAAACATTTACTTAAAAACTCAAATTTTGAACTTGTTCTGGTTTGATACAGAGTGACAATAACAAAGACAACGGTTTTTACTGTTATTATCACTCCGTAGAGAGATAGGTAAGAAAAAAGGTTTTAAAATATTCTACAACTATTCCAGTCAATACGTAGTTTCACTTAAACTGCAACACGTCTTTTACGTCGAATTCTTTTGCGTGCACCAGCACAGTAGCATGCGGTTCTTCCACATGATTTTCTTAAAATATTATTCTATTTGAATCTCAACCGGTGATAAAACTTCTCACTGACTCTTGTACATTTAGGATTTTTAGTTTCTCTGTCTACGTATTTTATCTATGTCACTGACTTCTCAACAATGACTAAAGTTCTATAGCATTGAGCTAGGAAAAACATGGAGGCGCCGCATTATATTTGACATACACTTTGCATACAAATATGAGTGAAATACGATACTGACGGTGAAATATCGTTTTGTCTCATTCTTTCTAATGAAATAATCGTATGTGATAAAAGAGACAACAATATTTAAGTTGTTGCTCATTATGGTAACATTTTGTCGTGACGTAGGGACAGTTGTAGGTAAGTGCCCTATCAGCCATCTTATGCGACATCTATTTAGTCTGTGGCGACGAGTTTCGTGGTAGTTGTGCTGTCAAATGATTGTTTATTTTTTGTGTTATTGAGATTTGCGAGAATATTACGAGGAGTTTACCTTTAAAAATGAATGTAAATGTTGGAAAACAGCAAACCAACATGCCTGTGTATTGTATTGTGAAGTGTGGTGCAAGAAAGAATGGAAATCTACCTCAATTGTCTTTGCATAGGTTAGTAGCCGGTTTTCATGCAATATTACATACATTCATACACGTTCGATGAACAAATTGTTACTCAATCGTGATTTTAAGGCTAAAGTGTATTAGGTAAGGTATATTTGGGGTCATTTTCATATAAAAGACCTATTTATTAATTCATTCGTTTGTTTACAATAATATGTCATAGTGGAATAGTGTTGTACCGTTGCTGTAATAGTTTCCGAAACTAGTTCCTCCGCTGAAACGATATCGGTACAATCAGCGATGTTAACATAAATCGTTCTGCGTGTCCTAATCGGTCCGAGTGACTTTGCTTGGTCACAGCACCGGGAGACCGTTCCACTGAGTTTTATATGATGATAAAATAAGACATCGACATTTTGTTATTTATTTTAGTTAGATATTAGCAGCAGCTCTAACCAAAATGATTTATTGATCAAAATACTTACCTCTTTTATAGGTTTCCTAAAAATGAAGGATTAAAGAAAAAGTGGTTAGACGCTATTGGTGAAGAAAATATTAATCCGCGACATAAAGAATTGTACTTACCTCTGCATTCACTTTGAAGAAAGCTGTTTCAATAGAACACTAATTTGATGTAATGAGATTACATGATAACTCTGTTCCCACAGTATTTTACCTATTTTTTGTTTTTGTTTTGTTGTACCCGCACCAAAAAAATACTCTGAAGAAACTGACTGGACAGGTCCCACAATTTGTGTGGTTCTTTCCTCAAAATACCATTTCAGACAGCGATCTACATAGCCTTCACGTGATCTGACCAAGATTTTGTCTCGACCTTAAAAGACTGTGACCACGGAGTTTGTTTCGGCCTTTCTTCTCATAGTAGTCAGATAGGAAGCGCCGACCTAATTTAGTTTTTAAAATACGATTGACGTGTAAAAGTGTTTGTACAAAGCTACTTACAGAAATAAAATCATTTATCATTTATAATTATTATCACACAAATAAACATGTTTTAAGTAAAAAAAAAAATATTTTTATTTTTACTCCACAACTCACTCTTTAATAAATAGTTAGGTATGTTACACAGACATGTTGTATACAAAAGTTTTTAATTTTGTACAGAAAAAAACACTTGATATGAGTTTTATTCTCAGATAACAGACGGTAAGTAAACTACTCATCTTTTTCTGTTACAACAGATTTTAAGTAAGTACATAATTATGAACAAAACGTGATATCAAGTAAGACTCGTATCGATACTCGTTATAGTAACACCAATATTCCTTGATTGCCACAACCCTAGCAATGGCAGCCATTTTATGAGACATTATGAGTTGTAGGTAGGCACCTTTTTTTTGTTGATATTTCCAGTCCATACTATTATAAGTCAATGTTCTATAGTCATTGTTTCTCAAGAAAACTTTGACACTTGATTGATAGACGTATGACTGACGTGTCAATTCAGGTGTTGCTTCCCTATGATAAACTATTGCTACCACAAAACTAGTGTTTAGGTACATTCGAAAAAAGAAAAATAAATTTGTCGGTAAATGGTCTGAATACGGTTTTTTTATGAATTTGTATAGGATTTATCAGTGATAGTTCCGAAAATTAAAAAAAACTTTATAAATACGTGTATTTATCGGGTTTCGGTCCGGCTGCCCATCTTTAGAGCCTTATTTAGTACGTTTTTAACGAGATGCCCGAGAACGACCAACCGACGGTTATCCCTGTATGCACTATGCAAGTGCACCCGAGGACAAACCCCCGGTTGGTGCAGGACTATTGCAGAACATGGGAACATAACATATTGGGCTATGGGTTTGGGTGGTTACCTAGAAATATGGAAGTACTATAGCCCCGCCCCTGCTTGATCAATGTTTTATTATACACGGAAAAAATGGCAGGGGGTGACTTGCACACTCAATAATGGGCCCTCGGGAACTGTCGCTAGCGCTTAATGACGTAGCGACAAGGGGGCAACATATCCCGAGGTGCTTGAGGAGTAGAGAGGTATTCCACGTATATCAGGATAATACTAGAGCCCGGAAGATGGTTAAGATCCCTACCAGCAGTTACTGCAATACTACCTTCCTCCGAGCACGTTTGCTCTTGCGAATGTCCACTCAAGCCGACCAAAAACGGCAAGAAAGAGGTGGGAGCTCTGTTCCTCGTCAGTGTTCACCCCCGCCGGTCAATAAAGTCAACCCAGAGATGAGGAACAAGACTTTTCCCGGGAGATAGGGTACGTGTGGTCGCTACTGCCCAACTGCTCGCCACATGCTGCCCTGCGGGTTCTGTATACGTCTTGGTCTGGCTCTTTGCCGTAGACCTGTTCCAGCAAAGTAAACTCTACCGGCACAGACCTAGGGTTTGAAGCGCGCAAGCCCCACACGACGTCAACGTAGAGATACGGCGGTGGGGGTTATTATTATTATTATAGCATTTATTTTGTGTTACGTCCTTAGTGTTAGTAACAATGGTCTTAAATACAAATGTTAGTAGAAATACATGTTTAATTCAATGTGGAGTTTCATCCAATGTCAGCAGCATTGGACACTCCCATCTATCTGCGAATAAACTCAAGATAGTGTTGGTACTGCCACGAAGACGAGCAAGCAGAGAAGCGCCTCTTTTATGTATGATGGCCCCAAAACCTTCTATATTTATTTATTTATTTATTTAAATGCCTTAAAACTATCATTACAGGTCTTACAAACCTAATGCGATAGCTAAGTCACACACACAAAATTAAAAATAAGTCACAACTACATCTCAGGATCATAAAAATCATTGTTTGTAACATAATGTAAACAATAGTACTTTTGCGAATTCACCCCAGTGACATGTAAATATATCCATTTCGACCTGAATATAGTTGATGGTGCGAATTGCTCGAGTTAGAGGGGTTTTGGCCAGCAAGTTGGTCCTGGCTGCTGGCACGACCAGCAGTGGCGGGGGCCGTCGCCTCCACACATAACGATCGGGTACGTACAAGTGCAACTGCTGCAGCACTCCTGGGTTGTGCTCTATGCCTCGGAGCAGTTTCACCATGTACGAGACCAGAGCAAATTCCCGTCGCACCCCGAGTTGATTGTACCCCACCATACCCAGTACGAATAGAGTGGGGTACATCAATGGGTAAAATGGGTATACCCCATAAAGCTTCCTATACAGGTGGCGCGTGAATTTGTTCTGGATTCGCTCCAACATCACTGAGTACTTAGCCTCATGTGGAGCCCATATGATAGCACTATGTTCCAGATGGCTCCTGACTAATGCGTCATACAGGACCCTGATGGCTGTGATGCTGGTAAAGTCTCGCGTCTGTCTCAGAACAAACCCCAAGTTTCTAAATACCTTTTTGCAAATCTTAGTTATATGACCGCGAAACGATAGTTCAGGAGTGAGAACAACCCCTAAATCACTCACCTGGTTGACTCGTTGCATCGGTACTGCATCCACTACGTACTCGTAGAGTAGAGGTGCACGTGCGCGGGTGAAACTTATCACCGAGCATTTGGATACGTTGAAGTAGAGCTTGTTCTCATGACTCCATTCCACTATCCTATCAATGTCATCCTGCAAACGTCTGCAATCAGACTCCGTCCTGACCTCAGACAGCAATTTGAGGTCATCTGCGAATAACAAACAAGATCCATTTTTGACGGCTTCTGGTAAATTGTTTATCATTATTATAAATTCTAGAGGCCCCACGTTGCTGCCTTGACTCACACCGGACCAGGTGTAATACGGATCAGATTCACAGCCGTTGCAGTCAACATACTGCTGTCTGCCTTGCATATAGCTAGCTAAGAACTGCAGTAGATGTGGTGTGCCCCCGATTTCTGCTAACTTGCGTAATAATATGTCATTAGCGACGGTGTCGAATGCTTTTTTGAAGTCAAAATAAGCAGCGTCAACCTGCACACCAGCATCCACCGCTGGATATGCCTTTCCGCAAACATCTTTGACGCACTACATCGCCATGGCAGCCTCAACAGTATGAGCGCGATATTATACTGGACACGTAGATCGCTTTAAGCACGTAAACTAGCAATAATAACTAAAAATAAATGCACGGCTCAGTGGAATCATTTTTAGGTATTTGTTTAGTTGATTTAATTCCCTTTATTATAATTACATAAAATACGCTCAAAATTATGAGAATTACGCGACGAAAAATATTTTTTTGAGATTTTTTTAACGATGTTTTTTTATCATGGTAGGTTCAACTATTTTATTTTTATGAAATATTTTTGAATACGCATAACTGTGTGAAAAAAAACTGAGCGTTTTACGTGGTCCTACGTTTGGGCATCGCCTTAAGACGCGCTTGAAATTTTGTTATCAGATTTTGTGTTGAGTTTCGTTCCTGAAACCGGGCGTAAGTACAGTCCACTGCACGTCTGTGGTAATACTTAAGCTGGCCTAGCGTAGTACGGAGTTCCAAGAGATCAAGAAGCCAGCTTATACTGGTGTTGTTACCACTGACGTACGTATGATTTGCTTTTACACAGTTAGGATTACAAACTTTTTACGGTAAGTCTTTCATTCATAACCAACATGATATGGCCGACGAGTTTGTCGTATTTCAAATGGTCACTAAAGCGAATGAGGTCTTGATGGCCGCGACGACGAGCTCGCGGCTTGCGTGTGGCAAAACATCGAGCAGAATAACAAGATACACCACCACATCTAATCTAAGGTATTCCTTCCTTGGGTTTCCTAGGAAAGCGGTTCCGTTATATTGTAACGGCCGTCATGAAAATCTCTCATTTTCACCAATATCCGACTTTAGAGGGTGTTAAAAACGCTCTGTATTTAGAACCTCCCTTATTACGGGACCGTTCACTGCTTTCTTAGGCAACCAAAGCTTTAGAATGGTACTTATGAATCAGCTGAAAAAAAGTCGCCCTTCAAGGCACGAATGTGTTTTGGAACCATTTTTTGGCCATCTTAATAAGGTTTCATGAAAGCATTATAATATCTAAATAAGAAAACGCGCACGGAAAACGTTTACAAAGTCCGCTAAAGATTTGAAATGCTTCCTTTCTGAAAAGGGACTCTGTACGATCTCATCAACCGTACATTTACTTTGCGAACGCAGCAACCTACTTGGATGTCGTGCGTCACAAATATTATGCTATATATAAAACATATTAAGCAATGGACACCGGGTCAGACAATAACTGTGGAACTAACCACTTGTCAAGAGAAAGAATCGCTACCACTTTAACTTGTTAACCTTCTACGTTTTAATATAACTATAAACTCAACTTATGGTTATGTCTGTGTACTCCATAACTAAACCAACATTAACAAAGTGATAATGTGCGTTGCCTACAACCATTGGCTCCTACAGACTCAATTTGCTTTTCAAGCTCTCTGCCCACTACACCGTATTTTACCATGACCGTGCTAGCAACGTGCCAGGCAAAAAAATATGTTATGATCAATACACAGAATATTGTTTTGCCTGACACGTTCCTAGCACCCACTAGACCGATCCGTCACCACCTACACCATCGCGTGTCATGCACGGAACGTCAACAATTGTCGGCGAGAATATTTTGCCGGTGCTCACGTTGCCGAACCGGTGCGCGCAGGAGGCGAAACGGTGAGCATACGGGTTATAACCGCGTATGATGAGCGTTATAAACGGTAAATTTTCTAATAGCTATCGTATAGATATAGGAAATAATTTTCTGAACAAAAATATTCACTTGCTCTTCCTGACGCGACTGCCTCACGCGAAAACACTGGTGAACTACTACAACTGAGTGAACGGGAACCGTGATGCTACGGTCACTAAAACCGTTATGCGCGGGTATGATACATTCTTGTGGGCATAGTAGTCCGTGTCATGTTTGATTCCGTGCCCGTTACGTTCATAGCATGATCATGGAATGGGACGGTGCGCAGTAGGCAGACTCTTTTAATGTTATAGGTATATCCTTTTCCTGGTTTAGCGGATTTAATACTTAACTAATATTATTGTATTATAATAACTACAACGTGTTGTTTTGCATCCTCGTCAAATTTCAGGAGGCTGTTATAAAAGACATAAATAATCAAATAAAATTACGATCCTGCTCAATAATTAATACATACTTGTTTTTTTAGGTATTTAAGTTTGACAGTATTTCAGAAAAAAAAAAAAAAAAAAAAGAACAAAATCGCCCCGTTGCGTATGCGGTAGGCAGTGTCGTACGACTATGTCGCTGTGTGCATGCGTTACAGTTACAGCGCAGTTACAGGGTGGTATCACACAGGCCCTACACATGCCGATTTCCGAAAAATACAAAAAATAAAAATAAATACCTACTTATTTTATTATTGATTCGTGTCGAGAATCATTAGCATAGTTACCTCCTCGAATTTGACGAGGATGCAAAACAACACCTTGTATAATTACATATAACTGTTTAACTAACTAATATACCTAAAATACCTACTTAATCTGTCAAATATTTGCATGCCTGCACTACATGGCTGAATGCCCTTTTTGCACTGAATTTTATATGTAACATCTTTTGTACCTACCAGATTTTATGTAAATAAACAATTTTGATTTGATTTGATTTAGGGAAAATGCCTGTCAAATTGTTGGTGCTTATGACTTCGTGTATCGTGATTAGTCAGCCAATGACTCCTAGTAAAACAAACAAATCTTCATGTGTACAAATCTGTAAACCTGACTTGGTTTCCGTGCGTTATTTTCGGGTGACCACTGGGAATCAGCGCTGTGTTGTGGGTGTCCCATAGCACAGCATCATGCTGAGTGGAAGCCTTCTTGTCACAGTCATGACGTGCAGCTTCCGACTGTTTTTGTTCTGTGTTCGTGATTATAGATCTGTTTTGTCTTTTTATTCTAGTAAAGTTATCTTTTTATTTGCACGTCTATAATATACCTACTTACTATCACGCTGTCCTGCGCCCCGCCCGCCCGCGCCGCGCTTTACGAGGCGCAATGTGATCGACGCCTTAACCCATTTGCGCTTTCTATAAGAGGGAGAAGCGAGACTCCGGTCTCTCTTCTCCTTCTTATAAAAAGTGCATGCGCTTGTTCCCTTTTTTACCCCAACCCTTGTTCGAGCCAGCCCGCGCCGCTGAGCCTGTAGCTTTAATAATAATTTCGATCCAGCCTGTGCCTTGGCCTCTCTCAGTGACGCCCTAAGCCGAGGTCCGTACCCCACAGCCCTTAATGTGTAGTCGCCTAGTTTATAAATCCGGTGGATTTGCGGAGTGGCTAGAGAGGCGCCACGGCGTCCTCACCTTCCGCCTGACGCAGGTCCTCACCGGACACGGTTGTTCCTGTTCCGGATAAGGCGGGAGGAAACGCCCGGGTGTCACCACTGTGTGGATCGCCCGGAGGACACGGTGGAGCATACGGTGGAGGTCTGCCCGGCTTGGGCGGAGCACCGCCGTGTCCTCGTGGAGGCGATTGGCGGCGGCGATCTTTCACGTCCGGCTCTGGTCCAGGCCATGGTACGAAGCGAGAGGGCTTAGGAAGCCGTCACCTCTTTCTGCGAAGCAGTAATGTTCGCGAAGGAGGAGGCGGAACGCGTGAGGGAGAGGCAAAATTCGCGCCCTCACGCCCCTAGGCGTCGGGAATCGCAGGCCGATTCCCGGCCACCGTAGGCGTGGGCTTGCGAACGGCGAGCAATGGGCGGCTCGCCGTTCGATAAGGACCAGGCCCAGGTCGACGGCGCGTTGTGTTCCACACGCGCCTCAAAGAGATGTCAGCACCAATGATGGGGTCCGCTAGGGCCGATGCCTGCTAGGGTTGCGGGAAAGTCCGAGAGGGATACCGTGGCCCCCCGCACAGGCAACTGAAGGAATACGAGTGGGTTTTAGTCAGTAAGAGTCTGACACGCCCTCCTGCTCTGCCCAGAGCGGGAGAAGTTATTTGATGATTTCCCACCCTAAAAAAAAAAACAAAATAAAAAAGGCAAATCCGGTTAAGCAGCTGACAACCTCCTTTTTTTTTTTTGTTTCAGGGGTGGAAAATCCTCATGGATGTCCGCCGCCCTGGGGTGGGCGGCGGGGTTTGTCAGACTCTTACTGACTAAAAACCACCCCAGTGTTCCATCTCACACCTACGCCGGGAGTCGCGGGAAAGCCGACAACCTCCTAGGCTGACCTGCGAGATGACATAAAAAATAAATATAGTAATCCCTCTCCTATTGCGAACATTATAGGGTAAGATAGATTGAATTAGATTGTGTGTAAGATTGTTGCAGAAAGTTCGTGCGTCGTCGTTATAATGAAAATAATAACTAACTTATTGAAAGACACGAGAGATGAGTGGCTGGTCAGAACGGTAAGTATAAGACAAACTATTTAATTAAGTACAATGCTGGTCGCATTGCGACGCTTCAATGTCAATGAAAGGGGGCGCTGTTACCTGTTGGTACACATTTCTGTAATTGTCCCACTCACCGCACAGACTTCATTCACTCTTCCTTCTTTGTTCAATCTATCTCTCTGTGGAATGCACTCCCCCAGGAAATCAGGATGGCAACCAACCGATTATCCTTTAAAACTAAAGTTCGCGAGCACATTCGTAAGAAGCTGGCAGTATCATCACAGCGGTAATGTTCTTATTGTCCTATTTGTTATTGTCCTATTTGTTTGTCCTATTTGTTTTTAACATACTCGTGTATTTATGTACATTTATTTGTGCTTATATTTATATATAATTAGGTATATGTATTATATGTATTTATCGACTAAATAAGTTTATACGTGTCTATATATTAAAAATTATTTAATCCTAAAAAATATCATTATAAATTGCACCTGCCACTGTTTGTCTCTGCATCACCCAAAGGTTGACTGGTAGAAAACGCCTATGGCATTAAGTCCGCCTCTGTACATTTGTGTGCTTAAGGTGTTAAATAAATAAAATCTCTTTTTATAGGGTTATTTTTATTTTTCCTAGTTTGAAATATTTCATATCTTCTTTTGATTTTTCATCTATTATCGACATCTCATGTATTATAAAAAATATTATACAAAGTAAAATAAATATTATAAAATACATATTGTTATTATTTGATTGTTTATGTCTAACAAATTTTGTGCCGAACCAGGGAAAATGCCTAAATGCAAGACACCTTTTTTGGAAGGCGTGGTCAAATGAGCATTTATCGTTATTGAATAATATAGTAAAGTTCAAGAATCTGAGGCCATCTTACAAACGTCTTACAACTATAAATAAGTTAGTTTTAGGTTTGTTTCTTTTCTTTTTCTATATCAGCCCTAAAATCGCAGCAATAGCATTCTTAATATTTGTTAAAATTCATGGATGTTAATATTTACTACTAAAATACCAGCAGTCTCCGCACGAAGACCCATGTTAGATTATATGGGAGACCAGAGAAAGAAAGTGTTCGTTTGGAGAAACCTTTTAATTATTAAATGCAAGTCAACATACCGCTATACAACGCAACCGCCATTGTAAGACACAGTTGTAAGAGAGAGACCATAGCCAACAGAGACCACAGACTAGGTTTTTTTACTCATAATAGTGATGCTACATTGCAACTTCTAATAACCCATAACTTTTGGCGACAATTATCTTTAGAAAACTATGACACTGTATTTTGACTGAGACATGGCACAATAGTAGGTACAAGTACGTTACGTAGTAAGTAAGTAGTAGTCTCGACTACAAGCCTTTTGACGATAGACAAAGAAGAGATAGAAACGATAGGAAAAAGGATGGAGTAAGTGTATTGATCGCGGTAGTAAAACTCAGACCATTTATTTCAAATAAATAACAGGCACTTTTGAATGGTCAAGGGTTGGTCAGTCAGAAAGATGAAGCTAGTTGCCCATACCAAAGCGTAGTAGGTACCTATGGAGAAGTACAGGCAAAAAACTACATGGACACTCTTTTAAATCAAAATATTGTTACATAAAAGTGGTTACATCATTCATATTGAAATTATACAAGTGAGAACGATGTAGAAAGACGTGTACGTTAAAAGCGTCCGTAATAAAAAAGATAAAAACAATTCCGGAATTAAAATAAGCCGTGGCAGCTAAGAGATGACCAGTGCCTACTGACGGCGCCCTTTCACGAACATGACGTATGGATCAGCACCATTCAGCTCAACCATTTTGAAGGGAACTTAATGATCCAATACACACGCCACCACCAGCGACACATTTGAGTGAGCATGGCATACTCTTAGCCGCCAGGGCACATTCAAGTCAATGAAAGACGAACACAATAAGCTTTATAGTAGGTACTATCGAGGAAGTTCATATCTAAGCAGTTTTAAAACAAAATCGACTTTTTGTTTACGAAAAAAAAACAAAATTTACGACCGAACGAGGGTTCCCATTGATATTTATTTCCATTGTAAAAATATGCACCACCTCAGCTTGTTTTGTGCTGTAATTTTTTTTCATTTGCAAAAACAAGGGACTCATCAAAAATCTCATGGTGCGATGCTATCAGTTGATGCGATTTCTATAGCGGCCGAGGGCTGCAAGGAAACATAGTCCTTAAGGTGCATAGATATGAAATTCCTCGATAGTACATAAGGCCTATTTCATGGGATTCTGCTTTTATTGACAGCGCACAACCTACACCCAGTGGTTTAGGTTGTGCACTGTCAATTTGATAAGACCCTTCTAGACCTTCTAGACCCAGTGGTCTAGAAGGTCTAGGGGTCTAATCAAAAACACGGCTTGTTGTAAAGACTGTCTGTACACACTTTTTTCCTGATTTTAGACGGCTACAATAAACACCTCAAATCCCATTGTGGACAGAATAATGGACGACGATTCTGTAGAAGGAGTGATAATGACTAACAAAGAAGGTACGATCAGTAAATAGAGTTATGGTAGGTGCACATCTTTATAAATACCCCACAGTCTAAAAGCAACATACATCGACAATTCATATCAATTTGCCTAGCGTTTTCCCAACTATTTTGGGGTTGGCTTCGACTCCAACCACATGCAATTGAACTCCATTATTTTACATGGAGCGGCTGCCTATCTGACCTCCACAACCCAGTTCCTAGGTAACACGATCTCTATATAAGACAGGTCGTCAGACTTTCGGGCTCCTGACTACCCACGACTGTCAAAGATTTTTGAATGACAGCCGGGAGCCGAGACACGGAGGGTTCCCGGTATTTAAAGGACGGTCATCCATCCACGGACCGATCTTGGCAAGCGTTGCTTAACCTTGAATATCGACACGTGCGGCTATTATTTTTTAGCCACGAGCCTTACTTTTGGCCTCGCACAGGGCTTCTCTTTATTTTTTGTTGTTTTCATTATTTTGTTAGATAAAATAATCTTTGTTAAACTTAAAAGCATTAATCTTCTTCTTTTATTGTTTTCATGATTTTGTTAGATTCAATGTTCTTTTTTTATTGTTTGTATTTCCTGTGCGTGTCCGAAATAAAATATTTTTCTTTCTTTCTTTATTTCCAAATACCCTCAATCGTTTTGATACGTTACAAAAGAAATTGCATTTTATTATTCACTTGAAGACAAAGACGTTCCTCCTTGAGTTACATTTTCATCTTCGAGAACGATAACACGCGCAGATCAGACAGAATAAACATTCCACGAGTACATATTAATATTAATAAAGTGTTTTTTCTACCAGGGGCTCCTATATTGACGAATGTTAGCGTTACGAGCGCTACGAATTATGGAAGAGCACTTCATAAGTTTGGTTTGCTGTCACAAATCTATGTCAAGGAACTGGTATGATTTTATTTATATTAATTTATGATATACAAAAATACGTGACAAAAATTTGATCAAATTCTACAAAATTATATAATGGGTGGCTTTATCGCTTTCTGCGATCTCTTCCAGACAACCTTGGAATGTACAGTGATTTGACGGGTCATAAAATGGAGCTAAGGCTGGCGATTTTGTTACGGTTGGGTATCCTAAAGTGACTTTTGACGACCTAAACAATGCCACTGATGCCTCAATCAGCGTGAGCTCAAATACAAGGTCTAAAACGACTCATCATATAGCCGTTATCTTTGCATAACTTAGAAATATTGACTTTAATTATTGCTGGGATGGCTTTTATTTTTGGTGTGAATAATCGCTGTTTACGGCCGTGTGCGATGTAATGTTTAACGCACGCATAACATTGTGGTTTTGGGTGCATGTTACGGAACAGAAATAATAAGAGGAAAAGGAGGTATTTAATGAAAGTTATGTTTATAGAGGGTAGAAGTAAGGAGAACTATCTCTGTGTATCAAAAAGTGTCCGTCAAAATGTGCTACATAAGGATGAAGGATGGCGCTACAGTAGCCACCGGGTAAATTTTAAAAGCAATAATTTTAGGTTATGTTTATAAAATAATGTTGGACTACGTAAATTGTTGAGGTATGGTATACATACTGTTCAAGTTCTAACACTATATTTACGTATATTGATTTTGACGTAGTTCACATGTCTTGGCATAGATGGCGTATTTTTAATTAGTACTTAAGTCGATGGTTAGATGGCGCTGTGCAATTACGTCATCATTTTATAACTCGCTGTTAAGAGTCTCCGGGTCTTCATGACCCTCTGTGGTATGTTCGGTTTTGTAAGTTCAAGTTCAAGTACAACTTATTTGAATAAAAGAGTTTATCAAGTAGTACAGTGTATTATTTAATGATAGATTCAGTGCCGCGAGACCAGGTCAAACATTGGTCCTTCGAGTCGGAGAGTGACTGTTGTCACAAAGTTAGGGTCGTCGGAGAAGGGCGCCGACACAGTAGTGGATCGCTGCTGATGGTGCCAAGGTGCTGGTAAGTTGTGCACCGAGGTGGAAAACACCCAGTTCGAGAGGAGCGGCAGCCGGCAGTGGAGCAGTTCGAGCAGCAGGCAGCAGCAGCGGGGAGCAGCAGGGGTCAGCGGCAGAAAACAGTTCGAGAGGAGCGGCAGCCGGCAGTGGAGCAGTTCGAGCAGCAGGCAGCAGCAGGCAGCAGCAGGCAGCAGCAGCAGCGGGAGCAGCAGGGGTCAGCGGCAGAGAACAGTTCGAGAGCGGCGGCAGCAGGAGCAGTCAGAGGGCAGCAACGGAGGAGTGCGGCACGCTCAGCAGTGCCAGTGCGGCGCGCTCAGCGGCAACAGTGCCCGCTTAGCAGCGACAGTGTGCGCGCTCAGGAGTACAAGTGCGGCGCGCTCAGTAGCGCCAGTGCGCGCGCGCTCAGCAGTGCCAGTGCGGCGCGCTCAGCAGTGCCAGTGCGGCGCGCTCAGCAGTGCCAGTGCGGCGCGCTCAGCAGTGCCAGTGTGCGCGCTCAGGAGTACAAGTGCGGCGCGCTCAGCAGTCCCAGTGCGGCGCGTTCAGCGGCGACAGTGCCCACTCAGCAGCACCAGTGTGCGCGCGCGCTCAGCAGCACCAGTACGAGATCGGCTAGCACAGTAGGAGCTGTGCAGCGACGACATAATCAAGCGGAGTGCGGCGGTGGTGTCGACAGTACGAGAGCAAGGCTAGCGACGGATCAATACGTCGCGTCGCTAAAACAGAACAGAGTGCGTAAGTGCAGTGAAAAATTGTGAGTACTTTTAATTTAAGTAATATAAGATTGTAATAGAACTTCCAAGAGACGACATTTAGCTGTAACTGTTTCGTTATCATGGAATCATTATTAAAGTTACAACTAGATGTTAAAAATACAATAGAGAAAGGGAAATCTAACTTCAAAAAATCCCCCAAGGAGAGAATAACTCTGGGATATGTTGAAACCCGATTAGAATCGTTAGAAGTACAATGGGCAAGGTTTTGTGATACTCATAGGAAAATAATTGAAAAATCCTCAGTAGATGACCTGAAAGGTACATATTTCACGTCCGATATATATGATAAAACCGAAGAGATCTATATTACATACAAATCGGAATTAAAGGATACTCAATTACTATTAGTACAGCCTGTAACAAAGGAACCGCGAGAACAAATAATACCTACCAATGATAGTAAAATTTGTAATGTTAGATTACCCAAAATCAATATTCAGTCGTTTTCTGGAAGGTACGAAGAGTGGACTAGTTTCCGTGACTTGTTTAGATCGCTTATTCATTTCAATAAGACCTTAGATGATGTACAGAGACTGCACTATCTTAAGGGATGTTTAACGGGTGAAGCGGAACAACTGCTCAGACAAATACCCATAACTGCGGCTAACTATTCGATATGTTGGGAACAGTTAGAACATAGATATAACAATAAACGACACTTAGCGAATTGTATATTGCAACGATTGTTTGAGCAGAAAAGAATGAGTACAGAGTCAGCTGTAACGTTAAAGCATCTCTTGGATACAACCACTGACTGTATGAGTGCGTTAACTAATATGGGCATTGATGTTACCACCTGGGACATAATTGTAATTCACATTGTCTCGGCTAAGCTAGACCAGGAAACCCGCAAGCAGTGGGAGTTGAAGGTTGCCTCCGAAGAGACAAATGACCTACCAACTTTAGGCCAGTTCAAGATGTTTCTTGAAAATAGGTTTAGGGCCCTTGAGTTTGTCGAACCGCAGAGAGCAACGGGACAGTGGCGTAGTCATTCAAGGATAGAAAGATCAGATCAGAAAGTCATGCTTGTTACAGATAGTAAGAATTCCACCCCCTCAGGACAGGAAAAAATAAGTTGTGAGAATTGTGGTAAAGGTCACAAACTATGTTTTTGTGAGCCTTTTATAAAGATGGATGTCTCTCAAAGGAGACAGTTTGTGCAAGGTAAAAGGATTTGTTTTAATTGCCTAGGCGGTAATCATTTAGTTTATCAATGCAAAAAATCAACGAATTGTAGAATCTGTAACAAGAAACATCACACGCTGTTGCACATGGATACTCATGGCTCTAATAGGCCAAGTTCTGAGCCAGCTGACAGTGGTACCTCAGTTGACCCAACACCAATAGTATCATGTGTTTCCACTAAGGAAACAATTAGCACTAGACAAGTATTATTGGCTACAGCATTAGTTCAGGCACAAACAGCTTCGCGGAATTATCAAGTAGTTCGAGCATTGTTAGATCAGGGGTCCCAGGCTTCGTTTGTCACTGAAGCTACGGTACAGTTTTTACGGTTAAAAAGAGTTCCGGTTAGGGGTATCGTTTCAGGACTCGGTAGTAATAAAACTACAATAGCCAATCACATGGTCACATTAGATTTGCGATCGTTGACAGATCCTCAGTTCGAGTTCGAGGTAAGGGCATATGTGTTAAAAAACATAACTACGTACCTTCCTGAAAAACAAGTACCACCTCTTATTTGGTCTGAGTTAAGGCACATATCGTTAGCAGATCCTGAGTACAGTGAGCCTAATAAGATCGACATCTTGTTGGGCGCAGATATTTATAGCCAAATAATTAAACAAGGTTTAAAGAGAGCGCCCACAGGGTTGGTAGTTGCACAGTGTACAAGATTAGGTTGGATTCTATCCGGTACAACACAAGCAGATAACGAATCACATTTATTACCCAAAATTACTTCTTTGCACGCCCATGTAGAACAAAACAATCTCTTAAAACAGTTCTGGGAGATTGAAGATCAACTGCCCCGCACTAAAAGGTTATTTACAGAACAAGAGCAGAGATGTGAAGAGCTGTTTACATCTACAACGATGAGGTCTACTGACGGTCGTTACATAGTGCGCCTACCATTCCAAGAATCAAACCCGTCCTGTGTGGGTGGTAACGTAAGAGAAATTGCAATGCGACGATTCACAGCATTGGAAAGGAAGTTTGCGAGAGATCAAGACCTAAAAAAGGAATATACAAGGGTCATGGAGGAATATCTACAATTAAATCACATGAGGAAGGTACAGAAACCAGACTGTAAGTTAAATGAAGCTGTTTACTTACCACATCATGCAGTAATTAGAGAAGACAAGGCCACCACCAAGGTCCGCGTAGTGTTCGATGCTTCCTGTAAAAACAGCAAGGGTGTATCACTCAATGATACGCTGATGGTGGGCCCTACATTACAGTCCGATTTGAGGCAGATTACAACAAGCCTTTCTGTCCGATCAACAAAGGCATCCTATAATACTTCCACATAATGCTCATCTTACAAAATTGTTAATTGCTGATTCACATGAGCGTACCTTGCATGGTGGTCCTCAGATGATGACCAACTTTATTAGATCAGCTTATTGGGTTATTAGATTGAAGAGTGCAGTAAAAGGTCACGTACGTAGGTGTGTAACGTGTGTAAAGACCAAGGCTGAAACCTACAATCAGCTGATGGGATCACTTCCCTCGGCACGTTGTACGCCAACTAGACCATTTTTACATAGCGGGGTGGATTATGCAGGTCCAATTCAAATTCGTACGGCCAAGGGTCGAGGTCATCGTTCACATAAGGGGTATATTTGTGTGTTCGTGTGTATGGCTACTAGGGCCATACACTTGGAAGTAGTAAGCGATATGAGTACATCAGGTTTCATAGCAGCATTCCGGCGATTTGTAGCTAGACGTGGCCATTGCGCACAAATATGGAGCGACAACGGAACAAATTTTGTCGGAGCTGCAAGAGAGCTCAAAGAGATACTTGCTGTCCAGCAAGATAGTGCAGCGTATGTAGAGGCACGCGGAACTACGTAGAATTTCATACCTCCCCGTGCCCCTAATTTCGGTGGACTATGGGAGGCAGCAGTGAAATCCACGAAGTTTCATTTGAAACGCGTGATCGGAAACACTACTCTGACATATGAGGAGATGAGTACTCTATTAAGTCAAATAGAAGCTTGTCTAAATTCAAGACCTATGACCGTCATAAGTGGAGAAGATATTAATGAACCTATGCCATTGACTCCTGGTCACTTCTTTGTTGGGGAATCATTAATCAATGTTCCTAGTCCTAATTATACAAATTCCAATGTTAGTTCGTTGTCTCGGTGGCAGCACTTACAAAAAATGTTACAAACCTTTTGGCAGCGTTGGTCCACGGAGTATTTGAGTGGTTTAGTTCATAGATACAAATGGTCTCTTCAAACTCCAGAGCCTAAAATCGGGGATATAGTGCTAATTAAAGAGTCAGACTTACCTCCTGCTTGTTGGTTGCTTGGTAAAATAGTAGAAAAACATCCTGGTTTGGATGGGGTAACTAGGGTGGTAACATTACGCACTAGTAAAGGTCTCTTGAAGCGTCCGACTTCAAAACTATGTATTCTACCGGTAAATGAATAAAACTTTCATGCCTTCATTTACAAATTAATGCTTGGAATTCTTGTTCGGTTATTGTCATCGCAAGTTCTTGTTAAAATGTTAAGTGTTAATTGAGTTTACATTTGTTCTTAAGGTTAAATATTAGAAAGATAGTATATTGGTGTAACGTTTATTAAGATTTTGCATTTAGATTTAAGTTGTTACTGTTTGTATATTCGTATTGTAATTTCTAACAGGCTACCACTTACCAAGGACATTTAAATCCAAGAAGTCAATCAAGGATCAACTGCAGGGAAATAATATTCGAGTTTACATTTCAATTGCTAAGGATATTCTGCAATAATGTCCTTGGTGGGCGGTATGTTCAAGTTCTAACACTATATTTACGTATATTGATTTTGACGTAGTTCACATGTCTTGGCATAGATGGCGTATTTTTAATTAGTACTTAAGTCGATGGTTAGATGGCGCTGTGCAATTACGTCATCATTTTATAACTCGCTGTTAAGAGTCTCCGGGTCTTCATGACCCTCTGTGGTATGTTCGGTTTTGTAAGTTCAAGTTCAAGTACAACTTATTTGAATAAAAGAGTTTATCAAGTAGTACAGTGTATTATTTAATGATAGATTCAGTGCCGCGAGACCAGGTCAAACACATACTGCACTGTCACTAAGTACTCTAGTCACTAAAAATATAAAATTTTCTAACTCGGCATACTTCGATCCGTTAATTTTCGAACTCTGCATACTTCAGTCCGTTTACAACTGCTACATTCATTATGAATGGCAAATGAGGCAAATGGTGTGGTATGAATGATTCATACCACACCATTTGCCTACGCTAGCGCTCTTTCGAAGGGTTTTTGAACCACTATTTACTGTTTTTGCTGGACACTTTTTCAACTTTCGCCACATATGAGATAGTTCTCCTTACCTCTACTCTCCACAGTTATGTTACATAACGTTTTAAAACAGTTATCGTGAAATAAAGGAAAAAAAGTGTTGGAGCTTTGACGTTCAATTCCTCCGTAACCAGTAGGGTTCCTAGGTATGGTCCAGAACAAAAAAAATATAGCAATGACGGGGAGTAGGCACAAGTGACTTTCCGTATATTTACACATCAAAGGTGTCTAGGGATCAAGGTATTTTTTTAAATATTAATAGCCCTATTGAAATGAAATAAAAAAGTAGGTATATTTAAATTGATAAAATAAAATGTTTTCGAATGTGTAGATCGACGAAGTACTCTCAGCTTTTGCATTACTAAAGACTTTTCACGATTTTTCCTTAAGCAGGATTTTTCACATTAGTTTAAATCCTGACATTAAAATCTGATACAAAGATAAACATAATAGTAGATTATCCACCAAGGGATTACAGCAGTCTTAGGTATGTCGCGGTCGCCGTATTGAATCCCGAGCGCAACGAAGGATACTTATACGCGAGGGTTTTGAGTTAACTCCCGAGCAAACCGACGGAGAAGAATCCTGAGAGCAGCGAGGGATTCAAGCTCGCCCAAGACGAGGGCACGTTTATCCCCGAGGAGGATACTACTACAATCGAAGTATTTATTAAAATTACAATTACAGTTAGTAAACCTATTTAAAAGTTAAAGGTAATGTTTGATGCATTAGACCAGTTGTGTAAAGATTAAGTTATCTTTTTAATCGGTACATTTATTGAAGTGGAGGCAGAGTTTATTTGCGTATTGCTGTTGAGTAAAGTTTCAGAAACTTGGGTTAGCTGAGGATCATTTTCGATCGTGAAAGTTGGTGAAGGTGGTGCTTGAGGCGCGGGCTAGATGAATAGTGTTTTGATGTGGATAGTTGCGGTGACAAAGGTGTCCAAGGATCAGTTGTCGACGTTTTCTTTTATTTTGATATTGTCACCAACGTGGCAGTTTATTTTATCCTTATACTGTATAGAATTTTCAATGTAGCTTCTACTACATCAGATTTCCATCTGCCGTGTCTTTTAATCTGGGTCATGTCTGCTCCTGAATCCGCCAATAGAGTAGCCGATGTTCTACTGAAACAATGGCCTGTGTAGAGCTCAGCATTTGTCAATTTCAGGTATTTCGCAATTTCATTCGGCATGGTGCTGATCTTATTTTTGCCAATGACTTGCCTGGTGCACTTGCCATTATTATAAGCTATGAAAAATCTGTTAGTGTTTATATTAGAGGGGCGTTGAGCTTGGTACTTTTCGACAATTCTTAGGTATTCTACACGGACTACGAATGATCGTTCTTTCTTTCATTTTGTACCTGGAAAATTTACCAGCAACAAATTTGAATGATTTTCGATATCATCGATCATTTCCACGACAAGCGCCATTCACTCCAAAAACACACATTCACACCTCTGAAGTTTGGTTTTGTATGAGTTTTATGTATATTTTTTTACATTAAACAAAAAATGCCAGTTAATTGCGGATAATATATAAGTTTAACGAATATTAATGTTTCAAATTAAAATTGAATTTCTTAAGCTATCGTGTTTTATTCAACAGGTATGTGTTTACCCTTTAAAAAGAATTTGTTAAATGTTACAAACAAAGACGTAAAACAAAAAAATCAAAAAAAAAGTTTATTCAGTATCTCGTATTTCCTCCCCGGGCTCTAATGACTGCTTCCATGCAGATCCTCATGGAACGGACGAGAGCCACAATCTTGTGTTGTGGAATGTTATCTCACTCCTCTTGTACTTATAGCTGTTATAAGCTGGCCAAGCGTCTCCGGAGTAGGATCTCTCGCTCTGATTCGTCTCTTCAACACATCTCATAGGTGTTCTATGGGATTCATATCCGGGCTTCTTGCTGGCCAGCCCTTAACCGTAATACCGACTTCCCTCAGGTATTCATTTACAATGCCTACGGTATGAGCTCTGGCATTGTCCTGCATAAAAATAACCTCTGCGACAGTAAAATATGTGCCACATGAGGCTCCAGAGACTCTTCGATGTAACGTGACCCATTTAATGACGGTGAGCGAGGTCCAGATACAGAAGCAAGTTCAGATTTTCCATCGGCGCTTATGTCCCCCCAAACCGTCCATAAGCCGCCATCCACCGTAACTGACACTTTCTTCAATGCAACACTGTGCAAAACGCTCTCCCTCTCTTCGATACACTTTTTTTCTTCCGTCGTTACCATACAGCATGATATTACTCTCGTCAGAAAATAACTTTGCTCCTTTGAAGGTATGACCAATTTAAGTGCTCACGTGCAAAGTTAAGGCGCGCTCTTCAGTGGTCTACCGTAAATTTTGGGCCATTAGCTTGTTTATGAGGTTTCAGGCCACGCTCCGCCAGTCTACTTCTAATGGTAGAATCGTTCACATTCAGTCATCGAAGCTCACGGAGCCTCTGCTGCAGTTGAATAAAGTTAAAGTGACGATTTCTTAGAGAAACTGACGCAATATACCGGTCATCTTGCTCAGACGTGACTCGATATCTACCAGATTCTGGACGACGAGTAAACATACTAGTCTCTCGATAACGCTAATACCTACACTCTATTGACAGCAGAGAGGCTAAGATGCAATCGTGCAGCCACAACACGCTGACTATGCCCTGAATCCAGCAACGCCACGACTTGGGCGGCTTCCGTGGGCGGGGTATCCATATTCGTTAGGAAACAAT
Organism: Brachylomia viminalis; assembly: GCA_937001585.2. NCBI lineage: Eukaryota > Metazoa > Arthropoda > Insecta > Lepidoptera > Noctuidae > Brachylomia > Brachylomia viminalis. The sequence goes on along the minus strand of OW443306.2, from coordinate 21,068,970 downwards.
CTCTTTGGTAGGATGTAACAGAGCTTAGTTAGCAATCACTATTAATAAAACGATATTTTTTGCAAAAACAAATGAATTTCTGCAAATTCCGATGGAATACATATTATTATTATGGAAAACAATTTCTACATTCATTTATTGAATGAAAATTCGAAAATTTTAATTCAAATTGGGAATTGTGGTACACTAAACTGCCCGCTACTTATTGGCGATTACCTTTTTAAAATTAAAAATGCCAGTAATTTGGTGTATATTATTAATTTGAATATTATGTTTAATGCTTATTGTTGACCTGAACATCGAATAGATGCACCATAGGCTAATAAAATTGACTTCTTTGTACACACAGCAGCGAGTCAAGTGTTTTACGACATGGTTGGCGCAGTGGTTAAGCGATTGACTGCTGCGTTACGTGTCGCGGGTTCGATCCCCGCACGGAACAAATATTTGTATGACCTGCAAGTAGTTGTTCCGGATCTGGCTGTTCGTGTATGTGAGTTTATTAAATGTTTGTAGACGCACCCACGATGCAGGAGAAATTCCTAGTGTGGGGCAACGTTTTTTTTTTTTTTTAAATAAATAAAAAAGTTACCACAAACTGTAAAATTTTCTCATTCGATTTTGAACTTACGTTTCAACACTATAATGTTTAAAATCATTTGGAGAAATTTTACAGTTTATATAAATATAACCTGTTTCGTATGACTGAACATGATAAATGCTGGAAGTAGACTAAAAGCACTGATTCAGATACAGACTTGACGCCTTTTATAGTTTTCCATTTGTAAAAATCTTCGTAGGCTTTCATGTACGATTCCTTGGACTTTTCTGGGAGCAGATTATTGGCAATGCCAATGGCTTCGGATTTAATGTGGGTAGGTACTCCGGAATCAAATCATAATCGTCACTCGACATTTTTGTGAGAATGTGTAATTTAATTTGTTATCTAACAGCAAAGCGATATGCAGTATTCGCGCCTTTTTTTAAATTGCTTTCTATATTTTTTATTTGTATTCTACTCTCGGTGGCCAGTTCAATTTCCGAACAATTGTTTTTTTTTTTTTTGTGCAGGTCTCAATGGTAAATGCATGGGATTAGTATGTACTATGGAAAATGTATGAATGTATGCGATTTTTACTTGAGGTTCCAAATTCAAATCACATTAACGACCAGCGGGTCATAATGAAATTCAGTACCTACAATATTGATGCCCAGCTAGACCCCAGGCTCAGAACAATAACTAAAGCATAGAAGGCGCTTTAGGACATTTGAAGTATCTCTCGCGTCCGGCCTTGGTCCAGGCCATGGTACGGAGCGAGAGGGCTTGGGAAGCCGTCACCTCCTTCTGCGAAGCAGTAATGTTCGCGAAGGAGGAGGCGGAACGCGTGAGGGAGAGGCAAAGTTTGCGCCCTCACGCCCCTAGCCGCCGCAGGAGACGCCCTGGGCGTCGGGAATCGCAGGCCGATTCCCGGCCACCGTAGGCGCGGGCCTGCGAACGGCGAGCAATGGGCAGCTCGCCGTTCAATAAGGACCAGGCCCGGGTCGACGGCGCGTTGTGTTCCACGCGCGCCTCAAAGAGATGTCAGCACCAATGACGGGGTTTGCTAGGACCGATGCCTGCTAGGGTTGCGGAAAAGTCCAAGAGGGTTACCGTGGCCCCTGGCACAGGCAACTGAAGGAACACGGGTGGGTTTTAGTCAGTAAGAGTCTGACACGCCCTCCTGCTCTGCCCAGAGCGGGAGAAGTTATTTGATGATTTCCCACCCACAAAAAAAAAAAAAAGAAAAAAAAGGACATTTGAAGTGTACGCTGTCATAGACAAAAGAGTATTAGCTAGTGATGTGACTATGCATAAAATAAATACCGATATCGACTTCTTAGTTTATGGTGTCGCTCCTTGGCATTAAATCTAAAATATGCTAAGGTGAAATAAAGAACTCACTTCTGTCTGATTAACTTATTTATTTATAAACACAGGATAAATTATTAACAAATTGAAATTACCAAGAAAACGCTTAAATAATTTTTAAAGAGCGATTGGCCACGGAACAAGTAACAAAAAATTTAAAACACTGTCCTTTAAAAATTATAGTTTTTGTTAGAAATGTCCTTACTTTTTCTAGAGGAGAAGATTAGGATTTTAAAATTCTAATTGTTAAATATACTTTGCTTATCAATTCAATCAACAAATTTCTATGATCATCCAATACATCATTATCGAATGAATGTTCGAGTAAATCATCAAAAATTGACGTTGGTAGCAATATTTTTATTAAGCAGTCATCGCTGAAAAAATGTTTGGAACAAATACGATGTTGTTTTTTCCATTCCCAGTAGTTACGTGCAATAGCGTTGATCCATTTTTGCCTCATATCAATATCGGAGGGAAATCTGAAAATGACAATAAAAAAATCATAGCCACACGTGAGTTTAAATTATTATACCATGAGCCACACGGATTTTTGACCACTGTCATTTCATTACTCATACGTACGATTTGCTGGCAAGACCGTAGGTATTTAGGTATTTATTTCACTCTTAAATATTGAATCCTTCCCAAAACTACGTGTAAAGAAAAATAATGTAATAATTTAGATGACGCTAGTTCTATCGATATTCTATCGATAGTTTATTTTTGCAAGCACTATTGCAAAATATTTATATGCCGATTTAAAATTTTCCCTAGAATCGAATTATTTAATTGCATAAAATATTGATTTCAAAAGACTACCGTGTACACTAAGCTCAAATAATTTGAAAAAATGCCAAAATAACCTACAGTGAGAATACAAAACCGATAAAATGACCATATTTGATTACTTACCGATGGAAGCTTATGATTTCCGCATCATTTTCTTTGCGGGATGAATGTGATTTACATCCCACTATAATGCAGGACATTGTTTAATATTTAAGCTTTGCGATTTACACTAAATCACTATGAATTTTGTACTATTTTTACAAAAACACGTAAAATCAACGAAGCACTTCAACTCCCATGCGCCCATAAGCATTATACGAAAAAATGCGATGAACAAAGTCATAGACAAAAACCTGAGACGTTAAGTAGCTTTTAAACTTAGGTAAAGGTAGCCAAGGTAGCCAAATTGACGTTTGCTTTGTGACGATTTGCATTTTGAGCAACCTACATCTGTCTCTTTCTAATGCTGTTATGAGTGTGTAAGAAAACAGAGACGACTATATTAGTTAAATTTTGCTTCCTTCTATGCTTTAGTTATTGTTCTGAGACCCCAGGGCTAAATGACTTACTTTAGGTTAGGTTTGCATGACATATAATTTGACATTGTCGAGCAAATGGTGTGAATTTTTTTAAATCAAAATAAATAAAAATATTGTTTTTTTTCAGAATCCATTGGAAGAAATAATGATAATACGAATCCATACGAAGAAGAACGAAATTATTGTGGCACTGGACAGCGAGTTCAACATCGTGGTCATACAACATGCGCGGGCGCGTCACAAATTAAAGGACAAGAAGGGAAAACAAAAGTGATGAGTGATGCATTGTTAAAGCTAATGCACATTTGGGCGGGCTGCACCTCACTTTTTGCATTAAATTGCGATGCCTTGTGGCTCAACGCGGTTGTAATGGGTGCTTAGCTTAAAAGGAGCATCATAGCCAAGCAATAACATTTTCCGTTGTCTATATTTTCAAGTAATATAAATTGTTATTACCTAGTCATTTGTTTTAATATTCTCAATCAAATATGACTGCTTGCTCTTAAATTCACTGACATACTGCTACAGCATTACGATTCTGTAACCATCTCACCGTGAAAACTTAGGTGAAGTGAGCTGTCAGTGTCGTCGCACTGATGCTAGGGATTGACCAAGCATTACATTTACAATCATAATCGAGATTTTAATTATGTTTTTTAATGTTAGTTCTGTTGATTATTTTATATTATTTCAAAGCTAGTACATAAATAAGTGTCTAAATATTATTATTTGGAGTTTATTTTTATAAAACAGCAACACAGAAATTCAGGCAGAAACTACAAGTTTAGGAAATCAAAATAAATGAACTTATTTGAGTTTCTAACTGAATTTCTGTTTTGCTGTTTTATTTAAAAAACCCGTATATAGTCATTTTTGGCCACTTAAATACTAGTCTTGAAATAATATAAAATTATCAACAGAATTAGCATTAAAAAAAACTCGATTATGATTGTAAATGTAATGCTTGGTCAATCCCTAGCCTTAGTGGGATGACACTGACAGCTAACTCCACGCTCACTTCACCTAAGTGTTCACTTCACGATCACATTTTTACAGAATCGACATACTGACATCCTTCTAAATTAATGTATCGGGACCACCTTTTGGAATCTGCTGTTGGCTGTCAACAAGGTGACCCCCTCGGACCAGTGATCTTTAAATTAGCCAATCACCCAATTATTCGACAGCTAAATTCCAAATTTAACATTTGGTATCTTGACGATGGAACTTTGGGAGGCGATGTAGAAACCGTTTTAAAAGATCTACAATTCTTAGAAAATTAACTTCATTCCATTGGCCTTGATCTCAACCACTCGAAATGTGAACTTTATATGGCGGACAGTACTGACAGACATCTGACACTCCCCAAGTTTAACGCAATAGCTCCAGAAATCATAATTATTGAAAAAAGCTCTCTTCGTCTTCTTGGGTCTCCTGTCTTCGAGAATTCCTTTCCCGTTTTTATTGAAGAAAAAATACAAAATTTCAAAGACGTTTCGGAAAGATTGTTCCAAATTAACATGCATTCGGCCTTAATCCTAATCCGTTATTCCTGTTTCGGCCCTAAATTAACATATTTCCTTCGCGCTTCCCATTTATGGAAGCACACTCACCTTTTAGAAAAAATGGACCAAATTATTCGACATACATTAACTTCGATTTTAAATGTGGCCATGGACGACCGAGCTTGGACACAGGCTACTCTTCCCATTCGTATGGGAGGCCTCGGCGTCCGCAAAATTTCTAGTGTTAGTTTACCGGCTTTCATATCCTCGGTCTACGGCACTGAAAAATTAATCAGGAAAATCCTAGCCCCCACACTGATTAATTTTGATGTGCCATGCTTCACCGAGGCTATGCATGCCTGGAGACAGACTCGCTTGTCCGAATTCAGATCAACCCGATAATCCATCTTCCCAGAGAAAGTGGGATGAGCCGCTTTGCAGAGTAGTACAGAACAATTTACTTAACACGTCTGCTACTACTGCGGAGCGTGCGCGCCTGCTTGCTGTAGGTAAGTGGGAGTCGGGTCTTTGGCTTCATGTACTACCGTCGTCGAACATAGGCACTTTGTTAGACGACACTACTTTCCGCCTCGCTGCTTGCCTACGACTAGGAGCTCCTTCTTGTTCTCCCTATCGCTGTCACTGTGGCAAAGTTGTCAACAGCCTTGAACACCATGGCCTGTCTTGCAGCCGAAGTGCGGGCCGCTTAGCTCGGCACGCGAACATAAATGACATCATCCGACGAGCTCTTGTCACCGTCGGCGTTCCAGCTGTATTAGAACCTAATGGCTTGGCACGCGACGATGGCAAGAGACCGGACGGCATGTCTTTATTTCCTTGGAAGGTGGGTAGGCCTTTAGTGTGGGACGCAACTTGTGTTGATACTCTTGCGCCATCCCATCTTCCTGACTCGGCGTGCTGTGCTGGCGCTGCTGCTGCGGCTGCGGAAAACCTCAAACGGCGAAATTATAATAACCTTATCAGCAATTATATTTTCGAGCCGTTTGGGGTTGAAACCCTCGGGCCGTGGGGTCCGAATGCTCACGGTTTGTTCAACGAAATCTCCAAACGGCTTGTTGACACTTCCCGTGATCCAAGGGCTGGCCTGTACCTTGGCCAGAGGCTTAGCATTGCCATACAACGTGGCAATGCCGCCAGTCTCTTGGGTATTTTACCAGTCGACAGCGATGCAGAGGAATTTTTCGACGCCATATTTTAATTTGTTAATAGTTTTAGTTAGTTTAGGTTATTATATTTTATATTTTTGTTTGGTTAGTTTATTTAAAATTAATATTAAAATTAAAAAAGCCTCTCATAGATTTTGCCCATAAAATTGAGCAGAATAATGGGACGGTAACTAGAGGGGTCGGTTTTGGGCTTGCCCGGCTTTGGAATACCGATGACAGTGGCCCTTTTCCAAGCTTGGGGAAAGATGTTGTTACTCAGAGCACCATTGAAGAAGATGGTCAGGAGCATTATGAGGTTAGCGGGGAACAATTGGATCACCCTATTCGTGATTCCGTCTGGGCGTCCGGCTTTACGGCGTTTCAGACCCTTGATGATGTCGTGCACCTCGTCTGGGGTGACGGGGTGCAGAGGATCATCTGGGTCTTCGACGGGGGGAAGGGAGGCTCTACGTTCGACTTCCGCGTCAACCTCAGAGAGGTGAGCTTGGTCTACTGGTTGAGAGCTGGGTGTGCATTGGGCCTCAAGACTGTCGGCAAGGCACTCGGCCTTGTCGATGTCATCGAACGCGATGGTCTTGTCGGGACGCACCAATGGGGGCGTGGAGGCTACATTTGGGGACTGGAGTTTCCTCTGCAGTTCCCAAAAGGTCAGGTGGGTGGGCTCTAACTCACTCAGCATCTTGTTCCAGCCAGCGTCACGCAGCTCCGTTATGCGTTTCTTTACATATCTCTGTAAATAGCGCATATGGGCCTTGTTAGCTTGGCAAGGAAAGTTGCTGTAGTCACGTACAGCCGCGTTCTTCTCAGTCAGCAGTTCACGTCCATCGTCCGGCAACTTCCAGTGATGGTCGTCCATCGCTGGAACTTCCCTTGAACTTTCGTTCAGGACGGATTGTACGTGATCCGTGAGTGAGTCGATCGCGGCTGTCGGGTCATTGATCGAGTCGAACTGATCGGGAATGGAGTTTAGTCGGAGGCAGGAGGATGTGGAGGATTTCAATCTTTCCCTTACTTTCCTCCAGTCCGTGACTACTTTGGTGAGGGGCGGTCTGTCGGGGTCGGGGAGTCCTAGTCGGGGGCCTAATGTCACAACTACAGGTCGGTGGTCGGATGTCAGTTGATGTACCACCTCTACAGAATCCAACCGAAGGTTGACATTCTTTAGAAGTGCCACGTCAAGAACGTCAGGGGCATGAAGGGGCGCGTGGGGAAAGTGAGTGGGAGCCATCGGGGCGATGACATCAAAGCTAAGGATGGGACAGAGGTCAAACAGATGTTTGCCCCTGGTCGAGATCCTGTTACTATTCCAGGCTGTGTGTTTGGCATTGAGATCGCCCTCTATGATAACGGAGTCACTCAGGCCAAATAGGATAGCGAGGTCGTCAGATAACTGGGAATAGTTTTCTGATAGTTGCGGGGGGATGTAAACCGATATTAGAGTGATCGGCTGGTGACCTGTCATGCCGAGCCGGCAGACAGACACTTCTAAACGCGAGAGAGGGGGCGCGTCCACAGGAATGCAGTACAGATCCTTTCTATAGTATATGATGGTACCGCCTCGGTGGCACCGAGTCCTGTCATTGCGAACTATACGGTAGTTCTCAATTGACGGGTCTCGGTGGCGGGGCTTGAGGAAGGTCTCCTGTACAAGTAGGATATCTAATTTATGGACATGCAGGAACTCTGCGATCTCGTCGCGTTGTCCCTGGATGCCACTGGCATTAAAATAGCCTAACTTGAGGGATCGGGGTTTGGTTCTCGTAATGGATGTGATATTCATTGTGAGATTACGTTTACAGTGTAGGACACGAGGGCTTGCGTAATCTCGGGATACGCATTATATATTTGTTGGATTTGGAAAAGGTTGCCAGCCTGACGGGCGGCAACGATTTTGCTGGCCATCCTCCTAGCGCGGGGGGTGAGGAAGGCCGTGAAGATGCTCGCATTCACATTGAATGCGTCCATGGGGTTTTCCCCGACCACAGGAGTGGTTGGGGGGAGGGGGGCGGGTGTTTTCGCGACGGGGGCTGCTTTAGGAGCAGGCGCGGGTTTGGGGGGAAAGCTTGCTGGTGGTTAAGCAGGTTCCAAGGGCTAGCCCTTTGGGGACTTAGCCTGCTTGGAAGCTGGGCTGAGGAAACCGGGTATCCCTGGGGGGGGAGGACAGTCTGGTCTGTCTGTCGATGAACCTTTTTGCCGTCTTTGAGGAAGACGACTTCTTGGGGGCTTTGGGGCAACCGCGGTTGTTTGCCGGATGTCCGGTCTGACCGCAAAGCACACAGCTTGGAGGCTCTGTGCATTGCGATCTGTCCTTGGGCCGGGAGCACTCTGCAGTGCCATGCTCGCCCAGGCACTTGACGCACCTGGGCGTCGCATGGCAGTGCAATTGGGAATGGACATATAATTGGCAACGGTGGCATTGGCCAATGACACCGTTCTTCCAGGGTTTCTGGAGGCCAATCCTCATCAGGCCGCAAATAGTGCGCACCTGGAATATGGGGTGATGACCATCAACCGGGGGACAGATTACGAGGACCATGTCGAATGCCTCTCCGCCTCTGGCGCGAGAGCGGTGCATTCGGTGGCCCTCGTCGACGGGGATTTTTTGGGCCTCAAAGTCGGCCTTGATTTCCGAAGTTGGGATCTCGCGTGGGATTCTTTTAATGACCACGCGGGTCTGACGCTCTTCCGGGAGCGAGTAAGTATGATAACTTACTTTCCTCATGCTGAGCATGCGGGTGAGGTCCCTGTAATCCGAAGATTTCGGGACCTATACTTTTATACCCTGTTGGGTAGCCTTAGCGCTGGTGTATTGGATCCTACTTTCAATACACCATTTGGACACTTCGGTCCATTTCCCCTTGTCCTGAATGAACACCGGGGGCGGGGAGGGGAGCTTCCTTGGGACGAAAGTAGTCGGGGTGGGGGGGGCGCGAACCCTGCGACGGGTTAACGGAGGGGGGGGTTGCACGAGGGGCCGATGCACGGGGCGCTGGGACGCGGTGGGAGAGGGGGACTTAGTGGCCACCGTGTTGGCCTATTTCTCCACGTGGAGAGCCGGGGCCTTTTTCTGCCTCCTTTTCTTCCCCTTCCCCTGGACTGCCGTGAAGCCGTCGTCCTCGGAAGGGGTAGAAGAGGGGCATTCTGAGGTCGAGTTCACGGACTCGTTATCGGATGCGTAGGTAGGGGGGCGCTTGGACGCGAAATCCTTCGTGTCCATAGCCACGGGGTCTAGGGACATCACATCGCTGAAGTCAGCCATGGATGTGGAAGGGGATGGGGTGGGGGTGGTCAGGCACTGCTCTAGAGCAGCAAACTTCGCTCCGTATTTGGCGGCGAAGTCCGGGTCCTTGAAGAGGACCTCCTTAACAAATGCCCATAGGAGGCTTCAGCCATAGCTGAGGGGTGGGTCTAAACCTAAATATTAAATATAGCCTATCGGCCCTAAACCTAACTCCCCGGGTGGATTGGCCCGGGGATGAGTACCCTCCCTGTCGGGTGCAGACAGGGAGGTTAGTGCCTGATTGTGAGCCTTGAGCTTGTAATCCTGTTGCCAATCTTATTGTGCAACAGGGTCCTGACCAGTCTAGCGCGAAGGGTGTAGACACACCCTAGAGACACTAGGTGAGTTGCTGTGGAGGGAAAACTGTACACCAGAGCCGACTAGGAGATCCCCCAAGGCCGGTTAACTCTGGGACCCGTCCAATTGTCTGCCTCGCCCTGAAAGGGTTCAGCGGGTGTATTGGGTCAACACCCCACTCGGCTTCGTTGGCACCGTATGGTATCCACCGAGGACCACTAAACTGTGGATTTGCCCGGAAGGGGCCTGGAGAATTTACACAGCAAAACACGACTTGACAAAGAAATACACACATCAAAAGTGTCTAGGGATCAACATATATTTTTGCAATAACTTTTCTCCTGATTGATATTAATTAAAATTTTCTTTAAGGATTCATAAAATAAAGTGTTTTCGTTTGTCACAGTAACGATAAACCAAGTCACCTTTGCATTAATAAAGAAATTTGCCATTTTCCTAATAAAGGGATTTTTGACATTTGAACCACTAACACAAAAGTTCGAAAAAAAGACTGAAATAACAGTTTTCTTTAAAATTTTATTGGGTAACTTAAACAATTAATAATCCGTGTTTCTACCGCGAACACTAACAACACAAGAACATCGGTTTGGCATACTCAAAATGAGTTCATCCAAATCACGCTGTGGAATGGCCGCCCATGTTCGTTGCAACAACAAAAAAAGGTCTTCTTGCGACTGGATACCCTCCATATTCGGCAGAGCTCTTCTCTGTAGCATATCCCATGCATGCTCAATCGGGTTCAAGTCTGGCGACTGAGCAGGCCAGGGCAGGACATTGATGTTAGCTGCGGCGAGAGTCTGTCTTACAACTCTTGCGGTGTGCGGTCGTGCATTATCATGCATTAACTGAAATAAGGGACCGATTTGCACTTGTAGAGGAACGATGACGTCTGATACAATCGTCTCAGCATAAATTTGAGCGTTGAGGTTGCCTCTGATCCAAATCAACTCAGTTCTTCCGCCGATCCAAATACCCGCCCATACCATGATGGTTCCACCACTATAAGGATGGACTTCCTGGCAGGATTTTAATCGCTGTTGGCGTCCAGGGGTTCTCCAGTGTCGTATACGTCTTGTATCCGGTCTCATACCAAAACGAGACTCATCAGAAAAGCACACGAAACGCCATTGTTCTTCTGCCCAATTTCTGTGTTCAAGAGCCCATTGATATCGAATCCTACGATTGTGCATTGCTATAGGTGGTACCCGTAGCGGTCTTCGGGAATGAAGGTTCACTTCATGCAAGCGGTTTCTGACTGTTTGGTCGCTAATTAAGTTCCCTGAAGAGTGATGAAGCCTCACGGCTAACATCATGGCGGTTATTGTTGGAGCTCTTCGAGTTAAGATTTGAATGTATCGGTCTTGTCTCCGTGTGGTGCAGCGATACCGTCCTCCATGGCGCTCAGCCACGGTACCAATGCTTCGGTAACGTGTCCAAAGTCGACTGATAACACTCTGACTTGTATTCAGAGCTAAAGCCACAGTACGTTGCCGGGAACCAGCTTCTATCATTCCCACGGCTCTGAGCATTTCTTCCCTGCTTAAATGACGTCGCCGCTCCATAATAACGTTGGTTTTAATCAGTAGTAGGGAAACAGTAGCACTAATAATGTCTTCAATGCGTTGTATGTTTTTATAGGGAAAATATTGACAGCTGATTTTCATCTTTTACTCGAATTTGATTCACAGTTCCTGATTCAAATTATGAAATGCACCAAAAAGGATCCATATAAATTTATAAAATCATAAATTTATTACAAAGCCACATCTTAATCTCAAGAAATCCGCATAAAAATGCTTGATCCCTAGACACTTTTGATGTGTGTAGTAGGTTGCCTTGAAAAAGGCACTTTTTATGATCAATAATAATCGATTGATTAAATAAATTTAATCGACCGAATCTGTGGTGGACATTTCCACCACCAGAATTGCTCCCACGAATACTACGCCACTTATAAAAGTCGGAGGGTCAGTATATTCTAATAGCGCCTAATTGAAATAGAGTCTTCTGGAAACCAGAACTTGACCAAATGAAAGAAAACCTATCCTATTGATTCCGAACCTCTGGGAGATCCTAATAGATCTCCGCACGAACCATCCTCCTCAAGGAGTAGAACACTTGGAACTGGCGGTTTGGTTGGTACGGGCTGGTCCAACAGCCAGCAAACTGGTCCGACGATGAAGTTAAGCAATTGGAGTCATCTTGGAGGCAATCGTCCCTAAAAACTTACAGACCAATCTGGTTAAGATGGTGCAAATGGGTTAAAACAAGGAGCATCCTCATCGATAATCCCAGTCCTCAAGATTTAGCTAAGTACCTATGCTACGTTCATTCAGTTATAAAGTTAGCGTCCAGGACCATAGCAGTATTAGCAGTTCACAAGTCGGTTGTGGCAAAACTTTCGGAACACTGAAAGATCTTGTGAGCTCATTTCTCATCCTATAGTTAAGCATGTCATAAAAGGAATTTTTGCAGAAAACCCTACAGATATATAACCATATAAATAAAAAGCCTATTTCGTGGACAGTAAAAGGGTTACTGACCTTTTTACAATCTTATCAATTTGGTTATAACAGTCTTTTCGCAGTATCAAGGATTCAAGGCACACATGTGTGCTCCTTCTGTTGGCTACTGGCAGAAGAGTCGAAATTAAGGTCCAAAATCCGAATCTAGCAGAGATATTTGGAAACTGTCTTAAGAACTATTGGCTCTGCTATCATGAAAACAATTTTGGCATACTTCATTTCTTGGTCAAGTACGAGTTGTGCATAAAACTTAGTAAAATTTACCATTTTTTTTTTATTGTATTTAGACTCGGTTTCGATTTTTTTTTTGTGTTGTTAGTTTAGTCATTCTTGGTATGGGCCCACTGGGTCATCCACATCAATCTATATAATTATACTTTGTCGGCCTTCATGTCAAGTCGTATGGGGCTAATATTTTAAGTCTGTAGCGGTATCTGCATCGCCACATGCTAGTTGCGCGTCATACTGACGTCACGCAAATCCTGCATCGCGCACGCAGAGTTTACCGCGCGGCTAGTTACCGTACGAGAAGATACGCGAATATTTGACTACAATGTTTGTAACCGGCACTGTAAATATTAAGTATTCTATTGAGCTTATTATATAAATCGGGTCCTAAATAGACATAGAATCGGTTTACAAAGGCATGTCTAGTTTGACGCTTTATGCAGACCAAATCTTTCCTTCTCTTGTCAGAAGGTTATTGGCTTGTAAGCGAGTTCAACGTGCTGCTGTAATATGATGTGCAGTATAAATAATTGGCGTACTGTTAGCACCTCGCATGCAATGTAAAGCTGGTGTGTAGGAAATCTGAAAGGCCTAAAGGTGGCTACCTTTAGAATTGCTCTTTGAGCACGTTAGAGAGGGAGTAAAATAGACTTTGCAGCGCCGCCGAATGAAGTTATGCAGTATGTAAGTACAGATTGGCACAAAGCTAAATATACCTGTTTAATTAATTTAAAGTCAGCAATGTGGCGTAAATTCTTAAAGATATATATGAGTTTACGAACTCGAGCACATTGCAAATCAATGTGTTTACGGAAATTTAGATTTGTGTCGACGGTGACACCTAAATATTTCATGTGATCGGCTTTAGCTAGAGTAAATGATAAATGATGATAAATGATTTTATTTCTGTAAGTAGGTTTGAACAAACACTTTTACACGTCAATCATATTTTTTTTTAAACTAGATGGGGTCGGCGTTTCCTGTCTGACTACTCTGAGAAGAAAGGCCGAAACAAACTCAGAGGTCACAGTCTCTTTTAAAGTCCAGACAAAATCTTGGTCAGGTCATGTGAAAGCTATGTAGATCGGTGTCTGCAATGGTCTTTTGACGAAAGAACCACACAGATTGAGTGGACCTGTCCAGTCAGTGCACGCAATTGTCAGTAATCGTGCAGCTCAACTTAGACGACACGAACAAGCAGCGTCAGCGTCTTTCGTACAGTTATGAGCATAAATGATAAGGTTATTAAGTGGTATATTAGTGTTTCTCATTCTAAATAGAATGTACTTGGTTTTATCTGCATTTAATGTTAGTAGATTCATACGAAGCCAATTTGATACAATATTAAAGCCACTCTGAGCATATTTATAGACCTCCTCTCGTAATTTAGCCGAAAACAAGAGGGCTGTGTCATCTGCATATGACATTTTGATACCATCTGCTAATTTCAGGTTGCACAGTTCATTTATGTGAATTAAAAACAACGTAGGTCCCAAAATACTTCTTTGTGGAATGCCGTAGCAGCTGTTTTTTAAGTTCTGAACTTTTATACTGACCGTGTTTACACACTGATGACGATTTCTAAGGTAATCAGAAAAAAGTAGGAGTTTGTTCCTCTTATCCCAAGTGTTTCAAGCTTGTGCAATATTTTAGAACAAGAAATAGTGTCGAAAGCCTTGGCAAGATCCAGAAAAATTCCCATGCAATGCAGGCCATTATCCAGATTGGTAGTAACATAATTTGTCAATTTGTGTACTGCTTGGCAGGTTGATCTTCTTGGTCTAAAACTAAATTGACTATCTGAGAATTATTTGTTGTCCTCAAGATACTTTATTAACCTATTATTAATAATTCTTTCCAGAATTTTTGAGAGGCCTGTTAAGACTAAAATAGGTCTGTAGTTTATTAACGCAGTCCTTGTCTCCAGATTTGAATACAGGGGTGACCAATGCTTTTTTAAGCAGGCTTGGAAAAACTCCATTAGACAGACATAGCTGAAAGATATGTGTTAAAGGTTGAGCATGTAGGTATTTCAATTTCTTAAGGATTCTATTTGATATATCATCCCACCCGACTGCACAGTCATCTTTTAACCCGGAAATTATTCCTAAAACTTCTTCGACGTCGGTTTCTAATAAATTAAAAGAATTAACTGGATTAACAGTTCCGATAGTCTGGTGTTGGCAAGGGAGAGTTATAGTTCCAGGTGTTTTGTCAGCCAAATTTTTACCAACGTTGACAAAAAGATAGTTTACTTTATCTGCTGCTTTAGAAGGGCTAATATCTGTTGATAGTAAATCAAGTGCAGGTTCGGAGTTTTTTGCGGTAAAACTATTTGTTCTTATATATTTCCAGACTTGTTTACTATTTTTTCCTGCTGATTGAAGCTCATATTTATCATGTTGGATTTTTATTTTCTTCAGAAGGTTATTACAGAAGTTCCTATATCTTTTGTATGTAATGCTGAGTATCTCGTTGTCAGGTGCGAGTTTAGATTTATGAGTGTATGAGTGAACTTTACACCCTGTTCCTCATACCTCTATATTGGTGACCCCGAGCATAGACATTGACGCAGCCTTCGAGCAGCTAGTTCAGCGTGACGTCATCACCATTGCTTCTTCAAGCTTTCGAGCGGCGAGTCTCAGCCAGCCAGCACCCACGGCTTCAAACGGGTATCTTGACCACCACCATGCAGCAAACGCGCATTCCTGGCCATCACCGTCAACCTCATCAACATCATCATCCTCATCATCATCATCATCGCCGCGCCCCGTTACGGGGACGCAGCGACTTCCAATGAATCATCGGGCAGTTGCCCACCAGACACGACACCCGTCTGGTTGAAGGATCCTTCTCCCTTTTCTATGGAGGTATGAGTGAACTTTACACCCCGTTCCTCGTGCCTCTATAAGTCTCCTGAATTTCTTGGTTTTCATTAGGACAAGTCACTGCCTACACTCAGGCTCAGGCTTCCTCTCTGTGAGAGGGAGTGGGCCGTAATCCACTAAGCGAGCCCAGTGCAGGTTGGTGGATGTCACATGTCTTCGAAATTTGTGTTCCAAGATATGGCTGTTTTCCTAACAAAATGACGAATGACGCACAAAAATCATAGAATATAAATTAAATAGTCTAAATGGGATCTTGGTCCCTCTTGAACTTAGAGCATTAAACCAACCTCTTGAACGTTCAATCCGTGATCTTGGTTAGGTGGTAGATTGACCGGGTTGTTCCCTTTATTCCTACCATGAATTCTTACCCTTAGGAATGTTGTGAATTTTCTTCTCATCGTTCCTACTAGTAGTAATTATGTGAAATCCGTGTATTAATATCCCTACCATAACTAACTTAGATGAGTATAATCAAAAGTGTTATATAAATATTTAAAAATATTAATTCGATCAATTTCACTAATCCTACCAACATTCAAAGCTATAAAATTGGTAGGTAATCGGTGAAGAAAATTCACACTATACTATATAGTAGGAATTCGTGGTAGGAATAGTGGGAACAACCCGATTGACCGTGTAATTAGAATCGATTGGCGCTAAGCGCCAATCTAGCATTACACAAACAAACCTCTGAAGAAGGAAAGAGAATCTAATATCTAAGGATTTCCGTAGAAATCAGATTGTATTTTTGACCCGGGGTAATTGCGTAATACACTATTAGTAGCAAGGACTTTCAAACTCAACTCAAAGCATTTATTTCAAATAAACCAATTACACTGTGAATGTGAGTACCATGCAGGCAAGATTAAATAAATGACTATAGCGGTCTGGCGGTTTTTGAGTATTTTATATACGTATGATCTACGCAAATGTCCTTTAACCTCTGACCTGCTGTCTGTAAGGAAACTTTACCTACTCCATCTTATCCTGAGGAAGCACAAATCCCTTCCGTATGATCCCACAAATCCGAGTTTTTCGAGCTTCTTAGCTTCTTATTTATTCGCTCCTACTGTCCCAGTAAAATCTGTTTTTGCTAAGAGACCCTATGAAAGGCAATCTTCCCATCTATACAACCTGCTGAATAAAGAGCTATACTTCTATCCCCTGAAACTCCGTGACTGTAAACTAGCTGTGACTGAATGGCTTAAGAATAAAACTGACGACGAGATGGAGGCTTTGGTATCATCGCTTCCATAATCTATCCTATAAATAATAGGACTGCGGTAGCGAAGTTGTTAGTGGAGGAAGTTGAGCCTGGCTTCTTCCGATCCCAAGACGTTGTCGCAGGGCTAAGCTAAACCTAATCGTAAACCGAAACCTTAAAATTAATAAGATACACTCAACTTCAAATAGGTATCTCATACGCACAATGCACACACACTCACGCACACACACTCGCAAACACACACCCACACACACGTGCGCACACGCGCTTACACACACACCCTACAACTCGCTCGCATACATCACACTAGCGCTTTATTTTATACTTAGATATTAATTTTTTCTTTATCTTAGTTTTTTTTTTTACAATTGCATAAGCGGAGGGGCGGAGTCGCCTAACACAAGCATCCTCTTGCTTAAAAGGTGATCTCCAACTCATGTGTGTAAAAGCATTTTGATGTAATTGCAATAAACATTTTTTTTTTTTAGAACTGCCTAACTCATTCTTTTGGGGTGCCATAGCTTAGTTACTGCGACCATTTCGGCTTGCGATGGTTGGTCATAATAACTCTATGATCGAGCGTTTTAGCACGGTAATGTATTGTATCTTCATACAAACGGTCGGAACACGAGTCAGTGTGACGGGTCGTTGAGCTTCCTAAAATAGGGTTGAGCTACACGATGACCGACGCTTGCATGCCGTCTGTTAGGACAGGTCAACTCAAAGCTGCATTGGCATCGAAAGGCCCTTCCAGACATGGTCCTGCATTGTTAGACTCACATAAAATCCTAATAATATCATGCTTGGACTTTAAAAGACACCATGACCTCTGAGTTTGTTACGGCATTTCTTCTCAGGGATCGGTCAGCTAGGAAATGCCGGCGCCATCTACCTACTTAGTTTAAAAAATATTGACGTGTAAAAGTGTCTTAAAAGATCTACATAGAAATAAACATTTTAATTTCACTTTTGAATTGTCAAGGGGTCGGTCAGTCAGAAAGATGAAGCTAGTTGCCTAGTTGCCCATCCCAAAGCGTAGTAGAGACCTATTGAGGAGAACGAGCAAGAAAATCCACGGACACTCTTTTAAATCAAAATATTGTTACAAAATATTAGTTTCGTCAGTCATATTTAAATTATACATGTGAGAACGATGTAGAAAGACGTGCACGTTAAAAGCGTCCGTAATAAAAAAGATACAAAAAAAAACAATTCAGAAATCAAAATAAGCCGTGGCAGCTAAGACATAACCAGACCCTACGGACGGCGCCCGTTCACGAACATGACGTATGGAGTAGCACCATTCAGCTCAACCATTTTGAAGGGAACTCAATGATCCAACACACATGCCACCACCAGCGAGACATTTGAGGAGCATGACATTCTCTCAACCGCCAGGACACATTCAAGTCAATGAAAGACGAACCCAGTAAAGTAGCTTTATAGTAGGTATATACCTAGTGCTCACACATGTGATATGTAATTATACAATACTAAGAGATTAAATTTATACAATACAAAGATAGTTTTTACAATCTTCAGCAACCCCAACAATATTTTCGAACAGCGTTGAGCCAAGCATTTTTGTCAGCGACGTAATCCTACTACTAAATGAAGAGCGGATTCGGTCGACTTACCCGAGCTGTATGCGTATTGATTACCGTGTAGCGGTATGGTTTTCAGAGCGCCGTCCCTCAGCTCCCTATCACACAGCCTTTCTACGATCTTTAGTAGAAAGGAGTTCAGACTGATTGGTCGATGGGATTTGGCGTTTGTGTAGTCTCCCTTACCTGGCTTAGGGATGAATATTACTTTCACTTCCCTCCAGCCTTTAGGAACGTAACTAAAGGCCAGGCATGCTCTCATTAAAGGCACCAGTGTTATTGAGACAGCGGTTCCACCCTACTGTAGTAAGCCGGGGAACACTCCATCAGTTTGTTTCCGGGGTGGAAAATCCTCATGGATGTCCACCACCCTGGGGCGGGCGGCGGGGTCTGTCAGACTCTTACTGACTAAAAACCACCCCGGTGTTCCATCTCACACGTACGCCGGGGGTCGCGGGAACGTACGATCCTTCTGCAACCCCCGACTGGTGCCGCCGGCCCGCCACTGCGGGCCTGTTCGGGTCTGGGTGTGGAGTGAGGTGTTTGACTCCCCCCGCGGCCCGCGACGTCTAAGAGGGGCGTGCGTGGAACATTACGTGCCGCCAACTCGGGTCCTGATGTGTTGGGGGCGACGGATGTTCCCGAGTCCGACGCACTTGGACCTATTTAGGGGGGCTGGAAGAGGGCGTTGTCCGCCCTCCGCCGACGCCCGGTGCGCCTTCTGCGGGCCGGGTGAGTGGACGAGAACTCCCTCTCCCTTTCCGCAGCCTCCTTCTGCGAGACGACTGTTTCGCAGAAGGAAACCACCGCGTCCCAGGACTCGTAGCTGCCGAACATCGACTCGACTACGGCCGGCAGCGACAAGTCACTGCCTACTTGAGATGAGGGCACGGCGGGGCTCCTCCCAAGTGGCACACTCTGCCAGCGTATGCCGCGCCGTGACCTCCCGGCAGTCGCCACAGTGGTGACACCGGCCTTCTGGCTCCCTGTTTATGTGACACAGGAACTTCCCGAAGCAACCATGCCAGAAAGCCCTTGCGTCGCCCGAAACGACAGGGAGCCGTGCCTCCTCCTGAGCCAGCGCTCGGAGTACTTTCGCCTCGAGGTCCCAGGGTGGGGATCCGGCCAGTACGCAAGGCGCCTCGTAGGAGATCGTGCGATACCCCCTGATGATTCGGACGGCCATCGCCCTCTGCGGCTTTCGCAAACTGCGATGCTGCCGGCCGTCAGGTCAGAGGCCCAAACCGGGCCCCATACAGGGTCATGGATTGCACGATCCCCACGTAAAGCCGCCTACAGACGGCGCTCGGGCCCCCCAGATTGGGAAGCAGCGCTGCGAGCGCGCCAGCCGCGCACAGCAACTTGGGCGCCAGCCGTCGGAAGGCCAGTCGATTACCTGCGCTAAGATTCAACCAGGGAAGTGACCCCTCTCGTTTTGCGTGTCCATACCCCACAGCTGGCGGTGAGCATTGGCGTCGGCCCCGGCGACGACCTTAAACCCACATCTCACGCAATGGCTCACGAGGCGAGCGAGGTCGTGCGGAGGCGGTGCCTCTGCCTCGGGATGTAGGCCGAGGCGTAAACGTCGTCACGCTGTATTAACAGCTTTGCTGCAGAGACCTTTCTGCAAACAGAAGTCAGTTATTGTTAATACCCGCCCTAATCCACGCCTCCTGGATATAGGCAACGGCCGTGTGCTGAACTTTCAGCCACTTGTGGAGATGAGCCATCGTGGTCTGACTGTGGTGGAGCCTGGAGGACTTTACAAGTCGACGAAGGGGGCGACACCGCTGGTCAAACCCTCCTCGTCCCCCTCAAGTCTGAGCCTGGCAAACAGGTTGCCCTCGTCGAAGCCGTCCCCACCCTGGCCCGAAACCGGGGACAGGATGACGTCATCCAGCTCCTCAACCGATGAGGGGACGGCTCCTACGATGGCAGCAGCAGGGGTGGCCGACTCTGTTGTAGCAGTATCGGCCGCGTATGCTTCCGGGTTGTATAAAGGGGGAGTGGACTCCCCTGCTGGTGCTTGTAGCTGGTTCAGCGCCTCGCCGATGGTTCCCGTGGCGGGGTCCTATCCCTGAGGGACGTCGGTGAACCTGCCGTTCCGTCCATAGAACTTCATGTACACCGCCCCCAGTCCTATTGAGAAACGGCGTCCGGCCTCCATCAGGGTCGGGATTTAGTCCACAGGGACACCGACCACCACGAACCATGCCGCAGCCTGTTTGTCGGCTTGCAGGAGTACCCACCTATTGATGTCAACCCAGGGGTTCTGTAGCTGAGAGCACGCCCAATATTGGTCGACTCTTCATAGACCCACTGCTCGTCTAGGATCCCGATTCACATCGTGCTCGTTTCTGAATCTCCGACTGACTCTTGATGAGTAGCGAGATGCTAGTTGGGAGAGAAAGGTCGGAGACGGTTTTCCTTAGCCAGCCTTAGGCCTCGTTTACGGAGAGGCGGGGCGTCGAGCGTCGCGTGCGGCGTGGCGTCTCGCGTCTCTCTCGCTCTCGACCACACTGTATTAGACCGAGAGAGACGCAAAACGCCACAATGCACGCGACGCACGACGCGCCGCGTCTCTGTAAACGAGGCCTAAGGTGTGGTTGTTATCGCACCACAGCTTTAGGACTTCCCCGGCGAACAGCGGCTTGGCGTTGAAGGTCGGCCTTGGAGTGTCTTATTTGGGGGAGCAGGCCTCGACAATGATCTGCTTCTGGATAGCAGCGAGTACCTGGTTCGATACGTTCTTGCTGAGAATCCCCGTGCGGTCGCAGGTGATCGCGACGTCAAGGTTAGCGGTGGCAGTTTGGGTGTAGCTTCGTTGGGCGACCCTCTTGGATTGGTCAAGAAGTGGCCGCTTATGCTCCCCTCGAGGTGGCAAGGTCTCGTTGAGACCTCGCTTAGCCAAGGCCTGATTCTTCCAATCGGGTCACTGCGTTTTACTGGTACCTTCAGCCGGTTTCTCCGGAACAATGGTCGGCCGGTTGACTGGGCGCTGGTCGGCTTGTCGGCCTCTGCCTGCAACCGCTTTCCGGCGGAGAAGTTCAGCTGGCCGCTGGTCGATTTGACCTACCTAGCGGCAGTGGCCTGTTTATTGCGGGAGTCTTTACCTGACATCCAGCGTGTTTGCAAATCTTATGCGTGTCAAGCAAATCCATTGACTTATTAGCTCAATGAGCAAATTCTATGCATTTACTTTTTTTCATTTTCACAGTTCAACAACATTCATTGCGTTATTTAAGTTGCTAAGCAAACCAATTTTCCGAACATATGAACCAATAGATTTGCAATATCATTCAAAATTAGATTTATAGTGTGTTACGCAAATTGCAATGATGCCAAGATTGGTCGTCTAAGAACCCCCTAACTCCATTAAACCGAGTAGAAAAATCAGAAAAATAGAACCAAGCTAATCAAAACCACTCGATTCGCAGGATTCGCTATCGAAATCGATTATTTAGGGGAAACGCTACAAAATAAAAACTTTTAAGCTAGAAAATGTTGAACCTTGTCGACGCCACGGACATGACTGTATAGAAGTCCCAGATTTTCGTGCCCTCAGCGCCACGGCTTCATTAGTAACTCTTCATTTTATCTATGTTAGGATAATAATTTTACTTTTGTTATGGGCTTTGTTTTCCTATTATTATGAATTAAAGCACTGTCTAACGCCCGGTTTTTTATTTTTCCTCACAAAGGAAGCCCTTGTTTGTCTTAAAATCCGCAAAAACTCTTAACATTTTGTATGTCCCCAGAACGCCAAGGATTTTATATAAAATCGGCCAGTGATGTGAAGCGAAAGCTATCACTATTTGATTTCGCCCGTGGAATGTACATTTTGACGTTCAAAAGTGGCTTGTGCCTATTTGAAATAAATGCTTTGACTTTATACGGACCCTCTAATAAAAACCTCTCATCACAAGCTTTCACTCATACAAAGATATATTACTACTAGACGATCAATCAGGCATCAATTGGATCTGGTATCCTTACCCGGACCGGATCCAACTAACTGGATCACAGATAACTATATACTAGTCGGAGACAGATAGGACAGTACTATGGTTGACGATTAGTTCCAAAAATATGCGCCAAGCGCTAGTGTCGTAATGTCACTGAGGGATGACCCACAGCGTACTATAAAAATGACGCTGACCATCCGGCATAGAATATCGATAGCATAGTGATGTGCCATGGAATATTCTTATAGGGTTAATTTTATTATTTGCAATGTTCAATGTTTCTTCCTCTATGTTCATTGGATACGAATATAACGAAAGAAATGTAAAAAAAAGACTTCAGATTTTACTTTTTATTTATTTTTTCGTCTTAACCTATGGGCTTTATATTTCTCAAAGGCAATTTGTTGAGGTGCACACATCTGTTTCACAAGTTTTTCTTGTACACCTCCTTTTAAAATGTTATTAATTATGTTGCACCAATTATGAACATGGGTGCGTATCATTAAATTAAGCAACCATTCCTTTACTTCGATGTTATGACCTGTACACCCCAACCAATTTAAATCAAATTTCTTTATTATTTCTATTTTTAAATGTTTTTTTACACATGTTTTGTATGCATACTTATTCAAGTAATCATGTATAAGGCCCGAGATATTCCTATATAACATTAGAAACTTCTTTGATGGATATGTTAAATTATGATGTTTTAAAAGGGTATATTCTCGTTGTTCAATCCATTTATGAAATACATCTCTTTTTGTTTGCGTATAAGTATCAGAGCATCTCCTACAATTAAATTTGTTTGTCACTCTCCTGCACATATACCCTGCTGTATATGCAGAAGAGTGCACGCGCAATCTTTCGTTTACTGGATTTAGTGATTGGTTACTGCTAACGTTTTGCGTCATTGTTATGGGTCTACTACACACAGCATTTTCTTTATCTTCATCAAATGTTGATGAGGAACTCTCATCAACATTAGATGAAGATATGAGTTTAAAAAAATCTACAACTGTGTTTCTTGTATCATCCTCACAGTTTGCGTATATTGAATGTGGACCCATAACGTTGGACATTAACAGTGATTTAAAAGCATTCAAAAAAGTATTTGCATCAGGATTGACGTTCCTGTAGTTGATGGCTCTGATCCTACCAAAAAAATTCTCAAGAGGATCCTGATTAACATTTCTAGGATAAAAATATTGTACTTATATCATATTTTTCGAACAACAGTTTAGACAACCTTTCAAAACTTTCTATAGTTGTAACCCATCCATTAAGAGAAGGAACTCGAACCTTATAGATTTTATTATTTTTGAGGGCTTTCTTGCTACTATTATCAATATATTGAATATTATTTAATATTTGTTTGGCTTCTGTCCAAAAATTGAAAATTTGATGGGCGTTTGGCTTTATTGGTCCACGAAGTTTGCCCCGGACAGTACTCCCTCGAGATCCATTCACGCTGTCAAAGAGCTTGTCCATGAATTCCACAGCTACGCCTGTTGTGGTCACTGACATTTTGACCCGAGGCTGTAGTTTCTGAAATACATAATTATATATAAGTATAACAAACAAACAATGTTTCCATTTCCATTCTATCAGACTACAAGAAAGTGCAACTGGTATTATTCTTAGTATATTAGTTTAAATCAAACGTCTTATTAGTCATAATGGCTCAATTGTAAAAATTAAAACCCAATTATTAAAAACCTAATTCTTTTTAACAAAGAGTGAATATGTATAGTGTGAATTCTTGTGTTTCTTTTGTCGGAGACCCTAAATAAATTAAAGTAAAGTGAGTAAGTGAGTGATTGATTGATAACAAAGTAAAAACTTACTGAACAATGCAGTGTATTTAAGCATTCCACTGGTTGTTGCACTCAGAGTTTGGGCAGCTACACTCACTTTAATTTTCTTCATTTTTGCTGCATAAATATGGTGCTCTGTTAGTTTTTTATGCATTCTAGTATGACCTAGTTGGCAATCAGCATCAAATACCATTTCAATATCCTTCCAAGTGGCAACTTTGCTTTTGAAAAACATGTCTTTTGTAAGAAGGTTGTTCCTTAGTAAGTGTGGGGGATCATACACTACACTTAGGTGTTGTCCTGACATCTCAATAGTTCCATCTGCAAACAAAAAAGCTATTGAGTACAACTTAATTTGATGGATCACAATCCTACTAATTTATAAAATAATGTCAAAGTTTAGATGTTTGTTATGTAATTGTGGTTTAACAGTTCAACATATTTGGATGAAATTTGGTACACAGTTAGACCATGACCTGGACTAACATACAGATGGATATTATGATAATTATAATGATGATGGATACTTTTTATCCTAGATAATTTGCAACTGCTATGCAGATAATGTGAACAAAGGCTATTTGTAGAGAGAGTATCTACTCACCATTATATATAATTATGTCTCAACTCAAGCAATAAAGCGATGAGAACGAATAATACACAAACTAACCCAGAGATTCGACACGAATGACTGAAAACTGAAATTACTGAAAATACAATCTGTCAGTTTGACAGTTATACGCAACACTCGACAGCCAAAATGGCTGCCAACAACATGGCTACCGAAAGTAGCGCCATAACGCATTTTTTGGAACTAAAGCTGTCGCAGGCCTGAACTGGATGGCGTTTGATCGTCTAGCTCTAAAGTCTCTTTTAGTACCTATAGACAATTTAGCAACAGAGTACCAACATTATGAAAAAAACAACAGCCAATTAAAATGCCTTATTTTACCGGATGTCCCTGAAACCGTAGACAATAAACACATTGTTTATTCTATGTCCCGGCTCTCCGGCCTCCGCGTCAATTGATTTCTTTGCGTGGCGGACGCTGATACTGTGTAATTGTGAAGTAAATAATTTTGGTCGTGCTTGTTGATAGTGTGTAGCTGTAAAGCTATTTAGCAATGGCTGAAAAATACGATAATAAAAACGGCTATAACAGTAGTGATTTCAAGCGAAATGCGCCGCAAGATGCAAGTATGGAAATCGAACAAGATGGCGAAGATAATCCTAAAATAAATGAAAAAGCCGGTGAATACATGAGAGAGCTATTAAGCGAGAAGATAAAGCTTAATAATGCTAAGTTTCCCATTATTACAAAACTTATCGATCAAGGTAAATACCCGAAATTGAGAATAGTTTTACCTAAGTATCGATGTAAAACGATGCATGCATCTTACATCTTCCGAAAGTTTCGAACATGAAATATCACACATATTCCATAAATGAGAGCTCTGATCTAATATTATTCATAGATAATGTTGTTTTTGTCCTGAATTTGTCTTATTTTAATATTAATTACTCAGTAAGGCACAAATCAATGATGCTTCATAATGAATGCAAAGCAATGAGTTTAAACACTTGACTAATTATCACGAAAATAACTAGATAAGCACTTATCACATCATTAAACATTTACAGTCATTATTTTCGGCAAAATGCGTTCGCAGTATGTCCAGTAATAGGATTTATTCATGGTCATTGAACCCATTGGGAGTGGTATGTTGCCAAACTATGTGGCGAGGCTCATTTGTATACCATCTCGAGTGATTAGAAGGCACTTCTTTAGTGAATAAGTGGTAAATAACCATTTCACCAAGTCAGATGATATATTGTGCCGCTTGTTTTAAAACCTGTTCCTTTCAAAAGGTCATTGACATTAAGGTCATGATAAATTTGCCCCTAAGCCGACTTTATGACGCAAAGATAAAGTCAACTTTGCATTCTAATTCACACGCACAACACTTAAGGGGTCTATCACAATTTTTCTTGTATTTGAGTGTGAGACTCTTCAAACATTCAAATACAAGAAAAATTGTGATAGCCCTCTTAACATCACACCTGTAACCCCTGAAGGGCTTGGCAGACACATTTCGCCAGTTATGTTTCAGCCCTATGTAATAGAGGGCAAGCCTATTGCCATTAACCTGGCAAATATCCAATTCTACTTTAATGCTATACAAATTATGAAAATGTAATTATTATTTTATCAATAACATTAGCACACATACTGAAATATATTGTTATTTTGATGTGAACTAATAAGGAACATGATAGTGGAAAATGAATGATGGAACTGTCAAAGCTATTACAGTTTCCATGTGAAAGAGGGATGGTGTTTTACATCCTGGATAGCTCTATCTCTCTTACACTCATAGATGGCTCTAAAGCTACGGTTTCAAAGAAGAGCGGTGACCACCATATTTAGGCTGCCGTTACCGCTGTCATGAAAATGATGGCAGCAGAGTTTGACTTTACAGTGTCAAAAAACACTAGCAACACATATCGACTTGCTTTCATAATTAATGTTGCAGTGACATCATTCGCTGGAAAATTGTAGATGCTATGCAACCACTGCTCTTCTGGGATACTGTAGCTTAAAATGTCATAATTATGGTTCCAAATTGGTTATACTTACTTAAATTTAATCTCCATTTACAGAGGTCACAAAAGTACAAGCGTCTGGTAGGATACCAGGCAAGGACTCTAAATATCTAGATGTCTTCCGTGATAAGCCTACAAAGGTGACGGTTAAGGTCTTGGTTCCTGTCAAGGAGCATCCTAAGGTAAGACTACACTCCATTTTAAAAGTTTATTTGAGGTGCTCCTCAAATAAACTCCTGTATTTTCAAGAATGGTCGCATGTCTGTCTCAATCTGTCGAAATGTTTATAAGATTTTTGACATTAACACTGCGGGGCACTAAATGGCCCTTGCGACACCAAGTGTCTTTCAACCAATTGATTGTCGCTGAGATAAGTTTATTACTGAATTATAAAAAAGAAATATGGGAAGAGGATTTATAATCTTTGTATCTTGAGGCAAGAGGGTGAGGAGCAGTTCCTATAAAAAGAAGATTCAGAAAGACAACCGTGACTGGTTGGTTCCTAGATATACCAGTTGGGTGTTGATAGTAGGACTAACAACAGCTCAGGGTTTTCTGGAAGAACTTGGATGGTGTAGACAATTTCAACACATCTTTGATGATAAAACTGACTGTGTAGTATCTTAGAACTTGGTAGAATAAGAAATATAGGTTGTATACATGCGCTAATTACTAAACATGCATACAGGTCATAAAAAGTTCTGTCATGCAGTTTGTCTTTTGGAAACTATAAGATTTTTGTTGTTTCATCTCTATGACTGGCACAAATTTGGTCTGTACGAAATTCGTTTTAGCGATTAGACTACTGTTTGTACCTACTATTCTAGAATATGTTGTGTCCTGTTGTTCGTTCCTTCAGTGTACAATAAACAATATTATCTATCTATCTATTATGTCTCCTGTCATGAGTTTTCCCTCTTTAGTGAGGTACCAAAATACCAATTATTTAATGTCTGGTACCAAATAAGTACAAAAACTTGGTATTGCTCAAACTTTCAAAATCTCGTCCAGTCATCCTGATGCAGACCTGCCAAGAGTGTTCTTAAAAATGTTTTTATTTATACCACTTGTGGCTATATACTTTAATCTTTCCCTTTATTTAACATGCAGTGAGTCTATCTGACCTCCAATACCTACAAATCTCTTTATTCCACAGTTTAATTTCGTGGGCAAGCTATTAGGCCCTAAGGGCAACACAATGAAGCATCTGCAAGAAGAAACAATGTGCAAAATGGCTGTTCTAGGCAGGGGATCCATGAGGGACAGGTATTTATCAAATATAAACAAACAAAAAAAAAAAATATATATATATATATAAATAAACATACATAATATATTAAATAACCCACCCCCACAAGTTCTTCAAAGGCAAAACATTTTTTTTCAATTAGGTACATAAAATTTACAAGTAAATAGAATTGATTCTAGATGCCCCTTCCAAAAGCTACTGTTTTATAATGTTTGGGATACATTAATGGAATAGAATACTCTTTATAAATACACCATAATATGAATAATAATTATATGTGAAGACAATGTACCTGGATGTCTGTAACAGAACTCCTTAGTATCTATAAACACCAATAAAATACTATTTCCTTCCCATAGACAAAAGGAAGAAGAGCTCCGCACCTCCTTGGACCCGAAGTACGCGCACCTGACGGACGAGCTTCACGTGGAGATCAGTGCACTGGCGCCGCCGGCCGAGGCACACGCGCGCATCGCGTACGCTCTCGCCGAGGTCAAGAAGTACCTCCTGCCCGACACTAATGACATGATTTGGCAGACCCAGATGAGGGATATTGAGAGAGGTGGTGAGTGTAGTCCTTTTGAAGTTATCTGTAAACAAACATTACTGTTTCACTAAAGATACTTTGTTCTTCATGAACATGTCAGGAATGACAAAAGTAGCTAGCCAGCCACATTTTGAAAAGTCTGCTATCAATTTCTTTGCCCATGTTAAAAATTTAGAAAAAATCAATTTGATAGTTTGTTCTGAAACAGCAAATGCATACAAATTGTTTGTACATATAACTACATACACAATATTCCCCTTTTATAAATGGCCACTAGTTAAACTAAGCTTTATTAATCTTGTTTCAAGTAGTGGGCTATACCTCTCTAAGTTAAGCAGCGAGACGAGCGTGGGTCGCACTATGCACATAAAATGACGTTTTAACAGACTTCCAGGCTGGCCCGCGCGGCCCTGGCGGCTTCAATTCGACCCAGCGCTCTTTCTCGTTCGAGCCTCCCTCTAGCGCTGCCCCCGCAGGAGCACCGCGCGGCGCCAGGCCTCCGCCCCGCATGGCGCCTGCGCCGCCCATGCAGCGCTCCATGCCGCCTAAGAACAAGGTCATCAGCATTCTGGACCGCGCGCGTTCTGCTATGGAGACGTATCCGTACGATGACGTGTATTCGCAGCCGCCGGAGCCGCCAGTACGTATCATGTTTTTTTTTTTAATAATAATAAAATATGAATTTGCATGAAAATACAGTACAAAAGGATGGTAAAAGTACAAGCTAAAACGAAATATCAATATTATATTAGCATGCAAAGCAAATTTTTCCAGTAGGTAACTTACATTATCATTATTGGCTTGAAATCTTTAACACTATAGAAACTAATGGCCGCGTTCACGCCAAAGCATAGTAGTCGGCTGTCCAGTACAAAATGTATGAAAAACAACTCCAACCAGACTCACTGTCTTTTGTTATATACATATAATATTATATTCACAGTTGGCAGCTGACTACACACTTGGTGTAAACGCGGCTTTATCACTTTGTATTATTATTTCATGTTGATGTTCAATTTTTGAATTTTTCAGTTGGGAAGCAACTATCCTGAGATATTGAAACAGGCAATAAGTCTGCTTACTTGTAAACTGGTTAAGTTTAACAGATAAATTCTGAATAGTTAGATTGATCCTAAATGTATAGATAAACAGTATAATTCAAACAGCAAAAGTCTTAACTTGTGTTATTTCTAAATAGGCTTTGTCGGTCTTAACCAAGTCCTATAAAAACCCTCACAATCCACAGATCCGTGGCCCAGTCCGTGGCGCAGCACCCGAACCGGACTACTACTACGAGCGTAGCCACGACCGCTACGGCTATGAAGATGAAGGGGGCTACGGCTACAAGGACGACAATCGCGACTACAAGACGGCTCGCGCGGTGGGCACGCGCAGGCAGAACCCGATGCATGCGCAACAGCAACATCACGCGCCCAGGCACTACGCGCGCCCAGAGCCCTACGCGCGTCCGCCCAAGTAGAGCAACTTGCCGTTCGTACTTGTTTTAGTGCACGACGGCGCGGATCCAATACTTCAGGTGTCCTATGAGGTGACGATTTTCCTAAGACTGTTATAAGCAGTCCAGTGCTAGAAATAAGCTCTCCAATCCAGCTGCTACAAGCAATAACTAAGCTAATACTGTAAAGAAAGATTTCAGAGATATACAAGTACTGATGAAAACTGGAACAAAAACTCTTAGCATTGTGGTCACCTTGTAGTTGATATTCATTGTCAGTTTGTACCCCATAAAACTTACTCAATACTTTTATTGCATTCCACATCCACATGTACAGTCAGCGTCACAATGCGGGTCCCTCAAAGTTAATTTGAATACAACTGGGGTGCCCAATTGATGCAGCCCACCGTACGTATTCTTAGGTAGTAAACTTATAATTAGATCATATGGACCTGTCGGGCATAGCAAAATAAGTGAGTTAAAACATTACTCAGCAAAATACTATATTATAATAATGATGTAGGTATATTCTGAGACAACATGTTCATTACCAAGTATCACACAGTTTTAGTATCAAGTAAATTACATGTATCCCATTAAAATTAACCAACTCAATTGGAAACGCGTCCGTGCACACCTTTTAAGTTCTGCTTATTAACAATGGTTTGGGACACATTTATTTTTATGTTGCATGTTATTTTATTTTTATCGCAATCACTCACATCTTCGTTCTTTTAAACTAATATTTTCTCTTTCAAATTTCAGGACGGTAAGAAAGCGCTCCCATTAAACCGGTGAGTAATAAAGTTGTATTGGATCTAAAACCACAGGATTAATAAAAATATACGGAAATAAATGAAGACTAAAAAGCTAAACTCTGCAGAAGAAAAACAATACAACTTCAAAGTACGCAAAATGTTTCCCACTTTACTAAAACTAATTTTATTTTATGGACCAAACATAACGCTGATTGTGTATTTTCCATTAGAAAAAAATATATACTGATCTGGTATAAATAATTTTAAAACTATTATGTTGACAAAAGGATAACTATTTTTGTTTTGTAATACAAACAGCATTTAAGCATGAAAGTGCTGCCATTAAAAAAATGTAAAAGTATTTATATGAAATTCCAAAACATCCAATTTTATAAAAATATCTTTGTTAGTAAGTAATTTTTAATAATATTAGTATTCTTAAAACCATTTCAACATGTTTTAAATAAGTAAACGTTAAAGCACATAGACTAGACGACAGGAGAAAGTTGCTAGCCATAAAAGTTACAAAAGTATCCATAAAGGTATTGCACTTTCATAAATAAATAGGATATTACATTGAAACATGTTGAACAACAGAAAATATAAATGTATTCAATTTTTGTGTGACTCTGAAATAAATAAAATAATAAAAACATTAATCTTTAATTTACAAATGGTATGGCAACCCAAAAATTTAAGTGGCAGCTACAACATAAAAAAAAACTATATTTTTGAAAACTATAAACAAATTAAGTAAATTCATTTGTTTCACAAAGCAAAATCTGTGTTTTTGCTTATCTAAAAAGGCACCCATACCAAAATACAGGCCTACAAAAATGTCCCAGGTGTAAAAAAAGCAATATATGAGTGACCAATTTTAAAAAGATATTAGCACCTTTAAATGCAATATAGTGTGGATTACTGTAAGACACTGAAATCAAAATGCTATGAGCCCTGGATATTTCCTTTGCACATTGAGCATTGAAGATTAACAAAATAAAGGCTACGCTTATAAAACAAAGAGCTAACTAATATAAGTAGACACTTGATTCATTAATTGAAGGCAGACAACACTGAATTCAATTCTATCAGATTTAAAAATATAAATCGTAGGTATAATTTTGTATTCACAACTGCAACACAAAACTTGAAGAAACTAGCTGATTGAAGACTGGACTGGACTGATAAAAACCTAAGTATTAATTTAAATAGTTGATGATATTAAAGTAGCGAGGGAACTTAGTTCCTAAATGATAAACAAAATCAAATAATGACCTCTGTTGAACTATGAAGCTGGTAAAAATCTAACTCAATGGGAGAAATCAACATAAGCTGTCGATGAGTAAGTACCCACCCAACACAAATACACGTTTTCGTTTCGACTGGGTCTACCGTACCAACTATGGAGGGTAGAGACAAGGAGAACTATCTATTATGGGAAGAAAGCCGAAAAAGTGTCCAGCTTAAACGGTAAATAATAGTTCAAAAACCCTCCAAAATTGCGCTAGCGTAGGCAAATTGTGTGAAATGAATGTACCAGTTGTTATCGGACTGAAGTATGGCGAGTTAGAAAATAATGGATTGAAGTATGCTGAGTCAGAAAATTAAATATTTTTAGTGACTAGACTAGTTAGTGACAGTCCAGTATACCATACCTCAACAATTTACGTAGTCTAACATTATTTTGTAAACATAACCTAAAACCTGGTGGCTACTGTGGCGCCACCCTTATGTAGCACATTGTGACGGACATTTTTCATACACAGAGATACTTCTCCTTGTCTCTACCCTCTATAGTACCAACTACTACTTTCACGGTACCTAGTCGTTGAGAAAACGAGACAGCAAGATGAATTTTATGCACAACAGTGAAAGAGGGGATAAGGCGACTATGATCAAGAAAGCAATATGTACACTTAGTTGTTAAAATAACTTCTTTTATACAGCGCAATGCTTATTCAGGAATACAGGTACATTACTCATCTAGTTTATTATTTAAACCCTCCTTGCTTTCTTGATCAGTAGTAAACTATATTGTTACTAACTAACTTTATACTAACTTGATGGTTTTCATTTTCTATTGATATAGCCGGGCACAATCCTTAGTGCCATTGAACCACGGGTACCCCGTGGTCCAGTGGAACGAGTGGTTTATTGTAATCAATTGAAGAGGATTGATATTAATAATGAAAATGGGTACGACTTGTCATTTGCGCTCCTGTGCACAGGCCTATCCCAGACAAACCATAGGCCGTGTGTAAAGGAGCTAGGCACAGATGAAAAAATCGTGTACCTTACTCCAGCAGAAAAGTGGCTCCTATGGTGATGTGAGTGGAACGTATAATTAGTGCGTAATTTACGCCACATAAAATAAAAATGTGCGCTTTGTCGTTATGGAAAAAAAAACTATTTCTGCTGGAGTAACGTTGTTCCAGCAGGACAAATGATCGGAGAGAAAAATATTGTGCATGGGCTCAAGGTTATCGATATGTACGAATCCGTCGCTTTTTTGTAGTCATCAGAATATATAATGCGAAACATTCCAAGCTGAATATTTTTGACTAAACGCACAAATTTTTTGTTTACACCTACACATCTTGGTTGAGCCGGTTTCTTGTATTTTGCCGTCGAAGTCCTCTTTTTTGACTTAAGCAATATTATTCAATAACGCATGCATATAGGTACACTTTTGAAACTTTTTATGGTTATTATAAGCGTCAAGAAGGACCGAAGGCAGTTTTCAGCTAGCCTAGACGTTTTCTCATTTAAAGTCTGTTTTTTAATCTCGTAGACTAAATTGACACATGCAAATGTCAAATTTACAAATAATGTTGCCAGCTCTTTTGTGCAGTGTTGTACCTACGATACCGGTTTGTTGAATCGTAACTTTTTATCTTTATTAGACGAATTTTATTTTCATTCAAAGTTTTATATTTAAAATTCTCGTACGTACACACGGCCGCACGACGTGCTACAAACTGCCAGGGAAATCTGACCACGCAACTCCATGCGTAATCCGACCATGTTTCGATGCCTTAAAATTAAACAAAAAAAAATTATAGATGACATCAGTGTTGTTCCCGTACGCGTTAAAACGACAATCTTAACCCTTTTCTCTTACGAAACGGCAGAACTTAAAAAATACGGCAATTATGGAACTTGACACCATACAAACAACTGCAATTTTTAAAATAATTATGATAATACGATAGTTTTAAAAATGTTAGATTTTGAATACGGCAATATGACCAGAAAACGCCGCAGTGTATTAATTGACCGAGATGACATAACTTTATGGCGGCATCGTTATTTCCAAAAAATAAAACAGTATCGTAGGGAAGGTCGCTCTATACATTATCAAGATGAAACGTGGATTAATGAAGGTTGGTACTAACATTAGCATTTAATTTTTCTTGTTTCTCGGGACTGTCGTTTTTATTATATTATAAGTTATAATGTTTTTTATTATTTTGTTCACACACATACTAATAATAATTTTAGGCCATACTGAGAATAAGCACTGGGTGGACACCAGTGTGAAATCATCACGTCAGGCTTTCTTAGAAGGGTTAAGCACTGGGTTAAAAGGGCCTTCAGGCAAGGGGAGACGACTTGTAGTGTCCCATATTGGAAGCGAAGAGGGTTTCGTGGATGATGGTCTATTAATATTCGAAGTGAAAAATGGGCTAGATGATTACCACAAGGAGATGACTTCTGATATATACGAAAACTGGTTAAAAAATATTTTTCCGAAATTAAAAGAAAACGCTGTACTTGTAATAGATAATGCTCCATATCACACCAGGAAACTGGAATCGTTACCTACTTCTAGTTGGCGAAAAGGGCAAATCCAAGACCGGCTAAAATAAAAAAATATTTCATATGACGAGGCAATGTTAAAGCCCGAATTAACCCTTTAAGCGCGTGGCTAAATATCAATGGCCGTGCCCCTAGCGCGCGGCTACAAATCGATTTTTTTTTTTTTTTTTCGTTTTAGTTGTACCACACAGTTATTAGGACGAAAATAGAACGAAAAAATCATGCATGTTTTCTGTCGCAGAAATACGACACGCGCGATAGGGACACGAAAATATTTGTCGCATATATGCGACACGCGCGGTCAAAGGGTTAAATGAAGTTGCCCGAAAGCACAAAAAAGCCCATGAAAGGTATGTCGTCGACGAGATGGCTGCTGGACGGGGTGTCACTATTTT
The DNA here is from genome assembly GCA_937001585.2 of Brachylomia viminalis. Lineage (NCBI taxonomy): Eukaryota > Metazoa > Arthropoda > Insecta > Lepidoptera > Noctuidae > Brachylomia > Brachylomia viminalis. The sequence continues at coordinate 21,034,363 of OW443306.2, read as the reverse complement.
GTGACTGCCCCCTTACCACTGCGAGCTAAACCCGATTGAGTTGGTCTGGGCTCAAGTAAAGGGGCATGTCGCTAAAAATAATAAAATATTCAAAATGAATGAAGTGCGAAGCCTTTTTGAAGAAGGGCTTCGTCAAGTGACCCCGCAGCGGTGGAAAGACTGTGTAGGCCATGTAATTAAAAAAGAAGGTGAAATGTGTCATTTGGGCCATATAACCGACGACATTACTGATAGGTTTATCATAAAAGTAGGTGGCGATTCTGATGATTCAGAATATTCCTCAGATATGGAGTCATTATCTGAATCAGATTAACGAATACCTGTAATTAATTAAGTAATTAAAAATATATGTTTTACATGATTAATTTTGTATTATTACGTTTTAAATAAGTACCTACACATTATTTCAGGATAACTTATTATAAAAAAACGATACTTGATTTTATTAACGCTAAGTTTCGGTTGTGCCACATCAGTATTTAAGAATTGCAATAAACTGACAACACTCGTAATGTCAGTTAAGTAGTAGTCTACGAGATTAAAAAACAGACTTTAGGCGCCGCGCTGCGATATTTTTGCGGGTTTTGAAAAAATCGCGATTTCTTGTAAATTATAAATATTTTCTTAAATCTAATTTTGTCACAAATAAAGAGCTACTCGTGTATGTTTATTCTATAGGTGCACATACAATGGTTTTAAAGATATATAAATAAAATAAAATAAATAAATATTATCGTCTGACATTGCACACAACACCATCTAGTTCCAAGTTAAGCACTTAAGGCTTGTGTTATGGATACCAGATGGTTGATACACTACTTAAATAAATTTTTTTTTTCGTAAATACATACATATTATAAATATATACATCCATGACTCGGGTACAAATGTCCATATTCATCATACAAACATTTGCCCCTACCGGGATATATGATTATGCAAAACGTTACTCCAGCAGGAAATGCAATATCTCGAAAACCTGAAGACTGCGCAAATTATATTTTGGGCGCACATTTTTGCACAAATTTAATCTCTCTGTCCATGCATAATATTTCTCTTTCCGATCATTCGTTTCAATTTTCATGCTGGAACAACGTTACTCCAGCAAGCAAGTCTTTTACATGCACTTTTTTATGTGGCGTACATTCACAGTAGATTACGCTCTAATTATACGTTCTACTCCTATCACTCTAGGAGCTACTTTCCTGCTGGAGTAACGTACACGAAAAAATTTACTTTTATATTTGGCAGTGCAGTGTTCTTCGAAGCAATAATGTGGTACTTAGTTGCAATATTTCCAGGGTAAGAATAAAATATTTTTTAACAGTATTGTAATAGTTTTATTTTTACCATACACCCATTACATTTTTACTACAACATAAATTCCTAAAAACCTGTTGTGCCGGATGGGCGTGATCGCTGGGCTCCAGAGTGAGGGAGGTTGTATACCTAACCAGAGCTATCCCAGTATGAGGTCGGGCATCTCCCAATCCACAGCGGCGCTGACGTCCTACACCTATAAGTTCCAGGTATCTTCAAGAATTCCGACCGCGGCTTCGTACTGATGTCTTCGTGTTCCGGGGTACTTATATGAAAAGGGTTGGAAAATAATAACACCAAGTTCACAGTTCAGGGAGCGATTCGGGTCATTTTGAGGGGTTTACCTTTCCTTGGAAAGTTCCTTGCTGATGACTACGAAGTTAGCGGTCTTGACGCGCCCGCTTAGGGGGCTCGAAACTTTACCGTAACAAGGTCCGCGAATTTCTCCCTGATTTCATCTTTATATTTACAGGTTTTCTTACAGCTAAACCTCCCTAGTTGGGCACCCTATCCAGACATGCTATACATCACCGGATTCCTTGTGTAATCCCCCTATCTATTGACACTACAGGAGCGTCTGTGTCTTTCAGCTGAAAAGTTATTTCATGACAAAAGGGGAAAACTGGTGAAAAAATACTATAATCCAGTTTGTCAGGTGGATTTCCTGTGAAACCCCTGAACCGATATTCAATTTCTAAACGGGTACCTAAAGTAGGTATATCGAACTAAAGAAATAGTAGTATTTTCACGGTTACATCTAGATTTTTCAGGGCGTGAAGCGCCTCTGAATGACTAAGAAAAAAGTACTATTTTGTCCCTGCTCACAACCTGTGTTCATCAAAAAGGGGGACTTCCCATTTGACCACAGGTCCAAAAATTACGTCATGCTCCCTGGCGGAACCACCTTTGCTGTAACAAGTGTAAGTTACATGAAAAATTCTATGGAATGTCTATAATATTCTAGTCCTATTAAAAAAAAGTCTATATCTCTAGTTTCGACGTAAACTTTTATTTAAAGTGGTTGCGCTGCAGAGTATCCTTCCCAGCGAAACCACCATGATATTTCTATTACTATACATAGTATTTGCAAATATATAGTATCAAATAATTCTATAACAATTCTATATTGAACTGGCACCCCTAAATCTTCAATCTAATTTAAATATACGAACCAAACGGTGCCTCAAACTTTGTCTTCGAAATAGTCGCTAAGTGCCTAGATTAAAGTTTTTAGCAAATAACGTTTACGTCAAATATCATACAATGTCTTTCAGGCGTTTAGTTTAAAACATACAAGTAATATTTTATTATATTATATTTTCTTGTGTTTTAATTATTAGTTTTAATAGATTATTGTAATATTAAATAATATTAAGTGAAACATCTGTGCATCCATTACTAATACTGGTCACATAAAGTAATAAAGTGATAAACGAATTTTCATTATCCTTTACTGCTGTCAGTAAAGTCATTTTATTTTTATTATAGAATACCTACTAGTAGAATGGTTATTTCCTTTTATATTTTCCTGTGACGGCTTATTGTGTGTATCGTTAAAACTACTAGAAGGATCCCTCCTTCCCACTTACCCTACTCAAGGAACTTTAATAAAATCAACTACCCACATTTTAATGAAATCATTGTTAGTTAGTGCGTTGCAAATTTCAACATCGATCTAAGGTGCGTGTGTAACTGTTTACAAAAATGAAGCGTGGAAAGAGATTATCAGTGAGTTTAGAAGAACAAAAGAGTGTTTTCATGCAATATCAAGAACATTTCAAAGGTTCTGAATTGCCTCGTTCATGCAGTGTTGTGTACAAAGATATAAGTAGAACATTATGTGCTCGTATGACTCCTTGCGCGCTATATTTTTCAGCAGAAACGAATTAAGCTTATTTATTTGGCAGTATTCAAAATAGTACACAGGAGGAAAAAAAAAATAGTGGCAGTACTAGTAGTAGTGATACTGATTCTGGTGATTGCATAGATAATGACAATAACTCTGATTCGACTTACAGCAACCAAGAAAACGTTTCCTTTGAGTTACATTTAAATGATTGGGAAAATATCCGCCCGGAGTTTTACTGCGAAGCTCGAAATGATAAAAATAAGCCAACAGTTCACACTCGTAATAAGCGACGCATGCCAAAAAATAAATGGACAGATTTTATGAGGGAGTATATATGGAAAAAAACATCGAATCAGTGTTCATGGGCTTTTAAAACTAATACAGCCAATGACGATTATTCTGTAAATACTTATGGATATTGCAAAGAATGTAAGGGTACAATTAGAATCCGAACAGAAAAAAGGGTGATTCCAATGTATCAGTTCATTGCAAGATGGTAAATGTAAATTCACAGTTGTTACATGAACCAAAAAAAGTTCGAATCACGAAATTCAAGAAAAACCAATTGGCTCCCCAACTGGAAAATCAATACGCTATCGTCATTAGAAACAAAATACTGAATCAAACACTCACAAACGATGATACTAAAGAACCGCCCTTTGTGCCGAGTCTAAAATGTTTGCAAAACACAAAAAGTACAACTAATACGTCGAAATACTTCCATAAAATAGTATTAGTTGCTTTATGGATTATGACATGTATGCCCCCGTATGACAATGTTGTGCGAGATATTCACTTAAATCCATTCTATGTGTACTATTGGACTGAATCAAAACGACGTTTTTATGAATACTTTTCACGAACGCACTATACAGCAATAAGCCTAGATGCTACAGGTTCTATATTTAAGAAAGTCAAGCCACAATACAATAAATACAATACAATAATCACAATAAATCAATCAATCAATCAAATATCAATATAATAATTACAATAATCTATTAAAACTAATAATTAAAACACAAGAAAATATAATATAATAAAATATTACTTGTATGTTTTAAACTAAACGCCTGAAAGACATTGTATGATATTTGACGTAAACGTTATTTGCTAAAAACTTTAATCTAGGCACTTAGCGTCTATTTCGAAGACAAAGTTTGAGGCACCGTTTGGTTCGTATATTTAAATTAGATTGAATATTTAGGGGTGCCAGTTCAATATAGAATTGTTATAGAATTATTTGATACTATATATTTGCAAATACTATGTATAGTAATAGAAATATCATGGTGGTTTCGCTGGGAAGGATACTCTGCAGCGCAACCACTTTAAATAAAAGTTTACGTCGAAACTAGAGATATAGACTTTTTTTTAATAGGACTAGAATTTTATAGACATTCCATAGAATTTTTCATGTAACTTATACTTGTTACAGCAAAGGTGGTTCCGCCAGGGAGCATGACGTCAAAAATTACGTCCAGGGCTAGGTCTGTCCAGGCTATCTGGACGTACCAAAAAACTATAGGGAAACTAAACGTCCCACCCTTTTGATGCTCACAAGGTTGCGAACATTGGGTTAAATGAAAAACGACTCGAATCATCTTTATTAGCTTTCTAGTACATACAATATGATGTCTAGGCTAGAACTATACCTATTCTATCTTATTATGCTATAAAACGCAACGTTTAAAAGGTTTTACTACCTACCAATTATTCGCTAAGAACGTTGGGAAGTCGCTGCGTCCCCGTAAGAGGGCGTGGCTAGCGGTACCGGGGCTTCGCCCCACGGCGGCCCGTTAATACGGGCCTCTCATTTGGTCCGCTGCAATATGGCTTGTTAGCCGCGGTCGGGCGCGTTTGTTACACGCGCCCGTTTGAGTGGTTGCTATGTATTTTTCTGTAGGCGCGCCACGGCGCTGTTTCACAGCGACGCTATCTTCACGACACCTCGGCGGTCTGTCCCCGCCAAGTGAGACCCCCCAGTTACCTGGGAGAGGCCCGGCGGGGGACGACCAGCGACAAAGGTGCCGACTCGACGCTCCTACAGAATAGGGTGTGTGGCTCCCGCCCGTCCCGCTTCCAGAGCTAGCCGGTCACGGTCCGGGCTAAGAAGCCGTCGTGTGCGTGTGAGCGGTATTGTACTGTGTAACAAGTGTCTACGTGAATCGCCGCCCGCGCCGCGCATTCACGTGTGTGTTTAGGCGCCTGTATAGAGGTGGGTGTCTGTATTTCGTTTACGTAACGTGCCTATATTAACTTAGCACACGCTACGCAACGGGTGTATGTAGTGTTGTGGAGTTCAGTTGTTTCGAGTAAGCCGCGTGTAAACTGGATGCGGCTTACTCGGGAGTCAATCCGGTGGGATGGGGTCGTCGTCCGCTACCAGGTCGCGGGGTAGGAGTCTCGCGTCAGGGGGGCGCGCATGCCAGGGCGCTATCTGCTTGACATGGGGCCAAGCAGATGCGTCGGCACGCGCGAACATTCCTTTCGCGAGGCGCGCGCCGCACAAACTCATCCAGGCCTCAATCCCGAGGTCCCGCTGGATGATGTCGTTCCTCACGAAGCGAGGGGCGTCTACTATTGTCCGCAACGCTTTGTTATGTTGCGTGCGGAGCAGCTTTAAGTTCGACTCGCTCGTGAGGGCGAACCAAGCGGGGGCGGCGTACGTCAAGATTGGGCGCACGTACTGTTTGTACACGCCCAACTTGACGCGCGCCGGGAGGCGGGACGAGAGCACTGGTTTAAGGAGGTTGCAGGCGACCCTACCCTGTGCGGCGACCTTGCGGACGTGCAGCCCCATCGTGAGCCGACGGTCGATGGTGACACCCAGGTACTTGACCCGGGGCGACCACTCGATGTCGGCTCCTTGAAGTTTCAAGGGTGGTGGGAGGCGCGCGAAGCCGGTGACCATCGCCTGCGTCTTACCCACGTTCACCGACAGCCGCCACTTCGACAACCACTCGGGGAGCAGATTTAGGGCGCGCTGCATCTTGACCGCCGCGTACTTCGCGTTGAGCGAGGTAGTAATGTACGCGGCGTCATCTGCGTACAGCGCGAGCATCGCGTCCGAGGTAGTGGGGATGTCGTCGGTGTAACGTGAGTAACACGCCGGCGACACGCAGCTGCCCTGCGGCACACCCGCTAGCACCGGGCGGGCGCTTGATAGCGCGCCGTCGACCACCACCCTGAAAGTCCTATGGTAGAGAAAATCGGAGACCACCTTTACAACGCGACGGGGCGCGTCGGACGTGGCCATTTTGTAGATGAGGCCCTCGTGCCACACACGGTCGAAGGCCTTTCGCTAAGAAAATTTTAGAACTTAAGACCCTATCTGGGTACATGGGCGCAAGTAGTGCTACGTCCGCTGCCCAGTTTTAAACATTCTAACTAAGAAATTACCACGGAGCAAATACAAAGAGGAGACGACCTAAGCAACTGTGCACTGTGATTCTCAACTAGGTCCTGACGTCATCATGTAGGCGTGGCCTTAGTCAGTGTATTGTTGGCGTTCGTCCTGTGCACAGCTCTGTAAACGTTCCGTTTTTACAGCATATTTGCGCTAGAAGAAAAAAAGAATGAAGTGTGGTGTTTTATCTTGTAAAAACTACTCGGATAGACGTTCTGATGCTATGGATGGCATCACATTCCATTTGTCAGTAATTTTATGCGTAATTTATTAAAATAGTTCTTCATTCTGCATGTAGTGACATCTAGTGTGAGATAGTTAGGTACATAACTACAAAGTAAAATCAACAGGACGAGCGAATAGTTTTGCTATTGACCAGTAGATGTAAAATAAAGAAGTGGGCGGGATCTGATCACCCCTCACCCCGTAAAGTGTCACCCGTTGTTTCATACAGAAACCTTATTACAACATCTCTTTGTATTTGCTCCGTGGAAATTACTATGTTAAATGAACAAAATTAAGTATGGCGATGTTCCGACACGTACATACATTCTAATTCAAGAAATTACTATTTTATATTAACAAATCTAAGTATGGTGACGCTCCGTCGCGAACACCTGTTGATCAGTAATTGCAGGTGCGTTGTCCACACTAGAGACAAACTAACCTGGATGAGTTCTTCTAATAAATACTTTTCAAAATGCTATATCCCAATGTTCTTCGCGCTATTGCTTGCAGATTGGTCTACTCCTAGCTAGACATGATCACTCTTCAAATGGCACAACCCTTCGCTTGGCGGAGGGAGATAAGGATTTAAAAAAAAAAAAACTAACGAAAACTCATAGTGGTGTATAAATATTTATTAGTGTTCTTACAATACATAAATAAAAAATCACATGAAGAATCATCCTTGCTTCGAATTAAGATTTTTTGACTCAAAATAAATCTGGAGTTTATAGTGGAAAAAAAAACTAAGAGTAATATTATAAAAATAAAATAAATTTATACCTACCACTAATAAAAAAATTGCAACTTAGGTCAAAAAACTATTGTGTTTAATACATATTTTAAATCTTGAAGGTACTTATACATAAATACCCTCTACAAGTGAACTACATACCAACATACAGTTTTAGTGGAATGAGCAATTTTAATAGCACTCCAAAGCCATATTTATTATTTATACATAATACTTTTGCTAGGAAAATGTACTAGTAGAAATGATTATCCAACACTTGCATAGCACTGCATGATGGAACTATTTTGTTATCAAAGTGCACATTAACAGTCCATGCGGTTTCTATGTAGAGATTTACAAGAATGGCACTTAAGAAGTTTCGTAGCCAGAATGCAGTTGTGAAGACAATGCAATAAGTTATCCTTAAGTTACTCTTGAAAGCTTAAATTAAATGAGTCAATCTCGTTACACTCAGTGAGTTCTACTAGTGCAACGCATGCTATTTTAGGGGCCACCACAGTATTGTGCTAAAATTATGAAATTTCTTGTGTAGCATAATTTCTAGTCAAATAAATAATGTGGGGTGCTAGACTTTAAATTATCTTATAGTCTAATTGTAGGGCCTGAATTTTCCATGTTGGTGGTTTTAATTTTAATTGTATAGACTTTTGTGGTTTAAAAGGCCCCTTTTTCCTATAATGATGTGCTAGAATTTTGCACTGCGACTAGTCTGAAGTATTCTGTATGACAATAAGTATGAATTCACGATCCGGTGCAATCAGAATCTCATGTCTCCTACTCCTCACACGAAGGAATGTCAGCTCATTTGTGGTATCCTGCAAAGGAAATAAAATTGTAAGAAAAATAAATAGGTAGGTACTACCCTCAGAATACAGAACAAACTATGGTAAATAATTTCTTCAATCTTTAATTTAAAAAAAAGCATTCAGAAGCATAAGATTTTTTGTTCTTAAGCTGGATATCCACTTGCGCAGCCTCGTGACGAGCTGCCTCATCCTGTGCGTGCCGCGGGCTGCGGAAAGGTCATGCATCTCCACGTGAGGCCACATAATATAATTAATATCTTATCGAGCGGCAAGCCTCAACCCGAGCCACGATTTTCTCATTAACCACATTGGTTGACGCGCGTAAAGTCGCTGCAGCATTAGTAGTAAATAGTCACTACAAAGGGAAGCAACGCCAGAAACGAAAACATCGATGGTAGATTAGGGAAATATATATCGTCGGCGAAATGTTCACGCAAAACAATTGTTGTCAGATATGACTTTTGAAGGCGTAGAAATACAATTAGAAATGTTACCAGAATGAATTCTGAAACCTTTGAAAATCTATGTAGGTACCTATCAAGCTTGAACCAATAATTGGAAAAAAAGATTCATCGTTTCGCAAAGCAATCCCAACAAGAGAAAGACTGGCCATTACCCTGAGGTTTTTAACAAGTGGTGATTCATTTGTTAGTTTGCATCAAAGCAATTTATTTCAAAAATTGATAAATTATTTTATTTCTGTACGTAGGTTTGTACAAACACTTTTACACGTCAATCGTATTTTAAAAACTAGATGACGTCGCGTCGGCGTTTCCTATCTGACTACTCTAAGAAGAAAGGCCGAAGCAAACTCAGAGGTCACAGTCTCTTTTAAAGTCCAGACAAAATCTCAAATCATGTTCGCGAAACATGTGATGCCTTGGTAAAGGTGCTCAAAGAATATGTTCAGGTAGGTATGTTATAATTTTGGTAAAGTATAAAGTTACAATAATGGCAAGAGACACAAATGACAAATGCTTTATTACTTTTATTACCTAGTCAACATTTTAGTAAAGCACAAAGTTACAATAATGACAGATTAGTAAATTGTTCAGAATTTCCAGTAGAATCTAGTGGGTTCGCAAAAGTTTGGCCATATTGTTGGGAATTTTGTACGTTCGCAGAAGTTTGGCCGTATTGTTGCGTGTAGTATCCTTGCTGTCGTGTACCTGGTAACATCCCGATATCAGCTTGGAATAGGACATCCATTAGACCCCTTTTAACGTGTGCTAAAGTGGTTGGATCATATTTTCTAAGTTCTACAGCAACATGTTTACCAAACGATGATAGGTTTGGTAAAGAAATTATCCAGCTCCATAGCTTTATCTAGATCTATATTATCTTGACAATCATCGGTCGAGTTGATCTCGAAGTTTCTGGTTGTATCTGCTGTTGATCTTCGCGGGGCAAAGTTGATCTGTCGGAAGAAGTTTCACACCGATTTATTTTCTTCGAGTGATTCTTCATTCTGTAAATTAAAATAAATCTAAGGATCAAATAATGTTTTAGAAGTACGATAGCCTAGTAGTAAAATATGTGACATCATTTTCGGATACCATCATCAGAAGAAGAATGGTTAAAAGTATACCTAACACATGATTTTGAAAACCAACGGCATTTTCCTCATTGCGTGGGCGCCCTCGATGGCAAACCTTCAATCACCAATGAATAGTCACTGACGATATAAAAGTCGACGATTTTTATAACCGACGATAAAAAAAAACAGAATATTATTGCTTACATTGATGGATGCTAATATAATTTTATAAGATGTAGACATTGGATGTCAAGGACGCATATCCAATGGTAGTCTTTAATTTAAAAACTGTGCATTATACAAATCATTGGAAAATAATGAGTTAAAGTGCCCTATGTTATACCTATTAGCTGACAAGGCATTTGCTTTAAACAATTATACTATGTAACCGTTTGAAGGAACTGTTTATTTGCATAACTTTTTACAAAAAACCAGGGCAAATATTTATACACCACAAAGAAGTTTGGACTCTGAAATCGAACGAAAAAAAAAAATATTACGCAAAAGCAATTCAGTCACACTTGGCTACACACTTCGTCACAAATGGACAAATACCATGGCAATATAGATATTGAATATAAAAGAATTATTTCACATTTTTGTTACAGCCTGTACATTTACTGAATTATTTACAAAAAAATACTTACAGGTGATGATTCCGAATTTGTTATCATTGTGTCACTTGCTGTAGAAGACATCAATGTGCCGGTAGACATTGAGTTTGGAGTCTCACGGGGAGACAATTTGTCAGCCAAGACGTGAAAATGGTCATAAGCGAACCATTTCGATATAATAGGCCTGTGTCGTAAATTTCAAAAATGGCTTATTTCGTTAGTTTAGTACCTGTATTACCCCAAAAAAATAATATTTCATGATAAAAATTATATTTAAAACACATATTTTAAGTTTTAAGAAAATATTTTTAATCTGGCGTAAAAACACAAGAAAGTGTCATGGCGTCGTGAATGACGTCACATAGTGGCAAACGATTGTGTTCACTTACGGCAAAAGTTTGTTTTGTTGAAATAAAAATGGAAATCTCGTATTTTAAAAACTGTATAGTGCCCCAGTGTATAAATACAAGTATAAAAACTCCGAATAAATTATTCATACGTGTTCCGGTCAACGAAAAAATTCGAAGAAAGTGGTTAAAACTGGCAAGGAGGGATGATGCTCATTCTTTAACAACAACATCGAGAATGTATTTTTGTGAAGATCATTTCGATGTAAGTATTATTTAAAAATGTAGTGACTACATATTCAACTTGTAAATCTAAAGAAAAACCAAAGCTTTATTTGTTTTAAAATAATGCAACATTTGGTTTGAGGTTAGGATGCCTCAAATTTGTATTAGGTTAAAACACAGCCTTTATATTTTTCCAGTTGCCAAACGAGATGCTGAATTATACCGAGTACCATATAATGGGAAAGGTAGCTTATGTGCGAATGAAACCAGGTTGTTTACCAAGTAAATTTGATTGTCAAGAAGACAGAAGAAAACAAACCCGCACTCGGCCATACATGATAAAAAAACAGACAATGGCTACAGTAGCAGAGTGTCTTGAAGAAAATTGTACACCTAGTACTTCCAATGAACTACAACAAGAAAGTTGTACACCAAGTACGTCCATTGAACTGCAAGAAAATTTTACACCAAGTACTTCCCTAGAACAACAACCTCAAAAAAGTTCAGCAGGTATGTAATAAACTAAAAATATTATATCACATAACACACACTATTTTAACATTTTATGAGTATGTTCAAATTTAATAAAAAAAGCCCCAGTCTTGGATATGACATTCTTTACTCTTTACCAATCAATCGATATTTGATTCTTATCTTATATCTTGTAATTTTTGCAGGTATTGAAACCATTGGAGAAAATACACCAAAAGTATTTAAGCCGACAGCAGATAAATCCATTCAAGTTATCATTACACATAAATATAGAAGTAAAGCGACCCAGACCAATGTGAAAACAAGAGATCAAAAAATATCACCTTTGAAGCTGTCAATGACATCCAGTTCTACATCCCCGTTTAAAGTTACAACCTGTAAAAAATCAAGACCTTCTTCATCTACCCTAAAGAAAATTACTAGAAATATACTGATTCCAGAAGAACAGTGTGACAGTGATATTTCTCTATACACACCGTCTGTGCCATCTGCATCTACTAACACAAGCCCATCAGTGCATTCATTACAAGTGAAATCATCTTCGGACTGTAGTGATTTTATTGCAGAAGACAGGAAAATAGAAACAGCCGAGACCTTATTGAGAACAATAAGTAAGATAGAAAAAAAGCCCCGTTCATATATTGGTGTGCCAAAAAATTGTTATTTCCTAATTGATATAATTAAAGACAAATTAGACATTCCCAAACATCATGTTTTGTTATGTTTAAATAAAATAAGAATAGATTGTACATTTAATATTTTAGTAGATGATTTTGGAACTAATGCGTCTAGTTTAAGTAAGGTATTTACAAAAAATGTGCCATTAATAGCTAGTGTTTTACGTCCCTTTATTGTGCCATTAGATAAAGATCTTATAAAAATTAATCTACCAATGGCATTCAGGCATAAATATCACAACGTAAGTTGCATTATAGACTGCCTTGAGATAGAGATACAAAAGCCATCTAAGGCCGTAAACCAAGCAATGACTTGGTCAGAATATAAGAAGGCCAACACTATAAAATATTTAATTTCATGTACTCCAAATGGGCTAGTTAATTATGTTTCACCCGGATTTAGTGGCAGAACAACTGACACGTGTGTGGTAGAATCATGTGATTTTATAAAATCTTTAAATAGTGGCATGTGTATCATGGCTGATAGGGGCTTTAAGCATATAGAACAATACCTTAAGAAATCAGGTATAACACTAGTAAGGCCTCCTAGTGTAGAAAAAGGAGCTCAAATGAGTAAAAGCGAGGCCAAAGAAACTAAACAAATTGCTAGTTTGCGCATACATGTAGAAAGAGTGATTCGGCGCCTTCGAGAATTTCACATGTTAAGACCACATGCCTGCCTTAATTTTAATTTTGTTAAGATACTGGATGATATAATTATTATTGCATGTGCATTGATAAATCTGCAAGATTCTTTAATAAAATAAAACTAAAACTTTCATGATTGTTTTTTTTATTATACACGTACATGAGCCAGCATTATTTATTAACTACCAGCAATATTTATTAACTACACTTCTATATAAGTACACATATTTACTCTACACTCTTATATAATAAAGGGTATATTTGATTTTTCCAGAAAACTATTAACTTATTATTAATTAAATTTTCAATATATTCCAAGTTAAATGGTATATTTATCAAAGTCACTTTTTTATTATTACCATAGTCTGGGTCTGCTACACAAAAAACACATGTCTTTTTCTGTGTTAAGTACATTTGTAGTTGCATTTGAGCAAAATACTTTTCTGTAGGTTCTCCATTTTTTACATAATTTATGTAAGTTTTGCTACTGCTGGGACATTTAATTTCAATAATACCATCTTGGAATATACCATCTGGAGATCCTGCGATTATAGGACATTTCTCACTTAACATAAGTCCACATTTATTTATCTTTTTTTTTAGTTTAATTTCCACTGTTTTCCTGACTTCATCTTCTAGGACTCTGCCTCGACTCATTGCTACCGTGTCGGGTATTTTTCCTCCCAAAATAAGTGATACAAGTGTGCCATCTGCTGTCTTACAACGACTTACTTCATATGCTCTAGAAGCAGTTATGCGGCCATATCTCAATTCATACCATAAATTACACTTGTGCTGTTCTCTTGTTTCTTCCTCAACATTATTTATTAAAGATTCAGTTAGACATATGTCTTTTAAAAAATCATCAACGCCTTTGTGTTTGTATTTGCGTATAAGATGATGCATCGAGATGGCATGTGTGTCACTTAAAATGAAATCATTTTGGTGCTTTAAAAATTCACAATCTTGAATTTTCCTCTTCCTTGCTTCGTCCAAAAACTCTGTTAGCACTGATATGTTTGCTGGTAATAATGAATTACCATTTGATAGCTCTTTTGCTGTCATAGATTTTAAGCTGGAACCAACTCTTGATAATTTGGATTTTTTCCAGTAGCATTCTACTGCGGTACAAGAAGGTTCTTCACTACGGCGATGAATCCACATCAGGCAGGCTATTGCATGTTTGCAGCCACCCTTTGATGCCACGCAGTCATGGCATTGAATGGAGATGATAATGTCCTCTTCTTCATCCACTACAAGTGTGCATCCATACAATTTTGCGTGTACTTTGTGTTCAGGACAAATCTTGCACTTGACAGTGCATAATTTATCGTCATGCTTTACCTGCACGTAGCTTATAGCGTCGTCACCGTACGAAGCTCTTGAAGACCTGAAATATAATTTGATATTAGCTTTTTCTTAATATTTTTTATTTGTTACCCTGGGTGCAAAGAAAAATTTTTTTTCTTATTCTTACTTTCGAAATAAGCAATTAAAAACCTTCCCTTTCACAAAGTTGCGATAGGCCTTAAGACACTACGACATAGTACCCTGATTAAAGAAAGGGATTTGAATGACTAAAAAGAGATTAAAAAAGATTTGATTTCATGAAAAACAAATGTTTTTTAATCTCTTTTTAGTCATTCAAATCCCTTTCTTTAATCAGGGTAGTGTCTTTCCATCATCTCTATATATTTACATTGTAATTGTAACCTCAAAATCAATTAATTTGCAATTGGTATACATTCCTTCAAATATTAATTGACTACGTGCTAAAATGAAATATAAGTGAAAATGATAATAAGCAGTATTTTAGTATTGTATATACTTACATAGAAGTTTTAACATTACGAAATTCCGATGAACAAAAGTCGGTGTTCGACGCGAAAAATTGGCCTAGCATAACAGCGTCAATTTTAGGTAAATTATTGCTGTTCGCTTTGCTAAATCCAGGTTCCATGGTAGTTTATGCTAGTATTATTCGATATAGGTAAAAATAACACACTCAATTTATCGAAAAATGATATTAATAGAATAAAAACGAAGTGACTTGTGCTGTTGTATGAAAAAGTTAACCAAGCGTCAAAACAATAATGGCGGCATACCACTATGTGACGTAATACGTTCTGATTGGCGTTCACAGCGGAGTAGCCAGGGGGGGTATTTATTTGATTTTAATTTGTAAAAATAACAATAATCATTAATTTTTATGTGGAATTATTTCGGTTTTCCCTGTTTAAATATTACAATTTACGTCTAGAAACATTCATCCATTGATTTCATTGTTAGTTGACACAAGCCTATTATACACATAATTACGGCCCACACATGTGAGTAAAATTATTATAAAAATGACAAGAAATATACAAAAATTTCAAAACTAATGAATCTTTACCTGATCCTGTGATGAGACTTTGTTTATGCTGAGAGTTTTCCCTCAGAGAAGATCCACTAAGCACTTTTTTTTTACTTCGGAAACGGGTAGTTTGGTTTTGTTGCTTATTCTTTTCCAAGATTCTTCTTTAAATAGTTTATTATAATGATGCGGTGAAGTTGGATCCCACAAATGTCTGTGGTTGTCATATAACTTAATTAAGTCAATACATTTATCTTTATCCATTTTGCTGCATACCGAGCACAAACATCTCCACCCAACGCACAGCTCACACTGAGGTGTCTTTGTGCATGGCCATTTACCGACATAATTTGGGCGCGGCCGCCTCGTTTGGTTCAAGTTGCGGCAAGTCTAGACTCGCGGCACGGTCTCCACTAGATCTGCTTTGGGTTGAGGGAGCCGCTCGGCCCGAGGCTGCCTCGAGTGGATACCCAGCTTTAGATATTTTATTTATTTTAGCACACAGCTTAAACCTGGATAGTGCCGAAGATGGTAGCAAAACAAATAGATTGTAGAAATAATCAACTGCTACTATGGATTACTGATGTGAATAAATTAACAAGCGAACACATATTTACCATTTCGCGCACAACATTTTTTGCTTTTTCAGTGAGCTGACCGATCAGACCAGAGTACAGCACAGATGTAGCATTGTCCAGCGAGCTTTTTATCGGTATACCTGAAATTAGAAAGTAAAAGCACAAACATGATAATCAGATAGCCTGACTTCGCTGTTCAAGTATCTAGTATTGATCGATGTGCGTACAGGGGCAGAACTTTCGAGACTTGCATTATAAGCCATTGTAACCATGGAAATACGCTAAAATCGACCAAACCTTCGTGATTCACAATGATGACTCCCATAACACCCTTATGGGCTTGAATTCGCTTGATTGTGTCCTCGACTTCAGTCGCCTGAAATACACAGTAAGCAGTTTATCAATTGTAGCACTAATAAACAACTAGAAGACCAAGTACAGACTAAGTTAATACCATTTTGTTAAAAATTCACTGGTAAACTGTATCAAATTGATGACAAATCCCTGCGATGTAAAGAGACAGCTGTCAAACAAAACAGATAATAAATAAAGCTAGAGACATGGAGCTAAAAGATATCGTTACCGTCAGCCATCTTTCAGCCAATTAGGACACCCCTACCATACAGACTCATACACCAGATACCATAAAATCAACATAATAAATTATTAACAGATAGAATTTAAAATACAATAACTAAAAATATTATTAATGTCTTTTGCCTCTATTGCAAGATAGACGACACGGTTCACAGCTTGTACAATTTCAATCTTACTCAGTTACCCTCAAAGGTTACCCTTGTGTAGGTAGAATGACACTCTGAGCTTACTTAGCACCGCGGAAAAGCCGGCAACGTTGCTCTCGGCGAAGCCGAGCGTAAACGTCCGGAGTCTTCCTGAATTCAGAATGATCAGAATTACAAACTATTTCCAGTCTATGCTATTTCCTATAATTCGATCTGGCGAGTCATATTAGGGCACACACTCGGAAATAATAATTTCAACAGGTCGTCGTTATCGAAATCAACAAGAACGACTTTATAGGGTTACTTGTAATTCCACCTTTGTTTCTGCTCCGTGAATTCCACATATCCGTTGGGAGCTGATAGGGGGCCAAAATGCAACAAATTGAACCCCCCCATATGTATGGCCGAAATTCAATAGTTTTCGAGATATTTAAATTTTAATGTTTTTGTTTATTCACCCACAATTTTACATTTCATTATTATTAATGGTACCCATTCAATATGTATTTTTTTTATTTAGTTAATGATATTGTAGCTGGCAGTGCTGGCACGCTATGAACATAATTAAAAGTACATCAACAAAATAATTAAAATTATGAGCGATTTAAAAATATTAAAGATAAGTGTCATTTTAAGATTGAATAATAGACAGTATTGAAGTAGAGTACTATTATTATTAAATGAATAATTAATCTGTAATAATATGAATATAAGAAGGACACTCCATTTTAATATTTTTATTACTTTTATCAAATTTTATATTTATCAGTGTCGATCTCGATTACGGTCGAATCGTTTGAGACATGTACAGACGCCAGCACATCAAGCTACTACAATCTGTCAAATTTCTTTAATAGATTTTCAACTTTATCGCTAAAGTATTAAGGTTCAAGGTTGATTGGGAAAATTTGACAGTTTCGGGTAGCTTGACCTGCTGGCGTCTGTACCTTTTCTCAATAACACCATTGTAACAGTGTTTTCTGCAAAATTAAATAATTTGGTTTGATTTGACAATTGAGTTGGTTGTCAATTACAATTGTGGGTAGTTAACACAATTTGTTATGATTTGTTTTTCTTATTATTAATTTAAATGATTTTCACTATCAATTATTGTCTAGTAAATCGAAACATAATTTATTGGGTATTCGGTACGCAGTAATTGATTTTGGCAACTTATTTCGATAATTGTAACCAATGGTTTTGTTCAAAACATTTGATGACCTGTTAATTTGATTTTAAAATGATTTACTTTGTGATATCACCATTGTTTATTTACAACAATTATTATTATTCTTGTATTATTTGATTACTTTATAATGTAAGTCTTTTTAGATTTAGCGCATTATAGTGTTTTGTACCAAGTAAACACGTGACGTACTTCCGTGCGTCATCGGACAGAGTTGTCGTGGAGGGATTACAAGGTGGGGGCATCGTTCTATAAAATAGCGTGCACTCTGTCTACGAGTCAGCCGCCCGATCAAGATGTTTGGCAAGCCGATCCCTTGGGAGAAGCATGCCAAATATCTGGGTGTGACTTTGGACAGACGTCTCTCCTTCGCAGAGCACATAAAGGTGGTTCGTTCGCGAGCCGCCTTTGCTCTGAGTAGACTACTAATTAATATTATGCCCCTGGCTGGAGGCTTTGAATTAGCTCGAAGACACCACAGGATTGACCGGTTAAGCAGTCACGGCCTCTCAAAGCCAACTGCGAGATGCCATACACAA
Organism: Brachylomia viminalis; assembly: GCA_937001585.2. Lineage (NCBI taxonomy): Eukaryota > Metazoa > Arthropoda > Insecta > Lepidoptera > Noctuidae > Brachylomia > Brachylomia viminalis. The sequence continues at coordinate 21,016,058 of OW443306.2, read as the reverse complement.
AAAAAAAATCTACGAGTCAGTCGATCTTCGGATTCGACTCAATAAAGAGCCCTTGCTCCCGACAAAACTGTCGGTTTACCTGTGTACCAAGTACTAAAAATAAAAACCTTGTGATTGTTTATACAGTCTTATTTTTCCTAATAAAATGGGAAATCCAAACCCTGACGAGATACCGCTCGGCACTCCTGATCCTACTGTATATAAATAAATTTTCAAACTGTATAAGTACTTACCGCCAAATAAATAAAAAATGCCAAATTACTGGTAAATTGGTTGACATTTGCATAGGGATCATAATAAGGGTTCATTTGGTTGTAAGTTGCAAATGACCTTTCCTACATCCCCATGGATTGCCGACATATTACCAATCACCTGTATAAACCTACAAACGTCACACACAGGGTGAGTATGAAGTTCTTATATTATTTATTAACAAAATGGGAACTAAAACGAACGCGCATGAAGATGTGCGCACACCATAAAAAGGACCCGAAAAATCGACTAACCAGAAAAAACTATTCAATGACATTTCAATTTATAATCTGTGTTCTGGCAGCGGGCTGTATTAAATCAGAGAACCAAAGTTGATATTTCTTTTCTTTTTCTTTTCAGCGATGATAATGTTTATTCTACAAAAGAACAAAACTAATAACAAGAGGAAAGGTTCTGTTGACTTGAGCTGTTGTTAAAATGCCTTTGGTTTGAGGAAACAATGAACGAAAGCGCCGCCGAATGCTCTGAAGCATTGGATCCTCGCGTTCAGGTAAGGGTAATCGATATTTTCAAAGGTAATTTAGAATGAAGATGACCGTATTCTGCATAAATACACTAGTTTTATCTAGTCATAAATACCTAAGGATGGAATGTAACGACTCCGTGAGTTTTCTATCAAAACAGTGTTAAAATCTCTAGAATGATGAGATTTTTAAAATATTTCTGCAATACGATCATATGTTTTTGTTATGCAACAGAATTGTGGGCAATCAAACAATTAAAGAGTTGAGTACATGTTGTCCTTGATAGGTTTAAAGAACAATAAAAGCTTCAGCTTTCAGTGCTTAATGATAAAATGTAAAATACTCTGTTAAAATATTAACTGCAAACTATTTACTTAATCATAGCTTTTCATGTATCAAAATGCTTTTATTATTTTGTTATAAACAAAGTACTGTAGTACTTTTAATTTTAGTAAAATAATATAAATTGATCAGGTAGGCAATCATTATAATAATGAATATTAGTTAAGTATTAAGTTATTGTAGTGTCAGCATCAAATAAAGCTTCTTATTATCTGTATCCTAATTTAAGTTCTGTGCAAATATGGAAAAACATATTTACCATCAATTCATACACACTTAGCCTCGGAAAGCACATTAAGCCATTGGTCCCGGCTGTCATTTGTGAATCTATTCTATTTTTATGGTTCTGGCTCCATCGGTAACGTTCGATGATTTTGCCAATGTCAAGGTATGTATGAGAAAGTAATGATCGTAAACTGTTACACAACTATTGATCAGTGTTTGTAGCGTTGGCATCCATGGATCCCCATGCTAAAAAGGGACAAAACATTTTTGGTTAATACATGTAAGACGTCACAAAATAAATGTTAGAACATTCAGTAGGTATAATATAAATAAGTAGAAACATCAACTATAACTGGATTTTATTAATGCTAATGAATTTATAAAGGATTTTAACTGCAGGGGTATGGGCTAAAGATAATAGGAAAGGAATATTAATTGGGCGGGGGACATCAGAAGGGAGTATGTCGTAAAGGGGAGTGGTTAAACGAGGACAGGAAAAAAACAAGTGTTCCAGAGTGCCCTCATCCAGGCCGCATTCACACAAAGAAGAGTCCCTCACGCGTATTTTGGCCAAAAAAACTGGTGTACAAACGAACCCAAGTCGGAGTCTAATTATGACAGAGGTGGCTATTTTACTGGAATATTTTAGTTTGCTGAACCAACATTTAGATGGAATGAATGGTTGGATAGAGCCATAAAATTTTCCCTTCAATGTTCGAGTTTTTTGCCAATGATCATTCCAATTCTTCATCATCTCGGGTTTAACAAGACAGCGCAGATCACGGGGATAACAAGATGTATGAGTTTCAATCCCATTCCGAAAAGCCAGCTTGGCAATTGAATCCGCATTCTCATTACCAACAATTCCAGAGTGGCTGGGTATCCAAGCCAGTGCAATCTCTATGCCTAAGCAGTGGCATCTATACAGGAGTTGTTTTATCTTTAGGATAAGGGGAAAATTGTGACGAGAGCGAAAAGGCGATTTTATTAAATCCTGTAGGCAGCTAAGAGAATCCGAGAGGATGAGGCTTTTGTTGAGTCCATGTGATTCAATGTAAGAGACTGCTTCGAATAGAGCTATTGCTTCCCCTGTGTAAATAGTGCAAAAAGAAGGACTACGAAAATTAAGAATAATTTTGTATTTTGGGATCCACACAGCTGATCCGACATTACTATTATCGGACAACTTAGAAGCATCTGTAAATATCGTCAACCAATCGTGCCAGTCCTCTGCCAGAATCCTATTGAGTTTGACATTAGCGACAGGGTCATGTTTGGGTATACCAAAGTTAAAAATAATTTTTGGTTGATAGAGCAAGGAATCAAAATTTACTTCAAATATGGGGTTTTTATTTAACTGAATTATGGAAATGTGCAGATTATTGAATTTACTGAAGCTGTTAACGAGGAGTGGAGGGTCTTTATGAGCCCAATAGCGAGATGTCGGGATTAAGTGAAAAAGTGTACGAAGAAGAGGGAGAAGAGGATGACAATTATTCTGCATGACTTTATAAAAAAATCTGTCACAGAGATATTGCCTACGTAAGTGAAGTGGTGGCTCTAAACATTCTACCTGAAGGGCATTAATAGGTGAGCATTTCATAGCACCCGTGATAATGCGCAAGCATTTGGATTGGATCCTTTCCAGTTTGGCCAGGGCTATTTTGTTACATGGTTCTAACAGAAAGGTTCCATAGTCAAAGTGACTACGAACTATGGCGTTATATAGGATTTTCTGGGAAGTTGGGTGAGCTCCCCAGCGAACTCCAGAAAGGGCACGTAAGACATTAATGCCTCTTTCGCATTTCTTTGAGATGTAATCCAGATGATAGAGCCCAGATAATTTTGAGTCAAGAATGAGGCCAAGGAATTTTACTTTGTCACGGATCAAAATGGGTTCATTTTCAACATAAAGGTTAATAAGGGGAATATTACGTTTGCGAGAAAAGACAACTGCATTGCATTTGGAGACTGATAAACTCAAGCCGTGATCGGTCAGCCACTGGTTTAAGTAGTAAAGGGCTGAATTTAAGCGAGATGAGGCATCTGAAAGGGAAGCTGAACTGAAGTAGAGAGCAATGTCATCGGCATATTGTAGGATTTTGCAGAAACAACTCACTGAAGACTCCAAGTCATGTATGTATATATTATAAAGGATGGGGCTTAAGACCGACCCCTGGGGTAGACCCTTCCACACTATACGGGATGGGGAAAGGAAGTTTTGATGACGGACAGAAATAGAACGGGACATAAGGAGACTACAAATGATGTTGACCATCCTCACAGGGATACTCAGCTGTAGCAGCTTTTGCCTGAGTATAGGAAGTTGGACATTATCATAGGCTGAAGCTATGTCTAGGAAAACACCGAGAACACTTTCATTATGGGAAAAGGCAATACGAACATCAGACATGAAAACACTTAGGCTATCTAAGGTTCCCATACCTCTTCGAAAACCGAACTGAGAACTGGATAAGATGCCTTTAGTTTCTAAGATCCATTCAAGTCGGTTCTTGATGAGATTCTCCATAATTTTAGACAAGACAGAAGAGAGGGCGATAGGACGGTAGGAAGTAGAGTCTTTTGGGTCTTTCCCTGGTTTCAAAATTGGGATGATTATTTGGGATTTCCATGACTCTGGAACTTTGCCACTAACGAAAAAGGAATTGATTAGGTTCAGAAAGATTAGTTTACAGTTAGAAGAAGATTTGGAAATAAAGGAGTAGGGTATTCCGTCGACCCCCGGAGCAGAATCCCGGAGGTGATCCAAGGAACAAATAAGTTCTGAGTAAGAGAAAAGGTCATCAAATCTATTAGAGGAATTGGGAGGAGGAGGATCTACAGTGGGAAGGCATTCGAAGCTAGGAACAAAGGGGGGGGGGGCTAATTTGGATATGAATTCTTCCAACCAGGTACTGTGGTCATTGGTAGAAATATCGGGAGACTGGCTGTCACAAGCTCTGCGATAGATTTTAATTTTTTTCCATACAAGGGAAACAGGAGAACGTGGAGACAGTGACTCGCAAAACTTGAGCCAGCCACTTCTTTTCTTTCTTGCCAATAACCTACAAATAGTTGCAGAGGTCTTTTTAAAATTTAAATAGTTGGGCATATTCATGCTAGAGGAAAAGGAGTTTTCAGCTTCTTTACGTTTGCGGACGCCATCAGTGCATTCAGCATCCCACCAAGGTGGAGAAGGTATAAGGTGACGGGCAGAGTTTTTTAAGGGGATTGAAGAATTGGCCGCTCTCAACAGACACTCAACAAAATTACTGTATTGAATAAGGGAGTTGGATGAATTTATTTGGGGCAAATTTTGAAGTTCTGCGTCCAAATTGGTCGAGAACTTAGACCAGTCGGCTTGAGGTAGGCGATATTTTTGTAGGGGTTGGGTGGGAGGAGAACGTGGATGAGTACTTGGAAAAGAAATTAGGATAGGAAAATGATCACTACCATATGAATTAGGGAGCACAGTCCAGGAAAGAGTTGATACTAAGGAAGGGGAAGAGAAAGTAAGGTCAGGAACACTAATATTTTGGTTAGGTGAAACCCGACGGGTAGCAGATCCATCATTAAGAACACAAAGGTTGCAATCATCTAAAAGTTCAAGCAAAAAGCTGGAGGAGGGGTCATTACAGTGAGAGCCCCAAAGGGTGTGACGGCAATTAAAATCACCTAACACAATCAAAGGGCCAGGAATAGAAGAAAGGATAGAGTTAAATTCAGACAAAATATTAGCATTGGGATGGGGAATGTAGGCAGATACAAAGGATATATCCATGGCTCTAATGGCCACTACATGTAGACCAGGATCGTGATGGGAAAGAGGAATCTGGGAATAAGTGATAGATCTGCTAACCAATAGGGCGCAACCCGCCCATCCGTCATCTCTGTCGTCCCGAAGACATGAATAACCAGGAACCCTAAAGAGAGATCCAGGCTTGAGCCACGTCTCCGACACAGCAAAGACAACGGGTTTATATCTATTTATAAGATAGATTAAATCGTGTTTTTTCCTGCGAATGGATCTACAATTCCACTGAAGGATTTCTTTCATTTTGTCGAGTCCAGGATTCAAGGAGTTGTTGAACTAATACAACGACATTGTCCGGTATTGCGTCACTAAATTTAGACAACATGTTTATAAGGGAGCAAGCCAGGAGCTCAATCAAATTGTCATTAGGAGTGGGAAGGGGAGTAGTTTCAACATAAGGGGAATTCAGGGCACAGCCATTAGGCTGAGAGGAATTAGGGGTATAGACCATCGACTTATGGGCTTGGGTATCATATGACTTGCCCAATTCTGGCCTAGGTTTTGGAGAACGATAAACAGTCTTGGTATAGGAGGTTTTAACGGGGGATGCATATGGAGAAGAAGTAGGAGTGTTAAGAGGGGACGAGAAGAGAAGTGGTTCAGAAGGATAAGCTTGAGGTAGTTTAGATTGGGAGGGACCTGCTGTAACCTTAGAGTAAGGCAATTTACGGGGACGGGGAAACCTTACTGAAGCCTCACGGTAGCTTAAGTTTTCCTGAGACATTACCATTTTAATAGACTTCTGTCTTGAGTGTTCAGGGCACTTATTATCCGTGGCCTTATGGCTTCCACCATCACACAAAAGACAAGAGACCTGTAAGTCGGGAACATTACAGCTATCTCCGGGATGAGGTTGAGTGCAACGGTAACAGCGGGGCTGAGATCTACACTGAGTGCTTATATGGCCAAATCTTAAGCAATTGCGGCATTGTATGGTTGGAAGTTGATAAATGGATACAGGAAGAGAGACATTGTAACAGAAGACTTTCTCTGGGAGAATTTGACCAGAGAAAGTAAGCACCACAGTCGATGATGGGGACCAAGTTACGGAATCCTCTTTTTTGTTTTTAAAATTAAGCCTTCTAGCCCTAATGACTTCTCCACAGTTGCGAGGGGTTTCAATACCAAGGACTAGCTCCTCTAGCGTCCAGTCAGTAGGAATATCCCTAACAACTCCCATACGACTTATATGAAAGCGCGGGATAGCTGCTGAATATTTATTTTCTATCAGTATTGGATTGCTGACAAAATTATTGGCATCATTGTATGTGATGAAATCAATTGATATCCTGTTACGGCCCAAAGACTTGACACTGCCTTGGACAACACCTTTAAAACCCTTACTGAAAACAAATTGGGCAAACTTAAGGGAATTTAAAGTTAGGCCTTGTTTAGGGTCTGTTTCCATCCTAGATACAAATACGGTGAAGGGAGCTCTGTCACTCTCATTATAGAGGATTTTGTAGTCGTTCTCAAATCCTGGCTTGGTAAAAACGGACTGAATTGAGTCAGACGGCGGCTTGTTTCTTTTCGCGTCAACAGAAATCTCAGGACCTCCGGGACGCTTTCTAACCTCGGATCTTACGCGATCAGAGTTTTGGGAACACTCCACAACATCCATAATATCTGGAGGAGTCCCTCCACCCCCATCCGGGGGTTCCTCGGCACTCATTTTCTTAGAAAATGAGTGCCAAAAAGCTTAAAAATACAAACCTTATTCCCAAACCAAACACACACAAAACTATCACAACACTACCTAACCCTACAAACAGATTTTGTTATCAAAATAAATTCTGAGGTTAAGAAACGCGTGCTTAATCTCACCAAGACAATAGCAAAATCCCATTTGTGAATCTTAGACAGTAGTTACGGGTCGTCAGAAGCCTGAAACTCTGACAACCAGTATATTTTTCTTGGTATTTGAGCCGATGTCTACTATTCTGCCAGCGTCACATTTAGACGGCAGCGCAGAGGCGGGCCGTCAACTTGGCACTTTGTGGTAGTACTACAGATGTTATTCGCTGAAAAGACGAGGACAGGGGGTAAAGTAATCGGCACGCCACAATTGCGGCGATAAGTCCCCTCTTTGAGGAGTGGCTAGAGAGGCGCCACGGCGTCCTCACCTTCCGCCTGACGACGGTCCTCACCGGACACGGTTGTTTCGGGAGGTTCCTGTTCCGGATAAGGCGAGAGGAAACGCCCAGGTGTCACCATTGTGTGGATCGCCCGGAGGATACGGTGGAGCATGCGGTGGAGGTCTGCCCGGCTTGGGCGGAGCACCGCCGTGTCCTCGTGGAGGCGTTTGGCGGTGGCGATCTCTCGCGTCCGGCCCTGGTCCAGGCCATGGTACGGAGCGAGAGGGCTTGGGAAGCCGTCACCTCCTTCTGCGAAGCAGTAATGTTTGCGAAGGAGGAGGCGGAACGCGTGAGGGAGAGGCAAAATTCGCGCCCTCACGCTACTAGCCGCCGCAGGAGACGCCCTGGGCGTCGGGAATCGCAGGCGGATTCCCGGCCACCGTAGGCGTGGGCTTGCGAACGGTGAGCAATGGGCAGCTCGCCGTTCGATAAGGACCAGGCCCGGGTCGACGGCGCGTTGTGTTCCACGCGTGCCTCAAAGAGATGTCAGCATCAATGACGGGGTCAGCTAGGGCCGATGCCTGCTAGGGTTGCGGGAAAGTCCGAGAGGGATACCGTGGCCCTTGGCACAGGCAACTGAAGGAACACGGGTGGGTTTTAGTCAGTAAGATTCTGACACGCCCTCCTGCTCTGCCCAGAGCGGGAGAGGTTATTTGATGATTTCCCACCTTCAAAAAAGAAAAAAAAGCGGGTAAAACAAATATTATTCTAACATACTATCATATATAAAATAGGGTGATAAACAAGACATATAAAACATATTTACATAATAAAATTATTATGCACCAATTACAAGTTAAGATCATTTTTGTTTAAAAAAGTTGTTAAAATGGTAATAATTTTGGGAGAGAAGTGGGATATAGGGAATGAAAGTTAATTAGGAGAGCAATGCTTACATTTGGTAATTTTTCGATAGAGATCGAAGGATTTGGTGTTCAAAGAGCAGGAGAAAAAAATATGGTCTAATGTACCTTCCGCAAGACCGCATTCACACAGGGAACTGTTCCTAACATGGATCTTATTCAGAAACACCGGCCTACAACAATGTCTGAGTCTTAGCCTGCAAAGCGACGAAACATATCTTTTGGACAATTTTGTATATTTAAAAAACCAAGGTTTCCTCTGGATGTCGGCCTGAATAGCTGCGTAGGCACCCTTTGCTTTTGAGGTCTCATTACACGTTTTTGTCCATGAGTCGAACAATTTGGGCTTGGCACCATTTCGCAAATCGTAGTTATGAGCTACATAGTGCTTTCGGTCAGCCGGATTCCGTGTGGCATATTTTGCTAACGAATCAGCACACTCATTATTGACAACAATACCTCAGTGACCAGGCTATCTCAATGTCCAAGCTGTTTTGGGAACAGTCAAATAACAAGCTCTTAATTTCTGCTACGATTTTACTATAAATTTTGCTATGAAGTTGGTTTTGTTGTAAGGCCTGAATAACTAAATAACTACTATGGGAATTTGAAAATATTACTGCTTTTGATATTTGATGTGATTTGATAGTGTATGGCTTCTAAAATGCCAATACACTCTCCTGTAAATACTGATGCTTCTAGTGGACACTGAAAGAGTAAGGCGATTTTTGAATTTTTAAAATATACTGCTACTTTGGTACATTCTGTTTGTTATAATTTTGAAGCATCAGTAAAGAAACGGAGTTTGACGGCTAACTCGAAGTCGCGTTTTGCGTTTTGGGGATTCTTTGATATATCTAGTCCCAAAACGACTTTTGGTTCGAAGTGAATCGTCTCATATGCAGCGGAAAAAGAGGGGAGAATTGGATATTGACAAACAGGCGAGGAGAGGTGTTTAAGCTCTCTGTACCTATTTATCAATAGAGGAACTGATTTATTAATCCAATAAGGAGAATTATTAAAGGAATGGTTGATTTGCTCTAAAATTGGAAGTAAAGGATGGGATGAAAGAGAGAATACTTTAGACAGGAAACAATCTGCAACATTTATTGAGGATGATATTCTCGTAGCATGTATGTCTATTTCCTTTTACATTTATGTTTAGTATATTCTATAACATTTAAATTTAATTATATTATTTTTATTTCTGTGCAATGTTCGTAAGTACGCTGTACTGGTACAGCGTCCTAACTATTGTTTGCCTCACCGGACGACGTCACTAAGTCAGCGCCGGCTGCCGCTGAAAACCAGCGCTGGGGCTCTGTCTTGCATAGGGTCGCAACATAATGCTGAGCGATAGCCGTTTTGCGTGGATGTGACGCATGTTTCCCCCAAACTGTTCATATTTTTTTGTGTTTGTGTTATTTTTTGCGTCATGTTTACCGCAAATAAACGCATTTTCTTATCTTTTCTTTCTAAATACTGTCTTCTTAGGTATAGGGGCATTTCTGAACATTCAACTTGAAGCACATTTATGGGAGAGGATTTCATGGCTGCAATAACAATTCTTAGGCATTTGGCCTGGATGCTGTCTAATTTCTTGAGCGCTTCTTTGTTGCAAGGCTCAATAAGGAAATAACAGTAGTCCAGAGCGCTCCTGGTCAACGCATTATAGACCAGTTTGAGGGTGTAGGGGTTAGGTCCCCACCACACCCCGGCCAAAGCCTTAAGGACCGACACGGAGCGTTCACATATTTTGACCATGTTGTTAATGTGGTCAACTCCAGACAATCGCGAGTCCAACATTACTCCCAGAAACCTAGCCTTATCCTTGACTGGAATGATTTGACCTTCAATATTTATAGCTACTTGGGGAACAAAACGCTTGCGGGTAAAAATAACCGCTGTACTCTTTGGTGCACTTAAAGATAACCCGTGATCAAGAAAGACACATTCATCGAAAGAGCGGCATCCTGAATGGATAGATTAATTAGCCAGTCAATATTTTAATATGAGGACAAATTCGCTGTATATATATTGTACAATGGGGGACTGCGAATAGATCCTTGAGGTAACCCTCTCCATACTGTTATTTGTTCAGAGTTAGCCCCAGGGATTCTTAATTCAATGACGCGATTGGTAAAGATGCTAGCAATGATACGACAAATCGTAGCCGGGATTCTCAGCTCGTGCAGTTTTTGCCTGAGAACAGGGACGAGGACCGAGTCATAAGCAGCTGATATGTCCAGGAAAACGGCCACCACAGACTCATTCCTGCTGAGGGCCAGCCGGACTGCTGACGTGTGGATACCTATACTATCAGCTGTGCCCAGACCTTTCCTGAAGCCGAACTGAGTCGCCGGAAGCAGCCTCCTGCCCTCCACCAACCACTCTAAACGATTCTTGATAAAATGTTCTAAGAGTTTAATTAGTATGGACGATAGAGCAATATGCCTATAATATGAGCAATGATCATTAAGATCTTTGCCATGTTTCAATATCGGAATAACAACTTGAACCTTCCAATCTGTGGGAATATGTATATCCAGAAGTGAAGCAAAAATTTATCAAGTCCAGGTAGTATTGGTGGGTTTTTGGAACAGCTTTGACAATAAAAGAGTAAGGGAATCCATCCACCCCTGGTGCGGAGTCCTTGACACGGGATAGCACAGTTTTTAACTCTTCCAAACTGAACCAACCAATCTTACCAAAGGGTATTGTATTACAAAAATAGTTGGGAAAAGGCTAGGCAGATCATGATGAATCACACACCTTTTTCTTAGGGATAGACTAAAACTACAAACAAAATCATCTCTTGTATCAGTATTCAGCATGAACTTATATGAAAAATAGTATAAGCCAGTTTAATAGTATATTAAACTGGCTTAACATCATCTATCTGTTTATTAATAATAATAACCCCACCGCTGTATCTCGGATGTGGTCGTCATGGTGGGGCTTGCGTGCTCCGAACTCTAGTTCTGTGCCGGTAGAGTTTTCTTTGCTGGAACCGGTCTAGGGTGAGGAGCCAGACCACGAGAGATACATAAACCCGCAGGGTAACATGTGGCGAGCCGTTGGGTATTAGCAACCCCACGGACCCTATCTCCCGGGAGAAGTCTTGTCTCTCATATCTCTGGCTTGCCTTTATTTACCGGCTGGAGTGAATACTGACGAGGAAAAGAGCTCCCTCCTCGTGCTTGTCTTCATTGGCCGGCTTGAGTGGAGATTCGCAGGAGCAAACATGCTCGGAGGACGGAAGTACTCCAGTAAGATGCTGCTAATCTTAACCGTACTTCCGGGATTGACCTGGTAGCCGTGGAATACGTCTCCACTCCTCAAGCACCTCAGGAAGTGTTGCCCCCTTGTTGCTATGTCACTATGTGCTAGCTTATGAGTATGCAAGTCACCCCCTGCCATTTTATCCGTGTATTACATTACATTATTTCATGATGAAGCTAATTTAAAAAAAAAAAACACAAAAATATGTACAACGATTGACATCAAGCACTCCACGCTTTGTTTACAATATTTAATTTTTTATACACTATTCTTATTTTAAACTCATTGATAATTATTTTCTACTTTTTAGTTCGGTTATCTACAAAAGCGTGTTCTTTTTAGTTTTTAAACTATTATTTTTCCACTCAATTCAATCCTGCGCAATCATGGACCATACCTATTATATTTTTGGTATATATTATAAGCCTATTATACATTCTAAAGAACTGACTACTTAAAACTATCACTCTTATAAAACATTCTGATATATTTTTTCCAGATTGAGCTAGAGCGTCTAAACACCTCAACAGATGAGATCAACCGCCTTGAGGTTGAGTTGGACGAGGCTCGACTGGCGTTCCGTCGTCTGCTCGCTGAGGGGCACTTGCGGATACAGCAGCTCACGAAGAAGCTGGGTACCAGCGTCCATAAAGCAAGGCCTTACTATGAAGCCAGGTTTAGGGCCAACATTGTAAGTAAAAAAAGTTCTAACACTGCACTGAACACCAAATACCACAAGGCTTGTATAAATGGTTACTTCTTCTAACAAAGAGGTCTGATTTCCAGTAATAGGAATATAATAGGCTGATTATAATATGGATAGCTTAGAAGACAAGTGATCCAACAATTTTTTTTCCCAAAACTGCATTTTGGTTTTTATGAAACCATTATTGAAAACAAAAGTTTAAAAAAACATTCGAAATTCTAACTGCATTTTATCTTGTTAAAACTACATTACTACATACTTGTGCAAGTGACACAAATTAAATTTAATTTGTATAAAAATCCGTTTCTGTAGAATCGTTGTTTAACAGAGAGGGGCAGGAGGATAGATACAATTTCAAGATAGGTATTTTGAATATGTCAAGTTTATCTATACCAATATAAAATATATTATAATGTTGACTTCAAACAAGAAAAGTTTTTTTATCTCAAGATGAGAATGACAATGTTCCAAGAAAAAGGCTAAAAGAAGAGTCTGACTCATCTTCGAATTAGAATCTTGAGCTTGACCTCTAAGGTTTGTTCTGTTGCGGAATGACCGAGTCGGTAGGAGAGGGGGTGGTGTAGCTATATATCTCCGTGCTGATCTTCCTTTTAAAGTTCTTTCTACTTCTTCCTGTAATGCTTCGGCGGAGTTTCTTTTTCTTGAGGTCTGTGTCAAAGGAGCTAAAACCGTTCTCGGCGTTGTGTATTGTCCCCCCTCACTTGATTACTTCACCGAATTCGAATCGGTCTTAGAATCTTTAGGTTCGGAGTATGCACATCACATAGTCATGGGGGATTTCAACACCAATCTCCTTGCCCACAACTCCCATCGATCCCGTAAACTTCTACACCTGGTCGAGTCAGCTAGTCTGCATGTGTTGCCTCTCCGACCAACTCATCATAACGCTGCCGGTGATGATACTTGGCTCGACTTGATCCTCACCTCAAATCCTTCCCTAGTCTCCTCACATGGTCAACTTGACGCTCCTGGTTTTTCCCATCACGACCTTATTTTCCTGTCTTATGTCCTTAAAGCCCCTAAACCCAAACCTACATTCCAGTACAGGCGTGCCTTTGCGAGGATGAATTGTGAAAAGCTTACACAAGATGCTTCTAATATTGACTGGACAGACCTGGAGGAAGCCGCTACTGTTGACGATAAAGTAGCGTGTTTCAACAATATTATAGTTAAGCTGTACGACACCCACGCTCCTATCAGGAGAGTCAAGCTAAAGCGCCCACCTGCGCCATGGATGAATGTGGGAGTTCGGATGGCAATGCGACGAAGGGACCGCGCGTTTCGGAAGTTTAAAAAGGATCGGTCAGATGATAATTGGAGCCTCTTCAAAACTGCTCGCAATCGTTGTAATCAGATGATACGCAACGCTAAACGCCACCACATTCTTAGTAACATCACTTCTTCTTCTCCTGCTGATATCTGGAAATTCCTTGGAACTCTAGGTATCGGCAAGTCGCGAAATTCAGACCTTCCTAGCACATTTGGCTTGGACGATCTAAATCGTCACTTCTCTACTGTTCCCACCCTAGATAATCCAACCAAATGTCAAACTCTTGACTACCTTGCTGGTCTGACGCGACCCAATATTACCCCCTTCACCTTCAGCCCAGTCGACCCGGGAGAGATCAAAAAGATTATCCTATCCATCAAATCCAAAGCCGTTGGTTGTGATAACATCAGTCGACACATGATCGTGACAGTGGTTGATCAGCTCCTTCCTGCAATTTCCCATATAGTTAACTTCTCCCTTTTCTCCGGTGTTTTCCCTTCCCTGTGGCGGAAAGCCCATGTTCGACCACTACCAAAAATCCCTAATCCCACTCTTCTTAGTCACTTTCGTCCAATTTCCATCCTTCCCTTTTTATCCAAAGTACTCGAGGCCTGTGTACATAAACAATTCTCCAACTTCATTCACAAAAACTCTCTCATCAGTCCGCTCCAATCTGGGTTCAGACCCGGGCACAGTACCGTTTCTGCTCTCCTCAAAGTGACTGACGATATAAGGCGAGGAATGGAAGACACTAAAGTTACGGTTCTAGTGTTGATCGATTTTTCAAATGCTTTTAATACCGTCAGTCACGAAGTCCTTTTATCCATCCTCTCCTATCGCATGGTCTCTCCCGAGTGTTTGGATTGGTTTTCTTCCTATCTTCGGGGGCGTCAGCAATCAGTTCTTGCTGGTGACTCTAACTCCAGCTGGTGCGATCTGGAAACTGGCGTCCCTCAAGGCGGCATTTTATCTCCACTTTTGTTCTCTATCTTTATAGATCTCATAACTTCCCTGCTTCAGTGTGCGTATCATCTCTACGCTGATGACTTACAGCTTTACTGTCAGGCAGGTGTTGACAGCTTAACCCGTGCGGTCGAGGAGCTAAATCGGAATTTACGTGTTGTCAAAAACTGGTCTGATCGTTTTGGGGTGGCGGTTAACCCAAGCAAGTGTCAGGCTATCATTGTGGGGAGCCCCTATAGCTTGAGGAGGCTGCATGGTTTAACGGTGCCACCTGTTACTTTTGATGGCACAGTGATTCCGTTTAGCTCTGACGTCAAGGATCTGGGTTTGCATGTTGACACTTGCCTCGACTGGCGTAAGCAGGTCGCGATTGTGAGCAAGAAGGTCACTGGAACGTTGCGGTCGCTCTATCGGTTAAAAAATATTCTCCCATCACACATTAAGGCAATGCTTGTACAGTCCCTAATCTTCCCCATAATTGACTATGGTGATGTGTGCTACTATGACCTGAATGCAGATCTCCTCAATAAACTTGACCGACTTCTTAATAGCTGCATTCGATTCGTTTTTAATCTCCGCAAGTACGATCATGTATCCGCACATCGATCGCTTTTAAAGTGGTTACCCATCCGGCAGCGCAGAGCGTTGAGAGCTTTGACAACCTTGTTTGCTATCCTTCACAAACCCACTTCTCCTTCTTATCTGACCTCTCTCTGTCAATATTTATGCTCTGCACATAGCAAGAATCTTCGGTCTGAACATAATCGTCTTCTTCGTTGTCCTTCTCATCGCTCTGGTTTTATAAAGTCTTCTTTCTTTGTCCAGGCGATTTTCCTTTGGAATGCGCTCCCTCAGAATATCAGGACGGTAACCAATCAGTTCACATTTAAAGTGAAAGTTCGAGAACACATACGCAAGAAGTTGGCAGATTCGTCTCAGAATTAAGTTGTTGTTGGTTTTCTTGTTAACTCTCATAATGTTTTTAGTTTTATTTTTTTTGTTGTATGTATGTATATATGTATTTATTCTTATTATTATTTTCTTTAGTTATAAATATTTTCTAAGTTATTTTTGCACCTACTAAGTATTGTCTCTGCATCACCCTAAGGTAGACTGGTAGAAAATGCCCAAGGCATTAAGTCCGCCTTTGTACAGTTTTTACTTGTGCATAAAGTTTTAATAAATAATAAATAAATAAATAAAGTTACCACAATCTATCCATGTTTGATTCTGTAATGGAAGATGTGTAAAAGAAACTTAGTACTCGTAGTAAGTCAATAATCATATGTGGAGATTTTATTAGAAAATAACTGTCAGATTACTAAGTCTTTTTAGGTCGTTTATTTTAATTTTATTATTGTTAATTGAGCCGATGTCGACTATTCTGCCAGTGTCACGTTTAGACGGCAGCGCAGAGGCGGGCCGTCGACTTTGCACGTTGTGGTAGTACCACAGATGTTAGTCGCTGAAAAGACGAGGATAGGGGGTTAGTAAAACAAATATTTCCCTTAAAACTACTGAAGCTTTTAATTCCTCACTCGCGCTTTCTGCTGCCTTACTTAAAAATAATGTAAAGGCATGCCCCTCGGAGTTTAGGTTTCATTATACAAACTCCCAAGCTATTATAAAAACTTTCAAAAATCTTAAAATTAAATCAACAGGTGATCTCTGGGGAAGGTCTGTAAAAGTTAGTAGATCTCTCATCGAAACCATTGCACCTGATTTAGCATTCATATTTAACACCAGTGTAGACCAAGGAGTCTTTCCGGATCTTATGAATAAGAAACACAGTAAAGTAGTTCCATAGTTCAAATCCGGTGATAGTAAAGAACCCAACAATTATAGACCTGTGTCAATTCTGCCAGTTCTTAGTAAGGTGTTTCAAAAGTGGATGCTCAATCAAATGGTACGTCACTTTAATAAAACATCCATCTTTCATGAACAACATGTTAAATCTGTATGTTTGTGAAATTAAGTTATTTATTTATTATATTATTATACAACAGTACGGTTTCACCAAAGGGCGTTATACCCTAATAAAGAACATTTATAACGCCTGGGAAGGAGCACAAGATGACATTGGAATCTTTTGCGACCTCTCTAAGGCGTAGATACGATTACGTAAACCATGAGACATTTTTACTGAAACTAGATCACTATAGAATTAGGAATACAGCTATTTATTTGCTACGATCGTACCTGACAGATAGAAAGGTTAAAGTTCAAGTAAACGGCATAAACACATTAGGGTCTGAAATTACAATAGGCGTTCCTCGAGGTTCGATATTGGGTCCGTTCCTCTTTTCAGTTTACATTTTTAACTCGGGAACTAGTGCGACGTATGTGTGGGCAGCTGGGCAGCCGCCGTAATACGTCACATACCTGTCACCTCTCATGCATGTGTTAGATTGCTCCAATTACTTTAAAATCAACCGAAAATGGTTTTATTTTCAATGTCACATAATCTTCACGACGTGAATAACTATTCTTCAGATCGAAGATTGGTTTACGGTAAATAATTAAAAAACAAACACCGATTGCATTCGATTTTAATGACCTAATGTTAAAAAGTTGCGAATGTTTAATGAATGAAATATTGAATGGAGAGATACTAGAATGTATTAATCAGACGGTATTCCTAGGAATCACGCTAGACGAGAAATTACAACGGGATCTCATATAATATTTCATCTCTTGCGGGGTGGTTCAGCTCGGCTGCTTATGTTGTTAGAAAGATAAGACAGTTAACAGACGTAGTAACAAGAAGAATGTCATTGTTATGGCATTTTACGGTTACAATCTAGAGTCTAGACAAAATCAAACTGGTTGCTAATTTAATTTATCATTTTTATGACATTGATTTTATATTTTATAATACTTCAACTCACACACAAAATTATAACTTATAAAAATTCTAGGAAAATCTTCTACTTTTACTATATATTTTGTAAATATGTGAGCACCATGTATCTATCACATAATAATTTACCTGTCACTACTTTATATTTAATTTCGCTTCATACAACTTATAAAATGTCAGTTGGCTCACTTGTCTTCTAAACTGTCCATATTATGTCATTTAAAGTAAACTAAAGAAGAATTACTAAAGCTTTTGTTGCTTACGAAAGGGGTGCGTTTATATATCGGCCGTAAAGTGACTAGAGAACATAGTCTAAAAATTTCATCCCACGTGTCCAAATTCCTTACCAGTAATATACAGGTGACAGCGGTGCACAACCTTTTTCCATGGATTCAGCATATGTTTCTGAAGCACCCATCCTTTGAAATTTTTCGTCAGTTATTCATTTTGACCGCGTAAGTATTGCAGTAGTCTATGAAACAGGAGATTTTTTTGATAACTGATGAAAAAATTATACGCTAGGGGATCGAGAATCATGTGCTGAATTCATGGTTACAGTTTAAGCGTTGATGTCCGTGCCACCCTGTATTAGAGACATCTTTAAATAGTTACAATACGTAAGTCAAATCTGACATTCTAACCTTCAAAAAACATTGCAGTATAATACAACAATTTGTATTTCTTTACAGACATCACAAGACCTCCAAACCGCGACAATCGCGTACGACAAAGCCAACAGCGCGCACGCAGCAGCACGCGAAATGGTGTACCTTGCAGAACAAGGACTGGCTCGGCTGGCGGAGGGTAACGCAGGGCTCACGCTCGACCCAGCCTGGCAGGAGATGCTCAACCATGCCACGCACAGAGTCAACCAGGTCAGACTTAGTTATAGACAGTGTGTAACAGAACAAGGGCTGGCAGAGGGCAACGCAGGGCTCACACTGGCAGGAGATGGTCAACCATGCCACGCAGAGTCAACCAGGTCAATCTTAGTTCTTTAACTAAGTCTGACCTGGTAGACTTTGTGATCTGCATTGCTTCAAGCTGGTGGTCTCAAAAAAGTCAAAATAGAAGAAACAAGAAATTCAGCGAGGTGAAGAAGACGTAACCACTAGAAGTGGGTTTGACTCTCCAGAATGCGACATGCGTATTCAATTACTTTTAATGCCCAAAGACTAAAACTTTACCTGGATTGATCTCTATATGGTCTCATTTATATTTACTAGTAACACAATAATAAGAGCTCCCACCTCTTTCTTGCCTGTATTGGTCGGCTTGAGTGAAGATTCGCAAGAGCAAACGTGCTCGGGGGAAGGAAGTATTCCAGAAAGTGTTGGTAGGGATCTTGACCATCTTTCGGGCTCTGGGAACGGCATGATAGTCGTGGAATACCTCTCCACTCTCAAGCACCTCAGGATATGTTGCCCCCTTGTCGCTACGTCACTAAGTGCTAGTGACAGTTTCCGGTGGCCCATTATTGAGTGTGCAAGTGTGCCCCCTGCCATTTTTTCCGTGTATAATAAAACATTGATCAGGCAAGGGCTATAGTCTTTTCATAGTTTTAGGTAACCAATACACTATAGCCATCCAATATATTTTGAATTAATTTGCTTTAAATTTAAAATTTCTCCCTCATATTGGTTTGTAGGTCCTAATTAATCATTTGTGAGATATCCCCGTAAATGATACCTCAAAAGAAAAAGCGATTATCAAGCAAGTTTTCAAAAATGTTTGAACAAAAAAAGCATCCTCCGTATTTATGAGTTTTTAAAATTTTATGAACTTTAAATGTCTGTAAAAAAATGTCTAACGACACAGAGGCCTAAAGCATGTTTTGCTAGATTGCTTAAACATTACTTTAATAAAATAAAATAAAAATGAATTCATTTATCATTCAATTTGGCCATAAATAAGCAGTTTAGTTAGAATTTTGAGAATTTTCAAAATTATCATAAAAATTAGGTTAAAAAAAATGGTAAGACTTCGTCTAACATAACCATGGCTTGAGTGGTTCTAAATTATCTGTACTATCTTCGCCCTATAGCTTTCCACCCATCTTCCAATCACCCTGTATGAAAACAAGACGCACATAGCGTGTTTTTATGAGTTTAGAACTTAATTCAAATTAAGTTCTAAACTCATAACAACTATAGTATTTTTATGTCATGAAGCTACGCGCGCTTTACTTGTGGTTACCAAGTGTAAAAACACGCTGTGAAGTGTGTGTGTGTGCGTGCGTGTGCTGACGCTACTCGTCTTCACGCACACATAAACAGCGTGTTTGTACACTGGGTTACCACAAGTAAAGCTGCGTCGCTTCGTGACATAAAAATACTGTACCTACAGCTGATTACGGGATCAGCATCGACCTCTCACGACCAATCACGTCTGTGGTTTCGCCAGTTCATTTAATTTGACTATATTTTATCTTCTTGTGTCAGCGAGAGTATACCTAATCAAAGTAAATTTTCGTGTCGTTTGTGTGACCGCGTTGATCTTCTAAACTACACAACGGATTTTGATGCGGATTTCATCGTCTTTAGAGAATTGATTCCGGAAGGTTCATGTGTATAATACATTAATATTTTACTTACATAATTATAATAATGTTATGTACCGTGCGAAGCAGGGGGCGGGAAGCCAGTCATAATTTAAAGTAACGTTTCTAGGCGGAATGCGACCGCGCCAGCGCGACGGTGACACAACGCACTAAGGCGGCCGCACACCGTGCCGCTACCACACTGGTGCAGCAGCTGCAGAGTGGACTCAAGAGGCATATTGCTAAGTCCAGGTTAGTCTGCTATTAGACTGGAAAGCAAGGGTTTATTAATAACTATGAAAACTGCACTGTTAAGTTTCCAATTTACGTAGTTTCGCATAAAATATTTAATGCTTTACACATTAAGTTTAGTTATCGCTGAAACTTTTTATTTATGACAGCTTTCTTTACGTATCTCGCACACTAGGCGGCCACCACTTTTTGCACGACTGACCGCAGTTACTTCCACGAAGAACAAAGTATGTCCGCACGAGGCACAGCCGGTCGTCCGACCAGTCTTGTTCAAGATTTCGGCCAGTCGTGGTCGTGGCCGCGTAGTGCGCGAGGTTCCTGAATAGTGCTGATCATTCTAAAATCAATTTAATTGACACTAGTTTAAAGTTGGTATTTGTGTAAGTGGAAATAACGTCAATTGGAAACAAAGATTTGAATAGACTTGAGTATGTTGTCAATTCTCATGATTGGATTTTGTTATTTTAGTTAAAAAGAAAGAAATCAAAGAATAAACTCGTAGACAGAGTAGTATACAGAGTGTACCAGAAAGGTGTGGTCAAATTTAAGGGTGTGGTACCATCAAATTGAACCACTTTCTCCATGGAACCAACATCGTAATCGCGAATAAATTATCAATTGTCCCATACAAATCTTCTATACCTACTCGTCTCAAATGTATGAGACGGCTGAATATTTTTTCGCGATTTCGATGTTGGTCCCATGGAGAAAGTTGTTCAGTTTGATGGTCTGTACCACAACCATAAATTTGACCATACCTTTCTGGTACACCTTGTACATATACAGGGTTATTGGTAAAACAAAGGGGTCATAGTACTCATCATTATGAACAACTTTTACTATGGGACCAAATATGAATCGCGAAAAAAAAAACAGCTGGTCCCTACATTTTGACGAGTTCTGCAAACATAAATGTAGGAAACAGCAGATTTTTTTTCATAATGATGAGTACAATGACCCCTTAAGAGGTTGATGGTGTTTTACCAATAACCCTGTATAGTTTAACCAATTACAACAGCTAAAGTGAGATTTGAGAACAGACTTATTGAATTATTCGAGCTTCCAGAAATTAATTACCCATTTAGTTTGTCTCACATATCCTGTAGTCAATATTTTAATATGTTTACCCTAACAACAATTTAAAAATGCTCTTTTATTTGGTTATAGCTTCACTTATTGCTTGCAGTGCAAATAAAATTTATCTTTTAATGCAAGTTTTTCTTCTATTTCCATACTATGTAGCTGAGAAGCTAGTTAGCTTAGTTTAATTTATTTTTAACACTAACGTAAGTAGTTTGTATGATGTACTGACAAATGCTGCGTGAAAACGATATTTTTCGCGAAGAATTAAATAAACCCAGATTAATAAATTTAAAAAAAAATGTTGCTTCCCTATCCACCATCACAGATCATTCTAACGTTTAAAATGATTACAACCTACTCTACATGAAATATCTGATCAACTCCTTGATAATTCAAAAGAACCTATTACTATTATTGAAGTAATCGCTTTGAATTGCATGAACATGTCTGTTTGACCTGTGTCTGGGTGTTTATATGTATATAAGCATGTATATCAGTCATCAGGTTACCGTAGTACAGGCTCTGCCTAGTTCGGGACCTGAAGACCTTGTGTGGATGTTGTCTCATATTATTATTATTTGATATACCTTGGGTTTGTTATTTTAATAAAATGGCGAAACTTCCGATGTGATGAATCTAATAGCATAACAAACAAAAAAAAAAAAACCACGAGCGTTAGCTATTGAGCGCCGAAATCGTATATCTCGTCTGTGAACCAATTAATTCAAAAAGATAGTGTACGCTTATGGATTCATAAGATTAATTAATGAATTCCATGGTTCACCCACAGTCTATAAGGCCTACAACGGCTAAAACATTGAAGCATTTGTCAGTCCGCCTACTGAACACTAACCCTGCACTATATCTGCTTGACTAGTCGCACAGTGCTCTCTCTTTCAGGCACGCGCTGGCGCAGGATCACACTAATGGTACTGCATTTTATTATTATTATTGTGCATGTTTTTAGTTCTACTTTAGTCTAATATTGACGTTTAATGGTAAAGAGAATTTTTTGATATGAAATTTTAAGTATACAGATTGTACACACATGAAACAGTGTTTATCAAGAACCTGGTATTTTTCCCAGAAAACGTCATACTAAGAAAAATTAATGTAATGCATGTTATTTGAATGGTCTGTTCCAAAAGTATATGATGAAAATGTAAACAAATAGATCAGTGGGCCAATTCCCGTAATTAAAAACGTTTAAATTCAAGTCGCAATCTCATCTCAGCGACAGTCTAATGTCAAAAATGTAGGTATACGCTATACAATTTTTGACAGATTGACACTGAGATTAGAATGCGAACGTTCTTAAAAATACGGGAATTGCCCCTCTGAAAACGTACCTGTGGTGCGACAATTTGTAGTGCCACTTACAAAACGAGTTCTTGGATTTGATTATTTGAATACTTATAACCCGAAATTCTAATTTTAAATCACAATAGTTTTTTTTTTACATTTTGACACTTGAGGTTAATTTTATAACCTCAAATTTCGTCGATGATTTTTCAATTACAGTTTAATAATGCTATTCAAACAATAATTATTGCAAAAAGTGGTGAGATATAAAGTTGAAACCTTCTAAATACAGACAAAGTGAGTGTTTGCGTAAGTATTTAACCAGGGTTTGTTTACACTTTTACCGGATACTTTTGGAACAGATTATAGAGTAGTTACTTCAAAATCTTCTCGTAAACTAAAATACAACAGTAGAATTAACTTCGATTTTCTAAAAATGGATGATTGCATGCTTACTTAGTAAGAAGGAATAAATTAAAGTAAGTAAGTAAGTATTAAAACCACCAACTTCGTATTCGCTGAAAGAGTGCGTATTTTGGCGGCATTCTGTTAAAAAGGTTATAGGGAAGGAAAATAACGAGACTATAAAAAAAATCGTCCTCAAACGGTTTCTTACAGGATGACGAAAATGTCGCGAATTCGATATAGCATCTCTTGGGACTACTTTTCAATAGCATAATATCATGAATAGTAAACACACCCTGTTTGTATAAGACTTATCATTTTCTCGGTATTCTCTGATGAGAAAGTACGGGGATATTAGTATAGATAAGGGATAGATTTTACCAAAAAATATTTCATCCTATATTTCAAAAATTTACTTCGATCTAGTAATCCAACAATCCATAAAATTCCAGACCTTACTTCGAGGAAAAAGCGCGAATCAACACGGCTTTAGAAGGCCAAAAGGCGAGGATCCAAACCCTGGAGGAACAGGTGACTGACGCGAAGCAGCAGTACTCCTCAGCATTGAGGAATTTGGAGAGAATCTCCGATGAAATACACAAGCATCGGTCTAGAAGACAATCGACTAGAAACGGTGGGTTGAAATACCCTTCGCATGTCGGCGAAAACAGCTTATGTTGGGGTGAATTATTTCCTAATTTTGGGCGTCATAATTACGGACGCTTTATCAACGTGTGCGCTCGAACAAAAGTAATGGAAACAACACGTTTTTTCGCACGCATGCTCTTTTTTAAAGCCTCGTTTTTTGAAGCGGCTCTGAAATCACTTCTTGGATTCGCATTACTTGCGTGGTCTATTGGCCCTGTATACCAAACTCGGTACACTGAGAAAACTAATTATTTTAAAGTCAATAAAAAGCTAAAAAAAAAACCACCGGAAAAGGCGTGATGTTCTATAAAATAAAGAATAATCTAATTATTTTGACAAATGATAGAAACTACAGAACGCTCCTTGCTAAGATCCAAGTTCTCTCAGATTTTATTGTCATAAAAATGACATAGACAAATTGATTTTTAAATTTATGTATGGAGGATAGTTTGGTATACATTGTAAAGGGTCTATAAGGATTTTCCTTTTCCAGACATAGACCGCTCAACGATCACAGACACAGCGAGCGACACCAACACGACATCTAGCGACAAACTGGAGGAGCTATGCGAGACGAGCACTGACGCTAGTGTCAGGGAGTGGCTGCGAAGGGCGGCGGACGCACAGCGGCCAAGATGTCTGCCTGACAACGACACCTGGACGGAAATAGACCTGGATTACTCAAGCCCTGAGGAGGTAGGCAAAGATAATTCACAAATATTAATTTAATTATTAAGGTTTAAAACACATCTACATTGGTTCAGTAGCTATTGAGAAACTCATATACATAAAACCTAGTACAACATCATTTTTTTAAGCCGATCACAAATTATCTACTTATTTTGAATTTTTTGCTCAGTGCAAAAATAAAAGTTTTTCATTTTTTGTGCTTTAAAACAAAAACGAGTTTGGATTTGCTCTGAAATCGAGTTCTTAATCACTTTCACCACTTTTTTCCATCAACTTACCAAAATAACCATTTTCGCACTCTCCAAAACTCACTCTTTACACCTTCACAGGTAAGCTTCGAAAAATGCTCTCTCCGTGCCCGTTCAACCCCTGAAAAGTGGTCCCCGCCGAGTCCCGTGGAGTCCCGGGCTTCGGCCGCGGAGCCCCGGCGCATCATACGGACTGCGCCCCGCACGCATGTGCTGCGGGAAGACTTAGAGCGGCCGCGCAGGCAGAGCCTGGACGCTCTGCTGCATGACACCGGGGAGAAGGTCAAGGAGATGTTCCAAGGTGAGTGTCCTGTGATAGAAAGTTAAGGAAGACCAGCTGACCTATTCTATATAAATGTCATCGTGATAACTTAGGTGAAGTGAGCTTCAAGTGAGAAAGACAGAAAAATATTTTATTTGGGACTCGCACAGGCAATACACAGTAAAAAAATAAAGGACCATTTAAAACTAATAAAATCAACATTAAAAACAACACTAAACAAGACAAAATAAAATAAAAGACCTGTGCGAGGCCAAAAAGGCTCAGCATAATGCTGCAATATTTAAAAAATAAAAACCGCAGCGCTGGTATTGTGATAGGGCCCGCTGTGATGCCACCCACGTACACACTCACGGACATCTATAAACCACACTAGGGGATTACAAAAAAGCAATAAAAACCATAATTATGTATGTAGAATGAATCATCGACACACGCCTGACGCTCCAACATCACTTGTCAATGTTATAGACTATTGTTTATAGTGTATGACAAACGATGAATCGTTGGTGAATCCCTAGCATCAGTGAGACTGAGAGGTCACATCACCTAAGTTTTCACGGTGAGATGGTTACAGAATCGCACGACAGGTGGAGTGATAGCTCAATTCACCTAAGTTATCACGGTGAGATTGTTACAGAATCGACCGGCAGGTGGAATGACAGCTCACTTCACCTAAGTTTTCACGATGAGATCTTTACGGAATAGACATAGTTATAGTTAGTAATAAATAATATGTTAATAGTTACATAATCCTTAGTTTATATTATTATATAGGTAGACTTTTCCAATTTTTGGAAATGTATCGGCGAACATCGGTCGCATAATGTAATGTTACTTTTACTAGCCGATTGGGTTTTGCAAAATTTTTCGTACGTACATTAGATGAGAACATGTGAGACGTAAACAAAAACATTACTCTCCTTTAAGGCTCCGTTACAGTCGGGTACGAATGAGGGAGAACATAATTATACTAAACTACAACTGTACACTAAAATATGTTTTTTGGACACCTGGATGAAATTGGCGTTGTCTGTGACTTCTCAAAAGCGTTTGACTGCGTTGACCACAATACACTGATTTGTAAATTACACCACTACGGAATTCGTGGACAAGCTGCTGATCTTGTTCTTACCTATCTATCAAACAGGCAGCAAAAAGTAAACGTTAACGAGGCGACATCCTCGGGGGCCTAGTTGAGATGGGCGTGCCTCAAGGTTCAATTCTTGGCCCATTCCAATTTCTAGTTTATATTAATGTCCTTGCTTACATGATGGCTAACTTATCGGATGTAATTTTAATATCTAGCAGATGACACTCCTCTTGTTTTTAAATATTCTCATTACCAAATGTACCCCAAGTGGGTCTCAATTTAAAACTGTCTGGTAAGAAACTTGATGCTATTACGAAAACTGTATTTCTAGAAATTATTTAAGATTCAAAATTGAAATGGGGCGCCTACGTTAGAGCTCTTTCAGATATATTAAGTCCAGCTGCATATGCACTATATGCAGTAAGACTGACTTTCTGTTAAAATTGAAGTATAAACACGTTAACGCGATTAAACGTATGACAACATTGACAACTGGCCCATTGCCATTGATTTATACATTATAACTCAACCCCCACTGCTAAGATCAAAATGTCTGATAAGGTGGTATTGTATTGGTAATGTGTGCCTACAGGGCTGTCCCTGTTCGGCGAGCGGCGCGGCTCGTCGTCGGCCCCGCGCACGCCGCGCCGCGCCGCCTCGCCGCGCGCCGCGAGTTGCGCCGGCGACGAGCGGTACTCGGATAGTGATAGTCTAGCGAGGTGAGTCCTTAAGCCTGCGAAAGTTGGCAACGTCGCAAATAACTGACAAACACTTAGTTGTTTTGAATAATAATGACCCGCTGCGGCGCAAAGGCCTCTTCTCATACAGAGACGGCACTGAGCATTGATCACCACGCTTGCTCAGACGGGTTGGCGATTTAGACACTTATATTACCTATAAGTCCAGGTTTCCTCACAATATTTTGCTTCACCGATGTCAGCATTGTCCAAGAAAGAAAAAAATCAAAATAATCTTACTAATTTTGAGCCAAGCAAATTACACTGCGTTTTGCTGATCTGGCTCCACAACTAGAAGGTCGTAAGGACTGCTACTGCTGAAGACCCCTGGACACTTGACATGTTTGAACTCGCGCAAGTAGGTAGTCCGTATATGAAGCTCGCGGCTCCTTTCAGTTTTAATTCCACAATGCTCGCAGCTAGTAGACCTGCTGTAAATGATTGCACTCTCCCTATTTAATAATCTTTATTTTTAAGTATTAATTGAATAGAATTAACAGTGGTTCTTTTATTTTAGCGTGGAAATGCTAACAGACGACCAGATAGCATCGTTGATGTTGGACGCACAACTAGAAGCGGTCTGCGAGCGACTAGCCGGCGTGGTTGTACGACAGCCGCGCTCGCCGCACTCGCCTGAACATAGATACTGACATGGTAACTAACGCTATAGCGTTAAATGAGATAGCCCCCCCCCCCCCCCCCCCCCGCCACCACAGCCACCCCTCCCGCCCGGCCCGTCCGCGCCCCCTTATGGTCGTCCCTCCACCTAGCTGGGGGCGTCCCACGCTACCCTTGCCGATACGCGGTCTCCACTCCAAAAGGCTATAATTAGTTAGGTTTAATCCGTAAAGAATCATTTTACTTTTCCGAGACCAAAAGAATGTTAGAAAGGTGATCTGGAAAAAGAAAAGGACACCATCCAACTCTTTTCATGTTAGGATATTCTAATATTTT